>OY856409.1:675900450-678300450 GCA_963693085.1 Alisma plantago-aquatica
AAAGGCGTCAAAATAGTTGGCGTTTTTCAGTAAAATCGTCAAGTTTGTGGCGTTTGCTAAAAGCGCCAGAAATTTAGGCATTTTTATGAAAGCGCCAAGATTTAGGCATTTTCAGGGAGGTGAAAGTGCCACAAATTTGGAATTTTTAGGTAAAACCTGAATGCTGCTGATTCTCCAGCTACTGGGAATGGCGGGAGTCGGGGGCCTCGACCGGGCCTGATGGCCATTCCTATGCCTCGTGCTGCTCGTCCTACACCCTTTCTCTAGGGTTATGCTGCTCGTAACAGTAAACATGGAAGGTAACCAATGCTCCACCCTGCTCCGCGTCCCCCTCGTCTGCCGACTAGCTATCTTGTGGCGGTCCTCTTCTCGTCGAGGACTGCGGGTTGGCGACAAGAGGGAAACACATAAGGAAGGGGAAGAAGAAAATGAAACTAGCTGAAGAAAAAGGAAATCGACGGAAAGGAAGAGGGAAGTGGTAGAAGAGAAAAGAGAAGAAAGAGGGAAGTGGCGGAAGAGAAAAGAGAAGGAAGAGGGAAGTGGCAGAAGAGAAAAGAGAAGGAAGAGGAAGCGGAAGAGAAAAGAGAAGGAAGAGGCAAGTGGCAGAAGAGAAAAGAGAAGGAAGAGGAAGAGAAAAGAGAAGGAAGAGGAAGTGGAAAAGAAAGTGGCTGAACAGGAAAGCATCAGATGAGGAAAGCCGGTGAAGAGGAAATAGAAAGAAGAAGAAACAAACAGAGGAAGAGGAAGCGGAGAAAGAAAACTGGAGGAAGAAGAACTGTAGGAAGAGAATACTAGAGGAAGAAGAATCAATGAGAAAACCAAAGACCAGAGGAAGAGAAAACCAGACGAAGAGAAAACTAGAGGAAGAAGAAAGACGTACCTGGAGACGAGAGAGTAAAAGCAACTACAGAAAGAATGAGGGAGGGGTCGTATATGTATCCAACTACTCGCTTTGATGGCCAGCTACCGTGCGATGGATATGATGGTAGGCTTTGAAGTGCTTTGATGATGGCGTGTTTGGCGGGCAGCAGGGTTGAAGGCGAGTCCTGCAACAAATGAAAACTCCAATTTTTGGGCGCTTTTAGTTGAAAACGCCAGGACTCGTGATGCTTTCTTCTTAAAAGGCCAGACCTTGCGCTTTCTACTAAAATGCCGATGTTTTTGGCACTTTACACTAAACGCCAGAGTTTTTGGCGCTTTCAGTCCTGGTGCAATAAAAATATCAAAAATATTGGCACTTTCTATGGAAAGTGGGCTTGAACAAAATTAAATCAATCACTAATAATAGAGAAACTAAATGTAAATCTAATTAATTAAGTTCATTCATGCATCATTATTCCTAATTAATCAAAATCTAATGTTGATTAACCACTCACTACAATGGTGGAGCAGGCTACGGCGGCGGCATACAGATGTGGAGGTAGAGGTGGTCATGCTTAGAGAAGAATGTAGGTGGGGCTATGACGATGGTTGGAGGTGAAGCAGGCTAGAGTGGTGGCAGATGGATGGAGTTGATCGAGCGGCAGTCGGTGGCGGCAACTGGAGCTGCGTCCTCCCAAGCTCCTCAGGCGGAGCGGCATCCTCCCAAACTCCTCAAGCGGTAGAGCTACTCAGGCGGCAGCGTCTTCGTAAGCTACTGGAGTGGTGGAAAGAGAAGTGAAGCAGTGACGGATGACTGGAGGAAGAGAGGAGTGGGAGAGGCGGTATAAAACCTTCGAGCTACTAAGGCGGCGTGCGCGGGAAGGGATCACAAATTGCTGGAGACCATAGGTGAATCATGATAAAACAGAGAATGGGGAAAAAAATATTTCACGTGGGTGCTATTAAGTTACCCACAGTCGTCGATTGTTTAGAAAATCGATGCCTAACTCTTATAGTCGTCGGTTACTTGTGAAAAATCAATAACTAAGTACAAATCTAAACAAAAAAAGTTGTACTCGATTCTTATATTTTAGGAATGGTTGTCATCTTCAAAAAGGGGGAGATTGTTCGCTAAATTAGACATTAGAATACCCTTTGTTTTGATGATGACAAACATTTCATTCTTGTGAATCTAACGTACTATTTGAGTATTTCAGGGTTCAACAAAATGAGAAGATCATACTAAGTGAATAGTTGAAGAAAAATGTGCTTAATTGTTCAATATTTTTATGATTGTACTCAATGTAAAAATGTGTACAAGTATATAATGTACAAGTATTTAGATATCATGTAAATCAAGTGTTAGATCTTCCCTATCCACCCAAAACCTTATCTTATACTCGCATGAAGACTTTAGGATTGATAGGTTTCATATGAGTCATCAATAGGACCTCACATTCATTACAAATCCTTTAAAAGTCCTTCTCGTTCGACAAAATTATCAACCAAGAATCACTCGATCAAAGTCTCAAATAATTGAAAAATAACTTTGCAAATCTTTAGTTCTGAGTCAAATTTGGTCAACAATATTGTCGACTGAGATATGGTCGTTATAATAGGTTTAACAAGAGAGAAACAGACATATAGTCATTAGAGCTAGTTGAACCTAAACAGTCATCCGATCGGCAATATTGTGGACCAAGAGTCATCCGGTCAACAATATTGTAGATCGAAAAAAGTTCTAGAAACTTCACATTTAATGAACATTTTAGCCGTTGCAACCCAACTAGTTTCTACCTAATAGATAGTTATGCACTAAGAACACTCTAGAGACTCCCTAAAAAGTCCCTAAACACTTTCAAACCATTCCTATAAATAGGAGAGGCCTTGGGACACCTAAAACATACAAGTTGTACTTGAGCATCCATTTTTTAGAACAACAAAGATAAGATTCACTTGCTATCTTTTTCCTTGTGTTCTAGAGTTGTATCCTATAGCTGCAATCTCCTAGACACCACATATAGAAACGTCCATCTTAAGTGGATAGGAGATCTAAATGCTTGATATAGGATAAAAGTGTTGTACTTCATTGGTTAACTATTTTCTTTCCAATCTATTTCTTTTATATTGTACTTTGTTCTCCTTGACTACTCCTAGGGTTGGAGGTTGTTGAAAGGAGGTTACTTAGTGCTAATTCAACAAAGTGAAGGATGATCTAAGGTGTGCTTGAGGTTACTTCAAGAAGGTTGTTTCAAAGGAGGTTGGAGCTACTTCTAGGTGAAGATTGTCTCAAGGTGGTGGAGCTACTTCAAGGAAGTGAAGGCTGCTTCAAGGCTGCTTGAGATGACATCAAGAAGGCTACTTCAAAGGAGGTTGGAGCTACTTCTAGGTGAAGTCTATCTCAAGGTGGTGGAGCTACTTCAAGGTAGTGAAGGTTGCTTCAAGGTTGCTTGAGGTTACTTCAAGAAGGTTGCTTCAAGGAGGTTGAGGCTACTTCAAGGTGAAGGACACTTTGAGTGGAAGGTAATTGTATTTTGTTGTAACATACTTACAAGGTAAATAAAATAAATCACTTTCAAAATCTCAATCAGAAACAATTGGGTAGTGGATTGACAACCTTTGATTCAAAGGTTGGAACTACTCTACATCAAAGTGTCTTCCTTATTTCCTCCTTCTTTGGTTTGAGTTTTCAATTAAATTTTGAAGTACCAAAATATCTATTCACCCCCATATAGATCTTTCAAGTTTGTCCTTCTTTGTTCTTACTTTGACATTTTATTAACATACTAAGAAATTCAGAAGTATCTTAGCCAAGTTGTTCATGTGATAATATTTGATGAACTGGCTATATGATTCAGGCAACGATTGTAGAATCATATTTGTGGCCAACTCTTGACCTAAAAGGAAATCTTAGTCTTTCTAGGTTTTCTACATGCCCAATTATCTTAAGCACATGGGGCCCTACTAGATCTCCCTTGTCAGCTTACACTCAAATAATGCCTTGGAGATATTATACATTTCTCACTTTGCATGATTCTTAAGACGTGTTACCATCTCAAGAATGTCCATATTTTTATGTTATTTATGCAACTTGTAGTCTGTGTAGCCTAGCATAAGGTATTTGATCTCTACGTCATCAAATTCATGCTTAAGATAAGCATCCATTTCAGCCTTAGGTGTATTGGGAGCAGGTTCTGCTGGCACTGGTGTTTCAAGGACAGAGCTTCCACTCATGAACAAGAACATTTCTTAAGGTCATGAACCAGTCATGGAAGTTGGTCTCATTTAATTTGGCCTTCTCAAGGATCGATCATAATGTGTTATTATTTGCTATTTGTTTCTATAAAAGAAAGTTTGCATTTTGTCAACACTCCTTTTAATTAGATTTGATTAAAAATATAATGATATTAATTAGGCCTTTAATTAATTATCACTCCCACTATTTTGTTCAAATTGACTCTCACTGTCAATTTAGAAGATTGCAATGTACAACCTTTTAGTGAGTCAAGATCCAAAATAATTAAGTTATTACACAACCAACACCAACGGCCATAACCAATCATTATGGTATTCAACATTTTCCAATTACATCTCATGAAATTCTTAGATAGATGGTATGCATAACTCCTTGTCATATCTCATCCATATATTTATAGACACTTAATCTCATTAAGGTCACATAGTTAAGCAAGAACCAAAAGCCAACATGATAGTAATGCACCCTGCTTGGCAAGCCCACATAACTCCCATCACAGTTCCACAAGATAGACGAGACTCCACACTTGGTGTTCCCATACTTGGTCGTTCAAGATTTTCATATGTGCTTCTTATGGAAAGCACCTAGACTTAATTTTGTTGATTGTAGGATTTTATTTATATATAAATACATATGCATATCTAATTACCACATACTCATAATATGTATCATATATATACTATATCTACAAATGAAACATGCATTCACAAAATACAAGCAATGGGTATGGCCACACTAATGCAATTCATTAGATCCACAAAGAATTGATATCTACCTAAGGTCAAACATCACGTGTTACAACCTATAAAAAAATTGTGTTGGAAATAAATCGGTCGGTCAATTGGACTTTTCTAGTTGATCAATTTGTCTGCTTGTTGGTCAATTGGTATCTATCAAGGTCGACTGGCTCCTGGCTCAAGCGTTGTCTAGGCTCCTCTGGTTGGTCGATTGAGCCTCCATTTGATCGATTCACTCCTTTGATATGTAGCCTCTTTGGTCCTTTGATCGATTCACTCAACTCCCTAGTTGATCGACTCACTAGGTGCAGAATGTCTTCTCTTTTGCCGAAACAGATATTAAAACTATCCTATTTTGTATTACATTATAAAAGTGAAACTTCAAGTTACATTCGAGGGGAGTATAGGGAGGAAAGAATTAACTTACATATGGAGAGAGAGAGAGGCTCAGCATGAAAATCAAATTAAAAGATAAGAAATAAATCATTCAACCATACACACACATCCACGGGTATTGGTCATAACCACACTTACATACACCATCAAAATGATATTAGGATGACACACACACATATATATATATAATCATATATATAATATCTATGTGACATTCCCTAGCATAAGTGGTATTTGATCAGATATGCACATTAGTCATTTATATATTCACATCGCATGTATTAAAATTAATGATAAAACCAAAAAATGATCATATCGATTAAATCACAAAATATAGTAAAATGATGTGGCTCTTATACCACTATAGGGAAATATGATGACAAAGAAGGTATAAAAAACAAAAAATCTTTGGCAATTCCCCATAAATCAATGGATCATGTCAATAACTATGAATAGGAGGAAGTTTGCAAGACATATACTTGGTCATGGAGCAAGTCCAATGATAATCCTTGTAGCATTGTGCTTCTTTCGTAAGAAGCACATGAACAGTTTTGGGCAGCGGCCTCTTGGTGTACCACCATGGATGACAGTTGATGAAGTCCTCCTAGCATGATGGCAACCAACTCCATGCCTCTATGTAGTCCACACAGACCACATAGAACTCCTTGTTGTTCTTCTATAACTGGAGGGAAGGAGTTTTGCATTCGTGTGGTCAATGTGCTAGCGTTAAATTTCTCCCCTTTGTCAATGTCTCCTTTTCAGGGGTAAGATGTCTCTGTCTCTCACATTAACACAAGATTAGGAGTATCTATACTGAGAGCCTTGGCCACTATCCTCCCTTTATATAAGAGTGGATCAGCTAGGGTTTCCACAAACTTGGGGAAACGATGGGAAATATTTCATAAATATTTTTAGTTGATGTGAACCACCAATTGGTTGACTGGACACTCTGGTCGGTGGATTGCCTATTTCTCCTATTTGCAAAAATACTAGATTTTCATGCGACGATTAATGCACGTCATGACATCAACATCAATTCCATGATCTAGTCCTACTAATCATCTAGTCAGTCGACTAGACTTTTCATTCAGTCGACTGGATACTCCAGTCCAGTCAATCGAATGGCATTCCCAATCGATCGACATGACACTCCAGTCAGCCAACTATCATCCATTGGTGTTTAAGTTGATTACCTAAAAAATTTAATAACCAAGTTAAACCTTATTGATGAATAAACTCTTATTCTAGAAGCATCCTATGTGTGTGACCCTATAGGTTCCAAATTATGTTGGCATTGAATATCCATAACAGATGATGACATCACAAACAATGAGTGATATCTAGCAACACATCATTATTACCCAAGTAATTGAAAGTTGGAGAACAACTTCAACCTTCATCTGTGATAATGTTATCATGATCGTATAGTTCTTTTGTCACTGATATCTAGATTGAACTCAAGGCATGTGATCGTTATCCTCTTAATATTCATTTCATGTTCCTTAATCTAGAGTAGACTTCTTGAGATGCATGTGATCTCACATATCACATATTGATTCACATGAGTATGGACATACGTTTCTAAGTCTCTCTTAAAAAGTGGCCAAGATATCAACTCTGGCAGGATGGACACATCTCATCTACATTACTCACAGTCAATCCTCATGTGACAATGTATCTGAGCACCACCTTTATTGTAACCCTTATTTAAGGTCATGTTAAAGTGTGTCAAAGTACATCGAATGATGTGTGATAAGTGTAGTGACTTCAAGTATAAGAATCACAATCATCACGATCACTATGAGAGCTGATTTTAATTATCATTCAATGGTTTCCATATATCACTCTCAAGTTGGGTCTGTCTCGTACACTATTCTCCAACAAGTACATATGTTTTTGGCTTGATATTATATATCATGACAAATGAGATTATGTCATCGGTCAACACATGTTGTAGTCTTATGTATTATTGCTTTCTATATTATTTTCATAATTATATCTGACTATGGACATAACAAGAATTGTGTAACATACTCCAGGCACATAGGCTAATCCTTTGTTCTTCCTGGGCCCTATTTGATTATGTGGATATCCAATCTCCCTTTTTTCACTTTTTAGTTAACTACCTTTTAATAGCATATTTCGATGTGTTAGCATAGACCAAGCCATATTAGGATCCGATAACCCTATTTGACTCATTATAATCACATAAAAATGAAATCTTACAAAGTGATAACCCTAATTTAGTGTCTAATGTATTAGAATTTAATGGAAACACAATCAGTCTCATAATGAAAATATAAGTCCAAGTTCATGTTTTTGACACCCAAATTAGCTAACCTACATATTTAGAGCTTAATCGGATATCAAATACACCCTTAATGGTGGTTCACAGGTAACAATATAAGTTGTAATGTTTATTTCTTTTATATCATATAACGTACTGATTTTGAGTAAGCTCCGGGTTTGATTGTCTCGCATGTTACATTTTGGGACCGGGTCAGGTTACCGGGCTGGTGGACTTCGTCCCCTTCCCCCAGTTTCCCCGCACCTGCGTTAGACTTGCTCGACGTCGCTGACTGCTTTACGGATTCTTCCCTTCACGACTGACCGTTGCTAGTGATTTCGTCGCCGCCAGATCCGCTTCCTCCACTGGAGTCCAATAAACCCTAGTTCGCCCTCTCTCTCAGCCCATACAGAAAACATCCAACCCAACCTTTGTTGCTCCGTCACTACCCCTGTGCGGACTCCTCGGAACCCTACCAAACCGATCTACAGATAGCTCCCAACCGCACAAAAATCTCATATGTTCATCCTTCGCCCTTGTCCCCAGTTTATTGGAGTCGATCCTCTCAAAGACCCCTGCTAGATCAGGACACTCTCTCTAGAAACCTCCTCACCGCCCAGTGACTCGCGGCTGCTCAATGCAATTCATCACAAGGTAGCGAACTGGGAGCCTCCCTTTTTCATCCTTTGTAATCTCCTCGTTGTGGTTTTGTCTGATTTGCTCGAACGTCAAGCGTTGTCACTCCCCAATGGGTTTGCTTATCGCCAACAGTATATCCATAACTCTAACACACAAGGGATTCATCCACAACCCACCATGGTACCTAGCAGGAATCACAGAGTGCTCATCCTGGATGCGTTTTCACCTCTCAAACTCGTCTTCCTCCTTGGGGCAGTCAGCTTGTGATTTGTTCATATCTACCTGCGACAAAGCTGTTTTGTTTGGGCCGTGACTGAGAACCTAATATACCATCAAGTGTCAGCTTCATCGTTTGGGAAAGACCCTAGTGCCTTGATGCACTGATGGGGCTCAATCTTCCCCTTCCCACTCCACTCGTGTACTATACCACCTCTGAGCATACTGCTGGTTGGGGTAGAGATCTCCCTGGTCGGCATCCTCTGGGCACTATCAACAGCTCTGTCGACCCGCCACAATCCGGAGAGGATGATGGAGTCAGAGCCCCAGGATTGGGAGAATGGCCAATAACCCTGTCAGAGCCAAGCTCCAAGACTTGAGCTTTGTGCTCAAGCCATGGCGTGAGGCTGGGAGCCTGGGATTCACTCCCTGTTATGAAAACCCCTCTGTGCCCATATTCTTCTGTGCCTGCCAATAACCCCCTTGCAAGGGGCATATCAAGATTTTCAACAGCTTTGACCCACTTTTGACTAAAGCTAATATACAACTATATCCCAATGTCAGGCAGATGCTTTATAACAACATTAATTCAAGGGTATTATGGTATTTTCATGGTTTATCTACCATTTTATTCATATATGAATTTAGCTTGTAAAGTTCATAACCAATTATTGATTTTTCCAAATAATGCATGTAAATATATTTTTGAAATAAGAAAAATATGACAGATTTATTGGGATACGGTTTGAGTCCAGATTTCTAACTTACAATAGGGTCATTTTCTTAGTAAGAGAATCAATGTACTTTATATTAATTGAATGCACAAATATGATGAATAGGTTGTGAAAGCTTAATCCGGAGTTTAGGGAGTACTATTGAATATCTAGGTCCGATCATAAGGTATGTACATCCTCTATTTTATTTTGGGCATTATCTGACATAACCTACATTTATTTAATGGGGCATCTCTTAAACTATCAATTTTGTTTGAAATCCAATTGTTGGACATTCATATTTCCAGCGTTTAATTCATATAAATTCCTATGGTTGTTGAAATATTCTTTTAGAATGGGTATTTGGACCCCTCTTGCTATGATTGTCATTTATGTGTAATTGACTAAAATGATAGTCTTTCCACTCTATTTATGCATGTTACATGTTTGACTAGAATATCTAGAATAGTGGTACTTATGTACAACCATACTTATAAAGGGTGTGCATATTCTGCTCGGGGTGTGCGTTTCCACTAGACCTGTTAAACGAGTTGGTGGGTTGGATCATTGTGGGTTTGGGTCTTGCGGGTGTAGGTCAAAAAGATGCAATTCTAAACGGAGCGAAGAAACACAAATCTAAACCCGACCCAGTGGGTTGCGGGTCACCCGCGGGTGCCCATATAATATGTGTCCAATAAATAAGTATTTTATAAATTGCTACTATAACGGTAAAAGAAGACCATTTGCTAGTATTTTTATGTGAAATATAGCATAAGAACAACCAACTACAAAAGTTGTCACTTCAAACAAAATATGTTATATTTTTACAACCATTAAAACGCATACATATTTTTAGATAAAATTCTCTAATGTACAATTAACATCCTCTAATGTATGATTATGTTCAATAAACTAGAATAAGGTTGATAGAACAATTAGATAATGTAGTAGATGTTGAATTTATTTCTTCAATCTCTCTCATAACAAATCTTGTTGGATAAGTTTGAGTTTGGATTGGAACTCCTTAACTGTTAATAGTTAGTAGCAGATCATTTTATTTATTCTGAGTACTAGTGTATCATTATATTTATTTTTATATAAGTGATTGAATTATGCGGGTCACCCGGGGGTGCCCGTGGGCCACCTGCAAAACCCGCTAAATAAGCGGGTGGGTATGGGTTTGGGTAATTTCCATCGGGTGGCAAATTTCATCACTCAAACCCAACTTAAACGGGTTGACCCATGGGTGCTCGCGGATTTTGACCCAGTTTGATAGGTCTAGTTTCCACCTTTATTTTTTAGGCCATGATCATATGGTGTTATGGCCCTGTTTTAGATATCTTTAGTCTACATTGTTATGCATGCAAAAGTTATTATTTCATATATGAGATTGTTAATAATTGTTATGGCAAGGCACTTTTATTCCCATACTTGTGATCTGGATTTTTATATGCCTCATTTCTCTTGTTAAATTTCTCTTGAACTTACCTAATTGCAAATAGCCCCCTTCCTGTGGGAACGTCTCCTTTTTACATTTATAATCCTATATAATGCCCAAAGTGTTTATTATGTATACATACTCAGCCCTTTGTTGACCTCTATGTTGTTTTCTATGTTCTGGGTGATGTTCTCTTTCCATCCAAGTTTAGGTAAATTAGAAGACAAGGATGCATGAAGATCTTTTATGGGGTATTAGACCTAAAGATAGCTTGAAATGGATGATTTTCCCTCTGCAACAGGTCTTACATGTGATTAGACTGGTCAGATATGTACTTTTTTACTTTTCTATACTGCCTTTTATGGTGCAATAAATGTATATGACTCGTCATGTAACTTTGTAATAGTTTTGTTTCCGCTGCTTATTCATTATCATGCTCTGTAATATGTACCATTTGAGAAATGAATGAAATTTCTCCTTTCCTTCTTACCTTTTGGTATGTTTGGGATGTTGACTCAAGGTCAATTAGGTCAATGTTGACTCACGTCTAAATTGACTAAACCCATGTTTTGATGATGACTAACCATTCCACATATTGGTGTCTAATGCTTCTACTTGAGTGATTTCAGATTAGGTATAGACACACTCCAATTGCCCTAACTTGCGCATCTCAAATTGGAGAAAAGACAAGTCAAAGTCATACAAGTGCACGTTTTTGTAATATGATGTATATCCATTAGAATCATGTTGTAAATCACTTGTAATGATTGTATGACTTGTAATTAAGCTTAGAAAAATATCAGGAGCACTTAGATCGAAAATTAGAGCACTTTAGATGCAACTTCAAAAATTGATTACAGGCACTTTGTTGGTCGAGTTTCCCAGCCTGAAAACTCGACCGATCATCCTTGATCAATTTTTTGGAGATTGCATCGGTCGAGTTGTGTTTACATAGAAATCGACCGATGGAGTAACTGACCAAATCGATTTTCATTGGTCGGTCGAGTTTCCTCAGGACAAACTCGACCGATGGACTGAATATCGGCTTTGTCTTTTACTCTATCGGTCGAGTTACACTTATAGCAACTCGACCGATTGCACTATACGGAAAAGTGCAGAAAAGTGTTTCTAGCCGTTGTGGAGTTGTAACAAGTGAAAATAGATCCGTTGCAAGCCACAAAATGGCTAGTTTTCGTTCACAAGTGTTCCCAAAGGCCAAGAGGCATCTCCAGCTATAAATAGGACCCCTTGGGCTTCATTCTAAGGTTGAGCATTCACTATGAAGGTTCCTATTCTATAGTTGAGTGATCCTACAGCCTCCTCTCTCTCTAAGCTTAATCACTTGCTACATCCATTAGAGTGAGTAGGAAATATGTAAGAGAGCTAGTCCTACATGTATATCTTGTGAGGCTCTCACTTCCACCACCTCCACTTCTCTCATTTGCAATCATGAAGATGAAGGTTCTCTCTCTTGTCCAAGAGAGGTGAATAAGAACAAGGGAAGGAGTCCCTTGGTGAAGATCAAGGTTGAAGACTTGGAGCTAGAGTGGGTAAGCCCTTGGAGAAGGCAGAAGACTCAAGCTCAAGTGGGTAAGACCTTGGTGGAAGCTTCTCCGAGTGAAGGTGAAGTCAAAGGCGGAAGATCCAAGAAGAGTGGGTAATTCCTACAAGGCTGAAGACTTGTGCAATAGTGGGTAAGTCCTTGGAGAAGGCTGAAGACTCTTGCAAAGTGGGTAAGTCCTTGGTAAGTTTGACGACTCTTTGTATTGGATAGGTAAGTCCTTTGTTTGGTCATGTATTGTAAGTCTTATGAATGAATATAAGAATGCAATAGTTTGGAAGTCCTAGAGGTTGACCTCTCTAGGAAAGTGGACTGACACACTTCTAGTTTGAAGTGTGGAACCACTCTAAATAGCTTGTCTAATTGGTGCATGTTCAATCTCTCTCATCCTTGATATGCATGTTTTAGTTGCACACAAATTTCCTATTTAGCAACCTTATCTTGTGATATATCTTGAAGGTTTAATGAATTTTGTTTAAGTGGTTTCAGCTCTATTCACCCCCCCTCTAGAGCATCTAATCACCCATCTAGGATCCAACATGGGATTGGATGGACGTATTCCTAAATTGAGTAGGGAGTGGTCCCCTCTCGGATACCATTATTTACAAATTGTACATACTCTTCTGATACATATGATCTCATTGTTCAAGTCCTCATCCTGAAGACATATGTCATCGAGTAATATCACTCTTTTAGACATCTATCATGTTATACCATCATCTCATTTTTGAACAAACATATAGACAAAAATCGCCTTTATTATTAACCAAATCAAGTACATGATGCCTCATTCCAATCATTGTATGAATGGATCTATGGGCATACATACCAGCAGAAACAGATTCCCATGTTTAGGAGATTAGAATGCTTGGATCTATATATTTGACCAAACTAGGATGGGGTTAAGCCCTAATATAGTTGTTTGTTACTCTAACAGTTAATGCATATAACATGGATGACTCAACTTAACATGATTATGCTAGAGAACATATATATATTATTCTCTAAACAACATCACATATCATGATACACTCATATTAACATAATAACTTAAATGTGTGCTAACATGTAAGTAAATGCATGAAATTTGTCACATATGCTTCCTTGCAAACCGATTCTCCCATATTGGCTAGGATATGCTTAATAAGTGGCACAATGTGCTTAATACAATAATAGTAATAACAATATGAATTTTCGTCCATAAATATGGATAATGTACCATTATTTGAATAAATATCAAAGTGATGAACTTAAGATGCTAAATAAGAAAAATATAGAAATTTGTACACAATAATATGAGAAAACTCATTTTGTAACAGTGTGAAGAATGAGACTTCAATTGAAGATCATCAAAGAAAAGAGGATATATAATAATATATATGAAGATAAATAATCTAAACCATAATTGTGTTATAACTCAAAAAAGCAAACTTCACAAACCAAATATAATGGTAAAATTATTTTTATTGGATATATTTAGCTTGGGTGCCAAGTTTCACCTTATTTGAAAAATCCTAACTATCCTAAATTCATTAAGAAAAGAAAATACGAGACAAATACAAAAATAATAAATAAATTATTGAATGGCTTCAAAAGTGGAAACAAAACTTCAACTTGGATTACACCTACTAAATTTGGTCTATGTGTTAATTTCATTAATTGAGCACTCATATCTATCATTGTTTTATTTTGAGAGATAATATAACTAAAGGTCAAAAATATAAAACAAAATATTAACTAACCCTAAAAGTGCAAAGTGATGCCAAAAGAAGACTTTACATGTCATAATTAGACTAAGGGTCAAATTTGGTATTAATTAGACAACATTTGACGCCTCAAATAAAGATGAGAAATAAATAGCATAAGAATACCAAGAATACATTGATATTTAATACAATTGAATTGATTTAGTAAATTTCAGATTTAATTGTGTCATGCATATTTTCCTTGGCTTGAAAAAACTTAAATTCATTTGTGGATGTCAAATTTCTCATCATGTGTTAGTTTATTATCTTCTTCCTCGCCTTCTTTCTACATTTGTGTGCTATAGTAACAAACATGTTTCCAATTTTCTTATGCCTCTTTCTCTTCTCTTTCTCCCTATCCCTACTTATTTCCCCTTCATTTTCTATTTATGCACCTTCCCCTTCCTTTCCCATAACCGCAGGCTTTGTTTTTCCTAGTTTCGTCGCCTCTTTCCCCAACTGGATCTCAACCTTTCCATTTACCCTGTCTTCACCCTATTTACTTTCCCTTTTGTTCTCCATACCTCTCTAAGATTTCATTACTATATATATGCCAAAACCTTTGTGCAATCAGATAGATCGATTCCCGCTGCCTCATTTTACCCCGATAACCCGAGAGCCTACTCCCCCTACTCAACCCATGCCACCTTGCCTCCCTGACCCCTCTAGCGGATGTTTGACCCTAAAAGAGGCAAGTGAAGGTCTGAAACCTTCCCATAGTCTGCATGAATATTCAGGAACCCTCAATTCTTCTTGATCTGGTACAATGCCTATATCCCCATTGTTGCTTCTAGACCTACTATTCTGAGAAATTGTCATGAATCCTTTTGGTTTTGTCCCTCCCATCTACCTTGACCTAATTTGGGACTTTTCGGTATCAGGTGCTATTTTTGCTTCACAAATCATTGTATTTCTTTTGTTTTCACATCCTAGTCGTAAGATTAGGCTTGGCGGAGAGCTTCCCTAGGGCTCCAGTTGTTCAGGCACCTTGCGTTTGGGTTCACCAAGTTTGTAGTGGCGTCAAGAACTCAATGATGCATGTGTCCTCGACAAACTCACTATAGAGGCGTGCTCTCGATTTAAGGATCAACCTTTGCCAACCCCCTGTCGGGTTCTCACAAGTAGGAACATATGTTTCTTATATTTTACATCGTTGTCCCCGAGTTTATATCTTCATTTCATGTTTCGACAAGGTCATTTTGGTCATGCATTGTGTTTCTTGTTCCAAGACACACATTTATTTCTGATTGCCACTTTTACTAGATTGCTCCTATTACACCTAATAATTTGTAACTCGGATGCGGGGTTAATAGGTCATTTTAGACACTTTTGTTTTATAAAGACCAGTTAAATATCATTGAATCAGAAAAATTATAATAATTTATTGGGTGGTCGGAAAATTAAGTAAAAGTATTTTTTGGAATCACTATTTTATTCTTTATATAATGGTGTAGTTTTCTTCACATAAGTTCCAATTTATTAATATATGACTTTAATGAATTTTTCTAATTGGTTGCCTTTTTAAAAATTCATAAATAATATTTTGTGAACTAAAAAAATATAATCTATAAGATCACATGATTTTGATATCCTAATTCATTATTAATAAAAGGCTGATTTTTACGGTTTATACAATAAATGTAAACCTGATCCTAATCTCATATATGCCTTTAATAGGTTGCTTATGAACTGAGATGAAATTAGGGTTTGGACCTTGGACATATGTAGATTCCATGTGAGGTATGTTGCATTCCCTATTTATCATATTCATATTAATATCTTCCTCTTGGTCCTTTGGGACATACTACCATTTACACTTTTCTCTCTCTCCTCTGAGAGGTTGAATCTTGTGAGTGTGATGATATGAATCTTTTGTTGGATATTCCTTTTAGACTCTTGTTTATATCTTGCTCACTTTATTCCATGTGGAAACTCTGATTTGAATATTTGATATCCTATCCTTCTTTTGGTGGACTTTATCATCTTATATTGCATCTTATTTGTGGCCATGATTGGATATTTTTTTATGGGTCCTATGACCTCATATTATAATTATTGCATGTTCTAATCCTCTTATGTGATCTTGAATAAACTTGTTCTTGCCTCTACATTGTGCATGACTTAAACTAATTTTGTTTCTTATAGTGGTACATGAGTGCAACCATACATAAGGCGTGTTTTTCCACCCCAAGTGTGTTTTTCCACTTGTTCTATATACTGGGCGTGTTATTTCTGCCATAGTGCACTTTTTCCACCCAATACTTTTAGGTTGAGATACTATGGTGTCCCAACCCAGCTTGAAATATTCTTAGTGTATGTTGTTTACATGCACAACTTATGAATTGTGACATCATTTTAAGGCAAGAAATCTCTTATTTTCGAGTATCATCTTATTGAAAATTCATATTCTCTTTGATATCCACTTGGATAGTACTTTACCTCTTCTCTGGGAATCCTTGTTGTATTTGATGTCCTTTTTCCATATTGTTGCTTGATTCCCTGTTAACATGCACATACTGACTTTTATGTTGTCAGCTTCCATTTTATCTTCTCTTTTCGGGTATGCTTCCAATCCCTAAATGAAAGAACATGGAAGACTTGACGTGAAGATGTGGACCTGGACTACATGTACTGATCTTGGGAGATAGACTTGATACAGTTTAGATATCCCTCTACTTAGATCTTATTGTTATTTTTTTTTGTGATCGAGAGAACCCATCCCGGGCGAGCCTGACATGGTAAACTCTCGAGGCATGAGAGGGTGTGGTCCGGTCACCCCCCTCTCGCACCTAATCAGCGTGGATTGCCGTTCGTAAAGTGCCTTCAGTGAGGTTCGAACTCGGGTCCTTCATTGGAACTTACTAAGCTCTTACCACCTGGGCTACAATGTTATTGTTTTCATATAAACCCCAAGTAGGAGAATACTATGTAACCTTGATAAATTGAATATAGTCAAGAAATATTATTCTGCTATTATACTTTGGTTATTTTGTATACCATCATTTAAGCAGTGGAAAATTTACACCTATTCCAACATGCTTTTTAGCGTGTTTGGATTAGATGGCTTATTCCTCAAAATTCATAGGGAGTGCATCCCCTCTCGGGTCCCACTCCTTACTGAGTCAAATAACCTGCCAAAAAAGACTACCATCATGTCCTCCTCTTTTTGAAAACATCATCGGCTTCCGTACCACCAAATATGGACAAAAAACCTTGGTTTCCTAGAATCACAAAATGCAACTTCATATTCCATTATTTTGACTTATCTTTTGCAAAGATGCCTCGATGTGAAGAAGGAGCAAATTGGGGGAAAATATTTTTGCAGAGGCAAGACACAAAATACCTGTCATCAGTTTCTAGTAACCAACTGACGCTATAGACCCATCCCCTTAAAAAAAATTGTCTCGTGAAGGGTGATTAGTTGTCGGTTAGTTGGCAGAGCCGACGACTAATGAGGGGATAAATTTTTCTAGTGATGACATGGCGTGAAATATATGTCGTCAATTTTAGCAAAAACCGACGTTGTATTGCAAATTTTGGAGGCAAATTTTTTTTCCTAGAAAATTGTATTTCGCTGGTAATTTTAGATGTCGTTTTTTTTAAAAAAAATCATGTTCAAGTGAAATCAGTACCCCTGTATTTTCTAAATTGGTAGGACTTCACATATGGTGACAGCGACACATGGATCTTTCAAGGAGACAGAAAGATCCTTCCAACCTGTCTTGTGTCAGCCATGGTAGCTGAGAAGATGATGAGGCAAGGATGTTATGCATTCTTGGCCCATGTGGTAGATACCACCATGGAGAGTCCTAATCCTGCTGAAGTTCCTGTAGTCAGGGAATTTCAAGATGTATTTCCTGAAGAACTTCCAAGTGTACCTCCACCCCGAGAGATTGATTTTGAGATTAATCTAATCCCGGGCACACAACCAATAGCACAAACACCATATAGAATGGCGCCTGCTGAGATGGCAGAACTCAAGAAACAACTACAATAGTTGCTTGAGAAGGGTTTTATCCGACCAAGTACTTCACCCTGGGGTGCTCCGGTCCTCTTTGTTAAGAAGAAGGATGGCTCAATGCGGTTATGCATTGATTACAGACAACTTAATAAAGTGACTATAAAGAATAAGTATCCTCTGCCAAGGATTGATGATTTGTTTGACCAGTTGTGTGGTGCAACCATCTTCTCAAAGATAGATTTGAGGTCGGGATACCATCAATTACGTATTAAGGAGGGTGACATACCTAAGTCTGCCTTCAGGACAAGGTATGGTCACTATGAGTTCACAGTTATGTCATTTGGACTAACTAATGCACCAGCTGCATTTATGGAACTCGTGAATAGAATCTTCCGACCTTTTCTTGATCAATGTGTAGTCATCTTTATAGATGACATCCTGATCTACAGTAGAATTGCTCAGCAGCATGAGCACCATCTTCGTCAGGCTCTGACTTTGCTAAGAAAGCATAAGTTATATGCTAAGTTTAGCAAATGTGAGTTCTGGCTACCAGAAGTTTCTTTCCTTGGACACGTAATATCTGCTTCAGGTATTCATGTTGACCCTAAAAAGGTAGAATCTATTCTACAGTGGGAGCAACCGAAGACACCAATGGAGATTCGTAGTTTCTTAGGGTTGGCAGGCTATTATCGGAGGTTCATTAAGAACTTCAATTCCATAGCCTTACCCTTAACCAAGTTAACCAGAAAGGATGTTCCTTTTGTGTGGAATGACAAGTGTCAACAATCGTTCCAGTTGTTGAAGGAAAGGTTGACTAGTGCACCTGTATTGGTGTTACCTGAGCAAGGGAAAGGGTATATAGTTTTCTGTGATGCCTCTAAGAATGGACTAGGATGTGTGTTAATGCAGGATAAGCAAGTGATTTCTTTTGCTTCCCGACAGCTTAAGAAACACGAGGAGAATTATCTAACACACGATCTAGAACTAGCTGTTGTAGTTCATGCCTTGAAGATCTGGAGACATTACCTCTATGGAGAAACATTTTAGATTTTCACAGACCACAAGAACCTAAAGTATATCTTTTCTCAGCATGAGCTTAACATGAGGCAACGCCGCTGGATGGAATTAATCAAGGACTATGATTGTACAATTGATTATCATCCAGGGAAAGCCAACGTGGTTGCTGATGCATTAAGTAGAAAATCAGCAACACCAGCTCTAGATAAAACACAGTTGAACTCCTTAGTGTGCTCTAAGAGAGATATGCTTATCTCCTTGAGGCAAAACAACATACAGCTTAAAGTATCGTTGTTAGCCGGGTTGTTAGCTGAGATGCACATAAAACCTACTCTGAGACAACAGATTAAGGAGGCACAGCAATCTGATGTTGTAGTTCAGCAGATTAGATCATAATATGGTAGTGAGAAATGAGAAGGTTTCTATGATTCAGATGATCAGGTAGCCTGTTATCATGGTAGAATGATAGTACCTGATGCTGATAACTTAAGGAAGTTAGTCCTGGAAGAAGCTCATTCTTCTATGTATGCTATGCATCCAGGAAGCACCAAGATGTATCATAACGTGAAAGATATGTATTGGTGGCCTGGTTTGAAGAAGGATGTTGTTGAGTTCGTGATGCGGTGTCCAGTGTGTCAACAGGTTAAAGCTGAACACCAAAAGCCTGCAGGAACACTGCAGCCTCTGCCTATACCACAGTGGAAATGGGATCATGTGACCATGGATTTTGTGGTTGGTTTACCCAGAACAGCCAAAGGTCATGATTCCATTTGGGTAATGGTTGATAGGTTGACAAAGACAGCACACTTCTTACCTGTCAAAACAACCTATACTGCTGAGAAGATGGCACCGCTATATGTAGATGACATAGTGCGGCTACATGGGGTCCCAGTTACCATTGTTTCTGACAGAGGTCCCCAGTTTACAAGTCATTTTTGGGAGCGACTTCATAAAGCCTTAGGCACACAATTAAGGTTTAGTACAGCCTTCCATCCTCAAACAGATGGACAGTCTGAGAGGACAATACAAACCTTGGAGGACTTGCTTAGGGCATGTGTCCTTCAGTTTACGGGAAGTTGGGATCTACATCTAAGCTTGATAGAGTTTGCCTACAACAATAGCTATCAGCACAGCATTGACATGGCACCTTATGAAGCTTTGTATGGTAGACGTTGTAGATCTCCCCTATGTTGGTATTAAACTGGTGAATATCAACTTTTGGGCCCTGATCTTGTGCAGCAAACCACCGAGAAGATTAAAATAATACAACAACAGTTGAAGACTGCACAGGATAGGCAGAAATCCTATGCTGACAAGCGTCGTAGACCTTTAGAATTCCAGGTTGGAGACAGAGTATACCTCAAGGTCTCACCTTGGATAGGAGTCCTTAGATTTGGAAGGAAAGGAAAGTTAGCTCCTAGATTTATGGGGCCTTATCCAATTATAGAACGGGTTGGAAAGGTAGCTTATAAGCTGGAGTTACCACCTGAATTGCAAAAGTTACACCCAGTGTTCCACATTTCCATGCTAAGGAAATGTCACCCTGACACAAAAACGGTTCTACAGCCTTTGGAGGTTGAGCTTAATGATGATATATCATATGTTGAAGGACCTGTGTTGATTCTTGATAGAAGAATCAAGAAGCTGAAAAAGAAAGACATAAGTCTTGTGAAAGTCCTCTGGAATCATCGTGGTACTGAAGAAGCCACATGGGAACTAGAGGAAGATATGAGAAGGAAATACCCTGCTCTTTTCTCTTAAAATGTTTTGTAATGATTTCGGGGACAAAATCCTTGTAAGGGGTGGATAATTTGTAACATCCCTGACCTGGGTTATGAACTAACCCTAGGTGTTTTGCTTAAATATGTGATTTGATGCTTGTGGTTAACTTTTGAAATGTAATTAAGGCTCTTGAGGAACTTATATTTCAATTTCAGTCCTTTTTGAATAATGTTGAAACATTGTTTTGTTAATTTTGGACTAAAGTGCAAATTACCCAAGTTGAGGGGTTAGATTGCAAATTGTGTATGATAATAAGTTCCTCATGTGTTGATGCATCATAATAATGAAGATGATGCAGAGGTATGGCTTGTGATAGCCTGAATACCAAGAAAGTGCTGATAAAGCAAAGTTTGTACATTAAAACCTAATTTTGGTGTAAAGTGCAATTTACCCAAAACCTAGGGTTCAATATGCAAATTACCACTTCAATAAGGTCCCTAATAATCTTTGGCATCAATTAGAGCAAAGAAAATGAGAAGGGCACCTCATTTGAATTATCTTGGAGGAGAGAGAATCTTGACATTAAAATAATCAAGATATAAGCATAATTGAAACCCTAATGCAATTAATGCAAAACTAAATAAAAATAATTGAAGGGCTTTCAATCAAAACTTGAATGGTGGAATTCATATGTGTGTGTGGACGTCCTTGAGCTTTCAAGGATCAAAAATATCCTAAGGAGGTGAAATTCCACTCACCTTATTATAAGGAAAAGAATTTCCACTCAAAAATATATATTATTATTATAATGGATTAAGGTGCTTAATTTCTTTTCCATTAATTCTTGGATAATGAAGAGATTTTAACGAAAGTTTGAAGGTGGTTTCGTGATCAAGTAATGGAGGAGGATTAGGGGGGAATTAGTATGGAATTTATTTAAGGAAAATGATTTCATTTTCTCTTTCATCAAAGACCCATATACATATTCTTTATATATACCTTATTTCAATAACACATAAGGAACGTTTCCCTTAGACTTTTCCTTATTCCTTTTGCTTTGGCCGACCTAAGGAGAGCTCAGGAGCAGGAGAAGGACGAACACCACCTGTAGGTAAGGTTTGATCATCTTCTACCTTGGATTCATGGTGAAAACCCTAAATCAATGATTGATTCTAGGTTTTCTTCACTCAATTTCCATTTCTAGCCATCCATTTCATCCAAAATCTCAAGAACGAACCTTGGATAGTTGCTGGAGCTCCATCCACCATTAAAGCCACGGAGATTGGAGCTTGGAGATCAAATTTGAGGCGGGTTTTATAACTTAAACCCTCAAACATTGCTATTGCATCGATCTTCTATGCTTTGTTGATTGATTTCTTCAATTTGATAAACTTTTGCTTCTTTGTTGCAAATTCCATCAAGAACGGTTGCTGTTCTTGGGTTCACGAAGGAAGATGATGATGACATCATCATAAGCAAGCACCTCACCAAATATCTTGGGAGCAAATTATCTCATTGGTTGGGACCAAACGGTTTCACCAAAACCGTTTGGTGGCAAACGGTTTCAAAACCGTATGAAAGAGTTGACCAAGCATGTACCGTTTGGGAATCGCGTTCCTAATTATGTAGGATAATGACCCTCCAAATTTGAGGGGTTAACTCCAAAGTAATCATAGGTTGAAGGCCAATCAATTAGGCAAATCGAACTGAATTAAGTGCTGCTTTTCAACCTGATTAACTTGACCTGTTTGGGCAAACGGTTTCAAGACCGTTTGAGTGTGTTGACCAAGCGTTGACCGTTTGGGATTATTGATCCCTATTATGTTGGATAATGACTCACCAAATTTTATGGGTTAACTCCCAAGGAATCGTGAGTTGAAGCCTAATCAATTAGGCAAACCCTAATTGAAAACAATGATGAAATTCCAATGAGTTAAGTTGAGATTTTGGGTTGATTAGCCCAAACGGTCTCAAGACCGTTTGGGGATCACCCCAAGACCGTTTGGAGGTCTGGGTTCAAGTATAGTTGACCAATTGAAGGTCCAAAGGTGCTAATCATATTGCAAGGTAGTGCTGATTTGTTGATCAACTTGATAGACCAATCCATGATGATTTTTCACTAAAGTCCAAAGGTTGGATGGGCCAAACGGTCTCAAGACCGTTTGGAGCTCATCCAAACGGTCTCATGACCGTTTGGTGGTCACCCAAGACCGTTTGGAGGTCTAGGGTCGTGTATAGTTCAGTGGTTGAAGGTCTAAAGATATCAAGTTGATCTGCAATAAATTGCTGATTTGGTGAGCACTTCAATGAACCAAACCATAATTGGATTTCTTGGTTTTGAGTGATATGATGGGCAAACGGTCTCAAGACCGTTTGGAGGTCATCCAAACGACCTCAAGACAGTTTGGGGTCAGGTCATACCCCATTTGAATGGTGGTTCAATAGTTATGAAGTAACTAGTCACACATTGATGAATATTGAAGGTTCATTGATTCTAAACCCTAATTCAATTGATTCCAACCCTAATTGAGGATCAATTGAGGGTCAATTGAGTATCAAATCAGTTGAGGGTTGATCTAATTAACTCAATTGATTAGTGTCTAACATGTGCAAGATCGATTGAAGGGTTCAACATTGAAAACCCTAATTCAATGTGATTGATGGAAACCATATTTGGTCCTTTCGGTTTTGAGGTGGTTTGGACCAAACGGTCTCAGGACCGTTTGAGTCCAAACGGTCTCAAGACCGTTTGGGACCAAACGATCCCAAATCAGATGAGGCTTAAACAGTCTCAGAAGTTCAATTTTGTTAAGTGGTTTCAATTACTATTCTACTAAATGGTTTCACCTATTCCAAGATCACTTGGAAGGTAATCAACCAAAGAGTATGAACTCTCAAATTGGATGAAGGTCAGTGGTTTATGTAATCAATCACATGATGTAATCCAAGGGATATTGAGTTCTTAATGATCTTGATATAATAACATATCCTATGATGTCAATTCTTCTTTCAAGATTGAGTTGACTTAGATTAATCAAGGTTGAAGTAACTTCATCTTATAGAAGATGAGAGATAAGATATTCTTCATGTATGAATGCCTAGTAAGGGCATGATTTTTAATAGTGAGATCATGAAACCCTAGTTATGAAGGTTAATGAATCATAACCCTAATTGAGGGCATTGATAGATGAAGTTCTATTATATGATGATGATATAAACCTAATTCATAATGATGACATGGCAAGCTTAAAAATTAAAGGTACTTATTAATCATCTCCACTTAGGGATAACAATAAACCCTAATTGGTTTGGAGTATTAAATTCACAAATGTAAAATAATTGGGATCTGCTGTAGCACGACCGTGCTAGGCAGCACGGCCGTGGTGGATACCTCTTGCACGACCGTGCAAGGTAGCATGGCCGTGGTGATTCCCCTTTGCACGACCGTTTTTGGCAGCACGGCCGTGGTACATTACTCTTGATATGAAATTGATGTGTTGTTATCATCTGTACTAATCATGCAGGTTTCATGAGGTATTGAACATAGTCAGGTATGAGCTATGATGCCTTGTGTATTGAAAACACTTTATAAGTTCTATAAGCAATGATATGCCATGTTGCCTAGTGAAAGGTAACAAAAGAGTTTGATAGGCTTTAAGAGCCATGTGAAATACCTGCATTACATTTATCATGTTTACACTGTTAGATGACTTGATGGCATTAAGTTACCTGCTAAAGTGGTAACATGTGTCTTGATGATTTAAGGGTTTGAACACCCATATTCTTGAATCATGATGATGAGATGATAAGGGATTGAGATCCCAATGGTAGCAAAGCTGTGAAATGAACTTGATAGAAATAGTACTCATTCTTTATAGCAAATGTTATAATGTTATATGATTGACAACATGCCTGATGCTAAAAGAATGTTGTAATGTACTTAAATAATCAAGTGAAATGATATCATGTAGAGCCCTGACCATAGATCCATCATCGTCAGTAGTTAGGTGATGGTGAAATAGGTTTTCCTAAGGGAACTCCTGGAGAGCATACTTTTGAGTATGTGGGGGTTATGAGCGCGAATATCCTTACGCCCTAATGAAGGAATTGATGTGAGATAAACACTAAATCTCTCAATTCTTCATTATATGTATATGCCGGGATGGTGTATCACTAATCTCCCGATAATGTTGTTAATGTCGCATCGATGAGAGATAAACAAGAAATCCCTCGATGGCGAAGAGAGTACAGAATGCCACTGTAACTCTAATAGCGAAGTTGCCAGAATACCCTGGAAAGCTATTATAGCAGAGACACGAGATGTCCTGTATGTTGTTCCTCACACTGACTGAGGAGGATGAGGTCATAGAAATACGGCTCTTCTGATGACCTATGTATGGTACCGATTTCGACTTCGCAGTGGTCGGTTGGAGTATGAGCGGTATATCTCATCTCCTCAGGGCATAAGTATGTTTGTAATATGTAATCAGCCGTGTAGCATATTTGCTTAGGGTTGAACTACGAGAATCAATGGTTGAGAATACATTGATTAACATGTTCTAGTTGGATACATTGATATACATGTTCTTCATATTCCTTCTTAAATGAATGACTTGCTGCTTAATCAAGTTATAATTGAAATGATTGCATAGAGAATACTGCTCTGCATATCTTATTCAATGATTTACCTGCTGTTGAGAAAATATAATTCTACTGCTCAGTGTTATTCTATTATCGGCAATAACAATGTTTCTGGCGGAGAGTTATATCTCTCGCTGGGACAATTTTTATAATTGTCTCACCCCCGTGGGATTAAATTTTTAGGTAACCGCCGACGAAAAGGCAAGGAACCTATTACAGAGGAAGAGCAGCATCAGCAGTAGTAGGGACAGCAGTAAATCCCAGGTGGGGATATGAGCTGTCAAGTTGTATATAGAAAGTCCTATGAGTCGTCTCTATACTCTCAGGTCCTAGGAGTAATGTTTTGATGGATCGATCTGAGATTTTGGCTTTAAGCCTTGAGATTTTTGTATCCTGCTCATGTATAGTTTAACAGGGCTGACAATGTTATGACTCTCAAGATGAAATGATACAGAGATGTAATGATGAATCAGATTGTAAATAACTTACTTTGGTTCTTTATGTCAAAGTTTCACAGTTTGTGGATCTTCTTGCAAAAAGTTTTAATTTTTAGTGATTTTCAGTAATTCCGCTGCTAATAATTTGCTTCCGCATTAGTTAATCCTATTTTTGCGAGACGGTCGTCACAATTTAGTGGTATCATAGCTCTAGGTTCACTGAGTCTACAGAGACATAGGACTAGGGTTGTTGAGTCTGTTCTAGTGTCTTCCAGTATATCTGAATAGTGTCTTCTGCTCATATAGGAGGAGAAGAGAAAACTAAAGATGTCTGGATCACACGAGGAACATGTTGTTGAAAGTAGTGTCGCTGCACACGGAGGAGGTGCAAGTGACCATCATAGGGAGGAGCATGTGCCTGAACCACCCCAGTTCAACCCAGCTAACATGGGGAATCCAGCCTTCCAAGCTATGTTTGGGAAGTTCATGACTTCCATGACACATATGACTGATAGGATGCCCATGCCTGCACCCAGGGCACCTACTCATCAAGAAGGACAAGGAGTCGGCAAGACGTTTGAACGACTTTACCGAGTTGGAGCCACAGAATATGTTGGGACAGCTGACCCAGCAGATGCTGACATGTGGCTAACTGAGCTAGAGAAGGCCTTTAGAATCCTTAACATCCCAGAAGCTGAGAAGGTCAGGCATGCTGTGTACCTTCTTAAGGGGAGTGCTGGTCACTGGTGGACCATAGAGGAGGGAAAAAGGCCAGGTGTGGAGATTGCATGGGAAGTATTTCGACGAGAATTTGTCAATAGATACTTTCCTAAGACCTTTCTGGATGAGAAAATCTCTCAGTTTGAGAGATTAAGACAAGGACCAATGAACATTAGCGAGTATGAGGCTAAGTTTATGGAGCTTTTGCGGTTCTGTCCGCATATGGCAACCACTGATGAAGAAAGGATCAGACGTTTTGAGAAAGGATTAATGTTGAGTTGACCACCCCTGTGTCTGCTCTGGAGAACAGGGAAAGATTTGCTACTTTTATAGAGTCTGTTAGAAGGATAGAGAGGTCTGTGACTGAGAAGTGACAGACCCAGAACAAGAAGGTGTACCCCCAGTTCCGAGGATCTTCATCCAAAGGTTTCAAGAAACCGAGGTTTTCTGCACCAATGGCACCACCTAGATTCAATACCCAGACGCAGTGGACGTCAAATAGGGGTAGAGGACGAAGTTTACCACCAGAAAGAGCTCACAGCTCAGCATCTGTATCGGTTACAGGACCATCCAGACCACAGCAGGGGATCAGAAGTTGTTTTATATGTGGAAAGGTGGGACATCTGATGAAGGATTGTAGAGCCCGAGAGGTGAGTGTGACTCAACCTCAAAGGCAGAGTCAGCAAGGTTCTCAAAGGAGGCAGTTTCCAAGTGGAGCTAGAGGACGTGGACAAGCGTCCCAAGCTGGATCATCAGCACCTAGTCATCGGGCACCAAATCAACCACAGGGAACGGTGAGATGTTATGCGATGAATCCACCTGATGCAGTGATCAACCCTCGGGTTGTGACAGGTCAGATGAAACTATTTTATTCTGATATGTCTACATCCTGCATCGTATCTGTTTTAATTGATCCAGGAGCTACTCATTCCTTTATCACTCGGAGAGTGATTCTTGACTGCAACATGACTACAAGTCATAGAGCAGATAGTCTGTTGTTAGAAACTCCTTTAAAGGGATCTGCTATGTTGTGGGAAGTATGTTCTCCCTGTATTCTTTCCTTTTCTGAATATTACATCCAAGTGGATCTTATACCACTTGAGATTCATGGGTTCGATATAATTCTTGGGATGGACACCTTAGAAAGGTACAAGGTTGTCTTGGATTGTGAGTCCAAGCAAGCTGTGTTTACAGATAACAGTGACACATGGATCTTTCAAGGAGACAGAAAGATCCTTCCAACCTGTCTTGTGTCAGCCATGGTAGCTGAGAAGATGATGAGGCAAGGATGTTATGCATTCTTGGCCCATGTGGTAGATACCACCATGGAGAGTCCTAATCCTGCTGAAGTTCCTGTAGTCAGGGAATTTCAAGATGTATTTCCTGAAGAACTTCCAAGTGTACCTCCACCCCGAGAGATTGATTTTGAGATTAATCTAATCTCGGGCACACAACCAATAGCACAAACACCATATAGAATGGCGCCTGCTGAGATGGCAGAACTCAAGAAACAACTACAAGAGTTGCTTGAGAAGGGTTTTATCCGACCAAATACTTCACCCTGGGGTGCTCCGGTCCTCTTTGTTAAGAAGAAGGATGGGTCAATGCGGTTATGCATTGATTACAAACAACTTAATAAAGTGACTATAAAGAATAAGTATCCTCTGCCAAGGATTGATGATTTGTTTGACCAGTTGCGTGGTGCAACCATCTTCTCAAAGATAGATTTGAGGTCGGGATACCATCAATTACGTATTAAGGAGGGTGACATACCTAAGTCTGCCTTCAGGACAAGGTATGGTCACTATGAGTTCACAGTTATGTCATTTGGACTAACTAATACACCAGTTGCATTTATGGAACTCATGAATAGAATCTTCCGACCTTTTCTTGATCAATGTGTAGTCGTCTTTATAGATGACATCCTGATCTACAGTAGAGATGCTCAGCAACATGAGCACCATCTTCGTCAGGCTCTGACTTTGCTAAGAAAGCATAAGTTATATGCTAAGTTTAGCAAATGTGAGTTCTGGCTACCAGAAGTTTCTTTCCTTGGACACGTAATATCTGCTTCAGGTATTCGTGTTGACCCTAAAAAGGTAGAATCTGTTCTACAGTGGGAGCAACCGAAGACACCAACGGAGATTCGTAGTTTCTTAGGGTTGGCAGGCTATTATCAGAGGTTCATTAAGAACTTCAGTTCCATAGCCTTACCCTTAACCAAGTTAACCAGAAAGGATGTTCCTTTTGTGTGGAATGACAAGTGTCAACAATCGTTCCAGTTGTTGAAGGAAAGGTTGACTAGTGCACCTGTATTGGTGTTACCTGAGCAAGGGAAAGGGTATATAGTTTTCTGTGATGCCTCTAAGAATGGACTAGGATGTGTGTTAATGCAGGATAAGCAAGTGATTTCTTTTGCTTCCCGACAGCTTAAGAAACACAAGGAGAATTATCCAACACACGATCTAGAACTAGCTGCTGTAGTTCATGCCTTGAAGATCTGGAGACATTACCTCTATGGAGAAACATTTTAGATTTTCACATACCACAAGAACCTAAAGTATATCTTTTCTCAGCATGAGCTTAACATGAGGCAACGTCGCTGGATGGAATTAATCAAGGACTATGATTGTACAATTGATTATCATCCAGGGAAAGCCAACGTGGTTTCTGATGCATTAAGTAGAAAATCAGCAACACCAGCTCTAGATAAAACACAGTTGAACTCCTTAGTGTGCTCTAAGAGAGATATGCTTATCTCCTTGAGGCAAAACAACATACAGCTTAAAGTATCGTTGTTAGTCGGGTTGTTAGCTGAGATGCACATAAAACCTACTCTGAGACAACAGATTAAGGAGGCACAGCAATCTGATGTTGTAGTTCAACAGATTAGATCAGAATATGGTAGTGAGAAACGAGAAGGTTTCTATGATTCAGATGATCAGGTAGCTTGTTATCATGGTAGAATGATAGTACCTGATGCTGATAACTTAAGGAAGTCAGTCCTGGAAGAAGCTCATTCTTCTATGTATGCTATGCATCCAAGAAGCACCAAGATGTATCATAACGTGAAAGATATGTATTGGTGGCCTGGTTTGAAGAAGGATGTTGCTGAGTTCGTGATGCGGTGTCCAGTGTGTCAACAGGTTAAAACTGAACACCAAAAGCCTGCAG
Organism: Alisma plantago-aquatica; assembly: GCA_963693085.1. NCBI lineage: Eukaryota > Viridiplantae > Streptophyta > Magnoliopsida > Alismatales > Alismataceae > Alisma > Alisma plantago-aquatica. The sequence goes on from OY856409.1 coordinate 675,929,972, forward strand.
GAACACTGCAGCCTCTTCCTATACCACAGTGGAAATGGGATCATGTGACCATGGATTTTGTGGTTGGTTTACCCAGAACAGCCAAAGGTCATGATTCCATTTGGGTAATAGTTGATAGGTTGACAAAGACAGCACACTTCTTACCTGTCAAAACAACCTATTCTGCTGAGAAGCTGGCACAGCTATATGTAGATGACATAGTGCGGCTACATGGGGTCCCAGTTACCATTGTTTCTGACAGAGGTCCCCAGTTTACAAGTCATTTTTGGGAGCGACTTCATAAAGCCTTAGGCACACAATTAAGGTTTAGTACAGCCTTCCATCCTCAAACAGATGGACAGTCTGAGAGGACAATACAAACCTTGGAGGACTTGCTTAGGGCATGTGTCCTTCAGTTTACGGGAAGTTGGGATCTACATCTAAGATTGATAGAGTTTGCCTACAACAATAGCTATCTGCACAGCATTGACATGGCACCTTATGAAGCTTTGTATGGTAGACGTTGTAGATCTCCCCTATGTTGGTATGAAACGGGTGAATATCAACTTTTGGGCCCTGATCTTGTGCAGCAAACCACCAAGAAGATTAAAATAATACAACAACAGTTGAAGACTGCACAGGATAGGCAGAAATCCTATGCTGACAAGCATCGTAGACCTTTAGAATTCCAGGTTGGAGACAGAGTATACCTCAAGGTCTCACCTTGGATAGGAGTCCTTAGATTTGGACGGAAAGGAAAGTTAGCTCCTAGATTTATGGGGCCTTATCCAATTATAGAACGGGTTGGAAAGGTAGCTTATAAGCTGGAGTTACTACCTGAATTGCAAAAGTTACACCCAGTGTTCCACATTTCCATGCTAAGGAAATGTCACCCTGACACAGAAACGGTTCTACAGCCTATGGAGGTTGAGTTTAATGATGATATATCATATGTTGAAGGACCTGTGTTGATTCTTGATAGAAGAATCAAGAAGCTGAAAAAGAAAGACATAAGTCTTGTGAAAGTCCTCTAGAATCATCGTGGTACTGAAGAAGCCACATGGGAACTAGAGGAAGAGATGAGAAGGAAATACCCTGCTCTTTTCTCTTAAAATGTTTTGTAATGATTTCGGGGACGAAATCCTTGTAAGGGGTGGATAATTTGTAACATCCCTGACCTGGGTTATGAACTAACCCTAGGTGTTTTGCTTAAATATGTGATTTGATGCTTGTGGTTAACTTTTGAAATGTAATTAAGGCTCTTGAGGAACTTATATTTCAATTTCAGTCCTTTTTGAATAATGTTGAAACATTGTTTTGTTAATTTTGGACTAAAGTGCAAATTACCCAAGTTGAGGGGTTAGATTGCAAATTGTGTATGATAATAAGTTCCTCATGTGTTGATGCATCATAATAATGAAGATGATGCAGAGGTATGGCTTGTGATAGCCTGAATACCAAGAAAGTGCTGATAAAGCAAAGTTTGTACATTAAAACCTAGTTTTGGTGTAAAGTGCAATTTACCCAAAACCTAGGGTTCAATATGCAAATTACCACTTCAATAAGGTCCCTAATAATCTTTGGCATCAAGTAGAGCAAAGAAAATGAGAAGGGCACCTCATTTGAATTATCTTGGAGGAGAGAGAATCTTGACATTAAAATAATCAAGATATAAGCATAATTGAAACCCTAATGCAATTAATGCAAAAATAAATAAAAATAATTGAAGGGCTTTCAATCAAAACTTGAATGGTCGAATTCAGATGTGTGTTTGGACGTCCTTGAGCTTTCAAGGATCAAAAATATCCTAAGGAGGTGAAATTCCACTCACCTTATTATAAGGAAAAGAATTTCCACTCAAAAATATATATTATTATTATAATGGATTAAGGTGCTTAATTTATTTTCCATTAATTCTTGGATAATGAAGAGATTTTAACGAAAGTTTGAAGGTGGTTTCTTGATCAAGTAATGGAGGAGGATTAGGGGGGAATTAGTATGGAATTTATTTAAGGAAAATGATTTCATTTTCTCTTTCATCAAAGACCCATATACATATTCTTTATATATACCTTATTTCAATAACACATAAGGAACGTTTCCCTTAGCCTTTTTGCTTATTCCTTTTGCTTTGGCCGACCTAAGGAGAGCTCAGGAGCAGGAGAAGGACGAACACCACCTGTAGGTAAGGTTTGATCATCTTCTACCTTGGATTCATGGTGAAAACCCTAAATCAATGATTGATTCTAGGTTTTCTTCACTCGGTTTCCATTTCTAGCCATCCATTTCATCCAAAAGCTCAAGAACGAACCTTGGATAGTTGCTGGAGCTCCATCCACCATTAAAGCCACGGATCTTGGAGCTTGGAGATCAAATTTGAGGCGGGTTTTATAACTTAAACCCTCAAACATTGCTATTGCATCGATCTTCTATGCTTTGTAGATTGATTTCTTCAATTTGATAAACTTTTGCTTCTTTGCTGCAAATTCCATCAAGAACGGTTGCTGTTCTTGGGTGCACGAAGGAAGATGATGATTACATCATCATAAGCAAGCACCTCACCAAATATCTTGGGAGCAAATTATCTCATTGGTTGGGACCAAACGGTTTCACCAAAACCGTTTGGTGACCAAACGGTTTGCAAACTGTTTGGTGGAAAACGGTTTCAAAACCGTATGAAAGAGATGACCAAGCGTGGACCGTTTGGGAATCTCGTTCCTAATTATGTAGGCTAATGACCCTCCAAATTTGAGGGGTTAACTCCAAAGGAATCATAGGTTGAAGGCCAATCAATTAGGCAAATCGAACTGAATTACGTGCTGATTTTCAACCTGATTAACTTGACCTGTTTGGGCAAACGGTTTCAAGACCATTTGAGTGTGTTGACCAAGTGTTGACCGTTTGGTATTATTGATTCCTATTATGTTGGCTAATGACTCACCAAATTTTATGGGTTAACTCCCAAGGAATCGTGAGTTGAAGCCTAATCAATTAGGCAAACCCTAATTGAAAACAATGCTGAAATTCCAATGAGTTAAGTTGAGATTTTGGGTTGATTAGCCCAAACGGTCTCAAGACCGTTTGGGGATCACCCCAAGACCGTTTGGAGGTCTGGGTTCAAGTATAGTTGACCAATTGAAGGTCCAAAGGTGCTAATCATATTGCAAGGTAGTGTTGATTTGTTGATCAACTTGATAGACCAATCCATGATGATTTTTCACTAAAGTCCAAAGGTTGGATGGGACAAATGGTCTCAAGACCGTTTGGAGCTCATCCAAACGGTCTCAAGATCGTTTGGTGGTCACCCAAGACCGTTTGGAGGTCTAGGGTTGGGTATAGTTCAGTGGTTGAAGGTCTAAAGATATCAAGTTGATCTGCAATAAATTGCTGATTTGGTGAGCACTTCAATGAACCAAACCCTAATTGGATTGCTTGGTTTTGAGTGATATGATGGGCAAACGGTCTCAAGACCGTTTGGAGGTCATCCAAACGACCTCAAGACCGTTTGGGGTCAGGTCATACCCCATTTGAATGGTGGTTCAATAGTTATGAAGTAACTAGTCACACATTGATGAATATTGAAGGTTCATTGATTCTAAACCCTAATTCAATTGATTCCAACCCTAATTGAGGGTCAATTGAGTATCAAATCAGTTGAGGGTTGATATAATTAACTCAATTGATTAGTGTCTAACATGTGCAAGATCGGTTGAAGGGTTCAACATTGAAAACCCTAATTCAATGTGATTGATGGAAACCATATTTGGTCCTTTCGGTTTTGAGGTGGTTTGGACCAAACGGTCTCAGGACCGTTTGAGTCCAAACGGTCTCAAGACTGTTTGGGACCAAACGATCCCAAATCAGTTGAGGCTTAAACAGTCTCAGAAGTTCAATTTTGTTAAGTGGTTTCAATTGCTATTCTACTAAATGGTTTCATCTATTCCAAGATCACTTGGAAGGTAATCAACCAAAGAGTATGAACTCTAAAATTGGATGAAGGTCAGTGGTTTATGTAATCAATCACATGATGTAATCCAAGGGAGATTGAGTTCTTAATGATCTTGATATAATAACATATCCTATGATGTCACTTCTTCTTTCAAGATTGAGTTGACTTAGATTAATCAAGGTTGAAGTAACTTCATCTTATAGAAGATGAGGGATAAGATATTCTTCATGTATGAATGCCTAGTAAGGGCATGATTTTTAATAGTGAGATCATGAAACCCTAGTTATGAAGGTTAATGAATCATAACCCTAATTGAGGGCATTGATAGATGAAGTTCTATTATATGATGATGATATAAACCTAATTCATAATGATGACATGGCAAGCTTAAAAATTAAAGGTACTTATTAATCATCTCCACTTAGGGATAACAATAAACCCTAATTGGTTTGGAGTATTAAATTTACAAATGTAAAATAATTGGGATCTGCTGTAGCACGGCCGTGGTGGATACCTCTTGCACGACCGTGCAAGGTAGCACGGCCGTGGTGATTCCCCTTTGCACGACCGTTTTTGGCAGCACGGCCGTGGTACATTACTCTTGATATGAAATTGATGTGTTGTTATCATCTGTACTAATCATGCAGGTTTCATGAGGTATTGAACATAGTCAGGTATGAGCTATGATGCCTTGTGTATTGAAAACACTTTATAAGTTCTATAAGCAATGATATGCCATGTTGCCTAGTGAAAGGTAACAAAAGAGTTTGATAGGCTTTAAGAGCCATGTGAAATACCTGCATTACATTTATCATGTTTACACTGTTAGATGACTTGATGGCATTAAGTTACCTGCTAAAGTGGTAACATGTGTCTTGATGATTTAAGGGTTTGAACACCCATATTCTTGAATCATGATGATGAGATGATAAGGGATTGAGATCCCAATGGTAGCAAAGCTGTGAAATGAACTTGATAGAAATAGTACGCATTCTTTATAGCAAATGTTATAATGTTATATGATTGACAACATGCCTGATGCTAAAAGAATGTTGTAATGTACTTAAATAATCAAGTGAAATGATATCATGTAGAGCCCTGACCATAGATCCATCATCGTCAGTAGTTAGGTGATGGTGAAACAGGTTTTCCTAAGGGAACTCCTGGAGAGCATACTTTTGAGTATGTGGGGGTTATGGGCGCGAATATCCTTACGCCCTAATGAAGGAATTGATGTGAGATAAACACTAAATCTCTCAATTCTTCATTATATGTATATGCCGGGATGGTGTATCACTAATCTCCCGATAATGTTGTTAATGCCGCATCGATGAGAGATAAACAAGAAATCCCTCGATGGCGAAGAGAGTACAGAATGCCACTGTAACTCTAATAGCGAAGTTGCCAGAATACCCTGGAAAGCTATTATAGCAGAGACACGAGATGTCCTGTATGTTGTTCCTCACACTGACTGAGGAGGATGAGGTCATAGAAATCCGGCTCTTCTGATGACCTATGTATGGTACCGATTTCGACTTCGCAGTGGTCGGTTGGAGTATGAGCGGTATATCTCATCTCCTCAGGGCATAAGTATGTTTGTAATATGTAATCAGCCGTGTAGCATATTTGCTTAGGGTTGAACTACGAGAATCAATGGTTGAGAATACATTGATTAACATGTTCTAGTTGGATACATTGATATACATGTTCTTCATATTCCTTCTTAAATGAATGACTTGCTGCTTAATCAAGTTATAATTGAAATGATTGCATAGAGAATATTGCTCTGCATATCTTATTCAATGATTTACCTGTTGTTGAGAAAATATAATTCTACTGCTCAGTGTTATTCTATTATCGGCAATAACAATGTTTCTGGCGGAGAGTTATATCTCTCGCTGGGACAATTTTTATAATTGTCTCACCCCCGTGGGATTAAATTTTTAGGTAACCGCCGACGAAAAGGCAAGGAACCTATTACAGAGGAAGAGCAGCAGCAGCAGTAGCAGGGACAGCAGTAAATCCCAGGTGGGGATATGAGCTGTCAAGTTGTATATAGAAAGTCCTATGAGTCGTCTTTGTACTCTCAGGTCCTAGGAGTAATGTTTTGATGGATCGATCTGAGATTTTGGCTTTAAGCCTCGAGATTTTTGTATCCTGCTCATGTATAGTTTAAATGGGCTGACAATGTTATGACTCTCGAGATGAAATGATACAGAGATGTAATGATAAATCAGTTTGTAAATAACTTACTTTGGTTCTTTATGTCAAAGTTTCACAGTTTGTGGATCTTCTTGCAAAAAGTTTTAATTTTTAGTGATTTTCAGTAATTCCGCTGCTAATAATTCGCTTCCGCATTAGTTAATCCTGTTTTCGCGAGACGGTCGTCACAATTATGGTTGTGTGAGCTCAATATCATATACTCACTGATATGAGCATAGCCATGCACTTCATAGTCTCAATTATCAAGCGTCTAAGATATCAATCTTATAGGAGGGATAAAATCTATCTACATTATTCACAATGATCCACGAGTGTCCCAGTGCACTCAAACACTACTTGTATGGAAATCCTTATAAAAAAGGTCATGTCGTGCAATGTACTTTGTAACATGTGATTTTCATAGTGACTTTATGTCTACTGATCATATTCACCCATGTCACATTGAGATGGACTCTAACGGCCATGGCATGGCTTCCATGTGACATTCTTAAAGTGTGATTGTCCATTACAACTTGTTCTCTAAGAAGTAGTCAAGTAGTTGAATGATATCCAATATCACGTCTAAAGAGACATAGTCATCATTCAGCATACACATTTGTCTTATGTATTGTTATTGTCCTATAATATTTATTATAATAGCTGATAGATACATAACAAGAATGAATAGTCTTGAGTATACATACAATCTCATGTTTCGGTCATCAACCCAAACTTTTTTTTTAAATTGGCCATTCTATTCATCCCGTGGCCTGGGCTCGATCCTGGGACCTCTCACTAACAAACCGAGTGTCTAACCATCTTGGTGTCTTCCGTTAGACATTATTACCAAACCATATGTTTTTGAGTCAAAACATTCTTAAGACATTATTACATTGTTTGTGACCTCAATACTGAAACAAACATAATAACTTGAATTGCCTTTTCTAATAATCAAATCATATACAATGTATCCTCATTTCAATCATCACATGGTGGCTTTCAGGGTATACAACCAACAATAGAATATGTAAAAATGTGCATGTGATCATAACTCAAAAGGACATTGTGATCACTTGTGTGTTGTGTGTACCCTTTCCATAATAATTCTCATTATTATGAGATTTTGGTAGGTCAATAAACCCATACCGTCTTAATAAACTAGTGTAAAAATCCATTACCTCCTTGCCAACATAACATCTAGTTATACAATCTTCAAATTGGGAGTGATTTTGAACATTCCCATTGAAAATACCCATGTTTCTTACAAATGGTACATCTATGTAAATACATGAAACCCAAAATTTAACCTCTTTACAAGTGAATACCAAGATGAATGATTGTATTCTAAAAGGTGGAAAAACATATCAAATAGACAAAGTATGACTTGTAACATATCTAGTTTTTTTGTGTTGATCGACTTGTTGTGGATTTCATTAATCATAATAAAATCCTTGTAATGCTTAACCTCACACCCTTGAAGAGTATAGATTGGATCGGAAAAAGCAATATCTGTTGTAATAAGGTATGACAGTCAGGAGACATACCAACCCGCATTATATCTTTCATCGACGCCAATTTACAAATATTAGACAAATAACCTAGAGAAACATTTGCAATGTGCAAACACTTAAAAATAATCTTTTCTCATTAAATGTCTTACAAGCTGGGAGAAAATTGTGTGCATCGCCCCATGGTTCTCTTCCGCTTATCCTTGTATTATACTACGCTCAAAAGATTTAGTCTAGATTTTTTGTCTTTAGTATTATTTGATGTATATTCACTACCTATCAAGTACATCTTATATGGAAGCTCTGAAAAGCAAGTTTTTTTAAGTGAACGGGACGGAATTCACTAATTCAGACGTATAATACACAACGCTACTAATTACGAAAACATTACGGTTTTAGACAAAAGGATCTTTATCTAGAGCTACTGAAGATAGCGTTGCTATGTCAACCAGTCCCCTAAAATTATATACTCCTTGTGGGCGGCTCGGCCTAGACAGTAACAATGCAAGTATTTATACGTGAACAACAGCTTAAATGCGGCATTTTATCGGCTAGAAAAACTTTCGCCTGCTCACTTACTGCCTTGGATAAGTAAGATTTCCCCTAAAAACGTGGCATACCTTAGATCAAGCAGCATTTATACATACAAGTACCATTACTCTAAATTTTGGGGGCCAGACGGCTCCCTGGTATGGTCAGTCACAAACATTTTATCTTTTGAAAATGGATTTCGACGTTAAGAGTATTTTCAAACGTTACTACTCCCTTGGACAACACACCACAGAAAAAAATACAATACATTTGTTATTGTAGCTGCTAACGACGAACCAGCAAATCCTCTAAAGTATTAAAATTTACAACAAAAGCATATAGAACAAGTTTGATATTGTGTTTTTCATAGCCATGGCACTCAGCAGGCCGTCTACCAGACCCAAGTTAAAAGAATATTAACGTCCTCATTAAAGAGGAAGATTAGCGGCAGCAAAGCCCTATCAAACACATTTGGTTGGTAAGTGCGTTATTGTGTCATCGCAAGGAACCATAATGTTGATTGTAGGCCACTTGTGGTTCAGACTTTGGAACGACAATGAAGGTAACTGTGGGCCACAACATCGCTTACCACCAAAAATATCACGGTAGTTATATGACAGGAAACAATAACAGTTGCGAGCAGAAAGCTTTGGAGAACTACTTCCAAAAGTCAAAAAACGTGTACAACAAAAGCAAACCAGATAGAATAGAATAAAGGTAGAGCTCACAATAAAGATCGAAGATTTGAAAGTAAACAAGGATTACGAAAATATCACGCTAGTCATTAGCTATATGTCCAGAAGAACCACCAAGCTGTCGTTTGTTACCAAAGCAGATAAAGTTAACACGGAATAACATCCTCCAAACAAAAAAAGAAAGATATAACAGCAACAAGCTACTACTGAGATGAGCAAAATAACATGCAATAAAGGGACAACACAGAAATTAGGATAATAATCAGGATTTCCAAATTGCTGCAGTGACACAGTCATTTAAACAGACAAACCATGACCAAAATAGACAGCTGCAGAATGCCCCAGAGGCATGCCGCTAAGCTAGAGCACCGAGTTCTATAAAAGACAAAATTATCCTAATCCACCGTCATTTTCAAAAGTTGGGTCAGCATCATGTCCAGTATTTAAATTCTACTACTAGTGTTGTCGTTTGTTGATGGCCCCGGTCAGAACGCCTATGCACAGGCGGAAGCAGTGGATGAGAAGGTCCAGACGTAGCCAAATGGGTCCTTCACCTTGCCAGAAAGACCGGCGCAGCAGGGGCCCTCGTCCTCACCGACCTCACCCTCGGCCTGGGCTCCAGCACCAACCGCCTTTGAAATGGCTCCATGGATGTCCTCAGTGTCCAGGCGGAAAACAATGCCGGATTCGGCATTGGATCCGAGCTTCTCACTGCAAAAAGGGTAATCGCAACAATAAGCCAACGGCAGGTGTAAAATGTAACGATCTCCAGGACGTATTGTCAACCAAGGTCACTGGGTCATTTATACGCTGCATTTAATTATATTCAAATTATTTTATACAAGTATATTGAGAAGAAAGTAAGAGATCAGAAGAAGAACACGAGAGCGATTATTATATAAACACACATTGAAAGTATAGTGTGATGTACTACGGAGAAGGATAAAATAGCTCTCCTCAAAAGAGAGAGTCAGGTACATATAAACAAAAACAAGTTCTAAGCCACGGAGATTAAACTCCAACATTGGGAAATATGTAACAAAAACATAAAAAGGTGCTAGTAGTTACAAGCACAGATCAGTCTCTTAACTAAACAGAAACCGTTGTTTTAAAACTATGGCAGAGCAACTACAAGCTTGGGTGCATCTAGCACAAGTCACGTGCCTCAGCTAATATGAAATAATAAAAATATCATTTCTAACCTAGATGTAAAATATAAAATATACCGTGAGTCGCGTCTATTAAACAGCTTGTGACATCCTAAATAGCGATTAGCAGTAATAACTGACAAAAGCTCACAGCAGTCGGAAAGTGGATAAACACCAAGCTGCTAACGCACTGCACAAGTAGAAGCATATAGTCTAGGCATGCTGTGAGCGAAGTAGCAACTCGGGGGCGGATAAGTTTAGATCAAGACTGGCATATAAAAAATTAATAAATATATTATTATTATTAAACAAAATGTCACACAGGTACACAACATGTGAGCAAATCAAACACTAGTAGTAGAGAGTTTAATAATATTTTGCATATTCGGGGAACAACGGCGAAAACAGCAGTCAAAGCATGCATAACTAGAAATAGAAACAGTAGCAGCAGGACCGTGCACATAACATTTTAGACGACTACTCGCACTTAAAATGGAGATGCACAGTACTTGCTAAATGCTCGGTGCGTATGTTAAACAAATAGCCAAAACGGTGTGTGGATGTATAAGTATCATACAAAAAACCGTGATCGCGACGCATATATTCCGGAAGGTTACCCGATTTTTGAGGAATAAGGGCTTGGAGAGGTAGAGAAATATACGCCATACTGTGTTGATGAGTATCAAGTCAAGACACCTACAGTAGAGGTGCATGTCTACCAAAAATACCCTCATCTCTAGAGAACAGGCGAAACCTGTTGGAAAACAGAGATATCCGGGAGAGAATACACGATCAACTGCCGGTTAAGTCATCTAGAGCATCGTAAACCTCGAAAACAGCGAAACAGGGACGCCGTTAAAGGAAGATAGTAGGAAAAGCAACCAGTATGCTGGATCATAGAAGCATCAGAGGTGACAGAAGACGCTTAAGTAAGAAAAACGCCGTCAACTACTAAATAGACAAATAACAAGCGGAGAGAAGAACAAAACGAGGTTCATACTCTCCGATCTGGTCACAGATGACGACCACAGTCCCGGCGATCTTAACCTCGGCGCAGAGGAGGAGGGGGCTTTCCTGGTCAGCCTTGCGCTTCGGGTAGGTGACGCGCTTGAGCTCCTCGGCGTCGAAAGCCGCCTTGTAGAAGGCGACAGCCTCCTCGGCCTTGTTCTCGGGGACGAAGAGCTGTGGCTTGAAGGTGAAGGTCACCTTAGGAGCCACGACCTCCGCCGCGGAAGCCTCAGGGACGGCAGCAATGGGAGCCTCCTGCGCCATTGATGGAAAAAGGGAAACGAACGAACTTGGAGGCGAAGAAACCCTAGGAGAGAGAAAGGCGAGGTAGGAGGAGCAGCAAGGGAGCAGCGGAAGTGTGGGGAAATGGGGATGTGCAGAGGGAGGACGAGGTAGTGAGGGGTTAATGGTGGTTTTATAGGCAGAACAAAGGTGCGTTTGAGATGCCCCCAGCGGAAGACGCTTCACGCTCGTTTCCGGCAAAAGCAATTGCCACCGGCTTGTTTGCGGAATAACAGAAACGCCACTGGCGCAACTTGGCAATCGGATAGAACGTGGGCCCACCCTGCTTCCTTGTACGGCATAACGCCCTGTAATGACAAACGGGACAAAAACGGACTTGCCTAATTGCATGAGTAACCCGGATAGTTTGAATATTGTAGCAAATATTCATGGATTACCACATACCAGTAACGCTTAATTTTCGGGTGGAAGCGCGAAAACCTTTTAGAACTTTCAAGAATCGTCAGATTTTGCTGGTGGACCTGGGATGTGTTTGTGCTAAACGAATTTGCGCTCGCAGACAATATGGCTTTTAGCCAAATTTGAGAATATAGGTATAGTTTGTCTTTTTCCAAAGACACTAGTTTTTTTCTCCATTCTTCCTCCTTTCTAAAATATCGACAACTCCCCTACCATTTACCCTTTGTTTAATATATAACTGTTTGCCTTAGTTACTTAAACCAAAGACGCGGGCCGTTTTACCATCTGATATAGGATTCGATCATTCAAACTAAAAGGTTGATCAACCATTTAATTAATGTTCATACCAAAAACATCACCTAACTTGATATGAAAATTATGAGTTTGGATTTTTATAGCAAGATAGACCTGGGTTTCGGTAAATGATAGACGGATTCATATTGAGTTAATGGATTTGTAAGAAAAGTTCTTAGTCACACAAGTGTCTGATTCATAATCGGCCCATGTCTAAATATATAATGGAATGCTCCATGGGAATACTACTCAAACGTGAAATAGTAACCCAGAAATGTACATACCTTGACTTGAGTATTAAGCTAGAGATTGGATCCTAACCCTCCAGGTCTAAAGTCAACTCAACCTACATATAGATTTAGATCCATCAATTAAGATTTATGTATATATATTAGAAAACCCTAAAAATCCAAATCCATCGGTAAAATCCTAGGTCGGCTCATGTTAAAGACCTAATAATGAGTTCAGAGTTTTTTAATGATACCTCGACTCATAATCACAACTTTATTATCCATGGCGTTGTCTTTGGTTATTTTTAAGATCATAAGTGAGAACAAACCCTAAAAACCCAAATCTTCGACAAAAACCTAGATTGCCACATAATTGTATCTTAGAGAAAAATTTCAGGGTTACTGATTATAGATGTGACCCCAAGATCTCCTTTTATCTTTAAAACCTGTATTTAAATATTAATATGACATTATGAAGATTTAATTCTATAAAAATCTAATCTTGAGAACTTGTAAATCAGGCGATGAAAACTATACCAAAAGGTAGAGAAAATTCTCATATATCTAAAACACATTTTGTAATTTTTAGATAATCATAGAGAAAGTTATGCATTTTCAAAGTTTTGACCAATAAGAATTCGTCAAAAAAATCAAGTCAGAGTATCAGACCCAATCAGCCAGGGTCCACTCCAAGGTTATGGATATTCACTGCCAAGGTAATATGGGACCTATAGGGTCACACACATAGCTCTTGACCTAGAAGAGGAGTTTAATCTTGAACAACAATTGAATTAAGTATTTAATTCACACAACATATAGACTGATTGCACTGCCAAACGTCCATCTCAAGTGTTGAGACAATCGTTTGGAGTGTCAGACGGTCGTCTCAAGCGTTGAGATGGGCGTCTGGGGGGTCATGCCTGATTTGAGTTGAAATTCGCTAAAATATGAACCGACCCAACCGATTGGCTCAACTCAGATCACCATACGACCGTTTGGTGACTGAGACGGTCATCTCGCACGGGCGAGATGGTCCAATTTGGTTGAGAGAAGGTTCTAGATATTTCTAAGTTGTTTTGATTGCACATTACTTGTTGTACAAGGAATTAATATGTGATATTAATTAGAATCGAAATTGTCAATTTCATATGGGATTGGAAAACTGCAAAATGGTCATCTTGTAGTATGAGATGACCGTCTTGCATTCTAGACAACCGTCTTGCATTCTAGACAACTGTCTTGCATGCTAGACGACCGTCTAGTGTGCCAAACAACCATTTTGGTGGTTGCAAGTTATGAAAATTCGAGATCTTCTGGTCCCTTCCACTCCCGCATCAAATGAGAACCTGGACCCTAGCCCCACCTATAAATAGAGGGATATTTGGGGATTCCCAGAGCACAACACAAAAAATTGAGAATCAGTTGCTCTGAAAAATGTTGTCCTCTCTGGTTGTGGTAACCAGGAGATCCCAAGAAAGTTCTACTCGAATAGGGAGAAACAACAAGGGAGAGAGCAATTGAGATCATTGTTGTGGGAGAGAAAGTTAGTGACTGGTACACCAACTGGAGGGACACCTCCTTCGTATCCATTATAGTAGGACAACATGAGTTCTAGGCAGTCTGTGTAGACTTCTTTAGAGGAGGGATGTTGTTGTCTGTTGCTAGGAGGACAACATCAACCAATAGTCTGTGACAAGAGGAGTTGTTGAAGAAGACGAGGTTTGTGGCTACAGCCCGTGGTGCAGACCAGGAGGCACAGCAGTCCGACAGTCCCAGTACAACCAGGATTCAGAGTTGTGCATCTACAACGGTGAGGATTGTTGTTGGACTTGCTCCAGGACCAAGTATATCCTCAAAACAATCATTTGCATATTATAGTTATTGACGTGACCGCTGGTTATGGGGAATATGGTAGATAAAACTTTTGTTTCCTCTGGCTGCTCTGTAGTCATATCAGATCCAACATCAATTTACTATATAATGGGATAATTGACATGATCAGATTTTAGTTTTTGTCATTCTATTATTGCATGCGAAGCAAATAATATCTTGTCAAATCCAATAACACAATAATCCCAAACTAATATATATATATATATATATATATATATGCAATTTACACATGTCACCTAAAAAGCAGCTTTGATGGTGGATGTGTAGCATGGCTATGGCCAATAACCCCTAAATTATTGCATGATTTTGTGGTTTGTTATTTGTTTATCTCATTTTATGTACCGAGACTCTATCTTATATTCCCAATGTAAAGTTAATTCTTTCCTACCCTTGCTCCTCTCAAATGTAACTCGAGGTTTCTCAATAATTATGTAAAAATAGGATAGTTACTTTCATGTTATGAAGAAGATGAATATGTCCCCAAGATGAGCCGACCGACTGAAAGATTATAGAGGACATGGTGGACAAGCCAAATCGATCGACTAGTAGACCCGAACGATCCACTAGAGGAGCTAGCAGATGGTGGACCGATGGAACTAGACGACCGGTGAGACGACCTAACAACCGGCCAGGAGGCAAGCCAATCTATTCAAGGGTTGAACCGATCAACCCAGATTGGCAAGTATGAATCTTCATCAATAGTAGGTTTATGCATGTGATGTAGACCTAGATGACGTAATTCTTTGTGGCTCCAAAGAATTACATTAGGTTGTCCATAGCCATCACTTTCATTTATTGCATGTTTTTATTGTGGGATATAGCATGTATATGATATGTACTATATATGTGGTGATTGGATAAAGTAGATGTATTTATACAAACTCCTCAAATAAAATATCAAAATCTTAGATTCTTTCCAAAAGCAACACACATGAAAAGTTTGATTGACCAAGTGTATGTTCTGCCTCTGTAGGGTGTCATCTATCTCGTGGAAGTGAGATGGTAATGATGTAGGTTTTTCCTCCACTGGGTGCATTATTATCGTGTTAGCTTTTTGGGACATGCTTGACTGGTGATTCTCATAGTGTGTGGGCCGAGAAGCATGTAGTTGATTATGATAAGGGATTGCGCATATCATTTATCCAGAATTCCATATGATGCAATTGGCAAGAGTTGCCTACCTTGATGGTTAACTATGTTTACAGTGTTGATCAGGCCACATTTGAATGTGTTGGTATATATATGCCCATAGAGCCATCCCGAGCTATTTCTTGGAGTCAGATATTAATTAATCAATTAATGTGATTATTTGGTTAATTAATTAATTCCAGGAAATTCTAATTAATCCACGAGCATTTTAGTTAATGTAGTGTTTCTGTTTACCGATGGATTTAGGAAACCCTACTTCCTTTCGTCTCCTATTAAAAGGGGCTTGGTGGTCGATATCTATATAAGATATTGAGAGAGGCCTTTGAGTTTACGCTCACGTACATAAACCCTAGCCATCACTGTCCTCATGAGAGAATGGAGAGCACTGCGACGCTAGCATGTCGCCGCACAGAGATGACTCCTTCCTGTCAGCTTAGGAAGCGCGACGTGGAGTTCCAGTCCATCCGAGTGGACGAAGTAGAGATGCAGACACTGAGATGACTGCATTTAGAGGATGTCAACGGCCATCCGTACGTGCTACGAGCGGCATACATCATTGCACGAAAGAAGCACTGCCATATCTTCCTACGATGCACTCAGTAAACAGGAGAGAAGTTCCATATGTGTAGGCCAGTATCGTTGCACACCATCGTGCAACGGGACATCACCAGACTTGCTCAGTGATAAGGTATATCCCACAAACACTCTTTCCAAATACAGTGTTGTTGATGAGATCCTATTTTGGGTTGTGTGGAATTTTTTTTTGTTGCTTCCGCCGCGCATATTTTCTCCACAAAACCCAATAGTGGTATCAGAGTAGCGTCGATCTACGACGTATTTGGATTTGTTTCGATATGATCGAATCATTGTATATTATTTTCTATATTGCATACGATGCAACTTAAAACTGCTAATGTATAAGTCTAAACCTAATTCCACATACGCCGTAGGCTTCTATTTTTGACGTTTCGGATGGGGTCAACTATGGAAAATGTTGATTTTCCTAAGTGCATAGAAATAAAATTTTGTAGACATTTTAGGGGCTCTGCCCCTGAGACCCCGTGAGGGGCGGCCTTCCCTTGACCCCTGCCTGCTGACCGGGCAGTGGGATCCCCGCACAGGGGCACTGCCCCTGTGTACCCTGCATAGTCTGCGTGGGAGTCAAACATTTATTTAATGGGAAATGTCCCGCGTTAAAAGTACTACAATTTTAATATGTATATATGTATATGTAGATATACATATGATATCATACACGTTGCCATTAAAATTCTATTTTATGTGGTTAATGCATGCGCGGTTATGGCCTGGTATCCCCTTTTGTGAATGTTGTGAATGAATGTGGATGTCAATCTTGTGGATATGTTTGTTTGTGAATGCTATGGATGTATAATGGTTGCATGTAGATCTTTTGTATAAAGTATTTGGCTTGCATGCCGAGCCTCATCTCTTATTTCAAAGTGTAATTAATTCTTTCCCTTTATATTTATACTCATATGATGTAATAGAGATAGGATTAGTTTTAGCCTTTGTAAACTTGATGTAAGGAGGCCATTTGAAGATCCAACTCCAAGGAGTGTCCATGGAGAAGCACAATGAAGATCCATTTCCAAGAAGCAACTTGAAGATCCAACTCTAAGGAGCGTCCATGGAGAAGTAACATGAAGATCTAATTCCAAGAAGCAACTTGAAGTTCCAACCTCACAGAGCATCCATGAAGTTGTTCATTGTAATGATGATCCTTACATGTTGATTCACAAGTGTTGTTGCATGAGATGCATAAGACCATAGGTGGATCGTAATCCTTTGTTGCTCCAAAGGATTATAATAGTATGGCCATAACCGATGTATTTGTGTTTGTGATTGCATGTTTATTATTTGTGGTTGTGGATATAGTAGTATAGGATACGTACTATAAGTATGTGGTGTTTGGATATGTATATGTATTAATAAAACCCCTCAATTAATAATATTAAGTTTTAGTTGCCTTCCATAAAGCAACACACATGAAAATCTTGATCGACTATGTGTGGGCACGCCTCCGCATGGTACACTGTCTATCTTGTAGAAGTGTGATGGTGGGTGTGTGGGTCTGCCTCCGCAGGGTGCACACTCATCGTGTTGGCTTATGGGTTGGACTTAACTAGGGAACCTTGATAGGATCAAGTACCTAGAGGCACACAGATGCATCATGGTAAGGAGTTGTGCATGATCATCTATCTAAGAGTTGCATATGATGCAATTGGAAAAAGTTACCTACCTTAGTATTTGGTCTTTGACGTTGGCGTTGGCTGGGCATTGATCCAATTATTTTAGATCTTGGCTCACTAGAAGGTTGTACGTTGCAATCTTATGAGTTGATAGTGAGGGCTATCAATTTGAATAAAATAGTGTGAGCATAATTAATTAAAGGCCTAATTAATCTAATTTATCAAATCTTTACAAGTTAAAATATTTTGGACTAAATACAAACCTTTTCTTTTATAGCAATTAAATGGCAAACAACACTCATACTTTCTCATTGCGTTCGGTCCTTGAGAAGGACAAACTTACTGGAACCAACTTTCAAAACTGGTTTAGGATGCCGAGAATTGTTCTCACGCATGAGTGTAAGCTCTATGTCCTTGAAACACCAGAGCCAGTAGAACCCGCCTTGAATGCACCCAAAGCTGAAAAAGATGCTTATAAGAAGCACCTTGATGATGTTGTGGATGTCAAGTGCCTGATGTTGTGCTCAATGAACTATGAGTTGCAAGAGTAGCATCAGAACATGAATGTCATGGAGATGGTAACACATCTCAAGAACATGTATCGGAATCAAGAAAGACAAGAGATATATGATGTCTCTAAGGCTTTATTCAGGAGCAAGATGAAAGAGGGAGACTCAGTTGGCACCCATATACTCACTTTAATTGGGTACGTGGAAAGTCTATCCAAGTTGGGATTTCCCCTAGGTCAAGAGTTGGCCACTGATGTGATTCTACAATCATTGCCTGAATCATATAGTCATTTTGTCATGAACTACAACATGAACAATCTTGACAAGCCGTTGTCAGAATTGTTGGGCATGTTGAGGATAGCTGAAGCACGGATGAAGAAAGACAAGCCCAAGTCTGTGATGATGATCAGTAAGACAAAAGAAAAGTCAAAAGGCTAAGGCAAGGCTAAGAAAGATTCTAAAGCGGGGCAGAAGCCAAAGTCATCCGTGCTCAGAGCTAAAGGTGAGATCTCCAAAGAAGGCAGTTGTCACCATTGTCACCAGGTTGGACATTGGAAAAGAAATCGTCCTCTCTACCTGGAGGAACTGAGGAAGAAGAAGTAGGGGATAGAGATCTCCACTTCAGGTATATACGTTATTAAGATAAACTTAAATACTTCTTCATCATGGGTATTGGATACCGGATGTGGATCTCACATATGTTCTAATATGCAGGATCTAATAAGAAGTAAGCATTTACAAAAGGGCCAAGTCGAGTTGCGGGTCGCTAATGGAGCAAGAGTTGCTGCCACCGCAGTTAGAGTTATTAGTTTATCTTTGCCTATGGGCCTTGTAATAGAATTAGAGAATTGCTATTATGTACCTGCCATTAATAGAAATATTATTTTTGTATCTTGTATGGACAAGAGTGGATTTGAATTTCACATTAAGAATGGAATGATTTCTATTTCTAAAGATGATATCTTTTATGGCAATGCCCCTATGTCTTATTGTATCTACTTGTTAGAACTTGAGACTAGCAAACAATGTAAATACTAAAAGGATAAAACTTGACAACTCAAACAAAACATACTTATGACATTGTCGTCTTGGGCACATAAACGAGAAGTGCATATCTAGACTCCATAAGGATGGTTATCAGGACTCTTTTGATTTTGAATCATTAGAGACATGTGAGGCATGTTTATTAGGGAAGATGACCAAGACTCCTTTCACTGGATATAGTGAGAGAGCTAGTGATCTTCTAGGGCTCATACATACTGATGTATGTGGACCTTTTAGATCAAATGCTAGAGGAGGCTATCAATACTTCATTACCTTCAATGATGACCTCAGTAGGTATGGCTATGTATATCTTATGAAACACAAGTCAGAAACTCTTGAAATGTTCAAGACTTTCATGAATGAAGTAGAGAAGCAACTTGGTAAGAGTATTAAAGCACTCCGTTCAGATCGAGGTGGTGAATACTTAAGCCAAGAGTTTGAGGACCTTCTGAGAGACTGTGGTATTGTATCGCAATGGACTCCACCTGGTACACCACAACATAATGGTGTGTCAGAAAGAAGGAATCGTACATTATTAGACATGGTTAGATCAATGATGAGTTCAGCCGAACTTCCAATATCGTTTTGGGGATATGCTCTTGAAACCGCAACATTTACACTTAACCGCGTACCTTCCAAATTGGTTCAAAAGACATCGTATGAGATATGAAATGGGAATCATCCCAATTTGTCTATGTTAAAGATTTGGGGATGTGAAGCTTATGTTAGGAAACAATTTATTGAAAAGCTTGGACCCAAATATGAAAAATGCTATTTTGTTGGATACCCCAAGGTAACTTAGGGATACTACTTCTACATACCAACTGACAACGAAGTGTGTGTTTCTAGGACTGTTGTATTTCTTAAAAAGGAATTTATTTCTAAAGGAATCAGTGGGAGGAATGTAGAGCTCGAAGAAGTTCAAGACCAACAAGAAAGCAGAGAACCTGAGGAGGCACATAAGGAGCATGAAGACTCACAAACTGTTGTGGAATTTCAAGTTCCAAATGTAACACAGGAACCTCATAGGTCTAGTAGGACACGACTTGAGCCTGAGAGATTTAGATTTCTCATCACTCAAGACAGTGATGAATTGGGCATAGTAGATGAGCCAACTTCCTATCTAGAAGCTATTAAGGGACCAGAATCTAAGAAATGTCTCAAAGCCATGAGATCTGAGATGGAATCCATGTACACGAACAAGGTATGGACCTTGGTGGATCCACCCGAACGGGTAAAACCCATAGGGTGCAAGTGGGTCTTCAAGAAGAAGACTGACATGGATGGAAATGCTCAAACCTATAAAGGTAGATTGGTTGCGAAAGGATTCTGTCAAATTCAAGGTTTTGATTATGATGAGACATTCTCACCAGTTGCCATGGTTAAATCCATCAGGATCATGCTTGCCATTGCAGTTTATCATGACTATGAGATTTGGCAAATGGATGTTAAAACAACATTCCTTAATGGGAATTTACTCGAGGATGTGTACATGAAGCAACCTAAGGGTTTTATCGATCCGAAGGAAGCCAATAAAGTATGTCAGGTACAAAGGTCAATCTATGGATTGAAGCAAGCATCTCGGAACTGGAATCTACATTTTGATGAAGTAGTCAAAAAGTTTGGCTTTAGTCAAAATGAAGATGAACCTTGTGTTTACAAAAGGGTTAGTGGGAGCACAATCATATTTCTCATATTGTATGTGGATGGCATACTATTGATGGGAAATGACATCCCTACTCTTCAGACAGTAAAGGTTGGCTGGGGAAGACCTTCTCTATGAAGGATTTAGGCGAAGAATCCTATATATTATGGATCAAGATCTATAGAGATAGATCTAGAAGGCTTCTAGTCCTAAGCCAGAGCACATACATTGACAAGGTGCTAAAGAGATTTAGCATGGAAGGTTCTAAGAGAGGTAACTTGCCCATGTCCCATGGGGTTACAATCTCTAAAGCCCAATATCATATTGCATATGATGAACGAGCGTGCATGAGTAAGATTCCATATGCATCATCAATTGGATCTATCATGTACGCGATGTTATGTACTCGTATTAATGCATCATATGCTTTAAGCATGACGAGCCGGTATCAGTCAGATCCAGGTGAATGTCACTAGACAGTCGTAAAGAACATCCTAAAGTACTTGAGAAGGACTAAGGATCAATTCTTGGTATATGTTGGTGAGGAAGAGCTCGTGGTAAAGGGTTACACCGATGCTAGCTTCCAAACTGACAAAGATGACTATATATCACAATCTAGGTTTGTGTTTTGCCTAAACAACGGAGTTGTTAGCTGGAAGAGTTCCGAGTAAGAGACGGTTGTGGATTCTACAATAGAGGTCGAATATATTATTGCATCTAATGTTGTAAAGGAAGATGTGTGGATCAAGAAGTTCATTTCTGAACTTGGAGTGGTTCCAAGCGCTACTGATGCAATTGAATTGTTTTGCGACAACAACAGAGCAATTGCATAGGCTAAAGAACCAAGATCACACCAACGTTCCAAACATATTCTACGGCGGTTCCATCTCATACGAGAGATCATACAACAAGGAGATGTGAAGATTTACGGAGTACCTACAGAAAGTAATGTGGCTGACCCGCTCACAAAAGCACTTTCACAGCAAAAACATGATGGACATGTTCGATCACTTGGATTGAGATTCATGAGTGATTGTCTATAAATGCAAGTGGGAATCTGTTGGTATGTATGCCCATAGGGACTATCATTTGATGATTGTAATGAGATACTATGTAAATGATTTGTAATACTACATTGATCATATCAATAAAGGCAAGTTTCCAATCTATATGTTTGTGTTTTATATTGTGAGATGACCATAAAATTTATAGATGTCTATAGAATAATATACTCAATGACAAATGTCTTCAGTTGATGACCTGAACAATGAGATCATATGTATGTTAAGAGTATGTATTCTTGTTTTATCCCTAATCATTTTTATTATGGAAATATTCTTAGATATCAATAACACATAAGATTAGAATGTATGTTGATTGATGGAAGAATCTCATTATCCATGATATGGAGATATCAAACCAAATACATAGATACTTGTTAGAGAACAGTGTATCAGACAGACCCACCTGGAGAGTGACACATGGATACCATGATTGGTAGTTAGAGTCACATCTCATAATGATGGTGGTGATTGTGGTTCTTAGACCTGAAGTCACTACACTTATCACATGTCGTTCGGTGTATTTTGACATTATCCACTGTGGTCCTGAATAAGGATTTCCATAAAGATGGTGCTTGGGTGCACTGTGACACATGGGGATGACTGTGAGTGATGTAGATGGAATTTATCCTTCCTATGAGAGTTTGATATTCCGGCCACTTGATATGCAAGACTGAGAAATGCATGGCCATACTGATGTGAGTCAATATGTGATATTGAGCTTACATATATCTCAGACAGTCTGCTCTAGTTCAAGGAACATGGATTGAATGTTGATAAGGATAACAGTTCCATGACTCGAGTTCAATCCGGATACCAGCGACAAAGGAACTATACAATCATTGTAACACCAATCATGAATGATAGGTTAAGTTGTTCTCCAACTTCTGCAATTACTTGGGTGGAAATGAAGTCTTGCTAGATACCAATCATTGCTTGTGAAATCATAATATGATTATATATATCACTGCCAATGTAATTGTGAGCCTACCGGGCCAGACCCGTAGGATACATTGGAATAGGAGTATAATTGTGGATTTGATTGGAATTGCTCCGAATCACAATGATTACTAAAATGTTTATGTAATCGATTAGAATAATATTGGAGTGACTGGATCTAAGTGCAAGTGGGATTCTGTTGGAATATATATGCCCATAGAGCCATCTCGAGCTATTACATGGAGTCAGATATTAATTAATCAATTAATGTGATTATTTGGTTAATTAATTAATTCTAGAATATTCTAATTAATCCACAAGCGCTTTAATTAATGTAGTGTTTCTGTTTACCGATGGGTTTAGGAAACCCTACTTCCTTTCATCTCCTATTAAAAGGGGCTTGACGACCGATATCTATATAAGATATTGAGAGAGGCTTTTCAGTTTACGCTCACGTACATAAACCCTAGCCGTCACCATCCTTAGGAGAGAAAGGAGAGCACCATGAAATTTGCACGCCACCGCACAGAGACGACTCCTTCCCGCCGGCTTAGGAAGCGCGACGTGGAGTTCCAGTTCATCCGCGTAGATGAAGTAGAGACACAAACGCTGAGACACTTACGTTCGGAGGATGTCAGTGGCCATCTATACGTGCTACGAGTGACGTACATCACCACACGAAAGAAGTGTCACTGGATCTTCCTACGATGCACTCAGCGAACGGGAGAGAAGTTTCGTCCATGTAGGCCAACAACATTATACACCATCGTGCAGCGGGACATCGTCGGACTTGCTCTGCGATAAGGTATATCCCGCAAACACTCTTTCTGAATACACTATTGTCGACGAGATCTTGTTTTGGGTTGGGTGGAATTTTTTTTGTTGCTTCCACCGCGCATGTTTTCTCCACAAAACCCAACAAAATTATCTTGGATCTAGCCCACTAGAATATTATACGCTACAATATTCCAGATTGATATTGAGGGCTATCAATTCAAATAAAATAGTGGGAACTATAATAATTAAAGACCTAATTAATATTGTCAAAATTTTCAAATCAAATTAAAAGGGGTTTTTGACAAATGTAAATTTTCTCTTATAGAATCAAATGACGAACAAATTCAAATTGTGCTTGCACCTGAAGAAGGATAAACTTGACAATAGAAATTTACATGACTGGTTTTGAACTTTGAGAAGGGTTCTCAATGAAGAGTGCAAGCTCTACATCCTTGACAAACCAGTGCCAGAAATACCTGCTCCCGATGCACCTAGGGCACAAGTGGATGCTTATTGGAAGCATGCCAATGATGCCTTAGAGATAAAGTACATTATGCTTAGCCACATGAACTATGAGTTTCATGAGCAATGTGAATACACATGAGTATTATTGAGATGGTAACACATCTTAGGAAAGTGACACTTGGTCTTACAAAGTAGAAAGGAACGATATCTTGAAGGTGTGCATGAGTCTAAGCTGATAGAGGGAACCTCAGTAGAAGAGCATGTGCTTAACATGATTGGACATGTGTATCATCTTGAAGAACTGGGATTCACCTTGAGCCAAGAGTTGGCCACTAATATGATTCTAAAGACTATTCCAGAATCATATAGCCGCTTTATTACATGTTATCATGTGAATAATATGGCTGGACATATGTCAGACTTACTTGCCATGTTGATTCATGCTAAAGCAAAATTGAAGAAGGACAAGCCTGTGATGGTGATCAGTACTGGAGCTGAGTCCAAGGATCAAAGTAAGTTCGAGAAGAGTTCTGAGGTCAAGACTAAATCCATGTCTTCAACACTCAAGGTAAAGGGAAAGAAAAGTACAAGAGGATATCATCCTTTGTACTTGAAGGCATTCAGGAAGAAGAAGATGGGGATAATGATCTCCACTTCAGGTATATACATTATTGAGATAAATATATATACTCCATCATCATGGGTACTAGATATCGGATGGGGATCTCACATATGTTCTCATATGTATAATTTGAAAGGAAGTAGGCCTTTAGGAAAAGGCGAGGTGGAACTGCAAGTTGCTAATGGTGCAAGATTTGTGGCCAACACAGTTTGAATCTATAGTATATCTCTGCCTACAAGGCTTGTAATAGAGTTAAAGAACTGCTATTATGTACTTTCTATAAATAGAAACATCTTTTTTGTATCTTGTATGGACAGGGATGCATTTGAATTCCATATTAAAAATGGTCGATGTTCTATTTCAAAAGATGGGATCTTTTATGGCAGTGTCCCAATGTCTTATGGTCTTTAATTATTAGATCTAAAGATGGATGTATATAACTTTAATACTAAAAGACTAAAAATCAACAACTCAAAAAAAACATACCTTTGGAATTGTCATTACGTCACATAAATGAGAATCGCATATCTATACTCCATAAAGATGGTTATCTAGACTCTTTTGATCTAGAATCAATAAAGACATGTGAGTCTTATTTGTTGGGAAAGATGGATGAGACCCCTTTCATTGGTAACAATGAGAGGGCTAGTGATCTGCTAAAAATTGTACATACTAATGTGTGTAGACCTTTAGAACAACCGCTAGAGGTGGGTATCAATACTTCATTACCTTCACTGATGACTTCAGTAGGTTTGGCTATGTTTATTTAATGAAACATAAGTTAGAAACTCTTGAAAAGTCCAACAAATTTATGAATGAAGTGCATAACCAACTTGGTAAAAGTATTAAGGCATTTCATTTTGATCAAGGTGAAGAATACTTAAACCAAGAGTTTGAGAATCTTCTTAGAGCCCATGGGATTGTATCCCAATGGACTCCACCTAGAACACCTCAACATAAATGTGTATCAAAAAGAAGGAAGCGCACATTACTGGATATGGTGCAATCAATGATGAGTTTAGTTGAGCTTCTGACTACCTTCTAGGCTATGCTCTAGAAATTGACGTGTTTACACTAAACTGAGTACCATCTAAATCGGTTCAAAATGCACCATATGAGATATGGAATGGGAAGCATCCTAATATGTCTTTTATAGAGATTTGGGGTTGTGAAGCTTATGTCAAGAAAATATTTCCTGAAAAGTTTAGACCAAGATCTGATAAATGTTATTTTGTTGGATATCCTAAAGAATCTAGAGGATTTTACTTTTATTCCCAATTTGAAAACAAAGTGTTTGTTTCTAGGGATGTTGCATTCCTTGATATGGACTTCATTTCCAAAGAATTAGTGGGAGAAAAGTGGAGCTCGAGAGGTTCAAGACCAACAAGAAAATATTGAACTGATATATGAACATGAGGAACATAGAAAAATCACAAGATGTTGTCGAGTCTCAAATTCCTCAAGTTACATAGGAACCTCATAGATCTAATAGGACACACCTTGAGCCTAAAAGATACAGATATCTTGTAACTCAGGAAGGTAGTGGATTGGTCATAGATGATGAACCAATATCCTATAAATATGTTATTGAGGGACAGAGTCTGGAAATGGCTTGAGGCCATGAGATTTGAGATGAATTCCACGTATACCAACAAAGTATGGACTTTGGTGGATCCACCTGAAGGGGTAAAACCCATAGGGCACAAATGGGTCTTCAAGAAGGCCGAGATGGATGTAGAAGTTCTAACCTATAAGGGTGGATTGGTAGCAAAGGGTTCTATACAAGTACACAGTGTTGACCATGACAAAACCTTTTCTCCAATGGCCATGGTTAATTCCATCAGGATCATGCTTGCTTTTGTAGTTTATCATGACTATGAGATTTTGCAGATGGATGTTAAAACCGCATTCCTTAATAGGAATCTTATTGAAGATGTGTATATAACACATCCTGAGGGTTTTATAAATCTAAAGGATGCAAATAAAGTATGTAAGCTACAAAGGTCATTTATGGATTGAAGCAAGCATCTCAGAGCTTGAATCTTTGTTTTGATGAGATAGTCAAAGAGTTTGGCTTTATTCAAAATAAGATGAACCTTGTGTGTACAAGAAGGTTAGTGGGAGCATAATGACGTTCCTCATATTGTATGTAAATGACATACTATTGATGGGGAATGACATCCCTACTTTACAAAAGGTAAAGACATGGCTTCGAAATACATTCTCTACAAAAGACTTGGGAGAAGCATCCTACATCTTGGGGACAAAGATCTATAGAGATAGATCTAGAAGGCTTCTTGGACTAATTCAGAGCACATACATCGACAACGTGTTGAAGCGGTTCAGCATGGAGAACTCAAAGAAAGGAAACCTGCCTATGCTTCATGGTGTCCCCATCTATAGAGCTCAATGTCCTTGTTGTTGTAAAGAAAGGTAACACGTGAGTTTGATTCCATATGCCTTAGTAATTGGATCAATCATGTATGCAGTGTTGTGTACCTGTCCAGACATCTCGTATGCCTTGAGCATGACGAGCAGATATCAGTCAGATCCAGGTGATGCTCACTGGATAGCTGTGAAGAGCATCCTTAAGTACTTGAGAAGGACTAAGGATCAGTTCTTGGTATATAGTGGAGAGGAAAAGTTGGTGGTACATGGTTATACCAATGCAAGCTTCCAAACTGATTAAGATGATTATAAGTCACAATCAGGATTCCTATTTTGCCTCAACAACAAAGTTGTAAGCTGGAAGAGTTCCAAACAAGAGATAGTTACCAATTCTACACCAGACGACTATCTGGGTGACTGAGACGATCGTCTCACATGGGCGAGATGGTCCAGTTTGTCTGAGAGAAGGTTCTAGTTATTTCCAAGTTTGTTTTGATTGCACATTACTTGTTGTGCAAGGAATTAATATGTGATACTAATTGGAATCAAAATTGCCAATTTCATGTGCAATTGGGAAACTACAAAATGGCCATCTCGTAATACGATAGGATCGTCTTGCAGTATGAGATGACTGTCTTGCATACCAAACAACTATTTGATGTGCCAAATGGCCAATTCAGTGGTCACAGGTTGTGAAAATTTGAGATCTTTTAGTCCATTCGACTCCCACATTGAATGGGAACCTAGACCCAAACCCCGCCTATAAATAGAGGGGTACTTGGGGCTTCCCAGAGCAAAACACAGACAATTGATAATTAGTTTCTATAACAATCATTGTCCTCTTTAGTTGTGGTAGACATGAGAGCCCAAGCAAGTTCTATCTGACTAGGGAGGAACAATAAGGAAGAGAGCAATTGAGATCATTTTGTGAGAGAGCAAGTTGGTGACTAGTACACCAACAAGAAGGACAACTCCTTCTTGTCCATTCTAACAAGGTGATGAGAGTTCTAGGTAATCCATGTGGACCACTCTAGAGGTGGGAGGTCATTGTCTGCTTCTAGGAGGACAACGTCAATCAGCAATCTGTAACATGAGGAGTTGTTGAAGAAGATGAGGTTCATGACTGTAGTCTGTGGTGCAAACCAGGAGGCGTAATAGTTCGACGAGTCCCAATGCAACCCAGATTCATAGTTGTGCATCTACATACGAGGATTGTCACTGGACTTGCTCCAGGACGATGTATATACTCACTACAATTTTTTCCATATTATAGTTATTGACGTGATCCGCTGGTTATGGAAAATATGATAGATAAAATTTGTTTGTTTACTTTGCTTGTTTACTTTCTGTGCCATCTTTTCTTGAATGTCTGATTTCCATCATGTAGAGATTATCTGAAGACATCAACAATCAAAACATGCGGCCTGCATAACAAGTTACACTGGTATGTGGGGAAAATAAAAAACTTCATATTTACTTGTAACAACATAATTCAACAATTATTGTTTAACATATCAAAGTTAGAATTTTGAGCATGGCTACTCAATCCAGATACATCCAACCTCTAGAGTCTTGTCCCTGCAGTGGACATATGCCACACTTGCCCCCAGGGCTTTGGTGATAGATCTTACCCATAGGGCTCAGCGATCTTTTGATGATTTCCTTGCCCCCATGGCTTCTTATTCATCATTATTTACTTTCTTACCTTACATCGGAGGTGGTGCAAGATACGAGCTAGTTAAGTCCATATTATGTGATAATCATAGTCACTTTAAAGTGGAGAAACCCGAGAAAGACACGTGAAACTTGATCAGTTATTCATAGGCATAGCCACATACCTGTCTCAGAAGCACTTCAAGTTCAAATAAGAATTATCAAGAATAACCACACAAGCAACCAAGAAAGTCAACCTAAAATTCAAGGCATAACACCCATGTATCACTACATGATTCCAAATTCTACTAATATGACTGACTTGGGTTCCAAGTTAGGTTACCAAGTCCATTTTATGATTTCATCATCATTAAATCTTCATTAGTTCCTTTATTGTCTTTTACACTCTCTTAGTTCACAAACCCTACTTTGGGTGTCATACACATGATTGTACTATAAAAGATGTAAAAGTCCCAATCTTTATCCTTTTTAAGTCATATTAGGGTTAGTGAGATAGTGAGATAGATATTTGGAACTTTTATGTTCTTTTGGGTTGACAAACCCTAGTTTTCATGATTAAATGTACTTTTAGTCATAATGAGATCCTTACTCATCAAATCATGTATTATTGAGTTTATTTGAGTCCAAAGTGTTCTTTTGTTCATAAAAGGTCCATCTTTGAATATCAACCTTAGTTGCATATCTTAGAATCGCCAAAACTTAGAAATAAGGGTTTTGATTCATTTAATACATTAAAGATGTTATGTTTAGGTACTTTACTAATTGGAGGCAGATTAAGGACTGATAATATTTTTATTAGAATCCTTGATTTCTTCTGATAAATTTTTGTATATAACTTGTCATGATCAGAGCTACCAATAATTAGTTAAGATTTTCATAAAATAAAGATAATTAGACCAATAGAATGTTGCCATGTCAATAGGAATACTTTTTCTTAGTATGATGCGGAGATTCTTGATTGGAGTGTGCCTTTGTCAAGTCACATGTGGCTCCCATCTGCTTTATACCCAAGACCGACAGTTTAGGAGGTTGGGCCAAGCCAGAACCGGATGAGAGATGAGAGGGATCAACCGATTTCTTTCTGGTCATCAGGTCAAGGCGCAAACCAGCGTGGCATCGCTCCTATTGCAAGAGGTACCAACCCTCGTATTAGTGCACCTCACCGAAGGAGGGCAGGATTAGAAAAGGGGGTCTGATTTGTAGGTAGAAAACCATTGGGATGGTCTGTATCCTCCTACTATAGTGGACCATGGCCCTAGAAAGAGATGAGGTGGCTTGACGTGGTGTCCCCATCACTGTATAGCTAAAGTTGCCACAATATGGAAAATGGGAGTTTCAAATGGCTACAGTACATGACAGAGACTATAGAGGCAATAATCCAGTATGCCTTTCCTTTGTGCCTTGCATAGGGGTAGTTTTATAGTGGCGATACCCTAGGTTCAGGGTTAGGGACTTGCTGCTCAGCCGGGCTATAAGTTAGGATGGTGACTGTTGAGTTCTTGGAAACCAAGGCATTGGAGGCCCTTAAATCTATGAGGTTAGGGTTCGTCTAAGAGGGAGGAGGGTCATGGTAGGAATTTTAGAGTGTGAACGTGATTTGAGAGAGGATTATCAGGAGCCGGGGTCAGAGAGGGAAAAAAAGGTATGCTTTCCTTTTCTGATCCTAGGAAGGTGACAATCTAGGGATCTTTGATCCTTGATCCAATGGTCACGCTAGGCGTGACATATCCAGAGGGCGTAAATAACTAGAGTGAAAGTGGGCATCATTTAATTGGTTTCCCAAAAAGGAATCAAATGCATTAATTGTAAATACAACCCTCTTCCTTCTCAGATTTCTCTAGGCTCCTAGAAACACCATTTTGATCCCAAATTTGGAGGATGAATCGTTAATAACTTTTCCAACGTTTATCTAATTTTTGGGAGTCGTTGGAGTAACTCAATTAGTCGAAACTTGCTCTTTTAGTAAAACCTTTAATTATTTACCCACACCACATGCCTTTTTCTCTCAAATTTTAAGGGAAAGTATTTATTGACTTTATCTAGGTGTGTGCAAATATTTGGATTAAAACTTGAAAAATAAAACACCTTTTCTTAATATGCAAGTCATCTACTTATAAGGCATATATTTTGCATTTAAATCACATCTTTTCTCTTTCTTTCTTTTCTATTTTATTTATTTTGGCTATTCTTTCTATTAGAAACCATATGAAGAAAAAAAACTAACTAATAGTGGACATCCATGCTACTTTCTAAAGAATTCCACACAATTCTCATAAGTACATTACTCAATATACATTATCTTTTGGCTTTTTCTTAATATTGTATTTTCTTCTCTCTCTTTTCCCTTATTTCCATTATTGTATTAACAAAATCAGTAGGAACCACAAAATTCACATCAAAGGGAAATTTCACAAAAGAAAGCCATATGTTCTAAACAAAGCATAACATATTTCCAATATGTCTTTTTTAATTCAAATAATTGCATTTTCACTGTACAAACATATGTGAAAAACCAAGTTGTAACACTATTAGTTTGATCAATATGTCATACAAGATTGCCTCCAAAGTGTTTGATAATAGACAGAATCCTATTATCCCTTCTACCATTAGTCTACAACAATCATCTTTTGTGAAAGCAGGAAAACCTAAGATGCATACATTCTAGCCAATAAATTCATCTATCTTTTCCAGAAGAAATATCCACCAATTTTAACTCTTAAATTATATTTCTAGAAGGCCTTTAATAATTTGAATTGTAACTTCATCATAATGACCCTTACATGTTATGATTTTCTAGAAAATTAGATCTAATGGATCCACAATTGTATTTCCACCTATCAGTTCTCCACTCTAACTAATGGCTCTCGTTTTGTCTATTATTGTAGCTATAATAGCTTTATACAAGGGGACCCTCTCTCCCCATACTGCTTTGTTATTACCACCTATATTCTGTCATGTATGGTCAAATTGGCTATAGAGAATCATATTCTTGATAGAGTTACCAATGCTAACATTATAGAGGATAACATTATTTAATTTGCAGATGACTTCTTTGTATTTCTCAAGCCATATGATAAAAATATTTTCAATTTCATTCATATCATGCTTATCTTCTCCCATCTCTCTATTTCAAGTATGTACTTCCTTAAATATACCCTTATTGGCATTAATGTGAATCAGATTATTCTGGCTAAATTTCAACAATTTTAGGGTGTAAGATTGAATCTTTCCCTATCAAATACCTAGGTATCCCTTTGTTCCCCTTTGAGCTACATTTGAAATCCTGACATCCCATCACCGTCAAAACTACCAAAACTCTTAGTTACTGGAATTATAACTTTTATAGTAGAGTGGCCAGACTGGTCCTCTTTAATGCTTGCAATTCCCCACTTTCATCTTACTATATGAGTTCTATTTTGCTTCCACATATTTTCATATTTTAATTAGATAAGATCAGATGTGCTTTTTTGTGGGAAGACTCCCATACTAAACACAACCTCCATATCACCAATTGGAACTCCATTTTCCATCTTTGTAGATTGGGAGGTTGGGGTATTTTGGACCTTAAGCTCCATTCACTTTGTCTTTTTTTGTTGTGTCACTGCATCCTTATGTGAACAACAAGTCACTACTTTGAACTCCTTGGTTACCCATTAAATATTACTCCAAATATAGGCTCTAGCATCTCCTAAAATATTTCCACCTCTCTCCCTTATACTCCTTTCCTAGAAAACCCAACATCATTATCACTAAATCTAGCATTATCTACCCTGGTCCTTTCCCAATATCAATTTTGGTTGACCCTTGGCACCCTAGGGGACTGGTGGTCGATCTTCTTCCCAAGTTGTCTATCCCTTGTTTCCTTAAATATATTGATATCCACAAGGGACTTTGGTTCCTCAAGTTCCTCAGTCGTAATACAATTAAACACCTCCTTCTCGAAGTAGAACTTAACCCCAGTGATCTTTCTATCTTTAGTGACATTCTCAAAACTGAATACTCAATCCAACACCTTCGGTCTTTTGAAAATGGTCACTTTCCTTTTCCATTAAACACATGTATGATTTCTTTATTGATTTTATTGTTGCAATCCTCTTGCTCCTCGTGTTTGTAAGATCAAATGCCTACATCTATCAACATGTTTCTTTGGTTTCTTGTCAATAAGGAACTTGTTGTTGGTTCTCTTTGGACGAACAAAGTATTTTTTTGTCCTCACAGATGTCTATTCATTTCAATATTAACAAAACAATAGAGTAATCTTTCTGAGATTGTTTTTCCATCCACCGACTATGGGATTTCTTCTTCATCAACCTCCCATTCTATTCAGATTCATTGCATCCCATATTTGTTTTATCTATTCGATGCCTCTTCTATTTTTTCCTTGTATGACTTTAATAACTGGCTATTCTCAAAGAGTCCATTCTCTGGTATAAAGGAAGGAGAGGAACAAAGGATTCTATAAAAATAATTATGATACATTCCCCCAACTTGTTGATACTATTATCCAACTATGCTCTCTTTGATCTTATTCTTACACATGGGCTCGTGAAGGGTCCTAATTTTGGCTTGATTAAGATGTTGAAGACTAACCCCTTCCACCTACATCATTTTCCATGACGATGTATGCTCAACTCTTGGTGTTTTCCCTTTCAAGTCCCTCCAAACTGACTATAAGGCCCCCAAACACTCTTTAAGTGTTGAAACATATTAATTGCCATAATTTAATGATTAGAACCTTAATCTAACCATGTGATATTCTTTTGGAATCATAAGACAAGCTTAAGTTTCGAATTTGGTCCAATTTGGACACTGTTTGAGCAAGTTATGCAATTTTATGTACATTTTGGACTTTTCTACAAATCTCCCAATTGAGAGGTTTTATTTGCAAATTGTTCCATCATATATGTTCCTTAGTTGTTAATTTATCATTCTTGAGATTTTAGAGCCATGGGGTGCTCAATTGTACCTTGAATTGGAGGAGATTACATTCTATGTTGAATTAGGGTTCCCCCCATGGATGAGCCACCTTCAAGGCTATCAACTGATGGCTCCACTTGCTTGGGCATCATCCGGTGGCCAAAAGATAGTGGAACAGCTGGTGGTCATCACTAGTAGGCCCTAGGTTGATGGTTCAAGTTGGTTTGGTTCACTTGAGCCCATGGTTCACTTATGGACATAATCAACCGATGGCACACCCATTTTTAGACCTAAACCATGATCAAACGAAGGTAACCTTCGACCAACAGCTAGTGGCTGGCCTGGGATACCAGCAACTAATGGCCCAGTAGTCCCCAACAGCTGGTGTACCAGCTTCTTGCTTGTCCATGCAAGCTTTAAGCCATGGACACATGGAGAGCTGCTTGTACACCTCATGCTTCTTCTCAACCTTATCCTCTAAGCTTTATATACTTATCCTTATGCCCTAAAAGAAGCTTTCACTCTCTACTACTTCCCTCCTACTAAGAACCTCTTTCTCTCTCTATTCTGTTGCAGATAACATGTCCAAGGTAGAAGAAGAAGGCGATCTTCTTGGAAGAAGCATCTAGGGTTCCGATTTGCTTCCTTTTAGGGTTTCTAAAGCTTCTTCTTGGTGAAATTAACCTAAACAAGTAATTCGTTCCTTCTTTACTCCGTTTCATTCTCTATTCTTCTTCCTCCTACCTCTCTCTAGTTCAGAA
This sequence comes from Alisma plantago-aquatica, assembly GCA_963693085.1. Classification (NCBI taxonomy): domain Eukaryota; kingdom Viridiplantae; phylum Streptophyta; class Magnoliopsida; order Alismatales; family Alismataceae; genus Alisma; species Alisma plantago-aquatica. The sequence continues at coordinate 675,964,272 of OY856409.1, forward strand.
CCTTACTGTTCCATGGTAGACGTTGCTCTAGAACTCAAGAACCTATCTTTTCTTGCTCTTTCTTATAGGGTTTTGCTTCCTCATAGAGAAGGGTACCTATTTGGCCGAGTTCAAATCTGAAACTTGGGTTTGCTTTCCTTCTTTTCTCAAGATCCTTGCTTCTATAAGTCTCTTCTTATCAATAAATGTGAGTTTTATAACCTTCTTCACTTATATTGCTTACTCCAAGCTTATTTGATTATGTTCTTGTTTCAAAATGAAGATCCTTGCATATAGAAGCTATGCTTGCTAGGGTTTTGGATTTTTATGGTATTCCCTATTGTGTTCCAGTTCTAAAATGAACCTTTAAATAGGTGTACGACCTTCCTAAGGTAGAGGATGGACTAGGGTAGGTTAGTAGCTCAATCGATGGTGCTAAACACCTAACAATCGATGGATTAAACTAGGGTTTCAAGCCTATTTCCTTCACTACACCATGTCAACTGATGGTGACACCATGACAACCGATGGTGGCACCATGACAACCTATGGTGGTGACCAAGGGAGTCAATCGATGGTGATAACTGACATTCACCCTTAGGTCAAGTTTTGGTCCAAATACACTTAATGATAAATAGTTAGTTCCTTAATGGAGGTATCAACCAATGGTGATAAAAAAATGTAACATCCGATGGTAAGAAATGATAGTAGTGATAATCCTATCAATCAAATGTGGCCTAAGATGTCAAAATTGATGGTGGATCATATCACCACAATCGATGGTGAGTCAAGCTCTTAAATGGATCGTCAATTCAGCCCTAAACCAATGATCTCTTGGTTCAATGCATCTATTTGGTGGTCCTATACCCTAATTGATGATTTTAAATAATGAACCTAATCCAATTAATGAGTTTGGATGCTTCAACATCCAATGGGTTAGAATGAATCTCATAGTGTTATATGTGGGTCCTAGTGATAAGAATTTGATGGTTCAATGCCTTTAATTAGTAGTCTTACTTTTTCTCTCGTATGAATATATTTGATAAATTCCCATAATACCTTGGTTTCTAGTATTGTAACTTGTACCAAGTGCGGACTAGTTGTTATCAGTTTGACTATTGCTTTGTTTGGCAAAGTAGTGGCGATTACTCAGGCAGTGATGGACAACCACATGCAGTAGGTCAATCACTACTAATTGTGTTGCTAAACACATAGTTGCCTACTGATCCTATTTTACATTGTGTTTTCTGTCTGGAGCGATCGACAAACTCTACCGGTCGCTTATTTATCACTGTGAGAAATTATTGCGATGAGTCATTTGTGATGGTCCACCAGCGATAAAAACAATCATGTTGCTAAACGTTGCATATATGTCACTATTGGTAGTTTGACTGGTATGCCATTGTAGTTTACTTGTACTGACTAAGGGAGAGAGATCTTAGGATATCGACACTCCTAGATCTTATACAGAACTAAATAACACTTCACAATGGTCAGTTGGACTTTGAGTGGTATGAATCAACTCCCCTGGGTATAATAAAAGATGTAATCTAAGTCGTGTAGTATATATCTGCTAGGATTGAATACGTCTCACACTGGTTGAGTAAACCATGTTTTATCTTTATACTACACAGATCATACATGATATAGATTTATGAAAATTGAGTAATCCTACTTGTTGCTAAAGCTTATTTGCTTAACAACTTAGTATGCTTTAATTGTTCAATCTACTTAAATTGCTTATTTAATACCCTAAATGCTATGTTTATTTACTGTTAACTAGCCTGTTGTAACCAATATCTATTGGAGAGAGTTATATCTCTTGTTGGGACTAGGTCTCACCTGTGGGTCACCACATCTTTTTAGGTGGTCGCAGACAACGAGGTCGAGGTCATTGTAACAGACTGAATTCCAGGGTCCTTCCTGCAATTTACACACTTTTGAGCATTTGTTTTCTTTCTAGTCCTTTTGGACCTTATTCATAAATTTCCCATCCTTTTGAACCTTCTTTGGCCTCAATGTTGAGATTGAGCAAAGTTTGATGATGGAATCAATATTTTACCACATTTCATGATAATGTAATGGGTTTTGCACAAATAACCCACTTAATGTGATTATTGAGGATTAATAATGCAATATGACCTTTAATGAGATAATATTAGTAGATAATGTTAATTTAGAGCTTTAATTTCTTTTTGGAAAAACATATGATTAATTATGTGTATTTGAGTTAATGTATGTGAGTAATTAACCCTCCTCTTTTTCTCTCCTAAAAAATGATATTAATACATGAAAAGATGGTATTATGATGAGATATGACTCTTAATATTGATATGTATCTAATATCTCGAATTTCACCCACTTATGTCATTAAAAGACTCTTTTCACAATTAATCATTCATTTTATACATTAATAGACTATATATTTATTAAGGGCCAAATCTTGTGTAAAATGAGAAACTAATGCATAGCATTGTCCTAGGAGTTGTAATTAACATATGGTTAAATTTTGGTGGCTTTTGGACTTTATTTGACCTTCCAAATGGATTTTACTAGTTCCCATAAAGTATAACTATAGTAGGTCAATCGTTTCATTTATTTAATGTGTCACATTAAGGCCCCTTCATTCACTCTGTCACGTGCCCGATCGCCGTCTGATCTCGATCCAGTGATGGAGAAGCTGTCTTCAACCTCCGACCGCATGAGAGTCTAGCCCCTTGACTTCGACGACCTCGCTCTCCCTCTCTCCTCCACCATTTCACGAGAAATGTGTCATGTTGGCTTCGTCTCATCGAGCCGCACAATTTGAGCCCTCACTCGATGCCCCTCACACACTATGGCCTAAATGCCCATGTGTGTCGGATAAAGCTTCTCCTTTCTGACTGCATTTCGATACTTCACTCTTTTGTGTCTATTTATAGCACTCCCCACAGCTTCGCCGTCCGATTGTGAACTTTTTCATCAAATCAGTTTGGCTCGAAGCTCCCTAGATCAGCCCCGCCACCTACACCTCTCTCCTTGCTTTGCGGCAGTCTTCCCTGGACCTCGGTGGTTTTGAAAACTCAATTAAGGGGTCGAGTAAGTTCAGTTTCTCACCCTCTTCGTTTCGAGCCCCTGAACACGCATTTTGGTTGTGAATCACGGAAACACCCAAATGGGCAGGCTTCGTCACGCGGCCATGGCTCCTGGGAGAGGAAGAAGATGACTCATGGCGATTTTCCAATTTTTCCCTCCCGTGTTCCTCATTTCCTATTTAAACGTCGAGGACCCTCTAGTGATTTCACTCTCTCTCACGCTGGCGCTCAGCCTATGTGGCGTTCTCTTGCAATATGACTGGTCCAGCTTACTTAACTCATAGTAAATTAGTCCTTGCTCAGAAAAATGCAAATAAATAGTCGTTGGAAAGGATTTTTCATGTAGAATATGATTTTATAGTTTTTGAGTCCTATTTCTATACCCTTTTTCGAAGGTTTCTTTGAATGCCATTTTGAGTATGCTAAATGTTCTAAAAATGATAAATACTGCATTTAACTTCAAATTGAGAAATAAAATATGTTTTCATAATCAGTGAAACCTAAGTGAGATTTTGGTCCTAGTTTTGAGTCCTAAATTAGTAGTTTTCGAATAAGGTCTAAAATGGTTTTTCCTTTATACTTTATGCTTTATAAATACTAATATATGTGAAATATTTGTAATTAGGGAAAATGATCTTGGGCACAATCTAATCAATGATTATTATGGATGTGAACTACAATAAGGTATGTGATGCCTATTTATGTATGTGACCCGTATTTATGTATGCAACCCCTATTTATGTATGTGAAGTCTATTTATGAATTAATGATGAATGTGAATGTGCAATTAACCTATCCTTCAGTTGGGCTTTTATCCAACCCTACAATCACAATGTGCTAGCCTTGATATCCTTCTATTGCCTTTATTGGCTCTTTATTTACTTGAATCTTATATTTTTAGTGTGGCTCATTTATTTGGATTATTTGAATAATGCTATGGCCAATTTTGGCCCATTCATTTACTTGATTTAATTCATGGGTTTTATTCCCCAGTGCTATGATGCAAATATTATTTATATTTCCACTACTACCCAGTGGAGTACTCAGCATGAGGAATTGTTGACCAAATAACTAATGTAGTGTACATGAGTACAAACCACCCATAGAGGGCATGTGTAATTTTTCCCTGGGGAATGTGAATTTTCTCCCCATATTATATATATTTTTGAGGTTTGGGACGTGCATTTTCCCCTCTCCTCTTGGTTGAGGTTCGGTAGGTGCCTCACCCTGCATCAGAATATTTGTTGTAAAAACATCATTCATGCTTGTTGATTATTATTGTGGTATATGCATCTTGGCATAAGTTCTTAAATCTTAATTATTATACCTGCCTCCTACTTTTGACTCTCTTAGTATAGTGAATCATTTTATTATGCAATGTTGTTCTTTATCTTTTGTCCTTATTCCTTTGATTGACACATAATTTTACCTCCCTCTTGCTGGGTGATCCCAACCACCCAGGTATAGGATCAGAGTGCACAGTTGAAGCATGGTGAACCAGTCTAATGCTAGGGATATGGAGTTCAACCTTGTATCTTGGACATAGCTGCCTATATATATATTAAGTTATTTTTGTTTGGAGACAATATTGATTTGGTTTTAGTCTTCCTCTACCTAGATCCTATTGTTTATATAAAGTTGTACACCCTTATGGGAAATTTTGTAAAGTACTCTTTATACAATTGAATATAGTCAAAGTTTTAACTTCCGCTGTAACACAATTGGTGTTTTTGTTTACCATGATTATTTAGTAAAGATTTTTTGGTCCTTACAACATGGTATCAGAGCATCAAGGTAGTCAGAGTCTTCACTAATTCTATTTGTCTCCTAGTTATAAACCCTACCTTATATAGTTTCCCTTTAGCAAGTTTTTCACCTTAGAGTTGACCAATGATAAAAGATTGATTTAGGACATAATAATTTTATATTAGAAACATAATTTGTCAACTTTTGGTGATTACTCTATTAGTTGTTACTAGGGCATAAGTTGAAAGCAAAGGTGTCTAGAAAGGGTCAGGGTCTGGGGGTTGGCAATATTTTCCTCTGCACCACTAGTTTGGCTTACGAGGACTCCCAGATCCATATGACACTGGCCTGGCCTGAGATGATACTGAATGTCCCAAAATAGCATACCTTTGGGCAATTTATCTTATTGTTGATTAAACCTTTTACACCTAGTATATGATGTTTTGGTCAATCATGTAGAATCGCCTTATGTTCCCATAAGTTCCGTATAGGATCCTTAGAATTTCATGTTTGGGAAGTAGTCTACCCTATGTTAGGTCTTGAAGTTGATAATGGTGCTTAGTAAGACAACTAAGTGTTGGATCTCATACATAGTTTTACCTCAACCCTTTGAAAAAGTGGGCTTTAGTAGTAGTGCTTTTTATACCTTGATAGATTTTGGAGTTGTTGATTTCTAGGACGAAATCCTCTTTAAGGGGGTGGAGTCCCACAATGCTTTGAAATCAAGTTACTCTATCTTTGGAAACCCTAACTCCATAGCCATGGGGTTTGTGATATTATATGGTTAGTGTTGGATAAACAAATTATAATTATAATTGATCTTGTTTGTTTATATACAAATGAATATATAATAAGTCATCTAAGGGGATAGTTCATATGTGAACCTTAACATATTCTAGATGCTCATAATAGTGAATTACTCATCACTAATTGTGGATACCCTTAATGTTGACTATGTCACCCTAATAGTGTGGTTAGTAAGATTAAGGGACTAGTGCATGCTAGGAATGCATAACATGTAATGGTCATGATGATCTAAACCCTAATGTGTAATCATCTAGCCTTGACAATATATACATCCATATCTTGGATGCCTTCATGATACATTAGTAACATAGGTGTCATCATCAATTAACACACTTGGAGCATATATATGGATTATAATCACCTAGTCATAATTGAGACCATGTTACCAATATATGTAAGGCATATCACCTTGTTCCCTAATATACATCTCATTAATCACCTTATCATGATTTAGTATATGAATCATTTCATTAATGTTTAATGTGTTCCATCTTATTCACTAAAACACATGTAATGACTCAGGTATGATATGGAGTAATTGGATTCACATGAGTATGTATGCATGTCTAATGTGACATTAAATATGTATAATTCATATCATCTAGTGTCATAGGATAAAATGGTTAATGATGTCATTAATATGAGTATGAGAGTTAATGTGACATTATTTGGGATTGTTGTAGAATTAATAATTTGTTGATTATATTATCTTTACTTACAAAATAATTTGTGGTAATTATACATGATGGTTTTTTGAGGATAATGGGGAATGAATTCATGTTATTTAGGTCAATGTCCTAATACATTAATAGATGTTGAGATTACATAGTAAACCCTAATTATGACTAAAACCCTCATAAGAGAAATACATATGTTTTGTACTTAATGTTGTGATGTAATCCTTGTTACAAAAAATGTGAGAATAATATGGCACAAGTAATGGTATAATAAAGTTGATGTTTTTTTCATATTGGAGATTATGCTTATAAGCCAACATGTTAATTATATTAGGTTTGATAAAAGGTTATATGTATGATGGAAACCTTAGTGAGACTTGGCTTATGTATAGAGCTTGTGAAATATCATAGATTTGATGTAACACCTAGTTACCTAATGTTGGGATGTTACACACTCACCCTCTCTCTTCCCTCTTGTTGTGATTTCGGGGATGAAATCCTCTTTAAGGGGTGGAGTGCTGTAACAGACTGAATTCCAGGGTCCTTCATGCAATTTACCCACTTTTGAGCTTTTGTTTTATTTCTAGTCCTTTTGGACCTTCTTCATAAATTTGCCATCCTTTTGAACCTTCTTTGGCCTCAATGTTGAGATTGAGCAAAGTTTGATGATGGAATCAATATTTTACCACATTTCATGATCATGTAATGGGTTTTGCACAAATAACCCACTTAATGTGATTATTGAGGATTAATAATGCAATATGACCTTTAATGAGAGAATATTAGTAGATAATGCTAATTTAGAGATTTTATTTCTTTTTGGAAAAATATATGATTAATTATGTGTATTTGAGTTAATGTATGGGAGTAATTAACCCTCCTCTTTCTCTCTCCTCAAAAATGATATTAATACATGAAAATATGGTATTATGATGAGATATGACTCTTAATATTGATATGTATCTAATATCTCGAATTTCACCCACTTATGTCATTAAAAGACTCTTTTCACAATTAATCATTCATTTTATACATTAATATATACATTAATAGACTATATATTTATTAAGGACCAAATCTTGTGTAAAATGAGAAACTAATGCATAGCATTGTCCTAGGAGTTGTAATTAACATATGGCTAAATTTTGGTGGCTTTTGGACTTTATTTGACCTTCCAAATGGATTTTACTAGTTCCCATAAAGTATAACTATAGTAGGTCAATCGTTTCATTTATTTAATGTGTCACATTAAGGTCCCTTCATTCACTCTGTCACGTGCCCGATCGCCGTCTGATCTCGATCCAGCGATGGAGAAGCTGTCTTCAACCTCCGACCGCATGAGAGTCTAGCCCCTCGACTTCGACGACCTCACTCTCCCTCTCTCCTCCACCATTTCACGAGAAATGTGTCATGTTGGCTTCGTCTCATCGAGCCGCACAATTTGAGCCCTCACTCGATGCCCCTCAAACACTGTGGCCTAAATGCCCATGTGTGTCGGCTAAATCTTCTCCTTTCCAACTGCATTTCGGTACTTCACTCTTTTGTGTCTATTTATAGCACTCCCCACAGCTTCACCGTCCGATTGCGAACTTTTTCATCAAATCAGTTTGGCTCGAAGCTCCCTGGATCAGCCCCGCCACCTACACCTCTCTCCTTGCTTTGCGGCAGTCTTCCCTGGACCTCAATGGTTTCGAAAACTCAATTAAGGGGTCAAGTAAGTTCAGTTTCTCACCCTCTTCATTTCGAGCCCCTGAACACGCATTTTGGTTGTGAATCACGGAAACGCCCAAATGGGCAGGCTTCGTCACACGACCATGGCTCCTGGGAGAGGAAGAAGATGACTCATGGCGATTTACCAATTTTTCCCTCCCGTGTTCCTCATTTCCTATTTAAACATCGAGGACCCTCTAGTGATTTCACTCTCTCTCACGCTGGTGCTCAGCCTATGTGGCGTTCTCTTGCAATATGATTGGTCCAACTTACTTAACTCATAGTAAATTAGTCCTTGCTCAGAAAAATACAAATAAATAGTCGTTGGAAAGGATTTTTCATGTAGAATATGATTTTATGGTTTTTGAGTCCTATTTCTATACCCTTTTTCGAAGTTTTCTTTGAATGCCATTTTGAGTATGCTAAATGTTCTAAAAATGATAAATACTGCATTTAACTTCAAATTGAGAAATAAAATATGTTTTCCTAATCAGTGAAACCTAAGTGAGATTTTGGTCCTAGTTTTGAGTCCTAAATTATTAGTTTTCGAATAAGGTCTAAAATGGTTTTTCCTTTATACTTTATGCTTTATAAATACTAATATATGTGAAATATTTGTAATTAGGGAAAATGATCTTGGGCACAATCTAATCAATGATTATTATGGATGTGAACTACAATAAGGTATGTGATGCCTATTTATGTATGTGACCCGTATTTATGTATGCAACCCCTATTTATGTATGTGAAGTCTATTTATGAATTAATGATGAATGTGAATGTGCAATTAACCTATCCTTCAGTTGGGCTTTTATCCAACCCTACAATCACAATGTGCTAGCCTTGATATCCTTCTATTGCCTTTATTGGCTCTTTATTTACTTGAATCTTATATTTTTAGTGTGGCTCATTTATTTGGATTATTTGAATAATGCTATGGCCAATTTTGGCCCATTCATTTACTTGATTTAATTCATGGGTTTTATTCCCCAGTGCTATGATGCAAATATTATTTATATTTCCACTACTACCCAGTGGATTACTCAGCATGAGGAATTGTTGACCAAATAACTAATGTAGTGTACATGAGTACAAACCACCCATAGAGGGCATGTGTAATTTTGCCCTGGGGAATGTGAATTTTCTCCCCATATTATATATATTTTTGAGGTTTGGGACGTGCATTTTCCCCTCTCCTCTTGGTTGAGGTTCGGTAGGTGCCTCACCCTGCATCAGAATATTTGTTGTAAAAACATCATTCATGCTTGTTGATTATTATTGTGGTATATGCATCTTGGCATAAGTTCTTAAATCTTAATTATTATACCTGCCTCCTACTTTTGACTCTCTTAGTATAGTGAATCATTTTATTATGCAATGTTGTTCTTTATCTTTTGTCCTTATTCCTTTGATTGACACATACTTTTACCTCCCTCTTGCTGGGTGATCCCAACCACCCAGGTATAGGATCAGAGTGCACAGTTGAAGCATGGTGAACCAGCCTAATGCTAGGGATATGGAGTTCAACCTTGTATCTTGGACATAGCTGGCTATATATATTAAGTTGTTTTTGTTTGGAGACAATATTGATTTGGTTTTAGTCTTCCTCTACCTAGATCCTATTGTTTATATAAAGTTGTACACCCTTATGGGAAATTTTGTAAAGTACTCTTTATACAATTGAATATACTCAAAGTTTTAACTTCCGCTGCAACACAATTGGTGTTTTTGTTTACCATGATTATTTAGTAAAGATTTTTTGGTCCTTACAACATGGTATCAGAGCATCAAGGTAGTCAGAGTCTTCACTAATTCTATTTGTCTCCTAGTTATAAACCCTACCTTATATAGTTTCCCTTTAGCAAGTTTTTCACCTTAGAGTTGACCAATGATAAAAGATTGATTTAGGACATAATAATTTTATATTAGAAACTTAATTTGTCAACTTTTGGTGATTACTCTATTGGTTGTTACTAGGGCATAAGTTGAAAGCAAAGGTGTCTAGAAAGGGTCAGGGTCTGGGGGTTGGCAATATTTTCCTCTGCACCACTAGCTTGGCTTACGAGGACTCCCAGATCCATATGACACTGGCCTGGCCTGAGATGATACTGAATGTCCCAAAATAGCATACCTTTGGGCAAATTATCTTATTGTTGATTAAACCTTTTACACCTAGTATATGATGTTTTGGTCAATCATGTAGAATCACCTTATGTTCCCATAAGTTCCTTATAGGATCCTTAGAATTTCATGTTTGGGAAGTAGTCTACCCTATGTTAGGTCTTGAAGTTGATAATGGTGCTTAGTAAGACAACTAAGTGTTGGGTCTCATACATAGTTTTACCTCAACCCTTTGAAAAAGTGGGCTTTAGTAGTAGTGCTTTTTATACCTTGATAGATTTTGGAGTTGTTGATTTCTAGGACGAAATCCTCTTTAAGGGGGTGGAGTCCCACAATGCTTTGAAATCAAGTTACTCTATCTTTGGAAACCCTAACTCCATAGCCATGGGGTTTGTGATCTTATATGGTTAGTGTTGGATAAACAAATTATAATTATAATTCATCTTGTTTGTTTATATACAAATGAATATATAATAAGTCATCTAAGGGGATAGTTCATATGTTGAACCTTAACATATTCTAGATGCTCATAATAGTGAATTACTCATCACTAATTGTGGATACCCTTAATGTTGACTATGTCACCCTAATAGTGTGGTTAGTAAGATTAAGGGACTAGTGCATGCTAGGAATGCATAACATGTAATGGTCATGATGACCTAAACCCTAATGTGTAATCATCTAGCCTTGACATATATACATCCATATCTTGGATGCCTTCATGATACATTAGTGACATAGGTGTCATCATCAATTAACACACTTGGAGCATATATATGGATTATAATCACCTAGTCATAATTGAGACCATGTTACCAATATATGTAAGGCATATCACCTTGTTCCCTAATATACATCTCAGTAATCACCTTATCATGATTTAGTATATGAATCAATTCATTAATGTTTAATGTGTTCCATCTTATTCACTAAAACACATGTAATGACTCAGGTATGATATGGAGTAATTGGATTCACATGAGTATGTATGCATGTCTAATGTGACATTAAATATGTATAATTCATATCATCTAGTGTCATAGGATAAAATGGTTAATGATGTCATTAATATGAGTATGAGAGTTAATGTGACATTATTTGGGATTGTTGTAGAATTAATAATTTGTTGATTATATTATCTTTACTTACAAAATAATTTGTGGTAATTATACATGATGGTTTTTTGAGGATAATGGGGAATGAATTCATGTTATTTAGGTCAATGTCCTAATACATTAATAGATGTTGAGATTACATAGTAAACCCTAATTATGATTAAAACCCTCATAAGGGAAATACATATGTTTTGTACTTAATGTTGTGATGTAATCCTTGTTACAAAAAATGTGAGAATAATATGGCACAAGTAATGGTATAATAAAGTTGATGTTTTTTTTCATATTGGAGATTATGCTTATAAGCCAACATGTTAATTATATTAGGTTTGATAAAAGGTTATATGTATGATGGAAACCTTAGTGAGACTTGGCTTATGTATAGAGCTTGTGAAATATCATAGATTTGATGTAACACCTAGTTACCTAATGTTGGGATGTTACACACTCACCCTCTCTCTTCCCTCTTGTTGTGATTTCGGGGACGAAATCCTCTTTAAGGGGTGGAGTGCTGTAACAGACTGAATTCCAGGGTCCTTCATGCAATTTACCCACTTTTGAGCTTTTGTTTTTTTTCTAGTCTTTTTGGACCTTCTTCATAAATTTCCCATCCTTTTGAACCTTCTTTGGCCTCAATGTTGAGATTGAGCAAAGTTTGATGATGGAATCAATATTTTACCACATTTCATTATAATGTAATGGGTTTTGCACAAATAACCCACTTAATGTGATTATTGAGGATTAATAATGCAATATGACCTTTAATGAGAGAATATTAGTAGATAATGCTAATTTAGAGATTTTATTTCTTTTTGGAAAAATATATGATTAATTATGTGTATATGAGTTAATGTATGGGAGTAATTAACCCTCCTCTTTCTCTCTCCTCAAAAATGATATTAATACATGAAAATATGGTATTATGATGAGATATGACTCTTAATATTGATATGAATCTAATATCTCGAATTTCACCCACTTATGTCATTAAAAGACTCTTTTCACAAGTAATCATTCATTTTATACATTAATATATACATTAATAGACTATATATTTATTAAGGGCCAAATCTTGTGTAAAATGAGAAACTAATGCATAGCATTGTCCTAGGAGTTGTAATTAACATATGGTTAAATTTTGGTGGCTTTTGGACTTTATTTGACTTTCCAAATAGATTTTACTAGTTCCCATAAAGTATAACTATAGTAGGTCAATCGTTTCATTTATTTAATGTGTCACATTAAGGTCCCTTCATTCACTCTGTCACGTGCCCGATCGCCGTCTGATCTCGATCCACCGATGGAGAAGCTGTCTTCAACCTCCGACCGCATGATAGTCTAGCCCCTCGACTTCGACGACCTCGTTCTCCCTCTCTCCTCCACCATTTCACGAGAAATGTGTCATGTTGGCTTCGTCTCATCGAGCCGCACAATTTGAGCCCTCACTCGATGCCCCTCACACACTGTGGCCTAAATGCCCATGTATGTCAGTTAAAGCTTCTCCTTTCCGACTGCATTTCGGTACTTCACTCTTTTGTGTCTATTTATAGCACTCCCCACAGCTTCGCCGTCCGATTGCGAACTTTTTCATCAAATCAGTTTGGCTCAAAGCTCCCTGGATCAGCCCCGCCACCTACACCTCTCTCCTTGCTTTGCGGTAGTCTTCCCTGGACCTCGGTGGTTTCGAAAACTCAATTAAGGGGTCGAGTAAGTTCAGTTTCTCACCCTCTTCGTTTCGAGCCCCTGAACATGCATTTTGGTTGTGAATCACGGAAACGCCCAAATGGGCAGGCTTCGTCACGCGGCCATGGCTCCTGGGAGAGGAAGAAGATGACTCATGGCGATTTTCCAATTTTTCCCTCCCGTGTTCCTCATTTCCTATTTAAACGTCGAGGACCCTCTAGTGATTTCACTCTCTCTCACGCTGGCGCTCAGCCTATGTGGCGTTCTCTTGCAATATGATTGGTCCAACTTACTTAACTCATAGTAAATTAGTCCTTGCTCAGAAAAATGCAAATAAATAGTCGTTGGAAAGGATTTTTCATGTAGAATATGATTTTATGGTTTTTGAGTCCTATTTCTATACCCTTTTTTGAAGTTTTCTTTGAATGCCATTTTGAGTATGCTAAATGTTCTAAAAATGATAAATACTGCATTTAACTTCAAATTGAGAAATAATATATGTTTTCCTAATCAGTGAAACCTAAGTGAGATTTTGGTCCTAGTTTTGAGTCCTAAATTAGTAGTTTTCGAATAAGGTCTAAAATGGTTTTTCCTTTATACTTTATGCTTTATAAATACTAATATATGTGAAATATTTGTAATTAGGGAAAATGATCTTGGGCACAATCTAATCAATGATTATTATGGATGTGAACTACAATAAGGTATGTGATGCCTATTTATGTATGTGACCCCTATTTATGTATGCAACCCCTATTTATGTATGTGAAGTCTGTTTATGAATTAATGATGAATGTGAATGTGCAATTAACCTATCCTTCAGTTGGGCTTTTATCCAACCCTACAATCACAATGTGCTAGCCTTGATATCCTTCTATTGCCTTTATTGGCTCTTTATTTACTTGAATCTTATATTTTTAGTGTGGCTCATTTATTTGGATTATTTGAATAATGCTATGGCCAATTTTGGCCCATTCATTTACTTGATTTAATTCATGGGTTTTATTCCCCAGTGCTATGATGCAAATATTATTTATATTTCCACTACTACCCAGTGGATTACTCAGCATGAGGAATTGTTGACCAAATAACTAATGTAGTGTACATGAGTACAAACCACCCATAGAGGGCATGTGTAATTTTGCCATGGGGAATGTGAATTTTCTCCCCATATTATATATATTTTTGAGGTTTGGGACGTGCATTTTCCCCTCTCCTCTTGGTTGAGGTTCGGTAGGTGCCTCACCCTGCATCAGAATATTTGTTGTAAAAACATCATTCATGCTTGTTGATTATTATTGTGGTATATGCATCTTGGCATAAGTTCTTAAATCTTAATTATTATACATGCCTCCTACTTTTGACTCTCTTAGTATAGTGAATCATTTTATTATGCAATGTTGTTCTTTATCTTTTGTCCTTATTCCTTTGATTGACACATACTTTTACCTGCCTCTTACTGGGTGATCCCAACCACCAAGGTATAGGATCAGAGTGCACAGTTGAAGCATGGTGAACCAGCCTAATGCTAGGGATATGGAGTTCAACCTTGTATCTTGGACATAGCTGCCTATATATATTAAGTTGTTTTTGTTTGGAGACAATATTGATTTGGTTTTAGTCTTCCTCTACCTAGATCCTATTGTTTATATAAAGTTGTACACCCTTATGGGAAATTTTGTAAAGTACTCTTTATACAATTGAATATAGTCAAAGTTTTAACTTCCCCTGCAACACAATTGGTGTTTTTGTTTACCATGATTATTTAGTAAAGATTTTGTGGTCCTTACAACATGGTATCAGAGCATCAAGGTAGTCAGAGTCTTCACTAATTCTATTTGTCTCCTAGTTATAAACCCTACCTTATATAGTTTCCCTTTAGCAAGTTTTTCACCTTAGAGTTGACCAATGATAAAAGATTGATTTAGGACATAATAATTTTATATTAGAAACATAATTTGTCAACTTTTGGTGATTACTCTATTGGTTGTTACTAGGGAATAAGTTGAAAGCAAAGGTGTCTAGAAAGGGTCAGGGTCTGGGGGTTGGCAATATTTTCCTCTGCACCACTAGCTTGGCTTACGAGGACTCCCAGATCCATATGACACTAGCCTGGCCTGAGATGATACTGAATGTCCCAAAATAGCATACCTTTGGGAAAATGATCTTATTGTTGATTAAACCTTTTACACCTAGTATATGATGTTTTGGTCAATCATGTAGAATCACCTTATGTTCCCATAAGTTCCTTATAGGATCCTTAGAATTTCATGTTTGGACAGTAGTCTACCCTATGTTAGGTCTTGAAGTTGATAATGGTGCTTAGTAAGACAACTAAGTGTTGGGTCTCATACATAGTTTTACCTCAACCCTTTGAAAAAGTGGGCTTTAGTAGTAGTGCTTTTTATACCTTGATAGATTTTGGAGTTGTTGATTTCCAGGACGAAATCCTCTTTAAGGGGGTGGAGTCCCACAATGCTTTGAAATCAAGTTACTCTATCTTTGGAAACCCTAACTCCATAGCCATGGGGTTTGTGATCTTATATGGTTAGTGTTGGATAAACAAATTATAATTATAATTCATCTTGTTTGTTTATATACAAATGAATATATAATAAGTCATCTAAGGGGATAGTTCATATGTTGAACCTTAACATATTCTAGATGCTCATAATAGTGAATTACTCATCACTAATTGTGGATACCCTTAATGTTGACTATGTCACCCTAATAGTGTGGTTAGTAAGATTAAGGGACTAGTGCATGCTAGGAATGCATAACATGTAATGGTCATGATGACCTAAACCCTAATGTGTAATCATCTAGCCTTGACAATATATACATCCATATCTTGGATGCCTTCATGATACATTAGTGACATAGGTGTCATCATCAATTAACACACTTGGAGCATATATATGGATTATAATCACCTAGTCATAATTGAGACCATGTTACCAATATATGTAAGGCATATCACCTTGTTCCCTAATATACATCTCAGTAATCACCTTATCATGATTTAGTATATGAATCAATTCATTAATGTTTAATGTGTTCCATCTTATTCACTAAAACACATGTAATGACTCAGGTATGATATGGAGTAATTGGATTCACATGAGTATGTATGCATGTCTAATGTGTCATTAAATATGTATAATTCATATCATCTAGTGTCATAGGATAAAATGGTTAATGATGTCATTAATATGAGCATGAGAGTTAATGTGACATTATTTGGGATTGTTGTAGAATTAATAATTTGTTGATTGTATTATCTTTACTTAAAAAATAATTTGTGGTAATTATACATGATGGTTTTTTGAGGATAATGGGGAATGAATTCATGTTATTTAGGTCAATGTCCTAATACATTAATAGATGTTGAGATTACATAGTAAACCCTAATTATGATTAAAACCCTCATAAGGGAAATACATATGTTTTGTACTTAATGTTGTGATGTAATCCTTGTTACAAAAAATGTGAGAATAATATGGCACAAGTAATGGTATAATAAAGTTGATGTTTTTTTTCATATTGGAGATTATGCTTATAAGCCAACATGTTAATTATATTAGGTTTGATAAAAGGTTATATGTATGATGGAAACCTTAGTGAGACTTGGCTTATGTATAGAACTTGTGAAATATCATAGATTTGGTGTAACACCTAGTTACCTAATGTTGGGATGTTACACACTCACCCTCTCTCTTCCCTCTTGTTGTGATTTCGGGGATGAAATCCTCTTTAAGGGGTGGAGTGCTGTAACAGATTGAATTCCAGGGTCCTTCATGCAATTTACCCACTTTTGAGCTTTTGTTTTCTTTCTAGTCCTTTTGGACCTTCTTCATAAATTTCCCATCCTTTTGAACCTTCTTTGGCCTCAATGTTGAGATTGAGCAAAGTTTGATGATGGAATCAATATTTTACCACATTTCATGATAATGTAATGGGTTTTGCACAAATAACCCACTTAATGTGATTATTGAGGATTAATAATGCAATATGACCTTTAATGAGAGAATATTAGTAGATAATGCTAATTTAGAGATTTTATTTCTTTTTGGAAAAATATATGATTAATTATGTGTATTTGAGTTAATGTATGGGAGTAATTAACCCTCCTCTTTCTCTCTCCTCAAAAATGATATTAATACATGAAGATATGGTATTATGATGAGATATGACTCTTAATATTGATATGTATCTAATATCTCGAATTTCACCCACTTATGTCATTAAAAGACTCTTTTCACAATTAATCATTCATTTTATACATTAATATATACATTAATAGACTATATATTTATTAAGGACCAAATCTTGTGTAAAATGAGAAACTAATGCATAGCATTGTCCTAGGAGTTGTAATTAACATATGGCTAAATTTTGGTGGCTTTTGGACTTTATTTGACCTTCCAAATGGATTTTACTAGTTCCCATAAAGTATAACTATAGTAGGTCAATCGTTTCATTTATTTAATGTGTCACATTAAGGTCCCTTCATTCACTCTGTCACGTGCCCGATCGCCGTCTGATCTCGATCCAGCGATGGAGAAGCTGTCTTCAACCTCCGACCACATGAGAGTCTAGCCCCTCGACTTCGACGACCTCGCTCTCCCTCTCTCCTCCACCATTTCACGAGAAATGTGTCATGTTGGCTTCGTCTCATCGAGCCGCACAATTTGAGCCCTCACTCGATGCCCCTTACACACTGTGGCCTAAATGCCCATGTGTGTCGGCTAAAGCTTCTCCTTTCTGACTGCATTTCAGTACTTCACTCTTTTGTGTCTATTTATAGCACTCCCCACAGCTTTGGCGTCCGATTGCGAACTTTTTCATCAAATCAGTTTGGCTCGAAGCTCCCTGGATTAGCCCTGCCACCTACACCTCTCTCCTTGCTTTGCGGCAGTCTTCCCTGGACCTCAGTGGTTTCGAAAACTCAATTAAGGGGTCAAGTAAGTTCAGTTTCTCACCCTCTTCATTTCGAGCCCCTGAACACGCATTTTGGTTGTGAACCACGGAAACGCCCAAATGGGCAGGCTTCGTCATGCGGCCATGGCTCCTGGGAGAGGAAGAAGATGACTCATGGTGATTTTCCAAATTTTCCCTCCCGTGTTCCTCATTTCCTATTTAAACGTCGAGGAACCTCTAGTGATTTCACTCTCTCTCATGCTGGCGCACAGCCTATGTTGCGTTCTCTTGCAATATGATTGGTCCAACTTACTTAACTCATAGTAAATTAGTCCTTGCTCAGAAAAATGCAAATAAATAGTCGTTGGAAAGGATTTTTCATGTAGAATATGATTTTATGGTTTTTGAGTCCTATTTCTATACCCTTTTTCGATGTTTTCTTTGAATTCCATTTTGAGTACGCTAAATGTTCTAAAAATGATAAATACTGCATTTAACTTCAAATTGAGAAATAAAATATGTTTTCCTAATCAGTGAAACCTAAGTGAGATTTTGGTCCTAGTTTTGAGTCCTAAATTAGTAGTTTTCGAATAAGGTCTAAAATGGTTTTTCCTTTATACTTTATGCTTTATAAATACTAATATATGTGAAATATTTGTAATTAGGGAAAATGATCTTGAGCACAATCTAATCAATGATTATTATGGATGTGAACTACAATAAGGTATGTGATGCCTATTTATGTATGTGACCCCTATTTATGTATGCAACCACTATTTATGTATGTGAAGTCTATTTATGAATTAATGATGAATGTGAATGTGCAATTAACCTATCCTTCAGTTGGGCTTTTATCCAACCCTACAATCACAATGTGCTAGCCTTGATATCCTTCTATTGCCTTTATTGGCTCTTTATTTACTTGAATCTTATATTTTTAGTGTGGCTCATTTATTTGGATTATTTGAATAATGCTATGGCCAAATTTGGCCCATTCATTTACTTGATTTAATTCATGGGTTTTATTCCCCAGTGCTATGATGCAAATATTATTTATATTTCCACTACTACCCAGTGGATTACTCAGCATGAGGAATTGTTGACCAAATAACTAATGTAGTGTACATGAGTACAAACCACCCATAGAGGGCATGTGTAATTTTGTCTTGGGAATGTGAATTTTCTCCCCATATTATATATATTTTTGAGGTTTGGGACGTGCATTTTCCCCTCTCCTCTTGGTTGAGGTTCGGTAGGTGCCTCACCATGCATCATAATATTTGTTGTAAAAACATCATTCATGCTTGTTGATTATTATTGTGGTATATGCATCTTGGCATAAGTTCTTAAATCTTAATTATTATACATGCCTCCTACTTTTGACTCTCTTAGTATAGTGAATCATTTTATTATGCAATGTTGTTCTTTATCTTTTGTCCTTATTCCTTTGATTGACACATACTTTTACCTCCCTCTTGCTGGGTGATCCCAACCACCCAGGTATAGGATCAGAGTGCACAGTTGAAGCATGGTGAACCAGCCTAATGCTAGGGATATGGAGTTCAACCTTGTATCTTGGACATAGCTGCCTATATATATATTAAGTTGTTTTTGTTTGGAGACAATATTGATTTTGTTTTAGTCTTCCTCTACCTATATCCTATTGTTTATATAAAGTTGTACACCCTTATGGGAAATTTTGTAAAGTACTCTTTATACAATTGAATATAGTCAAAGTTTTAACTTCCGCTGCAACACAATTGGTGTTTTTGTTTACCATGATTATTTAGTAAAGATTTTGTGGTCCTTACAACATGGTATCAGAGCATCAAGGTAGTCAGAGTCTTCACTAATTCTATTTGTCTCCTAGTTATAAACCCTACCTTATATAGTTTCCCTTTAGCAAGTTTTTCACCTTAGAGTTGACCAATGATAAAAGATTGATTTAGGACATAATAATTTTATATTAGAAACTTAATTTGTCAACTTTTGGTGATTACTCTATTGGTTGTTACTAGGGCATAAGTTGAAAGCAAAGGTGTCTAGAAAGGGTCAGGGTCTGGGGGTTGGAAATATTTTCCTCTGCACCACTAGCTTGGCTTACGAGGACTCCCAGATCCATATGACACTGGCCTGGCCTGAGATGATACTGAATGTCCCAAAATAGCATACCTTTGGGCAAATTATCTTATTGTTGATTAAACCTTTTACACCTAGTATATGATGTTTTGGTCAATCATGTAGAATCACCTTATGTTCCCATAAGTTCCTTATAGGATCCTTAGAATTTCATGTTTGGGAAGTAGTCTACCCTATGTTAGGTGTTGAAGTTGATAATGGTGCTTAGTAAGACAACTAAGTGTTGGGTCTCATACATAGTTTTACCTCAACCCTTTGAAAAAGTGGGCTTTAGTAGTAGTGCTTTTTATACCTTGATAGATTTTGGAGTTGTTGATTTCTAGGACGAAATCCTCTTTAAGGGGGTGGAGTCCCACAATGCTTTGAAATCAAGTTACTCTATCTTTGGAAACCCTAACTCCATAGCCATGGGGTTTGTGATCTTATATGGTTAGTGTTGGATAAACAAATTATAATTATAATTCATCTTGTTTGTTTATATACAAATGAATATATAATAAGTCATCTAAGGGGATAGTTCATATGTTGAACCTTAACATATTCTAGATGCTCATAATAGTGAATTACTCATCACTAATTGTGGATACCCTTAATGTTGACTATGTCACCCTAATAGTGTGGTTAGTAAGATTAAGGGACTAGTGCATGCTAGGAATGCATAACATGTAATGGTCATGATGACCTAAACCCTAATGTGTAATCATCTAGCCTTGAAAATATATACATCCATATCTTGGAGGCCTTCATGATACATTAGTGACATAGGTGTCATCATCAATTAACACACTTGGAGCATATATATGGATTATAATCACCTAGTCATAATTGAGACCATGTTACCAATATATGTAAGGCGTATCACCTTGTTCCCTAATATACATCTCAGTAATCACCTTATCATGATTTAGTATATGAATCAATTCATTAATGTTTAATGTGTTCCATCTTATTCACTAAAACACATGTAATGACTCAGGTATGATATGGAGTAATTGGATTCACATGAGTATGTATGCATGTCTAATGTGTCATTAAATATGTATAATTCATATCATCTAGTGTCATAGGATAAAATGGTTAATGATGTCATTAATATGAGCATGAGAGTTAATGTGACATTATTTGGGATTGTTGTAGAATTAATAATTTGTTGATTATATTATCTTTACTTACAAAATAATTTGTGGTAATTATACATGATGTTTTTTTGAGGATAATGGGGAATGAATTCATGTTATTTAGGTCAATGTCCTAATACATTAATATATGTTGAGATTACATAGTAAACCCTAATTATGATTAAAACCCTCATAAGGGAAATACATATGTTTTGTACTTAATGTTGTGATGTAATCCTTGTTACAAAAAATGTGAGAATAATATGGCACAAGTAATGGTATAATAAAGTTGATGTTTTTTTTCATATTGGAGATTATGCTTATAAGCCAACATGTTAATTATATTAGGTTTGATAAAAGGTTATATGTATGATGGAAACCTTAGTGAGACTTGGATTATGTATAGAGCTTGTGAAATATCATAGATTTGATGTAACACCTAGTTACCTAATGTTGGGATGTTACACACTCACCCTCTCTCTTCCCTCTTGTTGTGATTTCGGGTCGAAATCCTCTTTAAGGGGTGGAGTGTTGTAACAGACTGAATTCTAGGGTCCTTCATGCAATTTACCCACTTTTGAGCTTTTGTTTTCTTTCTAGTCCTTTTGGACCTTATTCATAAATTTCCCATCCTTTTGAACCTTCTTTGGCCTCAATGTTGAGATTGAGCAAAGTTTGTGATGGAATCAATATTTTACCACATTTCATGACAATGTAATGGGTTTTGCACAAATAACCCACTTAATGTGATTATTGAGGATTAATAATGCAATATGACCTTTAATGAGAGAATATTAGTAGATAATGCTAATTTAGAGATTTTATTTCTTTTTGGAAAAATATATGATTAATTATGTGTATTTGAGTTAATGTATGGGAGTAATTAACCCTCCTCTTTCTCTCTCTTCAAAAATAATATTAATACATGAAAATATGGTATTATGATGAGATATGACTCTTAATATTGATATGTATATAATATCTCGAATTTCACCCACTTATGTCATTAAAAGACTCTTTTCACAATTAATCATTCATTTTATACATTAATATATACATTAATATATATACATTAATAGACTATATATTTATTAAGGGCCAAATCTTGTGTAAAATGAGAAACTAATGCCATAGCATTGTCCTAGGAGTTTTAATTAACCTATGGTTAAATTTTTGTGGCTTTTGGACTTTATTTGACCTTCCAAATGGATTTTACTAGTTCCCACAAAGTATAACTATAGTAGGTCAATCGTTTCATTTATTTAATGTGTCACATTAAGGTCCCTTCATTCACTCTGTCACGTGCCCGATCACTGTCCGATCTCGATCCAGTGATGGAGAAGTTGTCTTCAACCTTTGGCCGCATGAGAGTCTAGCCCCTCGACTTTGACGACCTCACTCTCCCTCTCTCCTTCACCATTTCATGAGAAATTTGTCTTGTTGGCTTCGTCTCATCGAGCCACACAATTTGAGACTTCACTCGATGCCCCTCATACACTGTGGCTGAAACACCCATGTGTGCCTGCTGGAGCTTATCCTATCTGACTGCATTTCGGTGCTTCACTCTTTCGTGTTTATTTATAGCACTCCCCACAGCTTCGCCGGCCGATTGCGAACTTTTTCAGCAAACCAATTTGGTCCGAAGCTCCCTGGATCAGCCCCGCCACCTACACCTCTCTCCTTTCTTTGCAGCAGTCCTCCTTGGACCTTGGTGGTTCCGACAACTCAATTAAGGGGTCGAGTAAGTTCAGTTTCTCACCCTCTTCGTTTCGAGCCCCTAGACACGCATTTTGGTTGTGAATCGCGGAAACGCCCAAATGGGCAGGCTTCGTCACGCGGCCATGGAGCCTGGGAGAGGAAGAAGATGACTCATGGTGATTTTCCAATTTTCCCTCCCACGTTCCTCATTTCCTGTTTAAACGTCGAGGACCCTCTAGTCATTTCGCTCTCTCGCGCGCTGGCGTTCAGCCTATGTGGCATTCTCTTGCAATCTGATTAGTCCAACTTACTTAATTCATAGTAAATGAGTCCTTGCTCAGAAAAATGCAAATAAATAGTCATTGGAAAGGATTTTTTCATGTAGAATATGATTTTATAGTTTTTGAGTCCTATTTCTACACCCTTTTTTGAAGTTTGCTTTGAATGCCATTTTGAGTATTCTAAATATTCTAAAAATGATAAATAATGCATTTAACTTCAAATTGAGAAATAAAATATGTTTTCCTAATCAGTGAAACCTAAGCGAGCTTTTAGTCCTAGTTTTGAGTTCTAAATTAGTAGTTTTCGAATAAGGTCTAAAATGGGGTTTTCCTTTATACTTTATGCTTTATAAATACTAATATATGTGAAATATTTGTAATTAGGGAAAATGATCTTGGATACAATCTAATCAATGATTATTATGGATGTGAACTACAATAAGGTATGTGACCCCTATTTATGAATGTGACCCCTATTTATGTATGTGAGGTCTATTTATGAATGAATGATGAATGTGAATGTGCAATTAACCCATCCTTCAATTGGGCTTTTATCCAACCCTACAATCACAATGTGCTAGCCTTGATATCCTTCTATTGCCTTTATTGGCTCTTTATTTACTTGAATCCTATATTTTCAGTGTGTCTCATTTATTTGTATTATTTGAATAATGCTATGGCCAATGTTGGCCCATTCATTTACTTGATTTAATTCATGGGTTTTATTCCCCAGTGCTATGATGCAAATATTATTTATATTTCCACTACTGCCCAGTGGATTCCTCAGCATGAGGAATTGTTGACCAAATAAATAATGTAGTGTACATGAGTACAAACCACCCATAGAGAGCATGTGTAATTTCTTCCCGGGGAATGTGCATTTTCTCCCCCATATTATATATATATATATATATATATATATATAGGTTTGGGATGTGCATTTTCCCCTCTCCTCTTGGTTGAGGTCTGGTAGGTGCCTCACCCTGCATTAGAATATTTGTTGTCAAAATATCATTCATGCTTGTTGATTATTATTGTGGTATATGCATCTTGGCATAAGTTCTTAAATCTTAATTATTATACCTGCCTCCTACTTTTGACTCTCTTAGTATAGTGAATCATTTTATTATGCAATGTTGTGCTTTATCTTTTGTCCTTATTCCTTTGATTGACACATACTTTTACCTCCCTCTTGCTGGGTGATCCCAACCACCCAGGTATAGGATCAGAGTGCGCAGTTGAAGCATGGTGAACTAGCCTAAGGCTAGGGATATGGAGTTCAACCTTGTATCTTGGACATAGCTGCCTATATATATATTAAGTTGTTTTTCTTTGGAGACAATATTGATTTGGTTTTAGTCTTCCTCTACCTAGATCATATTGTTTATATAAAGTTGTACACCCTTTTGGGAAATTTTGTAAAGTACTCTTTATACAATTGAATATAGTCAAAGTTTTATCTTCTGTTGCAACACAATTGGTGTTTTTGTTTACCATGATTATTTAGTAAAGATTTTGTGGTCTTTACAGTCGTGTTGTGGAAGAGAACTAGTCAGGTGATTAATAGATTCATAAGGTTGGCCAGTTGTAGATATCAATAGTAGAGTCCTAGTTTCGTCCCTGTACTCTCAGGTCCGGGTATGGGAGGTTTTTTCTAGATAAGGTTGTATAGACACGAAATTTTGGAAATATGCCAGTGTATGTTGATATGACATGTACTTGTTAATGCTTCTTTTGTACATAGGATGTGGCTGAGGCCATTAAGTATAGATGTAAATTCCTGATATAATATATGAGAATGGAAAAGATGTACCTTTATGTAAATATTTCAGAACTTGTCCAGATGTGAAATTTGGTTTTAATTATTCCACATTTTGACTATGGGATTAATTAGAAGTTGATTGTGTTTTGTGTTTTGAGTAATCTCGTTTAGCTTGACAAGGCGTCACAGTTAAGTTGGTATCAAAGCTCTAGGTTTGTTGAGTCTACAAGGACATATGACTTAGGGTTGAGTTTGTTCTTATGAATCCAACATATCTGATCATAGCCCATGCTTATACAAATATTCCTGGAGGACATGAAGAACATGTGGAAAGTAGCTATGTGGCACTAGGAGATGGTTCTAGGATGCAGACACATGATGAGAGAGTGCTAGAGGTAGGGCCAGAGTAGCCTGCAATGCTTGAGATGGATCTGGCAATGATGGCCAATCTGAATTTTTAGTCTATGTTTAGACAGATGATGGCCACAATTACACATATAGCGGACATAACGCCAACACCTCAAGCTAGGGCAACTGTCCATAATGTGGAATCCTAGGGAGTCAGGAAGACATTTGAACATCTTAGACGGGTTGGGGCGATCGAATATGCTAGTACTTTTGACCCAATAGACGCCGACATGTGGCTTATAGAGCTAGAGAAGGCATTTAAGATCCTAAACATCCCTAAAGAGGATAAAGTTAAGCATGTTGTCTACCTACTAAAGGGTAGCGCTAGCCATTGGTGGGGCATAGAAGAGGAGAAAAGGCCATGAGTCATGATAGGACAAGAGGAGTTTCAGCGAGATTTTATCAGCTGATACTTCCCATAGACATATCTTGATGAGAAAATCTCTCAGTTTGAGAAGATTAGATAGGGTGCAATCACTATTAATGAGTATGACTCAAAGCTCATGGAACTTCTTAGGTTCTGCCCTCACATGGAAGCTACTAACAAGGAAAGGATCCGTATGTTCGAGAATGGTTTAAAACTGAGTTGACTACAACAATATCAACCCTAGAGAATTGGGAAAGGTTTTCCACCTTTGTGGAATCTGTAAGGAGGATTGAGAGGTCTACCATAGAAAAGCGTGAAACTAATGCTAATAAACGACCATCTCAATTCCAAGGACAATCATCTAGAGGCTTTAAGAAGCCAAGGTTTACTCTACCACAGTCGCAACATAGGTCGACTTTTAGTGAACAAAGGTCTTTTACTCCATCCCAGTGGACCCCCAATAGGGGTAGAGGTCGCAGTTTTTCCAGCTGCAGAAGCTCATAGTACCTCATCAATCTCAGTGACAGGACTGCATATGTCATATTATGACACCAGAACCTATTACAAGTGTGGGCAGGTGGGGCATACAAGACCAGATTGCCTTATAAAGAATAAGGAAGTGACTCAATAGCGAAGTAAGAGTCAGTAGAGATCACAACAACGACAATTTGGTTCTGGTAGTGGCAGAGGAAGTGGATAGGAATCACAGATAGGCTCATCTGGACAAGCTAGAAGAGGATGTGGATGGCAATAGGTGATGAGTAGGTTCTATGTCATGAGCCTGCCAGTAGCAGTGGTTAATCCACGAGTCATGACAAGTCAGATGGAGTTATTTTATTATGATTTGTCTGCTTCTTGTTTTGTATATGTACTAGTAGACCCGGGTGCAACACACTCCTTTATCACCAAAGAGGTGATAGATAGTTGTTATCTATCTGTTAATCATAGATCTATTAGCATGCGGCTAGAGACTCCTTTGGTTGGTTCCATAGAGTTGTAAGAGGTATGTTCTTCTTGTGTTCCCTCATTCTCAGGACACAACATTCAAGTGGATCTTTTGCCACTTTACATGCATGGTTTTGATGTGATACTAGGAATGGATACCTTAAAGAAATACAAGGTGGTGTTAATATGTAGTTCTAAGGTGGAAACATTTTCTGATAGAGAGGTATAATGGATTTTCCACGATACGGTGACAGGAAGACTCTTCCTACATGTTTAATGTTAGCTATAACAACGGAGCAATTGATGAAACAAGGATGTGAAGCTTTCTTAGCCCATGTTGTAGATACCAAGGTGAGAGGTCCTAGTATCCATGAGGTACCAGTGGTATGGGAGTTTGAAGATGTTTTTCTTGATGAATTTCCTGGTGTTCCCCCTCCTAAAGAGATTGACTTTGAGATCAATCTTGCTCCTGGAACACAAACTATAGCAAAGTCACCATACATGACGACACCGACAGAGATGTAGGAGTTAAAGAAATAGTTGTAGGGACTGTTAGAGAAGGGTTTCATCAGGACGAACACTTCCTCTTGGGGTGATCACGTGTTATTTGTCAAGAATAAAGACGGTTCGATGAGGTTATTTATCAATTACAGACAATTTAACAAAGTGACAATAAAGAATAAGTATCCTTTTCCAAGGATTGATCACCTTTTTTATCAGCTGAGAGGTGCCACTATATTTTCAAAGATAGACCTCAGGTCGGGATACCATCAGTTGAGGATTAAGGAAGATGACATACCCAAGTCAGCTTCTAGGACTAGGTATGGTCATTATGAGTTTGTGGTTATGTCGTTTGGGTTAACCAATGCACCTGCAACCTTTATGGATATGATGAACATAGTGTTTTAGACCGTTTCTAGATCAATGTGTAGTTGTATTTATAGATGACATCTTGATATATTCTAAGGATAGTTAGCAGCATGAGAAACACCTTCACCAAGCATTGACCCTGTTGAAGTAGCACACGCTATATGCTAAGTTTAGCAAGTGCGATTTCTGGTTGTCAGAAGTGTCTTTTCTAGGCCATGTCATATCAGCTAAAGGTGTTTGTGTTGACCCCAAGAAAGTAGAGTCTGATCTAGAATAGAAACAACCCAAGATACCGACATAGATTGACATTTTCCTAGGTTTGGTGGGCTACTACATGAGGTTCATCAAGGACTTCAGTTATGTAGCATTACCCCTAACTAGGTTAACCAGGAATGACGTTCCTTTTACTTGGAATGACAAATGGCAATGTTCTTTTCCGTTGTTGAAAGAAAAGTTGACCAATGCACCAGTGTTAGTGTTTCTAGAGTAAGGGAAAGGCCACATTGTCTTTTGTGATGCTTTGAAGAATGGGCTGAGATGTGTGTTGATGCAGGATAAGAATGTGATTTCTTTTGTTTCATGACAACTTAAAAAACACAAGGATAATTACCCAACACATGATCTGGAGCTTGCATCGGTGGTTCATGCCTTAAAGATTTGGAGACACTACATGTATGAAGAAAAGTGTCAAATATTCACCGACGACAAGAACATGCAGTATATTTTTTCAAATCAAGAGTTGAATATGAGGCAGAGGAGATGGATGGATCTGATTAAATTATGATTACACAATAGACTTCCATCATGGAAAGGCGAATGTGGTAGCTGATGCATTAAGTAGTAAGTCATCTTCATCATCGACGGTAGATAATGCACAGTTATATTCCTTGGTTTTCCATAAGAGAGATATGCTAGTTTCTCTTCATCAGATGAATGTACATTTGGAAGTTTCTTTGTTGGCACATTTACGGGTTAAACCTACTTTGAGACATCAAATTCATGATGCACAATATAATGATATTGTGATACAAAATATTTGATTAAGGATTGGTAGTGAAATGTATGATGGCTTCCATGAGGCAGATGGTGGTATAGTTTGTTATTACAATAGGACAGTAGTTCTTGATGTTGATGGATTGAGGAAGATGGTACTTGAGGAGGCTCAATCCTCAGTGTATGCAATGCATCCTGGAAGTACCAAGATTTATTAGGACTTGAAGGATTTGTATTAGTGCCCATGTCTAAAGCGTGATGTGGCAGCGTTTG
This sequence comes from Alisma plantago-aquatica, assembly GCA_963693085.1. NCBI lineage: Eukaryota > Viridiplantae > Streptophyta > Magnoliopsida > Alismatales > Alismataceae > Alisma > Alisma plantago-aquatica. The sequence goes on from OY856409.1 coordinate 675,992,958, forward strand.
TTTCCAGATGTCATGTTTGTTAGTAGGTTAAGGCTGAGCACCAGAAGCCTACATGGCCACTACAACCTTTGCCATACCGCAATGGAAATGGGATCATATTACCATGTACTTTAAGGTTGGTCTTCCTAGGACAGCCAAGGGTCATGATTCCATATGGGTGGTAGTTGACAGGTTGACTAAGTTGGCTCACTTTCTGCCAATTAAGATGATGTTTACAACAAAGAAATTGGCACAAGTATATGTTGATGAGATGGTCCATCTGAATGGCATTCCGGTGACTATAGTTTTTGACAGAGGTCAACAATTCACAAGTCATTTTTGGGAACATATGCATTCGACAATAGGAACACAATTGAGGTTCAACACTACTTTCCATCTACAAACAGATGGCCAGTCTAAAAGGACTATTCAGACTTTAGAGGATCTCTTGAGGGCACGTGTGTTGCAATTTCTGGGGAGTTGGGATATACATCTCAATTTGATAGAGTTTTCCTATAAAAATAGCTATTAGAGAAGCATAGATATAGATCTATATGAGGCTTTGTATGGGATACGTTGTCGGTCTCCTCTTTGATGGTATGAGATAGGTGAATATCAACTTTTGGGTCCTGAGTTGGTACAACAAACTACTGACAAGATTAAAGTAATACAACAATAGTTAAAAACAGCCCAAGACAAACAAAAGTCTTATTCAAACAATCGTCGTAGACCGCTTGAGTTCCAAGTGGGAGACAGAGTGTATCTCAAGGTTTCTCCCTGGAAATGGGTGTTAAGGTTTGGAAAGAAGGGTAAGTTGGCTCCTAGATTTATGGGACCATACCCTACCCTAGCTCGTGTTGGAAAAGTAGCATACAAGTTGGAGCTACCCCCAGAGCTACACATGTTACATAATGTTTTTCACATCTCTATGTTGAGGAAGTGTCATCTAGATACAGAGTAGACAATCCAACTAGTAGAGGTTGAGTTAGATGAAGATATATCCTATGTTGAGGGTGTTGTGTTGATCCTTGATAGAAGAGTGAAAAAGTTGAAGAAGAAAGATACGTTGTTAGTGAAAGTTTTGTGGCATCATCATGGTGTATAGGAAGCCACGTGGGATCTAGAGGATGATATGCATAGGAAGTACCCATCTCTCTTTCCATAGGAATTCAGGGGTGAAATCCTTGTTAGGGGTTTATAGTTGTAATGCCCCTGAACTCTCTTTAAGTGTTGAATCAGCTTAATTACCATAATTGAATGCTTATAACATTAATATAACCTTTTTATATGCTTTGAAATTATAATACATGCTTAAGTTTCAAATTTGGTCCAATTTGGACACTGTTTGAGCAAGTTATGCAATTTTATGTACATTTTGGACTTTTCTACAAATTACCCAATTTAGGGGTTTTATTTGAAAATTGTTCCATAAACTATGGAACCCCCCAATGGATAAGCCACCTTTAAGGCTATCAACCGATGGCTCCACTTGCCTGGGCATCAACCAGTGGCCAAAAGATGGCGGTCATCACTAGAAGTCCCTAGATCGATGGTTCAAGCTGGTTTGGTTCACTTGAACTCATGGTTCACTTATGGAGATGATCAATCGATGGTTCACCCATCTTTAGATCTAAACCATGATCAAACGAAGGTTATCTTCGACCAACAACTGGTGGATGTCTTGGGAGACCATCAACCTATGGCCCAGAAGTCCCCAACAGCCAGTGGACCTGCTTCTTTCTTGTCCATGCAAGCTTTAAGCCGTGGACACATGGAGGGCTGCTTGTACACCTCATGCTTCTTCTCAACCTTATCATCCAAGCTTTATATACTTATCCTTATACCCCAAACGAAGCTTTTTCTCTCTTCTACTTCCCTCCTACTAAGAACTACTTTCTCTCTCTCTTCTACTATGGAGAACCTATTCAAGGTAGAAGAAGAAGGTGATCTTCTTGTAAGAAGCATCTTGGGTTCCAATGTGCTTCCTTTTAGGGTTTCTAAAGCTTCTTCTTGGTGAACTTGACCTAAAAAAGTAAGTAGTTCCTTCTTTCCTCCATTTACTTCTATTTTCTTCTTCCTCCTACCTCTCTCCAGGTGGAAATCTTGTTGTTCCATGGTAAGTTTCTCTAGAACTCAAGAACCTATCTTTTCTTGCTCTTTCTTCTGGGGTTTTGCTTCCTTGTGAAGAAGGGTACCTATTTGGCCGAGTTCAGATCTGAAAGGTTTCCTTGCCTTCGTTTCTTGAGATACTTCTATAAGTCTCTTCTTATCAATAGAGTCAAGTTTTATAACCTTCTTCACTTATATTGCTTACTCCAAGCTTATTTGCATATGTTCTTGTTTAAAAATGAAGATCCTTACATATAGAAGCTATGCTTGCTAGGGGTTCAGATTTTTATGGTGTTCCCTATTTGGTTCTAGTTTTAAATGAACCTGTAAATAGGTGTACAACCTTCTTAAGGTATAGGATGGTCTAGGGCAGGTTAGTAGCTCAATCGATGGTGCTAAGCACCTAACAATCGATGGATTAAACTAGGGTTTTCAAGCCTTTTTCCTTCACTACTACATCACTCGATGGTTACACCATGTCAACCGATGGTGACACCATGACAACCGATGGTGGTGACATGACAACTGTTGGTGGTGACCAAGAGTGTCATTCAATGGTCACCCCTTAGGTCAATTTTTGGTTCAATTAGACTTAATGATAAATAGTTAGTGCCTTAATGGAGGTATCAACCAATGGTGATAATAATGTAACATCCAATGGTGAGAAATGAAAGTAGTGATGATCCTATCAATCAAAGGTGGCCCAAGATTTCACAAATAATGGTGGATCAGATCACCACAACTGATGGTGAGTCAAGCTCTTAAATGCGTCTTCAATTCAACCCTAAACCAATGATCTCTTGGTTCAATGGGTCTATTTGGTGGTCCTATACCCTAATTGATGATTTTGAATAATGAACCCAATCCAATTAATAAGGTTGTATTCTTCGACATACACTGGATTAGAATGAATCTCATAGTATTATATGTGGGTCCTAGTGATAAGAATTCGATGGTTCAATGCCTTTAATTAGTAGTCTTACCTTTGCCCTCGTATGAATATATTTGATGAATTCCCATAACATGTAGATGTGCAACCTTAATGATACCTGGCTTGTTACATGTTTTACACTAGCTAGAAATGAACTAGGGTTTGTATGTCCACTTATATGATGAAGCCTTAATGCATTCAATTGGAAATAACTAATCAAGTGAAACCCTAATCATGTAGTACCCTGTGTCGTAGAACCATCTTCAGTGTCAAAACTTGCTGGATGATGAAATGAGTATTTCTAACAGAAACTCAGAGCGCATACTATTGAGTATGTGGGGGTGGAAAGTTGAGGATATATCCTTTTCATCCACAAATGTAGGTTATGGAGGATGGCTATGGTCATGCCTCAAATATCTAATGTGATTGAGGATAGTTGTGCTCGTACCTCAAATGAAAGGGTTTTGTATACCCTGATTTCTAGTGTCGTAACTTGTACCAAGTATGAACTAGTTGTTATCAGTTTGACTATTTGTCACTGTGGATAGTTTGATTGCCGTGTCACTGCAGTTTACTCGTACTGACTGAGGGGGAGATATCTTGGGATATCGACACTCCTAGATCTTATACAGAACTGAATAGCACTTTGCAATGGTCAGTTGGACTTTGAGTGGTACAAATCAAACTCCCCATGGTATAATAAAATATGTAATCTAAGCCGTGTAGTGTATATCTTCTAGGGTTAAATACGTCTCACATTGGTTGAGCAACCCATGTTTTATCTTTATACTACACAAATCATACATGATATAGATTTATGAAAATTGAGTAATCCTACTTTTTGCTAAAGCTTATTTGCTTAACTTCTTAATATGCTTTAACTGTTCAATCTACTTAAATTGCTTATTTAATACCCTATCTACTTGGTTTATTTATTGTTAACTAATTTGTTGTAATCGGTATCTTTTGGTGAGAGTCATATCTCTTGATGGGATTGGGTCTCACCCGTGGGTCACCACATCTTTTTAGGTGATCGAGTGCAACGAGGTTAAGGTCATGCTGTGGAAGAGAACCAGCCTGATGATCAATAGATTTAGAAGCTTGATCAGCTATGGATATCAGTAGTAGAGTCCTAGTGTCATCCATGTACTCTCAGGTCCGGGTATGTAGGTGTTTTCTGGATAAGATATTTGTATCGACACGAGATTTTGGCAGTATGCCAGTGTATGTAGTTATGGCATATACATGCTAATGCTTCTTTTGTACACATGATGTGGTTGAGTCCATTAAGTATAGATGTAAATTCCTGTTATAATATATGAGAATGGAAAAGATTGACCTTTATGTAAATGTTTCAAAACTTGTCCATGATGTGAAATTTGGTTTTAGTTGTTCCGCATTTTTGACTATGTGATTAATTAGAAGTTGATCGTATTTTAAATAATCTCATTTAGCATGATGAGGTGTCACACCGACTTAGATTATGACATCTTATGTTGCTTGAGTACCCCTCCTCTTTCATTTGTGTCTTTTACTGCTAGACTCTTAGGCTACTAGGACTCATTTTTTTCTTTCTCTTGGGGTTTGTCTAAGGGGTTCCCACCCCAAACTTTTCTTTTAAGGGGTACTTCTGGTACCTCTTTTTTGTACTCATCATGTCATCATGATTGGTGGTGATATGTTTTTATATTTGATATGGTAACAATTATTAAAACATAGTGACCTCCTAAAAGGAATTTGTATGCTAACATAATATAGAGGAAAAAATGACATTGCAATTGTTTCTTGGAAACAATGTGGCATCTTGAAATATCACCAAAAGTTATGTTGACCTAAAAAACAAAATGACATTGCAGTTATATACAATTAACGTGTACATCAGAATTAAGTACATAAGATAAACTAAAATGGAAGCTGATAAAAAGTTGGGTGGGGGAACTAAGAAGTTAATATGGTGGAAAGATGATGAAAGAGGATAGGAGAGTGAAGAAGTTGTGTATTAAATCTTTTGACAGTGGGAAGTGGGATTTTTATGTGGATAGGAAGGTCCTACAACTTCTCTAACCACAATATATATATATATATATATATATATATATATATATATATATATATATATATATATATATATATATATATATATATATATATACACACACACACAGACACACACACAAACACACACACACACACACACACACACACACACACACACACACACACACACACACATATATATATATATATATATGTGTGTGTGTGTGTGTGTGTGTGTGTGTGTGTGTGTGTGTGTGTGTGTAAGTAGTTGTAAAAATGTATGCTCATCTAGTCATCTTACTTTGGTGTCATTTAGACTTCCTCATAAATTTTAATGCAATAAATATGGGCACAATGAAAATATTACATAGCCGCATGCTTCAACATTCTCATTTAGTTGACTTCAACCACATGTGGGTCACACAATTTACTTAGAACACTTGGTTGTACAAGAACCACAAGATGTACATATCCTAATCTTGAAGGTTCAACACTTGTGAGATGACTCAACTTGTAGGCTTTGGTAGTTGTAAGTCATTGGTTCAATTTCCACTTGGAGCACCTGGCGGAGATATTTATAAGCATCTACAAGCTCAGTTTCGTGTGTTGTGATAAGACTAAACGTCTCCCTCATGACCCTAATAATAATAATTATAAAAAAATATGGAAGGTTGAATATAACATGTGTCATTAATGGCTAATTTGAATAATTAATGGGTAGGGTAGGGTAGGATAAAGGCTTATTCTTACCCTCACATGCATCTTTGATGTGGATAGCATGTTGGATAATTACCCTTTTGTCTAAATACCTTTACCCTATCCTTACCCGCACCCTTTTACCCACAGGGTAAATAGATAGATAACATGTGAAATGAGTAAAATAACATGAAGACAGGTATACAATTTTTTCAACAACAATTTCATATGATATTCCATACATTAAACACAAGACACTTTTAAAAGTAAATTTTGATAGTCGTAACGATGATATACAACAAAGAATAATAATATTAAACCAAAAAAACAAAATCTAACATTTTAAATATCTTATTCATTATTTATGATTCATTTCTCTCTCTAATATGTGAATATAAAAGGTGGTTACATGCTACTCATTATTTATTAAAGTTATGAGAATCATGGTAGTACAAATTAAGAAAGTAATGGTGTTTCTTGTTGTGAATTTTAATAGTAATTTATACATTCATTAGAATTCTAATGAGATTATAGATTCAAACTTATACTAATGGGTAAAGGGATAAAACTTCACCCTTACCCTACACTACCCTCTTTAGATGTGGGTAAAGTGAGTAAAAAGTAAAAGGGTGGTGGGTAAAAAGTGTACTTACTTGTACCCTATCCTATATGGTATGAATGGTTGATAAATGTGTAATACCTAGACCTGTCAAACAGGTGGGTGGGTTGGGTCATTGCGGGTTTGGGTCTCGCGGGTGCGGGTTAAAAAGACCCAATGTTAAACGGGTGGAGAAGTAGCACACCCGAACCTGACCCAGCGGGTTGCGGGTCGCCCGTGGGTGCCCATTTAATATGTGCACTGTGAAAAGATATTGCTAGTTTCTGCACTACGACAAAGAGTCGAATAATTCATTAATAATTTTCAGTGTAAACATAACAAAATGAGGGCAACCTTCCACTGCTTTTTGTGTCAAACACAATGTAATATTTGATGTTTTGAAATAAAATGTAAGAGACAAAATAAAAAACAACCATTTATGCAATGTACAATAAAAAAAACTAAATGATATAGACGTTACAAATAGCATAACATATTACCATAACAACACTATATTTTGTCGTTATAAGTTCTTGATGTTTCATGTTATGATTGTCCAATACATAAAGTGAACAGAAAGAGAATATAATTGTTGTGATTGAATATAAAACATGCATTACACTATATATTCATTAACATAAAAATAATATAGAAGTTAACGAATTTGTTTCCACTAGTGTTAACAATTAACAAAGGATATCAATAAAGAAAGTTAGACTTTAACTCTTTATATTGTATACATTACACGTCATCAATTTAGTTGATTGATGAATGTACAAGTGTTGCATGTCTTAAGAGTCATATATATAATATATTTATATTAATATATTATTTAATTAAATGAGCACCCACGGGTGCCCGCGGATCACCCGTGAAACCCACTAAATAAACGGCTGGGTATGAGTTTGGGTGATTTCTAGCGGGTGACAAATTTCGTTACCCAAACTCAATTTAAACGGGTCGACCCGTGGGCGCCCGCAGATTTTGACCTAGTTTGATAGGTCTAGTAATACCCTACCCAAATTACAGTCCTATTTGGTAGCAGGAACTTCCAGATGAATGTTCATAGCAACATCTAATGCCTTTCTTTCACGTGTTGTTATGATAAGACTCACCTGTCCTCTTCCGCATGACCCTAAAGAATGGGTCCAAATTTTCTGACCCCACTCGGCATCTCCTGCATGCCCCTTTACATCTCAGCTATTAATACTCCCCATTATTTTTTAAGGGGGTGGGTTTTGGGTTTATGGATGGTTGGGGTCACTGGGGATATTGTCCCCAGATAAAGAGGATTTGAAGCCCTAAAGAATAACTATCATTTTGTTCGTAAAAAACTATGGTTATACGGTTATGTGGCTACTAAAAAGTTATACCCGTGACAAGTATTGAAGGGTATACATATTCACATGCTATGAGGGGTCCCAACAGTTTGATAATTATGCGGGCTGGCGCCATCAGATCCATCAATAAAGTGGAAGTTGAAGAGTTGCCGGTATGGAATGGAGGTGTGTGGTCCGGGACATATGGAAGCGGAAGCGTTCTATCGGAGTCTCGGAGAACTAGGCAACTAGGCAAGTGGGACTGTGGGACCGGAATTCGGATCAACCGACAGGCAAGTTTTCGGAATACCCAGACGTTGGGGGTGGTGAGGTAAGGTTAAAGCTGGTAAAACCAACACGATGAAGTCGTTCCCCTCTCTGTCATCCACGTTTTTTTTAGTTTCCGGACAACCACCCCACCCGCGGGCCGCGGGCGCTCTCTCTCGCTGTTTCTGTATAGAAATTTGAACGGGCTTCAGTACTACTCGGTTCGGCTTGTCCCGCAAGAAACCTTGTATATCGCAGGACGGGTATTCGGATATCGGAATTTACTCTTTCGAGACGGCGGACTGTGCTTTGTGGGATCCGAACGTTAATATAAAACCAGCATAATCACTGCCCAAATTCTTGCCGCCAGCGTAGATGGAGGCGTAAGGAATGCCGAGAAAACATTCAAACATGTCGGGAAAAGAAGTCTTTTGCGACTCTTGGGGTTTCCTCTCGGCTCCCCCATTGGTTGGATTTCAACCGTATCAGCCGGTAACAAAAGGATGGAAACCAAAACACACGTCAATTTAATGTCATATTTTTCAAATAAGGACCTATATAAGTACACATACTACACGTCTACTCCAGGTGGTGCATTGTATGATATTGGATTTCTTACATATTCTTTTGTTAATATCACCTGCTTGCGACTGATAGACGTCTCACTTAACAGTGTGCTTTGCGACACGCAAAGTTTCCTTTTCCAAATGATTCTGGGCAAAATCTCGCATTCAATAGAATATGTTGTTCTATTGTATTTTTGTAAATAAGCTTTTATTTTTCCTTTGATTGGTTCCCTACCAAACATACATAAAAATAAACAAGGAAAATTTGTCAGCTTGCACTTCATTTACACGGCCTCAAAATGGAATAAAAGCGGCAATGTCGACCTCGGCATCCCAATTTGCCAAATATATATATCTGACCACGGATCTCAATTGTGATGGCTTCGACGCATTAGAGTTATGAGACATCTAAACAGTCTTTGAGAAACCAGATATGTAAATTTTCGTGATGACATAGAGATCATATTAGAGTTTAATTATCTTAATCAAAAGGAATAATTTCTATCGTTGCTCTAAGTGGCAATATGATAGAGCATAAACAAGTGATTGGATCATGTTATCGTTTAATGATGATCCATCCGTAGACCTGTCAAACGGGTGAGTGGGTTGGGTTTGAGTTGGGTCATTGCGGGTGCGGGTCAAAAAGATACACTTCTAAACAGGTGGAAGAAAAATACACCCAAACCCAACCCAGCGGGTTGCCCGCGGATGCCCATATAAATGTGTACAATCAACAATAAGTTACCAGTTACTTTCTTTAACACTAAAAACAACATTTGAAACAACTTGTAACTATTATTTTTATGTCAAATATAGTGCAAAAGAACCAACCAACTACTATGTTTGATGTTAAACTATTTGATTAGTTTTTTATATATGAAAAAGTAGCAGCTAGTTGTATGTTGATATAAATTAGGAAAAGCGATGTAGTTTTCATACATAAATATCACAAGAAAAATACATAATTTTGTCATGTAACATTAGACATTCCTAATATTACAAGTACTTGTTAGTGCCTATTGCAAACACAAAACAAAGAGAATACAATTGTTGTTGGTAAATGTAAAGAATTAACTTGTACAAAATAAGCAACATCTTTTAATAGGTGTATGTGAATATATTTGCTTCAATTAACTGGGTCACCCGCGGGTGCCCGCGGATCACCCGCGAAACCCACTTAATAAACGGGTGGGTATGAGTTTGGATAATTTTCAGCGGGTGGCAAATTTTGCCACCCAAATCCAACTTAAACGGGTCGACCCATGGGCGCCCGCAGATTTTGACCCAGTTTGACAGGTCTATCCATCGGGTATCAGACCGACAAGAAGAGCCGAAAAGGGATCAATTTTCTCGGTGATCAAGTCAGAGTGAAATAAAAATTTAAAAACTGGATTTCTTTGTAAAGTCATTCGTGTCACTATAAAGTTGGCAAATAGCATTACAATCAGCGGCTAGTGAGAGAAAACTCCAATTCTCTCTAGAAAACACCATCACCCTGTAACATCCCCGACTCTCCTCAGCTCCGCCGACCGGATCCAACCACATCGGAGAACACACCTTGACTGGCTCTAAGTTAGACATTCGACTACTCCCCCAGCTAGGGCAACACCATCTAGCATCTCGTCCGGCTGGCTCTAGCAAATTCTGTCACTGCTGCAACATAAACCATCGCACCACGAAATACTTCACAACATCCTGCAACACTACCTCAACATCCCCTCACACGTACCGTCGACACCCCTGGACAAAAGCATAACACTAGTTTTTCGATACCTACAACAAGAGAGAACACACCTGCTACTACCACGACGAGAGAGTTTTCCCAGATCTACATTAAATTGGGAGGCACCATGTTTGTCAACTACGGGATACTGTTGTGTGCTATATTCAATACTTTAGGATGGCACCGACCTCGCTTCCTCATTTTCACAACCAGCCGACTTTTGGTCTCCCACCATGAGCACATGAAGACATATCAGTGCCACCCTAAGCAAGAGCAAAATATTTTCACACAGAAACAATACACCGATCCATCTCAGTCGAGCATAAAAGAACAAGATAGGCACTACCAAGAAAATCACACGGAGAACAACCAATCTCTCTACAAACAACCCAAACATGACCACCAGATTCCCATTCACGAACTATCCACTCGACGAGCCAGAAAACCACACAACTGTGCAACTTCCTAGGACATGAAAATACCACTACTTCGACCTACCGCAGGGGAATAAGAACTTTGAGATAATCATCAACTACGACAACAAATCCAACATCTACACCGTGCATGGGTGGGCAGAGATGATCACATCGCTCAAACTTAAGAGAGAGTGGACCGTCTTCCTCCGTCCCATAGCTGACCATACCCTAATGGCATGGGTTATAGATTTCAACAAAGAAATTCTGATGGAGCTACACTCACTCTTCAAGACATCTGAAGAAACAAACTCCATGCACACTGACTCAGCAGATCAACTTTTTATCCCAGAGAAACATCAAACCAAGCTTGTATCAGGAGTTAATCCCATTAGCATCACCTCAACACCTGCATCGTCAACACACACTAAAGAAGAAGATACAACTACATCAGCACTGCGCAATAATTCTATAGCAGAAAGGTACAACTATAAGAACTCATCTATCTCCTTACTGAAAACACCACATTTATCTTCAAAAAAACCTTTCTAAACAACACCAGGAAACAATCAACCATAACAAATTACTTTGTTATGAAACCAACTTCCCCCCACTCTAAAAGCACTCAACTACAGACCTTGCATTAGCCACTTTTACGAGGGACGATAACCCTAATGACTGGACCCTCGTCACCCACAAGAGTAAACCACAATTACGGGCTCTGAGATGCATAATATGCAACAACAAAGGACATTCTAAGTCCCGATGCACTTCACCTCCTCAGTGCTTCATATGCAACCGGGTTGGGCACCTTTCATACAGATGCCTTCAAAATTTGTGTCCTTCCCTAGGTCGTCACAAGCCACTTTACAGTAGAAATAACACTTTACATGCAAAACTAGCGATTACCAATAGATCTCGCCACACTATAGGATTTGACGAATCATATAAGCCTCCTAAACCCAATGAGAACTCGACTACTTTTTCTAACCCTTTCTCCTATCTGTACATCCCTGACAGAGATGCAACTCTACCTCCCCCTTCACATGAACATGTCAACCGGACAGAATCCAAACACCCTAAGTCGAGATCTAAACCATCTATAAAACCTCCCTATTGTCGAACACATCCTTCACCACAAACCTCATACTCCCCTTCTTCTGAATGCATATCACCGTTTATAATGGGTCATGATGTTCATATAGACCGAGGAATTCTCTATGGACTTACCTGTAAATTCCATGTGACTTTTGAAAGTCTTCACCGGCCATAGCATTCTTGTCACCATCACCAACACCATTGATAATAACACAGTCAACATCCTCGATGTTACCAGAGCCATAGACCTCCTCCTTCCCGGACACACTATCCTTAAACCTAAGATCCTATTACCATCACAACTTCTATACTCTGTCCCCGGAGGAACCAAATTGGATCACCTATTTGGGCAAGTCAAGACCATCCTATGTGGTACTGGATTTATACTAGCCAACATCACTGACACAAATTTACCGTGCGTTGAAACGCAAGTGAACGCGTCGAAGTAATATAGGCCTTTGGAGGCCCGAGTCGAACTCAGGGATACGTGAAATCGTCGGAGACTCCTACTAACTACTCGCGATCAGCTAAGCCGATTAAATAGTTGAGAGTTGTTGTTAAAATTAAAAGAAAAAAATAAAACAAAATAAAGTAATCGATTAAATGTTTGGTTTAATCAATTCAAGATGAGATCTTTAGGATTGCGGTTTCACCGTGGGTTTTCATTGTATTAAATTCTATATAATTACTCAATTTTTATCTCTCTATCCGGGTAGAGGCCTGAAATCAGAATTGCTCACTGTCGTGGTAAAATTCACTACCTATATCTAGGTCGGTTCCACCGTCGTAGTAACCTATACCCTAAACTAGGTGCATTAAAAAACGACCTCTCGGTACCCACCATTAATCTTACACCACCTTGTTCAAGGGATTTGTCAATTAATGTAAATTCTGTCTCTTTTGAACCGTTAATTCTTCTTTCAAAGCAATTAAGGGCATTAGATTATTATTATGGTGATCAAGCATAACAATATAATTGAGAAAATGAAATTATACCACGGATTTAAGAGATAAAATATGAATTACTATGATAGAATTGTCATACAATGAATTCCCGGGCTACTCCCGGTCCTAAAGACAAAGGAGATTAGCCCCGCATGTTCATCTCAGAGTACAACATGGAGTAGAAAAAGGGAAACATAGGGAAAAACGTGATTGAGTGGTGAAACCCCTGAACGGAGAAGGTCCAAGCGATCATTGGCGTGGAACACGCGTTCTCCCGCCTTTCGGTGGTGGAAATCGTCTTCTTCAGCGTCCGGATCGCCTGGGGCGTGCTCTCGGGCTCCGTCCTTCTCTTTTTGCTCTCCTCGGGATGTGTGCAGCGGATAATGACGTGATACCTTTCCTTAGGCGCCGTAATTAGGTATATTTCCCGAATTAGGTCACCAATTAATCACAGCCGTCTGATTAAGATTAATCTGAAACAAACTCATATCCGACGGTGTCGATACCATCGACGCGGGTCGATGGTATCGACCTAGCGCGATATCGGCAGTTCTTCTTTTCTTTCATTTTGCGCCTGATGTCATCTCGATACCATCGACGCGGGTCGATGGTATCGACGAACCTGTAGCGACAATTTTGTCTTTTTGTGTCGATGTAGCTCCACCAGTCGATAGTATCGACATATGAGTCGATAGTATCGACTCACTTCTCGCCAGCAACCTGATGGTATCTCGATACCATCGACATCCCTGTCGATAGTATCGACTTTCTTCTGGTCCTTGCGGCTGGCAACCTGTGGTACGGTCGATGGTATCGACCACCGTCGATGGTATCGACGGTAGCATATACTTGTTTTTCCTGAAATTAACACACGAAACCACATAAGTTCACACAAAATGTATTCTTTTGATAATTAATACTCGAAATGCTTGAAATAGGGGAAATTTGACATAAAGAAGTAGCATAGACCAAAGTGAATGAATTATGCAACATTAACCATAAAAAATGACTAATAAATGCATAAAGCACATATCAAACAAGTCTATAAATGCGACTCAAAATCATCGCATCTAACTCCCCTAAGCTTGAACCTTGCTCGCCCTCGAGCAACTAAACCTTAGAATAGAATTTCCGGAGTCAACTAAAGAACAAAGCATCACAACAAACATCCCATATAACTCCCACCGGACATTCACATACCGGCCCTCGCTATCCACAGAATGATAATTACCCTAAAGGCGACAATAATCATCCATAAAAGCTATCAACCTCAAAACTGATGAACGCTATCACATAAGGCAGTTAACATAATAAAATTCACCGGTCCATACTTAATGTATCTTGTGATCTCCTATACTATGTTGCTCGCCCTAACTACCATCTACATGGAGGCAGTTCTCCTGATACTCACTAGTGAGGAGAAATTCACGGTGGCCTACCAATCCGAGCAACAGGTGGATGGAATGGGTGGCTCATGGAAGAAGTGGAAGCATTATACGGTTTCAACATGCATAAAATAAAAATGCCCTAATTGATGCAAATGCACATGAAAAATGCCCTAATGCCTAAGATTGGGTGGAATGATGCATGCACTAACAATCCATCTCAAAATGAGATGGATATCTAATTAAGCTACATCATGTACTCACTCATCTTAAAATGCAGGTGAGATTATATTCCTTTCTCCTTCTTATTCTAGTTGCTTCTAAATAACCTTTTTTTTTCTTTCAAAATTTTCAGATTTCTTCAGATTTTTTTTTCTATTATTTTTTTTCTTCAAACCCTTATATCCATGATTGACAATGAATACTTTATTGGGCTGACTTTTTCTGCATAACTCGAATATTTGCACTATTTAGAAGGTATGGAACAACTTAATTCACCATTAAAGAAGAAATGAGGTACATGATATACTCTATGCATAAAAGTTATGAATGCAACTACATGACATGCACCTAAGGGTAATGTGCATGTATACCTATTCTATATTTTTTTTTCATGCAAAACATATGAAGGTGGTTGCAATGCAAGTCCTATCTACATGACATGCAATCAAAAAGGTTAAAACCGTACTTTACTTCCAAGTCTTGGTGGATTGTGAAAAGTAATGAGGTGGACAGATCACAAGACTAATTGACTGAACCTTTGAAAAAATATTATGTGTCCCTCCTTACTGACCTGTGTAGTAGTTAAGATGTTTTTCTCTCTTACTTCAAATTAGAGTCTCATTATTATTTGGTCAGTTTAGGCTCAAACAATCACTTCCATCCACTTTCATGAATCATTAGGAATATACAGTTGTGATTCTTTGTTTTAAAGTTGACAAAACCAATCATTTTCTAAGTTAAGTGATCAAAGTTGAACAACACTCAAGCTTACGATTTTTTTTTTAGTTTTCCCCTTAATTCCATGCACATGCAACTGAGATGACTCAAGATTAAAGACATCCACGATTACACTAGATAGAACATGGATCCTACAAACAAACTAAAATTGCAAGAAACAAATGACAAGAAACAAAAGCAATAAAAATAAAAATAGAGAAAATAAAAGATAGAGCTGTTCCAACACCCCCCCTAAGCTTGAATTCGACTATGGCCTCATAGTCAAAAACAATCTTAAAGGTTGGAACATAGATACCGCTTTACACTTCAGGTGGAGGCGGGTACTGCGGAGCCGTAGGGTCCCAAGAAGGATACTCCCCCTGGAAGCTCGGATCAAACTGGGCCCTAGGTGGAGGTTGTGGATAGCCTCCAAAGTAATTTTGGCTCCAATAGTGGTCGTAAAAGGGCTGCTGTTACATCTCCATCCTTTGCAACCGATCATGAATTTGTTGTTGGTTGTCGAGGAGAAGACGCTCGTTCTCGAACATTGCCCTTTTATTGTCCAGTAGTCGGTTTGTAGTCTCTTGAATACCGGTGTACGTCGCAGTATGATGCTACTGCGTCTGCTGTATGTCATGCAACATAGCATACATGCCCTGCATAGAATAGACATCCTCGCTTGGCTGCGAGGGCGGTGGTGGTGGCGGAGTCTGTGATGATGAAGATGCACCCGGATGCATCCGAGGACGCTTACGTGGTGCCACTCGAGCCCGAAGAGGTGTGATGGCTTCCTCTTCCTCTTCAGCCTCATCGTTATTGTCGTCGTCGTCGTTGCCGCCGTCTTCATCGGAGTCAGCGATGTCTATGATAGGCCATCGGAAGTGTTGCGCCCCTTTGATGTTGAAGACCGGATCGGGAAGCGAGCATTCCTGGTAAGCATGGTTGACGTGGCAGTGCACATACGCCAAACCATCTCGAAGAAGGATGAGGTTGGAGCGGTGCAGATGTTGCAAGTTCACCTTGCTCCTGGTGGAGAGAGGAGTCAAAGTAGACAAATTCAGCCCGAGGTAGGAGGCCAGCTTGGTGATAAGCCCGCCAAAGTGAATCGGTGCTTTCCGTGTACTCCTCTTCACCGCCAAAACCCTCTGCAGAAAGAAAGCGCCCCAGTTGCATTCCTGGCGCTTCAGGAGTTTATACAAGAAGAATAAGTCCGTCTCCTGAAACTTGCTGAGGGCCAAATCACCCCTAGCAAACAAAGTCAAACTCAGCATCCGGTGAAGTATCCGGATGAAGGGGTGCTCGAAATCTACTACCGCAGCATTATGGTAGCTCACTGACTTGCCCGGCGACACCGTCACCAGCTCGACGAAGATTGCATCATACTCGGTGCGGTTGTCCGGTCGCCGGAAGTCTGACCGTGAGTGATTCCAGTTGAAAATCTCGTTGAACTGCCAGAGTGTAATGGTGTAGTCGTTGTTGTACAGTCGGAAAGACACCCGACCCTTGATCTACTCGCGGTCGGTGGCTATGACGTCGTTGGGTATGACGCAGACGTCCACTGACGCCATGAACTCAGCTACCAACTCCTTGTAAGTAGGCCACTCGCTGAAGAACGACTGGCCATTTGCATGGTATTCCAGTTCGTCAGGCCTTCTGCTCGTGTGACGCGCCTGCCCCTTCAAGACGTAGGCAAGGTTGGCATCGAACCCCAGGTTGCGGATGGTTTCCCGTTCAACATAACGGGTCGGCTCGATCTTCCTCTTTAGAATCTCTTCGTATATCTTCTTGACCTCCGCGGATGGATGGATCAGCCGTGGGCGTGAGATTGACGCGGTCGGAGACAGCACGAACTCTGAGATGTCCATCAGGTTTGCGCATGAAGACGATGCACCAACTACATGCACCATGATTACGACAGAAAGAGGAATAGAAAGGGAT
Source organism: Alisma plantago-aquatica (assembly GCA_963693085.1). Taxonomy (NCBI): domain Eukaryota; kingdom Viridiplantae; phylum Streptophyta; class Magnoliopsida; order Alismatales; family Alismataceae; genus Alisma; species Alisma plantago-aquatica. The sequence continues at coordinate 676,009,901 of OY856409.1, forward strand.
CTCGGTGAAGATCGGAGAAGTGAATCTCTGCTCGATGAAGAACTTGCTCGGTGTTGCTTGTCGTCGGGCTTGGATAGCTCTGGCACACGCTCGTCACAAGTCAAGGAGAATTGCACTGGAGTGGTGATGTCATCTGACGCAAATACTCCTCATATATAGCGGTGGCCGGCGCTAGTGTATGCCCGTCGATGGTATCGACCCGGGTAACACGATCCGTACCTCCGCGAGTATCGACGGTTGTCGATGGCTGGATCTGTGGAGCCCGGATTGCTGACGCGTCGATGGTATCGACCCGTCCGCCGGATCGAATTCCTTGTTGCTGCGATCGCCGTTGATCTTTCCTCGCAGATCATTGATGTGGCGCGTCGATACTATCGACGCGAGTCGATAGTATCGACTCTCTGATTAGGGCAAACCCTCGCGAGGCTCGGCCGCCGCCTTCTTTGCATGAATGTGTCGATACCATTGACACGCCCGTCGATGGTATCGACTTTCCTGAGATGATTTGTTCTAAAAATCTCCAGAGATCTCGATAGTATCGACACCCATGTCGATACCATTGACCTCTGCTTGCGATCTACATGTTGGTATGTCGATACCATCGACGAGGCCGTAGATGGTATCGACGCAGTGCGATTCCTGCAGTCGCCAACCTGTTCCATGGTCGATACCATCGACACAATGGTCGATGGTATCGACTCTGCCTCAGGCCTGCACATGTAGCAAATGATCATAGTATCTTTTTTACACTACAAACTAAGTTAAAACAAATCAAACCACGAATGTAGAAAAACTAAACTAAAGTACCGATGGCTGGGTTGCCTCCCAACAAGCGCCCTTATTTAACGTCTTAGGCTAGACGACTTGAATCTCATCATCAACCTGGAACTTTGGAGAGGGTGCCCAAGGGATCGTGCAGCAATTTGAACTCCACCCGATCTTGGCCAATCCCCAAAGTCAATGTACCTCTCCCAATGGCAGTGACAACATCGGCCGTTGCTTGAAATGGCCTACCCAATAGCATCTCGCAACCTTTAAGCTGTGGCATGTCCATGACGATGAAATCTACCGGAAAGATGAACCTGTCCACCTTGACTAGCACATCCTCACACACTCCGTATGGTTTTACAATGGACCCATCCGCCAACTCAATAGTTTCTGCTGACTTCTTCATTTCCTTCAACCCAATATTTTGAAATGTGGACAGTGACATAAGATTAATGCTCATGCCCGAATCACACTGTGCTCGTGGAAAATGCTGATCACCTATAGAGCATGGAATATAGAAGCTTCCTGGGTCTTTCCTCTTCTGTGGTAAACTCCCGTGTATAATTGAGCTCACCATCTCATTTACCCGGCAAACATCCGTGTCTTTAATCTGCCTCTTCTTGTTAATGATTTCTTTGATAAACCTCCCGTAAGCGGGAATCTTCTCTATCATTTCCACTAATGGAATATTGATATGAAGTTTTCTAAACATCTCCAAGAACTTTCTGTAGTGCCGATGCTCTTTCTTCGGCCTCGGGCTGTCCGGACTAGACACAACTGCCTCATTTAGATGCTTATGAGGTGGCACATATGAGCTTTTCGGGGCAAGCTCCCCTAAGCTTATCTTATTGACTCCCTCTGGCGTAGACTTTGGTGGATCCTCTTCAACAGGTATAACTTGCAGTGGCATCTCTCTCGCAGTGGATGTATCTTCACCTTGACAAATGGCCTTCACCTGCTCTTCTTGCCTAGGCGGGGGCGCGACCTTCATGTGCTCTTGGCGGGCTTTTCTGAATGGAGTGTATCTGCCCGGTAGTCCATAATGACTGCAAGGATACGGTATTGCCGGTTTAGCCTCCGTATCAAACATCATTTTACCTTTATCCTGGGCCTCTACCAATGGGGATTCTACCTCAGTAATCACAGACATATATTTAACTTGATGATGTGCTTGCACAACATCCGCATTCCCAGCCTGTCTCTGCTGATTGGCATGATTTATGGCCACCACTTCATTTGAAATTTGGGTAACGGTCGTCTCTAGAGCCCTCATTTGTGCTCCATGACTTTGCAGTGTCTGCCCAAACTTGGTCAAGATATCACCCTGGGACTGCAGCTACTTACTGAACATGCTCATCATTTCCTGATTTTGCTGCACCATTTGACTAAACAACTCAGTGCTTTTATCTTCAGCCCTAGGTTGTGGCTTTGCATCATGATCTTGTAGGAAGTTGTTTGGATCCTTCCATGAAAACTTCTTGTCCCTCCTCCAAGCATAATCATTATTTCTATAGCCCTGTTTTTGCATAAATTTGACTTGGGCTTCTTCATCAGATGACACATCTTCCTTGGCAAGCAATTTCTTGGCTAGAAGATCTAGTTTGTCATTCAACTCCTTGATGGCTCTGGACTCACCTGCAACTTTGACTTGTTCCGGTGCATCCCTATCGCCCCAAGATTGCTTCTTGGCCATATTCTTCAGAATCTCCCAGCATCTTGTGTCTGTGTTGTTCAAGAAAAACCCTGAACCTGCTGAATCTAAGTTACTTCTATCATGCTCGGAGAGAGAAAAATAGAAGATCTTGACCCGTGTCTCCTTATCAAGCCTGTGATGCGGGCACCACCTGAGCATGATCTGAAACCTTTCCCAGGTCTCAGAGTAGGTCTCTCCTGCTTTTTGGGTGAAATTGTGGATCTTCCTGATCATGTCATTGGTCTTCTTGGGCGGGAAGAACCGTTCAAAGAAAACCTCCACCATGTGGTCCCAAGATTCCACATATTCATCGTCCAGGTTATGTAACCACTCTCGCGTGTTTCCCGCTAGAGAACTCGGGAAGAGCTTCAAGTAGAGCACATCTTGTGGAAATCTGTCTATTTTTATCATATCACAATTATCCACAAATTGACTCATGTGCGCGACAGGGTCTTCATTTTTTAGCCCATGGAAAGCATTAGACTTCACCAAGTTGATTAAAGCCGGATCAATCTTGTATGTCGGAATATTAATCGCTTGCTTCTTGATCAACCCCTTGGAAGCGGATGAGGAAGAAGCCTTGATATTCTCCCATATTGTCTGTGGCTCATCCATCTCTTCTTGTCCGGGTTCAGAAATTATCTCCTCTAGATGATTTTGATTATACTCGTCCTCGTCTTCCGGTCCCGGCAGCGGAACCTCTGGTGCGTGCCTCGTGTAGTCTGTACTACACGTTTGCACCATGCACAATACCTGCAAATAGAGAAATCAAGTATCAATACAGTGCTTGACGATTGCAAATATTTAGAAAATGGATTATAAATTTTTGGAATGATACAAAGAAATAAAAATGTGGCCTAGAGTGGCCGCTTGCAGCACTCGAAGTGCCAACAATTTGCCATATCCCCGACAACGACGCCAAAAACTTGACGCAAATTTACCGTGCGCTGAAACGCAAGTGAACGCGTCGAAGTAATATAGGCCTTTGGAGGCCCGAGTCGAACTTAGGGATACGTGAAATCGTCGGAGACTCCTACTAACTACTCGCGATCAGCTAAGATGATTAAATAGTTGAGAGTTGTTGTTAAAATTAAAAGAAAACACAAATAAAACAAAATAAAGTAATCGATTAAATGTTTGGTTTAATCAATTCAAGATGAGATCTTTAGGATTGCGGTTTCACCACGGGTTTCATTGTATTAAATTCTATATAATTACTCAATTTTTATCTCTCTATCCGGGTAGTGGCCTGAAATCAGAATTGCCCACTGTCGTGGTATAATTCACTACCTATGTCTAGGTCGGTTCCACCATCGTAGTAACCTATACCCTAAACTAGGTGCATTAAAAATGACCTCTCGGTACCCACCATTAATCTTACACCACCTTGTTCAATGGATTTGTCAATTAATGTAAATTCGTCTCTTTTCAACCGTTAATTCTTCTTTCAAAGCAATTAAGGGCATTAAATTATTATTATGGTGATCAAGCATAACAATATAATTGAGAAAATGAAATTATACCACGGATTTAAGAGATAAAATATGAATTACTATGATAGAATTGTCATACAATGAATTCCCGGGCTACTCCCGGTCCTAAAGACAAAGGGGATTAGCCCCGCATGTTCATCTCAGAGTACAACGTGGAGTAGAAAAAGGGAAACATGGGGAAAACGTGATTGAGTGGTGAAACCCCTGAACGGAGAAGGTCCAAGCGATCCTTGGCATGGAACACACGTTCTCCCGCCTTTCGGTGGTGGAAATCGTCTTCTTCAGCGTCCGGATCGGCTGGGGCGTGCTCTCGGGCTCCGTCCTTCTCTCTTTGCTCTCCTCGGGATGTGTGCAGCGGATAATGACGTGATACCTTTCCTTGGGCGCCGTCATTAGGTATATTTCCCGAATTAGGTCACCAATTAATCACAGCCGTCCGATTAAGATTAATCTGAAACAAACTCATATCCGACGGTGTCGATACCATCGACGCGGGTCGATGGTATCGACCTAGCGCGATATCGGCAGTTCTTCTTTTCTTTCATTTTGCGCCTGATGTCATCTCGATACCATCGACGCGGGCGATGGTATCGACGAACCTGTAGCGATGATTTTGTCTTTTTGTGTCGCTGTAGCTCCACCAGTCGATAGTATCGACATATGAGTCGATAGTATCGACTCACTTCTCGCCAGCAACCTGATGGTATCTCGATACCATCGACATCCCTGTCGATAGTATCGACTTTCTTCTGGTCCTTGCGGCTGGCAACCTGTTGTACGCTCGATGGTATCGACCACCGTCGATAGTATCGACGGTAGCAGATACTTGTTTTTCCTGAAATTAACACACGAAACCACATAAGTTCACACAAAATGTATTCTTTTGATAATTAATACTCAAAATGCTTGAAATAGGGGAAATTTGACATAAAGAAGTAGCATAGACCAAAGTGAATGAATTATGCAACATTAACCATAAAAATGACTAATAAATGCATAAAGCACATATCAAACAAGCCTATAAATGCGACTCAAAATCATTGCATCAAACTCCCCTAAGCTTGAACCTTGCTCGCCCTGGAGCAACTAAACCTTAGAATAGAATTTCCGGAGTCAACTAACGAACAAAGCATCACAACAAACATCCCATATAACTCCCACCGGACATTCACATACCGGCCCTCGCTATCCACAGAATGATAATTACCCTAAAGGCGACAGTAATCATCCATAAAAGCTATCAACCTCAAAACTGATGAACACTATCACATAAGGCAGTTAACATAATAAAATTCACCGGTCCATACTTAATGTATCTTGTGATCTCCTATACTATGTTGCTCTCCCTAACTACCATCTACATGGAAGCAGTTCTCCTGATACTCACTAGTGAGGAGAAATTCACGGTGTCCTACCAATCCGAGCAACATGTGGATGGAATGGGTGGCTCATGGAAGAAGTGGAAGCATTATACGGTTTCAACATGCATAAATTAAAAATGCCCTAATTGATGCAAATGCACATGAAAAATGTCCTAATGCCTAAGATTGGGTGGAATGATGCATGCACTAACAATCCATCTCAAAATGAGATGGATATATAATTAAGCTACATCATGTACTCACTCATCTTAAAATGCAGGTGAGATTATGTTCCTTTCTCCTTCTTATTCTAGTTGCTTCTAAATAACCTTTTTTTTTCTTTCAAAATTTTCAGATTTCTTCAGATTTTTTTTTTCTATTATTTCTTTTCTTCAAACCCTTATATCCATGATTGACAATGAATACTTTATTGGGCTGACTTTTTCTGCATAACTCGAATATTTGCACTATTTTGAAGGTATGGAACAACTTAATTCACCATTAAAGAAGAAATGAGGTACATGATATACTCTATGCATAAAAGTTATGAATGCAACTACATGACATGCACCTAAGGGTAATGTGCATGTATACCTATTCTATATTTTTTTTCATGCAAAACATATGAAGGTGGTTGCAATGCAAGTCCTATCTACATGACATGCACTCAAAAAGGTTAAAACCGTACTTTACTTCCAAGTCTTGATGGATTGTGAAAAGCAATGAGGTGGACAGATCACAAGACTAATTGACTGAACCTTTGAAAAAATATTATGTGTCCCTCCTTACTGACCTGTGTAGTAGTTAAGAGGTTTTTCTCTCTTACTTCAAATTAGAGTCTTATTATCATTTGGTCAGTTTAGGCTCAAACAACCACTTCCATCCACTTTCATGAATCATTAGGAATATACAGTTGTGATTCTTTGTTTTAAAGTTGACAAAACCAATCATTTTCTAAGTTAAGTGATCAAAGTTGAACAACACTCAAGCTTACGATTTTTTTTAGTTTTCCCCTTAATTCCATGCACATGCAACTGAGATGACTCAAGATTAAAGACATCCACGTTTACACTAGATAGAATGTGGATCCTACAAACAAACTAAAATTGCAAGAAACAAATGACAAGAAACAAAAGCAATAAAACTAAAAATAGAGAAAATTAAAGATAGAGCTGTTCCAACACCCCCCCTAAGCTTGAATTCGACTATGGCCTCATAGTCAAAAACAATCTTAAAGGTTGGAACATAGATACCGCTTTACACTTCAGGTGGAGGCGGGTACTGCGGAGCCATAGGGTCCCAAGAAGGATACTCCCCCTGGAAGCTCGGATCAAACTGGGCCCTAGGTGGAGGTTGTGGATAGCCTCCAAAGTAATTTTGGCTCCAATAGTGGTCGTAAAAGGGATGTTGTTGCATCTCCATCCTTTGCAACCGATCATGAATTTGTTGTTGGTTGTCGAGGAGAAGACGCTCGTTCTCGAACATTGCCCTTTGATTGTCCAGTAGCCAGTTTGTAGTCTCTTGAATACCGGTGTACGTCGCAGTATGATGCTGCTGCTTCTGCTGTATGTCATGCAGCATAGCATACATGCCCTGCATAGAATAGACATCCTCGCTTAGCTGCGAGGGCGGTGGTGGTGGCAGAGGCTGTGATGATGAAGATGCACCCAGATGCATCTGAGGACGCTTCCGTGGTGCCACTCGAGCCCGAAGAGGTGTGAAGGCTTCCTCTTCCTCTTCAGCCTCATCGTTATTTCCGTCGTCGTCGTTGCCGCCGTCTTCATCGGAGTCAGCGATGGCTATGATAGGCCATCAGAAGTGTTGCGCCCCTTCGATGTTGAAGACCGGATCGGGAAGCGAGCATTCCTGGTAAGCATGGTTGACGTGGCAATGCACATACGCCAAACCATCTCGAAGAAGGATGAGGTTGGAGCGGTGCAGATGTTGCAAGTTCACCTTGCTCTTGGTGGAGAGAGGAGTCAAAGTAGAGAAATTCAGCCTGAGGTAGGAGACCAGCTTGGTGATAAGCCCACCAAAGTGAATCGTCGCATTTCCGTGTACTCCTCTTCACCGCTAAAACCCTCTGCAGAAAGAAAGCGCCCCAGTTGCATTCCTGACGCTTCAAGAGTTTATATAAGAAGAATAAGTCCGTATCCTGAAACTTGCTGAGGGCCAAGTCACCCCTAGCAAACAAAGTCGAACTCAGCATCCGGTGAAGTATCCGGACGAAGGGGTGCTCGAAATATACTACCGCAGCATTATGGTAGCTCACTGACTTGCCCGGCGGCACCGTCACCAGCTCGGCGAAGATTGCATCGTAGTCGGTGCGGTTGTCCAATCGCCGGTAGTCTGACCGCGAGTGATTCCAGTTGAAAATCTCATTGAACTGCCGGAGTTTAATGGTGTAGTCATTGTTGTACAGCCGGAAAGACACCCGGCCCTTGATCCACTCGCGGTCGGTGGCTATGACATCGTTGGGTACGACGCAGACATCCAGTGACACCATGAACTCAACCACCAACTCCTTGTAAGTAGGCCACTCGCCGAAGAACGGCTAGCCATCTGCATGGTATTCCAGTTCGTCAGGCCTTCTGCTCATGTGACGCGCCTGCCCCTTCAAGACGTAGGTAAGGTTGGGGTCGAACCCCAGGTTGCGGACGGTTTCCCGTTCAACATAACGGGTCGGCTCGATCTTCCTCTTTAGAATCTCTTTGTATATCTTCTTGACCTCTGCGGATGGATGGATCAGCCGCGGGCATGAGATTGACGCGGTCGGAGGTGGCACGAACTTCGAGATGCCCATCGGGTTCGCGCGTGAAGACGATGCACCAGCTACATGCACCATGATTGCGACAGAAAGAGGAATAGAAAGGGAGCTCGGTGAAGATCGGAGAAGTGAACCTCCGCTCGATGAAGAACTTGCTCGGTGTTGCTTGTCGTCGGGCTTGGATAGCTCTGGCACACGCTCGACACAAGTCAAGGAGAATTGCACTGGAGTGGTGATGTCATCTGATGCAAATACTCCTCATATATAGCGGTGGCCGGCGCTACTGTATGCCCGTCGATACCATCGACGTGAGTCGATGGTATCGACCCAGGTAACATGATCCGTACCTCCGTGAGTATCGACGGTTGTCGATGGCTAGATCTGTGGAGCCCAGATTGCTGACGCGTCGATACTATCGATGCGAGTGGATGGTATCGACCCGTCCCCCGGATCGACTTCCTTGTTGCTGCGATCGCCGTTGATCTTTCCTCGCAGATCGTTGACGTGGCGCGTCGATACTATCGACGCGAGTCGATAGTATCGACTCTCTAATTAGGGCAAACCCTCGCGAGGCCCGGCCGCCGCCTTCTTTGCATGAATGTGTCGATACCATTGACACGCCTGTCGATGGTATCGACTTTCCGGAGACGATTTGTTCTGAAAATTTCCAGAGATCTCGATAGTATCGACACCCATGTTGATACCATCGACCTCTGATTGCGATCTTCCTGTTGGTATGTCGATACCATCGATGAGGCCGTCGATGGTATCGACGCAATGCGATTCCTGCAGTCGCCAACCTGTACCATGGTCGATACCATTGACACAATGGTTGATGGTATCGACTCTGCCTCAGCCCTGCACATGTAGCAAACGATCACGGTATCTTTTTTACACTACAAACTAAGTTAAAACAAATCAAACTACGAATGTAGAAAAATAAACTAAAGTACCGATGGCTGGGTTGCCTCCCAACAAGCGCCCTTATTTAACATCTTAGGCTAGACGACTTGAATCTCATCATCAACCTGGAACTTTGGAGAAGGTGCCCAATGGATCGTGCAGCAATTTGAACTCCACCCGATCTTGGCCAATCCCCAAAGTACCTCTCCCAATGGCAGTGACAACATCGGCCGTTGCTTGAAACAGCCTACCCAATAGCATCTCGCAACCTTTAAGCTGTGGCATGTCCATGACAATGAAATCTACCGGAAAGATGAACATGTCCACCTTGACTAGCACATCCTCACACACTCCGTATGGTTTTACAATGGACCCATCCGCCAACTCAATAGTTGCCGCTGACTTCTTCATTTCCTTCAACCCAAGATTTTGAAATGTGGACAGTGGCATAAGATTAATGCTCGCGCCCGAATCACACTATGCTCGTGGAATATGCTGATCACCTATAGAGCATGGAATATAGAAGCTTCCTGGGTCTTTCCTCTTCTGTGGTAAACTCCCGTGTATAATTGAGCTCACCATCTCATTTACCCGACAAACATCCATGTCTTTAATCTGCCTCTTCTTGTTAATGATTTCTTTGATAAACCTCCCGTAAGCAGGAATCTTCTCTATCATTTCCAGTAACGGAATATTGATATGAAGTTTTCTGAACATCTCCAAGAACTTTATGTAGTGCCGATGCTCTTTCTTCGGCCTCGGGCTGTCCGGACTAGACACAACTGCCTCATTTAGACGCTTATGAGGTGGCACATATGAGCTTTTCGGGGCAAGCTCCCCTAAGCTTGTCTCATTGACTCCCTCTGGCGTAGACTTTGGTGGATCCTCTTCAACAGGTATAACTTGCAGTGGCATCTCTTTCGCAGTGGATGTATCTTCACCTTGACAAATGGCCTTCACCTGCTCTTCTTGCCTAGGCGGGGGCGCGACCTTCATGTGCTCTTGGTGGGCTTTTCTGAATGGAGTGTATCCGCCCGGTAGTCCATAATGACTGTGAGGATACAGTATTTACGGTGTAGCCTCTGTATCAAACATCATTTTACCTTTATCCTGGGCCTCTACCAATGGGGATTCTACCTCAGTAATCACAAACATATATTTAACTTGATGATGTGCTTGCACAACATCCGCATTCCCAGTCTGTCTCTGCTGATTGGCATGATTTATGGCCGCCACTTCATTTGAAATTTGGGTAACGTTCGTCTCTAGAGCCCTCATTTGTGCTCCATGACTTTGCAGTGTCTGCCCAAACTTGGTCAAGATATCACCCTGGGACTGCAACTGCTTACTGAACATGCTCATCATTTCCTGATTTTGCTGCACCATTTGACTAAACAACTCGGTGCTTTTATCTTCGGCCCTAGGTTGTGGCTTTGCATCAGGATCTTGTAGGAAGTTGTTTGGATCCTTCAATGAAAACTTCTTGTCCCTCCTCCAAGCATAATCATTATTTCTATAGCCCTGTTGTTGCATAAATTTGACTTGGGCTTCTTCATCAGATGATGCATATTCCTTGGCAAGCAATTTCTTGGCTAGAAGATCCAGTTTGTCATTCAACTCCTTGATGGCTCTGGACTCACCTGCAACTTTGACTTGTTCCGGTGCATCCCTATCGCCCCAAGATTGCTTCTTGGCCATATTCTTCAGAATCTCCCAGCATCTTGTGTCTGTGTTGTTCAAGAAAAACCCTGAACCTACTGAATCTAAGTTACTTCTATCATGCTCGGAGAGAGCAAAATAGAAGATCTTGACCTGTGTCTCCTTATAAAGTCGTGATGCGGGCACCGCCTGAGCATGATCTGAAACCTTTCCCAGGTCTCAGAGTAGGTCTCTCTTGCTTTTTGGGTGAAATTGTGGATCTTCCTGATCATGTCATTGGTCTTCTCGGGCGGAAAGAACCGTTCAAAGAAAACCTCCACCATGTGGTCCCAAGATTCCACTTATTCATCGTCCAGGTTATGTAACCACTCTCGCGTGTTTCCCGCTAGAGAACTCGGGAAGAGCTTCAAGTAGAGCACATCTTGTGGAAATCTGTCTATTTTTATCATATCACAATTCTCCACAAATTGACTCATGTGCGCGACGGGGTCTTCATTTTTTAGCCCATGGAAAGCATTAGACTTCACCAAGTTGATTAAAGCCAGATCAATCTTGTATGTCAGAATATTAACCGCTTGCTTCTTGATCGGCCCCTTGGAAGCGGATGAGGAAGAAGCCTTAATCTTTTCCCATATTGTCTGTGGCTCATCCATCTCTTCTTGTTTGGTTTCAGAAATTATCTCCTCTAGATGGTTTTGATTATACTCGTCCTCGTCTTCCGGTCCCGGCAGCGGAACCTCTGGTGTGTGCCTCGTGTAGTCTGTACTACACGTTTGCACCATGCACAGTACCTGCAAATAGAGAAATCAAGTATCAGTACAGTGCTTGACGATTGCAAATATTTAGAAAATGGATTATAAATTTTTGGAATGATAAAAAGAAATAAAAATGTGGCCTAGAGTGGCCGCTTGCAGCACTCGAAGTGCCAACAATTTTCCGTATCCCCGGCAACGGCGCCAAAAACTTGACGCAAATTTACCGTGCGTTTAAACGCAAGTGAACGCGTCGAAGTAATATAGGCCTTTGGAGGCCTGAGTCGAACTCAGGGATTCGTGAAATCGTTGGAGACTCCTACTAACTACTCGCAATCAGCTAAGCCGATTAAATAGTTGAGAGTTGTTGTTAAAATTAAAAGAAAACAAAAATAAAACAAAATAAAGTAATCGATTAAATGTTTGGTTTAATCAATTCAAGATGAGATCTTTAGGATTGCAGTTTCACCGCGGGTTTTCATTGTATTAAATTCTATATAATTACTCAATTTTTATCTCTCTATCCGGGTAGTGGCCTGAAATCAGAATTGCCCACTGTCGTGGTACAATTCACTACCTATGTCTAGGTTGGTTCCACCGTCGTAGTAACCTATACCCTAAACTAGGTGCATTAAAAACGACCTCTCGGTACCCACCATTAATCTTACACCACCTTGTTCAATGGATTTGTCAATTAATGTAAATTCCGTATCTTTTCAACCATTAATTTTTCTTTCAAAGCAATTAAGGGCATTAGATTATTATTATGGTGATCAAGCATAATAATATAATTGAGAAAACGAAATTATACCACGGATTTAAGAGATAAAATATGAATTACTATGATAGAATTGTCATACAATGAATTCCCGGGCTACTCCCAGTCCTAAAGACAAAGGGGATTAGCCCCGCATGTTGATCTCAGAGTACAACGTGGAGTAGAAAAAGGGAAACATGGGGGAAAACGTGATTGAGTGGTGAAACCCCTGAATAGAGAAGGTCCAAGCGATCCTTGGCGTGGAACACACGTTCTCCCGCCTTTCGGTGGTGGAAATTGTCTTCTTCAGCATCCGGATCGGTTGGGGCGTGCTCACGGGCTTCGTCCTTCTCTCCTTGCTCTCCTCGGGATGTGTGCAACGGCTAATGACGTGATACCTTTCCTTGGGCGCCGTCATTAGGTATATTTCCCGAATTAGGTCACCAATTAATCACAGCCGTCTGATTAAGATTAATCTGAAACAAACTCATATCTGACGGTGTCGATACCATCGACGCGGGTCGATGGTATCGACCTAGCGCGATATCGGCAGTTCTTCTTTTCTTTCATTTTGCGCCTGATGTCATCTCGATACCATCGACGTGGGTCGATGGTATCGACGAACCTGTAGCGACAGTTTTGTCTTTTTGTGTCGCTGTAGCTCAACCAGTCGATAGTATCGACATATGAGTCGATAGTATCGACTCACTTCTCACCAGCAACCTGATGGTATCTCGATACCATTGACATCCCTGTCGATAGTATCGAATTTCTTCTGGTCCTTGCGGCTGGCAACCTGTGGTACGATCGATGGTATCGACCACCATCGATGGTATCTACGGTAGCAGATACTTGTTTTTCTTGAAATTAACACACGAAACCACATAAGTTCACACAAAATGTATTCTTTTGATAATTAATACTCGAAATGCTTGAAATAGGGGAAATTTGACACAAAGAAGTAGCATAGACCAAAGTGAATGAATTATGCAACATTAACCATAAAAATGACTAATAAATGCATAAAGCACATATCAAACAAGTCTATAAATGCGACTCAAAATCATCGCATCAAACTCCCCTAAGCTTGAACCTTGCTCACCCTCGAGCAACTAAACCTTAGAATAGAATTGCCAGAGTCAACTAAAGAACAAAGCATCACAACAAACATCCCATATAACTCCCACCGAACATTCACATACCGGCCCTCGCTATCCACAGAATGATAATTACCCTAAAGGCGACAATAATCATCCATAAAAGCTATCAACCTCAAAACTGATGAACACTATCACATAAGGCAGTTAATATAATAAAATTCTCCGGTCCATACTTAATGTATCTTGTGATCTCCTATACTATGTTGCTCGCCCTAACTACCATCTACATGGAAGCAGTTCTCCTGATACTCATTAGTGAGGAGAAATTCACGGTGGCCTACCAATCCGAGCAACGGGTGGATGGAATGGGTGGCTCATGGAAGAAGTGGAACCATTATACGGTTTCAACATGCATAAAATTAAAATGCCCTAATTGATGCAAATGCACATGAAAAATGCCCTAATGCCTAAGATTGGGTGGAATGATGCATGCACTAATAATCCATCTCAAAATGAGATGGATATCTAATTAAGCTACATCATGTACTCACTCATCTTAAAATGCATGTGAGATTATGTTCCTTTCTCCTTCTTATTCTAGTTGCTTCTAAATAACCTTTTTTTCTTTCAAAATTTTCAGATTTCTTCAGATTTGTTTTCTATTTTTTTTTTCAAACCCTTATATCCATGATTGACAATGAATACTTTATTGGGCTGACTTTTTCTACATAACTCGAATATATGCACTACTTAGAAGGTATGGAACAACTTAATTCACCATTAAAGAAGAAATGAGGTACATGATATACTCTATGCATAAAAGTTATGAATGCAACTACATGACATGCACCTAAGGGTAATGTGCATGTATACCTATTCTATATTTTTTTTATTTTTCATGCATAACATATGAAGGTGGTTGCAATGCAAGTCCTATCTACATGACATGCAATCAAAAAGGTTAAAACCGTACTTTACTTCCAAGTCTTGGTGGATTGTGTAAAGCAATGAGGTGGACAGATCACAAGACTAATTGACTGAACCTTTGAAAAAATATTATGTGTCCCTCCTTACTGACCTGTGTAGTAGTTAAGATGTTTTTCTCTCTTACTTCAAATTAGAGTCTCATTATCATTTGGTCAGTTTAGGCTCAAATAACCACTTCCGTCCACTTTCATGAATCATTAGGAATATACAGTTGTGGTTCTCTGTTTTAAAGTTGACAAAACCAATCATTTTCTAAGTTAAGTGATCAAAGTTGAACAACACTCAAGATTATGAATTTTTTTTAGTTTTCCCGTTAATTCCATGCACATGCAACTGAGATGACTCAAGATTAAAGACATCCACGATTACACTAGATAGAATGTGGATCCTACAAACAAACTAAAATTGCAAGAAACAAATGACAAGAAACAAAAGCAATAAAACTAAAAACAAAGAAAATAAAAGATAGAGCTGTTCCAACACCCCCCCAAGCTTGAATTCGACTATGGCCTCATAGTCAAAAACAATCTTAAAGGTTGGAACATAGATACCGCTTTACACTTCAAGTGGAGGCAGGTACTGTGGAGCCGTAGGGTCCCAAGAAGGATACTCCCCCTGGAAGCTCAGATCAAACTGGGCCCTAGGTGGAGGTTGTGGATAGCCTCCAAAGTAATTTTGGCTCCAATAGTGGTCGTAAAAGGGCTGTTGTTGCATCTCCATCCTTTGTAAACGATCATGAATTTGTTGTTGGTTGTCGAGGAGAAGACGCTCGTTCTCGAACATTGCCCTTTGATTGTCCAGTAGCTGGTTTGTAGTCTCTTGAATACCGGTGTACATCGTAGTATGATGCTGCTGCGTCTGCTGTATGTCATGCAACATACCATACACGCCCTGCATAGAATAGACATCCTCGCTTGGCTGCGAGGGCGGTGGTAGTGGCAGAGACTATGATGATGAAGATGCACCCGTATGCATCCGAGGACGCTTTTGTGGTGCCACTCAAGCCCGAAGAGGTGTGAAGCCTTCCTCTTCCACTTCAGCCTCATCATTATTTCCATCGCCGTCATTGTCGCCGTCTTCATCGGAGTCAGCGATGGCAACGATAGGCCATCAGAAGTGTTGCGCCCCTTCGATGTTGAAGACTGGATCGGGAAGCGAGCATTCCTGGTAAGCATGGTTGACGTGGCAGTGCACATACACCAAACTATCTCGAAGAAGGATGAGGTTGGAGCGGTGCAGATGTTACAAGTTCACCTTGCTCCTGGTGGAGAGAGGAGTCAAAGTAGATAAATTCAGCCCGAGGTAGGAGGCCAGCTTGGTGATAAGCCTGCCAAAGTGAATCGGCACTTTTTGTGTACTCCTCTTCACCGCCAAAACCCTCTGCAGAAAGAAAGCGCCCCAGTTGCATTCCTGGCGCTTCAGGAGTTTATACAAGAAGAATAAGTCCGTCTCCTGAAACTTGCTGAGGGCCAAATCACCCCTAGCAAACAAAGTCGAACTCAGCATCCGGTGAAGTATCCGGATGAAGGGGTGCTCGAAATCTACTACCACAGCATTATGGTAGCTCACTGACTTGCCCGGCGGCACCGTCACCAGCTCAGCGAAGATTGCATCGTAGTCGGTGCGGTTGTCCGGTTGCCGGTAGTCTGACCGTGAGTGATTCCAGTTGAAAATCTCGTTGAACTGCCAGAGTGTAATGGTGTAGTCGTTGTTGTACACCCGGAAAGACACCCGACCCTTGATCCACTCGTGGTCGGTGGCTATGACGTCGTTGGGTACGATGCAGACATCCAGTGACACCATGAACTCAGCCACCAACTCCTTGTAAGTAGGCCACTCGCCGAAGAACGGCTAGCCATCTGCATGGTATTCCAGTTCGTCAGGCCTTCTGCTTGTATGACGCGCCTGCCCCTTCAAGACGTATGCAAGGTTGGTGTCGAACCCCAGGTTGCGGATGGTTTCCCGTTTAACATAACGGGTCGGCTCGATGTTCCTCTTTAAAATCTCTTCGTATATCTTCTTGACCTCCGCGGATGGATGGATCAGCCGCGGGCGTGAGATTGACGCGGTCGGAGGTGGCACGAACTCTGAGATGTCCCTCGGGTTCGCGCGTGAAGACTATGCACAAGCTACATGCACCATGATTGCGACAGAAAGAGGAAGAGAAAGGGAGCTCGGTGAAGATCGGAGAATTGAATCTCCGCTCGATGAAGAACTTGCTCGGTGTTGCTTGTCATCGGGCTTGGATAGCTCTGGCACACGCTCGGCACAAGTCAAGGAGAATTGCACTGGAGTGGTGATGTCATCTGATGCAAATACTCCTCATATATAGCCGTGGCCGGCGCTACTGTATGCCAGTCGATACCATCAAAGCGAGTCGATGGTATCGACCCGGGTAACACGATCCGTACCTCCGCGAGTATCGACGATTGTCAATGGATGGATCTGTGGAGCCCGGATTGCTGACGCGTCGATACTATCGAAGCGAGTGGATGGTATCGACCCATCCCCCGGATCGACTTCCTTGTTGCTGCGATCACCATTGATCTTTCCTCGCGGATCGTTGACGTCGCACATCGATACTATCGACGCGAGTCGATAGTATTTGACTCTCTGATTAGGGCAAACCCTCGCGAGGCCCAGCCACCGCCTTCTTTGCATGAATGTGTCGATACCATTAACATGCCCATCGATGGTATTGACTTTCCTGAGATGATTTGTTCTGAAAATCTCCAGAGATCTCGATAGTATCGACACCCATGTCGATACCATCGACCTCAGCTTGCGATCTGCCTATTGGTATGTCGATACCATCGACGAGGCCGTCGATGGTATCGACGCAGTGCGATTCCTACAGTCGCCAACCTGTACCATGGTCGATAACATCGACACAATGGTCGATGGTATCGAATCTGCCTCAGCCCTACACATGTACCAAACGATCACGGTATCTTTTTTACACTACAAACTAAGTTAAAACAAATCAAACTAAGAATGTAGAAAAACTAAACTAAAGTACCGATGGCTGGGTTGCCTCCCAACAAGCACCCTTATTTAACGTCTTAGGATAGACGACTTGAATCTCATCATCAACCTGGAACTTTGGAGAGGGTGCCCAAGGGATCGTGCAGCAATTTGAACTCCACCCGATCTTGGCCAATCCCCAAAGTCAATGTACCTCTCCCAATGGCAGTGACAACATCGGCTGTTGCTTGAAACGGCATACCCAATAGCATCTCGCAACCTTTAAGTTGTGTCATGTCCATGACGATGAAATCTACCGGAAAGATGAACCTGTCCACCTTGACTAACACATCCTCACACACTCCGTATGGTTTTACAATGGACCCATCCGCCAACTCAATAGTTGCCGCTGACTTCTTCATTTCCTTCAACCCAAGATTGTGAAATGTGGACAGTAGCATAAGATTAATGCTCGCGCCCGAATCACACTGTGCTCATGGAAAATGCTGATCACCTATAGAGCATGGAATATAGAAGCTTCCTGGGTCTTTCCTCTTCTGTGGTAAACTCCCGTGTATAATTGAGCTCACCATCTCATTTACCCGACAAACATCCGTGTCTTTAATCTGCCTCATCTTGTTAATGATTTCTTTGATAAACCTCCCGTAAGCGGGAATCTTCTCTATCATTTCCACTAATGGAATATTGATATGAAGTTTTCTGAACATCTCCAAGAACTTTCTGTAGTGCCGATGCTCTTTCTTTGGCCTCGGGCTGTCCAGACTAGACACAACTGCCTCATTTAGATGCTTATGAGGTGGCACATATGAGCTTTTCGGGGCAATCTCCCCTAAGCTTGTCTCATTGACTCCCTCTGGCGTAGACTTTGGTGGATCCTTGTCAACAAGTATAGCTTGCAGTGGCATCTCTCTCGCAGTGGATGTATCTTCACCTTGACAAATGGCCTTCACCTGCTCTTCTTGCCTAGGCGGGGGCGCGACCTTCATGTGCTCTTGGCGGGCTTTTCTGAATGGAGTGTATCCGCCTGGTAGTCCTTAATGACTACGAGGATACGGTATTGCCGGTGTAGCCTCCGTATCAAACATCATTTTACCTTTATCCTGGGCCTCTACCAATGGGGATTCTACCTCAGTAATCACAGACATATATTTAACTTGATGATGTGCTTGCACAACATCCGCATTCCCAGCCTGTCTCTGCTGATTGGCATGATTTATGGCCGCCACTTCATTTGAAATTTGGGTAACGGTCGTCTCTAGAGCCCTCATTTGTGCTCCATGACTTTGCAGTGTCTGCCCAAACTTGGTCAAGATATCACCCTGGGACTGCAGCTGCTTACTGAACATGCTCATCATTTCCTGATTTTGCTGCACCATGTGACTAAACAACTCGGTGCTTTTATCTTCGGCCCTAGGTTGTGGCTTTGCATCAGGATCTTGTAGGAAGTTGTTTGGATCCTTCCATGAAAATTTCTTGTCCCTCCTCCAAGCATAATCATTATTTCTATAGCCCTGTTGTTGCATAAATTTGACTTGGGCTTCTTCATCAGATGATGCATCTTCCTTGGCAAGCAATTTCTTGGCTAGAAGATCTAGTTTGTCATTCAGCTCCTTGATGGCTCTGGACTCACCTGCAACTTTGACTTGTTCCGGTGCATCCCTATCACCCCAAGATTGCTTCTTGGCCATATTCTTCAGAATCTCCCAACATCTTGTGTCTGTGTTGTTCAAGAAAAACCTTGAACCTGCTGAATCTAAGTTACTTCTATCATGCTCATAGAGAAAAAAAGAAGATCTTGACCTGTGTCTCCTTATCAAGCCCGTGATGCGGGCACCGCCTGAGCATGATCTGAAACCTTTCCCAGGTCTCAGAGTAGGTCTCTCCTACTTTTTGGGTGAAATTGTGGATCTTCTTGATCATGTCATTGGTCTTCTCAGGCAGGAAGAACCGTTCAAAGAAAACCTCCATCATGTGGTCCTAAGATTCCACATATTCATCGTCCAGGTTATGTAACCACTCTCGCGTGTTTCCTGCTAGAGAACTCGGGAAGAGCTTCAAGTAGAGCGCATCTTGTGGAAATCTGTCTATTTTTATCATATCACAATTCTCCACAAATTGACTCATGTGCGCGACGGGGTCTTCATTTTTTAGCCCATGGAAAGAATTAGACTTCACCAAGTTGATTAAAGCCGGATCAATCTTATATGTCAGAATATTAACCGCTTGCTTCTTGATCGGCCCCTTGGAAGCGGATGAGGAAGAAGCCTTGATCTTCTCCCATATTGTCTGTGGCTCGCCCATCTCTTCTTGTTCGGGTTCAAAAATTATCTCCTCCAGATGGTTTTGATTATACTCGTCCTCGTCTTCCGGTCCCGACAGCGGAACCTCTGGTGCGTGCCTCGTGTAGTCTGTACTACACGTTTGCACCATGCACAGTACCTGCAAATAGAGAAATCAAGTATCAGTACAGTGCTTGACGATTGCAAATATTTAGAAAATGGATTATAAATTTTTGGAATGATAAAAAGAAATAAAAATGTGGCCTAGACTGGCCGCTTGCAGCACTCGAAGTGCCAACAATTTGCCGTATCCCCTGCAACGACGCCAAAAACATGACACAAATTTACCGTGCGCTGAAACGCAAGTGAACGCGTCGAAATAATATAGGCCTTTGGAGGCCCGAGTCGAACTCAGGGATACGTGAAATCGTCGGAGACTCCTACTAACTACTCGCGATCAGCTAAGCCGATTAAATAGTTGAGAGCTGTTGTTAAAATTAAAAGAAAACAAAAATAAAACAAAATAAAGTAATCGATTAAATGTTTGGTTTAATCAATTAAAGATGAGATCTTTAGGATTGCGGTTTCACCGCGGGTTTTCATTGTATTAAATTCTATATAATTACTCAATTTTTATCTCTCTATCCGGGTAGTGGCCTGAAATCAGAATTGCCCACTGTCGTGGTAAAATTCACTACCTATGTCTAGGTCGGTTCCACGGTCGTAGTAACTTATACCCTAAACTAGGTGCATTAAAAATGACCTCTCGGTACCCACCATTAATCTTACACCACCTTGTTCAAGGGATTTGTCAATTAATGTAAATTCCGTCTCTTTTCAACCGTTAATTCTCCTTTCAAAGCAATTAAGGGCATTAGATTATTATTATGGTGATCAAGCATAATAATATAATTGAGAAAATGAAATTATACCATGGATTTAAGAGATAAAATATGAATTACTATGATAGAATTATCATACAATGAATTCCCGGGCTACTCCCGGTCCTAAAGACAAAGGGGATTAGCCCCGCATGTTCATCTCAGAGTACAATGTGGAGTAGAAAAAGGGAAACATGGGGAAAAATGTGATTGAGTGGTGAAACCCCTGAACGGAGAAGGTCCAAGCGATCCTTGGCGTGGAACACGCGTTCTCCTGCCTTTCGGTGGTGGAAATCGTCTTCTTCAGCGTTCAGATCGGCTGGGGCGTGCTCTCGGGCTCCGTCCTTCTCTCCTTGCTCTCCTCGGGATGTGTGCAGTGGCTAATGACGTGATACCTTTCCTTGGGCACCGTCATTAGGTATATTTCCCGAATTAGGTCACCTATTAATCACAGCCGTCTGATTAAGATTAATCTGAAACAAACTCATATCCGACGGTGTCGATACCATCGACGTGGGTCGATGGTATCGACCTAGCGCGATATCGGCAGTTCTTCTTTTCTTTCGTTTTGCGCCTGATGTCATCTCGATACCATCGACGCGGGTCGATGGTATCGACGAACCTGTAGCGACGATTTTGTTTTTTTGTGTCACTGTAGCTCCACCAGTCGATAGTATCGACTCACTTCTCGCCAGCAACCTGATGGTATCTCGATACCATCGACATCCCTGTCGATAGTATCGACTTTCTTCTGGTCCTTACGAATGGCAACCTGTGGTACGGTCGATGGTATCGACGGTAGCAGATACATGTTTTTCCTGAAATTAACATACGAAACCACATAAGTTCACACAAAACATATTCTTTTGATAATTAATACTCGAAATGCTTGAAATAGGGGAAATTTGACATAAAGAAGTAGCATAGACCAAAGTGAATGAATTATGCAACATTAACCATAAAAAATGAATAATAAATGCATAAATCACATATCAAACAAGTCTATAAATGCGACTCAAAATCATCGCATCAATAACCAAGTGGGCTCTGGGACAAGGGTCATCTCTGGCTGGTTCTAGTGGCTCGGGTTGGGTTGTCATCTCTGATCTTCCATCACACCTATGGGAAGTAGAGGTGTTTAGAGCCATTGCACACACCATTGGAGCCACCCTCCAGTTTGTTAGTTATGACACTCTCCATCCCATCCAATACGTCAAGGTTTTTGCATGTTCTCTGTTAAACAAGCCATCACATTACCAACTTCCATCAAAATCAGGCTTGGAGAGAAGATCTACAAAATAAAACTCACTGTAGAAAACCCCACTACTGTCTCCACCACCTTCACTGACATCAGCTCACACCCACCATCTTGGTTCTGCCCAGCCAACTCTAAAAAAACTTCATGGCCACTAGAAAGCCCAATGAGAGACACATGGTTTGGGAGAGAAAGAACTCCACAACCATTTCATAGGATGACACAAACCAATCCTCAAAAAATAAGAGATAAAGGACCTCCTCCCCATCCATGGATAGAAACAACCATGCACTTCATGACTCCTTCAAACCTTTTCCATTTCACAACAACAACACAGATAACACAACCAGTCTAGATTTAGATATTGTTCAAAAACTGAAAACTACCATTATTGATGAGATTTGATCCTCACAGAGTCCTAAGAAGAAGGGCAAAGGGAAACCACTTGCCTCAACCTTAGCCATCAACTCATTGTCAACTACACCAGAGGGTCAAAGCAGGAGGAACTACTTTACTACTGAAGAACTAGGTATATCCTTAGCACACCCAAATAACTCTCTACATAATACATGTTTATCACCATCTACTATAACTTATACATCTAATTGTGATAAACAAATTGACAATATTGAGGATATAACTTCATGACCTAATATACAACTTTTATGCTTTTTGCTGATAAGCTAGTTATAACCTTCAAAAATGAGACGGTAGCACATGGTGCCTTAGATGGCATAGAAAAATTCATGCACTGGAGGAACCACAGACAAATTCATGACACCTTCACCACACTAGAAAACCTCCATATTCATTGATCAGTGAAACCATTTGTTGTAGACATACACACTCTCAGACGATGAAGATCACATCATGGAACGTCTGTGGGGCCTCCAATTATTATAGGAGAAAATAAATCAGGAGGCACATTCACAAAAATAGTATTAACATTGAAACATCCCAACTCAAACAAAACACGATTACATACTAACCAGCGGATTACCAAAAACCACAGAAATTAAAACCAATTTATAACAAGCACTATAAGATGAAACATATTACATCTGAGCCAATACTTTCTTTTCATAACATATTTTCAAGGTGCTACAACATAATTTCCCATCATCTCGTTACATAAAATAATTGTTCCACATGCTGATTTATTACATCAAGGTACATAAGCCAAAAACCAGACATCGAACATCTTATCAGAAACATCAAAAATTCTCCCGAAGACCTAAGTGTACAGGGACGACACATATGACTCTACTGCTAGACACTATCTATTCCACCAGGTATGATACCTTTGCATATCATTCTCAGCTACATGTTCTTTATCTAGCCAGGCACGTCCACCTAAAAAGGTTATTAAACAACAGGGTGAGACACAGTCCCAACGAGAAACATAACCCTCTATCAACTTTATTATTATTACAGATAACTGAGCAGATAGTTCAACTAAACAACAGGTAGTCACTAGCAGTTATATAAGAAGGAATATGAATAACATATATATATAGATCATATGAGAAAGCTTACATCATCCAAGGCCTCAACCAATGTTCCATATTTGCCTTACAACAAATATACTATACGACTTGATTACAAATTATTATGCCCTGAGAAAGTGAGCTGTACCGCTCAAATCTAACCTTCAGTTGTGAAACCCAAAGCCAGTGCCATACAAGGTCAATGGAAGAGCCGGAATCAACATCGTCATATTGCCATGGGATATCAATCCCTCATTTCATCACATAGAGACACTGCCTCTCATAAGGCTTCATCATCATATATCATCATGGGATAGAAATCCCTCATATCACAACTAGAGGATAACACCTCAAATAGGTACTTAGGTCACAAGACCTCTCACATCATACTAGTGATACATGTTATCTCATCATCAAGGAACATTATCACTTCCCAAATATTTCAAATATACCAGGTGCCACGCAAGACACATATTCACATAAGCATCATAGCCCTTTCCTGGCTATGCATTTCAATTAGTAACACCTGCATGGTTAGATTGCACAACAATAGAGATAACTTAATTACCAACAAAAACTTATTAAAGAAACATAACATGATTATTACATCATTAGGATTTGGAACATCATCCATTATCATGAACACATGGAGCATAATATCTTAAATGGTATCTTAAACAATACACATTACTATCACCATACCAAGGGTATCCCACCATACTCTACTTCCCATGTCACCATGAGTACCATCCTTAAGGATTCATCTTTTAAGGATTATACAACCATGATCTATCATCAACCTTTATCAAAGGTTCACCTATCATCAACCATAAGTAACCACCATACTAAGGTTTACCACCTATTCATCATACCTTATCATCATGACTAAAGATATGGCCCAAGGTAACAAGATAAGCACATTAACATCTAGGGCACAAAATAACATTTAGGGTTATCGGGTCAAGGCACAACCCTAACTAAAGGTGTCACCTACCCTCACCAAAAGCAGGTAGCGACCAAACAAACCCTCACTAAAATCCGGTATCAGCTACAAAGCTTCCACACCACAACCCAAGGTGATATTCACTCAAAAATTGGATTTCGCGGACGATTTTAGGCGTCAGTTTGTTTTACCCAGCCGACTCTGAATAAAAAGCGGTACCCGTGTCTGGCTGGTCTTCGAATATAGACGTCGGGGTTCCTAAATATCCGACGTTGAATATTATAGGCGTCGATTTTGTTAAATAACCGACGCCCAGAAAAGCGACATTGAATGCTGTTTCTGTAGTAGTGTATCAGACAAGATTCGTATCGAGTAAGACCCACAAGTACCTCCTACACCTGGTATGGGGCATAGCATGTCATGCAAAGAAGCCACCAAGGTTATATCATTCAAACACACCTATGCCCATCCTAGTCAAGGGACCATCTTCTAGGTTATCGGGCAACTCATGTCTCTAACACATCTCACTTCATATCGGGTTAGGAAACTTTGCAACCATGTCGGCCAAGAACCACATAACCTTATAGCAACTAAGGTATTCTCTAGCTCAACCCTAGCATGGTCAACCCCCTTTTACCTCGTCCATGATCATTATTATCATGCATACTATCTAAGCCAATAAACTTCAAACCCTAGGCTGCATATTTACATAAGGATGAGTTTATGGATCTCATATTTAATGCCAAACCATCAAAGCTCTCAACATGTGTCGTCCTAGACACCATATCGCCCAAGCTCAAAGATATAACAACCTATACCTCCCTATGTGTCGGGTAACCAAGCATGCACCGGGAAAAAGCATCATATCTTCATATCGGGTATCGGTCACGCACTCAACCCTTGTGTCACCCAAGCAATCATGCACACAACATGCTCATACCGGGTTAGCATCATATCATAACGTGCAACGCTGTGTTGGGCGACGCCTCACAGCAGGCAACGCGTCACAGCAGATGACATCTCATGTCAGGCAGCATTGTGATGGGCAACACCATGGCAAGCAACAAACCTACATGGGGTAACGAGCAACACTACCCAAGGGGGTATCATGCAAAGCAACAGTAACACCATGCAACGCCGTGACGTGCAACGCAGCAGCAATGCCAGGCAGTGCGTCACAACAGAGTGTCGGGCAGCACCATCTAGGAGGATGTCGTGCAAGGCACTAACAGCCCTAACGCCCAACACAAACCCATATTGCCCAAGGGGACAACAAGGCAACCACCTACTGTATCGCCCAACCCTAGATCAAGGGAAGGAGAGGATTATTGGGCAACAACCCATCCAAGGTTCAGTTCTAACGTCCAAGGTAGATGGTGGTCAAGACACCCATCAAAGCACCATATCAAACAACGCCTTCAAGGGATATCGGGCAACACTACCCATCATGGGTATCATGCAAGGCAAGACCATGACGCCCAAGAGGTCAACACAAAAGGGAGATATTGCCCAAGGGCTCAACTCCTCCAAAACACATATCGGCCAAGGGACCAACTAGTTGTCAACCAACCATAACGTCCAAACCCTAACCCTAGGGTAGGAAAAGGATATCGGTCACCACACCATATCGCCCAAGGATTCCAAGAGTGTTGGATCACCTCTCAACAACCAAGTGAGAAGGGTTTTGCACAACTCTAGCATATCGGGCAACAAGGGTAGAATAACACCCTATCGGCCAACCATCTCAACATATCACCCAAACATCTAGGCCATAGGCTCACCTTTCAACAACCAAGGAGAGAGAGGGGTTTTGACCAAGCAACTAGATCATAGGCTCAACTCTCAAGTCCAAGGAGAGAAAGGGGTATTGCTCATGATCCATCAGCCAAAGCATGACCTATCGGGCAAAGCACTATATCAGGAAACCTATGCATATCGGGTTGATCATCTTCAACCTCAAGACACCCCATACCATCCCGCACAAGGAGATAAAGGTAAAGGCAGTAATAAAACGTAACCTTTCCATTAGACCAGACCTCAAGTTTAACATAAACAACTATCATAAGGAAGGTATCGATCTAAAGGCAAGAATCTATTTAAGCACATATGAAGAGTGAAAATAATAGAGATGAGTGAGAGTTATGTAACCCACCTTAAGAGGATCTCCATGAAATAAATCAAGATTCCTGATCCAAGCATCATACCCACGTTCCTCACCATGAAGATTATCCATCCAAAGCTCCAAACTTGCCTTCGGCACCTTCATCACCTCAAGAAATAAAAGATGAAGAAGAAGAAGACACCATGATTATGCTTAGCTCAAGAAGAAGAGAGAGAGAGAGAACCACGACCTTGCCTACTCTAATCAAGGGTCCATACATGGCCAAGAGGGGAATAAGGAGATGAAGAAGGAAGCACAAAGGAAAGCTATCAAAGAAGCATGACTCACCAAGGTCGGATCTTGAGCAAGAAATCTCCATGGGCAAGGAACTCGGCCTCCCAAGCTCCATGGGGGTTTACTTAAGCTCCCAAAGCTCCCAAGCTCACCCCACACAAGAAGGGGAAAGAGGTGGATGAAAGGGATCACTTGGGTAAAGAGGTAAGGAGTTATATACACCAAGGAAGAGAGAGGTAGCAAAGGAAAGACGTCATAACCACATAAACTTAGATGCCACTTGCTCACGATCTAAAGCCACTTGTAACCAGCCAAACTCCACATGCAAAACCCGGTTATACACTCTAGGTTGTGTATCGTGCAGCTGGCCATCTTCCATGGGCGAAACACCCCCCCTAAACCGATACACACCCCAAGCTTCTACCCGATACACTAAAGGACAAGATAGCACATGTGACATATATGGCATTAAAACGATATAGAGATGTCACTCCTTGTCTAACATCCAAACAAAGTGCCCAAACCTTCATCCACGTTCTAGATGATGCCAAACTGAAGAAAAAAAACTCTAGATCAGATAAATTGCATATTGACCCTCCACGTTGGGTAATTTGCAATTTGCACCAAAACTAGCACATAAAGCACAAGCATCATCCAGTCAAGATCAAACTTGGAACATAGGCCCTCCACAAGGCGCCCCACATCATCATTCTCTTTCTAATGGTGCTAGAGATCTAAAGGCATGCTCTACATGTGACATATTGCATTATAACCCTCATCTTGGTTAAATTGCACTTTGGTCCAAAACAAGCAAACATTGTTCAAACAACATCCAAACGAGACCAAACTGGAAACATAAGCTCGTCACATGATATAAAAACATCTTGAGGGATTAGATTAAGGTTATAAGAACCTTTGTTAAGCAAAGAAAACAAGGTTAGCCCAAAACATGGGTCAGGGTCCTTACAAGTCATAAACCCCTAATAAGGATTTTGTCCCCGAAATCCCAAGCAGAAAGAAGATAAGTGTTACTCATGCATCTCATCATACTACTCCACAAAGCTCCTACGTATCACAAATATATGACTATCATACTTTCTCTTCTTCCAGAGTCAAGGTTTCCTATACTGGTCACAGGCTCAGCCCTCCATCTCATCATCCTTTGTCAGGTAACACTCTTAAGCTTCTCATGACTCGTATCACTATCTTTCTATTATGTATTAACTGTTCCTTCTCCTTTCACAAAGGATGCCTCTAATCCAAGAGAGATCTATCTCAGAAAGGATTATCACACATAACAATGATCATAAGGTACTACACTAGGTATTGCTCAGGACTTAACACAAAGGAGCTATCAGGCAACCAAGGAACTAAACATCTCGGGTTAGCAACAACAGAGCAAGGTACACCGCATCATCTTGGATTTAAGGCTGCCACAACTTCTCATCAGTTTACAAGGGAACAATAAGCATCAACTCGGGTGGTAACAAATGTGTACTATATCAACTAGATAAGAATCACAAACCTTGTTCATCCATCTCTAACCGATGCACATCCCGCCTGGACCTTCCTTTACTCGAGACTTAGCAAAGAGTATTCCAAGGAATCAGGCTTAACTTGATGAACTTTTCCCAAGATGATCTTACAACAGTTCCTTTCCTTGGGTGCATACCTTATGTTGTTATGTTTATGCAGAGTATAAACCCCTAACATGTGATAGCCATACTATAAGCACTTAGCTAGGTCGACCAAAGTCAACTTCTCCATCTGGGACCACTTCACGCTTTTCTAAGGGTATCCATTCCCAAGATTATCTCGATCCTCAACATGTCTCATGGAAAGAGGTTCACTTGACTATACTATCCTGGAAAGGGAAGGACACGTGAAGGATATACTTCATCCAACACAACCAGGTCATCCAACAAGGCGTTCGTCAACAAGCTATCTCTCTTCTGGCTAACAAGAAGGAAACATCTGCCACACATCCTATAAGCATTCAAAGGAGGGTACATCCTAGAATGGATCAACTAGAGTAGATAAGAGGAAAGAAGAAGACAAAGCGGAATGGAGAGACTCCATCCGACCTGCCAACAAACATACAGGTTAACCTACCATTCTGGAAAACTCATCTCACAGGATCTATCTGTTGCCTGAAGGGTCACCTCATAGATTCCAAAATAAGCTTCAGCTTATGGGTTAAGGTCAAGGATGATCTGTCAAGATGGTCCATCACCATACCTCCACGATCCAAGTCTCTTGACTCTTATCTTTCTTACCAGATGACATATTCTCACCTTCTCATACACTTGGTACTTCTCATATACTAGGATTCCTTACCTTGGTATCCATCTCATGAGTCAAAACTCATCGCTTCTGGTATCACATCCATATTCTATCATCATCACCAGATTGAAACATGTAAAGAGGATCCTATCATCATCTTGAAACATCATCTATCACAAGTATCTCCATCTTGGGAACTAAAGCCCAAGATCAACTGATACTTTTCAAAGTATCCAACCATAGATCACTTCAAAAGCATACATACCAAGTGACACAAGGTCCACTTGACTGCCACTCCCTCGGAAGGAAGGAACACAAGGGAACAAACTCCTCCTATCACCCCATCAACACCTGTAGTTTCATATCGAGGGGAGGAAATTACCACTTTCTTTGATCCTTACATGAGTTTTCAACTATTTAAGTATTATTAAACCTTGTTCCATTTGGTTTTATCCCGTTTCTTCTTGGTTTCCTTGCAATCAACACAGGAATCATTAAGACAATTACATGTCATTACACCTTTTCCCTTGTTGTCATTTTATCATATTCATGATTATTTCCTGATTGTATCACATTTTCATTTTCTCTTTATGAAAAAGATCATTACTCTTCACATATTCTTTATTGTACATGGATCATCTCCCCTGTTCTCTCTTACTTATCATGAATTTGCACTTTATACTTTCTTATTTTCTCTTATGTTCATTGGTTGGTCTAAGATTATCTCAGGTTCCATCTTATTTACTCATCATTTGTTCTTCTCTTTCTTCCAACCATATCTTTGTTTTCAGGCATTTTCTTCATCTTGTGTAAACTTTATGCTTTAACTTACCTTGTTATCACAGGTTAATCTGTCTTTGCCATGTATATCTCTTTGAGATTATGATTTCAAGAACTTATGTCATCATATTCTTACATGGATTTGGGTTTCATAGGACCGTTACCTCCTCTTTTGATTATCAAGCATCCAGGTTTTAAAGAGTTATGGTGCATTTATTTACTTCTTTTGTAGAAAGATGAAGGTATTAACGTCATATTCCTGATTTTCTATGCTCTTTAGATTGTCCCGAAGTGACTACTTGATCAGAGTAATCAAAGAGGAAACAATCTATGGCTCCACACTTACCTTTGTCTTCAATATTTGAATACCTAGCCAGGGCATCCAAGTACTGAGATTAGGTAGTATGTGTAAAGAGGCGAGATCACCTCCTTACTAAAATTTAAAGGAAGTACAAAACATCCATCTTTTTAGAAGGACAAAAGATATTGAGGGATGCATGTATAATATTCCAAGTAAATAAGCATGCACCATATACATTACAAAATGTCAATAGCAGCGGAAATAAAAGAACTAAGCCTATTACATGGCTTTCGTTGTTCATTACATGATTGCTCTCAAAAGAAAAAGATAAGAGAAAAGGATCTAGCTATAGCAACCTAGACATCCTTTTAGATAGCTTGAGATCTACTCCTGAGATGAATTCCTTCAAACTTGTCCTTGTCCTTACTCAGCACCAGCACCTGGATGGTTGGGAAAGCACCCAGAAAAAGGGGAAAGGAAACAAGGTATGTGTCACAAAACTAATCTAGGATATCAAGATAAGTACAACAAAAAAAAGGCTAGGGTTCATCATATAATGAAGATAACAAGAGTATGAGGCTATATTCAAAAGAAACTTACCATTAACAATTATATCAAAAAGGATTTGCATGTAAGATAATTATGCCTACCTAACTAAGTAGGGTTGAGGCACCTACCAGACCTATAACCTTAGGTGAGGGGAGAATAAGACATTCCCAGTCACCACAATATTATGGGGAGAATAAGACATTCCCCAGGGTGATTATTTACATGCCCTTTGTGGGTGGTTGTACATAAGTACCGCTACTTTAAATTAAATAGAACATAAATCCACATGCTAGAAAAGTAGTCATGGCAAGAGTAGTCATAATATTCAATAAGCATGGCAGTGGGGTATAAGACCCAAACAAGAAGAAATTATAATCTAATTTGAGGCATGAACAACATTAGGATTCAAGAATAGGATATTTAGGGTTCATTTAAGCTTCATTAGGGAAATATAGGGTTTGGCTGCAATTATCCCAACATAGGGTGTAAGGAATTCACATACCTCTCTTACTGATATCAATTACTAACTTTCACCACTTTAATTGAGTCCAAGTTCCACTTTGCCTATTTTCAATGTATTAACATGTCTTAGAGTACATAGTGCACATTAATATATAGAAACCCTATTTTTAGAGCTTTTTAGAAAAATTCGGATTTAGACTCTTAAAACATCACCAATAAACTTATTAGGTTTTTCTTATCAAGAAAACATATATTTATGTTAATTTTGAAGTTACGATGATTAAGATGTAATTTTTATGGATTTTATGCATTAAATTCGTTTTACAAAAATCACCCTTCGTCAAAACATAAAATCAGACCTTGAAAATATTTTTATTGGATAGATCTCGTTCTCCTGATTCCAAAACATATTTTATTTTCAAATTTGGATAATCGGTTTAGAAGATATGAATTTTTCAATATTGACCAATCGGAAATTGCCACATCATCAAACCGATTGAGATAATTGAAGAGAGAGGGAGAGGGAGAAAACACCATTCGACCAAGATCAGGTTTGAAGTTGCATAGGTAACCAAACTAGAGCTTCTAGAGAAGGTAAAACAACAAGAAATCAAAACTTTAGAAGAGCATGTTAAAAAGAGATGGAAATCGTCGATTTTCAACATAAAAGCATGAATTTTAAGCATGTACTAAGCAATATATGAGAAGGGTGTTAACCAAACTTGCCTCTAGGAAGGTAATAAGGTTCAAAAAGAAAGGATTCCGAGATTAGAAGGTCTGTTTGGTCCAAGCCAAGCTCCTTTCTTGAGCAAAGATCACCTTCTCCACTTTAGAGGTGCAAACCCTAGCAAAAGAGCAAGGAGATGATATGTTTTAGGGTTTTAGGTGCACTTTTACCATGTATGGTCATGGTTCCGACCTAGAAGAATGTGTAAGGAAGACTAACAGTATGAAAATAGGAAAGGAATGGAGGAAACTTACTAGTTTTGGTCGAATTTACCAAGGAGGAACTTTAGAAACCCTAATAGGGCAATTTGGAAGCCCTAGGAGCCTTCTTCACCAAGGTAGGCTCCCTCTATTGCCTTGGGGCAGCAACTTCATGTCCAAATACAGAAAAAACTATTATCTAAGCTAGAGGAAAGAAAAGGAGAGAAAGAGTTTTCTAATTATGAGTTGGGAAGGGGTATACATGGCTATATATAGAAAGAGGTGAAGCATGAGGAGTCTTAAGGGACTTTCCATGTGTCTTTAGCCTAGGGATTGATGGCCATGCAAGAGGATAGCTCATAGAGGCTTCATGCATATCCAAAGTCAATTCTAAGATCCCATCGATTATTCTAGGACATCCCCACCATTTTGCAAGAAAGAAATAACCTCATTGGTTGATAGCTTTTAAGGATAAGCATCTTTATAAAGAGGGTAATCCCTATAATGCCCTTGGAAAGAAATACCATCAAACCAAGGTGAAACTAGGTTCTCCAATGGTTTCAAATCTCGTTAATGGTAAGGGAATATCTAAGGATTAAAATTCAGTTGATAATTTGCAAAGAAAACCTCCCAACTGGGTAAATTGCATAAAAGTCCATAATGTACCTAAAATTGCATAACTTGCACAAACAACATCCAAATCAAACCAAATTTGAAACTTAGCATCATTTTATGTTTTCAAATCATATAAAAAAGTTATATTAAGGTTTATAGCACTTAATTATGGTAATTAAGCTTTTACTGAGGTATTTGTGCATAAACCCTTATATTGGTACAATTAGTGAATAAATTTTCACTAAACCACTATAAATTCCACTAATTAAACATAAATGACATAAAGGATAGAAATGAGAGGGAAACATGTGAAAAAGGTTTATATAGAGATTACATCTAAGATTCATTATGTTACAATATGCACCATATTTTATGTCACGGTCCAACCTTAGACACCATCCTAATCCTAGTCCTAGTGTCCCTGTAGACTCGTGAACCTAGAGCTCTGATACCAAAAACTTGAAACATCCCAACTCAAAAAAAAACATGATTACATACTAATCAACGGATTACCAAAAACCACGGGAAATTAAAACCGATTTATAACAAGTACCATAAGATGAAACATATTACATCTGAGCCAATACTTTCTTTTCATAACATATTTTCAAGGTGCTACAACATAATTTCCCACCATCTCGTTACATGAAATAATTACTCCACATGCTGGTTTATTACATCAATGTACATAACCCAAAAACCAGACATTGAACATCTTATCAGAAACATCAAAAACTCTCCTGAAGACCTGAGTGTACAGGGACGACATATAGGACTACTGCTAGACACTATCTATTCCACTAGATATGATACCTCTGCATATCATTCTCAGCTACATGATCTTTATCTCGTCAGGCACATCCACCTAAAATCATTATTAACTAATGGGGTGAGACACACAGTCCCAGTGAGAAACATAGCCCTCTATCAACTTTATTATTATCACAGATAACTGAGCAGATAGTTTAGCTAAACAACAGGTAGTCACTAACCAGTTATATAAGAAGGAATATGAAGAACATGTATATAGAGATCATATGAGAAAGCTTACATCATCCAAGGCCTCAACCAATGTTCCATATTTTGCCTTACAACAGATATACTATACGGCTTGATTACAAATTATTATGCCCTCAGGAAGTGAGCCATACCGCTCAAATCTAACCGTCGGTTGCGAAACCCAAAGCCGGTGCCATACAAGGTCAATAGAAGAGCCGCAATCCATGACCTCTACCCTCGTGGTCAGTGCATGAGAACCAAAGCAGGACCACAGTCTCTTACTTAAGTGACCTCAGTCACAGGGTTAGCTCACACAGCCTACCCTTTCTCTAGCCCGCCTTGGTACATGTCACGGCGCTAGCATATCTTGAGCCACGAGCCTGTTCACCGTGCTCCCGAGCCATGAACGTATTCATTCTCTATCACACTGAGCCATGGGCATGTTCACCATGCTCTATCACACTGAGCCATGGGCCTGTTCACCATGCTCTTATACACATATTGAGTCTACAACCACAATTTCACTCTAATCCTCCTATTTTTGGCTAGAAGAAACCCCACATATTCAACAATATGCGCTCTGGGTTAACCCACAGAAGAACCCATTTCACCATCACCAGCTAGTGACGATGATGGATCTATGGCCAGGGAAAGCTATATGAAAGGTTCATCTGTAATTAATTAATGCATTTTAAGTGGATTGTTTGGGGCAACCAAGTTATATTAAGCAAACCATAAATAAGAGTAAACAACATAGATTCCATTAACTTGTGTCACACTGTTACTACTATTCTCAATGCCATAAACATCATCATATTTCCATGGGATATCAATTCCTCATTTCATCACATAGAGCCACTGCCTCTCATAAGGCTTCATCGTCATATATCATCATGGGATAACAATCCCTCATATCACAACTAGAGGATAACACCTCAAACATGTACTTAGGTCACAATACCTCTCACATCATACTAGTGATACATGTTATCTCATCATCAAGGAACATTATCATTTCCTAGAAATTTCACATATACCAGGTGCAACACAAGACACATATTCACATAAGCATCATAGCCCTTGCCTGGCTATGTATTTCAATTAGTAACACCTGCATGGTTAGATTGCACAACAATAGAGATAACTTAATTACCAACAACAACTTATTAAAGAAACACAACATGATTATCACATCATTAGGATTTGGAACATCATCCATTATCATGAACACATGGAGCATAATATCTTAAATGGTATCTTAAACAATACACATTACTATCACCATACCAAGGGTATCCCACCATACCCTACTTCCCATGTCACCATGAGTACCATCCTTAAGGATTCATCTTTTAAGGATTATACAACCATGATCTATCATCAACCTTTATCAAAGGTTCACCTATCATCAACCATAAGTAACCACCATACTAAGGTTTACCACCTATTCATCATACCTTATCATCATGACCAAATATCTGGCCCAAGGTAACAAGATAAGCACGTTAACATCTAGGTCTCAAGATAACATTTAGGGTTATCGGGTTAAGGCACAACCCTCACTAAAGGTGTCACCTACCCTCACAAAAAGTAGGTAGAGACCAAACAAACCCTCACTAAAAGCCGGTATCAGCTACAAAGCTTCAACACCACAACCCAAGGTGATATCAGACAAGATTCGTATCGAGTAAGACCCACAAGCTCCTCCTACACCTGGTATGGGGCATAGCATGTCGTGCAAAGAAGCCACCAAGGTTATATCGTTCAAACACACCTTTGCCCATCTTGGTCAAGGGACCATCTTCTAGGTTATCAGACAACTCATGTCTCTAACACATCTCACTTCATACCGGGTTAGGAAACTTTACAACCATGTCGGCCAAGAACCACAAAACCTTATAACAACTAAGGTATTCTCTAGGTCAAACCTAGCATGGTCTACCCCCTTTTACCTCGTCCATGATCATTATTATCATGCATACTATCTAAGCCAATAAACTTCAAACCCTAGGCTGCATATTTACATAAGGATGAGTTTATGGATCTCATATTTAATGCTAAACCATCAAAGCTCTCAACATGTGTCGTCCTAGACACCATATCACCCAAGCTCAGAGATATAACAACCTATACCTCCCTGGGTTGGGTAACCAAGCATGAACTGGGCAAAAGCATCATATCTTCATATAGGGTATCAGTCAAGCACTCAACCCTTGCTTCGCCCAAGCAATCATGCACACAACATGCTCATACTAGGTTAGCATCATATCATAACGTGCAACGCTGTGTCGGGCGACGCCTCACACCTGGAAACACATCACAACAGACGACATCTCATGCCGGGAAATGCTGTCACGGGAAACTCTCTATTGGGCAACACCATGGCGGGCAACACACCTACATGGGGTAACGAGCATCACTACCCAAGGGGGTATCGTGCAAAGCAACAACAACACCATGCAACACCATGACGTGCAACGCAGCAGCAACGCCAGGCAGCACGTCACAGTAGAGTGTTGGGCAGCACCATCCAAGAGGATGTCGTGCATGGCACCAACAGCCCTAACACCCAACACAACCCCATATCGCCCAAGGGCACAACAAGGCAACCACCTACTGTATCGCCCAACCCTAGCTCAAGGGAAGGAGAGGAATATCAGGCAACAACCCATCCAAGGTTCAGTTCTAACGTCCATGGTAGACGGTGGTCAAGACACCCATCAAAGCACCATATCAGCTAATGCCTTCAAGGGATATCGGGCAGCACTACCCATCATGGGTATCGTGCAAGGCAAGCCATGAAGTCCAAGAGGTCAACACAAAAGGGAGATATCACCCAAGGGCTCAACTCCTCCAAAACACATATCGTCCAAGGGACCAACTAGGTGTCAACCAACCATAACGTCCAAACCCTAACCCTAGGGTAGGAAAATGATATCGGTCACCACACCATATCTCCCAAGGATTCCAAGAGTGTTGGCTCACCTCTCAACAACCAAGTGAGAGGGGTTTTGCACAACCTCTAGCATATCAGGCAATAAGCGTAGAACAAAACCTTATCGGCCAACCAACTCAACATATCGCCCCAACATCTAGGCCATATGCTCATCTTTTAACAACCAAGGAGAGAGGGGTTTTTCCCTAGCAAATAGATCATAGGCTCACCTCTCAAGTCCAAGGAGAGAAAGGTGTATTGCTCATGATCCATCAACCAAAACATGACCTATCGGGCAAAGCACTATATCAGGCAAACACTATATCAGGTTGGTCATCTTCAACCTCAAGACACCCCATACCATCCTGCACAAGGAGAACAAGGTAAAGTCAGTAATAAAATGTAACCTTTCCATTAGACCAGACCTCAAGTTCAACATAAACAACTATCATAAGGAAAGGTATCGATCTAAAGGCAAGAATCTATTTAAGCACATATGAAGAGTGAAAATAATAGAGATGAGTGAGAGTTGTGTAACCCGCCTTAAGAGGATCTCCATGAAAGACATCAAGCTTCGTGATCCAAGCATCATACCCACGTTCCTCACCATGAAGATCATCCATCTAAAGCTCCAAACTTGCCTTCGACACCATCATCACCTCAAGAAACAAAAGATGAAGAAGAAGAAGACACCATGGTTATGCTTAGATCAAGAAGAAGAAAAGAGAGAGAGAGAGAGAACCACGACCTTGGCTACTCTCATCAAGGGTCCATCCATGGCCGAGAGGGGAAGAAGGAGATGAAGAAGGAAGCACAAAGGAAAGCTATCAAAGAAGCATGACTCACCAAGGTCGGATCTTGAGCAAGAAATCTCCATGGGCTAGGAACTCGACCTCCCAAGCTCGATGGGGGTTTCCTTAAGCTCCTGAAGCTCCCAAGCTCACCCCAAACAAGAAGGGGAAAGAGGTGGATGAAAGGGATTACTTGGGTAAAGAGGGAAGGAGTTATATACACCAAGGAAGAGAGAGGTAGCAAAGGAAATGTGTCATAACCACATAAACTTAGATGCCACTTGCTCACGATCTAAAGCCACTTGTAACCACCCAAACTCCACATACACAGCCCGGTGATACACTCTAGGTTGTGTATCATGCAGATGGCCACCCTCCATGGGTGACACCCCCCCAAACCGATACACACCCCAAGCTTCTACCCGATACACTAAAGGACAAGATAGCACATGTGACATTTATGACATTAAAACGATATAAAGATGTCACTCCTTGTCTAACATCCAAAAAAGACACCCAAACTTCATCCATGTTCTAGATGATGCCAAACTAAAGCAAGAAAACTCTAGAGTAGATAAATTTCATATTGACCCTCCACTTTGGGTAATTTGCAATTTGCACCAAAACTAGCACATAAAGCACAAACATCATCCAACCAAGCTCAAACTTGGAACATAGGCCCTCCACAAGGCACTCCACATAATAATTCTTTTCTAATGGTGCTAGAGAACTAAAGGCATTCTTTACATGTGTCATATTGCAATATAACCCCTCATCTTGGGTAAATTGCACTTTGGTCCAAAATAAGTAAACATTATTCAAACAACATCCAAACGAGACCAAACTGGAAACATAAGCTTGTCACATGATATCAAAACATCTTGAGGGATTAGATTAAGGTTCTAAGAACCTTTCTTAAACAAAGCAAATAGGGTTAGCCCACAACACGGGTCATGGTCCTTACAAACATTGTCACCATCCAGGAAACAAAAACCTCTCTTACACCATTTGCCTTGAAAACCATAGGAGGAAAACACAACAACTCTTGGTATCACATTCATCCAATGGGATTCAAAGGGGGTCTAGACATTGGAATCAACAATAGCTTATTCACCATCACACATGTAGAGACTCTAAACTACTCTATTGCTCTTCATATCACCAACTCTACGGACGCCCTCAAATGGTTTTTTCATAGGGGTCTATGGGGAACCTAGATCAAACAAAACAAACTACATTGAAGAGATCAAACTCATCCTGTGTAGGTATGCTAGAGAACCATGGCTCTTGGGAGGAGAATTCAACCTCATAACTAAATCATCTGATAGAATTAACCTTTCACATCAGACTGGCCATATGCACACATCTGACAATTTTTTTAACCAACTTCTTACTAAACACAACATGATTGATGTTCCTCCAACTAATGCACAATTCACCTGTCATTGAAACCAATCTAGGGCCAGGATAGACCACTTCATTTGCACAACTCCCTGGGAAGACCTTTACCCCCACTCTTATGTTTCCATTACACACCGAGCCATTTATGACCACTTCCCCATCATCATTGATACTAAACCATTAAAATGGGGCCAAACAAACCTGGGCCACATTAGATTCTTCCACATTAGAATCATGTTACCATATTCTCAACAATACTAAGAGAATCAGAACTGCACTGAAATCATGGCAAAAATAGAAATATGGAAATATCTAACATAAACTGGATGACTTAGAACAACAACATCTCTTTGTAGATAGTGATCCTACTGCCGATCATGCCCTCACTCTCACTATCAAAGCAGAGAGTGAACATATCCAAAACTACATTGATACTATATGGAAACAACGTACAAAGATCAGATGGGCTACTGAAGGAGACAAAATCACAAAATTCTTCTACAAAACATGCAGTAATAATGCCCGAAAAAACTTCATTCCTAGAATTTGCATTAATGTTAGCATTGCCTGCAATAAGTATGTGATCACCAACCATATTGTACAACATTTTGAGCATATTTTTAACACTGGATACGAACCCACTTTTCTTGATTCCATCAAATGGAAATACATTTGCAATAAAACTATTCCATCCCCTCAGAACACCATCAAAGACTTTAACATTGAGGAACTTGATGATGCCATAATCTCTCTTGGTAGGGACAAATCACCTCGACCGGATGGTCTCAACACTGAATTTTACCTTGCTAATTGGAACCATATTAAAGGTGACTTTATGAAACTGGTCCTATCCTTACAAGAGAACACAAATGTCCACAAACACATCAAAACCCTCAACCATACCAACGTAGCTCTTATTAAAAAAGTGAAACACCCTAACCATATCACACAATTCCGGCCCATTAGCCTCATAAACACATCCTACAAAATTATTACAAAAATCCCCAGTAACCACATCAAACCACAGCTTGAAGATATCATCATCCATAACCAAACGCCTTTCTTAAACATTGTAACATCCATGATGACTTCATTATGGTCAATGAAACCCTTCACATGTGTTACAAAAACAAGACACATGTTATTGCTATCAAGTTGGATTTTGAGAAAGCCGTTGACTATATAAATTGGAACTGTCTTCTCTATACCATGTCTGGATATGGTTTTCCAAACAAATGGATAAATTGGATACATGCTTGTATCTCCACCAACAACTTCTTATTATCATCAAGGGTTTACGTTTGGACATTTCCACAACACTAATGGCCTCATACAAGGAGACTCACTTTCCCCATACCTTTTCATCTCGGTCACTTCCATCCTTACTAACATGATCAAGCTTAGAACCACACATGGGCTTATTGCATCACCTGTAGAATGTTATGAGAACATTACCCAATTTTCCAATGATACCATGATCCTTGTCAAACTCGAAGACAACACTATCATCAACACCATTCACATCATCAACCTCTTCTCTTACATCTCTGGCCTCAAGATAAACCTTACCAAATCTTCCATAATTGGAGTCAACACTCCTCATGATGTTGTCAACAGAGCAGATCCATTCTCCAATGCAAGATTGAACAATTTCCAGTCTTGTATCTCGGCCTACCCATCTCTCCCCACCCCTCCACACACAGTATGTAGATCCCCCATCATTGATAAGATCAAACATAAACTTCTTTCTTGGACTAGCCACTTCCTAAACATAGTTGGCCGACTCACCCTCCTTAACAATGTTATTACACCCATAACCACACACTACCTCAGCTGCATCCCCTGCCAAGCAAAACCTTAAATCTGATTGACTCCATCAGAAGACAATTTCTATGGAACCATTACAACAAAGATCATAAAAGGAAAAAAATGCATTTGATCAACTGGGATACTATACATGCACCTGTTGAATATGGAGGATGGGCTATCATTAACATCAAGGTCCACACTTAATGTCTCATCACCAAGACCATTAATACCCTTACATCCAATTCTGATAAAATGTGGAAAACATCATTCTCGATAAATACTACAAACGATCCACTCCTTGGCACAAAACCAGTAAGTGCACATCTTCACCACTTTGGAGGTACATCAACAAACATTTAGATATCATCACAAATCTAATTTATTCTCCCCCCATGCTTTCACATACATTAACTTCTGGAGTGACCCCTGACATCATAACAACACAATAAGAAACCTAAAATGCCACTTCCACATACCACCATCTTTGAGTAGAATTAATACAGCCAAAGCGCTACAACTTCTAATCAGCAATCAACAAAACTCCCTCAAACTATACCTTACTAACAACCTCAACCCGGACACTATTCAGGACATCATACATGATCTTGAATACAACACTGCCCATATACTATCATGGATATGAGGGCCCACATACACATAAAAAGCTTACCTCCATCTTACATTCAGAGGGAACATGTCAGATATGACCACTATTTTAAAAATGAAATGGCCACATAAATATAACATCTTCTTTTGGCTTATTTCAAACAACAAAATCCCTATTGACCATTTTATCAACATGAGAGGTTTCCAGGGACCTACCAGATGCTACCTTTGTCATTCTGCGGTAGAAACTACA
This sequence comes from Alisma plantago-aquatica, assembly GCA_963693085.1. Lineage (NCBI taxonomy): Eukaryota > Viridiplantae > Streptophyta > Magnoliopsida > Alismatales > Alismataceae > Alisma > Alisma plantago-aquatica. Next base: position 676,051,077 of record OY856409.1, read on the forward strand.
CATCACCTCTTCACCACTTGCTAATTTACACTACACTTTCTAAACAAATACTTCTCACCACACACTATCACATATTGCATACTATTGCCAAACCGGATCCTACACATACAATCTAATAATTCAAATCAATCAACACCATACCTTATTATAAACATTCTCTGGAACATTTAGTTAGAAAGAAATCTGAGAAAACACCAAAATACAAACCGTCCTCTACACTAGATACATATTGACATTAAACATTCTTTATACATTAACTTGCATTATAGGATTGGCTTCCACATGAACACAGGTGATGGGAGTAGATGAGGACTAGACAAATGTATTTGGAGATCACAACGGCAAATGTTTCTACACCTTGGAGGATATCATGGCAGGCGACACTAGCTTCTGAACCAAACCATCAACACCAATATCAGGACTGGGATCAACATTTTTATGTTTCCTATGCATGTTAAGGCTCATTGTCAAGGGGTGCCTTCCCCAGAACATTGCTAGTTTAGATCTTTTTTTTGTTATCATCATTTGACCATGGAGCACATCCTAGGAAGTGTACTCCTTGGTGAAACATCTTGTTATCCCATGTTTATAGGCATTCCGTTTGTAAACATTTTTATCATTGCATGAACTACTTATAAAAAAATAAAGTTGTCAAATAGTCAAAATCCGTTGGCACTCACAGATGGACTCGTTTAAGTATGATTTGGGTAATAACATTTACCACCTATTGAAAATTACCAAAATACCTATCTATTTAACTGGTGAATTTCATGGCTCGCCAATACCGAAGGTGACACGTTTCACTAAGTGAGATAGAATAAATAAATATGAATGTATATAGCTTAAAACAAATACAATGGTCTACTGATACATATTAATCGTCATAGAGTTTCAATCCAAACTTGAACTCATCCAATGACAAGATATACAATAGAAAATGAATCTATGGCCACAATATTTTCTAATTGCTCTATAAAACTTAATATGCAGTTGTGCTATAAGTTACTAACTATAGTTCATCGAGCATAACCATATGTTAAAAAATCACAATTCATAGAGCTTTAACCCCCCCCCCCAAATAGTAAGCATCTGAATATTTGTGATAAATGAACAAACGTTCTTGTTTGATAGCAACACTGTATAATGTAGATTTTTTTGTGCAATATTTCATATAGAAATACTACAGAGTCATATTTTTTACCATTAGAGTAGAATCTTGTAAAGAATTGTTTATTGAACAAAAATTATATGGGAACCTGCGGGTTGGGTTTGGACTTACCTTTTAGTCCGTCCGTTTATAACTAGGCCTTTCGGCCGTAAGGTTTTGAATTAAATCCCACAGCGAGCGCAACACTCATACTTAATCATCACCTTTGAGTTTAGAACCCTGACAAATTACCGGTGATAAGCAGGAGGTAACCTGCACTCCCGAGACCCAAATTCGTAACGAGCTAACCGATACCATTGACGAAGGTGGGACTTTTGTTCAAAGGGGGCACGATTCAATTAAGGTCTCAGATTATGATTACAGGTAAGGCATGGCCTCTAATTTTGGTTAAAGATTTAATTCATCTTCGTACTAATTAACATAAAATGTGAGTAAGGTATGCGCCTACCCACACCTATATGTAGCTCGTCACTGACTTAAATTCAACCCACCTACTTATTTGACAAATCTATGTCACTCACACATACTAGTAGACGGTCTGCCCATTCTCTATGATTGGGGGATACATAATTCTTGGTATCTACTGATTTTGGATCAAAAGGGACCGTGGAAAGAACACGTTTTTTTAGCAAATATTCAGAAATAAAGTTAAAAATATGCCGTCTTTACCTTCCCCTTCCCCTCCCCGCTCCCCTTCTCCTTTTCCTTTTTAATTTTCATCACGATGCCACATACAACCTTAGTGCATAACCTCGTAACTGGGTTGTATTCCAAACACAAAGTTCAAATAAACACAATACATGTAGTTAGTTTCAAATTATATTAAGACTATCTCTATTCATTCATTCATTCATTCCCTAACCACAATCCATGTAACTAGGGTCGCATTTCTCAATGCATATATAGCCTCGTTTGACATATTATTAATAATGTTATTTTTCTAAATGTCGTCTACTAAAGTACAATATTTAGTCTACTGACACCTATACCTAGGGGTGAACATTTGGTTAATTCACTCGGTTACGATTATTTTGATTCGGTTAAATGATTAATTTGTGATTTTAGATTTTTACCATTAATCTAATCTGTGTCAGTTAGTTCGGTTATGGTTAATCGGTATTAATTTAATTAACCAAACAACACACTTATAATAATATTGTATGAAAATAATTATAAAATTTTGAACAATTATTGTATTATAGTAATATTACATATAAACATAGTGATATATAGTTCATAAAAACTTGATTAGTTTATATACGCGAGAATTTTTTGAAATAAAAGTAAAATTACATAGGTATATATATGAGCAAGATATTTCTTTTTGAATAAATTGTGACTATTCCGTTAACGAAACATAAAATATTTTTAACTGACAAATTAACTATTTAACCAATTAACCGAAATAAATTAGCCAAATTAACTGAATTAACCAAATTGTCTAAAAAATTAACCTTTCGATTATCGATTATTAATCAAATTCTGCATGGTTGCGGCGAGGGAAGTGGATCCGGTCGTGACTGAGAGGATTTTCAGGACATCCTGGAAACCAATCTCAGCCATTCAACCCCCTAAAAAAACCCATAGAGATCCGTGTGTACAATGAAACACATTGTACACACAGATATCCAAGCAGATTTCTGAGATTGGACGGCTGATATGTTTTTAACATGTCTTGAAAATCCACTTTCAAGACCAGATCCGAACTGTGTGGCAAGAGCTTTTTGGGGGCTCGCACCTTCAAACTCACCAGTAACGTTGTAGAAGCATGGAAGAAGTGGGCAACCAGAAGCGGAAGCCGTCTGTCAACCAGCAAGTGGCCTACAAATCACTCGATCAATGGAAGGGCAAACTTCGTAAAACGTGCATATGTCGGGGCACAATAGAACCAATGGAACAAAGACTTTCTCCTCTCACTCCTTCATGTTTTACTTTAAGAACCGAACGGGTGGTCGTACCGGTGTTGACTCGGACCGGGTTGAGCCGTGTTCAACCATTGAATTGGAAATGACGTAAAAAAATTTAAACCGGAAAAACTGAACCGATCACCAAAGTATAAGACAATTAGCGGTCGGACCGGTCGAACCAGTTGAACCAGACACACTATATACATATATGTATATATATCTATTAGTGTACATATTTACACACATATATTAATATATACACACACTCACTCACTCACTCACACACACACATATGTGTGTGTATATATATATATATTTGTATATGTATGTGTATATATATGTATGTATATATATCATATAGATATATGCATACTATTTATATATTATATGTATATATGTACATATATACATATACATTTATATATACATATATACATGCATATAATTATATATACACACACATATATAGATATACATCTCTCTCTCTCTCTCTATATATATATATATATATATATATATATACATATATACATGCATATATATACATATATACATGCATATAATTATATATACACACACACATATATAGATATACATCTCTCTCTCTCTCTCTCTCTCTCTCTCTCTCTCTATATATATATATATATATATATATATATATATATATATATATATATATATATATATATGACCCATCTTTATTGCCCGCGGGGGTAGCTACCCGCCCACCCTTCCGCCCACTTTTTTTGAATTTTTTTTCTCTCGCAATTGCAGAGGAGCATTTTATCTAGCTCCCCAAAATTTTTATCCAAAAAATAATATCATTTGTCCCATCAAAATAAAAAAACTCGCCCTTATATATTTGTTGTATATTTTGTACATAGTTACTCTTTTAGTCGTGTAGTTACTTTCTTATCACCATAGTTACTTTTTTGACAGCAAAGTTACTTTTGTGGCCAGAAAAGTTATTTTGTTGGCTGCCGGGTAGCGAAATTCCAGGCTATCCGCGCGAGGAATGAATGAACGCCCATATATATATATATATATATATATATATATATATATATATATATATATATATATATATATATAGAGAGAGAGAGAGAGAGAGAGAGAGAGAGAGTCAGACTAGAATACACTCGAGTGTATATATATATATACTTCCTCCTCCAACTAAGCAAGTAAAATATTTTTTTCTTTTACCTAATCAGAATATGATATCATTTATGTGGGTCACAACTTTATTTTTCTATTATACATTATATTTTGTTCTTTCATTTGAACCATTGGTTCGATCCGGTTTGGTCCGATCAACTGGTTGGGCCAGTCAAATCGTGTTTTGACCGAATTGACCGGAAAAAAATACATAAGCGATTTTTTAAGCTTATGGACCGATCAACCACCAGTTTATCGGTCGGACCGGCCCGTCCGTTCATTTTTTTAACACTGTTTGGCACTGGACCGTAGGGATATTTTCCGTATGTCCTGAAAATCCACTTTCACGACCAGATCCGAACTCACCAGTAACGTTGTAGAAACATGAAAGAAGCTGGAAACCAGAAGAGGAAGCCGTATGTCGACCAGAATACCGCAAGTGGCTTACAAATCACCCGATCAACGGAAGGGCCAAGCTTCGTAAAACGATGCATACGCCGGGGGCACAGCAGAACCAACGGAACAAAGATTTTCTCCTCTCACTCCTGTTTTCACTGCCGTCTCGCCTTCCCTCCCAGCCTCCCAGGCTCAGCTCATCATCTCTCTCATGCGAGGATACAAATTTGAACAGTGACGGCGGCGCGGCGCACAATGCAGGTCGGACCGGCTTCTTCCGCAAGAGACGCAAGCAACGGCTTTTTCAACACACTCTTCAAGATATTCGTTTTGCGTTATAAGGCATCGGATCTCTATTCGGTCGGACATTGGTGTATGTATGTATGAGTGCTATCCAGAAAGCCAGAAACACGCATAATTCGTGGCCTCTCATGAACTTTTGTCTGTGGGCTTATTTGAAAATGATGAGAGCCAAGGGACCCTCTTCTTAGACTAACATTATTGCCTCCCGTTCATCGACATAACCACATTTCAGTTTACCAATACCTCATCACATTTGTTATAATACGAGAAGCCCATGTTATTCTAAATCCTAAGAAACCCCGCCAGTACGAAACGGTGGAATTGCTTTATATATTGTTTTTACGTCAGCTTCGTTATTGATAAATGTACTACCTATGCTCTATATATTGTTTTTTAATTTACCAAGGACCCCTAAAAGTGCAGCTCCTGAATCCATCTCTCGACGAAGCCTTTTGACCAAGATTCTAACTTGGGTCTTTTTTCAAAATATTGTGCTTGACCAGTTATGTCATTCCATAATTATTTACCAAATATAAAACTCTTTCCAGTGCGTAACCTTAATTGCTCCGGCAATCAACGGACGATGGAAGCCCCTCCACCTCTCCCCCGTGGTTCCCCTCTCTGACCGAGTGGTCCATTTCTCTCTTATAGGTTCAAGGCGAGGCTTCTGATCTTCATAGTTACGATCTCTAAAGATGGCAGGCGAACTGGTTTCATGATGCGCACAGTTATGGATAGAAGATGAAGACAAAGGTGATGTTGTTGATCTGGGCGAATAAAATGATGATGAACAGGAAACCTATGTGTCCTTGGCGCTAGCAGCACGCCTCCTCACGGAAGACCTTTCAATTTCTAGGCTATGAAGAGGACCTTTACGCAAGCTTGGGTTCTGCAAAACAAGGTTCTGTTCAAAACCTCTGGATGCAACCGTCTTCGTCATTCAAAATTTTCAAGGACAAGAAGAAGGTAATTGATGGAGGACCCTTCGAAAATAGACTCTTGTTAACAAAAGAAATAGAGGACTCAGATCTGCCACACAAGATTTTTTTCACTGAGGGTCTATTCTGGGTAAGGATCTACGGCTTACCGCTGGGCCACAGGTCGGAGACGGCGGTTCGAGCAATCGCCAGCAATATTGGTCGGGTTGTGGATGTGGATGGGAGTCATTCCCTGCATCCGAGTTGGATTGGATGTGACTAAGCCTTTAAAACGAGTGCAAAAGGTTCAGAATAAGAAAGGTAATCTAGTCAATCTGGAACTGAAATACGAAAGACTTCACGATTTCTGTTACTTGTGTGGGAAGTTAGGTCACTTAGATAAAGATTGCGTGCTTGATGATGAAGGTGATGATCTGGAGAGACGATGGGGGGCCTGGCTTAAGCCCTCACCAAGAAAGCCGTGGATGGCAACAACAGAAGAGCTTTAAGGTGAAGGCTCTATGAAACGAGTACTTTCTTTCCATACAAGACTAGAGGGAGCAGATTCATCCCTCTCATGGAGGAGGGGGACGAAAGAAATGAAACAGAAGATAAAGTAAGGGAGTCAGGTTGGAGAGGATCCAAGTCAGCGTGGCAAGATAATAGATACCATGAACTCTTGTCTGGTTCATCGGGAGATGTTGCAGAGGAACAAACCCCAATTCAATCGCCTCCTTCCCAGAAGAACGTTGCACCTGTGGATACTAGTTTTTCTAATATAGAGGACACGAGGATGTAGACATGCACTAAACTGAATAAAGAAGATGAGGCAGTGTTGAATCTAGAAGTAGATGAAGGGGCACGTATGAAAGGGACTGACACGATTTTACGTGCATATAACGCAATTACACGTATCAATGTAATATAGGCCTTGTGAGGCCCGAATCGAACTCAAGGAAACGGAAATTTCAGTGGACTACTACTAACTAACTGGTCACGATCAGCTAGACTGATTGGAAAAGTTGATTGTTTGGTTTTAAAAAGAAAATAAAGTGAAAAGAAAACAAAAGTGAGCAGTTATTAAATGTTTAGTTTAATCAAATTAAATGTGAATATTTAGGATTGCGGTTTCACCACGAGGTCTCACTGTACGCAAATCTACACAATTAACATAATTCGTTCCCTTTCCCTGATTATGGCCCGTAGTCAGAATTGCTCGCTTCCGTGATACAATTCACTATCTAATTTTAGATCAGTTCCATGCCAGTAGTAACTTATACCCTAGATCTAGGTGCTTTGATTATTTCTCTGAGTATCCACCATTAATCATACATTACTTTGTCTAAGGAATTTATTGATTAATGTGTTAATCGTGCCTTTTCAATCACTAATTCTCCGTCAGAATTAATTAACGGTATTAGAAATCGACTATGGTGATCAAGCATAGTAAATTGCAATGGAAACATAACATATCAAGGGAAAGTGAGACAAATTATGATAATTAATATAACTTTGTCATACATCGATTTCCCGGGCTTCTCCCGGTCCTAAGGATAGAGGGGATTAGCCCTGCATGTTCAACTCAGCAGTACTCATGGAGAAGAAAGAGGGAAACATGGAAAACAAATGAAATTATGGTGTAACCCCTAAAATGGAGAAGATCAAGATGATCCTCAGTGCGAGACGCACGTTCTACATCCTTCCGATGGAGGAATCGTCCGTTTACAGCTCTAGAAACGTCCAAGGCGTAGCTCTGGGCTCTGTTCTTCGCTCTCCTCTTCTCTGGGACTCATGCAATGGAATAGAACGTTCTCTTTAGGTTTGGCCGTCTTTTCTTAGGTATAGGCATGACTTACGACCGCTAAAAGATCGCAGCCGTTCGATCGTGGCAACTCTGTGCGCAACTCTGATCCGACGACGTCGATACCATCGACGGGGTGTCGATGGTATCGATACCTTAAGATGCACTTCCGACGCTAAAATCAAAGGAATCCGTCGCTAGAACCTGTGAACTCTCGATACTATCGACGGTGCTTTCGATAGTATCGACGACGCTGTCGATAGTATCAACGGCTTGACTTAATTCTCGCTGAAGCGATCTCGAGAGCATCGACGGCTGTGGTCGATGGTATCGACTTGGATGTTCTCCCTCCGGCCTGGGCACTGACGCCATGTCGATGGTATCGACAGATCCTTCGATGGTATCGACGGGTCCAGATATACAAAGTACCTGAAACAGAGAGAGAAACACAAATCAAATCCAAGAATTTTGATAATTTATACAAAATAAGATAAAATAAACCAAATTTGATGCATATGATGATTATAGGCTAAAGGAATATGAATCATGCCATTATAGTCATAAAATGACACATAACCACACAAAACAAGTATGAAACCAGCCTATAAATGCAACTCAAATTCACTGCATCAAACTCCCCTAAGCTGGAATCTTGCTCGTCCTCGAGCAATAAAACTTAAAATTAGATTGAGAAGGTCAACTAAAGAACATAATCACAAAATTGATATCACAATATGATTCCCGCCTGCAATTCACATACCGGCCCGTACCAACCACGGAATGACAAATACCCTTCAGGCGACAATAATCATTCATAAGAAATGTCCATCCCGAGATCACAAACACTATCAAGTAAAGCAGTTAATATAATAAAATCCTCAGGTTCAGGCTTGGTTCCTCTTGTGATCTCCTATCTACGTTGCTCATTTCCTAACTACCATCTAAGTGAAAGCAGATCTCCTGATATACATGAATGAGGAGAATATCATGGGTGGCCTACCACTTAGAGAAACAGGTGGATGGAATTGGTGGCTATGGAAGAAATGGAAGCACAATACAGTCGATCATGCAAAAAAAAAATGAATGACCTATCATGATGCAAATGCAAATGAAAATGCCCTAATACTACATTTTTGGTGGAATGGTGCATGCACTATCATTCCTTCTCAAAGTGAGATGGAATATCTAAGAAACTACACCATGTTCTTGTTCTTCTTAATATGCAGGTGAGAACATGTTCCTTTCTCCCTCTTATTCATATTTTTTTTTCATTCATTCATTTTTCCAGACCCTCATTTTCATAAATTGCAATTGTATCATCCCTGACCGGGGTTATGCTTTAACCCTAGATGTTTTGTTTAAGAAAGATAATTATATGCTTGCTCTTATCTTTTAAAAAGTAATTAAGGCTCAAGAGGAACTTATATTTCAATTTTAGTCCTTTTTGAATAATGTTGAAAACAATGCTTTGTCTGTTTTGGACTAAAGTGCAAATTACCAAGTTGAGGGGTTAACTTGAAAATGTTACATGATAAATGTTCCTCAAGTGTTGAAGCATCATAAGAATGAGAATGATGCAGATGTATGGCTACCACAAGCCTGAGCACCAAGAAAGAGCTTGTTAAGCAATGTTTGTGCATTAAAACCTAGTTTTGGTGTAATGTGCAATTTACCCAAAACTTAGGGTTCAATATGCAAAATATCACTCCTAGAGAGTCCCTAATGTTTCATGGTATCAATTAGAGATAAGAAAATCATAGGGGCATCTCATTTGAATCACTTTGGAGGAGAGAGAATCTTGATATTAAAATAATCAAGATTTAAGCATAATTGAAACTCTAATTCAATTTAATGCAAAAAAATAAATATATTAATTGAATTGCCCTTCAACCAAAAATGGATGTTTGAATTTCCATAAGTATGGACGTTCTTGTGCCTTGAAATGGCACCGAAATATCTAAAGTGAGTGGAGAGCCCACTCACATTAGTTAAAGAAAAAGTAATATCCACTCAATTTTGAATATTATTATTATATTGATTAAGGTGCTTAATTTGTCTTATTTTAATTCATGGATAATGAAGAGGAATTACAAGGTGGGGGAGATGGATTTGTATGCAAGGGATAAAGGGGAGTATGTGGCACCAATTTTGGGAGTTGAAGGAATTATTTATCACTTTCTCTCTCATTGAAATTCCCTTATATACATCCCATTTTCAACCCACATGAAAGGCTTTTTCGATTCCTTTTTCTTTCCTTGCTTTGGTTGAACACAAGGGAGCATAGGAGCAGTAGGAGGACGTGTCCCAACCTGTAGGTAAGCTCCATAGTCATCTTCAACCTTAATTTCATGGTGGAAATCGAAATCCAATGCTTAATTTCTTCTTTTCTTCATTCAATCTTCAACCTTAGCCATTCATTTCACTAAAAGACATGACGACGAGCCTTTGTAAGTTGAGGAAGCTTCATTCACCATTGAGAACGTGAAGCTTGAAGCTTGGATTCAATTTTGAAGGCGAGTTATATAACTTGAACCCTTAAATGTCATTATTGCTTGCAATTTATTCATCATGTGTTGAACCGTTCTTCTTTCTCGATTTCCTTTTGATTAGTTGTTGAAATCACCATAAGAATCACAATTGATTTCGAAGGTTTGAAGCTTGAAGATGATGATGTCATCTTAAGCACACACCTCAACAAAGGAATGGGCAAACAGTTTTCAAAACCGATTGAGCTAATTTAGTTTCAAAACTGATTGAGCTAATTCAGTTTCAAAACCGAATGGGTAATTGAACCCAAGACCGAATGGGTAATTTAGTTCAAAACTGAATGGGTAATTGATTTTAAGATTGAATGAGTAATTGAGTTCAAAACCGAATGGGTAATGGATTTCAAGATCGAATGGGTAAATTGAACTTCAAAACCGTTTGAAGGAGTTGACCGTTTGGAGGTCTAAACTGTGACGTGCCGATCGAACAAAATGTTATTAACTAAGCGGAAGCGATTATCAACAAAGGATAAACAAAAATTACTAAAAATTAAAACCTTTTACAAAGAGATCCATACACTGGAAAACTCTTTCATAAAGAACCAAAGTAATTCAATTACATTCTGGTTCACAAGTACATCTCTTGTACCATTCCTTCTCAAAGTTTTCAAGCATCGGCTGCCCTGGTTAAAACTATACATAGGAAGCATAAAAACATTGAGGCATCAAGCCAAAATATCAGATCAATATTAAACTAACTACTGACTCCTAGGACCTGAGAGTACAAAGACGACACATATGACTCTATATACAAGACATGACAGCCAGTGTCTCCACCTGGATGTCACTGCTATCCCTACTGCTGCTGCTGTTCTTCACCCGTGGTAGGGTTTATGCTTCTGTATCTGCATCTACGTAAAAAGTTGGATCCCACAGGGTGAGACAATTAAAATTGCCCCAGTGAGAGATATAACTCTCTGCCAGAAATATTATTATTGCAATTAATGAAATATAACTGAGCAGAAGAATCATAAGTATTTAACAGTAGGTAAATCAATCATCTAAACAGATTAGAGCATTATTCTATATTCAAGTCATTTCAGCTATATCTTGATTAAGCAGCATGTTATTCATCTCATAAGAAATTGAAGAACATATATAACATTTAACTGTTTAAGATATGCTAAGTGAGGTATCATCAACCAGTGATTCTTGTATTTCAACCTTAAGCAAATACGCTACACGGCTGATTACATTTTACAATCATACTTAAGCCCTGAGGAGATGAGGTATACCGCTCATACTCCAATCGACTAGCAACTTTGCAATTAGAGTTACAGTGGCATGTTGTACTCTCTTCGCAATCGAGAGATTTCAGGTTTATCTCACATTGATCCGGTATTAACATCATCAGAAGATTAGTGATACATCCATCCCGACATTCAAGATATTAGTGATACATCCATCCCGACATTTATATAATGAAGGATTGAGAGATTTAATGTTTACCTCACATCAATTCCTCCATTAGGGCGTAAGAATATTCACACCCATAACCCCCACATACTCAATAGTATGCCCTCCAGGTGTTCCCATGGGAAGACTTATTTCACCATCACCAACTACTGACGATGATGGATCTATGGTCAGGGTTCTACATGATAAGATTTCACTTGATTAATTAAGTACATTATCATATTCTTTTAGCATCAAACATGTTTTCAAATATAATTCATTATAACAAATGCTACAAAGACTGAGTACTACTTCTATCAAGTTATTTTCAAAGCTTTATAAAACATTGGGATCTCAATCCCTTGTCACATCAGGGGCATTCTCATCCCTTAACATCTCATCATCATAATTATGGAATATGGGTATTCAAACCCTCAATTCCTTAAGAACACTTATTACTACTTATCAGGTAACCCATATCTTCAGGTCATCTGACCAAGGTAAACATGATACTTGCAATACAGGTATCCCACATGGCTCTTAAAGCCCATTAATCTCTTATTACCTCTCACTAGGCAACACAACATATTATGGCTTACAAGGACCATAAACAATTTCATTAATAAAACGTCATAGCTCATACCTAGCTATGTCCAACATCTCATGATACCTGCATGATTAGTGCATATGATAACAGTTATGTCAATCACATATCAACAATATGCAATGTAAGAGTAACATCACTATTTCTCATTAGAGTTAGGATTTCCCAATTCATGTTAATTAGGAATACTCATATCATTACCCAGATTAAGGTTATGGTTTATCATCATATTACCTAAGATTAGGGTTTCATACACTATAACCCAAGATTAGGGCTTCACATACCTTTACCCTATATCTGGGTTAGGATTACATATCAAGGTTTCACATAACATTACATAGCATTACTTTGGATTAGAGTTTCACATCACATCATCGCATTAGGGTCTCATATAACATCACCCTTGATTAAAGTTTTACATAACATCTCTGTATTAGGGTTTCACTTAACATCACCCTTGATTAAGGTTTCACATATCATCACCCTTGATTAGGGTTTTTCATGACATCACCCTTAGTTAGGGTTTCACATGACATCATCATCAGTTAGAGTTTCACATGACATCACCCTCAATTAGGGTTTCATGATCTCTTTACCAAGGATCATACCTTAATTACATATTTTATTCATGTTGAAAGTATTTAGGTTTAACCACTACATGATTATCATCCATGTAGGAATTCCTCTCTCTCTCATCTTCTCTAGGATTTCAATTACTTCAAACTTAAATAGATTAGGTCAACTCAACTTGGATGAAGGGTTGACATAGTGTATTATGTCATTACTTTCATAAGCATCAAAGGTTAACCATTCAAAAGGTACTAATCACTTAAGTACCTTGAAGGTACAACCATTGTAATTACCTTTGATAGACATCATCAACAATCATGTAGTTGATTGTACTAATATGTCTTGAATCAATTAGACCTTCAAATGATCTTGAAGTACCTTGAACTCCATTCGGTCTTGAGGTGCTTGACCTCCATTCGGTCTTGAGGTGCTTGACCTCCATTCGGTCTTGCTTTACTTCTTCAATCGGTTTTGAAACCATTTGATCAATTTATTATTGAAACCGAATGAACCCTAAACGGTTTGTTAACAATTACCCTTCAAACGGTCTGAGGACCGTTTGGTCCCAAACGGTCTCAAGACCATTTAGTCCAAACCATCATGAAACTGATTGGATCAACTAGGGTCTCCTCCAACCAATTGATTGACTTTAGGGTTTTCTCTATTGAATCGATCATCAATTGAACCATTGAAGTACATCCAATTACAGCCCTTGGATCTTCAATCATCCATCATAGCCCTTAACCTCCAAACGGTCTTGAAACCATTTTCCTCCAAACGGTCTTGAGACTGTTTGGACCATCAACCAAGTAATTGATCCAATTCAATTAGAAATCCTTCAATCAATCAATTAGGGTTTGCAATCCATTGATCTTTCTTCTAGAATTAATTATAATCAAATCAATTTGAGCCATTGAATCTTCATTAATCACATCAGCAATTAACCCCAAACGGTTTTGAAGTCCAAATTATCCATTCGATCTTGAGATCCATTACCCATTCGGTTTTGGACTCAATTACCCATTTGATATTGTTGTTAATTACCCATTCGGTCTTGGGTTCAACTACCCATTCGGTCTTGAAACCGAATCAACTCAATCGATCTTAAAACCGAATTAACTCAATCGGTTTTGAAACTGATTGCCCCTTCCTTTGTTGAGGTGTGTGCTTAAGATGACATAATCATATTCAAGCTTCAAACCTTTGAAATCAGTTGTAATTCTTATGGTGATTACAATAACTAATCAAAAGGAAATCGAGAGAGTAGAAAGGTTCAACACATAATGAATAAATTGTAAGAAATAATGACATTTAAGGGTTCAAGTTATATAACCCGCCTTCAAAATTGAATCCAAGCTTCATGCTCCATGTCTCCAATGGTGAATGAAGCTTTCACAACTTCCCAAGGCTCATCCTCAAGTCTTTGAGTGAAAGAATTGGCTAGAGTTGAAGATTGAATGAAGAAAAGAAGAAATCAAGCATTGATTTTTGATTTTCACCATGAAACCAAGGTTGAAGATGACTATGGAGCTTAACTATATGTTGGAGCACGTCCTCCTGTTGCTCCTAAACTCCTTTGTGTTCAACCAAAGCAAGGCAAGAAAAAGGGATCGAAAAAGCCTTTCATTTGGGTTGGAAATGGGATGTATATAAGGAAATTCAATGATAGAGAAAGTCTTATAATAATCCTTTAATTTCCAAAATTGGTGCCACATACTCCCCTCCGTCCCTTGCATATGAAGCCATCTCCCCCACCTTGCAATTCCTCTTCATTATCCATGAATTAAAAGAAAACAAATTAAGCACCTTATCCATTATAATAATAATATCCACAATTGAGTGGATATTACTTTTCCTGTAACTAATGTGAGTGGGCTCTCCACTCACTTTAGATATTTCGTGGCCTTTGCAAGGCACAAGGGCGTTCACACTTATGAAAATTCAACCATCTCATTTTTGGATGAAGGGAACTTCAATTAATATATTTATTTTTGCATTAAATTAAATTAGGGTTTCAATTATGCTTAAATCTTGATTATTTTAATATCAAGATTCTCTCTCCTCCAAGGTGATTCAAATGAGACACCCCTCCCATTTTATTTTCTCTTATTGATGCCAAGAAACATGAGGGACTCTCTAGAAGTGGTATTTTGCATATTGAACCCTTGGTTTTGGGTAATTTGCACATTACACCAAAATAAGGTTTTAATGCACAAACATTGCTTAACAAGCTCTTTCTTGGTACTCAGGCTATCACAAGACATACCTCTGCATCAATCTCATTATTATGATGCTTCAACCTTGAGGAACATTTTACCATGTAGCAGTTGCAAGTTAGCCCCTTAACTTGGGTAATTTGCACTTTAGTCCAAAACAAGCAAAACATTGTTTCAACATTATTCAAAAAGGACTAAAATTGAAACATAAGTTCCTCTTGAGCCTTAATTACTTTTTAAGAGATAAGAGAAAGCATATAATTAACTTTATTAAGCAAAACATCTAGGGTGAAGGCATAACCCAGGTCAGGGATGTTACATATTATCCACCCCTAACAGGAATTTCGTCCCCAAAATAATCAAGAGAAAAGAGAAGGGTACTTCCTCCTCATCTCTTCCTCTAGCTCCCACGTAGATTCTTCAATGCCACAATGATGCCAGAGAACTTTCACAAGACACATGTCTTTCTTTTTCAGCTTTTTAATTCTTTTATCAAGGATCATCATAGGTCCTTCAACATAGATATATCATCATTTAATTCTACCTCTACAGGTTGCAAAACAAACTCTGTGTCAGGATGACACTTTCTCAGCATGGATATGTGGAACATTGGATGCAACTTATGCAACTCAGGTGGTAACTCCAGCTTATAGGCTACCTTTTCAATCCGTTCAATGATTGGATAAGGCCCCATAAATCTAGGAGCTAACTTTCCCTTCCTTCCAAATCTAAGGACACCTTTCTAAGGTGAGACCTTGCGATATACTCTGTCTCCAACTTGGAATTCTAAAGGTCTTTACCATTTGTCAGCGTACGACTTCTATCTATCTTGTACATCCTTTAACTATTGTTGTATTACTTTAATCTTCTATGTTGTTTGCTGCACAAGCTCAAGACCTAAAAGTTGATATTCTCCTATTTTATACCAACAGAAAGGAGATCTACAACGTCTACCATATAATGCTTCATACGGTGCCATATCAATATTGTGCTGATAGCTATTATTGTAAGCAAATTCTATCAAGCTCAGGTGTAGATCCCAACTTCCTACAAACTAAAGGACACATGCCCTAAACAACTTCTCTAAGGTTTGTATGGTCCTCTCAGATTGTCCATCTATCTGTGGGTGAAAGGCTGTACTAAACCTTAACTGCGTACCCAAAGCTTTATGTAGTCATTCCCAAAAACGACTCATGAACTGGGGTCCTCTATTTGAAACAATAGAAGCTGGAACCCCCTGCAACCGCACTATCTCATCTACATATAACTGTGCAAGCTTCTCAGCAGTGTAGGTTGTTTTGACGGGAAGGAAATGTGCTGTCTTAGTCAACCTATCAACTATCACCCATATAGAATCATGACCTTTGGTTGTTCTGGGAAAACCAACCACAAAGTCCATGGTCACATGATCCCATCTTTCCACATATAAAAAATCCTCTATTCCCTAACTGTGGCCTGGGTGGTCCTGTTACTGACACTGATGCTGAGCTGTGGGCTCCTTCTGGTGGTAAACTACGGCCTATACCCTTATTCAACGTCCATTGCGTCTGGGTATTGAACCTTGGTGGTGCTATTGGTGCAGAAAATCTCAATTTCTTAAAACTTTTGGACCCTTGTCCTTGAAACTGAGTATACATCATCTTACTCTTGGTTTGACGCTTCTCAATCACCGACCTTTCAATCCGTCTAACGGACTCTACAAAAGTGGCGAACCTCTCCCTTTTCTCTAAGGCAGACACAGGAGTGGTCAAATCAACATTTAACCCCTTCTCAAAATGCTGAATCCTCTCTTCATCAGTAGATGCCATATGCAGATAGAACCGCAAAAGCTCCATGAACTTAGCCTCATACTCGCTAATGTTCATTGGTCCTTACCTTAACCTCTCAAACTGAGAGATCTTCTCATCTAGAAACGTCTTAGGAAAGTATCTACTAACGAATTCTCATTGGATTAATTCCCATCCTATCTCAACACCTGGACTTTTGCCCTCTTCTATTGTCCACCAGTGGCCATCACTCCTTTTAAGAAGGTATACTGCATGTCTAACCTTCTGGGATATTAATGATTCTGAAGGCCTTCTATAGCTCAGTTAGCCACATGTCTGCATCTGCTGGGTCAGCTGTACCAGCATATTATGTGGCTCCTACCCGACGAAGTCATTCAAAAGTCTTGCCGATACCCTGTCCTTCATGGTGAGCTGGTGCCCTAGGTGCCGGTGGTGGCATTTTATCCTCCATATGTGTCATAGTTGCCATGAACTGCCCAAACAGATCATGGAAGGCTGGATTCTCTAGTGCGTCCTGGTTAAGCTAGGGGTGTTCAGGTTCTGGTTCTTCCCTAGCTTGGTCCCTTGCACCTCTTCCCGATGCAGCAATGCTGCTCTTAGTAGCATGTTCTTCGTGTGATCTAGACATCTTTAAGTTCTTCTTCTCCTCATATATGAGAAGAAGACACTATCAGATGACTGGAAGACACTAGAACATACTCAACAACCTTAATCCTATGTCTCTATAGACTCAGCAAACCTAGAGCTCTGATACCACTAAACTTATGACATGCCGATCGAACAAAACATTATTAACTAAGCAGAAGCGATTATCAACAACGGATTAAAAAAATCACTAAAAATTAAAACCTTTTACAAAGAGATCCATACACTGGAAAACTCTTTTATAAAGAACCAAAGTAATTCAATTACATTCTGGTTCACAAGTACATCTCTTGTACCATTCCTTCATAAAGTTTTCAAGTATCGGCTACCTTGTTTAAAACTATACATAGGGAGCATAAAAACATTGAGGCATCAAGCCAAAATCTCAGATCAATATTAAACTAACTACTGACTCCTAGGACCTGAGAATACAGATATGACACATAGGACTCTATATACAAGACATGATAGCCAATGTCTCCATCTAGATGTCACTGCTGTCCCTGCTGCTACTGCTGCTGTTCTTCACCCGCTGTGGGGTTTCTGCTTCTTTTTCTGCATCTACCTAAAAAGTTGGATCCCACAGGGGTGAGACAATTAAAATTGCCCCAACGAGAGATATAACTCTCCACCAGAATTATTATTATTGCAATTAATGAAATATAACTGAGCAGAAGAATCATAAGTATTTAATAGTAGGTATATCAATTATCTAAACAGATTAGAGCATTATTCTATATTTAAGTCATTTCATCTATATCTTGATTAAGCAGCATGTTATTCATCTCATAAGTAATTGAAGAACATATATAACATTTAACTATTTAAGATATGCTAAGTGAGGTATCATCAACCAGTGATTCTCGTATTTCAACCTTAAGCAAATACTCTACACAACTGATTACATTTTATAATCATACTTAATCCCTGAGGAGATGAGGTATACTGCTCATACTCCAACCGATCATTGCGAAATCGAAATCGGTACCATACATAGGTCAATAGAAGAGCCGGATTTCCATGAACTCATCTTTCTCAGTCAGTGTGAGGACCAAATGCAGGACATCTTGTGTCTCCGCTAAATAGATTTCCAGGGTATACTGACAACTTCTCTATTAGAGTTACAGTGGCATGCTGTACTCTCTTCACAATCGAGAGATTTCATGTTTATCTCACATCGATCCAGTATTAACATCATCGAGAGATTAGTAATACATCCATCCCGGCATTCGGGAGATTAGTGATACATCCATCCCAGTATTTATATAATGAAGGATTGAGAGATTTAATGTTTACCTCACATCAATTCCTCCATTAGGGCGTAAGGAAATTTGCACCCATAACCGTCACATACTCAATAGTATGCCCTCCATGTGTTCCCATGGGAAGACTTGTTTCACCATCACCAACTACATACGATGATGGATCTATGATCAGGGCTCTACATGATAAGATTTCACTTGATTAATTAAGTACATTATCATATTCTTTTAGCATCAAACATGTTTTCAAATATAATTCATTATAACAAATGCTACAAAGAATGAGTACTACTTCTATCGAGTTCTTTTCAAAGCTTTATAAAACATTGGGATCTCAATCCCTTATCACATCAGGGGCATTATCATCCCTTAACATTTCATCATCATAATTATCGAATATGGGTATTCAAACCCTCGATTCCTGAAGAATACTTGTTACTACTTATCAAGTAACCCATATCTTCAGGTCATCTGACCAAGGTAAACATGATACTTGCAATACAGGTATCCCACATGGCTCTTAAAGCCTATTAATCTCTTATTACCTCTCACTAGGCAACACAACATATTATGGCTTACAAGGCCCATAAACAATTTCATTAATAAAACATCATAGCTCATACCTGGCTATGTCCAACATCTCATGATACCTGCATGATTAGTGCATATGATAATAGTTATGTCAATCACATATCAACACTATGCAATGTAAGAGTAGCATCACTATTTCTCATTAGAGTTAGGATTTCCCAATTCATGTTAATTAGGAATACTCATCTCATTACCCAGATTAAGGTTATGGTATATCATCATATTACCCAAGATTAGAGTTTCATACACTATAACCCAAGATTAGGGCTTCACATACCTTTACCCTATATCTGGGTTAGGATTACATATCAAGGTTTCACATAACATTACATAGCATTACTTTGGATTAGAGTTTCACATTACATCATTGCATTAGGGTCTCATATAACATCACCCTTGATTAAAGTTTTACATAACATCTCTGTATTAGGGTTTCACTTAACATCACCCTTGATTAGGGTTTCACATATCATCACCCTTGATTAGGGTTTCTCATGACATCACCCTCAGTTAGGGTTTCACAAGACATCATCCTCAATTAGAGTTTCACATGACATCACCCTCAATTAGGGTTTCATGATCTATTTATCAAGGATCATACCTTAATTACATATTTTATTCATGTTGAAAGTATTGAGGTTTAACCACTACATGATTATCATCCATGTAGGAATTCCTCTCTCTTTCATTCTCTATAGGATATCAATTACTTCAAACTTAAATAGATTAGGACAACTCAACTTGAATGAAGGGTTGACATAGTGTATTATGTCATTACTTTCATAAGCATCAAAGGTTAACCATTCAAAAGGTACTAATCACTTAAGTACCTTGAAGGTACAACCATTGTAATTACCTTTGATAGATATCATCAACAATCATGTAGTTGATTGTACTAATATGTCTTGAATCAATTAGACCTTCAAACGGTCTTGAAGTACCTTGACCTCCATTCGGTCTTGAGGTGCTTGACCTCCATTTGGTCTTGCTTTACTTCTTCAATCGGTTTTGAAACCGTTTGATCAATATATTATTGAAACTGAATGAACCCTAAATAGTTTGTGAACAATTGCCCTTCAAATGGTCTGAGGACCATTTGGTCCAAACCATCATGAAACCGATTGGATCAACTAGGATCTCCTCCAACCAATTGATTGGCTTTAGGGTTTGCTCTATTGAATCGATCATTAATTGAACCATTGAAGTACATCCAATTAAAGCCCTTGGATCTTCAATCATCCATCACAACCCTTAACCTCCAAACGGTCTTGAGACCATTTGGTCTCAAACGATCTTGAAACCATTTGCCTCCAAACGGTCTTGAGACCGTTTGGACCATCAACCAAGTAATTGATCCAATTCAATTAGAAATCCTTCAATCAATCAATTAGGGTTTGCAATCCATTGATCTTTCTTCTAGAATTAATTATAATCAAATCAATTTGAGCCATTGGATCCTCATTAATCACATCAGCGATTAACCCCAAATGGTTTTGAAGTCCAATTTATCCATTCGATCTTGAGATCCATTACCCATTCTATTTTGGACTCAATTACCCATTTGATCTTGTTGTTAATTACCCATTCGGTCTTGGGTTCAACTACCCATTCAGTCTTGAAACTGAATCAACTCAATCGATCTTAAAACCGAATTAACTCAATCGGTTTTGAAACCGATTGCCCCTTCCTTTGTTGAGGTGTGTGCTTAAGATGACATCATCATCTTCAAGCTTCAAACTTTCGAAATCAGTTGTGATTCTTATGGTGATTACAACAACTAATAAAAAGGAAATTGAGAGAGTAGAAAGGTTCAACACACATTGAATAAATTGCAAGCAATAATGACATTTAAGGGTTCAAGTTATATAAACCGCCTCCAAAATTGAATCCAAGCTTCAAGATCCACATCTCCAATGGTGAATGAAGCTTTCACAACTTCCCAAGGATCGTCCTCAAGTCTTTGAGTGAAAGGATTGGCTAGAGTTGAAGATTGAATGAAGAAAAGAAGAAATGAAGCATTGATTTTCGATTTCCACCATGAAACCAAGGTTGAAGATGACTATGGAGCTTACCTACAGGTTGGGGCACGTCCTCCTATTTCTCCTAAGATCCTTTGTGTTCAAACAAAGCAAGGCAAGAAAAGGGATCGAAAAAGCCTTTCATTTGGGTTGGAAATGGGATGTATATAAGGAAATTCAATGAGAGAGAAAGTCTTATAATAATCCTTTAATTTCCAAAATTGGTGCGACATACTCCCCTCCATCCCTTGCACACGAAGCCATCTCCCCCACCTTGCAATTCCTATCCATTATCCATGAATTAAAAGAAAGCAAATTAAGCACCTTAACCATTATAATAATAATATCCATAATTGAGTGGATATTACTTTTCCTTTAACTAATGTGAGTGGGCTCTCCACTCACTTTAGATATTTCGTGGCCTTTGCAAGGCACAAGGACGTTCAAACTTATCCAAATTCAACCATATCATTTTTGGTTGAAGGGCATTTCAATTAATATATTTATTTTTGCATTAAATTAAATTAGGGTTTCAATTATGCTTAAATCTTGATTATTTTAATATCAAGATTCTCTCTCCTCCAAAGTGATTCAAATGAGACGCCCCTCCCATTTTATTTTATCTTCTTGATGCCAAGAAACATGAGGGACTCTGTGGAAGTGGTATTTTGCATATTGAACCCTAGGTTTTGGGTAATTTGCACATTACACCAAAACTAGGTTTTAATGCACAAACATTGCTCAACAAGCTCTTTCTTGGCACTCAGGCTATCACAAGACATACCTCTGCATCAATCTCATTCTTATGATGCTTCAAGACTTGAGGAACATTTTACCATGTAACCGTTGCAAGTTAACCCCTTAACTTGGGTAATTTGCAATTTCGTCCAAAACAAGCAAAATTGTTTCAACATTATTCAAAAAGGACTAAAATTGAAACATAAGTTCCTCTTGAGCCTTAATTACTATTCAAGAGATAAGAGCAAGCATATAATTAACTTTATTAAGCAAAACATCTAGGGTTAAGGCATAACCCAGGTCAGGGATGTTACATAAACGGTTTCAAACCGTTTGAGGGTGTTAATTCAAGATCGTTTGGAGATTTCAATCAAAATCGTTTAAAGGCACAATTAACTCAAAACCGTTTAAGGCCTAAATGGTCTCAAACCGTTTAGAGAATTGGTCCAAGATAGTTTAGAAGATTGGACCAAGATCATTTAAGGGTCAATGGGACCAAGACCGTTTGAAGGGTCAATTGGTCCAAGACCGTTTAAAGGTCTAATTGGTTCAAATCATGTAATTACTTCTAACCCCATAAGTAGTTGAAGGGTATCTCAAGGATGATTTCAAATGGAAGTACCTCTAAAGTGCTCAGGTAATTAGTATAATTAAAGTAATTATCACTTGATGCTTATGAAGGTATTAAATTCAATACACCATGATAAACATAGGTGTATGTTCTTAGTGAGAGGTTAAGTGAACCTAATAAGGTATGCTGATGATGGTATGTGTGTTCCTAAGTACATGGTACAATGATAAGAAGGATAAATACTTAAATAATGCTATGTGCTCCAAGATATGTGGACGCACTGATTTAGGGATTGGGTTAATGAGATAATCATTAAACCCTAATTAATGGACAATGGAAACCCTAATCGAGAAAGATGAGAAACCCTAACCCTAACTTTGGGTAATGGGTTGAGAAATTATAATTTAAATGAAATGGGAAATCCCTAACCCTAATTTGAGTAAAGGGTTGTAAAACCCTAAGATGGGTTGATGTTATATGAAACCCCAATACAGGGTATTGTTAATGGAACCCTAATACATGGTGATGTTATGTGAAAACCTGATAAAGGATGATGTTATGTAAAACCCTAATATAGGGTAATTCTATATGAAACCTTAACTCTAATATAGGGTGAAGGTATGTGAAACCCTAACTTTGGGTTATAATGCATGAAACCTTAATCTTGAGCAATATGATGATAATCCCTAACCCTAATTTTGGGTAATGGGATGAGTATCCCTAATTGACATGAATTTGGAAACCCTAACCCTAATGAGGGACTAGTGATGCTACTATTACTTTGCATAGTGTTGATATGTAATTGATATAACTGTTATCATGTGTACTAATCATGCAGATATCATGAGATGTTGGGCATAGCCAGGTATGAGCTATGATGCTTTATTATTAAAATTGTTTTAAGGGCCTTGTGAGCCATAATATGCTTTGTTGCCTAGAAAGAGGTAAAAAGAGATTAAATGGGCCTTGAAGAGCCATGTGAGATGCTTGTGTAACAAGTATCATGTTTACCTTGGTCATATGACCTGAAGGTATTAGTTACCTGATAAGTGGTAACATGTGTTCTTTGATGAACTGAGGGTTTGAATACCCATATTCCATAATCATGATGATGAGATGTTAAGGGATGAGAATGCCCATGATGTGATAAGGGATTGAGATCCCAATGTTTTATAAAAGCTTCGAGAAGTATTTGATAGAAGTATTACACATTCTTTGTAGCATTTGTTATAATAATTTATGTTTGAAAACCTGACTGATGCTAAAAGAATATGGTAATGTACTTAATTAATCAAGTGAAATCTTATCATGTAGAGCCCTGACCATAGATCCATCATCGTCAGTAATTGGTGATGGTGAAATAGGTTTTCCTATGGGAATTCTTAGAATGCATATTTTGAATATGTAGGGGTAATGGGTGAAAATATCCTTACGCCTCATAGGAATGACTGAGGGCCATATCGTATGTACAGGAATGGTTATGGACCAGATCCCAATAAGAGTATGGCTATGGGTCATAACTCCACAATACCAGGCATTGGCAATGGGCCATATCCTGAAAAGAGTATATGCTAAGGGATATAACTCTATAGAGAAGATGTCAGTATACCCTAGAAAGCTATTTAGTAGAGACATAAGATGTCCTACATATGATCTTGTACTGACCGAGACAAATGAGGTGGAGTCTGACTCTTCCATTGACCTATGTATGGTTCCGATGCTTTACTTAATCGTGGTCGGTTGGAGTATGAGTGGTATACCTCATATCGTCAGGGAATAAGTATGATTGAAAAATGTAATCAGCAGTGTAGCATATTTAATCAAGGATGAAATATGGAAAATCATTGGTTGATGTTACATTGCTTATTATATCCTAAAGTGGATAAATATTATACATGTTCTTCATATTCCTTATTAAAAGAATAGACGATCTACTGCTTATCACTTTATAGTTGTCATACTTTAACATGTGACATTGCTCTATTCTACTTAATAATGATTAAATCCTGTTGTTTAATGAAGATTCCTCTGTTCAGTTTATTACTGTTCATCTGCAATAATAATGTTTCTAGTGGAGAGTATATCTCTCGCTGGGACAATTTTTCAATTGTCTCACCCCCGTGGGATTCAACCTTTTTAGGTGGATGAGGACGAGGAGGTAGAAACCCTACTACAGGGGAAGGACAACAACAACAGGGACAACAATAACATCTTAGGTGGAGATACTGACTATCGTGTCATGTAGATATGAGTCCTATGAGTCGTCTCTATACTCTCAGGTCCTAGGAGATAGTAGTTAGTGCTTTTATGATCGATCTTCAATTTTGGTATTGAAAGCCCCGAGGTTTTATGTTGCTTATGTGTAGATTAACAGAGCAACTGTTGTATGTAATCCTCGAGAGGAAAAGATACATGGTATGTACTTTGTGAACCAGAATGTATGTGTAAATTAATATTTTGGTTCTTGTTATAAGAGTTTCTGGGGAATATATTTCTTTGTAAATGGTTTTAATTTTTAGTGATTTTTAGTAATCCACTAAAAATGATCGCTTCCGCTTAGTCAATGACGTAGCATTTATCATTATCCGATGTTTTGGGATTTGTCGCCACAATAATGTATTATTTTTTTGGGCTTCCTTTCTTTTTTACATAACTGGAACATTTGATGCATTCTATTCGGAGGGTATGGAACAAGTTCAACACCTTTAATTTTTTAGAAGAACATACAACACATGATGTATAACTATATGCTCAAAAGATGCGAATGCACTTCATTATGACAATCATGCAACTAAATGACATGCACCTAAGGATAATGTGCATGTATAACTACTCTATATCTTTCTTTTTCCATTTTAAGCAAACATGCAAAAATAATTGGAATGCACAATATATCTACATGGAATGTAATCAAAGAGTGAACGACAATAATGTGCTCCAGTTCTTATGGTGGAGAGTGAATGTAATTTTGATGGATTAGATCACAAGACTAATTGGCAGAACCTTCAGATAGAATTATATGTCCCTCCTTACTGACTTGTGTACCAATAAATCAAGGGGTTTCTCTCTCTCACTTCAAATTAAAGTCACATTATCATTTGGTTGGTTTAGGCACAACATCCATATCAATCCTCTTAACATGAACCATACAGATACACTATCATGTTCATATGTTTTTAAGTTGACCTACCCAATTAGTTTCACAAGCAATGTCCTCAAGTTCTCACAAGACAAACTTACATTTGTTTAATGATTTTTCATTAAAAATCATTTGCTCACAAAGCCCCAAGTAAAAATGAGATGACATGCAATTAAATTAGACTCCACTAATTACACTAGATAGATAGTGGATCCTAGAAAACAGTAAATCTAGCAATTGAGAAAACTAAGATAAAGAAAGATGTAAATTGAAAAAACAAATAAAAGATTAGATAAAAAAAACTAGATAGACTCTGTTCCAGCACCCCCCTAAGCTTGAACTCGACTATGACCTCATAGTCAAAATCCTAACTTAAGAGGTGGAACAACGATACCCCTTTATTGCTCCGGTGGTGGGTGTGGCGGGTACTGGTGGCTGCTAGGATCCCAAGAAGGATAATGCCCCTGGAATGTCATATCAGATGGGGGCATCGGTGGTGGCTGTGGGTATCCTCCAAAAAAGTTCTGGCTCCAGTAGTGGTCATAAAACGGCTGCCACTGCATCTCCATCCTATGCAACCTGTTGTGGATGGTTTCTTGGTTAGCGAAGAGGAGGCACTCATTCTCATAAATTGCTTGTTGATTCTCGAACAGCCGATTTTTTGTTTCTTGAATCCCCATAAAAGAGGTGGTATGCTGGTGTTGCGTCTGCTGAATATCCTACAATATTGTATACATCCCCTGCATTGAATAGACATCCTCTCCACCTTGAGAGGGCTGTGGTGGCGGTGGCTGGGAAGAAGAGGAGGCTCCATATCTCACCATTGTTGCACATGCAATGAGTGAGAGAGAGAAAGGAGAATGGAGCTCAGAGAATACGGTCGAGGCACTCAGAGAAGATGGAGATCTATAGAGCCGAAGAAGATGCGTGAGGAAGATCGTCAGTGGTGATATCGATTGCTCTCGGGTGCTCAAAGATGCTTGGACTCAGTTGTGTAGGATAAGTACTGAGGATGTGATTTTAGATTGAAGAACTGCCTCCCTTTTTATAAGGGTCGGCCGTTGCTACTGTTGGCACGTCGATACCATCGATGCATCCGTCGATAGTATCGACGACTGTTGAAATCTATGGCTCGCTACAATCGACGGCTGTTGATGGCCCGATGTGGGGGCCCGAATCATCTACATGTCGATGGTAGCGACGGTGTGTCGATACCATCAATGGTGCCCTCAGATCGACATTGTGGACCATTGATGGAAATGCGTGAATCGTTGATGTATCCGTCGATACCATCGACTGGTACAACTGACCCAGCTGATGCTGACATGTGGCTGACCGAGCTAGAAAAGGCCTTCAGAATCCTTAA
Organism: Alisma plantago-aquatica; assembly: GCA_963693085.1. NCBI lineage: Eukaryota > Viridiplantae > Streptophyta > Magnoliopsida > Alismatales > Alismataceae > Alisma > Alisma plantago-aquatica. The sequence goes on from OY856409.1 coordinate 676,078,172, forward strand.
TATCCAAGAAACTGAGAAGGTTAGACATGCAGTGTACTTTCTTAAAGGGAGTGCTAGCTACTGGTGGACAATAGAAGAGGGTAAGAGGCCAGATGTTGAAATCAGATGGGAGGAATTCCGATTAGAATTCGTGAGTAGATACTTCCCTAAGATGTTTCTAGATGAGAAGATCTCTCAGTTTGAGCGGATAAGGCAAGGACCGCAGAACATTAGTGAGTATGAAGCTAAGTTTATGGAGCTTCTGCGGTTCTGTCTGCATATGGCTGCTTCATATGAGGAGAGGATTCAATATTTTGAGAAGGGGCTGAACACTGAATTGACCACTCCTATGTCTGCCTTAGAGAACAGGGAGAGGTTCGCCACCTTTGTGGAGTCCGTGAGACGGATAGAAAGGTCCGTGACTTAGAAGTGTCAGGCTCACAATAAGAAGGTGTATACGTAGTTCTAGGGACAGAGGTCGGAGAGTTTTAAGAAACCAAGATTTTCTGCACCAACATCACCACCAAGGTTCAATACCCAGATACAGTTGACATCCAGCAAGGGTAGAGGTCGTAGTTTACCACCGAATAGAGCTCCCAGTACAACATCAACGTCAGCAACTGGACCTTTTAGACCATATCAAGAGAATAGAACCTGTCACCAGTTTAGACAGGTAGGACATTTAGTGAGGGATTGTCTAGTTGGAAACACAGTGGTGACTCAACCTCTGAGGCAGAGTCAGCAAGGCTCTCAGAGATGATAGTTTTTGAGTAGCGCTAGGGGACGTGGACAAGCGTCCCAAGTTGATTCATAGACACCTAACAACTGAGCACAGGGTCAACACCAGGAAACAACAAGATTGTATGTGATGAATCAACCTGAAGCAGTAGTCAACCCTCGAGTTGTGACATGTCAGATGGAACTACTTCATTCTGATATGTCTTCATCCTACTTCATATTTGTTTTAATTGATCCGGGTGCTACGCATTCCTTTATCACTCGAAGAGTGATTCATGATTGCAACATGAGTGTCAGTCATAGAACAAATAGTCTGTTATTAGAAACCCTTTTGTTGGGATCTGCAGTGCTGCGGGAGGTGTGTTCTCCCTGCATTCTTTCCTTTTCTAAGCATCACATTCAGGTGGATCTTATACCACTTGAGATGCATGAGTTTGATATAATTCTTGGGATGGACACCTTAGAAAAGTATAAGGTTTTCTTGGATTGTGATTCCAAGCAAGCTGTGTTCACAGATGACGGTGACACGTGGATCTTTCAGGGAGATAGAAAGATTCTTCCAACCTGTCTTGTGTCATCTATGGTATTTGAGAATCTGGAGACAAGGATGCTTTGCATTCTTGGCTCATGTGGTAGACACCACAATGGAGAGCCCTAATCTTTCTGAAGTTCTGATTGTTAGGGAGTTTGAAGATGTGTTCCCTGAGGAACTTCTAGGTGTACCTCTGCCCTGAGAGATTGATTTTGATATTAATCTAATCCCGAGCATGCAACCAATAGCACAAACACCATATAGAATGGCACCTACTGAGATGGCAGAGCTCAAGAAATAGCTGCAAGAGTTATTTGAGAAGGGTTTTATCCAACCGAGTACTTCACCATGGGGTGCTCCGGTTCTCTTTGTTAAGAAGAAGGATAGATCGATGCGATTATGCATTGATTATAGACAATTGAATAAAGTAACCATAAAGAACAAGTATCCTTTGCCAAGGATCGATGACCTGTTTGATCAGTTGCGTGGTGCAACTATCTTTTCTAAGATAGATCTGAGATTGGGATATCATCAGTTGCGTATCAAGGAGAGTGACATATCTAAGTCTTCCTTTAGGATAAGGTATGGTCACTATGAGTTCATAGTTATGTCGTTTGGACTAACTAATGCACCAACTGCATTCATGGAACTCATGAATATAATCTTTCGACCTTTTCTTGATCAGTTCATAGTAGTCTTCATAGATGACATCTTGGTATACAGTAGAGATGATCAACAACATGAGCAACACCTCCGTCAGGCTTTAAATTTGCTAAGAGAGCATAAGTTGTATGCTAAGTTTAGCAAATGTGAGTTCTGGTTATCAGAAGTTTCTTTTCTAGGACACATAATATCTGCCTCAGGTATCTGTGTTGATCCTAAGAAGGTAGAGTCTGTCCTGGAATGGGAACAACCAAAGACACTGACAGAGATACACAATTTCTTAGGACTGGCAGACTATTACAGGAGATTAATTAAGAACTTCAGTTCTATAGCTTTACCCTTAACCAAGTTGACCAGGAAGGAGGTTCCTTTTGTCTGGAATGAAAAGTGTCAACATTCTTTCCAGCTGTTGAAAGGAAGGTTAACAAGTGCACCTGTGCTGGTGTTACCTGAGCAAGGGAAGGGGTACATAGTTTTTTGTGATGCATCTAAGAATGGCCTAGGATGTGTGTTGATGCAGGATAATCAAGTGATTTCTTTTGCCTCTCGATAATTTAAGAAACACGAGGAGAATTATCCTACACATGATCTAGAGCTAGCTGCTGTGGTTCATGCTTTGAAAATCTAGAGACATTATCTTTATGGAGAAACATTCCAGATTTTCACGGACCATAAGAATCTAAAATATATCTTCTCACAACACGAGTTGAACATGAGACAACGCCGCTGGATGGAGTTAATCAAGGACTATGATTGTACAATTGATTATCATCCAGGGAAGGCTAATGTAGTGGTTGATGCACTAAGTAGGAAATCATCATCACCCACCTTAGATAAAGTACAGTTGAATTCCTTAGTGTGATTTAAAAGAGATATGCTTATCTCCTTAAGGCAAAACAATATACAGCTTAAGGTATCGTTGTTAGCCGGGCTGTTAGCTGAGATGCAAGTGAAACCTACTCTGAGACAGCAGATTAAAGAAGCACAACAAGCTGATGTTGTAGTACAACAGATCAGGTCAGAGTATGGTAGTGAGAAACGAGATGGCTTTCATGAGTCAGAGGATCAAGTAGTCTTTTACCATGGTAGGATGGTAGTACCTGATGCCAATGACTTAAGGAAGTTAGTCTTGGAGGAAGCTCATTCTTCGATGTATGCAATGCATCCAGGGAGCACCAAAATGTATCATAACTTGAAGGATATGTATTGGTGGCCTAGATTGAAGAAGGATGTAGCTGAGTTTGTTATGCAGTTTCTGGTGTGTCAGTAGGTTAAAGCTGAACATCAAAAGCCCGCAGGAACAATGCAACCTTTGCCTATACCACAGTGGAAATGGGATCATGTGACCATGAACTTTGTGGTTGGTTTTCCTAGAACAACCAAAGGTCATGATTCCATATGGGTGATAGTTGATAGGTTGACTAAGACAACACATTTCCTTCTTGTCAAAACAACCTACACTGCTGAGAAGCTTGCACAGATATATATACATGAGATAGTGCGGTTGCACGGGGTTCCAACTACTATCGTTTCTGATAGAGGTCCCCAGTTCACGAGTTGTTTTTGGGAACGACTACATAAATATTTGGGTACGCAGTTAAGGTTTAGTACTACCTTTTACCCACAGACAGATGGACAATCTGAGAGGACCATATAAACCTTGGAGGATTTGCTTAGAGCATGTGTCCTTCAGTTTGTAGGAAGTTGGGATCTACACCTGAGCTTGATAGAATTTTCTTACAATAATAGCTATTAGCACAGTATTGATATGGCACCAAATGAAGCATTATATGGTAGACGTTGTAGATCTCCTTTATGTTGGTATGAAACAGGAGAATATCAACTTTTGGGTCCGGAGCTTGTGCAGCAAACAACTGAGAAGATTAAAGTAATACAACAACAATTAAAGGCTGCACATGATAGACAGAAGTCGTACGCCGACAAACGACAAAGACCTTTAGAATTACAAGTTGGAGATAAAGTATATCTCAAGGTCTCGCCTTGGAAAGATGTCCTTAGATTTGGGAAGAAGGGAAAGTTAGCTCCTAGATTTATGGGGCCTTATCCAATCATTGAATGGATTGGAAAGGTAGCCTATAAGCTAGAGTAGCCACCCGAGCTGCATAAGTTGCATCCAGTGTTCCATATCTCCATGCTGAGAAAGTGTCATCCTGACACAGAGTTAGTTTTACAACCTGTGGAGGTAGAACTAAATGATGATATATCATATGTTGAAGGATCTGTGATGATCCTTGACAATAATTAAAAAGCTGAATAAGAAAGACATATGTCTTGTGAAAGTTCTCTGGCATCATCATGGCATTGAAGAATCTACGTGGGAGCTAGAGGAAGAGATGAGGAAGAAGTACCCTTCTCTTTTCTCTTGATGATTTCAGGGATGAAATCTCTGTTAGGGGTGGATAATTTGTAACATCCCTAACCTGGGTTATGCTTTAACCCTAGATGTTTTGTTTAAGAAAGATAATTATATGCTTGCTCTTATCTTTTAAAAAGTAATTAAGGCTCAAGAGGAACTTATGTTTCAATTTTAGTCCTTTTTGAATAATGTTGAAAACAATGTTTTGTCTGTTTTGGACTAAAGTGCAAATTATCCAAGTTGAGGTGTTAACTTGCAAATGTTACATGATAAATGTTCCTCAAATTTTGAAGCATAATAAGAATGAGAATGATGCAGATGTATGGTTACCACAAGCCTGAGCACCAAGAAAGAGCTTGTTAAGCAATGTTTGTGCATTAAAACCTAGTTTTGGTGTAATGTACAATTTACCCAAAACTTAGGGTTCAATATGCAAAATATCACTCCTAGAGAGTTCCTAATGTATTTGGTATCAATTAGAGACAAGAAAATCAGAGGGGCGTCTCATTTGAATCACTTTGGAGGAGAGAGAATCTTGATATTAAAATAATCAAGATTTAAGCATAATTGAAACTCTAATTCAATTTAATGCAAAAAAATAAATATATTAATTGAATTGCCCTTCAAACAAAAATGGATGGTTGAATTTCCTTAAGTATGAACGTTCTTGTGCCTTGCAATGGCACCAAAATATCTAAAGTGAGTGGAGAGCCCACTCACATTAGTTAAAGAAAAAGTAATATCCACTCAATTTTGGATATTAATATTATATTGATTAATGTGCTTAATATGTCTTCTTTTAATTCATGGATAATGAAGAGGAATTACAAGGTGGGGGAGATGGCTTCATATAAAAGGGATGGAGGGGAGTATGTGTCACCAATTTTGGGAGTTGAAGGAATTATTTATCACTTTCTCTCTCATTGAAATTCCCTTATACACATCCCATTTTCAACCCACATGAAAGGCTTTTTCGATTCCTTTTTCTTTCCTTGCTTTGGTTGAACACAAGGGAGCTTAGGAGCAGCAGGAGGACGTGCCCCAACCTGTAGGTAAGGTCCATAGTCATCTTCAACCTTAATTTCATGGTGGAAATCGAAATCCAATGCTTAATTTCTTCTTTTCTTCATTCAATCTTCAACCTTAGCCATTCATTTCACTCAAAGACTTGAGGATGAGCCTTTGGAAGTTGAGGAAGCTTCATTCACCATTGAGAATGTGAAGATTGAATCTTGGATTCAATTTTGAAGGCGGGTTATATAACTTGAACCCTTAAATGTCATTATTGCTTGCAATTTATTCATCATGTGTTGAACCTTTCTTCTTTCTCGATTTCCTTTTGATTAGTTGTTAAAATCACCATAAGAATCACAATTGATTTCTAAGGTTTGAAGCTTGAAGTTGATGATGTCATCTTAAGCACACACCTCAAAAAAGGAATGGGCAAACAGTTTTCAAAACCGATTGAGCTAATTCAGTTTCAAAACCGATTGAGCTAATTCGATTTCAAAACCGAATGGGTAATTGATTTCAATATCGGATGAGTAATTGAGTTCGAAACCGAATGGGTAATGATTTCAAGATCGAATGGGTAAATTGAACTTCAAAACCATTTGGGTACTTTGACCGTTTGAAGGAGTTGACCGTTTGGAGGTCGAAACGGTTTCAAACCGTTTGAAGGTGTTAATTCAAGATCGTTTGGAGATTTCAATCAAAACCGTTTAAAGGCACAATTAACTCAAAACCGTTTAAGGCCTAAAGGGTCTCAGACCGTTTAGAGAATTGGTCCAAGACCGTTTAGAAGATTGGACCAAGATCGTTTAAGGGTCAACGGGACCAAGACCGTTTGAAGGGTCAATTGGTCGAAGACCGTTTAAAGGTCTAATTGGTTCAAATCATGTAATTAATTCTAACCCCGTAAGTAGTTGAAGGATATCTCAATGATGATTTCAAATGGAAGTACCTCTAAAGTGCTAAGGTAATTAGTATAATTAAAGTAATTATCACTTGATGCTTATGAAGGTATTAAATTCAATACACCATGATAAACATAGGTGTATGTCCTTAGTGAGAGGTTAAATGAACCTAATAAGGCATGATGATGATGTTATGTGTGTTCCTAAGTACATGGAACAATGATAAGTATGATTAATACTTAAATAATGCTATGTGCTCCAAGATATGTGGAAGCACTGATTTAGGGATTGGGTTAATGAGATAATCATTAAACCCTAATTAATGGAGAATGGAAACCCTAATCGAGAAAGGTGAGAAACCCTAACCCTAACTTTGGGTAATGGGTTGAGAAATTCTAATTGAAATGAAATGAGAAATCCCTAACCCTAATTTGAGTAAAGGGTTGTAAAACCCTAAGATGGGATGATGTTATATGAAACCCTAATACAGGGTATTGTTATATGGAACCCTAATACATGGTGATGTTATGTGAAAACCTGATAATGGATGATATTATGTAAAACCCTAATTTAGGGTAATGCTATATGAAACCTTAACTCTAATATAGGGTGAAGGTATGTGAAACCCTAACTTTGGGTTATAATGCATGAAACCTTAATCTTGAGCAATATGATGATAATCCCTAACCCTAATTTTGGGTAATGGTATGAGTATCCCTAATTGACATGAATTTGGAAACCCTAACCCTAATGAGGGAATAGTGATGCTACCATTACTTTGCATAGTGCTGATATGTAATTGATATAACTGTTATCATGTGTACTAATCATGCAGGTATCATGAGATGTTGGGCTAGCCAGGTATGAGCTGTGATGCTTTATTATTAAAATTGTTTTAAGGGCCTTGTGAACCACAATATGCTTTGTTGCCTAGAAAGAGGTAACAAGAGATTAAATGGGCCTTGAAGATCCATGTGAGATGTTTGTGTAACAAGTATCATGTTTACCTTGGTCAGATGACCTGAAGGTATTAGTTACCTGATAAGTGGTAACATGTGTTCTTTGATGAACTGAGGGTTTGAATACCCATATTCCATAATCATGATGATGAGATGTTAAGGGATGAGAATGCCCATGATGTGATAAGGGATTGAGATCCCAATGTTTTATAAAAGCTTCGAGAAGTATTTGATAGAAGTATTACACATTCTTTGTAGCATTTGTTATAATAATTTATGTTTGAAAACCGGACTGAAGCTAAAAGAATATGGTAATGTACTTAATTAATCAAGTGAAATCTTATCATGTAGAGCCCTGACCATAGATCCATCATCGTCAGTAATTGGTGATGGTGAAATAGGTTTTCCTATGGGAATTCCTAGAATGCATATTTTGAATATGTGGGGGTAATGGGCGAAAATATCCTTACGCCTCATAGGAATGACTGAGGGCCATATCCTATGTACATGAATGGTTATGGAGTAGATCCCAATAAGAGTATGGCTATGGGTCATAACTCCACAATACCAGGCATTGGCTACGAGCCATATTCTGAAAAGAGTATATGCTATAGGATATAACTCTATAGCAAAGATGTCAGTATACCCTAGAAAGCTATTTAGCAGAGACACAAGATGTCCTGCATATGATCTTGTACTGACCGAGACAAATGAGGTGATGGAGTCTGGCTCTTCCATTGACCTATGTATGGTACCGATGCTTTACTTAATCGTGGTCAGTTGTAGTATGAGTGGTATACCTCATCTCCTCAGGGCATAAGTATGATTGAAAAATGTAATCAGCCGTGTAGCGTATTTGCTCAAGGATGAAATATGGAAAATCATTGGTTGATGTTACATTGATTATTGTATCCTAAAGTGGATAAATATTATACATGTTCTTCATATTCCTTATTTTTTTTGGTCAGTCAAAAAAGCATGTTACTAAAACCAGAACTTGAGGTACAAAAAAGTGCCCCTAAAAATTAACTACCCCTTGATACTCAAGACAACAAGGTATCAAGGTACAAAATCTGTTACTCATGGGCACATACAAAGAAAACCCTCCGAACATCCCATACACCCAGATACAAAATGAAGGAGAGGCCAAGTCCCCAAAACCACTAAGCACACCCACAAAGGAGGGGACCCCAACCCACCAAAACCTTGAATCCAAAGGAATAGAAAGCACAGAAAAGGAGATCCCTGCATACACCCATGATAACAAACCACTACCAGAAAAAACAATTCTAGCAGACCAGAAACTGAACACAAGAAACCCGAAGGCAAACCAAACTAGATCTAACCCACCACTGATCAGCCAGGAAAGAAGATGGGGGACAAGCAAGCCCCCTTCACTGCAATAAAGAGCACCCACATACATGGAAGAAAGACTAACTCCCTTCTCCATCAGCCTCCCTGTCTCAAGCAGTAAGAAAGAAAGGTTGTAGCAATAGGGCATCTCTTCCACCACTGACCCACTAGGAAGAGTCTCCCACTTCTCCTCCCTTTGCCTTAGTCTTCTTCCAAATCTTCTTATGCCTTGGACTGCCATTAACCTTGAAGTCAACCACGGGGTCCGGTTCACTTTATAGTTGTCATACTTTAAGAGGTGACATTGCTCTATTCTACTTCATATTGATTAAATCATGTTGTTTAATGAAGATTCCTCTGTTAAATTTATTACTGTTCATCTGCAATAATAATGTTTTTGGCGGAGAGTTATATCTCTCGCTGGGACAATTTTTCAATTGTCTCACCCCCGTTGGATTCAACCTTTTTAGGTGGACAAGGACGAGGAGGTAGAAACACTACTATAGGGGAAGGACAACAACAACATGGATAGTAGTAACATCTCAGGTGGAGATACTGACTGTCGTGTCATGTAGATATGAGTCCTATGAGTCGTCTCTATACTCTCAGGTCCTAGGAGATAGTAGTTAGTGCTTTTATGATCGATCTGCGATTTTGGTATTGAAAGCCCCGAGGTTTTATGTTGCTTATGTGAAGATTAACATAGCAACTGTTGTATGTAATCCTCGTGAGGAAAAGATACATGTCATGTACTTTGTGAACCAGAATGAATATGTAAATTAATATTTTGGTTCTTGTTATAAGAGTTTCCGGGAAATGGATCTCTTTGTAAATGGTTTTAATTTTTAGTGATTTTCAGTAATCCACTGCAAATGATCGATTCCGCTTAGTCAATGATGTAGCATTTATCATTATCCGATGTTTTGGGATTTGTTTCCACAACAATGTATTATTTTTTGGGCTTCCTTCCTTTTTTACATAACTGGCACATTTGATGCATTCTATTCGGAGGGTATGGAACAAGTTCAACACCTTTAATTTTTCAGAAGAACATACAACACATGATGTACAAATATATGCTCAAAAGATACGAATGCACTTCATTATGACAATTATGCAACTAAATGACATGCACCTAAGGATAATGTGCATGTATAACTACTCTATATCTTTCTTTTTCCATTTTTAAGCAAAACATGCAAAAATAACTGGAATGCACAATATATCTACATGGAATGTAATCAAAGAGTGAACAACAATAATGTGCTCTAGTTCTTATGGTGGAGAGTGAATATAATTTTGGTGGATTAGATCACAAGACTAATTGGCAGAACCTTCAGATAGAATTATATGTCCCTCGTTACTGACTTGTGTACCAATAAATCAAGGGGTTTCTCTCTCTCACTTCAAATTAAAGTCATGTTATCATTTGGTTGGTTTAGGCTCAACATCCATATCAATCCTCTTAACATGAACCATACAAATACACTATCATGTTCATATGTTTTTAAGTTGACCTACCCAATTAGTTTAACAAGAAATGTCCTCAAGTTATCACAAGACAAACTTATAATTGTTTAAGGATTTTTCATTAAAAATCATTTGCTCAAAAAGCCCCAAATAAAAACGAGGTGACATGCAATTAAATTAGACTCCACTGATTACACTAGATAGATAGTGGATCCTAGAAAATAGTAAATCTAGCAATTGAGAAAACTAAGATAAAGAAAGATGAAAATTGTAAAAACAAATAAAAGATCAAATAAAAAAAATTAGATAGACTCTATTCCAACACCCCCCTAAGCTTGAACTCGACTATGGCCTCATAGTCAAAATCCTAACTTAAGAGGTGGAACAACGATACCTCTTTATTGATCCGGTGGTGGGTGTGGCGGGTACTGGTGGCCGCTAGGATCCCAAGAAGGATAATGCCCCTGGAATGTCATATCAGATGGGAGCATTGATGGTGTCTGTGCGTATCCTCCAAAAAAGTTCTGGCTCCAGTAGTGGTCGTAAAACGGCCACTGTTGCATCTCCATCCTATGCAACATGTTGTGGATGGTTTCTTGGTTAGCGAAGAGGAGGCGCTCATTCTCGTAAATTGCTTGTTGATTATCGAACAACCAATTTGTTGTTTCTTGAATCCCCGCAAAAGAGGCGGTATGCTGGTGTTGCGTCTGCTGAATATCCTATAGTATTGTATACATCCCCTGCATTGAATAGACATCCTCTCCACCTTGAGAGGGATATGGTGGCGGTGGCTGGGAAGAAGAGGAGGATCCATATCTCACCGTTGTTGCACATGCAATGAGCGAGAGAGAGAGAAAGGAGAATGGAGCTCGGAGAAGACGATCGAGGCACTCAGAGAAGATGGAGATCCGCAGAGCCGAAGAAGATGCGTGAGGAAGATCATCAGTGGTGATCTCGGTTGCTCCCGGGCGCTCGGAGATGCTTAGACTCAGTTGTGTAGGATAAGCACTGAGGATGTGATTTTAGATTGAAGAATTGCCTCCCTTTTTATAAGGGTTGGCCGCTGCTACTGTTGGCGCGTCGATACCATCAACGCATCTGTCGATAGTATCGACGACTGTTGAAATCTACGGATCACTACAATCAACGACTGTTGATGGCCCGATGTGGGGGCCCGAATCGTCTACATGTCGATGGTAGCGACGGGGTGTCGATACCATCAACGGTGCCCTCGGATCGGTGTTGTGGACCGTTGATGGAAACACGCGAATCGTTGACGTGTCCGTCGATACCATCGACTAGGTGTCGATAGTATCGACACCTGTGAATTCTTCTGATCCTAGTGAGGGTTTTGCGGTGCTTTTTTTCTAATAGTGGGTCAATACCATCGACCAGGGCATCGATAGTATCGACTTTACTGAGAAAAACCAGTCTGAAAATCTTCATACATCTCACGACCAGTGACGACTTGTCGATACCATCGATGTCTACCATCTTTCTGCATGTTCCTGTTTCGATACCATCAACGAGGCCGTCGATAGTATCGACGGGATGAAGTTTTGGTAGAATTTTTTGCTGTTCCAATTTCAATACCATCGACCCAGGCATCGATGGTATCCACCGTTTCCCAGCCTACACACTAAAAAAATATATTAGGGTATCATTTTAAGAGACTAAGTGCTAAATTAATAAAAACTACCTAAGAATATAATTTTTTTTTCAAGAAATAACCATGTAAGCTACTAAGGTTGGGTTGCCTCCCAACAAGTGCCTCATTTAGCATCTTGGGCTAGACGCAATGATGCTCCTCATTCCTCTTTTAGTGCCATGAATTTGAACTCATGCACTTTCCTTGCGTAATCTTCCCCATAGTAGTGCTTCAGCCTTTGACCATTCACCAAGAATGTTCCCGCACCATCTCTCACCATGATAGCACCATGGGGTCGCACCTCCTCAACCACAAAGGGTCCACTCCACCGGGATTTCAATTTCCCGGGATGTAACTTCAATCTCAAATTGAACAATAGCACACTATCACCCTTCTTGAAAACTCGCAATTGAATGTGGCGATCATATATTTGCTTTGTCCCCTCCTTGTTGATCCTCGAGTTCTCATATGCATTCATCCTTAGCTCATCCAACTCATTGAGCTCTAGCATCGTATTTCTTCTTGCATCATCAATGTTCATGTTTAGCTTCCTTAGCGCCCAATGCGCCTTATGCTCTAACTCCACCGGCAAGTGACAAGCCCGCATGTAAGCCAACCTAAAAGGCGTGGTGCCTATCGGCGTTTTAAACGGGGTCCTTTATGCCCATAGTGCATCCGGTAGTAGTGCACTCCAATTTTTCTTGGAAGAGGCCACCGTGCATTCCAAGATCTTCTTGATTTCCCTATTGGACACCTCCACTTGGCCTTGCATCTGCGGGTGGTATGGGATACATACATTATGATTGACCCCGTATTTACTCAATAGTGCAGCAAATTTCTTATTCGTGAAGTGGGTGCCGCCATCACTTATGATCATTTGTGACACACCAAACCTACAAAAGATATTCTATTTCACGAACCTGCACACTACCGCAACGTCGTTAGTCCTTGTGGGTATTGCCTCTACCCACTTCGACACATAATCAACAACAAGCAAGATATATAAATTAGATTTGGAGGACACAAAGGGTCCCATGAAATCAATGCCCCACAAATAAAATACCTCAACTTCTTGGAACACCTTGAGGGGCATTTCTTTCCACCTTGAGATGTTACCTTCCCTTTGACATGAGTCACACCTCCTCACATAATCATAAGCATCTCGGAAGAGTGTGGGCCAATAAAAGCCACTCTCTAATACCTTAGCCGCCGTCCTTGTGCTTGCATGATGACCGCCGGTGGGCAATGTATGACAGTGACTGAGCACACTATCATATTCACTCTCGGGTACACATCTACATAAAATTCCATCCCTGCTCTGTCTCAAAAGAATAGGGTCATCCCAAAAATAATATCTCAAAGAAGGGAAAAACCTCTTTTTCTCTTGGCAAGTCCAATCATCCGGGAGTTCTTTGCATGCAAGATAATTCACGATATGCGAAAACCATGGGTCCTTAGATTGAATAGAAAGAATTTGCTCATCCGGGAAGGTCTCGGTAATGGGTATGTTAGTATATCTCTCATCTTCCCACTCTAACCGAGACAAGTGGTCCACAACTGCATTCTCAATGCCCGCCTTGTCCTTAATCTCAATGTCAAATTCTTACAAGAGTAGGATCCACCTAATGAGTCTAGGCTTGGCATCTTTCTTTTCCATTAAGTACTTTATGGCGACATGGTCCATTCATACCACAACTTTAGATCCCACTAAATATTGCCTAAATTTTTCGAATGCAAAAACCACAACAAGCAATTCTTTTTCTGTGGTGGTGTTATTAAGTTGGGCATAATTAAAAGTCTTAGAAGCATAGAAAATGACTGTGGGTTTATTCTCAAGGCACTTCCCAAGAACGGCCCCCACGGCAAAATATGATGCATCACACATAAGCTCAAAGGGCTTACTCCAATTCGACGTTTGAACAATCGGTACGAAAATCAACTTTTTCTTGAGAACATCGAAGGCATGCATACATTTGTCATTGAAATAAAAAACCACATCCTTGTCAAGCAATTATGATAATGGCTTTGCGATTTTAGAAAAATCCTTGATAAACCGGCGATAAAACCCCGCATGACCAAGGAAGCTCCTCACCCCTTTCAGCGAGTTCGGTGGGGGTAGTTTGGAAATAACCTCAATCTTTATGGGATCTACCTCCAGTCTCTTACTAGACACCTTGTGTCCAAGCACTATGCCTTCGCTAATCATCATATGACATTTTTCCCAATTGAGGACTAAATGTGTGTCCTCACATATTTGTAGCACCTTGTATATATTATATAAGAACTCATCAAAAGACTCAACGTAGACAGAAAAGTCATCCATAAACACCTCTACACAATGCTCTACCATATCCGAAAAGATAGCAAGCATGCAGTGCTGAAAAGTGGCCGGTGCGTTGCACAAACCGAATGGCATATGGCGATTTGCGAAAGTCTCATAAGGGCAAGTGAAGGTAGACTTCTCTTGGTCCTTAGGGTATATGGAAATCTAGTTATAGTTGGAATAGCCATCTAAAAAGCAAAAGTAAGAGCGGCCAGCCAGCCGCTCTAAAATCTGATCAATGAATGGCAGGGGAAAATGATCTTTCAAAGTGGCAGAATTTAAACGACGGTAATCAATGCAAATAGGGAAATAGTTAATCTTATTAGTCAATACGAACAAACATCAGGTCAAAAATAAATTATGACAAGACTGAAGTTGCTTTTAGTAAAGGAGTGCACCAGGAAGCCAAACAAGCACTGAAGAAGATTCTTAATGTCTGAGAAGTTGACAGACATGCAATGAATATGGGACTCACTATGGACATAAGAAGATCCAAAAGGTAAGTTTTCAACTTTGTGAAAGAGAGAGTTTAGAAAAATCTATAAGGATGGAAAGAAAGGTTCCTATCCAATCCCGGTAAGGAAGTTCTCACCAAGTCTATAGCTCAAGCGATACCTTCCTACATTATGAGTGTCTTCCATATTCCTCCAACAATCTTACATGAAATCCAGAGTTGCATTGCACATTTTTGGTGGGGCGCTAAAGGCTCACAAAGATAAATCTCATGGCAATGCCGGTCCAATCTTTGCAAACCAAAGAGAGCGAGTGGTATGGGTTTTTGAGATTTTCATGCCTTCAATTAGGTGTTACTAGCCAAACAAGTTTGGCACCTTCTATCAAATACCAAATCCTTTGCTTATAGGGTGCTTAAAGCCATATATTTTCCAAGGTCCTCTATTCTTATGGCCGCAAGTGACTACAACCCAAGTTACACATGGAGTGGTATATGGGGATCCAAGTCAATAATTTGGGAAGGAGTGAGCCGACGAGTAGGTGATGGGAAGTCGATCAATGTGTGGACAGACTGGTGGCTTTATAACTCAATAGAGGATCTTAGTGCATATTGCAAGGAGACACATGATGGACTCATGTGAGTGTGTGACTTACTCTCGACAGATGGTGTCACATGGGATATATAGATTATTTCCTCACTTTTTCCACTGGATATCATCCAAAAGAGATCAAGCACCCCTCTAAGAAAAAGGACACCTACGGGTAGTCTAATGTGGTGGCCAGAACCACGAGGAGTTTTCTCCACAAAATCATCATATTGGCTCAACCACATGGGAAAGACATGTTTTGTGGTAGGACGGACAACACACAATGATATAATCTAGAGTTGGGTTTGGAAGTTAGGTTGGCTGCCAAGACTCTCACACTTTGTATAGGAGCCTAGCTACCATGGGGATACTCTTTGATCAATATTGTAATACTGATGGTTTGTGCCCCATATGTAGGAGGATAAAGAAGCTATGTATCATATGCTATATGATTGTAGGGAGGCGAAGAAGGTATGTGATGATTCAATGGTGTATGACCTCATATATGAATCTTATAACCTACCACTAAGGGACCAATTATTCTTTCTTGCAGGCAAGCTATCCAACAAGGAGGTGGACCCGTCTCTAGTGATCGCCTGAGGAATATGGTCTTAGAGGAACAACTTTGTGTTCAACTCACAAGAATGAGACTGAGGCTTTATTTCAAGGAGATTCACTAGCATAATAGAGGAATACAGGGCAGTGAACACGACCTAGCATCCTGAAGCCCAGTAGGACAAAAGAACACAACAGGTCAGGTGGAAACCACCCCCTCTCAACCAACTGAAAGTGAACACAAATGTGGAAATAGGCAAGCACGGAGGTATTGGATTTGGAGGTATAATGAGGGACTCAAATGGAGAGGTTCTGGAGATTTTTGCAGAGAAATGAGACCTCTCAATCTCAGCTTAACTTGGTGAAGCTTTAGATCTCAGGTTTTACATGTAGAAGACCTTAGAGAAATAATATCAGAATGTCATTTTCAAATCAGATTCTCTGACCCTGGTCACTACTTTGGCAAAAGGTCCCAGTAGGATGGATCACTTGGGTCTAATATTCGATGACATTATTTCTTTATCCTGTTCGTTTAGCTCTTTATCTTTTGTTTTTGCTAGTAGATCATGTAACATGGTTGCCCATTCGGTGGCCAAATTGGCACTGGAAAGAAATCTAGTTAACCGCTCGCTGTGTGAAACTCTTCCCCCAACGATCATGAACTCTGTTCTATTTGGCTAGAATGGTAAAGACTTCATTTGAACTTTGAAAAAAACTAATGTCATTCCATTATATTTTATTAAATTGGGAATGCAACTGAATTTTATTTTTTTGTTATAAAGGAAGAAAAGTTTAATTATAGTGAAAAAGAAGGCAGAAGGAAACAAGTTGCTCCATGAGTCCCTTTTGAATGATGAAGTCTATCGTCCGGTACACTACATCCATAGATCTGAGAGTCATGGCATTGTTGTGCATAAATTTTTGCACCCTCTTGAGAAGCTTCACATTATGTGGTGCTAAGAACCCAAAAGTATCAAAAATGAAAGGTATGAAAATATGTTGATTGTCAATACACGCTTTCTCATATTTAACTACTTTGGCTAAGGTAGCTTTTAGGGAAACCTATTCCACAATAAAATCTCCACCTTTCAAGACCACCAATGGAGAAACTCTTATTTAATCCACACATGCATGCTTCCTTCCAACCCAACAAAAAATCAAGACATCCGCTAGCCTAAGAGATGACTTCCCCTCATGTGGATCAGAAAAAAATTCACTGATGCCTCTTTCTTAGCAGAAATCCCCGCATGTCTAAATACATTATAAAGAACATACCTAACATGATCATGCCTATACTTGAAGTCGGATAGTTCTCTGTGATGAATCACATACTCCTCAAAGGAGTCTAAGAATGCCTTGTGGCAGACTAGACATACCTCATTGGCTAGAAATAGGAGAATCATAAGACGATATCTGAGAATAGCATGATACTCTACTGAAGACATATGTAGTCTAAGCTCATCAATACGAGCAACAAGAGGAAAATCTTGAGCATGATCTGCTTGCAAACATCCAAAAATACTCCTTTTGTTTAATGGTCATGCCAAACTTAATATCCACGTCTTTAACAAATAACAATTTTACTAAAATGGGTACTCACCAAAATATGTTGGGCTTCAGGGGGGATGATGCCCTTATTAGAAAAATAGCTAAGATCAAAAGATAGAATAGTGACATGAAGAGAATGTAAAGCACAGTTGAAATTGGAGTCCATATCGCATATTCCACTACCTCGCAAAATATAATCTTGGAGCACCCAAGATTGAGTCCTAGAGTCCACAAAAGAGTATGAAGATGCCTCTATTTCCGAACACAACCTAGGCCAATGAGTTTGATGTGGTAGCAAAACAACTCACCATTGAAGGTCCCCAAAGAAAGCCCCCCCCCCCCAAAAAAAACCATAATATCCTTAATAGACTCTCGTAGCCTTTGTCAAACTATGTTTCCACCTTCTCCATATGTACAAGTTGGCATGTCCATAAACTAAATATTAACTTAGAGATGCCTATTCAAGAATGAAGTAAAAGAAGCACACTTTGTGGATCACACAATTGTGGAAGAAGATGCATCAAGTAAACAACCTTGGTAACCCTCCTCAAGACCAATTTCTCAATAAAATCTCTATCCTTGTTGATCACTCCTCCAAGTAACTTCACTCATGATAAAAGCCTCCCAATTTCCATTAGAAACAACCCCTTGTGAAGTTTTTTACCATTGAAAGTAGGCTAATAAAGCTCTATTTTATGAATATTTAAAGCAAGATCCAACTTTATACTCATGCATCGAATGATGTCAAGCACCTTAGACACCTCTGATATGTCCCCTATGATGGTCCATGTAAGGAAGTTGACCCACGTTTTGGGATAACCCTATTTGTTTTGCTTAAGAGTGTTGATTAGAACCTTGCTCTAATCACCTGATATGTAATTAGGGCATGTTGGAATCTCAAGTTTCTTGTTTGAGCTTGTTTGGTTGATGCTTGTGTCTTGTGGTGAGGTTTTGGTGCAAAATGGAATTCACCCAGAGTAGGGGTTGATGTGCAAGTTTTCCACCTCTAGAGTGTTCCTTCTCTCTCTTGGCATCATCTAGAGGAGAGAGAGATGGGAACTTTGTTTGGGCCTTGGTTGTGTGGTGACATCCTTGATGATGCTTTAAATACATGGGTGAGGTGTGCCTTGCACCTAGATGTGTTATCTTAGGCTAGAGAGCCTTAGATAGGCTATGCATCAGTTTTTGAGTGTGTAGGGTTGCACCCTATTAGTTTGTGAGTGTGTAGGGTTGCACCCTATTAGTTTGTGAGTGTGTAGGGTTGCACCCTATCAATTGGTAAGTGGATAGGGTTGCACCCTATCGGTATGTGAGTGTGTGGGGTTGCACCCTATTTGTTTGTGAGTGTGTAGAGTTGTGCCTATGGGTTTATGGGTGTGTGGAGATATGGTATCGGGAATGACCATGGTAGGAGACTTAAGGGATGAGACCAAGATCTTAACACCACTTCTTGCATGGTGTTTCATGTGGCCCTTCTTCGTGGACAAGTGTCACCTAGGGTAATGACACCTTTCTCTTGATCTCTCTCTCATCCCTCTAGTATATAACCTCCTTTCTCTCCATGAAAGATGATCCTTTTGGCCATCCTTTGTTCCTCTCTTCCTTGGTGGATGACCTTAAAAATCCAAAGGATCTAGAGAGTCTCTCTTGAAGCTTGGCGGATGAGTTCCAAGTTGTGGTGTTCCTTGATCATCCTTCATCTTCTACCTTGATAAGCCATGTTCCCTAGATTCTTCTTCTTCTTTTCCTTATTAGCCATGGATCTTGGATACCTTCCTTCCATCTCAAACCATCTTAACCTTGGTATCATCTTCTTCCTTGGAGGTGTGGTGGTGATCAAGTTCGTGGATCATATTCTACCTTGAGCTCGTGATCTTGGAGCTTGGATCTTGGTGGTGATCTTTGAGGTGGGTTATATAACTCGAAACCTCCTTTTTTATTATCACTATTTATAAGTTTATGGTGTTCTTCATCTCTAGATCCTTTATATTTTGCATGTTAGTAGTTATTTTGGTGGGTTCGAGATCTGTTTTGAAGTAGGAAGTTTCCTTAGCAGCTGCCCATGTCTTGCACCTTTTTGCCATGATAGTTGGTGGATGAGTAGACGAGTTCCTAAGGTTGAAGATGACTAGATAGACACATGGTGGTGTGTGTGGTCATCACAACTTGTAAGTGAAACAATCTGACACACCATGTGACAGATCATCACGACTTGGGGATGTCTAGGACGACATGTCTTGTGGATACTTAGGTCGTCATGGGATGAGAAGGTTAGCTTGTCTTGTGGTTGTTAAACCAATATGGTGGATAGACCTTAAAGAGCTAGCCATCCTAACCTAGAAGAACCCTAACTGATATGTGCGATGGCTGAACCATTTTTCACGAGGGGCATTAGCCGTCATGGCTATGGATGCACCTCGTGGAGTTGTTCTATTTTGAGGGCTAACTGTGATGCCTTGGTTGAGTGTTTCTCGATACACCTTGACCATGATGCCTAGCTAAAGCCTAACCCTAACAATTGATATACCTAGGGTTGCTTGACATGCCTTGGTTGCCCGACACTGTTAGGTGACGCTAGCCATCACACCATGGGATGGTGCTAGCCGACACACCATGGGGTGGTGCTGGCCGTCATACTATGAAGTGGTGCTAGCCGACACACCATGAGGTGTTGTTGCCTGTCACACCTTAGATGGTGTTGACCATCACACACTTTAGAGAAGTGGTAAATTGTTACACCTTTTGCAAGGTCATCTCCTGTGCCTTGCATAGTGGTAGTTTCATGTTGTGATGATGACAAGTCGACACCCTATGGAAAGTATCACCCGATATATCAAGATGATCTAAATCAATACATCCTTTGTGTGGTTTCCTGTCACCCCTTATGAGTGATTAACCCAACATGCTTGGGTATGATAGCCTCGATCGATACCTTGTGATGGTAGTTGTGTTACATCATGTTAATGATAAGGTTACCAAGTATGATGTGATACCCTATTTGATGTTTGTGTGAATATTTAGGAGTGTTGTTTGCTATAATCTTTATTTCATAACATACCTTATAATGATGATGAAAGTAATGATCTAAGGGTGGTTGTTGACCAACCTTGTAAACCCTAATTGATTAGTAGAAGCTCTAACCCTAATGATGTAATGTGAATGGCATGAATCTATTGAGATGGTAGGGTTGATGATGTATTGTTGTTCTTGTTACCAGCCTCTAACCATGAAGGTAACACCAATTGATAAGCATAGCCAGGTATGAGCTATGTTGCTTATGATATGTTTGAATGGGCCTTGTGAGGCATATGTGATATTGACATCATTGAAAGAGGAGCTAAATGGTCTGATGACCTAATGATGGCTTATTGCCTCATATGAGTTAATGATTTCCCCATTGATGAGAGGAGGGGTTGTTACCCCAAGATATATTGTCCTTTTGATGGAAAATATGGTGAATGACAAGCATCAAGTGATAGTGTGATGAGATCACACCTTATATGCTCAATTATGTCCTGGTGATGTATTATGCCTGGTTTATGTAGAACTTGTTACGTTGTAACTTGATCGATGCTAAAAGATGCTAAATTACCTAACTAATCAAGTGGAACTTAATCTAGTAGCTTGCCCTGTTCCATAGATCCATTCAGTGTTTCATTTGCTGAATGGTGAAATGAGTTTAACTCGGAGCGCATATTCTTGAATATGTAGGGTACAAGTTGGGTAATTCCTTATATCCTTAACTACAAGATGTGTGGGACGACCATGCGTGAGTCGATCTTGTTGTGATATGTGGATGGCCATGCGTGAGCCACTCCTTCTTGTTAGAATGGACATGTGTGAGGCTGTTCTTCTAGTGCCATACTGTATCAAGGTGGGCTAGGTATGATTATATATGTGGATGGCCATGTATGATCTAATACTTGATATTGACTATATGTCATTGTTGTAGTTGATTGACATGTCTCTATAGTATTTTCCATTGTGCTGACCAAGAGGTGTGGGGATGTCATGGATTCTAGATCTTCCGTTGACCATATATGGCATCGATTTTGACTTAGTAGTGGTCGGTTGGATTTGGGTGGTACGACTCAAATCCTCAGGGCGTAATAAAAGACAAAATCAGTCGTGTATCATAATTGTACATGATCAAATACAGAAACATTGGATGAGGCCTTGATTGATCTTTATACAATCTTGTTGGTAGGAAATATATATGTTCTTCATATTCCTTTTAAATTGTTAAGATGTTTCATAATAAAATAATAACTACCTATCCTATTAATATTGACTACCTACTTCTTATAATTGTACTTTACTATAGCTTTAATTATCCCATATGTGATAATAATAGAGTTGGTGGAGAGTTATATTTCCCACTGAGATTTGGAATCTCACCATGTGAGTTTCCCACATCCTTTTTAGGTGGACGTGCATGTGGAGGTAGAGATTGTGTAGAAGAGGTTGAGGAGAAGTAGGAGAGACATTAGCTAACAAGGTTGGAAGTGTTGCTAGATGTATTTTGTTGATAGAGTCCTAGAGTCATCCCTATAAACTCGGGCCCTTGGGGATGTTTTGTAGATGTTTTGTGAATGTGCCTTCAATAAGTGGTTTTCCTGTGTGCCCTGTAGTGTATAGTTGTAGTGGATATATGTATATATGTGTTGGAACATTTTCTTTGGTAATAGGCTGATGGTACACACCATAAGTATTGAAGGACTCATTTGTACATGTTTTTGTTGTTTGACACTTTTGTGAAAATAGTTTTTATTTTCATTATTTTCCTAGTAATTTTCTTATTAATCTCCCTTCTGCAGTTTGGTTTGAGTAATCTCACTTTGTGTGGCGCGGAGCATCACAATTGGGTGGTATCAGATATTTAGGTTTGTCGAGTCTATATGGACTTAGTACTAGGGTTTGTGTCTATTTTATTATCCTCCACTTTGTCTTATAAGGACTTCTACTTATGCAAAAGAAGAAGAGAAACCTTAAAGATGTCTGGAGAACATGAAGAATATGATGTAGAGAGCAGTGTTGCTACACCAAGTGGTGGTGCAAGGAACTAGGCATGAGAAGATCAGGTGCCTGAAGTCTCCCAGTATGACCCAACCATGATTGAAAACCCTGCCTTTCAATCCCTTTTTGGGTAGTTTACGGCTACGATGACGCATATGGTGGACAGGATGCCTACACCTCAGCCTAGGGCACCCATTTCCAATGTGGAATATTTGGGTACTAGGAAGACTTTTGAGTGACTTTGTCATGTTGGAGCCGTGGAGTATGCTGGGATGACTGATCCGACTGATGCATATCTTTCTTACTAAGCTTGAGAAAGCCTTTAAGATCTTAAGTATCCCTAAAGCGGACAAGGTGAAGTATGCAGTGTACCTTCTGAAGGGAAGTGCTCACCATTGGTGGGCCATTGAGGAGAAGAAGAGTCCAGGTGTTGTGATCAGTTGGGAGGAGTTACGACGTGAGTTCATTGGTCGGTACTTTCCTCAAACGTACCTTGATCAGAATATCAACCAATTTGAGAGGATTCAATAGGGATCAATGACAATTAATGAGTATGAAGCAAGGTTTATGGAGTGGTTGAGGTTTTGTACTCATGTGGTTGCCACAGAGGATGAGAAGATTCATCATTTTGAGAAGAGATTGAATGCTGAGTTGTCTACCCCAACAACTGCTTTAGAGAATCGAGAGAGGCTTGCTGTGTTTGTGGAGTCTATTCAGAGGATAGAACAATTTGTGAAGGAGAAACGAGAGGCAAGTGACAAGAAGAGGTGTGCACAGTCCCAGGGCCAATTGTCAGGAGGCTTTAAGAAGATGAGGTTTTCTACACCGCCAGCATCATAAAGGTTCAGTGCACCAACCCAGTGGTCATCGAGTAAGGGAAGAGGCTGTAGTTTTCTACCAGCAAGATCCCATAGTGATGCATCAGTGTCTGTGATAGGACCACCTAGGCCTTGGTATGAGAACATGATGTGAAATAAGTGCAGACAAGTTGGGCATAACAAACCGTTCTACCATGTAAAAGATGATGAGGTGACCCAGTAACCGAGGCAGAT
Source organism: Alisma plantago-aquatica (assembly GCA_963693085.1). Classification (NCBI taxonomy): domain Eukaryota; kingdom Viridiplantae; phylum Streptophyta; class Magnoliopsida; order Alismatales; family Alismataceae; genus Alisma; species Alisma plantago-aquatica. The sequence goes on from OY856409.1 coordinate 676,101,341, forward strand.
CCAGTAGGGTTTGTAGAGATAGCAGAACAACAACATAGGAGGTCGAGGACGTGGCCAAGTGTCACAGGTTGGATCGTATTCTCAAGGAAGCATAGGATGGGGGTGACAATAGGCAATGAATAGATTCTATGCTATGAGTCAGCCGATGGTAGTGGTCAACCTGCGAGTGGTGACATGTTAGATGGAATTATTTTAGTCTGATTTGTCTTCTTCTTGCTTTGTATCTATTTTGGTTGACCTAGGTGCAACACACTCTTTTATCTCTGGTTAAGTACTTAGCAATTATGTTTTGCCTGTTAGTCATAAGACAAATAGTTTGTTGTTGGAAACCCCATTAGTCAGTTCTGTAGTGTTGTAGGAGGTGTGTCCTTCCTGTGTCCTCACCTTTTTGGGACACATCATTCAAGTGGATCTCATACCACTTGAAATGCATGGATTCGATGTAATCCTTAAAACAGATACCTTGGATAAGTATAGAGTGGTCTTGGATTGTAGGTCCAAGTAGGTGACGTTTATAGGCGGTGGTGAGACGTGGATCTTTCAAGGAGATAGGAAGATCATTCTGACATGTCTGGTATCGGCCATGGTAGCAAGGAAGCTTTTAAGACAAGGTTGTGAGGTGTTCTTGGCACATGTGATGGATACCGAGGTGAGGAGTCCTAGTATTCAGGAGGTGCTGGTAGTTAGAGAGTTCAAGGATGTGTTCCCTAAGGAGTTTCTAGGTGGTCCCCCACCCTGAGAGATTGCTTTTGAGATCAATCTGGTCTCTGACATGCAACCGATAGCTTAGACACTGTACAGGATGGCATCAATAGAGATGGCAAAGTTGAAGAGATAGTTGCAAGAACTGCTCGATAAAGGTTTCATTAGGCCAAGTATGTCACTGTAGGGTGCTCTAGTGTTGTTCATAAAGAATAAGGATGGGCATAGGAGGCTGTGTATAGACTACAGATAGCTGAATAAGGTGACGATAAATAATAATTATCCCTTGACGAGGATACATGACCTGTTTGATCAGTTGCATGGCGTGATAATGTTCTTGAAGACAGACCTGAGATCAAGATATCACCAGTTGAGGATCAAGGAGGATGACATACCTAAGTCATATTTTAGGATGAGCTATGGTCACTATGAGTTCATGGTTATGCCTTTTGGGCTGACCAATGCACCAACATAGTTCATGGATTTGATAAACAGAGTGTTTTGGCCATTTCTTGATCAGTTTGTGGTGGTATTCATAGATGACATCTTGATATACAGTTGTGTCAGTCAACGACATGAACAACATCTTTTTCAGGCATTGACCGTGCTGAGACAACACCAGCTTTATGCCAAGTTTAGCAAGTGCAAGTTCTGGTTGAAGAAGTTAGCTTTTTTGGGGCATGTCATATCTGTCGAGGGAGTATGTGTGGATCCTAAGAAAGTGGTCTATGATAGAGTGGGAATAGCCTAAGACGTTGACAAAAGTGTGCAATTTTCTAGGTTTGGCAGGCTATTACAGGAGGTTCATCAAGGACTTCAGCACTATCACCTTAACCCTAACTAAGTTAATGAGGAAGGATGTGTCATTCATTTGGGATGACCGATGCCAATGTGCTTTCCAAACGTATAAGGAGAAGTTGACAAGTGCACCAATTCTGGTCGTGCCCAAGCAAGGAAAAGGATGCATATTCTTCTACGATGCATCCAGGAATGGTTTGGGATGTGTGTTGATGCAAGATAATCAAGTGGTTTCTTTTGCTTCTCGACAGCTTAAGAAATACGAGGAGAATTACCCAACCCACAATCTAGATTTAACCAATGTGGTTCATTCTTTAAAAACTTGGAGGCACTAAGTGTCAGATCTTCACAGATCACAAGGACCTAAAGTACATCTTTTCACAATAGGAGTTGAATATGAGGCAGCACCGTTGGATGGAGTTGATCAAAGACTATGACTGCACGATTGATTATCATCCCGGGAAGTCAAATGTTGTGGCAGATGTGTTGAGCAGGAAGTCTTCATCTTTGCCTATGGATAGAGCCCAGTTGAGTTCTTTGATGTGCCACAAGCGAGACCTATTGGTCTCCTTACGTCAAATGAATGTTAAAAGTTGGAGGTATCCTAGCTAGCACGTTTGTTGGCACAGTCACATGTGAAGCCTACTTTGAGACATCAGATCAAATAGGCACAACAAAAGAATACATGATACAACAGATTAGATCAGAGTTCGACAGCGAGAAGCGTGATGGAACCCATGGGTTATATGATGGGACAATTTTCTACCATGGCAGAATCATAGTCCCTGATGCTGGTAATTTAAGGAAGATGGTGCTGGAAGAGTCTCATTGATCCATGTATGCTATGCATCCAGGTAGTACCTCATAATATGAAGGATATGTATTGGTGGCCATGCTTGAAGAAGGATGTGGTAGAGTTCATCGTAAGATGTGTTGTATGTCAGCAAGTTAAAGCTGAGCATCAGAAGCCTACATGAATGTTGCAACTGTTGCCTATACCACAATGGAAATGAGATCATGTGACTACGGACTTTGTGGTTGGTATGCCTAGGACAACCAAAGGTCATGATTCTATCTGGGTGATTGTTGACAGCTTGACCAAGTCATCACATTTCCTTCCTGTAAAGATGACGTTCACAATAGAGAAGTTTGCTCAGATCTATGTGGATGAGATAGTGTATTTTCATGATGTTCCTACAACCATCATGTCTGATAGAGGTCCTCAGTTCATGAGTTGCTTTTGGGAGTGGCTGCATACAACTTTAGGTACACAGTTAAAATTTAGCAATGCTTTCCACCCATAGACAGATGGTCAATATAAAAGGACCATTCAGACCTTAGAGGATTTGTTGAGAGCATGTGTTCTTCAATTTTCAAGAAGTAGGGATGTACATATCAATTTAATAGAGTTCGCCTACAACAATAGCTATCAGAGTAGCATTGACATGGCACATTATGAGGCGTTGTATGAGAGGTGCTCTAGATATCCATTATGTTGGTACAATACATGTGAGTATTAGCTTCTTGATTCTGGGCTTGTGCAACATATGACAGTTAAGATCAAGGTGACACAACAACAGTTGAAGGCAACACAAGATAGACAAAAGTTGTATGCATATAACTGTCGTAGACCCTTGGAGTTCCAAGTAGGAGACAAGGTATATTTGAAAGTCTTTCCCTGGAAATGTGTCTTGAGGTTTGGGAAGAAGGGTAAGTTGGCTCCCAGATTTATGGGACCTTATCCAGTGGTTGCACGTGTTGGGAAGGTGGTCTACATGTTGCAGTTGCCACCTGAGCTGCGCAGACTGCATCTAGTGTTTCATGTGAGTATGGTGAGGAAGTACCATCCAGATACAGAGTTAGTGCTACAGCCTGTGGAGGTGGAGTTGGATGAGGATATTACCTGTGTGGAAGGCATGGTGTTGATCCTTGACTGAAGAGTGAAGAAGGTGAAGAGGAAGGACCTTGTGCTTGTAAAGGTTCTTTGGCATCATTGTGGTGTTGAGGGATCCATATGGGAGCTTGAGGAAGGGATGAGGAGGAAATATCCCTCCCTTTTCTCTTAGGATTTCGGGGGTGAAATCCCTATTAGGGTTTTATGGCTTGTAACGACCCTGCCCCATGTTTTGAGATAACCCTATTTGTTTTTCTTAAGAGTGTTGCTTAGAACTTTGCTCTAGTCATCTGAGATGTATTTAGGGCATGCCAGAAGCTTAAGTTTCTTGTTTGAGCTTGTTTGGTTTATGCTTGTGTCTTGTGGTGAGGTTTTGGTACAAATTGCAATTCACCTAGAGTAGGGGTTGATGTGCAAGTTTGCCACCTCTCGAGCATTCCTTCTATCTCTTGTCATTGTCTAGAGGAGAGAGAGAGATGGGCACCTTGTTTGTGCCTTGGTTGTGTAATGACATCCTTGGTGATGATTTGAACACTTGGGTGAGGTGTGCCTTGCACCTTGATGTGTTATCTCAGGCTAGAGAGCCTTAGAGAGGCTATGTATCAGTTTGTGAGTGTGTAGGGTTGCACCCTATCAGTTTGTAAGTGTGTAGGGTTGCACCCTATCAGTTTGTGAGTGTGTAGGGTTGCACCCTATCAGTTGGTGAGTGTGTAGGGTTGCACCCTATTGCTCTGTGAGTGTGTGGGGTTGCACCCTATTGGTTTGTGAGTGTGTAGAGTTGTGCCTATCAGTTTATGGGTGTGTGGAGATATGGTACTGGGCATGACCTTGGTAGGAAACCTATGGGATGAGATCTAGATCTTATCACCACATCTTTGATGGTGTTGTATGTGGCCCTTCTTTGTGGACAAGTGTCACCTTGGGTAATGCCACCTTTTTCTTGATATCTCTCTCATCCGTCTTATATATAACCTCCTTTGTCTCCATGCAAGAGGATCCTTTTGTCCATCCTTGCTTCCTCTCTTCCTTGGTGGATGACCTTGAGAAGCCTAAGGAGCTAGATAATCTCTCTTGGAGCTTGGTGGATGAGTTCTAAGTTGTTGTGTTCCTTGATCATCCTTCATATTCTACCTTGGTAAGCCATGGATCTTGGGTACCTTCCTTCCATCTCAAACCATCTTAACCTTGGTATCATCTTCTTCCTTGGAGGTGTGATGGTGATCAATTGGTGGATCATCTTCTACCTAGAGCTCGTGAGCTTGGAGCTTGACCTTGGAGCTTGGATCTTGGTGGTGATCTTTGAGGTAGGTTATATAACTCTAAACCTCCTTTTTTATTATCACTCTTTATATGTTTATGTTGTTCTTCATCTCTAGATCGTTTATATCTTGCATGTTAGTAGTTCTTTTGTGATTTCAAGATCTGTTTTGAGGTAGGAAGTTTCCTTAGCTACTGCCCATGTCTTGCACCTTCTTGCCATGATAGTAGGTGGATGAGTAAACGAGTTCCTAAGATTGAATATGAATAGGTCGAAACATGGTAGTGAGTGTGGTCGTCACGACTTGTAAGTGCAACAAGCTGACACACCATTTGACAAGTTGTCATGACTTGAGGATGTCTAGGTCGACATGTCTTTTGGATACTTAGGTCGTCATGGGCTGAGAAGGTAAGCTTGTCTGGTGGTTGTTAAACCAATATGGTGGATAGACCTTGAAAATCTAACCATCAGGACTTAGAAGCACCCTAATCGATATGTGTGATGGCTAAACCATTTTGCATGAGGGGCGTTATCCGTCATGGCTATGGATGCACCTCGTGGAGTTGGTCTATTTTGAGGGCTAACCATGACGCCCTGGTTGAGTGTTGCCCGATACACCTTGACTGTGATGCCTATCTAAACCCTAACCCTAAAAAATGATATACCTAGAGTTTCCCGACATGCCTTGGTTGCCTAACACACTTAGGTGACATTGGTCATCACACCATGGGATGGCGCTGGCCGACACACCATGGGATGGTGCTGGCCGTCACACTATGGAGTGGTACTGGCCAACACACCATGAGGTGGTGTTACCCATCACACCTTATATGGTGTTGACCGTCACGTGCTTAAGATAAGTGGTAAACCATTACACCTTTTGCAAGGTCATCTCATGTTCCTTGCATAGTGGTAGTTGACATGTTGTGATGATGACAAGTCGACACCCTCTGGCAAGTATCACCCAATATAGCAAGTTGATCTAAACTGATACATCTTTTGTGTGGTTGCCCGACAAACTTGTCGTTGCCCATCACCCCTTGTAAGTGGTTAACATGACATGCTTCAGTATGATAGCCTCAATTGATACCTTGTGATGGTGGTTGTGTTACATCATGTTAATGATAAGGTTACATAGTTTGATGTGATGCCCTATGGGATGTTTGTGTGAATATTTAGGAGTGTTGTTTGCTATGATCTTTATTTCATAACATACCTTATAATGATGATGATGAAAGTAATGATCTAAGGGTGGTTTTTGATCCAACCTTGTAAACCCTAATTGATCAATAGAAACTCTAACCCTAATGATGTAATGTGAATGTCATGAATATATTAAGATGGTAGTGTTGATGATGAATTGTTGTTCTTGTTACCAGTCCCTAACCATGCAGGTAACACCAGTTGATAAGCATAGCCAGGTATGAGACATGTTTCTTATGATATGTTTGAATGGGCCTTGTGAGGCATATGTGATATTGGCATCATTTAAAGAGGACGTAAATGGTCTTATGACCCAATGATGGCTTATTGCCTCACATGAGATAATGATTTCGTCAATTATGAGAGGAGGGGTTGTTACCCCCAAGATATGTGGTCCTGGCGTTGGAAAATATGGTGGATGACAAGCATCATGTGATAATGTGATGAGATCACACCTTATATGCTCAATTATGCCCTGGTGATGTATTATGCCTTGTTTATGTAGAATTTGTTGAGAGGTGTATGTTGTAACTTGATTGAAGCTAAAATATGCTTAAAAGACCTAACTAATCAAGTAGAACTTAATCTAGTAGCTTGCCCTGTGTCATAGATCCATTCAGTGTCAGCATTTGTTGAATGGTGAAACGAGTTTAACTCGGAGCACATATTCTTGAATATGTGGGGTACAAATCGAGTAATTCCTTATATCCTTACTTATAGGATGTGTGAGACTACCATGCATGTGTCTATATTTTTGTGATATGTGGATGGCTAGGCATGAGCCACTCATTCTTGTTAGGACGACCATGTGTTAGCATGTTCTTCTAGCGCCGTACCTATACCAAGGTGGGCTAGGTATGATTATATATGTGGATGGCCATGTGTGAGCCAATCCCTGAGATTTACTATATGCCATTATTATAGTCGACTTATTTGTCTCTGTAGTGTTTTCCCTTGTGCTGACCAAGAGAAGTTGGATGATCATGGATTTCGGCCCTTCCATTGACCATGTATGGCACTATTTTTGACTTAGCAGTGGTTGGTTGGATTTGGGTGGTACGACTCAAATCCTTGGGTCATAATAATATATGTAATCAGCCGTGTAGTGTAATTTTACAGGATCAAATATAGAAACATTGGATGAGGCCTTGCTTGATCTTTATACAATTTTGTTGGTAGGAAATATACATGTTCTTCATATTCCTTTTAAATTTTTAAGATGTTTCATAATCAAATTATAACTACCTATCTTGTTAATATTGACTACCTGCTTCTTATAATTGTACTTTACTGCTGCTTAAATTATCTCATTTGTGATAATAATAGAGTTGGTGGAGAGTTATATCTCGCCCTGAGATTTGAAAACTCACCCCATGTGTTTCCCACATCCTTTTTAGGTGGACATGCATAAAGAGGTAGAGATTGTGCATCATAGGTTGAGGAGCAACAAGAAAGGTAGTAGCTGACAAGGTTGGAAGTCTTGCTGGATGTCTTTTGTTGATAGAGTCCTTGAGTCGTCTCTGTACACTCGAGTCCTTGGGGATGTTTTGTAGATTTTTTGTGAATGTATGTGCCTTCAATATGTGGTCAGCCTATGTTCCCTATTATGTACAATTGTAGTAGATATATGTTCTGGAATAGGTTCTCTGGTAACAGGCTGATGGCACACTCCATAAATATGAAAGGACTCATATGTAAAGGTTTTTGCTATTTGATAGTTTTGTGAAAACTATTTTAATTTTTAGTGTTTTCTGAGTAATTTACTTGTTAATCTCCCTTCTGCAGTTTGTTTTAAGTAATCTCTCTTTATGTGGCACGGATCATCACAAATCCATGTAAAATCCTCATTTCTTAGTTGCAGATTTGCAATTTTTCTCAATATCATACTCTTTATGGTCACATATTATAAATAGATCAATTTTAAGTTTTTGGTTATTATAATGCACTGGAAAATTTACTACAAAGAAGAAACGTCTAAATAAGATGACACCCAAAATATCAAAATTTAATTCATTTCAAATAATTAGTTGTGCAGTATCAAAGATTTATCTATTATTAATCATATTACTTAATTTGATACCCTAACTCAGAAACTATCCATACAAGAATATTCTAGACACAAAAAAACACACATGCCCAAATTTGGGGTTTAATTAGACTTGTTTTAACTAGGTAATTAATATAGCAGGATAATGGCAAATAAAGTAAGATAATTGCCTTTTATTCAAATTTTGGTTCTTTTATGTTTTTTCTGGACCATTGGATGCGGCAGCGAGATGCTGGTTTAATTCTAGCCATTAGCGGCATCTTCTTCCTCAGTCTAGGAGGGGCTAGGTATCCTATATAATGATCAACATCAGATTTCTCGCTGTATGGGTGGCCTATCTCGAAATAGATTTCACCAATAGCTTTGTGAGTGCGATGCACACCTATTAATCCCTTACATGAACCCTACTTTTTGCCCAACAAAAAACACCCAAATCCATCAATGTCCCTCTTCCCCATCACCATTTCCTGAGATCATAGAGTGCCTAGATCGGCCTTGAGAGCATCAACATTTCACAAGTGAAGTTCCTAGAGGGTTTCCCTTCCCTCAATTTCCCTTTTTTTTACCCCGAGTACACCCCCATCATTGTCTTCAACATCTAGATGTCCACTGCCATTCCTTACCATCACACCACCTTTGCTCAATCATTCGCACCTATACCATCTCTACCACACCACAAACTGAACCCCATTCATCACTTGGTCTGCGTCGTTGTGAGATTCTAAGTTGGCCTACCCACAACACTCCACAATGGTCGTAGTGTGAAGCTTCACCACCAAGCAACTCCACACATGCATAGCCTTGCCATGGGAGAGGAGGGCACTCTGTTGAGCCTTCTGAAGATTCCTCTATCCCAAATGAGTCATTATGAAAGGTAACTCATCGAATCCCAACTCCTGAGTCAATACTCTATAATTTGTCAAATTTTGGCATCTCTGCCACCCCGCCTCCATGCGCACCTACGCAATGTGTTCCCGACATTGTGATATACCCGTGAAGAATGCAGATTTTTTCCTGACCATTGAGGGTATGCGATTCCTTTCCTTACTCCTTCCTCATCCTTCCACCTATGTGTTTTTGTTTTCCAACACACATGCGTGGTGAGATACTATCCCTACTGCTTTTCGATCGTGAGCCCTATCTTGGGTAGTGTCGTATTCGGTCAGACTCCAGTGAAGATGACTTAGGCGTCCCTTTCACCCCAACTTATCCCTATTAGGCGATCGATCTAGAGGATCACATGGGATGGGAGTCTTGCTCAACTAGAGTTATAACCAATCCTACTTAGGCTCCCCTGTGTTTGTTTTCTCCTTTTGACTGTGGTGTTCTAGCATTGAATCCACAATCAACATGTACATCAGTGCAATCACCTAGTCTTACTACTCAACGAACAATTTAAAGAACTAAACCTATATGTGCTATATGCTATGTGTTCTGGTCATGTGTCTATGACACTGATGTGAGGCATATATTCGATGGAAGTCAATGATCCAATACCAATACCTATAACAATAATCTTGGTAATTTTATATTGAATGAATGACCCTTTGATTACCATAACTGCCATAAGTGATGACTAATCAATATAATACTAAAGTATGGTATTATAACCTAAGTATACCCACTAAAGTGTTAATCAAGAGGCCAATAATAATAAGTAAAACCATTTCATCCGATAACTACTATTTTAACCTAAAAGTTAGAATCATTATTATACCTAGCCCTAAAGTGTTACCCTAACAATAATACCAAGACACTATATTATTGCAATATATATACCCTAATATCTAGTTTTACCGCATTAAATGGATATAAAAGACCTAATATTCCTACACCTTGATGTAAGTAAAATGCATGTGACAATAACCCAAATACTAATGACCCTAATTATTTTGACCAAAAAGGAACCATGTGATTTGATAAAACCATTGTGTTTTCAGGAGGGAGATAGATCCACATTGCTGAGAGCAGAGTTAGGAGCTTGGTTTACTATAGGTAAGTGGGCCATGCCCTATGAATTATTATTTAGTTATTATCTTTAGATAGTCTAAATTAGAAAGTTATGTCATGTTCTCCTAATGCAGTAGTTGATTATATTAAAGATTTCCAATAGGTATGATGTTACATGCATGGTTATGCTTTGTAATGTTTCCATAATTTGTTACCTGCCATGATCTTAAGAATTCAAATTAATTGAATATGTTCAATCATGAAATATTTCGTTGCAACATATAAGTAAGACAAGCTTTCTTAGATATTTAGATTAGATTCAGAATTAGATACACTTTTAGGACTCAGTTATCATTATTCAATTTCAGCATAAGTTCAGATTCAAAAACCAGTAAACTTAGATTAAGATAACTAAGTCAGAACCTTCATATAAGACATTATATGATAAGTTATCATTTAATAGTCCTGGGATGATTCAGATTCATGTGTTGCCAAATTCAGAGGCATGTGTTACCAAATTGGAGGAGTGTTTACTCTAATTCATAGGTACTTCAGTACCAATTCAGAGACACCTCGGTGTCATTCAATGGCATATAGTGCCAGTTTTGAGGTACTTTCATACCAATTTAGGGTGTGGATACACCAATTCAGGAGGACTTATTGTATAATGATGGCCACAAATAAGGTCAAAAGTTGTAATTATAAGATATTGTTAAATCTTTACAATTTCCCTTTTAGATATTCTCATGTTTTATCCTTTGTGTTAAAATTCATTCCCACTTACTCTAACCCCTAGATTTCCTCCTTTGCGTGCATGGTTGGTGATGCAACATCCGCAGATAGTGAGTAGCTATTTGAGTAGTAGCTTGAGGAATTGCAGATCTAGAGGATATTTATCACTAGCGGGGCATTATCTTAGGTGATCCGTCCATCTTAATGATTTCTTTTTAGTCATTTTCTTTTAGTTCATGTTAGGATTGCTATCCCCAATATTTTAGTTTCTTTATGTCAGACTTTTGCTTGAACTCAGTTACTTTGGTTATTTAAATGCTTTAGTATTCCTGATATGTGACGTTTGTCCGTGTTTTATAAACTTTTGTGAGTTGATGCTTTCACATGTAGTATTTATGGCTAATAAATGGTTAGGCATCACAACTTGGTATCACAACGATTTAGTAACCATTAGTGATTGATGTCATTAGACAGATCTCTTATAGATGTCCCTTCTCTACAGATTCCCCCCAAGAGGAAATCTAATAAGGGCAAGGAGCATGTGGAAGGAGAGGAAAGATCCTACAATGTAGGAGATGATCGTGAGTCATCTAGGGGAGGCAACCCCAATCCTCCTCTTGATGTACTCGTCAAGACCCTGAATGACGCCCTAACTGGCACACGTATGGGACAACCACATTCAAGAATCTAGGAGCTGACCCTAGTTGACTTCTTGAAGATTAAGCCAGAGACTTTCACTGGAGAAGCAGAGATGAATGTAGTCACTCGTGTTGAGGAGTGGTTGCTGAACGTTGAATACTACTTCCATGATCTGGGATTCCCTAAGCATTCCAAGGTCCATTTTGGGACCCATCAGTTGAAGAGTGCTACTCAAGTCTAGTGGGAGAACTTCACCAATGCCAGAGGACCCAATGTTGCACTACTGACCTGGGAGGAGTCCACCACCGCCTTCCAGAACCGGTACATTTTAGAAGATATGATCTAGAAGAAAGACATGGAGTTTAAGCGCCTCAATTAGTACGACTCCACCATCATCCAATATGCGATGAAGTTGTTTATGTTGCAAAAATACGAGACCAAAGATGAGGTGCATCAAGCAAAGAAGTTCATGCACGACTTGAAGCCTAACCTCATCTATGCTCTAGTGGGCCACAATATCAGGACAATGTAGGAGGCACTAGAAGTATCCTTGGAGCTGGAGGACCACCCAGTATAAAACCGGAGAAATGAAGGATCATCTAGAGGTATCCCTTAGCACAACAACCATCATGGAGGACAAAACAACAAGAGAAAGGCCTCGGGAGGTGTTCTAGCTTAGAGGGGAGGAGCCCCAACTCTGAGAGGCCCAAGAAGTTCACCAGTAAAGAAAGGAGCACCAACTAAAGTAGTACAATGACCACTAGCCCCAATCTACCCTAAGTGTCAGCGGGCTCATTTTGGAGAGTGAAAACTCAAACAATGTATGCTACTCTTGTGGTGAGGAAGGCCACATCAAGCTCAATTGTCTAAAGATGTAGCAAAAGTTTGGCAGCAACAATTAGAAGCAAGATCAGAATAATCAATGAGAGAAATGTCATGCAGGGGATTTTTTCATGACTACAGAATAGGCAGATGAAGACCAAGTCATTGAAGATATGCCTTATATTGTCTAGTTATCTGTTAAAGTTTTATTCAATTCTGGTGCATCACATGCTTTCATATCTTCCGTGTTCAACTCAATGCTAGAATTACCAGTCGGGGACCCTCATTATGGTCTTAAGATTAGAACAACTAGTAGGCATGTTAATATACCTAGGAGAATAATTTCTAGGGTTGGGATTATCCTGGAGGGGAGAGTGTTTCCTAAAGATCTTATGGTTATGCCCTTGACCGATTTTGATATTATTTTGGGCATGAGCTGGCTCCATGAGCAGTACGTACTCCTCGACTGTATGAGAAATCTAACCATCATATCTCATCCTAATTATAAGCCTCTAGTTTTTAAGGGAAGGGTGAATCACCACAAAGACTTATTTGTTTCTACAATTCAAGTAGATAAGCTAAAGAAGAAAGGGTGTCAAACCTATCTTGTATCTATTATAGCCGAAGAGGAGAAATCTATAACCGATATTCCTATAATTAATGAATTCCCTGATGTTTTTCCTGAGGACTTGACTAGCCTACTTCCTGATCGAGAGCTTGAATTCTCTATTGATATCCTTCCTAGCAATGCACCTATTTCTAAGGCTCCATACAAGATGGCACCTGAAAGCTCATTGAATAGAAGAAGAAGATACAAGAGGTTCTAGATCGGGTTTTATTCATCCTAGTGTATCTCCCTGGGAAGCACCCATCCTCTTCGTCAAAGAGAAGGATGGTTCTCTTCGAATGTGTGTCGACTACCAGATGCTGAACCAGATGGCAATCAGGAACATGTGCCCACTGCCACAAATTGATGACCTATTCGATCAACTAAAGACAACCAAGGTGTTGTCAAAAATAAATTTACATAGTAGATATTGTAACATCCCTGACCTGGGTTATGCCTTAACTCTAGATGGTTTGTTTAAGAAAAATAATTATATGCTTGATATTATCTTTTGAAAAGTAATTAAGACTCAAGAGGAACTTATATTTCATTTTTAGTCCATTTTGAATAATGTTGAAAATAATGTTTTGATTGTGTTGGACTAAAGTACAAATTACCGAAGTGGAGGGGTTAGATTGCAAATTGTGCATGATAATATGTTCCTCATGTGTTTAAGTATCATGGGAATGAATATGATGTAAATCCTGAGTACCAATAAAGAGCTGATAAAGCAATGTTGTGCACTAAAACCTAGTTTTGGTGTAATGTGCAATTTACCCAAAACCCAGGGTTCAATATGCAATTTACCATTTCAAAATAATCCCTAATATTCTTGGAATCTTTTAGATGCAAGGAAATGAGAGGGGCATCTCATTTGGGCTACTTTGACGGAGAGAGCATCTTGATATTAAAATAATCAAGATTTAAGCATAATTGATATAATGCAAAAAAAATATATTAAATAGATTGCTCTTCAACCAAAATTGTGTTGGTTGCAATCCACATAAATGGACGTCCTTGTGCCTTGCAAAGGCAAAGGAAAGATCTACGTGAGTGGAGAACCCACTCACATTAAGAAACTAAAAAGAATTATCCACTAACTTATGGATAATGATATTATAAAGGTTAAGGTGCTTAATTTCTTTTCCCTTAATTCATGGATAATGGAAGGGAGTTCGGTGGTGATAAAGAAGCATTTGCATGCAAGTAACCAAGGGGGAAGAGGTGGCAATAATTTCGGAATTTAAGGGATTTGCATGAGGCATTTTCTCTCTCATTGATTTTCTTATAAAAACACCCTTTACAACTCAAACCAAGGACTTTTTCGAAACCACTTCTTCTCTTTGCTTGAAAAAACAATCAAGGAAGCTAGGAGCAGTAGGAAGACGACCCCCAACCTGTTGGTAAGCTTCTTGACCTTCGTTCATCTTGATTTCATGGTGGAAATCACAAATCAATGCATGATTTCTTCTTATCTCGATCCCATCTTCAATTCTAACCATTCCTTTTCACTCAAAAGCTTGAGGAACGAACCTTGTGGTGTGAAAAAGCTCCTTCCACCATTGTTGATGTGAAGATCCAAGCTTTGAAGCTCAATTGGAGGTGGGTTATATAACTTGAACCCCTATTCGTTGTTATTGAATTCAATTTCTCAATCAATTATGTTCAATTGCTCTTCTTGCAATTCCTTTGATTAATTAATGCAATTACTATGATAATGGTAGTAGTTTTCGATGGACTAAAAATTGATGTTGATAACATCATCTTAGGCACACATTCCAATAGGTTTACATTGCAAACAGTTTCAAGAGTTTGGTCCAAACGGTTTCACCAAACTGAGGTTTGGAACCCAAACTGTTTAGATGGGTTGACCGTTTGGATGGGTTGACCGTTTGAGGTCAGGTCCCTAGAACATGTTGGATGATGATCCATTAGATCCAATTGATTAATTCAATATATGGACAATCCTCCAATTAGAAACCCTAATCAGGTTAAGTGCTGAAATTGCAATTGGTTGACTTAATGTTTTGGGTTGATTAATCCAAACGGTCTCAAGACCATTTGGAGTCAAAACTGTTTGAGGTTTAACATGGTTAATTCAGTTGGACATCTAATGTAATTGAAGATTTAATTGGTCAATTCAATTGGATACCTCATGTAATTGAAGGTTCAATTGATCAAATCTTCTGGACATCCTAGAAGAGGACGAGAGAGAGATTCATACATGAAAAATAATCATATAGCAATCAAGCCTAACACATTCAAAATGAGTGTGGTATACTTTTAGGGTATGATCCTTGATAAAGAGATCATGAAACCCTAATTGAGTCAATTGATGAACTCAAACCCTAATTTAGGGCAATTCTGAGTGAAACCCTAATTGAGGAGGATAATATGATATGAATTTAGGGTAATGATATGAGCAACCCTAATTCAGAGTATCTTAATGATAAACCCTAATTGGGATATATAGTAAACCCTAATTGTGGGGTATTGAATATAAACCCTAATTTAGGGTGATGTGATGTGAATAGTAAACCCTAATTCTAAAAAGGGTGAAGGTGTGTGAAACCCTAATCTTGGACAATGAAAAGATGAATCATTGGTTCTAATTGAACAAAGGGGATGAGTAACCCTGATTTAAATGAAATGGGAAACCCTAACCCTGGTAAGGGAATAGTGGTGTTACTCTGGAATAGCATGGAACTGAAACATGATTGATATATCTATTATCATATGTGCTAACCATGTAGGTATACTGAGATGATGAACATAGCCAGGTATGAGCTATGATGCTTTATTTATTGAAATTATTTATTGGGCCTTGTGTGCCATAATATGCCTTGTTTCTTAGTAAGAGGTAACAAGAGAGTTAATGGGCCTCAAGTGCCAGATAAGATGCTTGTGTAGCAAGTGTCATGTGTACCTTGGTCAGATGACCTAAAGGTGATGGTTACCTGGAAAAGTGGTAACAATGCTCAGTGATGAGCTAAGTGTTGAATACCCAGAACCATATGTTTATGGCATTGAGTTGAAATGAGGGACTGAGATCCCAATGTCTTTTAAAGACTGAGAAGTAACTGATGAAAATAGTACATGTTTCTTTATAGCATTTGTCCTAATAAGTTATGTTTGAAAACTTGACTGATGGTAAAAGAATATGATAATTACTTAATTAATCAAGTGAAAGCTATTCATGTAGTGCTATGACCATAGATCCATCATCGTTAGAAGTTGGTGATGGTGAAATAGGTTTTCCTATGGTATCTCCTGGAGTTCACATATTTTGAATATGCGGGGGTCAATGGGTGAAAATATCCTTACGTCCTCTTGGGGGAAATGATGGAAGGTAAACATTAAACCTCTCAATCATTCATTATATGTTTCGGGATGGATGTTTCACAAATCTCCCGATGCTGTTAATGCCGGATCGATGGAGGTAAACATGAAATAGGTTTTCCTATGGGATCTCCTGGAGTTCGCATATTTTGAATATGCGGGGGTCAATGGGTGAAAATATCCTTACATCCTCTTGGGGGAAATGATGGAAGGTAAACATTAAACCTCTCAATCCTTCATTATATGTTCCGGGATGGATGTTTCACAAATCTCCCGATATTGTTAATGCCAGATCGATGGAGGTAAACATGAAATCTCTCGATTGCGAAGAGAGTGCACCCGCCGCTGTAGCTCTATAGAGAAGATGCCACTATAACCTGGCAAGCTATGTAGTAGAGACACAAGATGTCCTGCATGTGATCTCGCACTGACTGAGATGTGGGAAGTCATGGAAGCCGGCTCTTCCACTGACTTTGTATGGTACCGATTTCGACTTTGCAGTGGTCAGTTGGAGTATGAGAGGTATACCTCATCTCCTCAGAGCTTAAATATGTTTGTAAAATGTAATCAGCCATGTAGCATATTTGCATACGATTGAAATACGAGAACCACTGGTTGATGTTAACTTACTTAGCATGTCCTTGATACATAAATGTTACTTATGTTCTTTAATTCCTTATTGAATAAGAGACATGCTGCCTTATCAAGTTATAGCTGAATACTTGAATATGATTGTTGCTCTAATCTTCATAGATATTGAATTACCTACTATCGAAATATATTATTCCACTGTTCAGTTTATTTCTATTAAACTGTAATAGTAATGTTTACGATGAAGAGTTATATCTCTCGCTGGGGCAATTGTATAATTGTCTCACCTCCGTAGGATCTAACATTTTTAGGTAGACGCAGACAAAGAGGCAGAACCTCTGTAGCAGGAGAAGAGCAGCAACAGCAACAACAAGGACAATAGTGATATCCCAGGTGGGGATACTGGTGGTCAAGTTTTGGAATAGATAGTCCTATGCGTCGTCTCTGTACTCTCAGGTCCTAGGAGTCAGCAGTTAGTGTTTTTATATCGATATGAGATTTTGGTTTGATGTTTCGAGGATTTTTTTACTTGTGCTATTTAGCAAAGTAATGATGTATATATATTCCTCGAGGAGAGATGGTACATGAAATGTACAGTGTGAACCAATATGTAAATATAATACTATGGTTCTTGTTTACATAATTTTATGGTAATGGATCTTGTCATAAAATAGTTTTAATTTTTAGCGATTTTTAGTAATCCACTGCTATTAAATGCTTCCGCATTAGTTAATCATGTTTTTATGAATCGTTCGCCACAAATTAGTGGTATCAGAGCTCTAGGTTCGCTGAGTCTACAGAGACATAGGCTTAAGGTTGTTGAGTCTGTTCTAAGTGTTTTCTAGTTTATCTGATTGTGTCTTCTACTCATATATGAGAAGAAGATCTTGAAGATGTCTGGATCAAATGACGAACATGCTACTGAGAGCAGCGTTGCTGCACCAGGAGGAGGTGCAAGAGACCAAGATAGAGAGGAGCCTGTACCTGAACAACCCAAGTTCAATCAAGCAGATATGGGGAACCCAGCCTTGCAAGTAATCTTTGGACAGTTCATGGTAGCCATGACTCATATGACTGATAGAATGCCACTACCTACACCTAGGGCACCTACCCACCATGAAGGACAAGGAGCTGGAAAAACCTTTGAAAGGCTTCACTGGGTGGGAGCCACAGACTATACTGTTATAGCTGACCCAGCTGATGCAGATTTGTGGTTGACGGAGCTGGAGAAAGCTTTTAGAATCCTCGACATCCCTGAAGTAGAGAAGGTGAGGCATGTTGTATACCTTATGAAGGGGAGTGTTGGTCACTGGTGGACCATTGAGGAAGGCAAAAGACGAGGAGTTGAGGTTGGATGGGATGAATTTCGGCGTGAATTTGTCACTAGATACTTTCCTAAGATGTATCTAGATGAGAAGATCTCTCAATTTGAGAGGTTGAGACAAGGACAAATGAACATTAGCGAATATGAAGCTAGGTTCGTGGAGCTTTTGCGGTTCTTTCCGCACATGACAGCTACTGATGAAGAGAGGATTCAGCATTTCGAGAAGGGGTTGAACGTTGAATTGACCACTCTTGTGTCTGCTCTGGAGAATAGGGAAAGATTTGCCACTTTTGTGGAATCCGTTAGGTGGATAGAGAGGTCTGTGATCGAGAAGTGACAGACCAGTAATAAGAAAGTGTATCCTCAGTTTTAAGAATAGAGGTCAGAGAGTTTCAAGAAACCGAGGTTCTATGCACCACCACCACCAAGGTATAATACCCCGACGCAGTGGACGTCAAGTAGGGGTAGGGGACATAGTTTTCCTCCAAGTAGAGCCCCTAGTACAACATCAACATCAGTGACAGGAGCACCCAGGCAGAGTTTGGGAAGTTATAACTACTTCTAGTGTGGGAGGTCAGGACACTTGAAGAGAGATTGTCCTGAGAAAGTCAGAACTGTAACTCAACCCCAGAGGTAGAGTCAGCAAGGCTCACAAAGGTGATAGTTCAATAATAATGCTAGAGGACTAGACAAGCGTCCTAAGATGGATCGTCGACACCAAACAACCAAGCACATGGGCAACAACAAGTAACGGCTAGATTCTATGCCATGAATCAGCCCGAAGCAGTAGTCAACCCTCGGGTTGTGATAGGTCAGATGAAACTGTTTTATTCTGATATGTCTTCATCCTGCTTTGTATCTGTGTTAATTGATCCAGGTGCTACGCATTCTTTTATCACTCGAGAGATGATTCTTGACTACAATATGACAGTTGGTCATAGGGCAGAAAGTTTGAAGTTAGAGACCCCTTTGCTGGATTCTGCAGTGTTGTGGGAGGTGTGTTTTCCCTGCACTCTTATCTTTTCTGATCACCGCATTCAAGTGGATCTTATACCACTTGAGATGCAGGGTTTTGATATAATCCTAGGAATGGATACCTTAGAGAAGTATAAGGTTGTTTTGGACTGTGGTTCCAAGCAGGCTGTGTTCATAGATAAGGGTGACACATGGATATTTCAGGGAGATAGAAAGATTCTTCCAACCTGTTTAGTGTCAGCTATGGTAGCTGAGAAGTTGATGAGACAGGGATGCTTTGAATTCTTGGCTCATGTGGTAGATACCACAATGGAGAGCCCTCATCCTTCTAATGTTTCGGTTGTCAGGGAGTTTGAAGATGTTTTCCCTGAGGAACTTCTAGGTGTTCCTCTATCCCGAGAGATTGATTTCGAGATTAACCTAATCCCGGGCACCCAGCCCATAGCACAAACGCCGTATAAGATGGCACCTGCTGAAATGGCAGAGCTCAAGAAACAACTACATGAGTTTCTTGAGAAGGGTTTTATCCGACCAAGTACTTCACCATGGGGTGCTCCGGTTCTATTTGTTAAGAAGAAAGATGGGTCTATGCATTTATGCATCGACTATAGGTAGTTGAATAAAGTAACTATAAAGAACAAGTATCCTCTGCCAAGGATTGATGACTTGTTTGATCAGTTGCGTGGTGCAACTATCTTTTCTAAAATAGATCTGAGGTCTGGATACCATCAGTTGCGTATTAAGGAGGGTGACATACCTAAGTCTACCTTTAGGAGAAGGTATGGTCACTATGAGTTCATAGTTATGTCGTTTGGACTAACTAATGCACCAGCTGCATTCATGGAACTCATGAATAGAATCTTTAGACCTTTTGTTGACCAGTGTGTAGTCGTCTTTATAGATGGCATTCTAATTTACAATAGAGATGCTCAACAGCATGAGCAACACATCCGTCAGGCTTTGACCTTGCTAAAAGAGCATAGGCTATATGCTAAGTTTAGCAAATGTGAGTTCTAGTTACCAGAAGTTTCTTTTCTAGGACACATTATATCTACTTCAGGTATTCATGTTGATCCTAAGAAGGTAGAATCTATCCTGCAATGGGAACAACCAAAGATACCGATGGAGATTCACAGTTTCCTAGGACTGGCAGGCTATTATAGGAGGTTCATTAAGAACTTTAGCTCGTTAGCTTTACCCCTGACCAAGTTGACCAGAAAGGAGGTTCCTTTTGTATGGAATGACAAGTGCCAACAATCTTTTCAGCTGCTGAAGGAAAGGTTAACAAGTGAACCTGTATTAGTATTACCTGAGCAAGGGAAGGGGTACATAGTCTTCTGTGATGCATCCAAGAATGGTTTAGGATGTGTGTTAATGCAGGATAAATGAGTGATTTCTTTTGCTTCTCGACAGCTTAAGAAACATGAGGAGAATTATCCGACACACGACCTAGAGCTAGCTGATGTGGTCCATGCTTTGAAGAACTGGAGACATTATCTCTATGGAGAGACATTCCAAATTTTCACAGACCATAAGAACTTAAAATATATCTTCTCACAACATGAGCTGAACATGAGACAGCGCCGCTGGATGGAGTTAATCAAGGACTATGACTGTATAATTGATTATCATCCAGGGAAGGCCAATGTGGTAGCTGATGCACTAAGTAGAAAATCAGCAACACCAGCCTTAGGTAAAGCACAGTTAAACTCCTTAGTGTGCTTTAAAAGAGACATGCTTATCTCCTTAAGGTAAGCCAATGTACAGCTTAAAGTATCATTGTTAGCCGGATTGCTAGCTGAGATGCAAGTAAAACCTACTCTGAGATAGTAGATTAAAGAAGCACAGCAGGCTGATGCTGTAGTTCAATAGATTAGATCAGAGTTTGGTAGTGAGAAATGAGATGGATTCCATGATTCAGATGATCAGGTAGTCTGTTACCATGGTAGGATGGTAATACCTGATGCTGATAACTTAAGAAAGTTAGTTCTGGAAGAAGCTCATTCTTCAATGTATGCTATGCATCCAGGGAGCACTAAGATGTATCATAACTTAAAAGATATGTATTGGTGGCCTGGATTGAAGAAAGATGTTGCTGAGTTTGTTATGCGGTATCCGGTGTGTCAGCAGGTTAAAGCTGAACATCAAAAGCCCAGAGGAACAATGCAACCTCTGCCTATACCGCAGTGGAAATGGGATTATGTAACCATAGACTTTGTAGTTGGTTTGCCTAGAACAACCAAAAGTCATGATTCCATCTGGGTGATAGTTGATAGGTTGACAAAGACAACACATTTCTTACCTGTCAAAACAACCTACACAATTG
Organism: Alisma plantago-aquatica; assembly: GCA_963693085.1. NCBI lineage: Eukaryota > Viridiplantae > Streptophyta > Magnoliopsida > Alismatales > Alismataceae > Alisma > Alisma plantago-aquatica. Next base: position 676,122,548 of record OY856409.1, read on the forward strand.
AGAAGCTTGCACAGATATACATAGATGAGATAGTGCGTTTGCACGGGGTTCCAGCTACAATTGTTTCTGATAGAGGTCCCCAATTTATGAGTCATTTTTGGGAACGACTCTATAAAGCTTTGGGTACGCAGTTAAGGTTTAGTACAACCTTTCACCCACAGACAGACGGACAATCTGAAAAGACCATACAAACCTTGGAAGACTTACTTAGAGCATGTGTCCTTCAATTTATAGGGAGTTGGGATCTACACCTGATCTTGATAGAATTTGCTTACAATAATAGCTATCAGCACAGTATTGATATGGCACCATATGAGGCATTGTATGGTAGACGTTGTAGATCTCCCTTATGTTGGTATGAAATAGGAGAAAATCAACTTTTAGGTCCTGAGCTTGTACAACAGACAACTGAGAAGATTAAAGTAATACAACAACAGTTGAAAGCGGCTCAGGATAGACAGAAATCTTACGCTGATAAGCATCGTAGACCCTTAGAATTCCAAGTTGGAGATAGAGTATACCTCAAGGTCTCACCTTGGAAAGGTATCCTGAGATTTGGAAAGAAGGGGAAGTTAGCTCCTATATTTATGGGGCCTTATCCGATCATTGAGAGGATGGGAAAGGTAGCCTATAAGCTGGAGTTACCACCTGAGTTGCATAGATTGCACCCAGTGTTTCATATCTCTATGCTAAGGAAGTGTCATCCTGACACAGAGTTAGTTTTGCAACATGTGGAGGTAGAACTAAATGATGATATATCTTATGTTGAAGGACCGGTGTTGGTTCTTGATAGAAGAATTAAAAAGATGAAAAAGAAAGACATTGGTCTTGTAAAAGTCCTCTGGCATCATCGTGGCATTGAAGAAGCTATGTGGGATCTAGAAGAAGAAATGAGGAGGAAATACCCTACTCTTTTCTCTTAAATGTTTTCGTTGATGATTTCGAGGACAAAATCCTTGTAAGGGGTGGGTAACTTGTAACATCCCTGACCTGGGTTATGCCTTAACCCTAGGTGTTTTGTTTAAGAAAGATAATTATATGATTGCTATTATCTTTTGAAAAGTAATTAAGACTCAAGAGGAACTTATATTTCATTTTTAGTCCATTTTGAATAATGTTGAAAATAATGTTTTGATTGTGTTGGACTAAAGTACAAATTACCCAAGTAGAGGGTTTAGATTGCAAATTGTGCATGATAATATGTTCCTCATGTGTTGAAGCATCATGGGAATGAAGATGATGTAGAGGTATGGCTAGTAAAAGCCTGAGTACCAAATGTTATAACACCAATTTTTGGGTTCAAATAGTGAGAAATGTAATTTCTCATATTAAAGCTAATGGAACAAATAATGATATGTTTTGTTTTGATTAAATGGATTCCTTTCACAATATCCTTGATTGGTTGTGTTTTGGGCTTTGTTGGCTATTGGGCCCAAATACCAAGGAAATTCAACTAGTAAATGAATAATCAAAATTCTAAGAAAAGAAATATGTGGAAACCTCTAGAAGGCAAATTCAAAGAGGATTTCGTGCCTCTTGGGTTCCTTGGATACCAAGGAGTCCAAGGTTGCACAAAGAAAGCAATAAGAAATGAAAAGATTAATTATGTATTTCTTTATTAAGAAAGAAATTGAAAACAATGAGAAGATGTGGAAATTAAGTGAAAGGATATATAATTGAGTTACCCTTTATGAAATTTCGTATCCATGAGGTTTATAATGATAAAAGGAATACTCATGGGGAAAATAAAAGGGAATTAAGGAGAAATTCTCAAAAAGGGATATCTTAATAAGAAATAAACATGATAATGCAATAGAATGCATATAGGTGCATTAAGAAAGATAATGAGTATTCCAATAAAATGAATTTCGAAATAATAGAGTGCCTTGGGATCCAAGGAGTCCCAATAAAGAGGAAAGAAAGAGGAAATACTAAAAAGGCAAAATAAGAGGATAATATAATGCATTATTAAGGGATTATGAAGTATTGTTAAAAAGAAAGTAATATCTATTAAAGGAAATAGAAATTTTGTGGCTAGTAGATTGAAAGCTAAGAATAAAGACAATAATGAGAGGGATTTTCGAATTCCTAATATCCAAGCAATAGGAGAGAGAGAAAGAAGAATCGCTTCTCTTTGAAGGAAAAAGAGTTCTATTAGAAGAAGGACTTCTTTTCCTAATGGAAAGTCCTCACAGGGCTTCGTTGGCTTCAGATATAAAAGGGGTGAGACTTGGGGGTGAATCCAGAGAGATCTCACATCTCCCACCCTCTTCATTATCTTCTTCATTCTTCCTTACGTTCTAAACCCTAATCAAGAAAGAATAGTACAATCAAAGCACACAAGGATCCAGGGAGGGTTCGTGATGGTATCTTCAGACCCCATATTGCTGAAGTGAAAGTGAGCCTTCGTCCCCAGGCCCTGGACGAAGTGCAGCAACAGTCGCTCGACCTGCAGGGCAGCCGCAAGTCGCCGGCCTGTGGGGTGTGAAGACAGCCCTGTTGGCTGACATCGAGCGGAGCCCCAGGTGCGAGGGGGTCCGGCGGAGGTCCGGGACCCTTTTCTGGAGACCGACGTGGTCTAGGAGAGGAAGGAGAAGGCCGCAGCCGCAGCTAGGGTTGTTGCGGTGCAAACAGCAGCCGGATCGTGAGGAAGAAGAAGGGCACAGGCGCGTTTGACGGTTTTGCCCTTCGGGGTACAAAGCAACGACCAACTTAAGCCAGGGCAAGAACGACAATTCGTTATATTCCAAAAACGCGTGGGCTTTGCATGGAAGGCGCCTACGTGGCACTTCCTTATTGGCCAAGTAAGTGCTTTAATGCAAAATTCGTATCTCTTGAACCGTAACTCGGATTAAAACAAACTTTATATGAAAGTTGATCCTCATAGCGAGAGGAATCCAAATAAATTATATTTGAAGTCTGATTCTATTTGTAATCCGAAAATTTATGGAAGTAATCATCTTTAGTACTTTAAAGATTAAGGAACCCTAATATGATATGATTAAAGTGATTAATAGGGTTTAATGAATCATTAGAGTTGATATTAACCTGTTAAATGCAAAAAGGTACTTTAAGATCGAAAATGATGATCTTTGCACGTAATTAGGTTAATTTAGAGATTATGTGCCTAAATATGCTTGCAATATGAAAAGTGCATAAAAGCTAGCATCTTTAATGATTTAATTAATGAAAAACCCTTAGATTTGATGATAGATGGTTTTAGTGTTGATCAATGGATAATTTAAGCCTATTGTTCATAAAAGTGAAAATAAGATCTAAAAAGATAATCTTTTTATATAATTGGTTTAATTTAGGGTTTTGTGCATGAATATGCATTAACGAGCTTGAAAACCCTAATTTAGGTGAATATGAGTTTTAAATGTTTTAATTGTTCAAATCTGTAAATAAATAGGGATATGATGATCCTAAGTCAATTTTGGGTATAAAAGACTATTAAATGAATAGTTTGAGCAATTAGGGTTATATAAATGGAAAAGAGTGCTATTAGGGTTTGTTAACCTAAAAGAGGTAAAGTTCGAGAATTTGATCTAAGAAACCCTAATGAGTATTAATAAATACTTAATGCGGATTAGAAACCCTAGAAAGTGAATCCAAGTCAATAAAGTAGATTCTTGATAAAGTGTGTAATAAATAGAGTACATATTTATTTCAGGAACTATGTGATGATTGAATTACTTGCTTGGATCTGTTGATTGACTTGATTATATACACATGAAGTAAATGTTGAATAATCTGCACGACTCGTCAAACGAGGTATGTGGTTACGCTTATGACTACCTGAGTTAGTTTTCCGATGGATTCCCGGATGTTTAATCGCATTGAATGCAACTAAACTGTTGGATGTTTATTTATTTCATGCAACTATAAAGTGAATATGATTATCACTATAAATGAGTATATATAACTGGCTAGATCCGGGTTCACCTCTGTCACTTTGAAAAGGCTAAAAAGGGGTAATCCTAGAGCAAGGTCTAGGTTACCGAGGGTTAGAAATTGGGCTACCTACGTGTAGTGCCATGCGACTCATTAGCCTGCCATGAGTTAAGGAGTGGGCTACCTACGAGTAGTGCCATGTGACTCAACCCTAGAAACTGGTTCACCTATAGGTGGGACCATGAGGGGTTTAATGGGGATCTACCATAAAGAAGGTAGGATCCAGGTCCACTGCAGGGATAGTACAGAGGATAGGGTACTCGTGGATCGCGGATGTTATATTTAAACGTAATCTTGATTGATTAATCATTAATTGAATGATTACATGGTTATCATATTTGCAAGATTATTGTTTCCCCCACATACCAGCTTCGGCTGACCGACGTTTTGTTTGTCGGCGTTTTAGGTACAAGCCAAAAGGACAAACAGTAAATCGTCACATCATGAAATACATGAAGAAAAATACAAGGAGGATTAGTTAGCGTAGAATCGTTAAGTGGATAGAAGTTAGAAATCCAAAATTTTAAAAATCTATGTAAAGAAAAATTTTATTACCATTTTCAGTATAGTCTGTTAGAATTTAATAATTGTTTATGGTTATATGTCGAACCTTTGATCCGGGATTAATGGGTGCGGCTCAACCCCTCGGTTTACCTTAATTGGGGGTTATCGGGAGGTGGGGTCGTAACATTTGGTATCAGAGCGTAGGTTCCTCATTTAACCATTAATAATTATTAGATTTTACAAACTCCATAGAACCCAAGGGAGTTATTAGAGGAGTATCCGAAAGGCGGAGGTGTCTAGAAAGGGATCATGACCGGGGGCTGGAAAGATTTTCCTCCACACCGCTAGTCAGAATACGAGGACTCCCGGGCCCGTGTGACCGCCTGGCCAAAGTCTTAGGGTATGAATCGAAATAAGATACCTTTAGGACTTCTCATCTTATTCATCCCTCCTCATCACAAAATTCTGATAAGGACCTAAAGGATTAGGGTTTTCTTTCTTCTCCTCACCCTCTTGAGGTATGGGTAATGTTAATAAGGTTTAAGGAATCCTCCATTAAATTAATGAAAGGCATGTAAATAAGATGTCATGGACACAAGCTTAATAGATTAAGCGCAAAATAAATAATAGATACATGCTTAGGTCGTATGACATAAGATGTCATGTCCTCAGAAGAGACCTGAGGCTAGACCTTCTTGTCAGGAGGATAAGTTAGTTTTGGAGATAGGGATCTCCATTACAAGTAGAGACCTGGCACATCCACTGAGGATAATGCTAACCCTAACCCTAAGTGAAGGTTAGAGAGAGATGGGTTGAACCAGGTGTTTGAAAGGACATGCCTTTGGGATGCCATATGACCCATGGGTGACCTAACACCTTTGGCAACCCAACCCTGGGAAGGGTCGTGCATGTTATGGTAAAGGATAGATCCTTAGGTGATGAGGTTAGTGAAGGACCTTAGAAACCCTATGGGCTTGTAGGGCATAGCTGGCACCTAGGGCACGTCATAGTGCTGACAGTGGGGTGAAACCCTAGATAAGGAATTATGAGAGAGCATAGAGGGTTATGGATGATCTTGATCAAACATAAGTTTGAACCTAGGCTTCACCCATGTAGAGCATGCTTTTGAGGTTGAACCTTCATGAAGAGAGGACCTCTAATGGTGAGGTTGAATGTAGGGTTAGCCCTAGAGAGAGCAGGAAACCCAGTAAGAAGGTTGGAAGCCTAAAACCCTGAACTATGGATGATAGTGGTTGCCTCATGATCGGTCCCTGAAAGTTGATGATACCTTGGTTGTCTTGAGAGGGACCAACCCCTGAGAGAAGATGAAGCTTCTGGAACCTACGTGCCCATGGTAGGGATGTTTACCTTATGAGGTAGGAAGAAGAGTTCCTTAGACCTAGAAAGGTGTGGTAGCAGGCTACGAGGCCTTGTACCTTGTTAGTTGTCCTTAAGGAGGACCCAACCCTAAGTGTTGATCGAGAAGAAGGATGATAGGAAGTGCGCGAGATGCCTTTTGCCAGCTTGATTCATGGTTCAGAAATAGAGCGTGCAGTTGGACACCTAAAAGTGAACCTAGGGTTCCTAGGCCTAAGAGGGGAAGTGATATACCTAAGGCTTATGATGAGAAGTTGAGTTCCTATAGAAGTGAGCAGGGTAATCCTCATGAATAAAAGAAAAGAGAAGCCCCTTAAGTTTAAGGTGTGTTTGTTGAACCCCTCATAGCTAGATTGATGATAAAGGAAGGTAGGACCTTGATCCAACTTTGAGGAAAGAGGACAAGTATGACCTAGTATGGTTCAATAAGTGATCTGCTTGTGCCTTAATGGTTTGCTAGGGTTATGTAGGCTCGGGTGGATGTAAACCCTGGACCTAAGAGCTTTTGTGACCTTAGAGATAGTTTTCCTCCCATCCTGGGAGAGGAACCCCTTTGAAAGGGTGTATATCAGTTTTGTTGGTTCAAGGTAACCTAAAGAGGTCTCGTAGGATCTTGAGAAGATAAGAGAAAAGTACATGGTATGAGAATGAATCCGTAGACCCGTAGATGTCCATCTCTATTGCATGTGAATGTGTTACCATGGAGGTAACCGGTATGGGGCTTGGCCAAGGTAGGCAGGTTGCCATAATACCTATGAACGGATGAGAGTCAGCCCATGAATGCAGAAAGAGAGATGATGAAGACTTGGGTAAGGTTCTAAGTGAACATGTACTATTATGGAGAATCCTAAGTCTCTCCTAGGGTCAGGTAGGGATAAGTCCAATGAAAGTAGGAGTTGCCTAATTCCCCAATTGCACATGACCATAGGGTCGGGAGGTAACAGCTATCATTGTCTGAGGGCCATGGGTTAGGAGATTGATCACCTTCATGAACTCATGGGACCTAAAGGGCAGATGAGTAGGGCACTCTCTCGATGCATGAGGGAAGAGGGATGGCCCCAAAAGAGCCGGTACCCTATAGACCTAGAGGAGATGACCAAGGATATAAATCTCAGTAGGTTTAAGACTAGTTTGATATCATGATGTCTGTGATGTAGAGACATATGTGGCACGTTGCAACTTAGATTTAAAGATGTACTGGCAAGGTGGGATGTACCATCTCTACTCTTGGAACAGGAAGAACTTTGTATTTGGACTGCAGCCAAATGCTTATTTCCTCTTGTTATGGGGGTGAGAGATAGTACATTATGCATGTCATACACCAAGGATAAGAGATGATGTAGGTTGGAACGTTGCCAAGAGAAACGGGAATAGAGAAGATATCTACCATGGTAAAGTGAATGATACATGGATGGTTTGCAAACACTAAGAGGAATGAGGTAGTCCCCTTATGAGGATGTTTTTATCATGAGTTATGTGGAACTTACAAGTTATACCAGGTTGAGTTTGATCACCATGATGATGGAATCAGAGGGTGTTCTTATGAAGATAAACATATAGTTTGAGGTGACATGATAAGTGAAATACATGAAAGTATAATGTTACCAAATACCTAAGGATGTGAAGTGGTAATAGATGCTCTGGTTGAGATACATCTGACTTGTTTGACTAGAAGATAGAAGAGGTTGTTTGGCTAACCCTAAGTTTGGAAAGGAGAGGTGTTTGGATAACACTCAGATATAACAAGATGTGTTGAAAAGTTAAAGGTTGTTTGGTTAGCCAGTCTAGTCCTTGATGCAATGAAAGGATGGTGGTAGAACCTCAGATGCACTTCTTTGGAAGAGAAGGTGACGAAACCTCGACTAGAGTGGTTTAGTGTTTCAGAGGTTTTGATCTTGAAAGAATCATGACATACAGGAAATCATGGTTGAAGATCATCATACCCCATGGAAAATGGCAATAGCACTTTGGATGCTTAAGATGAGGTTGCACGTGGTTTATGGCCATGCAAGCCAGGAGGTAAAGGACGAACCCCAGTAACCCAGTGTATCGATGTAGAGGACAAAAGAGTCCTTGAGAGAGAATGGGAGCTCAACACTATGGATGTTGTGATGGGTCTTCCCTGGGCCAAAGAAGGTCGAGATACAATGTGGGTTATGGTAGGTCGTCTTACCGAGATAATGTGAGAAAGGAAGGAGTTCTGTCAAGGGATAGATCTGGTTGAATTACCCATGAGAGGGAGGTGGTTCAACTATGAAGCAAGTTCAAAAGATTCTTGAGTTTGACCTAAAAGTTCACTTCCATAAAGTGGAAGTCGGTACATGAAAAACTCAATAATAGTATAGTTTATCACCCCTAACTATGGTTGGTATGATCCAGACTAAAGGGTCTGATGAGGGCATGTGTGCTCATTCAGGGTGATATCTAGAGACAGCTCTTGTCCTATGAAAAATGTGCCAATGACCAGCATAGCCAGTATCGGGTTTTATATGAAGCTCTGTAAGGGAGGTTGTGTCGGTCACCACTTCAGTAAGGTGATGTTGGTGAAAGGACCACAAGATGGTTATAAAAGTACCACATGATGGTTAGAAAAAGGGACCCCAGTGCGTGTAGATGAAGTCACTTTGATTGTGCAAGGGCTTAAAGGAGCCTAGAAGCGATAAGAGTCGTGATCAGATGCAAAGTAGACTGACATACAATACACTGTGAGAGAAAATGTGACATGAAAATCCGACCCCTCTAAGTTATAACTAAGAGAGCTGAGTACCCGATACATGAGTCCATTAGAGATGGATGGGTGGAGAAGGTTAGGTTTGACTCTACCCCTCAGGATAGAGTAATGGGAGATGTTTTCCATGTGTCCAATTTAGAGCACTATGTGAAGTACCCCGACCATGTGCTGAGCAATGAACCTAGTGAGCCCCAAGGGAGGCTGACATGGCCTGAGTCACCTGTGTAGTTTATAGACGCCAGGATGAAAGAACTCAGAGAAAAGAATATGTGATGATAAAGGTTCTGTGAAAGTGCCATGAGTACGGTAAAGCCACATAGGGGCCAATGATGGACATGGAAAATTCTTATCCTTAATTATTTGTTTGCTTGCTTGAATTTTGAGGACAAAATTCCAATAAGAGGGGAAGGATGTTATAACCCCAATTTTTGGGTTCAAACAGTGAGAAATGTAATTTCTCATATTAAAGCTAATGGAATAAATAATGATATGTTTTGTTTTGATTAAATGGATTCCTTTCACAATAGCCTTGATTGGTTGTGTTTTGGGCTTTGTTGTCTATTGGGCCCAAATACCGAGGAAATTCAACTAGTAAATGAATAATCAAAATTCTAAGAAAAGAAATATGTGGAAACCTCTAGAAGGCAAATCCAAAGAGGATTTCATGCCTCTTGGGTTCCTTGGATACCAAGGAGTCCAAGGTTGCACAAAGAAAGCAATAAGAAATGAAAATATTAATTATGTATTTCTTTATTAAGAAAGAAATTGAAAACAATGAGAAGATGTGGAAATTAAGTGAAAGGATATATAATTGAGTTACCCTTTATGAAATTTCGTATCCATGAGGTTTATAATGATAAAAGGAATACTCATGGGGAAAATAAAAGGGAATTAAGGAGAAATTCTCAAAAAGGGATATCTTAATAAGAAATAAACATGATAATGCAATAGAATGCATATAGGTGCATTAAGAAAGATAATGAGTATTCCAATAAAATGAATTTCGAAATAATAGAGTGCCTTGGGATCCAAGGAGTCCCAATAAAGAGGAAAGAAAGAGGAAATACTAAAAAGGCAAAATAAGAGGATAATATAATGCATTATTAAGGGATTATGAAGTATTGTTAAAAAGAAAGTAATATCTATTAAAGGAAATAGAAATTTTGTGGCTAGTAGATTGAAAGCTAAGAATAAAGACAATAATGAGAGGGATTTTCAAATTCCTAATATCCAAGCAATAGGAGAGAGAGAAAGAAGAATCGCTTCTCTTTGAAGGAAAAAGAGTTCTATTAGAAGAAGGACTTCTTTTCCTAATGGAAAGTCCTCACAGGGCTTCGTTGGCTTCAAATATAAAAGGGGTGAGACTTGGGGGTGAATCCAGAGAGATCTCACGTCTCCCACCCTCTTCATTATCTTCTTCATTCTTCCTTACGTTCTAAACCCTAATCAAGAAAGAATAGTATAATCAAAGCACACAAGGATCCAGGGAGGGTTCGTGATGGTATCTTCAGACCCCATATTGCTGAAGTGAAAGTGAGCCTTCGTCCCCAGGCCCTGGACGAAGTGCAGCAGCAGTCGCTCGACCTGCAGGGCAGCCGCAAGTCGCCGGCCTGTGGGGTGTGAAGACAACCCTGTTGGCTGACATCGAGCGGAGCCCCAGGTGCGAGGGGGTCCGGCGGAGATCCGGGACCCTTTTCCGGAGACCGACGTGGTCTAGGAGAGGAAGGAGAAGGCCGCAGCCGCAGCTAGGGTTGCTGCGGTGCAAACAGCAGCCGGATCGTGAGGAAGAAGAAGGGCACGGGCGCGTTTGACGGTTTTTCCCTTCGGGGTACAAAGCAACGACCAACTTAAGCCAGGGCAAGAACGACAATTCGTTATATTCCAAAAACGCGTGGGCTTTGCATGGAAGGCACCTACATGGCACTTCCTTATTGGGCAAGTAAGTGCTTTAATGCAAAATTCGTATCTCTTGAACCGTAACTCGGATTAAAACAAACTTTATATGAAAGTTGATCCTCAGAGCGAGAGGAATCCAAATAAATTATGTTTGAAGTCTGATTCTATTTGTAATCCGAAAATTTATGGAAGTAATCATCTTTAGTACTTTAAAGATTAAGGAACCCTAATATGATATGATTAAAGTGATTAATAGGTTTTAATGAATCATTAGAGTTGATATTAACCTGTTAAATGCAAAAAGGTACTTTAAGATCGAAAATGATGATCTTTGCACGTAATTAGGTTAATTTAGAGATTATGTGCCTAAATATGCTTGCAATATGAAAAGTGCATAAAAGCTATCATCTTTAATGATTTAATTAATGAAAAACCCTTAGATTTGATGATAGATGGTTTTAGTGTTGATCAATGGATAATTTAAGCCTATTGTTCATAAAAGTGAAAATAAGATCTAAAAAGATAATCTTTTTATATAATTGGTTTAATTTAGGGTTTTGTGCATGAATATGCATTAACGAGCTTGAAAACCCTAATTTAGGTGAATATGAGTTTTAAATGTTTTCATTGTTCAAATCTGTAAATAAATAGGGATATGATGATCCTAAGTCAATTTTGGGTATAAAAGACTATTAAATGAATAGTTTGAGCAATTAGGGTTATATAAATGGAAAAGAGTGCTATTAGGGTTTGTTAACCTAAAAGAGGTAAAGTTCGAGAATTTGATCTAAGAAACCCTAATGAGTATTAATAAATACTTAATGCGGATTAGAAACCCTAGAAAGTGAATCCAAGTCAATAAAGTAGATTCTTGATAAAGTGTGTAATAAATAGAGTACATATTTATTTCAGGAACTATGTGATGATTGAATTACTTGCTTGGATCTGTTGATTGACTTGATTATATACACATGAAGTAAATGTTGAATAATCTTCATGACTCGTCAAACGAGGTATGTGGTTACGCTTATGACTACCCGAGTTAGTTTTCCGTTGGATTCCCGGATGTTTAATCGCATTGAATGCAACTAAACTGTTGGATGTTTATTTATTTCATGCAACTATAAAGTGACTATGATTATCACTATAAATGAGTATATATAACTGGCTAGATCCGGGTCCACCTCTGTCACTTTGAAAAGGCTAAAAAGGGGTAATCCTAAAACAAGGTCTAGGTTACCGAGGGTTAGAAATTGGGCTACCTACGTGTAGTGCCATGCGACTCGTTAGCCTGCCATGAGTTAAGGAGTGGGCTACCTACGAGTAGTGCCATGTGACTCAACCCTAGAAACTGGTTCACCTATAGGTGGGACCATGAGGGGTTTAATGGGGATCTACCATAAGGAAGGTAGGATCCAGGTCCACTGCAGGGATAGTACAGAGGATAGGGTACTCGTGGATCGCGGATGTTATATTTAAACGTAATCTTGATTGATTAATGATTAATTGAATGATTACATGGTTATCATATTTGCAAGATTATTGTTTCCCCCACATACCAGCTTCGGCTGACCGACGTTTTGTTTGTCGGCGTTTTAGGTACAAGCCAAAAGGACAAACAGTAAATCGTCACATCGTGAAATACATGAAGAAAAATACAAGGAGGATTAGTTAGCGTAGAATCGTTAAGTGGATAGAAGTTAGAAATCCAAAATTTTAAAAAGGTATGTAAAGAAAATTTACCATTTTCAGTATAGTCTGTTAGAATTTAATAATTGTTTATGGTTATATGTCGAACCTTTGATCCGGGATTAATGGGTGCGGCTCAACCCCTCGGTTTCCCTTAATTGGGGGTTATCGGGAGGTGGGGTCGTAACAGTTAGATTGCAAATTGTGAATGATAATATGTTCCTCATGTGTTGAAGCATCATGGGAATGAAGATGATGTAGAGGTATGGCTAGTAAAATCCTGAGTACCAAGAAAGAGCTGATAAAGCAATGTTGTGCACTAAAACCTAGTTTTGGTGTAATGTGCAATTTACCCAAAACCTAGGGTTCAATATGCAATTTACCATTTCAAAATAATCCCTAATATTCTTGTAATCTTTTAGAGGTAAGGAAATGAGAGGGGCATCTCATTTGAGCTACTATAAAGGAGAGAGAATCTTGATATTAAAATAATCAAGATTTAAGCACAACTGAAATAATGCAAAAATAATTATATTAAATGGATTGCTCTTCAACCAAATTTGTGTTGGTTGAAATCCACATAAATGGACATCCTTGTGCCTTGAAAAGGCAAAGGAAAGATCTACGTGAGTGGAGAACCCACTCACATTAAGAAACTAAAAAGAATTATCCACTAACTTATGGATAATGATATTATAAAGGTTAAGGTGCTTAGTTTCTTTTCCCTTAATTCATGGATAATGGAAGGGAGTTCGGTGGTGATAAAGATGCCTTTTCATGAAAGGAACCAAGGGGTAAGAGATGGACTAAATCTTGATAATGATAACATCATCTTAGGCACACATTGCAACATGTTTATATTGCAAACGGTTTCAAGAGTTTGGTCCAAACGATTTCACCAAATCGAGGTTTGGTCCCCAAACTGTTTAGATGGGTTGACCGTTTGGATGGGTTGACCATTTGAGGTCATGTCCCTAGAACATGTTGGATTATGATCCATTATATCCAATTGATTAATTCAATATATGGACAATCCTCCAATTAGAAACCCTAATCAGGTTAAGTGCTGAAATTGCAATTGGTTGACTTAATGTTTTGGGTTGATAATCCAAACGGTCTCAAGACCATTTGGAGTCACCCCAAACGGTCTCAAGAACGTTTGGAGGTCAACCAAGATCGTTTGGAGGTCAACCAAGACCGTTTGGAAGTCTAGGGTTGAGTATGGTTGAATAATTGAAGAGTTAGAGATATCAAATCGAAGTGCAACCAATAGTTAATTTGATGATCAATCCAATGATGAAAACCCTAATTGGATTTCACAAATTTTAATGAATGATGGGGCAAACAGTCTCAAGACCGTTTATAGGTCATCTAAATGACCTCAATACTATTTGGAGGTCATCCAAATGACCTCAAGACCGTTTGAGGTCAGGTCATATCATAAATTGATGATGGTTCATTGATTTCAATTGGATTAGTTCCACAATGTTAACCATTGATGGTTCCTCGATTTCAAAACCTTAATTGATGGTTTCTTGACTACAAATACTAGTTCAATTGGGTTTAAAACCCTAATTTATGGCCCAATTGAAGGATGATGCAATAGCTCAATTGATGAATGAATCAAGAAGTCAATTGATAGGCAGTTCATTGATGGAAACCTTGAATCAATTAAGTGTTGATAGATCTTTTTGGTCCATTCAGTTTTGAGAGGGTTTGGACCAAACAGTCTCAAGACCGGTTGGGTCCAAATGGTCTCAAGACCGTTTGGGTCCAAACGGTCTCAAGACCATTTGGGTCCAAATGATCTCAAACCGTTTGGAGACCCAAGCCCAATCAGTTTCAATACATTCTTGCTTAAATGGTTTCAAGGGCATTGTGACCAAACAGTTTCAAACCGTTTGAATGTGGAAGGACCAAGACCATTTAGGGTCTATGTATTCAAAACCATTTGAGGTTTAACATGGTTAATTCAGTTGGACATTTAATGTAGTTGAAGATTTAATTGGTCAATTCAATTGGATACCTCATGTAATTAAAGGTTCAATTGATCAAATCTTCTGGACATCCTAGAAGAGGATGAGAGAGAGAGATTCATACATGAAAAATAATCACATAGCAATCAAGCCTAACACATTCAAAATGAGTGTGGTATACTTTTAGGGTATGATCCTTGATAAAGAGATCATGAAACCCTAATTGAGTCAATTGATGAACTCAAACCCTAATTTAGGGAAATTCTGAGTGAAACCCTAATTTAGGAGGATAATGTGATATGAATTTAGGGTAATGATATGAGCAACCCTAATTCAGGGTATCTTAATGATAAACCCTAATTGGGATGAATAGTAAACTCTAATTGTGGGGTATTGAATATAAACCCTAATTTAGGGTGATGTGATGTGAATAGTAAACCCTAATTCTAAAAAGGGTGAAGGTGTGTGAAACCCTAATCTTGGACGATGAAAAGATGAATCATTGGTTCTAATTAAACAAAGGGGATGAGTAACCCTGATTTAAATGAAATGGGAAACCCTAACCCTGGTAAGGGAATAGTGGTGTTACTCTGGAATAGCATGGAACTGAAACCTGATTGATATATCTGTTATCATATGTTCTAACCATGCAGGTATACTGAGATGATGAACATAGCCAGGTATGAGCTATGATGCTTTATTTATTGAAATTATTTATTGGGCTTTGTGTGCCATAATATGCCTTGTTGCTTAGTAAGAGGTAACACAGGAGTTAATGGGCCTCAAGTGCCAGATAAGATGCTTGTGTAGCAAGTGTCATGTGTACCTTGGTCAGATGACCTGAAGGTGATGGTTACCTGGAAAAGTGGTAACAGTGCTCAGTGATGAGCTAAGGGTTGAATACCCAGAACCATATGTTTATTGCATTGAGTTGAAATGAGGGACTGAGATCCCAATGCCTTTTAAAGACTGAGAAGTAACTGATGAGAACAGTACATGTTTCTTTATAGCATTTGTCCTAATAAGTTATGTTTGAAAACTTGACTGATGCTAAAAGAATATAATAATGTACTTAATTAATCAAGGGAAAGCTATTCATGTAGTGCTCTGACCATAGATCCATCATCGTCAGAAGTTGGTGATGGTGAAATAGGTTTTCCTATGTGATCTCCTGGAGTTTGCATATTTTGAATATGCGGGGGTCAATGGGTGAAAATATCCTTACGTCCTCTTGGGGGAAATGATGGAAGGTAAACATTAAACCTCTCAATCCTTCATTATATGTTTCGGGATGGATGTTTCACAAATCTCCCGATATTGTTAATGCTGGATCGATGGAGGTAAACATGAAATCTCTCGATTGCGAAGAGTGTGCAGCCGCCGCTGTAGCTCTATAGAGAAGATGCCACTATACCCTAGCAAGCTATGTAGTAGAGACACAAGATGTCCTGCATGTGATCTCGCACTGAACGAGATGTGGGAAGTCATGGAAGCCGACTCTTCCACTGACTTTGTATGGTACCGATTTCGACTTCACAGTGGTTGGTTGGAGTATGAGCGGTATACCTCATCTCCTCAGAGCTTAAATATGTTTTTAAAATGCAATCAGCCGTGTAGCTTATTTACATATGATTGAAATACGAGAACCACTAGTTGATGTTAACTTGCTTAGCATGTCCTTGATACATAAATGTTACTTATGTTCTTTAATTCCTTATTGAATAAGAGACATGCTGCCTTATCAAGTTATAGCTGAATTAGTTGAATATGATTGTTGCTCTAATCTACATAGATATTGAATTACCTGCTATCGAAATATATTATTCCACTGTTCAGTTTATTTCTATTAAACTGCAATAATAATGTTTACGGCAGAGAGTTATATCTCTCACTGGGGCAATTGTATAATTGCCTCACCCCCGTGGGATCTAACATTTTTAGGTAGACGCAGACAGAGAGGCAGAACCTCTGTAGCAGGAGAAGAGCAGCAGCAACAACAGCAAGGACAACAGTGACATCCCAGGTGGGGATACTGGTGGTCATGTTTTGGAATAGATAGTCCTATGTGTCGTCTCTGTACTCTCAGGTCCTAGGAGTCAGCAGTTAGTACTTTTATATCGATCTAAGATTTTGGTTTGATGCTTCGAGGATTTTGTTACTTGTGCTGTTTAGCAAAGTAATGATGTATATATATTCCTCGAGGAGAGATGACACATGAAATGTACAATGTGAACCAGTATGTAAATATAATACTGTGGTTCTTATTTACAGAATTTTCTGGTAATGGATCTTGTCTTAAAATGGTTTTAATTTTTAGTGATTTTCAGTAATCTGCTGCTAGAAAACGCTTCCGCATTAGTTAATCATGTTTTTATGAATCGTTCACCACAGATATCATCCATTGAAGATCAATCCCTCAGATATAGAGAAGACAAACTTTCACACCAGATATGAGCACTTTGAGTTTCTTGTTATGTCCTTTAGACTCACCAATACCCCTGTCATCTTCATGGATCTAATGAATCACATCTTCCATCACTATTTGGACTCTTTTATTATTGTCTTCCGATGAACGAATATTCATCCCAATTTTACTGCATTTCTTAGACCAATTTTACATCCTTATGTTGTATTTTATCCAATTAATAGATTCATGCAACCTTACATTCCCATAATTGTTAATATTTTGGGGTTCCCATCTTTTTAGACAACTTATGGGATGTTTTGATTAAATCTTAATCTTATCACTTTTATTGTGAGTATAATGATTTCTGCTAATGGGATTATTTTTATTTTGTACAAAGAATGTTCCAATGTCAAAGATTTATTCATATCCAATCGTTGTTATGCTTTTGTTATCAAGAAAAGAAATTTATTTCTGTGCCATCAAGTCGTTGTTTTGATTGGGTGTCAAGACAACTATTAAATGTTTTCCTTAATTTGTAATATGTGACCTTTGATTTCGCATGGAAAAGTCACATCATTGCTATCCATATGTCTCCATACAATCCGGATTTTTTCCTTTATCCGCAAGTCATTAGACTAATTGCTGATCGAGACAAAAGCAAAATATTTGGGAAGAGCCATCGACCACATAGCTCGTGTGTTGTAATGCATGAAAACATCACATCAGCCATGCAAAAGAATCGCAAAGGTCAAACACTCAAATCAAGAGGCATTTATTAATTAACCATGAAGGCCATGCAATTAAATGTATCGATCACTCTGCAATTGAAGCTATTGACCAACCGGCGTTTGACTACCATTTGCATGAATATGTCACATCAACAACCGACCATCCAAATCATACAAGGTAATAAAATAATGAGAGTTACGCTACCCGCCCACACACCATGCAAAAGCCACGAGTCTGAGAATTCTCTCCACACTCCTCTCTCTAGCCTCAAATTTTAAAAATTCATTTTCTCTCTTACAACTCTTCTCTCCAGCTCCATTCCACCTCACCAACATTCCCACACTAGTATGATACATCTGCTTCCCTACCCTCACCAAAATGTAGTCTCGTAGTATACGCTCATATTATACATCTCGTACTGTACGCATTGTACTGTACGTCTAAATATATTGTCAAATGATGTTAGTATTGTATGTCTCGTACTGGGGTATTGTATGTGAATTATAGATGTATTGTATGTGGTTAGTGATGTACTTCTTGTATAACGTGTCAGTTAGTAATGTACTTCTTCTACGTAATTTTGACAAATGATGTTATTGTTGTATGTCTCATACTATACGTCTTGTATTGTAGGTATTAAAGATACAAATATCTGATGGGGCAGTGATAACACGATTTGAGTGATACTTGTAATATATAGTTGTTGGTACTTGTACTTTACGTATTGTACATCTTATACTGTACGTAAAATTGAGTTAAAATGATAATGATTATGTATGAGCAAATATTGCAATATATAATGTTGTGTAAAATATTATATATATGATATATATTATCGTGTATATATAACGGCATTAGACACAACATATAAAATAAGTTACAATAAAAAGTATCAACAAATGTGCGTATAGTACATGTATTTTTGTGAATGAATCAACACTGGAAAGAAATCAAAGGTAACCGAGCTTTTTGAAAAAAACAGAGGGGTGACAATGAATGATAATTTGAATTTGAATGCTTTTCGTAACCTGGGACAGAATTAGATATCAGAATTAAAATATGTAAGAAAGTGGATACAATAATTCCAATTTGCATGTGCTTTGCATGAGTTTTGCATGACAATAATATCAACGAGCAACTGCATGTGGGATATCTCTAGGATGTATTAAATCTTACCTTTTCCCATGCACCGGGTATGCCAACGGTAGATAAGTTACTTTGGCTAGATTTTTCCTAATTCTTTGAGGCATATTCTCCTTTATTTATTGGAAAAAAATCAATTAACTTTGAGAGCAAGATTCCAAGGCTTTCCATTCTGCAAATTGACATAAACGTTCAGACTCTCTTTTTCTCCCGAACGATAATAGCGGAGTGCCAACCATAATCGAGCAAATGAGCGATCGATCAACAACCGTTTTCTCTGCTCGACAGCCAACAACCACCTCCAGCAAATCCACGCCTATCAATCTCCACATAACAGCTCGACAGCCTCCATTCAAGACCGGAAACCAATCGAGAATTTGATCGACCACTGCCCAGCTAAGACTCTTCGAGAGGCCAGTTTACTCGACAGCCGCCTTATGTATTTTCTCAATAAAGCATCCTGCATGCTCGACAATTCTTCTCAGTTTGTGACTATAACAGATCGACAACACTGTCGACCACGCTCAACAGTCTGGAAGTTATCGACAGACAACCATCGACCAGTCGGGTCCTACTTTCTTTATTGTGTGACTTTTGAACTTCTTTCACATAAATTATGAACATGACCAGTGGCGGAGCCACACGGGGGGGGGGGGGGGGGGGGCAAGCGGTGGCCGTGCCCCCCCAAAAAATTAAAAAATATTAATTTGTATATATATAAGTGTATATGTATGTATATTAGTCTTTATATATATATATATATATATATATATATATATATAGTTTGTTGCCTCTATTGTCAAAGATAGTTAAGTGGCCCAATGGTTTGAGTGTGGATTTTGTGTGTGTCTGTTTTGTTGACCAAGGTTCGAAACCCGTTGTCCACAATTTTTAATAAAATCCGTTTCGAGTCACCGATATGTACCGCATAAATAGAAAAATTACACATACAAAAGCCAAGAAGAGAGAAGTAGTTGAGTGTTAAGCATCATTTCCATAAATGTTTACTTGTGCAAGGAACCCAAGTTCAAGACTCAATGTTCTTTTTTTCCCATACATTCTATTTTTATTTTTTAAGATTTTATTGGCCTCCCCAGCTATGAAGTGCTGGCTCCGCCCCTGAACATGACCCCAAAGGCATTAGTTAAAAAGATCACTCTTTCTCGGTTGATAGGTTGCCGCTCCACCGCTCCGCCAATGTTCAACTTTCTTACTCGACAGAGGAAGGTTGACAGTGCCTTCATTCACATGCTCTTTCCTTATTGGCAGATCAGATCCAAATAAAGAGGATGACGAAGAAGAAAGGTCACTCGACGACAGTTCTGAGCGACTCTATTGCTATCTCTCTTCTACCCGCTGAGATGATGACTACCTCTTTCCTTTTTTTCTTACTTATTTTGATCTCGCTATTAGTTGCAAGTAGTTCCTTACACTAGGACGTGGGGAGTAGCCCCACTATTTACTTTTATTCTTTTATTGCATCTATGCATGCATGAACCCTTTTCATGTTGTATCAATCGTTCTATTTCTAGTATTCTTGTTTGGCCAAGAGGTTTATGTGTTTGTCATTATCTTGGGTGTAGAGAACTTTGAACTAAAGATCTAGGATATCGATTGATTTTTGTTAGACTCTTGATGAGATGTCAAACAGATATTTTCCGAGCCGATGGATACATGATTTTTGGGTAACACGACGTCGAACCTAGAGCGATATCTATCCAGACTTAATCCTAATGCCGAAAGGGGGATTTATCTGACCTCCATTATATTGTTTATGTGTGTTTGTGATGTAGTGAGAGAATAATTTTAGGTAGTAGTGGTGAAACTTACTCATCTTAGTGTATCCATCCACTTGATAATCATAGATTTTATTTAAGTCTTTTATTGTTGCACATTTGTTGAAATCAACTAAAATATGCTTTTGTGATAAATACTCTTCTTAGTTTAATTAAACCGATCAATAAATTCTTAAAAATATTGTTCCTTGGGTTTGATCCTTAACTATACTGCAATAAACCTCGTCCGCTTGCGGGTGATAATTATTGGACGTTCGTTTTGGTAAACTCTAGGAATTCCAATCCTAGTGATTTTATAGTGCGATAATATCCACATCATCTTCATAGACGATATTCTCATCTATCCTGACAATGAACAGTTGCATGAGGAACATCTTCGCATCACTATGGAGACACATTGATGACATCAGTTGTAAGGGAAGCTGTCTAAATGTGAGTTCTAGATTCAGGAAGTTATGTTTCTTGGGCATGTAATTTTTGATGGTCATATCTCTGTTGATCCAATGAAGGTTGAATTAGTGACAAACTTGGCTACCCCTACTACTCCGTCAAACATCATAAGATTTTTGGGGCTCGCTGGTTATTATAGGCATTTTAATAAGGACCTCTATTATAGAAAAACCTCTAAATGCACTCACCCAAAATGAAGCAAAGTTCATGTGGTCTCAGAAGTGTGAGCAGAGTTTCCAGACCTTGAAGAGACTCCTTTCTACACTTGTGCTCATACTTCCTTCAGGTGATGATGGTTTCATCATCTTTAGTAACGCTTCAAAGTTAGGTTTATATTGTGTTTTGCAATAAAAGGGCAGAGTTATAACTTATGCATCTAGGCAACTCAAACCACATGAGGAAAACTACCCCATTCATGATCTGGAGCTGGCATCTCTTGTGTATGTGTTGAAGATCTGGAGGCGTTACATGTACGACATGCAATTTGAGATTTTTAGTGATCACAAGATCCTAAAGTACATTCTGATTCAGAAGAATCTGAACATGAGACAACACCAATGGATTGAGTTGTTTAAGGACTGTAACTTCATTATCTCCTACCATTCTAGAAAGGCCAATGTGGTGGTTGATGCCTTGAGTAGGAAGAAGGGAGTAGTCAATGAAACAACCATTGTTGTGAACGGAAGATGATGCGGAACTTGGCATAATGGAGACCACAACTTAAAGATGTGGTTTTAAAGATGTCACATCTCTCAATTTAGATGGACTAGACTTCTACAATACTACAAGCTCAACAAGATAGTTCTGATCTTTGTCATATGATAGGATGACTACAAGCTCAAGAAGATAGTAGTGATCTTCCTCGTATGCTAGGATGACTACAAAAGAACAATGCTAATCTATCAAAAGGAAAAGATGGTGAGATCTTAATGAAGAATAGGTTATGGGTACCTACATCTGAGTTACAATAGAAGATTCTATTAGAGGCATATGTGACAAATTACATGATTCATCCATGATTTACAAAGATGTACCAGGACCTAAATAGAGACTTCTGGTGGGAGGGCATGAAGAGAGACATAGCAAAGTTTGTGTCTAAGTTCCTCACTTATCAGTAGGCAAACTCAACCCCAAATATATTGGTCCTTTTGAGATTCTTGTTAGAGTAGGCGAGAGTGCCTACAGATTAGCCTTGCCACCTTCTTACAAGAAAATCCATAATATCTTCCACTCATCAGTGATAAGGAAGTATGTCCATGATTGTTTCCATATTCTTTCTCATGAACCTATTGAGATCAAGATGAATATATTCTGTTGAAGATCATTGAGACCCAAACAAAGCAACTAAAGAAGAAGGACATTGTTCTAGTCCAAGTCTTATGAAAAAAAATCATAATTTAGAAGAAGCCACTTGGGAACATGAAGATGAGATGTTGAAGAAGTATCCAGAGCTCTTTAACCCTTAAAATTTTGAGGATAAAATTTTCTTAAGGGGGAGAGGATTGTAACATCCTCATTTTAAGATACTGATTTGCATTTTTTCCCAATATGATATCCTTTATGGTCACATATTATAAATAGGCCAGTTTTAAATATTTTTGGTTGTTATAATGCACTAGAAAATTTACCATAAAGAGGAAATGTGTAAATAAGATGACACCCAAAATATCAAGATTAAATTCACTTTAAATAATTAATTATGCAATATAAAAGCTTTATCTATTATTAATCCTATTAATTAATTTGATATCCTAACTCGGAAACTAACTCCACATAATATTCTAGACACAGAATAACACAGATTCCCAAATTTTGGGTTTAGTCGAACTTGTTTTGAATAGGTAATCAATTTATCAAGATAATGGAAATTAAAACAAGATAATTGCCTTTCATCCAAAATTTTGTTATTTTGTGCTTTTTCTGGACTATTGGATGCGGCGGTGGGACACTAGTTTAATCCCCTCTGTCCACACCATCTTCAACCTCAATCCTGGAGGGATTGGGACCCTATTTAACTATCAACAACAAATTTCTTGCTGTGTGGGTTGCCAATCTGAAGATAGATTTCACCAATAGCTTGGGGAGTGCAGTGCACACCTATGAAGCCCTTATATGAATCCCAGTTCTCACCCAACAGAAAACACCCAAATCCATCACTGTGCCTCTTCCCCATCACCATTGTCAGAGATCATAGAGCACCTAGATCAGCCTTGAGAGCATCAACATTGCACAAGTAAAGTTCCTAAAGGGTTTTCCTTCCCTTAATTTACCTTTCTTCACCCTCGAGTACACCCCCATCTCATATTCAACCTCCAAATGTCCACTATTCCTCCCCACCATTGCACCACCTTTCCTCAATCACACCTTCTATACGATCTCTTCCACCCAAGGAATCGAACCCCAAACATCGCTTGAGCTGTGAGCTTCTGAGTCAGCCTACCCACAAGACTCCACAAACATCATAGTGTGAAGCTTCACCATCAAGCAACTCTACGCATGCATAGCCTTGCCAGTGGCAACGAGGTGCACTACTGAGCCTTCTAAAGTTTCCTATTTTCTCAATGAGTCGTAGTGAGAGGTAACTCATCTAATTTTAAATCCCGAGTCAATACACTATAGTTCACTAGATTTTGGCATCGATGCTGCCCCACCTACACAATGTGTTCTTGACTCTGTGAGATATCCACAAACAATGTGGATTTTTCCTGAACATTGAGGGCATGAGATTCCCTTCCTTCCTCTTTCCTCGTGCTTCCACCTTTATTTTTCTATTTACCAATGCATAGGCATGGTGAGATACTATCCCTGTTCCTTGTTGGTCGTGAGCCCTATCCTGGGCAGCGTCAAATTCAGTCGGACTTCGTGAAGCTGACCCAACCATCCCTTTCACCCCAACTTCTCCCTGTTAGGTGATCAACTCTAAAGATCACAAAAGGCGGGAGTCTTACTCAACCTGGGTTACATCCAATCCTCCCTAGGGTTCCCTATGTTTGTTTTACCTTTCGACCATGGTGTTCTAGCATTGAATGTACAAGCAACCTGTACATCAGTGCAATCACCTAGTTTACTGCTCAATGAACAATCTAAAGAACTAAACCTATATGTGCTATATGTTATGTGTTCTGTTCATGTGTCTATGACAGTTCTGTGAGGCCAATACTCTATGGAAGTCAATGACTAGGACTAGTACCTATAACAATATTTTTGGCAATTTTATCTTGAGTGAATGACATGTTGATTACCATAACTACCATAAGTGATGATGAATCAATATAATACTAAAATATGGTATAATAACCTAAGTATACCCCCTAATGTGTTAACTAAGAGGCCAATAATAATAAGTAAAATGGTTTCATCAATTACATACTATTCCTAAAAGTCAAAATCATTATTTTACCTAGCCCTAAAGTGTTACCCCAACATTATTATCAAGACACTTATTATTGCAATATATGTATACCCTAATATCTAGTTATACCACATTGAATGTATATAAAAGACCTAATACTTGTACACCTTGATGTAAGTAAAATGCATATGACGATAAACCAAATAGTGCTCTAATGACCCTAATTATGTTGACCAAAAAGGAATATGTGATCTGATAAAACCGTTGGGTTTTTTCAAGAGGGAGATAGATCCACAATGCTAGGAGCAGAGCCAGGAGCTTGGATTACTACAAGTAAGTGGGACATGTCCTATGAATTACTATCCAACTATTATCTTTAGACACTTAGTATAAATCATAAAGTTCTATCATGTTCTTCTAATGCAATAGTTGACTGCATTCAGGCTTTCCAATAGGAATTATGTTACATGCATGATTAAAATTTATAATGGTTTAGTAATTTTTTACTTGCCATGAGCATAGGAATACAAATGAGTTGAATATGTTCACCCACTATAGAATAATTTGATTGCGTCAGATAAGTAAGAAAAACTTTCTTGGATATTCATATTAGATTTAGATTCAAATACACTTTTATGACTCAATTATCAATATTTAGTTTCAGCATAAATTTAGATTCAGAAATCAGTAAACTTATATTAAGATAACTAACTCAAAACCTTCATATAAAACATTATATGATAAGTCCTCATCTAATAGTCTCGGGATGATTCAGAGGCATGTGTTGCCAAATTCAGAGGCATGTGTTGCCAATTTAGAGGAGTGTTTACTGCAATTCAGAGGTACTTCATTATCAATTTAGAGACACCTCAGTGTCATTTAGTGGCATGCAATTCGAGGTTAAGGGTACTTCGATACCAATTTAGGGCGTAGATATGTCAATTCACGAGGACTTATCATATAATGGTGGCAACAAATCAGATCGAAGTTATAACTAAAAGATATTGTTAAGTCTTTACTATTTCCCTTTCAGATATTCTCATGTTTAATGATTTGTGTTAGAATTCATTGCCACTTACTCTAACCCCTTATTTATTCCTTTTGTGTGCATGGATGGGAACATGCCATCCGTAGATAGCAAGTAGCAGTTTGAGGAGTAGCTTGAGGACATGCAGATCCAAAGGATATCTATCACTGGTGGGACATTATCTTAGGCGATCCTTCCAACTTGGAGATTTTTTAGTCATTTTCTTTTAGTTCATGTTGGGATTGCTATCCCCAAACTTTCAGTTTCTTTATGTCAATTTTTTGTTTGAACTCAATTATTTTGGTTATATAAATGCTTTAGTATTCTAGATCTGTGATGTTTGCCCATGTTTTATTTACTTATGTGAGTTGATTCTTCTGCATATAGTATTTGTGGTTAATAAATGGGCAGGCATCACAGTCCCATCGTCAAAATACCAACCATGGAAAATAAGCCTGCAGTTGTCTCTAATCTCATGAATAAGTGGATGCAATATTAGGGAAAAAAGAAGTGTCCCCAATGGATCACCTTACTGCACTGTAATGACTGACGAGACATAATTATCTCCAATGTACATCCTAGTTGCTTGTCCATCGAAAAACTCCACCCATAAAGAAATAGATGGGCACCACAACCACACCTCATGGAGTAGCGTTGATATAACACCAAGTTGATAGCATTTAAGAAATCAACTATAAGCATAGAGAGGGACCCATCTTCATGCTGCTCATTTAACAATTTGTTGATGTTGTGCAAAATTACCTCTGGCCCACCATATACACCGACTTTAAATTACAAATATTTGAGATACGTAGTCATATCTTTCTCAACTCCTATCATTACAACTTTGGACACCAGACACCTCCAAATCATACCAACAACATATCTCATTGTTAGGCTTAAGTAGAGGCATAAGAGGAGAAGAAGAGAAAAAAATATGACAAGCTTGATGAATACCTCCCTCCCAACCATATATTAACTACTAGGGTGATAGCATGTAAGGGATCTGTGGTGACTCCAAACCCCTCTCCAACAGAGGGCATCTAAGATGTGTTGGGTCTGTAGCCTGTCTCTTCCACATGAAGTCCCTTTAGGAAAGGAATTGATGCATCGGAGAATAGTGTCAACATCTACTACAAAAGGGGATTTTAAAACAAAAATATTTGGCATGCAAGGAGGTGGCTTGTATAGTATCTCCATTATATGGGGTTACCCCTAAGGAGCATAAAACTTTCACAAATTCTATAAAGTCACCATATGCAACCTTTCAAAGGCGTTGCCTAATATTAGGGTTCTCCTTTTCCTTCTCTGTAGATTTATCTCAGTCATGATCCATACCCTCACACGTAGAAGAACTTTCTATATTGTCCACTAACTTGGCAATACCATCTATTTCACCCCACATAGTAAGAGAACTCAAAATATGACGTTGTTGCAAGGAATTTTTGTTACCAAATCTTCTTTCCCGCATATTATTCAGCCTGAACACTACAACATGCAATGAGGAAGAATAAAAAATTCACCCAAGCAGCTATAGAACCTGGTCAACAACCACTTTTTAAAAAGTTGTCTTCAGTGCTTGAGAGAAAGCAAGACGACAACCATGACTCATTCTTTTATTGGTTGTTATAGGTTCTCAGAAAATATGATTGAAAAGCATAATATCTAGGGCCAACCCCTTCATGGTTTTACAAGTCTCAATACCTTTTGGGTGGGGCTTTAAGATTTCAACAATATGTCCTTGAGCCTCTCATGTATCATCAGAAACTTGTACAAGGACATCATCGTGATGACATGCACGACCAAGAGCATGTATCCACATGCATATTCCACACATTCACTAATCAAGGAACCTCAAGGTATCTTCCATTGTAAGAAATAAATTACGGTCCTTCCTCATGGTATCCAGTAACATTATACCACACTCATCATTACAGAGGTCGATGTTCTAAAAATTTGAGACTAACATGGAGTTATTTTTCTCAGTGACACATTTGTTCCAGTTAAAGTTGGGTGTCGTTAAATTATAATCACACCATTTATGGTATATTTAAGGGAACTAATAGTGTAAAATCTAAGCTATAACAATTGTATAGTTGACTACTCCATAATATAATCACAAAGCTTTGACAATGTACAGTTCCTATGCAGCTCTTAAGAAGTTGATCAAGACATGTTCCCACATCATATATTCATTCAAGAGTCTCCACTAATGTCGTGGTAAGTCATTTTCTTTAAGTAGTTTTGCCATCTTCGGGCTATGCATTTGTCCTTGCCGACTCAAGTTGGGAACATTCATAAGATGTTGGAATACACTACGATTTGGGATGGCTTGGTCGTTGCTCTACGTTCTTGCAAACACTGGATGTGTAGCTTATATATTTTCACTCAACTTTGATACAAGGCTCCCACACCAATATTGTTGG
The DNA here is from genome assembly GCA_963693085.1 of Alisma plantago-aquatica. Classification (NCBI taxonomy): domain Eukaryota; kingdom Viridiplantae; phylum Streptophyta; class Magnoliopsida; order Alismatales; family Alismataceae; genus Alisma; species Alisma plantago-aquatica. The sequence goes on from OY856409.1 coordinate 676,150,005, forward strand.
TATGTATGCCTTGAGAGCCAATCATGGGATGATTGGTGGGATCCATTAAGATTGATTTGATAAACATCAAAGTCAAGCTTCCAATTCATTCTGGTTTAGTCAGTTGTGAGATAATGACAAAACAGATTGAATGTCTAGAGAATGACAACACTCAATGACGTATGCCTTCAAGTATGTGACTTGAACGATGAGATCATACAGATGTTAAGAGTTTGTACATTCTTATTATGTCCCTAGTCGGATGTCATTATGGAAGGTTGATAGACAACAATGATGCACAAGACTAGATTGTGTGTTGGTTGATGACAGAATCTCATTAGTCATGATATAGTGATATAAAACCAAGCACATAGGTACTTGTTAAAGAACAAGTGTATCAAACAGACCCACCGTAAGAGTGACACATGGAACCATGACTTGGTAGTCACAGTCAACTCTCACAACGATGGTGGTGAGTGTGATTTTTTGACATGAAATCACTACACTCAACACATGTCGTTGGGTACACTTTGACATCATCAAACGCAGTCCTGCAATATAGATTGTTATAAAGGTGATGATTGGGTGACTTTGACACATGGGGCTTTTGAGGGGTGAATGATAGAAATAAGATTTGTCCCTCCTGAGGGAGTTTGATGTCCATGGCCACTTGATGAGTAGGACTGAGAAAGGCATGCACATGCATGTGTGAATCAATATGTAATATTGATGTCACACATATCTCATCTAGTCTGCTCTGAGATCAAGGAAGTGAATGAATATTGAACGGATGACTATTCCATGCCTTGAGTTCATTCGGGATATCAGTGACAAATAAATTATACATTCACTGTAACACCAATCATGGATTGTAGGATTGAAAGTTGTTCTCCAACTTTCCTTTTCACTTGGGTAGCACTGATGTGCGACTAGGAACCACTCTTTGCTTGTGAAGTCATAAGTGTTATGGACTTTCATTGCCAACGTGAAATGGGTCTGCAAGGTCACACACATAGGATTTAACCTGGAAGAGGAGATTATCCATGAATGATGTTTAGATTGTTTACTAAATGTGTTTAGTAGTTCAATTAAACATTTAGTCAATTGACTTGACTCAGAATCACCAAGTTCAAGTGTTGGACTAACTGATTTGGGTGTCAGATTGATTGAGAACTGTATTGACCAATTTCTACACAACCTGGACTACCAACTGACCGGTTCAAGCTGTTGAATCGATCAGCTCAGGGTCAAGTGAGACGACCGGTTCAAGTGTTGAATAGATCGGTTCAGCTGGAACAAACGAGCCAGTTTGGGAAAGTTAGGTTGGTGAGAAAATATTTTTGTTTCACTTGTAAAATTCGATTGGGACAAGTATTGATCTTTGGATTAATTGGAAATGGAAAGAGGAAAGTCAATTGGGAACTTCCCTGGGAAGTGAAATGACCGGTTCATGAATGAACCGATCAGTTCAGGAACCGATCAGTTCAGCTCCCCAAATGACCGATTCATGAGATGAGCCGATCGGTTCAGTCCCCAAACGATCAGTTTGTTTGTGAAACGACCGGTTCAGCTGCCGTAGTGTATCATATTCGTGGAAATTCTGGACCCTTCTACTCCCACTTTAGTCCCGCATTGCCTGGGGCTGAGAACCCTGACCCTGTCCCTGACCCCTGCTATATATAGAGGGGTACTCGGGGCTTCTTAGATAGCACAACTCAGAATATCAGTTGCTCTACAAAGTTGTCCTCTCTAGTTGTGGTAACCGAGAGAGCCCAAGAAAGTGCTACCCGACTAGGGAGGCACAATGAGGGAAAGACAACTACAGGATGACAACCGGTGGTGGGAGAGCACATCGGTGACTAGTATGCTGACAGAAGGGGATGACTCCTTCTAGTATCCTATAAGACAGGACGAATAGGGTTCCTGGTGGTCCGTGTAGACTACTACAGAGGTGAGAGATTTCTGCCGCTCAGAGGACAACCGGCAATCCGTCAGTCCGGTGTGACCAGGAGCTGCATAGACACCGTCCAAGATCAGAGGTGAAGGCCGCGCTCTGCATGAGGTAACATCGCCGAGCAAGCCTCTGGATAAGGTATGCCTCTACAAACCATCCTTCCTATCATATAGATGTTGATGAGATCTCTTTGGGGTCTGGGTTTGGGGAGAAATTTTTTGTTTCCTCTGCCATCTCTGCCTCCCCTAAAACCCAAAAATGGTATCAGAGCCACATCAACATTATATACTTTAGGATAATCGATGTGATCATTTTTTGGTTTTTTGCCTTTTATTTATTGCATACGATGCGAATAATTAATTGGCTTTATGCATATCCAATATAAATCCACATATCCCTATATATACATATATGATATGGTATATAAATGCACTCGATACGCGTAGCCCTTAAATGGTTTCTGTGGTGATTGTAGCGTGATTGTGGCTATAAACCCTAAATCTGTGTGTGGTTGATTGTAGTTGCTTACATCTCGGTCTGCACACCGATTCCCTATCTCATATTCCTGATGTAACTCGAGATAACTCAAGAATTCTTTCCTACCTTTATTCCCCCCGAATGTAACTCGGGGTTTCCCAATGCAATTGTCAATAGGATTAGTTTATTTCATGTTATGTCAAAGAACGACAGACACCTAGAGGATCGAGACGATCATCTTGGGCATGAGACGATTGGCTGGTGGAAAAAGGTTGCCAGTTCCTGGAGTGAGACGAGCGGGTGGTGACCTAAGGAGATGCACGATGACCAATGAACCGATCGGCTGGAGGTGCCAATCGATCAGCTGGTAGAACCCAACCGACCGGCCTGATGACGAGCTGATCAATCATGGAGATGAGTTGATCAAACCCAGAACGACAAAGCACAAAGTTCATCTTGTACATGTTTCATGTGATGTGGACCTAGCTAACCGTGATTCCTCTTGTCTCGAGGAATCACACTAGGATGGCCATAATCATCGCTTTTTATCATTTCACATGTTTTCTGTGGGATATAGCATGTATATGATAATACTATATATTGTGGTGATTGGATATGTATATTTACCTATAAAACCAAATCCCTCAATAAATATTAAGTTTTATATGCCTTCCAAATGCAACGCACATGAAAAGCTTGATCAACTAAGTGTGGACACGCCCTAGCGTTGTTCACCGTCTATCTCGTGGAAGCGTGAAGGATGGATATGTGGGTCTACCCTAGAAGGGTGCATATTCATCGTGTTGGCTTTGGGTCAGACTTAACAAGGTGACCTAGATAGGATCTAGCACCTTGAGGCATGGAGGTGATCATGGTAAGGAGTTGCACATGACATCTTTCAAGAGTTGCATATGATGCAATTGGAAAGAGTTGCCTACCGGGAAGATCTAAGTTGTGGGTGACAGCCCTAGCTGGTCTGAGAGGATTTTAGGATTTTGACCCGCTAAAAGGTTGTATGCTGCAATCTTCCAAATTGATGGTGAGGGCTATCAATTTGAACAAAAATAGTGGGAGAGATAATTAATAAAGTCCTAATTATATCATAAAACATTTTCAAATCAATCAAATAAGTCAAAAATAAGTTTTTGGACTAAATTGCATATATTTCCTTTTGTAGTACAAATGGCCACAAACAATAATCACTTTCTTTGCGATCGGTCCTTGAGATAGACAAACTAAATGGGAATAATTCCACAACTGATTAGGATGTTGAGAAGTGTTCTCAATCAAAGAGCGAAAGCACTAAGTCTTAGTTATACTAGAACCAGATGAACTCATTCCCACCACACCAAAGGCTGAAAGGGATGCTTACTGGAAGCATACCGAGGACGCCATTGATGTGGAGTGCTTGATGTTGTATTCTTTGAACTATGAGTTGCAGAGACAACATGAGACATATGATGTCTCCAAGGCACTGTCCTAGTATGTCATGACAAAAAGAGATTCAGTTGGTTCTCACACACTCAATGTGATTGGGTATGTGGAAAACTTGACTAGAACTGGGATTCCCTATGAGACAAGAGTTGTCTATTGATATGATACTGCAAGCGTTGCGAGAATCATACAGTTCATGATGAACTACGACATGAACAACTTTGACATGCCATTGATAGAGATGTTGGACATGTTGAGGACATGTGAGGCGTAGATGAAGAAAGACAAACCCTAATCTTTGATGTGATCAATGAAGGGTAAGTCTTAATGGCAAGTTCAAGGGCAAATCAAAGAAGTGTTCTGATGCTAGCCAACAACCCAAGGCATCTTTAGCCTTAAGGCATATGGGAAGGGTGAACGAGGGAGGAGAAATTGCAATCTATATCTGGAAGAACAAAAGAAGATGAAGGAGGGGATGGAGATCCCCACCTTAGGTATCAAGAAATAAACACTTCTTTATCTGAGGTATGTGATACCAAGATGAAGATCTAACATATATGATATGCAAGATCTAAAAGGAAGTGATGGCCTTTGTGAAAGGACCAAGAAAGGAGTACTTACTGCCATAAATAGGAGTACCTTTCAGTTTATTTCATTCTAAAGGGCATGAAATAGAGTTGAGAACTGCTATTTCAATTTGCCAATAGAAACACTTTATTGTTGCATCTTGTAATGACAAGATGGCTATCAATATAGTTGATGTTTCAATTTCAAAGATATGATCTTTGTGTCAATGCCTTTCTTTATCTTGTGGTACTTGGTATGCATAAGATAAAATGATACCTAAAGGTTATTGATAACTCAAACAAATAATTAGCATTATCATGGGAATTCATTTTTGGTTCCATATTGATGGTTACAACTAGACTCTTTTGGTTGTGAACCATTAAGAGACATGAATATCTTGACGTGATAAATCAATCTTCACTAGTGGTAGTGGGAGAATGATTATCCTATTAGGTATAATACATATGATGTATTTACATATCTATTGGAATAAATGCTAATACTTGAAATGGTGTTTAGAGAAATACCAATATGAATATCTTGAAGTGTTCAAGAAGATCATGAATGAAATACAAATTTGGTAAAAGTAATAATTCTTGATGTGATCAACGAATGAGATACTTAAACCAAATGTTTGAGAACCTTATGAGTGATTATGATAGTGTATCATAGAGAACTCATGATTAAGACATAATGATGTCTAAATAAAAAAGGAGTCATACTCTAAGGAGTTAGAGGATGATTATCAAATAAATAAATTCTTCTTAAATAGAGAATACCTTACACTAATAAAGGATATTAAGAATCACAAAGTGTTGCGAGTTCTCAAATTCCTTAACAGATACACCTCAAATATCTATATGATGAGTTGGTTATATGATGAGTCAACAATGTAGATGATATTGAGGAACTGGATTTTGAGTTATGGTTTATGACCATTAGATCCTAAATGACTTCCATGTGAACCATAAGGTATGACCTTGATGGTTGCACCCACTGGGATGAAACCCATAAGTACATATAAGTCGTAAGTGTTAAGACACATGGATGACATTTTGAGAAGGATCATGCTTGTTGATTGCAACTTAATGACTAAGAGATTTGGCATATGGATATTAAAACTACATTCCCATGATGAATAAGACAAGGATGTGTATGTGACACAACCTATAAGGTTTATGAATCCATTAATGCAAATGAAGTCTATAAGTTACAATGGACTAATCAATGTGATTGATTACAAGCAACTCAGAGATGGAATCTTTACTTTGATAATATGGTCAAAGGGTTTGACTGATATGTCAAAGATAAAGAAGGAATCTGTGATTTAGTGGGAGTGTATTCACATTCCACATATTGATGAGGAATGGAATGTTCTAAAATGGAGACCTTTGTGGAAATATCTTTAAGGGAAGACAAAGACTTTTCCTATGTGATAGGAATAGAGATCTATAGAGATAGTTCTCAAAAACCTCCTGACCTGGAAAAGAGAGAGAACATACATTGGCAATATGTACTGAAGGGTGCAATATACACAGATTCAGTGGGAGAAAACTTGTCCATGTTGCATGGAGTTAGTATCCCAAGGCCAATTGTCCGATTCTCATGAAGAATGGGAACACTAAGAATAGATATGGATCTATCATGTATGTAATCATCTTGTTATATTACATGTATGGACATAGCAAGAATAAAATGCATTTATCATCTTGTATGTATGACATGACAATATGATATGCTCATCCTGATAACTCGTATGTGGGACACGATGAGTGGATGTCTGTCTAGTTCCAGTAAGGGTTACTGGAATACCATGAGAACTTGATAAGTACTTGAGAAGTACTAGTTCTATGGAAATAAGGAAGGGTTCACTGTAAAGAGTTACATTGATGCGAACTTCCGAAAAGGACAAAAATTTTATCGCAAAATATATATGGAATATATAAAAGTGATTGTGTGTTGAAAAATGGAAACGTTCCAATAAATCCATTTTAAAAGGAAATGCTGAGTATCCGTGTGTTAGAGAATAGTAGTGGATACTATATGGATCTGGGAGTTCATAAAGATGAACTTATAGATATTCTGGTCATTGATGATAAGTAAGGAGTGCTTGGTCATGCAATGAGGCTAAAGGTTAGCAAAGGAATATTGGATCGCATATTATGGCAACTCCATCTCATACATAAGACGTACAACGAAGAGATGTGAGACATGCAATAATACCAACTTAGGCAAAGTGTTGCCATAACTCATTGCGTTAGCACTAGAACATGTGGGACATGTTTGGAGATCACTAAGAATATGATTCAAGGGCGATTGGCTTGTAGTGCAAGTGGGAGTCTGTTGGTATGTATGCCCTGAGATCCAATCATGGGAGGTTTGGTGGGATACATTAAGATTGATTTGATAAACATCAAAGGTAAGCTTCCAATTCATAATTGTTCAATCAGTTGTGAGATAATGATAGAATAGATTGAATGTCTAGAGAATGAAAACACTCAATGACGTATGACTTCAAGTATGTGACTTGAACGATGAGATCATACGAATGTTAAGAGTTTGTACATTCTTGTTATGTCCCTAGTCGGATATCTATTACCACCATGACCCGCCGGTTCGTCGAGCATTTTATCTTTGCATGATGCAATAGCCAACCTTCTGATACGATGGTAGACCTGGACCGATAAGATTCTCTTTCCTTCATACCTTCTCATACACCTTTGGATCCATATCTCCCAGCAGGTTAGAGGTGGAAGAATGCTTGCTAGGAAGCCCCCGCAAGAAGCAGTTATCGGCATGAGCCCAACATCTGTGCATCATGGAGCAGATATCAGTATGTAAGATGACCATACCCATCTCGCATAAGGCATCACATCCATCCTCAGGCTACCCACTGACTTGATAGATCTGGTCGTGAATTCTCCTTCGACAATGGGCTCCCAAATCAGCCCATTTTTTACTCGTGGTATCTAAATGCCTTACCCGCCTCACATGTTCGAGACCTTCCTCGGTCAACATACCTCGGAGGGTTTCCCAATCCCAATCTCCATCATTTAGGAACAAGTCGTGGATTCACAAATCTGGCGACGGGACTAACCCTGGTAGAGCGTATTTCAACATAGGCGTATCCCCCATGTCATTGACCAGAAAGGGATCCTTACTTCACCTATCTCCCATCTAGAGTAGCTAAGAAGCTTGGGGAACATTTTCCACACATGCTTCCAGTAGGTTGATGCATATGATCTCTTCTTGAGCCAAGCTGGGTGAAGGACATCAAGGTTCTAATCCCTCCTATTGTGTTTCCGCCTATAGAAGACCACACTGAGTCCTCCTTAAGCATTGTTCGCACCGCTTTGAGGATCATTCTATCCCTCACCATTGAAAGCTTTTGGATCCATACTCCCCCATCCTACCTAGGTATGGTCCCCTTATCCCACCTGACCCAGTGCCTTCTATAGCTTCTGTCGGCCAAGCTCCATAGAAAATTAGCCATCGATCTCTCTATGCGCTTCAAAACTCCTTTGTGCGCCGTGGCCGCCGGGCGGGCATGGATGGGTACCAATGAGATCACGTGTTTGAGCAATGTGATCCTCCCCCCACCATCAAAAGCATCCTTCTGTGCCATCCTACAATTCGATCCTCTACCTTTTTGATTAGAGGGTCATAGAACGCCATGGGGACCCTCCCAACTAGAAGGGGGATACCAAGATACTCCATCATGCCCTCCCTCTTGGGGATACCAAGATACTCCATCACTACCTGCATCCTCACCTGCAAAAGGGGCCCCAAAAGGAAGGAGGATTTCCTGTCATTGATGGCATGTCCCGACACTCTCATATAGTGGTCCAACACCTCACTACATCTTCTCATGGACTCCTCACTAGTGTTGAGGAAGAGAAGCACATCATCGACGAAAAGGAGGTGGGATGGTGCTAGTCCCACACCTCTAGTCTTGAACCACCCGATGCGGCCTTATCTCTTCTCCAGAGAAAGGGTGCGATTGAGGTATTCCTCCGTGATGATAAATAAGGATGGGGAGAGGGGGTCTACTTGCTTGACCCCCCGCATGGCCTAGAAAAATCCGGAAGAGGTCCCATTCATAAACACCGAGAACCAAGACCCAGTAGTAATGTGCATAAGCAGGTCCACTACCCTTGGTCCAAAGCCAAAGGCTTGAAGCGAGCTCACCAAGAACTTCCAATCCACCATATCGAACGCCTTCAACATGTCCAACTTGACTATCATGTTTCTCTCCCCATCCTCCCACTGCTGGAGATCATGGCACAACTCATGTACCAGCCTAATGTAAGTGGTGATCTCTCTGCCCTCCATGAACACGTTCTTTTCTGAAGAGATGAGTTGTGGAAGAAAGGGCACGATCCGACGGGGCATCAATGTCGAGACCAGTCACATCACCACATTACTAATGCTTATGGGGCAGAAGTTGGACAACATGGATGGCTGAGCCTCTTTAGGGATGAGGATGATCTTTGTGTCCAACACACCCCTGTGTATTGCCTCCCCTCTAAAACACTGATGCATGAAGGATAGGTGGTCCTCCTTCACTATCTCCCATGCAAACACAAAGAAGGCTGCCCCAAACCATCCAACCCGGCATGCTATCCTGGTCCAGGGTGTCCAACGTCTTCTTCACTTCTACCATTTCCGAGGGAGTGCAGATCCTGTCTGAGTCTGCTTGTCTGATAATACGTGAGATCCGGTCCCAATCAACCTCTTCCTGGTAGCAATTGATGAAGCTGAGAAAAGATTAGAGAAGAAAACCACTACCTCCTCTCTCATTTGGCCTTCATCTTTCGTCTAGGATCCATCCTATCATTGGAGCCCCTTAATGGTGTCCCTCCTCTGCCTCAACTTTGCTTTCGCATTGGAGCTACTCATATTTATTTCTCCTTCCCCCAGTTATCAGACCCCTGATTTCTCCTTCTAGAAGACTTCTTCTTGATGCAGCGTGCCCCGAAGCTCAGATTTTTCCTCCTCCCAAGACTTCCTATTCGAATTAGATGGGTTCTCTTCGAACTCCCTATGCTTCTCTTCATTGTTTAGCTCATTCCTCTTGATGCACATGAAGAGATTCCCAAACATCTCCTCATTCCAAGTCTTCAAGGCCCTCTTGAGGTTCTTTATCTTCGCGAAAAGCCTAAAAATCGGATTTCCCCACCCCTCCATCATCTAGTTCTCCTGGATTACATTCATCAGCCCCTCGTGGGATGTCCACATCCTATGAAACCGGAACACCACCCCTCGCCGGGGATGGGGAGGGGGAGAAGTAAAAAAGAAGAGGGGTGTGGTCAGAATGGGTGGTTTTGGCCAGATGCTGGAGCCCTCGCTAGATCCCGTCTTCCCACCACTGGTTATTTGCAAAGCTGCGATCTATGCATGCCCATTTGTTGGGGGTGACACACCTCTGCCAGTTGGCCCAGGTTAACAGGCTACCCCTAAAGGGGACCTCCTGAGCTCCAGTGGATGAACTCTCTGATCGCCAGCCTATCAGGCTAGCCCTCTCCCACTCTCTTGTAGTCTCTTCTGACCACATTGAAGTCACCGATGACCAGCCAACATGTGTTTTATTGCCTCTCCACATCTGCCTACAGTTCACTGCACAAGAATGTCCTAGTCACGTAGTTACAACTAGTATAGACTCTTGTGAAAATGAATATGAATCCGTCTGGGTCCACCACCTCCACCGAGAGGAGCTGGTCGCTCAGTTGGATAATCCTCAGTTGGAGATCGCAGTTAGTGATGATCCAAACCTTTGCATCCCCCTTTGCATTTGTTGCTCACCGGTTAAACCCCAACCAATCCGCCAGCGCCGCTGCCTTGGAGCTGAAAGCAAACGACTCCAAGATCGCTACTACCTCCGGGTGATGAATCCGCACCAACGCCCTAAGGTGATTTCGTGTGTCTCTGTACATGATGCCTCTAGCATTCCCTACTAGGATTTGTACCATTAATCAACCGAGAATCCTCCCTCTTCCCGATCCCACCACTGCTTCACTGAATCTCCTCTACCTCCTCCCCGAACAAACTGAGGAAAACTCATTCCTTCCCGAACCCCTGCCTTCCAGATCCTGCCACTCATGGTTAGAAAGGAAGACCCTATCTTACGTGCTCCTATTACTCCAGTTTCGGCCTCCTACCTCTCTCACCTACTTCTCCAAGGATTGTCTGGAGTCTGTCCCCACAAGGAAGACCCTGTTCTGCATGCTCCTATTACTCCAGCTCCGGCCTCCTGCCTCTCTCACCTGCTTCTCCAAGGATTGTCTGGAGTCTGTCCCCACAAGGAAGACCCTGTCATGCATGCTCCTATTACTCCAACTCCGGCCTCCTTCCTCCCTCACCTACTTCTCCAAGGATTGTCCGGAGTCCATCGCCCCAGTGTCCGGGACAGCCGAGATAAAGTTTCCCAATGCCATGTCCGAGAGAGGATAGCTTCTCCCATCCTGCGCTACCACTGTCCACACCGACCGCCTGTGGTTGTGACTAGAGCACGAGAGACAGCTTGCTCCTCTGCCGGTTCAAACTCTCCTCTGTCTACCGTCTTCCCGTCCTCCGCCCGGGGAGGAGGGGGGATTCTCGTTGGTGGTGCCTCAGCTGGTCTGTGATTCGTCTCTGATGATGGGATTCCTCCGGCCTCGATTGTAGAGGAGGTGGATCGTCTTGTGACAACCTTTGGGATGCGGAGCGGTGCACTCTAAACACTTCTGTAGGGATGCCTCTGACTATCCCCGCCTCTGTCAATAGAAAGGACTAAGATTTGGGGACGCTCACGCTGCTCACGCGCAGCGTCAAGCGCGCCCCAAACCAGCTACACCCAGCAGCAAAACAGCCACCACGTGGTGGATTATCATTGGGTCGATTTTTTGAAATTCTGCAATAGGCCAATAAATTTGTTTCACTTATAACTTTTGAACCGTAATGAATTTTTTAACGAAATAAAAATCGTTGGTTTCGCTACGAAAAATACAATCTAACAAACCTAATATTGACATATTTTTTAGATAAAAAAATAAAAAAACGATATATATAAGTAATTGACAACCAACTACGGTGCCCATACCCATAAATGATTATTAACACCCAAAATTGGTAAATTGACGCCCAAAATAGTACATTTACACCCAAAAGCATAAAGATGATGCCCACATAAGCTAATGACACCCATAAATAGCTAATGACACTCAAATATAGTTATTTGACACCTAAAATAGTTCATTGATACCTAAATTATAACGACGCCCACAAATGACTAATGACACCCATAAATGACTAATGACATCCAAATATATTTATTTGAAGTCTAAAATAGTTCACTGATACCTAAAATTATAACGACGCCCACAAATGGCTAATGACACCCATAAATGGTTAATGACACCCAAATATAGTTATTTGACGCCTAAAATGGTTCATTGACATCGAAAATTATAACGACGTCCACAAATGGTTATTGACACCCATAAATGGCTAATGACACCCAAATATAGTTGTTTGACGCCTAAAATATTTCACTCACAACTAAAATTATAACGACACCCATAAATGGCTGATGACACCCATAAATGGCTAATGACACCCAAATATGGTTATTTGACGCCTAAAATAGTTCACTGACACCTAAAATTATAACGACGCCCACAAATGGCTAATGACACCCATAATTGGCTAATGACACCTAAATATAGTTATTTGACGCCTAAAATGGTTCATTAGCATCCAAAATAATGTATTCATATTATTTTTTTATTTTTTTATCTCAAAAATATGTCAATATTAGGTTTGTTAGATTGTATTTTTCATAACGAATCTAATGGTCTTTGTTTCATTAAAAAATTCATTATAGTTCAAAAGATATAAGCAAAACACATTTATTTGCATATTACACAACCCTTACTAATCCATCCAATTAAAACACGACACGACATCATCCCAACTTCAGCCTTCCGACCCATCAAACCACCTTCCCCGCGCGTGGTGCGCTTGCACCACCTGCGCGCGAGGGAATCATTTTCCCAATAGAAACGAGTCAGCCTTCCCTCTAATGATCACAGCCAACGGGGTGAGCCGGACTCGGAAGGGATTTCCGTCCACGAAGAGCAAGATACTCTCGGGGATGTCCCTCTCTAGAGCCTTAACTAGGAGGGTGATCCTTCCAGGATGACACTCCCCGGAGCCTCCCGAACGACGCCGTGAGCTGTTCCAGATCTCTTCTGGCTCGTCCATGTAGCGGAAGCCCCTCGACCGGGCATGGAAACCATAAGGGGAAGCGGTCTGTCTGTTACAAAAGCTGGCAAGTGGGATTGCTGCAACTGGAGCGCAGGTCTGGCAGCATTACATGGACGATGTCAAGGGTAGGATATCAATAACACGATAAATGAATTTATTTCCCCTCTCGGTCATTCACGTTTTCACACACACACAATCAATCTCTTTCTCTCCAGCCAGAGACACATTCGTTGAACAACCTTACGAGCAAATATCACTCTACCAAGCATGGGCGTATGACATACTGGAAAAATATGACATACTGGAAAAATATCAGACCAACATCTCAGGGAAATAATTTTAGCTACTTGTGGTTTCTCTCGGTTCCTATTCTTTTACACTTGACCTTAGGGAGCACACAGTAACATGGTACAAACCAAGGACTGTCTACTTCGTGCACTATTTTTAAATAAGTATATGCATAAAAATAGCTCTGCTCCAGATGACGCTTTAATGATGTTGAATTTTCTAATCAAACTTTAACGTCTCTGGCACGTAACGCACAGACCTTACTTCCTCCTTGTGTTTTGATTAATAAGTATGCGATTTCACGTTTCCAACGATTTTGGGCCAAATAAACCATTCAAAAGAGTATGAGTTTGTAGTATAATCTGTAAATAAATTTCGGCACAGTTGCATTTTATGGTATGTTTGGTAGCCCAAAATAGAAGGGGAAGGGGAAGGGCTTCTCTACCTACACATCAGATGAAGAAATCTACATCTTGTTTTATATTAAAGTTTTGATGTTTTTCTGCATTCCTTTTGTCCATGCTAACTAATTACACTATCGTATCTGTTTCCCATCATTCATCTTCCTTATCCTGCGTTCTATGCCTTGCCTACCAAACTCCAAATGTACTATTGTAGTCCTAAAGATAAAGAATAAATTTTGTCAGCTTTTTATATCTTCTTCTGGTTTGTATTATTGTGGCAAGTCAATAGGCATAGATAAAAGCAATGATGTTCATGCTCAAATTCCAGTTCACCAAATGTATGTATGGCCATGGTTTTCAGTTCTGACCATGGTCTCAACACAGGAGAGATATTCTCGTAATGATACAAGGTATCACAATCGATGAGCACCCTATAAAGTCCAGCCGTCGGCATTGGATGTTTAGTGGGGATTCATCAGGTATCCAAACAAACTAGAGAACGAGCTGGAAATGGAGATCGATTCTCTCAGATAACAAGGGGAGTGCAACTAAAATCAGAGATTTGGGTTTCTAAAATAAGGCCTTTTGATGTCACTGACATGTGGTTGACCGCTGGTAGACGTTTCACCTAGTGTGTCACCGGTGAGATGTAATTCCAAGTTTCCAGTGTTTGAGTCAAATGAAGCATTCAAAAGAATATGATTTCTAATTGCTTCTAGGCCTTTTGTCTAGGCACTGCTGGATCTTATGGTATGTTTGCTAGCCTGGAAAAGAGGGGGAAGAGGATTGTCTTCCAACCAAATGGGGTGAAGAAACTAAGGCTATTATTTTTTGAACACCATTCATTTATTCATAACCATCACATGCCAGAGAATGCACACCATATTCTGTCATGAACAATAAGACCACTAGGAGGAGCCCTAAGAGTGTCATTCAAGAGTACAAAGAGATGGGATCTCTTCAATAAACAGTCCACATGGAGACTGAGTCCTAAGAGGATGGGTTGGGGCACCATGGCCCTACACAAGAATCAAACCTTTTGTCCTAAATGGGGGTGGGATCCTAACAACCCATTGTGATTTGACGAAAGGAGGCTGGTTTAAACTGGCATAGGACCCCCATGTGAGGCCATAGCCACGTCCTCCTCAACACCAAAATTGACGATGGGCGTAAAGGGGAACCCGTCCTCCTTGGTGACACAAGAACACCTCTGGGAGGCTTCCTGCTTGTGGGTTGACAAAGCATCACCTATATGTAGATGAAACCCCAGAATTGAAATTGTGATAGATGTTAAAGATAATGGTGATACGATGGAATCCTTGGGTGTCAAAAAATAATTGATATCTAGCAATTTATATGTTCCACCAAGTACACATAAGTAAGGCATCTTCTTTTGAGAGTAAAGAAAGATCAAGACAAATCTTATTTGTTATTTATCATGCGTAGAAGGTTCTTCAAGGACCCATTTTCAGTTGTGTTATAACCATAAAAGAAGTGATTCCTCATTATTTTTGGAGTATTTAAAATCATAGAGAGTGTGGTCTATGTTTTTCTCAATATCATAATACATAAGAAATATAAGGCTTAAAGAAAGCATACTTATAACAATTAGGCCCAAGAACAATTTAGTAATTCCAATCACCCATAGAATGATGTGTAATTTTGAGGGGCATCTTAATTTTCAAAAAATGTTTGCCATAGATAGAACTACAATCTAAATGAATGAAAAAATTATAAGCTATATTGACACTATACTCATGGCTCTAAGGCCATGTTGTGGCTGGTTTGTTGTATGGTTTGGCTAAACAATATATACAATTTTATGTGCTGTTATTGTGTTCCATATCCCTCAAAGTCCTCTTAAGTAATTATTTCTAGGAGAGAATAGAAGGTTGAAAGCCTTCTCTAGATTATTGTTCTTATTGTGTTGTAAGGGATAGTAAATTCTGATTTGAGTCATGATGTGCTACCCAGTTAATACCATGGGTCATACCAAATTGACATGTTGTTCTATGATTGAGGGGAAATATGAATAACAACATGTATAAAATATTGACATTTAAATACATATTTCCAAAAACATTGAGCTTTTTAGATTTTCTTTTAAGATTTTATGGTAATTTTGTGTCATAGAATTTAGTCATGACATAATCACAAGATCTGTTATCTTTACACTAAATGATGTTAGCAACAATCTTATCATACATGCATTTAGAGGGACTTTTGAGGTCTTGAACTCCCATCCACCTTTCTTTGGATTTTCATATCATAGTCCAATTAACTAGATGTGTAAGACCCCTGACCTAGTTTTCTTGTTGATCTTGCTTGCTTAGCATAATTATATGCTTATAACCTTGATCTAATCATGTGATGTGCTTTAATAATATGTGACATGGTTGTGTTTCAAGTTTGGTCCAGTTTGAATGACGTTTGATCTAGTTATGCGATGTTTGTGCTTGTTAGGACCTAATTGCAATTTATCCATTTTTAGGATCTATCTTGCAATTTGTCACATGCTTGTTGTGCCTCACATGTTTTGACATCATGTTGGAGAGAGTGGATCCTTCGATCACTTTGATGTACCTTGGTTTGATGAGGAGAGATGAGGTGACATCATGAGTGTTGATGTTTCTAGGGTTTGCTTGGATGCCTTAGTTTGGCGTTGACCATGTGTGTAGACCGTTGAGTTTTTGGTTTTAGTGACCACCTTATTATTTTATTGACCTTGATTTATGCAGTGTAAGAGGTTTATATGTACCTTGTTTTCCTTCGATTGACGAGATCTTGACCTCTTTCTTTGGTCGCTAAGAGCTAAAGTGCTGATGTATGCGACCGTTGAGGTTTTGATGTGTTTTGTCATAGAGAAATCCCTTCGACTGATGGTCTTCTAGACTAAGTGAGGTCGATGAGTTCTCTTGTTTTTAATGACCTTTGTTGCATGCATGGGTGTAGTTCTTGCATGGATGCTATATGATGGACATGTGGCACATATATGCATGATACCTAACCCCCTTTACCTCTTTCTACCCTTGGATATATATATATATATATATATATATATATATATATATATATATATATATATATATATATATCCCTCTCTTTGCATGTAAGTGATCCTTTTACACCCTCTTTTTCCTCTCTTCTCTTTGGAGCTCGTCCCTTGTGTTCTTGGTGGAGAAGGTAGTGCTCGTTGAGGAATTTCTCTCTTCTTGGCCGAATCCATGGTTATCCAGGGTAGTGCTAGAGTTGAGTTAGAGATCTCCTCTCTTCCTTGTCTTTTCAGCCTAGGGTTTGTGCTCTCTTTCTTGAGCTTCCTTTAACCTAGGGTTGTTCTTTTTCCTTTAAGGTGATGCTAGCTTGGCCGTGAGGTGGTGATTGGACATAGATGGAGGGGCGTTGGGACAAAGAGTAGGAAGAAAAGGGGATACTAAACTAATATCAATTGAAAAAAAATAAGGAGAGAAGAATAAGAAATAGAAGGAAAGAAGGGGAGTAGAAGGTGTACCTATTAGTAGTGACTGACATATGAGTGTGGTGTCTATCTTTCTTCATGTAAATGTGCATTTGAATGTGGATGGTGAAACTAATCGTTGTTGGTGGTGGCCCAATTGTGGTAGTGGTGGCTTCACAACAAGCTTTTGTACATGTTATGAGAAGCGTAGGGCTACCCTAAAGTGGTGTGCTCCCTCAGAGCTGATATTTGTTTCCATAGACAAAGGGGTTTAAGTCACCAGAGGAGGAGAAGGTTGTCGGGGAAGGACCAATTTTTTGATGTGAAGAATGAGCTAGAGAGATGAGGTAGAAAGGATTGTTGACCATCCCTATCTCCATGTGAGATTTTTGCACACATGGGCATATAGGGAGGGTAGGGGTATCGGGGGTTGGGGAGTAGGGATAGGGTAGGCCACTAAGTGGCCTATTTTTTCAAGGGATGTTTTTTTTGGAAATTGTGTATTAATTAGTTTTTCATAGACCATGAGGTATTTATTTGTCCCATATATAATTGTAGGTCCCATTTGACATAGATATTTTGGTCCACCAATTGAGTCAATTATCTAATTGATTTTCTACACACTGGGAAGTCATAGTTTTTATCATAGAAATTCATATATGAATTGTGGTTAGTGTTTGTATATGGTTTTTATGATTTCTAAATTTTTAAATCAAGTATCAAGGTATCAATACTTAGACAAAAATTTCATAATTAGAGGATTTTAGAAAATTTGACTATCCTTTTATATAGTCTAATTTCTACCATTGGAAAGGATTAAAAGTTTAATGATATCAAACAAAGAGAAAGCTTAATTTTTTCTTATATAATTTCTATTTGAATCTATGCTATTAAACTTGTTGACCTAGAACATGTAAGTTCATTTCTTTTCCGCTAGATATTCTAAATTGCTTGGTTCAGATCTATGACATTTTACAAGCTCTAAGAAATGAGATAAAAAATTCATGTATACGTTGATTAAATCCTGAGAGTGGTTTGAAAGCCCACTTCCATCTGACTCTTGTTAGGTTGGGGAACACTTCAATTAAGAATTTTTTTCCTATCATAGTAACTTCATAACAGTCTCGAATTCTTTCTCCACTGGTACCATGTGTTTTGCATTCTCATATTGATTGCTCTAAATTTCCCTTGATTAATACACTAATGGAACATCTAACACTTCTTCTAATATGGTTTGGATACATCACCTACACAATTTGTATTAGAGCCTAATTGGGAGACTAGCAAGGGGATGGAAGTTGTGTTTTCCATAGGCTATGTCTACTAGTAACATCAAGGTCTTTTGAGATCTTTAAGGATATTGGTAGATACAAGGAGCATGAGTCACCAAACTACGAAGGTTTGGTAGCTTCAAACAACTTAACCAGAGATTGGCATTGGCCTAATGGTTTCTCGTAAGATATCTACACTGTGAGATATGTAAAATTTATCTCGAGTTAATGGTTAGTAGCATGATATCCACTCAATGAGATATCTAATCTTTTTAGTTACACTTGATTAGAACATATTTTACAAACACTCGATAACCATATTGTATCAGTCTATTCTTGTTGCGGTTTGGTTAATTGGTTTAAATGGTCATATTCAGGATCCTAAACAGGAATCAAGTCAATCTATTGTAAATCTGTTGGATTCTTAGGGGTTTGATAATAAATAAATTGATTTTTGTGTAGGGATTAGTTTACAATATTGACATTAGATATCTACAACTAATTACTTGCCTGGATTAGTATGCATGGGAAACCTTTCATTATATTTTAGTTTATCACCTTTTCACCTATGCATATAAATGAAGTTTTAAATTACTTCACCTATTTTGGATTTTCATCGTTAATAATTTTAGATCTGACACTATTGTTCTATTTTTATATTAGTTTGTGAGTGATGAGTTCATTGATATGATTGATATATTTTATTGAACATGTAATGAAGCTTCAAGTCTCTTTTCCTACATTGGATTTTCACCTTGGAGATCATTGTTTTTAACCAAAATCAGAAAAGGGAAGGCATCCCCAAATTATTGGAAGGTTACACTATCAATACAATATCCTCGACCTACATTTAAATTCAAAAATTATGTTTGGGTTTTGGTATGAGTTTTTGTGACTGTCATTATGCAATGTTTTATATCAAATATTTATTGGTGGTTGTTTCTTATGCAAAACACTTGTGTCTTTAAAGGAATAGTTTCTCGCTTCACCTAGAAGCACAGAATTCTCAACAAGTATTCCTTTTCTATTTTTTATTTAAATTTACACTTGATTTTACCTAAGGACATGACATTTGCATCATGATTTCACCCTGACGCTACAATCACCTTGATGTTGTGATTTTGTATTTTTTTGTCTTTGGATGTGGGCATGGTTTTCTTGTATCATGATTTATACATTTTGTTATTATTTTAATTCAACAATGGTTTCTTTCTAAATTCGTGCATATCCTAATAGAAAAAAATTAGGGGATTCAAATTGGAGTTCTACAATTGAGTAGACCTTAGTATATAAAATCTTCTTGTACACATTATTAGTTTATTAGATGGTGATTATTGAACTTGATTGGCAAAGTAAAGAGAAATGTGTTTCTAGAGGATTGTAACTGACAATAGTGCATATGGTGGTTAGTGGATTACCCACCTTATTGAAACGTTTAATATATATATATGTATATATAAATATAAATATAAATATAAATATAAATATAAATAAATAAATAAATAAATAAATATATATATATATATATATATATATATATATATATACAGAGAGAGAGAGAGAGAGATAGAGATGTAAGATGTCACCAATTTTCAACTGACAATGTCATTAAATTCTAATAGCTGCCAAAATTGAGTTCCATATACCCTACAACCTTTTTTGATTTAGCTATTTCTTGGATCCATTAGCAGCTTTCTCTAGTTGGTTTATATTATTTCTTGGATCCCTTAGCAACTTTCTCTAGTTTGTTTTGCATTCCAATCATGTTTACCTAGTATGTTGTGCAAGGAAATAAACATTTATCCAGTGATTCAGAGTTTTTCCGTATGCTTATATCAATGCACCTTTGTGAGGTTGGTCTGGAATTGTTTTGTTCTTCGTACTCATTTGCAGTCTTTTTGTTGGTAACTATTGGTCTTTTATGAATAGGTCTGAAAGGGGATTGATGAGAGTTACAATTGACAATTCAATTGGTGGTAGTGCATCAAATGTCTTGTTTTTGAAGTGTTTGAATTAAAATACAAAATTTTAGAAGTTGCTACATGTTACCAACTTTTGTCTATATTTGATAATCATTTGCCATGATTGGAGCCAGAGATGAGTCTCATCTTCCAGTAACCTGTGTCGGATCATACATACATAGCTACATTACTACTTGGGTCAATGAGAAACTTGTTGTGCTTGGTTTGCATTTCAATTCGGATTTATTAGTCAGTTGTGTAATAATTGCATTATTTCTTCATTGAATTAGGGAGCTTGTCATCGATTTCCTCTATATGCAACTTGGTAAGGTTGGACTTACCAATCGTTGAAATTTAATCTCAATTCCAAATTGAGTGGGTATATGTTCATAACACAACTTTATGAAAACTATTTGTGGTGGTTGTAGATTAATGGGACTACAATATATGTATAGGTGCACAAATCCTTTGCAATCCCTAATCTGCAAAAAGCACCAGCAGCACGTGCCAAGATGGCTGACGCAGACGGCGTGGAGAATCTTTCTCCTGGAATAGCCAAACTTCCTCTACATAGACGTCGCCTGGTGCCAGAAGCAATGGATGCGGCCCACGGTTATGAATTGATTCCCTTGGAGGGAAAAAGCCAGACAAAAAAATGTAACAACGATATTGTGTTTCCTTTGTAGAGAGTGAAAAGTTACCGCGCAAATTAGCGGGGATTTGGTGGAGAATTAGAAGGGATGGGAGGCAATTGGTTATTAACGGTGGAATAACTAATAAAAACTAAATACAAGACATAGTCCTAATGACCGTATATTACAGACATAAAATAGCCGCAATACATTTTATGAACTGTAGACTAAGGAGACTCTTGTGTTCATGCTCACTACGAATGCACGAGTAGGTTGTTCCCAGCTTGATCCCGACTGCCCTCGTGGAATTACCATGATAATATTGTTGGCTAATTTCAAGCTCCAACCATGACGATGGTCAACAAATCTAGATGCCTGCCTCTGTGGTTTGGGGTGCGCGATGGAAGTGGAACAATGTAATATTCAGGAAAACATCGTAAAAAGCTTCCGAAGGAAACAAGTAGAGGGGGTTTAAGTTCAACACCGAGGGCACATTGCTTTTGGCCGATGGAAGACGGATGGAGAAGGAGCGGCTAGCAGCAATATCAAATTAGATATGCACGCCGAGTCTTATGAATTTTCTTGAGAAGTCTTACAAACATGAGAGGGACAAACTAATTCACTCAAGGACATAGCTAGATTGCAGTGTGCTACATCTTTTCAATCCAAACAAGACAATCTTCTTTGTTTTGGAAATACATCTTCCTATTCCATCTTGCTTACAAGACCGAGTTTGTCAATACTGATGAAAGTTAGAGTGATTATAACTAATCCACAATGTCGTCCGTGCAATGTCTCTCATATTCTTGTTAGGAAAAAATATTTGACAAGTTCTTATTAGTGCCACTACTTTCTGGGTATTGCTCCTCTAAAATACAACCTTTTCATGTGCCTTTGCCACGGTCTCATCGTCTAGCTTGTCCATTTTCTCTATATCAATGCATTTGATTTCAGAAACAACTGTGACATTTTTCTTGATCTATAGTGTGCTCGTGTTCTCCATGCAAGATCAATCTTATTGTTTGTTTTTCATTATGCTGGAAATACTATTTTCTTATTTTCTTGTAAATGTATTTGTGCCCGTGCCGATATGAGCATGATATGTCAATTTATAAATTTTGTTATTTAATTTCTTTTATTACACCGTGATTGTCTGTGAAGTATCTTGTTTAAGCAATTATGATTTTTGTTTTATATTGAGGAATCCCTCTTAAGATAAGACGCGCTGAACATGTCCCGGCAGAGTAAACAATGTACTAGACCTGTGTGGTAGGTCACCCACACACACCCAATATTGTACATCGCTTCTTCATTTTATGTCACCACATAAGTAACAATGTACGCCAACGTTCTAGCCTAAAGTAGTATGTTTCGAGCCCTTTCTTTTATAATCACGCCAACTTTCTAGCCTACGTAAAATTGTACGCCAACATTTATTGTCGATTTTTTTCATATACTATAATAATCCTTGCTATACATACTCCTATTGAACATGGAAAATATCCATTTAGCATGTAAAATAAACACTTGTAATAAAATCATATTTATGCTACAAAGAAGACATACATATTTCCATGTAAAACATGGAATATATTAAAATTTCAGATCAAAATATCCATTTAGCGTGATTCAGTTATCCTCAATTGGTTAACCATGAGAGAGAGTGTGTCACTGCCATGGTTTATTGCCAAAAAATTGTAATATAATTATAATACCTTGCTACATATACTTCTATTTACATGAAAAATATTCATGTAGAATGTAACATTAAGACTTAAAATAAAAATATATTTATGCTACAATTCAGCCAAGGCTTATTTCCATGTAAAACATGGAGTACATCGATAGTCAGATCCAATACCTGACTAATACCTAAGAATTCCTGACCAAAATTTGGTAAAGCCATAGGACAAATATTTGACCAATACATATGAGTTCCTGACTACAATGTGCTAGTTAGGAAAAATCAGTTACCAATGTATCCTCAACAAAAGTTTAGTGACCAATAATGATTAATCATGTCCTATCCATGTCCAATAGCAATAGAAATCTTGACCAGTCAAACAACTAAACAATTTAGATTGCTTGTCCACACCATGTATCCAAAGTCTACCCTTAGTGAGTAGAAATCAATGGTCTACATATACATGTTTGAATACATATAATTTAAAAATACTACACATGAGAACTTATCATACATCACATGAGAAGGATATAAAACTTAGCACACAACTTCCAATCAATTTTCAATGGTAACGCCTACATTCAAAACACATGATTGGAACATTATATTTGTGAAAATAGGCATCACATGAAATTGATTTGACAAGCATTCATATACATTATATACAACATCATATTGTTTAATATTTGTCATAATACAACATAAACTTTTGACACCTGAATAAATTTACTTCATGTGCTTTTCTTAGTAGTACTATTTCTTGTGTCGGTTGTGGGGGTGTTTTCTAGTATTTCGATAAGTTCTTTCTTGTAGAGTATGGTCAATATCATGCAATACAAAGTAATTTATATTATCTATATGTATTTTAATGAAATAAAATATCAAGACGAAGGACTGGTATCAATTAAACATGTACGGGAGAATACACCTATAGATGCTCCATCAGTTTCAAGCGCATCTCCCACTTTGAATAATGTTTGCATTGCGTTGTGCCTTAGACATAGTGTACCAAGTAATCACATATATATTAACATAGATTTGATCTCATGCTTAGCAATAAGCACCAGTAGAAATCATGTAAACATGAAATATATTTTTGTCAGGTAGAACTTACAAGTTTTTACAAACGAAGTACATATGTGATTCATAGTTTAAAGGAAACAATAATACATAGACAAATAAAGATATTAGCTAATAGCATGGACTCTCGCTGATGGTAAAGGAATAAAAAAGAGGCGATAACTAAGCTATAATATTATAATCACGGGCATTGATAAATATGAAGATAATTGCAATCGGAAGGGTGCGTCTAAAAAAGATTATGTTTTGAATGTTTTTTTTTAAAATTGACTATTCATTCATCCCGTAGCTAGGGTTTGGACTCTTGACCTCTCGGTCATACAACACATCTTTTACCACTCGGATGCCACTTCATTGACATGTCTGGCTTCTCTAGAAGATTAACCAGTACCAACATGATATTTCCAATCCTAATTAACAAGAATCCAGTCAAATAACTCATCTTCTCCTTATCTACTTAGAACTTAGATTTGGATGCTTTTTGGCCACATGATCTGAGATGTGTATAGTAAAAAAAAGAAGTCCTGAGAAGAGCTAAAAGATCATGGTTGACGCCTTCACGTCATGTGTTGATGTGTGGCTGTGCCACTTTTGAGATGGAAGACAAGGAGTAGAAGCCAAACTCAAAGAGAGATCCGAGTAGGATATACAAGTAAAAAGAAATGAGATGGAGGGACATAGAATAGAACTTAGAGGAGGAGATATGACTGAAAATGCTAGGATGATCCACGACTAGAGGTAGGAGGGAGAGTGGTTCCTAGATGTTGCGTCCAACACCCCATCAGAAGCTAGAACCCTATCAGAAGCGAGAACTCTTATGAGTGAAGGAGAGGGGCATAAGAGTGGAACACTCGAATGATGGGGTCGCGGTGCTTGGGAGACAAACAAATTAGGTTTACGGAAGATATGGTAAAAAATGGCTATATTATATGTGGGATTGTGTTAATGGTCAGCGCCCAATTTATTTTTAGTGAAGGATATGTCTTGACTAGTGTCAATTAATTGACCAGGGTTGTTGTCCCTAACTACACAACCCTGATCTTTATAAGTTTTTTTTTGTATCAAACATTTCTATACATGACCATTTATTAGTCAATTCAACATTGGTAAACCAAGAATATAGATGGTATTGTTCACAAATGTAACCTATGCATGTTATAATTTAAAATTCTACTCCAACTCTTCATCAACTCTTCTCATAATCTATACATATACAAATTTTCTCTCTATCGACTTTCAATGTATGTTTTCTTAGAGCAAAAATTTGTATTGGATTTTCTTACTCACATTAGTAATTGAGATATCTGTCATCAAAATGTTCACACTCTAAATGCAATGATAAATTCCCATTAGACAAAATACATCGAAGTAAATAATGTCTAGTATAACTGGCATGCGATGAAACATTACATTGGGACATTTTGAAGCAATATTTTGCGTCGAGCTTAGGGCTAGTTTGGTACGATGCAGTCGGGTGTAGTTTTAGGATTATAAAAACAAATCAAACATAATCATGTCTTTTGCACTATCCAAATTTTATTTGGTACGACGCAAGAGAAATTCAGGGCTTTTGTTAGAACTATTTGGTGAGTAAAAAGATAACAGCACTAGCCTTTTCTCGTGTCTTCATCTTGTACCGGCTACCTATTCATACTTTTCAGCGAGTACAGACATGGAGTAGTCAAACTGTAAAGTGACCGTGAGAACATGTCACTGCACAGTAATAGGTCCGGTTATTTGTTTGTTTGCTGGAAAGACAACGTGTTACTAGGACCCACACATGCAACACTCTCCCAACTGCACCCGACCACCCACGATTTGGGCGCAGTACGTTTTCCTGGAGTTGGTGTCCAAAAGTGCAGTTCGACGAGGTTCTAAA
This sequence comes from Alisma plantago-aquatica, assembly GCA_963693085.1. Classification (NCBI taxonomy): domain Eukaryota; kingdom Viridiplantae; phylum Streptophyta; class Magnoliopsida; order Alismatales; family Alismataceae; genus Alisma; species Alisma plantago-aquatica. The sequence continues at coordinate 676,175,313 of OY856409.1, forward strand.
ACATTGAACTGCAACTGCATCGGGCCATACCAAATAAATTTAAAGATAAAAACACGTCTTTTGAATTCATTGAACCCAACAAGCACCCTACCAAACAGGCCCTTAATTGAAGTGTTTACTAAAATTTGTTACATTGAATGTTAGATTTTTATGAGCCTAACATTTCTTATGCCACTTTCTTTGTTTCTTTTACTTTGTGGATAATACTCATCTCTTTTATATGGTTACCTAATATTTTTGCATAGTTATATCAATATTCATGTTTTCTTTATTTTACCTAGTACACATGTATGTATACATGTGTGTATATGTCTGTGCATGTGTCTATATATACATCTATACATCTCTCTATTCCTCTCCCTCTACGTGTGTGTGTGTTTGGGCATGCATGGCTATGTTTGTGTGTTTGTCTATGTGTGGCTAATACAAGTTTGTACCTAATTACATGCAAATTATTGTACGCATTTAGTATGCAACATATTTAACATAGTTTACTAAATAATACAACAAACCCATTTGAATACGCCCCTCTAATTAACTTTTTGCTTTTAAATATAGTCAACATCAATTTTATGGATGATCCTATCCGATAAGTTGCATGTTGTGTAGTTAAAGGAATGTTTGACAATTTCACAAAACTATTGAAACATTTTTATTTATATATTATAAAATATATGTGATATGATTGGTTATGTATATAACTAATTCATCCAATTCATATAGTTATATGTAATTATCAAGTTTGGATTACGCATGTAGTGGTTGGTATATATGAAGAAAATAAGTAGGCATGTGTAACACTTCTATATTCCTATTTCCAATATGCATATTTTTATTCTATCATCATACCTAACAATGAAAGTGCAACACATTCAATGTTCTAATGCTAGACCTTTTTATTTCTATGTTGACGACAATAGCATATGTGTGGGAGATAATTTCAGAGTAATTTTTGATTTGTTTTTTCTACCATATCAAGTTATACATGTGGCAATGTGTGGGCTAGAACCTGAATTGGGATTCTAACTAAAGGTACTTAACTATTCAAAAGAACTCACAACAAATCATAAAACATTTATCTTTTCTATAAATAAAGAGCATAAGGGTGTTAGTTTTAAATCATATTGATTTCAGCAATTTATGTAACATGTACTTGAGGTACTAGATCACGTTTTTGTTGTTGCTAGTGCTAGTAAAAAATTATCGCATTTAATACTACATATAAAATCAAGTGATTACTCTAGGATTAGCAAAAATTCAGTGATTGTCTTTCTCCTTTAGGTCCCAATTTAAGTTAATTTAACCGCACAAACCATTACAAAAATCCAATATACACGTGTGTCAAGTTCATATCAAAATAATTTCAAAATTATGCTCTAATGTAAATATGATATGGTTGTCCCTAGAAAATCACGCAAAGAAAGATAACTCAATAGTTGATATATGTTTACTTAGAATATTTTAAAACAACAATTACAAAGAAAATATCAAGATGATGTTAAGAAATTAAAAAAGAGCAATACTTGTAATATCACTAGTAAAAGAAAAAAAATGATATTATAATTATATAAACTATTGTAAGTTAGAATAGATTTATCTAGCCTTAATTATCATTAAATATAGTAAAAGGTTATATACAATACATAAGTATTAATATATCCAACTTTAAATTAAAAAGAATGCACATAAAATCCGTGCTCATTGATTAGAAAGTGGATATATTTTTCATTTAAAAAAAAACAATGCTTCACAACTTGAATGGAAAAAACCATAATATGGTCTCATAATATAAGGTCAAATTTATATGAGTTGTTGCATATACTTTTTCTGATAGTGTGATTCTAATAGTACAATTGAATTCATAACGTAAGGGTTCAAATTGTTCATTATCTCTTGGGCTGACAATGATGTGAATGATAATTGTGGACTAATCCCTTATTCCATTTGTATTTTCATAAAATATTGCAAAATATAATATTATAATATGGTGTATTGATGAGATAATCTTTGTAATAAATCACGTGGAAAACATGTATTACAAAAAGTTTCCTTAAAAACTTCTTAATGTTTTAGTGCTAATCATTTTGTTACATGTTAACAAACTCTTTCCAAGTACACTTTAGTTACATAACGATAAATATGCATCAAGTGTATTCATTTCAAAACCGTTAAAATTTCTTACATATTTTTCCCAATAGAACAAAGCGGCATAAAAAAGGAAATATATTGTGCATCTTTGTAATAATTTTACATACTTGAAGTGCCTATTAAAATTTTGTTTTAATTATAAATTACACTAATAAAGATTAGAAAGTATTTAATTCATAAGTGATTAGTATATAGCTGATCCAAGATGATCAATTTATTTAAAATAAAGAGTGTCAAGTGTTGTTAACTTTTAAGTAATGCAAGAATCATTAATATTATAGGGGAGCATATAAGAAAATAATCTTTTAATTGTCTATTACATCAATCAAGATTAGAAAATTTATAATTCACAAATTGATTATTATACAATTGATCTAAAATGATTAGTTCTTTTTTAAAGAAACAATTTCAAACCCTCTTAGTTTTGAAGTAAACAAGAATCATTAGTATTATAATGTAGGGGAACATATAGAAATACATGTCATCAAAGTGGAGTTATTGAATGTTGAACTATTAGTTCAATGTTATAATATAAGTCAAATGTCATATATATGATATAAATAATCTCAAAATACACCTAGATAAGAACCCAACTGAGATTAATGCTTACGTAGGAAAAATATATATCTCTTTATAATATAAAAAATATGCATGCATTCAAAGAAGTCATATCCCTCCAATTTGCAACCAATATAAGTGAGAAATGATGTCAATGATATAGTTGATAAGTTTACCAAGTTCTTTAACAAAAGTCATTCAATAATATACCATATGTTTTTGTGGAATATAAGGTAGGAGACTAATGAGATGTTTACTTATTCATTGAAGAAAACTCCCTTCCTATATTTAGGAAGATGAAAAGTACAAGGGAAGTGAACTTAACCATAATGGGCCAAGACAATTAGGCTTATATGACATATAAGTTAAAAACAATCATTATAACTCTCCCCCTCAAGTTGAAGTATGTGTTAACACATATCCATAATGGATGTTTGAGAATCAATTAGATGACATGACAAATCAAAATATAACAATATCACCCCATGCATGATTTTCACTCCCCCTTATCCATGACTCTCTAAAATCAATTCGATGACACCACCTTTAAAGATGTGTTTTGTAGGTGGGATATACTCAAGCTTTAGAGAAGGTCTCTGAAGTGCATCTAGAGTGAAAAAATCACCATCACTCAGAAGTAGATGATCAAAGCACATTGACACACCACCTTCTAAAGACGAATGTTGATACAAATAAGTGCAACAAATACATCCAATGATGTAGAAGTGGATGTATCTTCATACACTGATATGATGTGGTGGTGATGCCTACAAACTTTATCCATATGGAGTGTGACTCTTGGGGGATTGTGGAAATGAAAGGCACTAGAAAAGAAAGACCAAGTATATCACTATAAGAACTATGTCAATGGATGCAACTTGGTGAAGATATAACTAAAATAACTTGTTGACAATCAAATCTGGATGAATAATCAACCTTGCAAGTGTGGAATGGGCAAGCTAGAAATTGATGCCCTTTTGAGAATTTTGATGTGAAGAAGCAACTATATGTCTCTCGGGAATGTAGCGAGAATGATCAATTGAAACATCATTAACAATAGAGAGAACTATAGTCTAGAATAAACCTAGAAAGCTCTATCCTAACATATATAATTTGGTATCGATTGAAAAGCTTGGTGTCAATGTTGTAATTGAGATCCTACAACACATGAAAGTGGTATCTAATAGGAATGAAGCAAATATAGACAATCTATGTGTACATCATGGTAGGAACACAAAGAAGTATAGTGTCATTCGGAATGAAGTGCCAATGATGCACTAGAAGCATGATACTTTGTTGAAATTTAGCTCCACAAAGACATCAGAAAGACGGATGTGTTGAAGAACAAGATGCTCTATGGAGATAAAAATAGCCTCAACCAATATATAATCTCTCATACGCTTTCTCCTCTATTCCCCTTGCACACCAAATAAGAAGTGAATGAGTAGTTGGCATGGAAAAGAAATAATACCCCCTAGACGTGGAAATAGATGCACACATGAGGGGTGATGAGGGAATATGATTGTTGAATGAGAAGAAGAGAAGAGAAAAATAACTCGATGACCCTTTTTATTCTTGATAAACTTGAATGAATCTTTTGAGACGATATTCTATAGATATAACCCATAAAGTAAGTCAATGTGTTACATGACCTGATTAGATAGATCTAGATAGAAAAATAAAGGGATCTTTTTGCGACCTAAAAAGAAGATTTGATTGTCCCTTAGTTCGATTATATATTCAATATGAATCATGCATACTATATATGAGAGTCAAAATATAAATTGAGGGATGGAAAAATTAGGCTTGACATTATCTTTAGTTTCCTATAGATTTAGGGTGCCATCTTTCTTTATATCCACAAAAAGCAAGGGAATTTTGGATGCATACCTTCAGATTTGTTAGCTAAATGGAAAGGAAAATAACAAGAAGCTCCAGAAATCACAAGGTAATGCTTAACAAACTATTTCTCATTCTGTAATGATTTCAGTTTTTAATGTCCCCCAATTAAGGAAAGAACTTAAAATTGAGAGCCATTACCTAAATTCCCAAGATCCAACTCTAACCAAATAGCAAATAATAGCAAATATTTTCCATTATTCAAAAATATTATGTACAATTTATACAAGATAGTCCTATAAGTAGTTACATAAATTTCTTACATGAGAACTATGTCATATGTATAGAAGTATCTAACTAATCCTCCTTTAGTTAGATTTAATGCCTTTAGGTAGTTTCATCTAGTTTTTCGAGTCGTGATAACTTCTTGTCTTGTGTTTACCTAAAATGGCATGAAACAAAAGCACGGAAAAATATATTTCTATATTATGTAAATAACAACTATCATTTTCTTCATATAATCTTACTTTATATGATACTCATAGTGGCATTATTGATGAACTACATGTAAATAAACATCCAATATTTTATTTTGTCAATCCTTAAGAGATCCTCAGTAAACACCGACATTCTATATTTTGAGAGCCATAATCATAACCACATACCTTTTATAGAACCATGAAGATATCATGCACTATATACTTCAAGTATATTCAATCAATCCAATCAACAGATCCAAGTAATCAACATTTAACCTACATGTATGTACATCATAAAGTGGCATCATCATATTATTCATATTAAACCCTACTCAGGTCCTAATCTAGGGTTTAGGGTTGTCTCGAGTTTGGATAAGGAGTAAGAGTACAAACCCTAAATTCATTGCATATTAACATTAGATGAAACCCTAGTTGTTATGTCAATCATATCTTGCCATTATGAACGCTTAGATCAGATTAAGTTCATTAAGATTATCACAAGTTATGATCCTTGATTGCAACACCCTAATTATATATGTATGCGTTTATTGGTCTAGAAATGCTAATTATCAGAAGATCAATATCATCATCATTTTGATTATCAATATACTCAACAAGATCGTATAGTAATGCAAAATAATGGTTTTTAACATGTTCTAGTCTTTAAGATCCAAATATAGGACTTTCATGTATTAATCACCCGTTCAACATATATCCATTCTACTTTTGGGTTTAGAATTAGAATTTGGCCTGAACTATATTTTATTCTAGTTCCTCTCATTTTCCTGATCAATTTTTATATGAGATTTTTGAAGTTTGGAGCTACTAGTAATTAGTTATGATTATTGTAAATTATGAGAGCTCGACATATAAGGATAGGCCACATCAGTATCCCTCTCATCATCCTTGTTGGCCGCAAGGCTGGGATGAGTCGATAGGCTCGCGTTACAATGACGAGTCGTGCACACATAACCACATAAGGAAAAGGGACAAAAGACAAGAATGTTCTTACCTTTCTACATAATTCCTAGGGACAAGGATGTAATTTTGTTGTTCCTCAACTACTTCCTCCGTATCTATGCTCTGCACAAATCAGATCCATGGAAGTTCAACCAAGTGGTTGACTCCCACCTCCACTACTTGGAACACCCCAATGATGATTCCCTAAGGCTTTCCTGACTTCCCCTGATTCAACCACATGTTTGTTGCTGCTAGTGATGGCTGAGGTTACTCATATCATGAACCTGCCTTTGAGTTTGGAACAAGGCACCTCGGTCCTCTGAGCAATAGTGAGATGTATCTCCATCATCATTGGCTATAAGGCATGAGGCAACACCATTCTCACCACTACTAATGAGAGCATCGAGCCTTCCTATGGGTGGGGGGGACCATGTTCATAGCCTAGTCCAAAGACCTGCCAAGATTGTTCATGGTTCCCAAGAGAAGAAGAAGTAGAAGATATGGGTTTTCATGAAGGTCTTGGTAGGATTTCAACCTCACGGAAGGGTTCCTCACTTTGAGATGATAGATGCCAACCTATATATATGGAGGGGTTGTAAAAATGGGTGTTTGATTGCCATTGGCTGTATCTAGCGCCTACTTCCAATTTAAGAAAACCCAATCCCTCGCCATAAAAGCATTAATAATAGATGGTTTGGTTCAAATTTCCTTCTTGGAGCTCATGGGATTCTTTCTAGAAGGGGTCCTGACCCAGAGAGACATAATGACGAAGAAGGAAAGTAATTTACTATAGTAGAGTTGCCAAAACATGCTGAAGGTAGGAGTTGATATGTGAATTATGTGATCCCGGATCAAAGGTCACGGTTCATGTTATGACCGTATTCGAGCTTAATTGGTAAACTAGGGTTTACCTGGATGATTATATGCTTAATTAGATTGATCAATTCTTAAATCTAATTAATGATGATAATTAGATTATGATGTTTTAAACCTAATAATAACGTTAAGTGTTCTATTGTTTGAGAAATTAGGGTTTGAGAAATATAAACCCTAGTTGGCTGAAATTAGGGTTTTGATGGTACATGAGTATGGAATTTGATCAAGATAGTAGTACGGTAAAAAAATTATCATATTTTCCATGTAATTTGGATTTAATTGAAATTTGGAAATAATATGCATAACGAAATCTTGCATTTCAGTGAAAAATTTCAGAATTTTTGGGTGTTCTTTAAAAGTCATTCTCAGTCGAGATATATTTCAACCGACCATGCTGACAGAATGTTGTTTAGCAGTATATTGTTTGATTTTTAAATATTTATTGGTAAATACAAATGATCTGAAATTTTAAATAGATATCTATAACTCAATCATAAAAAACTTGTAAAATTTTCATAATTTGTTAATACGTTTAGACCTTATCAGTAGACAAATTACAGTAATTGACATTTCTATAGAATTCTGGATAGTAGTGCACTATTATATTTTTAGTTATTTAATGGATGATAGGAATGATCTCAAATTTTAAATAAGTATTTGTAATTCAATTATACACAATATGATAAATTTAATAATTTTTGGAGGAGATTTGATCTCTGAAATATACGAATTTACATAAACCTTTTTATGACAGAAATTATTTTGCTGAAATAAGAAAAAGTATAGTAAGGGGTCAAAGTGCAATTGACCCAAGCAGCTCAATTGTTCTATATGGTCAACATAACACAAAAGGAGCTCTCATAATTCGTGATTCAATCTAGAGAAAAGAAATCCTGGAGAGAGAGAGAGTTAGGGTTTGAGAGGAGAAATTGATGGAGATGCTGACCTAGGGTTTTGCGGTCTGAGGAATGATGAAATCATGTAAGTTTAGCTTCTTTGGATATAGTTTCATGGTGAATCTTCTCTCACATGTCAAAATTCCGTCCCTCCTATGATTTGATCCAAAATGATATTAAAACTTCCCCTTTTCTCACTCTTTCTTCATAATCCCTCATTTTTAGGGTTTCCGAGTTGAAAGGAAGAAGAATTGGGTGAATTGCTAGGGATTTGATATGAGATCGAGATTTTCCAGGATGAGCTATGTTTTTAAGGTGTTTTCACACCTTAGGGTGAGTGGGAATTCCTTTAAACAGTATATTGCACAAAAATTGGTTAATTCATCAATAATCTTTAATTGCTAGTATGCGACTACAAACCCTGAATTGTCTATTTGTTCTAAGTTGTTGCAAAATGATATGAAATGGATTCTTCCTCTATTTGGATGAAGTTTAGATGATAAAATCATATTATAAATGTATATAATACATCCTAATAAGAATTCCCTAATTATTCATAGAGGTTATAAGAGTAAACTGAAATATAGGGAATTTGTCTATGACTGAAATTTGCTGTATAAGTAAATAGAGAAAATTGCTTATCTAGATCCCCTTGGTTATGAATGATTGTTTATCTAAATTAATAGTACATATATGTCAGATACTATCTTGTATTTCATTCAACATGAATAGTGTTTGTTTGATATCTCAGTAAAGAGGGTGAAACACTAGATGCGAGGAAAGTTGGATATTTGCGAATAGATATCGTGAAATCCATTTGAAGGGATTTTCTTGACATGATAGACTTTATTTATTCAATGTTATTATTGATGCATGATATCCTAGTGAATGGCATGGAAACCCAAATTCAACTCAGTTCCAAGGTTTCATACATATATTGATTTTATATGGTTTGTTGATAGTAGTCTTTATTCAATGAATGTTTATGTCGCATGAAATCTTTATGGGAGCCATGTGAATAAGTTGTTGCCTAGTGAGAGGTGACAAGATGTGTGATGGCCTTGTGAGCCATGAGAATACTTGTAGAACCACTGAAATGAATACCTTGGTCTAAGGACCTAGAGGTAATGGTTACCTGTTACAGAGGAAACAATGCTATGTGATGATCTAAGGGTGTGAATACCCAGATCCAGTAATCATGATAATGATGTGAAGGGATGAGAATTTCCAGTAATGTGATAAGGGATTGAGATCCCAGGTATCATGTGTTTTAAAGATTTGAAAAGTACATGATAGATGTATTACACCTTTCTTTATAGCATTTGTGGTGATTAAATGAAACCCTAAGAATAGGGTATTCAATGAATCAAGTATTGTGATATCAATGTTCTCAGTTATTATTAATAATTCTTGTCATGATAAGTAATTAACTCTTAATTGAGTTATGAGATGCACAACTCAAGATTTGGGTTGATATGCACGATTCTAGTGTGTATGTGCCAAGTGGACATGAAATCTATTTATTTAAGAATTTTGGTCTGCCTGCATGTATAGTATGTTGATTACTCAATATATTACAGTGTTTTGATTATACTACTCTTCCAAGTTTAGAATGATATACATGTTATATTATAACTTCAAATAAGTAGACGCGGCACCATAGAGATACCAGAGTCAAGTATAAGTAAGAGAAGGGTACAATATAGAAAGAGCTTTCTAGGAATAATAAAATAATAGACTTAGGAGCCCTGAACACCGTAGAACCCCTATGTGAGGTCTGCGCCTTAGGGGTGAAACAACCTAACCCTGACAGTGTCCAATATATGGGGGTCGGAACATGCTATCAGGTGGTACGGGTGACGAAGCCCTAGTGGAAGTCTCCTTAAATTATAGTTTGCAGTGTCCAACATCAACCAGAAGTCCTGGTGGCACTAGAGTTCAGAAAAGCCAAGAGGTGGCTTGACTCTCCACCTGTGTGCTCAAGTTAGAGGAGGAGTCCAGTTTAGGCTAGAGAGCCATTTCCCTATTGCAGACCAGGAGAGTAGTCAGACTTAGCATTTCCCAGGTGTGTCCGCTAAGTCTTGTACGGTGTGATCGTAGTGCACTACAAGTCTTCATATGTAGAGTACACTGCATATGATCAGGGCATAATAAAATGAATGAGAGGTCAAACAAATGTGTACAATTTTTCAATTATTCTTTGTATGTTTCTGAATTATTAGTTCTCTTTATGATCAATCAAGCATTTCATATATTGATTCACTGTTATAGATATTTAGAGTATCCTGCCATATTTATGATTGTCAATTATTAGACTCTCTAAATCTTTTTGCTGTTATAATTGATATCAATTGCTTAAAAGTATATCTGTAATTATATCAGTGCTTTAGACAATTTCTTTGAAGTACTCATTCACTAAGCGAGTAGGAATACCCCTCTACTCAAAATTTTTAGGGAAATCACATGGACTTGAAGAAGATATCATTACATCATAGTAGATATGCCACAAGAGTTAAGTTTGAGTATAGTTAAGTTCAGTCGGCCCCTGTCACTCTAGGTCCTTGTATAGATCTGAGAGAGAAAGAGTTGTAAATGATGTTTTGTATGTTTGTTTCCTTAATAGGAGAGAATGCAAATGGTTGTCGTGTCATATGTACATGGAAGTGTGAGAAACATAATGAATGTATGGATGTGTATCATTAATTCTGAAATTATATTAGAAAAATAAAAGTTTAATTCTCTTGTAAAGTTAGTTTATGTGGTTCAATGCGAGAAAACAAAGAGTTTGAAAAAGAAGAAAAAGTTATGGGTGATCTTTGTATTTCGTTAAATCCTCAATTTATACCCTAATCTCATGATTAGTGGTAATTGTGAGATCGGGGTGTAACAGTTCATGTGACACATCAATGGGGTGCTTCTAACCAGAGCCAAAGTAGCAAGCATTTAACAAGTTTCCAAAACAAAAACTTATGTAATTGTTATAATTAAGTCCCTCCTACTTCACAAATTTCTCTAGGCTACTAGAAACATTCTTTTGATTCCAAATTTGGAAGATAACTCATTAAATACTTTCTCAACCTATATCTAATTTTTAGGATTTATTAGGATAACATTTATAGACAAAACTTGCTCTTTTAGTAAATCCTTGACATACGTACACCACATGGAAAGTCTTTTTCCTCTCAATTTCTAGAACCCTCTTCTTTTTTTTATTCTTTTCAAGTATACCAAAAGTCAAACCAAGATATTATTATTCGATGTCTAAAATTTTGTGTGGACAATCTAGGTTAGATAATTACTCTATGAACTACCTAAAACACTACTTATCTTATTTTCTTTTGGAAACTTGCTTATTATTCCATATTTTAGTTATCTAATAACTCACAAAGTCATTATCCTTTATTTATTTTCAAAATCTCTTATTTCTTAATCTCGTGCCCCAAAGACCTATTTGCAAAGCAAACAGTCTCATGAGCCTCACTTGGGCCATAGATTGCACCCATGCCACAAAGTAGATAACATTATTATTCCATTAATAATACCTTGGGAATTTACTTATCAAATCAAGCATTATATTCATATATTCCAAATTTACCAAAATTTGAGGATATTACACATTCCATCCATGCAATATGAGAGTAGGGAACACTGTAAGACTGATGGGGAAAGGGACCATGTGGAGTAGCCTTGTGAATCTACTTCATAGCTACGCTGGTGACAAGCTGCTTGTGGGCAATCTTCCTTCGTGGCACATTGATGTGAGGACACACATGTCATCAATTCCCAAGCATAGGAGGGATGTTGTTGTGATGATACAATCACAACCACTGGATCAAGATGTCATTCATCAATGAGAATAAATTCATCTTGTGGAAAATGGGTTGAAACTAGTGGAAAGTATAGGTGTTCGACAACAGAGAGAGATGAATAATACATACAGGAGGATGGATTACAAGTTTGATATGCCACCAGAGAGTAGAAATGGCTGGACATAGTGAAGTGAAAACTAGACAGATATGTGAGCGAGCTAGATAGATATAGGTGATGGTGGCCATGATGGAGATTGCAGTTAAAAAAGATTATATTTTTATGAAAGAAGAAGATACAAGATGACCATGGAGTATGGGATTATGCCTGGAGGGTGGCCAACCCAAGATGAAATGGTGGCCATATGTAGGTTGAGGCTATCTCTTTTCCTCCCTAGGTTAGGATAGTTACTCTAATACTATGTGGAAAATTAAGATGGGGGTTAATGAGATATTTTCTTATTGATAGAAGGTAAACTCCCTTCCTATATATAGGACAGGAGGAAAGCACATGGAAAGCAAACTTAAATCTAATGGGACAAGACAATTAGGCCCATGTGACATAATAAACTTAATAATCATAATTCTAACAATGATCACTAAGAATGTTTCCAATATTATATGACTAACAAGGCAAAAGTCGAGGAAGACTTCATAGTTTATTCATTCACATTGTTATTGGTATTAACTACTCATATTGGAACCATGTTTATAGATGGACTATACATATATACAAACATTAATTTTTTTTGTTCGATATCGATGTAGATAGCCTATATACATGTTTGAGTAGTCTAAAATTTTTTGATACAAAAATGAGGAACATCAAATGATTATTAGATATTGTGTATAATCTTGAATGTCAACATTACCACCTCTAACTAGAAAAGTGGCATCAGAGATCAAATTCCAAATACCCTTAATAATTATAAAATTATTCAATACTACTGCAATACCAACACCCACTACCATTCCAAAAATGTTTTTATTTGTATCATTTATAATGGGGATCTCATTTTCACCAGTATGTCCAATACGATCAAGATTATACATTAATTCATTTAACTCATATATAAGTTCCTCCTTATTGACAGACATAGAATTGTACCATCATTTTCCATAAATTTTGATTGCCAATTAAAAATACATAGATGAATAGTCATTTGCTAAAGTCGGTTCAAAAAAATGTGAAAAACATGATTTGACATATCCTTTAACCATGTCAAAAAGTTGTTGATAATAGATAGAATCTACAAACTCACCACACTTACAAAAATAATATATTTTAGTTTTTGAAATCAATTTTACAAAAATCATGAAAAACTTTATCTAGTGATTAGATGTAATATACGTCCTTTACATAATGATTTTAGACAAGATTTTGGTAAAACTATGAAATAAAGTTTTCGAAAAAGAACACACATAATCATAGTGACATGTGAATTTTTCTTGAAAATAATTTATTAGAAATTTATAATCCAAACAAACAAATTGTTAGATATATTTCAACTAGAAAAAGGTTGATGTCCTCATTTATATTTATTACTCAACGCAAGCGGAATAGAAACTTCTTTGAATTTGTTACATATATTTCTTGGTTTTATATTTTTGATTCTAGAGTTCTTCATTTTTTTAAAATAAAATAAAATTATGATATATATATTGAATTGGGGTGACAATGATGACGAATGATATTAATATAAAAGAGACACATGCCAATCTTTCGAATCATGTAGTTGAAGAGAAAGAGATTTATATATTTACATAGGGTTCATAAAAAATGCAAGTAATTTGAACTTCATTAGAAAAAACCACCAATGTAAGGGCATATTACTAATCTAGAACAATAAATTTCCCCATCTTGTAAAATAGTATTCATAAAGCCCAATCTATCCATTCAATTTTGATTAAATTTAATATCTTTTCATCATGTCTTACATTCACTTGAAAAATGCTTGAAAAATTAATAAAAAAGAATCCCAAATGCAATATTATTTATACAAGATGGCATTGATATGCAATTTTATTATTAATTGCATAATTTTGTATATGGCTTACTTTGACTCATATGAAACTTTTTTTCTAAAGGAAGAATACATATCATTAAATGTACAAGTTATTGATATGTTGCAAAATTGGTACAAATAATATCCTAACACTACTACAAAAATGAGATATAGCATCGGTCATTTTGAGGCATACATCGTCGGTTCCCAATGATGACCAAGTAGGCGATGCTAAAAGTAAAGCCATTCATTGTCAGTTCGGGAAATCGACAATAATTATTTTTGTCGCCGGCTCCACGTTACTGCAAAATTGATGACATGACACACAACAGATAACAAATTAGTTGTCTCCTTCATCTTTTCCTCATCGTTATATAAAAATAATAGACACTTGAGATAACTTGTGACAGTTCCTCATCAGTTGGGTAATGAAAAATAACCAACATCAAATATCTTGATGTTGGTTTTATCAGTGATTGAACAATGAAAATTTGAGGTATGCCTCATCGTTTTTTTGTAAATAATTGACGTAGAATGTATATGTAGTCAATCATTTAGAAATAATCGACGATAAATGTCTTTTTTTATATAGCAGGTCTTTAGACATACTGTCTGGTTGCTATCCTGTCTATGGCCTACAGTTCTTCAGAACTAAAAATTCTGAAGAATTGCAAGCCTCTACCAGCATCACAGCTTAACAAAGGCCAACAAACGTGCAAGAATAAAGATATATATACAAAATATCATAGTGCATTTGATACAATAGTCACAAGCATGCCAACAAACCTCAACATTCTATCATTTTTCACTTCAAATGCACACACATATCCATGAGATCACAACTCAATTGATTCATTTCTTAACCACACATTCAAATGTACACACATATCCATGTCTCTATCGACAAATGCCTACTACAAAATGGCCTTCCAATGCTTCAAAGATTCTAAGATGACTCCACAACAACATGTTGTTCTTGTTAGGAATTGTAGTGGAAAAGTGACTTATTCTGCAAGACTAAAAGTGCAAGATTTAACTTAGAAAACTCTCCCCAAGACAAGGAGAGAAAAACCATGGGGAAATATTGACCAACAAGCATTCTATAATCAATATTACAACTTACTCTGTCCAGATTTAATCATCCCTAAATCTAGATAGCTCTCCCCACATGAGAACAAAATCAAGAAGAATAGAATTACACCAATCTGTATAGAATATCCCACTTATATTTTTCTCCTCATGACACTTCTGTCATTGTAGGAGATTGGATACACAGTTGTGCCCTTGCTTGTTGCCTCTACGACCACTGATCAGGTCACCTCCACTCCTAACGAGATTTACTATCTCGCCGCTAATTGGAAGCTCTCCCCGCTTGAGAGAGCAGATGTGCCTCCTCAACTGAATGGATGGAATGCTGTCATAGTCACTGTCGCAACACCAATGTAGTTCCGCCAACTGATGTATGTCCTCTACTGATCGGATACACCACCATTGTCAATGCACCACTAATGTGTCACTGACTGTATTCCGCTACTTCGCTTCAAGAAAAAGTTGTTGACCCTCTCTTACCACAAAAGAGCACCACCAATTATTTTCTGACTCTTCTACCATAGAAGGCACCAACAACAAAAAACTAATAGATCATCTCAATGGCCTTCCCTAAGGCCTCTATTTATAGGTCTCCATGACATGTGGTAGCAATTAGGAATCTCACTCCAATTCATAGTCCAATTCCTAATCCAATTCCAATGTTGCAAATAGAGAGCCATCTTCTCTCCTATTAGATTTAACTCCTACTAGGATTGGCAACACAAACCAACTCCTACTCAAGCCCAAATCCAATTAGGACATGGGACAGAAGAATCTAGTATGAACAATCTCCCCCTTTGACCCATGAGGGAGATATTGTCTTCAACAATCATCTAGAGTAACTTCTGGATTCCATCACCACCTGTGATGGATTCCGATAGGTGGTCATTCTCCTCAAACATGTCAGCATCCTGTCATTTTCATCCCTTTTCTTGAATTGCCACCCTGACTTCATTTTGTTTCCAAGTACTAAGAGGAAGTATCTTGGCAGTGCCACTTCTCTCTCCATGCCCACACTTAGAACTTTCTTTACTCTCATTGACCAATCTGTCGAGCCACTCTGGATGAAAATTATTTTTCTGACCTTTTGCAAAAAGACTCAGAAACCTTCCTTTGACACTCCCCTTATCAATGTAACCCCACATGAAGAGCCTGATCCTCCATTCTGCATGCATCAACTACATGTACATTGCATTGTCCTTCCTCCTCATGTGCACACTATCTAGAAGAAGTCTTTAGAGCAACCTTCTCTAACCGGGAGCCGTCTTGATGCTTGTAGAAACTTACCTTTATACCTTTGCTGACACAATTGAGAGAATCCCACAACTCAAACCTATGACTATCTGTAGGAGTACTTCCAAGTCCTCCTCGTCTCCTTCAAATTGGTGTTGGCTTCTTGACTTCTTGAACCTTCTCTTTGTGCACACTCGATGTGGTTTTATATATATTGCAACATAGTCTGCCTCGAGCTATCACCAAACACCCTTTTGTTACCTTACGCATGCCCCCACCGAAACCGAGATCATATCTGCTCCTATGCAATAAGGAACCAAAAATTATACTAAGCCTCAAGTATGGAATCTTGCTTCACTATAGGCTAACCATGAACCGTATTTTCTTCTCACTATTCCTATTGATGGTCTTGGATTATCTATGACACCAGTTAATACTGATCTATTCTATGTTACCATCTTTTAATCCCATTGTATCTTGGTAATGAGTGTTGCCCACTTTGTCATTCTATAGAGCTCAATCCCTTTGGTGACCATGTTGTACACTAACGAATCCATCCTAGATTCAAGTTTTGCGATAATGTTGTTATAGACATCCTTTTCTATATTCTTTTGTGCTAGGGTAAAAGCTATAAAAGAAGCTCTTATTGCCTTTTTTGGGTCACGACATGATGATTTCCACGCTCAAAGACCTACTTACATCTTGATATATTATTGAACCAATCGTAAGCACACTTGTGTTGATCTTACTACTATTTCTCCATTGACTGGAAATATTCCTACTAGCTTCAAGGCAGGACAAGTGGCTTCTGATGTGACTGATGATAAAGTTCGTAAGCATGGTGTTGCATGTTAAGAAACCAACTATCATTTTTTGTCGTTTGCATTTGATATCTTTAGGGTTCTAGCTAATGATTAATTTCTCTCTTACGACACATCCAAAATATAATCAATAGAAATGTAATGATTTCATCATCAACATCTTCAAATTTTGCCTTTCAATCTTTGGGGTTTGTGATCCAAAAAGATTAATGGTGTCCCAATTTGTAGCTCGCACCTCAATGAAGGTATTTCTTTAAAATCAATTTCTTGTACAGTATAATGAGAATTTCATACATATGAAAAAATACACATCATTCACAACCTCATGCACTTCACATTCATTTCACGCATACATATGCACTTCACATTCAATTCACACACACAATTAATACATAACAACATAAACTACCATCTCAAATTTGAAGTCCATAATGTAAAATAATATAACAAACAAAAATCTGACATCAAAATTTGAACTATAAAAATGTCAGCCCTCCCATTCATAGTTCAAGTCCACTTGTTTGATGAAGTAGTCTGCCCACTGTTCGTATAGGTCATTCAACTACTCCAATGTATATGGTTTAGTATTATCAAAAAAATACAAAGAGAATGAGGCTTCTAATTAGATTTGATTGTTTGTATTATCAAATGAGACTACTTCATTAATATGCCAAGACTAGTAATATTACATTGTCTATATATTTGATCTATTGCACATGAATGACAATCGTGTGAATGTATAACATCACAGTAATATGTGAATGCCCAATCATTGTCTTATATATGATTTTGTAGATTTACAATTACATTAATAAATGTAATTAAGTAGAGTTGATAATATATATGAAATTCGAATGAGAAGACTACATCAACTCTCTTCCAAGTTACTAATTTCTTTTTCTTATTTACTTTCCCTCATCTACTATGGAATTCTTTCACACCCTTATAAGTTTAATTAATAGATATGTTGGATAGTTAAACTATCAGATGATGAAATTATTAACAAATATGTTGAGATCTGAAAAAATCATACTTACAGTGAATTACCAATTTCATTGGGTGTCCCTCATTTGGTGTCAACTTTATACCTGAAGGATCAAAGAAATACACAGTACAAATCTTAGAAAAAATCACTAGAAACGGCCAATGCTTATTTTTGAGTGAGTAGAAGGCAAATCAAATAAAAATTAAATTTCACAACAAATTGTATTCATATGTTAGACATATAAACAAAAATCCCGTAACTTACACAATGTTGAAGGGAGCTATGATCACATTCTTGGAAGAACCAAAAAACTACATCATTGTACTTGCATAATCTTTGATGTCACTTAGATCTCTAAGTACATTTCTAATCAATGATGGCATTAGAAATGTCACATTTTCTATTTCAAACTCAACAATCGCTTAATACAAATGACACAAATATATGTATATATATAAAATACTCAATTATTATATATGAAATAATTAAAAAATATGTATTCTTCAAATATGACTGGGTATTCAGACTCACTGTATCCAAAGTTCTTTCACTGATGTGATCAGATGATGCTAAAAGAGCTCAGAAACATATGTCAACACTATATAGTGTCGCAATTTATACCTACAATATCCTCTAGAAGATTGATCACCATGGTATTTGATTCGTGCATATTGTCTAACCATCTTGTCAACATCTTGCATCTAGTGCCTAAGAAGTCGATAATACTTGTGGAATAAATTGTGGGGGTGGAGTCTTCGAAACCCTAGGAATATGATTTGTTTATATTGTCTAACCATCTTGTTAATATCTTGCATCCAGTGCCTAAGGAGGCAAACAACTCTTGTGGAATAAAATGTGGGGCAAAGGCTTCAGAACCCTAGGGGGCTATTTAGTTGTTGTGGGACGCATGCATGTATTATCATATTATCTTTCAATTATTTATATAAATTTCAATATACATTTGTCATACCTAAAGAAATAAAACGAGTCGTTTGGGCTACTCAGTAAAGCTGCCTTCTAACCCCCGACTATGGTGGCATTCGGGTGCTTGTATGGGTAGGTGCATCTCTCATTTCTGGAAAGACACATATGAATCTTACACAAATGTTATTAGTAGGAAGGAGAATGACATGAACTACATCACCAATTGAAGCCTTGACATTTGCAACTATTTTGTATGATGGAATATTGATGGCAAGATGGTATTTTCTGGCCACCTACAATTTTGTGTTACACAAAATTTAAATTGACAAACATATATATTGTCTTGGGAGATTATTTTCTCCCAATGTATATATAAATTGATTTAAATTCAATCTTACCCCAGTCATGCCAAGCGGGTCAGAAGGAATCTCCAAATACACTCTGTTGGCATGTGATGATGTATAGGTTCTGTGACTACTAGAGAAGCTTGCGTTTCCCAAGAAGCCTTGAACTCCTCCAAGGATACATCAATCAATCTCTACACATACTCAAGGTCCACTTCCCCTTTCTTGGCTGATTTGTGCTTTTACTGGGATGCACCAAAAAAGATTTTATCTCATATCCAGCTCCAGCATCCCTAACACATCAAGGATGATCTTCCATCCCTAAAGCAACCATCAATTCATCATGTGTGTCCTAAGGGGTGAACTTGCCCTCCTTTGTTTGCTGACCTAGTTCCAACTATTCATCATTAAAATCGACTAATTAATAAAACTTAACAATCCAGTAAAAAAAGAACATGGACATATTGTGAGATGAGTAAATTTACCATTTTTGAAGCCACCTCCTGTGTTGATTGGATGGAGATTTCTTCAGCTTTATTTCTTCCCACATCCAACCACTCAATATAGCAAGGCAACTGTCTAGAAGCACTACAAGACTCAATAGTAGGAGTAGAAGTAGAAGGCCCTTTATCTTTCTCTCACATTAGGTGACATTTAATGTAACCACCTGAACCCAATCTGTAGTTGTGCACATTCTTGTCACGCCTATCTTTTTTAGCATCATGTATGACCTAGTTAATTCAATAAGAAAAATTGTTATGTAACCATAAGAAATCATAAAAATATAATTGATTCAATAAGAAATGTTGTTAAGTAACCATAAGAAATCATAAAAATAAAATAAATTCAATACCTTGAACGCATCTAGTTTTCTCCACTCAATAAACTCCTTTTAATCATCTTTATCAATATATAATTCCATTTAAGATGGGTTCATAATCCTTATTCTCTCCAAAGATGTAGTCTTTTGTGCGGATTGTTTGCCAATCTCTATGTTTTCTCTAGAAGAGCTGCATAACAGACTTGTGATGTAGCTTTTCATCAACCTCATACCGGCCCTAAAAGGTTCAACATTCACTACTATTTAGAAATATTAAAAGAAATAATAGGAAAAGACTACAAAATGTAAATGCATTTATCTCACTTCTAACTCCCTCTAGATGAGGTTTTGTTGGCCATACTCACTTGTCTTAAATCCTCAACAAGGAGAGACACTTTGCTTCTACCAAGGACCCCATTGTAGCTAACAAACTCTTCAGTAATCGGCATGCCAGTTTCATTGAATTCATTGTCACCCTTGCTCCCTTGCCTATCTGTGGAAATTTTCATTAGAGTTATCCCTCTATTACATTTTGATTGATCAACCCCGTCAGCACCCTCGTCGGGATGCTTAGGATCCTCACGCTCAGGCTCGTGACACTCAAGATTACTTTGTTCCTGGTCAGACACCATAAACAAAATCAAAAGTAGACATACTTTATTTTCAAACCACCTAATAAATGTTCAATTATGCTCCCTAGAAAGACACATTGGACTGGGTTGGGGATAACCTGTCTTGAGCTCATTGGTGTGTTCTGTGATATAAATACTATCATCGTCAATCTTGTGTTAAATATACAAGTGTGCGTGTTCCCTCTACTCATGACTGATATTTATCTGTCATTCTCCTAAAATACCATTGTCAGAATAAGCGTCAAGATTCATAGTATTTGTGGGAGTTTCATTGCAACTCAAAAAGTCATCGAAAAAGTCCATAACCTCCTTATATACATATCCCTCAACGATAATCCCTAAGGGGCAACAACAGTTCTGAACATTACCTTGAAAAACACACATGTACCACTCAAAAGGATACATCCGATGCAAGAAAACTAGACCCAACATTTCCACTTCCCTAGTGAAAGGGACAACCATATGTACCATGACATCAAAGAATGAAGGGGGAAATACTGCTCAAGTTGGCATAGGGTAACGACCACTTCTCTTTGCAACTTATCTGGAATCTTAGACATAATTACTTTGTTTCATAGAGTATGGAAGAAGAAGCACAGAAAAGTGATTGCAAACCTTACATGCGTAGGAAGGATAGAACAAATAACCAAAAACATATATTACATTAGAGTGTGACAATAATGAGATTTAAAACCTATCAACTTCATATCCTTCATTAATACCAATATACAAATATTGGTTCAGTATCCATTTGGTAACTTAACATTACACAAGCACTCGCAAAACATTCTCCTCCTTTATAGACAAGGTGTAAAAAGAAAGAGGTAGATATGTGCGGCGACCTTTGGTAACTTATTTTGTCAATTCTTTCCTTATACCCATTTCATGTAGGTCCATTCTGGATTTGATGCCAGCTTTAGTCTTACTGGGTATATTCAATAAAGTACCAATGATGTTATCACAAATATTTTTCTCAACATACATGACATCGATACAATGTCAAACTGTCAAAGAACTCTAATAAGGAAGATCCTAGCATATCAACCTCTTTTTGAATAAAAAGACTTTTCACTTGCAGGAGTAGTACATGGTCTCTTACCAAAATAATTAACACTGTTGGTTACTCTTGCATAAACATCCTCCCCTAATATAGGTTTAGGGGAACTTTGTTCCTCAATTGATCCATTGAATGTCTTACACAACTTTTAAATAGGATGCACCTTTGGTAGAAACATTTGATGACCAAGATATACAGTCTTACCACCATATTTTAGTGGGACATAATTTGTATTTTCCTCATATATAGGACATGCCTTGGTTTCTTTTATGTTATAGTCAGACAAGTTCCTATAAGCATGAAAGTCATCAATAGTGAAAAACATCATGGCACAAAATTTAAACATCTCTCCACGCAAAGCATCATAAGTCTTCACACTTTCTCCATATAGTTTCTTTATGTTATTAGTCAGAGGATGAAGGTAAATATCAATATCATTGCTAGGTAGTTTGGGGTCCGATATCTGCAATGACAACATAACTTATTTATTCTTCATACAAAACCTGGGAGGAATATTGTATACAACATTCATTATAGGCCAAGTGCTATGTCGGTTTCTTAATGTTCCATACATATTCATCTCGTAGGTACAAAGTCCAAGTCTTAAATTTCTGTGTTCTTCACCAAATCTGGGATACAATAAATTGTTCTTCTTCCATTGCGGTGAATTAGACACATGTCATACCATACCATTGTTGATTTTCTTTAAAAATGCCAAGATTAATTTTGTACATCTATGGTATTAGAAAATAAGCATTGAAACTGTGACATTATAGGCAGATACCACATCACCTTGGTAGGAGACATAGTTTTAGTCTTATCTGATGTCATCCTATTGTACCTACACGCGCCACATTTTAGACATTCTTTCAAATCATTATAGTCCCTTTGAAGAAACACACATTCAATCGTGCATGCATTTATCTTCGTAGCCTCCATTCCCATTGGGCACAACATCTTTTTCATTTTGTATATTAGCATTGAAAGATCATTGCCTTTAAGGATAATTTATTTCAACAAAGACAACAAATAAGGGAAGCTTTTGTTGCTCCATCTATTTTTTGCCTTCAGAGTATACAATCTCAACACAACACTCGACTTCATAATCTTAGTACAACCTAAGTATAACAATTTCTCAACATCATGCACAATGCTTCTAAATAGGTAGGTGGGTCTGTAACATTTAGACCGCAACTATCTAGCACCACATCAATCATTTTGGCTAAAATTGGTCCATTCTCATCAACACCGTCAACAATTTCTTCTTCGACACAACTACCACTACTGAAATGCTTATCCCATACTTGGAATCTCTCCATACCAATACTATTTTGCATAGTCCTTTACAATCCTATTGCACATGACATGATCTTTGATCATGTTAGCAATGTGAACTTTTAAGTTGTTACTACAATCCCTAAAGGAGCAATAGAAACTATTACTAGGTTGTTTGCTATGCTTTTCTATAAATATTACAAACTCCTCGAGGCCACTAATAGACTCCAGAGTGCAGTGATTTGGTTTAGACAATTATGATCGATCCATTTGTATGATCCGATGGGAGATGAGTAGTTCATCAAATTCTAGCTAGAAAGTTAATTTAATAAAAAAGTTGAATTGAAAGCTAATCATCTAGTGGCATTCACATTTATTAATGTGTACCACCTATCCCATTCTTGAGCACTTTATCTCACTAGCAAGTGTATAATGTATGTCAGATTTCAATAAATTCCAATAACATTACCTCTCCATTTTCCAAGTACAATGTAGATGGGCAAATACCCACCTACATATGTACCCAGATAAAAAGGGAGAATGTTGTTGAAATTTATTGAAATAAAAAATGCATTATACACTTACATCCTAAGTGTGATGAAGTGGTCAAGATAATACCAAATTGGAGACTATCCAAGGTTTACTCCTAATGAGTAAATCTCGGATGTCCGGTGGAAAACTTGGAAGAAGTTCAATGGTATTGATAGATTGTCCAACTAACAAGTTACAGAAGATGACATCTTGTTAGGCCCCTTTGTGGAACTAAGCTTGCGATGAGGTCTCTAGGTGGGAAAGTTTATAACATCCCCTGAAGGCTCTCTTTTATGGTTATGTGATAGAACCAAACGTCTTCTTCTCACAATAAAAAATTATAAACAAATTGTTTGTGTTTGATTTTATGCAGTATTTTCAATTTGGGTTGAGGGGTACTACGCACAGGTTACACTAATCGTGAGTTGGATTCAATAATTTGGTCTAGGATGATATTCTATATAGTAATAAAAATCTTATAAATCTTTTCTGATTTTCTAATGAATAGAATTCTTCTATGTTGTGAAGGGCACTACTTTTTCTGGGAACAAGCTGCATTCATACACTAGTACTTTCAAAATAATGATGAATTGAACAATATAAAGACTACCTTTTCCAAAAATGTAATACTTAAATTTGAGGTCTGAGGAGGATAGGTCCAATCTGATTTCATATATATTGTTTTATTCCTCTCATACGCCTTTTGTAAACGAAACCACAATCAACTAAACCTCAGAAAACACAAATGGATCCCTCAGTTACCCCAATCTATATCTACTTATAGTGAGTCAGCTTGTAATGGATACTGCTAGTCGTAGAATAAGTTGTGGGTTCAAAACCCACTGTGGCACCCAGATGAGGGGCGTATAGAGACATCTAAAGGCCCTACAATGTGGTTTATGATGAGTTCGGTCCTCTCCTCGTAACACCATTGTTGAGATATCAACTATTATGGTCTTTATAATGATACGTGGCTACAAAATAAGTACACACCTCAAGATTTTCCATATGATCTCTAAGTGTTTGAATCATATAAGTTTAAATCCATCAAGTAGTCCCTAAAACACATATTTCTTGATTGACTATTAAAACTTATATATATTATATCATAAAAAAACTAAGAAAGATCTTTGGTAAGTATTCAAAAATATTCCTTGGAGAACCACAATGGAATCTAGGGAATAAGAGCGTGTAGCATAAACAATCATTTGATTAATAATAGCTTGTACTTTATCCAATCAAGGATCATAGAACCTACATCAACTACAATCTCGAAATGATATAATAATGCAGATTGAAGAAGTTTTGACAGGTATGTTATAAATGGATAATTTGACTGTCATAGAATCATCTATATCTAACAGTCCATAGTTTCTAAAAAATACTACACACATGAATGTTAGTGTGAAGAATATTATGAAATCAAATTTTTATTATATATTTTGGGATGATCAAAAGATTAATATCATAGGAGTGTCTTGATAAAAAAAATAATGTTTCCATATCTTTTGTGAGAATGTGCAAGTAAAAATAGTACAGGTGCAATCTTCTAGAAAAGAAATGACAAAGAAGAGAAATGTGAGGTCCATGGAATCCTGAGGAAGACACTAATTACCAAAAAATAGTTTGTTGTGTCCAATCAACCATATGATAATGTAAATTTTGGTAGGGCAATTTATACTTCGATTTTTTTCTTAAAAGTGATTTTATCTCTAGATTTGTAAAAAAATCATAAGCTTTACTAGACACATAGCAAAATCCCCAAATAGCGCTAATATGTGTGGATAATGTATTAAAAGTTTCTTTGATCAGGAAAAGGATAAAGAGAGCCCAGGATCGACCAAAGTCGAATGTTGATGTGAAGTGGACTGACTTGCAATTCACCATGGGTGAACATGTGTTTCTGAAAATTTGACCCCTCTGGGCTATAAATAAGAACAGAGGAAAGTTGAGTGCTGGATATGTGATTCAGTTTGAGATCCTAGAACGGATTGATGAAACAGCTTATCATCTATAGTATGATGCGTGACGGGTTCCATGTGCCCAATTTGAAGCACCAAGTGGAGGATCCTAGCCATGTGCTAAGCACTGAGCGTATCACATTCTGAGGGAGGCTGACATACCCTAAGTCACCTATGAGGGTACTCGATACCAAGGTGAGAGAGAACTCAGGAATAAAAGATAGAGATGGTGAAGGTTCGTTGGAAGCACCATGGAGGGGATGAAGCACGGGGGCTAAGGATGGACATGGAAAAGTTTCTTTCTAAATTTCCCATATGAGTAGTCAAATTTTAAGTACAAAATTTCTATAAGAGGGGAAGGATTTTATAACCTCAATTTTACTTGTATTTTGTTTGGTTGAAATATAATTATTTGAATAAAAAGGACATACTGAAAATATGGTGTGCATTGTTTTAAAAGAATGGTGTTCCTTGCAAGATATACTTTGTTATGAATTTCGTGGGTTCTTACTATTTTGTTCACCCAATAATGAATATAAGGGAAAAGGAAAAGAAGAAAATACAAAGGCAACAAATAATGGATAATAAATAATATGCTTTTGAGAATTGTGTAGAATATTCTAGAAAGTGTTGTGGATGACCACTAGGGGTTAAATTTCAGTTTCACATGGCTCCTAATAAGAAAATTAATTAGAATAATGAAAATAGAAAAGAAAGGAAGAGAAAAGGGTGTGTTTTAATACATAAAATATGTCTTAAAAGTGAAGACAACAATGTAGAAACCCTAATATGGACCATCAGTTGTGTAGGTTCTTAGCACCGTAGGTGGTGATACCAACCTGAATTAAGTCACCTCCTTCCTTAGGAAGAATGTGCACTTGATTACAGTTTCATCTATAACTGGAAACAAAACATGAAACACCATAAAAATCAAAATTCCAAACAAGCTTAGCTTCTTAATGCTTAAAATGACATTTTTAAGGAAGAACATGAGCTCATAAGCCTCTAGTAAACAATATAAGTAAAGAGGGTTATAAAACTCACCTCTAATGAGAAGAACAAACTTCTAGCAGAAAGAAACTTGAGCTAATAAGGTAGAAAACCCAAGAAGAAGCTCTGATCTCGTCCAATTAGGCACCCTTCTTCATAAGGAATCAAAACCCTAGAAGAATAAACAAGAAAGGTAGGATCTTGAGCTCTAAAGCAACTTTTACCGTGGAATAGAAAATTTACAACTAAGAGGAAGGTCTAAGGAAGGAGAAGAGTGATAAAAATGGAGAAGGAAGTAAGAAAACAACCTGCCTTGGTCGAAATCCCTAGAAGATGACCTTGGAAATCCTAGGTAGGGCTAGATGGAGCTCTAGGAGACCTTCTTCTCCAAAAAGAGGTCGTCTTCTACCTTAGAGCACTTGGTTCTACATCAAAATAGAGTGGATTCATTTCTTTAGGTTATAGGAAAGAGAAAGAAAGTGAAGGCTTCATACTTAGGTAAGGAAAAGGTAGATATAGCCAATGAATAAGTATGGAAGCAAGCATGAGGTATACAAGTAGCTTCCCCATGTGTCCATGGCCTTAAAATATTAAGAATATACAAGCAACCATAGAAGCAGCTGCCCCACCGTTCATGGAGACCTGATTAGGTATAGTTTGTTGAATTTCCAAGCCAAACAAATAAACCATTGGCTGATAGTTCCTAAATATAGCCCATCCATAAAGGGGTAAACCCTAAAATACCCTTGAAGAAAACACCTTCAAAACAAGGTACAATCGAGCACCCCACAGCTTAACAAGCTCAAGAATGATAAGAGAACATTCAAGGACCATAATGCAAGTGAAAAATTGTAAAGCAAACCTCTTAATTGGGTAAATTGCATAAAACTCTAAAATGTGCATAAAATTGCATAACTTGCACAAACAATGTCCAAATTGGACCAAATTTGAAACTTAATCTTGTCTTATGATTTTGAAGCATGTCACAAGGTTATACTTGGGTTCTAAGAATTTAATTATGGTATATAAGCATGTTCAACCATTTAAGTAAAGTTAGGGGTTTCACATATATGTCATGCTCAATTTGGGCCCTTAGATCGTGAATCCAATGATCATGAGCTTATCTCCTACCTCCACCCAAACAGGAAAGTCACGACAAAATAACTTGCAAATAATCAATCTCTCTCCCTCTCTCTCCAAACCATGATCACACCTGATATCCTTTCCTTTGAGTTTAGGAGGATTAAATGGACCTATCTATCTGTGATTTCACCTACCCTCGCACAAGATCGAGTTTCCCTCAAATCTCCATGGTATCCTGGACTCCATGGGAGACCGGCGGGTACCCTCCCTACCCATATAAAGGGTTTGCATACCCTGATTGAGGGACCAAAGAAATGAATGGCAACTCCAACTTTGCAAGGGATTCCTGTTTGCCTCTAATTTCCCTAAAACAACGTCATTTTGATCCCCCTATTAAGCCTTCTCCTACTTCTCTGTCAGAGCATGGTTGGCACTGCCTCAACCATCCATTGTCATCACATATGGGTCAAACCCATATGAAAGGCTTAGACTAATGCACTTGCAGCTTCAGTTTTAACACATGTCTCTAGAACAAGGAGTCAACATTGGAGTTGTCTCCTAAGACACATGAGGCTTAGAGTCAGAGGCCCGAGGGAAAAAGAGTATCTTGCACTCCCTGACTTGGGTTGCCATCCGAGTGACATGCACATAGAAGTGGTTGTGCCCTATTGGACCAACCGACCCACGTAGGAAACAAGGTAAAGGCATGCCTTTATGACATGGTTTTTTCTGATTTGCTGACTTATGTTTTACTTGTGAAAATTATAATAAATTGTAGGATGATCAGATGATGACATATTATATATTAATATGCATTAGGAGAATACTAGGAATCTAATAAAAATATAATCAGAGCCTAATTTTGCTTCTAGTTAAAAAGTACCTGAAAGTTGTCATCTTTAAGATATTAAATGAATCAAAACACTATTTTTTTAGAATTAACGAATCTAATGAACTTAGTTGATGTTATTAGTCAAAGATCGATTTGTTATGGGTAAAAAGATATGTTGGGTTGATGTTAACATCATAATACATGATTTCAATGATTAGGGTTTTTTTATGATTAAGAGTACCTTCAATCATGGCATTAGGGTTTGTCAACAAAAGAATGTCAAATTGCATATTCTTTCATCTTCAAAATCTTAACATGATTTGAAAAACTTCTCTGTGAATTTTCTATTGTCTTTGTGTATATTATTTGAAAACACATAAGGGAATAAGTCCTCATGGACCCCAAATTTAAATATAGGAGTAGTACAAAAGGGTGGGTTGGTAAATCATCGGTTTGTGTAATGCTTGATTGGAAGATGATTTTTTTAGCTTTTATTTGTTATACATATAGATGTATACTAGAATGTATAGTACATGGCTTTTCACTTTCTCTTGTAACTTTTTAAAGCTGCCGAGTTTTGATTAGATTTTTAGTCACTTATATCGTGCATACACACTTCTTGATGGTCTTATTCAAAATATTTATATATTCATAAAAATTATCATTCAAAAATTGAGCAAACAAAATATTTATAAGATATAAATTATTGTATAAGATATTTTATGCTATTATATATAAGACATATTATTTCGATTGTTCTTTTAAGAGAAATTGAAGGTGTACTCTTTAGTATCGATTTTTTAAAGACAACATTCACAGTTTGACACATTGAGAAAAAATAGGCTGCATTTTCTTTTTATTGTCGGTGTCTTTAAAAAGAAACCAACGTGATATATCATCTGCAAAATTAGAATTTCAGGAAAAATTTTTGCGAGGCATTTCATTTGCCTCTAAAATCCCACACTGTGAGTTCTTTTATAAATATCCAATAGGATAAAGAGGTGTACGAATGCCATGTGTCCTGTGTAAACCAATTGGTGTTTCTCGATAGTTGTATCTATACAGACTGATGAGAAAGGTGTACGCACTATGTGTCCCATAAAAATTTCCCCACCCCTAATTTGTATTTCTCATCAGTTTGCATTCCAAATGCAGAGTTAGTCGTCAATTTACTAAATACAACTCACGACAAAGTTATCTTTTTTCCAGGGGTCTGTTAAATGAGGTATGGTTAAAGACTTAATCTGAGTCTTACACATTCAAACTCAACAAATTGAGCTTATTATTGTTTAACTAACTTAATATAAATATCAATCCAATATTATTGTATACATTTGTAAAATTTGAGGATCTTACAACTACCTTCAAAACCTTGAAATACATTACTATCAAACTGAATAATGCCCTAAAGAGATGTATTTTCAATCTTTACAAACTGAGTCCACCTAACTTTATCATCATATATCTGTAGTTCCTATGACCTCAACAAAGTCCTCCCACATACATCATCCCAGTGAAGTAGTGACCACCATAATCTCTCATAAAGAGCTTGATACAGAGGCATCCCACTACTGGCTTGGGTAGCAATCATTAGGCATCTATTATTACAAAAGACAACAACGTACAATCATTGCCGTGTATTGCATTTAAAAGACCCACTGACAAAAAGACAACTTTTTCGTGAGTTATATTTAGTAAACTGATGACTTACTCTGCATTTGGAATGCAAACTGATGAGAAACACAAATTAGGGGTGGGAAAATTTTTACGGGGCACATGGTGCGTACACCTTTCTCATCAGTCTGTATAGATACAACTTTCGAGAAACACCAATTGGTTTACACGGGACACATGGTGTCCGTAAACCTCTTTATCCTATTGGATATTTATAAAAGAACTAACGACATGGGATTTTGAAGGCAAATGAAATACCCCGCAAATTTTTTTCCTGAAATTCTAATTTTGCGGACGATATATCGCCTTGGTTGCTTTTCAAAGCCACAGACACTAAAAATAAAATGCAGCCTATTTTTTCTCAATGGGTCAAACTATGAATGTTGTCTTTAAAAAATCGATACTAAAAAGTATGCCTTCAGTTTCTCTTAAAAAAACAACCGACACAATATATCATATATGTAGCAGTGTACAATCTCTTATATAATAATTTAAATCTTTTAAATATTTTGTTTTCTCAATTTTAGTATGATAATTTTTATGAATACATAAATATTTTGAATTAGACCATCAAGAAGTGTACATGCATGATATAAGTGAATAAAAATCTAATCAAAACTCCACATCTTTAAAATGTTACAAGAGAAAGTGAAAAATCTTGTACTACACATTCTATTATACATCTATATGTATACCAAATAGAAGCTAAAAAAATTCATCTTCCAATCAAGCATTACTCAAACTGTTGATTTACCAACCCACCCTTTTGTACTACTGATATATTTGATTTTGTGGTCCATGAGAACTTATTCCCTTATGGGTTGTCAAATAATAGACACAAAGACAATATAAAATTCACAGAGAAGTTGGAAAATAAAAAAAAAATAGTAGAAAACAACAAAGACAAGTTAAGAATTTTCATTTCATAACTATATATTCATCCTCTTACAATTCTATACTAATCCAATGACTTTTCCATTGTTTTCACTAATTTATCAAAATGTCCTGACCAAGATGTCAAATGATTTGCATGAACCCTTACTAGTATGTAAATTTTTGAATAATTGGTAGAATTCTGGAATAGTATGAGTTTAATGTGAGTTTCAAGTATGTCATTTGTTATATCATTAATTATAGGAAAAAAATTTAAAATTTGGTTAATTTGTTGACAATGCCCTCAACAAGCGGTAAGTTGATATCACACATTTTGTATTATTTTACATGTCGTCCTAAAAATGCATAAATTTGAGCATGCATTTCAGTTAATTGTATTTTTGGCACGGAAAAAATTAGAAAGTGTGTGATGATCTGGGGATTCATGAAGCGGATGTCCGTCGGAAACCTTGGAAGAAGTTGAATGGCATTGATAGACTGACCAACTAATAAGATACATAAGATGACGTCTTGTTAGGCCCCTTTGTGGAACTAATCTTGCGATGAGGTCTTCAGGTGGGAGAGTTTATAACATCCACTGAAGGCTCTCTTTTATGGTTATGTGATAGCACCAAACTTCTTCTCCTCACAATAAAAAATTATAAATGAATTGTTCGTGTTTGATTTTATGCAGTATTTTCCAATTTGGGTTGAGGGGCAGCCGACATAGATTATGCCAATCATGAGTTGGATTTAATAATTTTGGCTAGGATGATATGCTATATAGTGATAAAATCTTATAAATCTTTCATGATTTTCTGATGAATAGAATTCATCTATGTTGTGAAGGGCACTACTTTGTCTGGGAACAAGTTGCATTCATATACTAGTACTTTAAAAATAATGATGAATTGAACAATATAAAGACTACCTTTTCCAAAAATTTAATACTTAAATTTGAGGTCTGAGGAGGATAGGTCCAACATTCACTACTATTTTGAAATATTAAAAGAAATAATAGGAAGAGATTACAAAATGTAAATGCATTTATCTCACTTCTAACTCCCTCTAGATGAGGTTTTGTTGGCCATACTCACTTGTCTTCAATCCTCAACAAGGAGAGACACTTGGCATCTACCAAGGACCCCATAGTAGCTAACAAACTCTTCAGTAATTGTCATGCTAGTTTCATTGAATTCATTGACGCCCTTGTTCCCTTGCCTATCTGCAGAAATTTTCATCAGAGTTATCCCTCTCTTACATTTTGATTTATCAGCCCTGTCAGCACCCTAGTCGGGATGCTTAGGATCCTCACGCTCAGGCTTCTAACTCTCATGATTACTTTGTTCCTGGTCAGACACCATAAACAAAATCAAAAGTAAACATACTTTATTTTCAAACCACCTAATAAATGTTCAATTATGCTCCCTAGCAAGCCACATTGGACTGGCTTGGGGATAACCTGTCTTGAGCTCATTGGTGTGTTATGTGATATAAATACTAACATCATCAATCTTGTGTAAAATATACAAGTGTGCTTGTTCCCGCTACTCATGACTGATATTTATCTGTCGTTCTCCTAAAAAACCATTGTCAGAATAAGTGTCAAGATTCATAGTATTTGTGGGAGTTTCATTGCAATTCAAAAAGTCATCACAAAAGTCCATAAACTCCCTATAAACATATCCCTCAACGATAATCCCTTAGGAGCAACAACAGTTCTGAACATTACCTTGAAAAACACACATGTACCACTCAAAAGGATACATCCTATGCAAGAAAACTGGACCCAACATTTCCACTTCCCTAGTCAAAGGGACAACCATATATACCATGACATCGAAGAATGAAGGGGGGAAATACTACTCAAGTTGGCATAGGGTAACGACCACTTCTCTTTGCAACTTATATAGAATCTTAGACACAATTACTTTGTTGCATAGAGTATTGAAGAAGAAGCAAAGCAAAGTGATTGCAAACCTTACATGCATAGGAAGGATAGAACAAATAGACACAAACATATATTACATTAGAGTGTGACAATAATGAGATGTAAGACCTATCAACTTCATATCCTTCGTTAATACCAATATACAAATATTGGTTGAGTATCCATTTGATAACTTAACATTACACAATCACTCGCAAAAAATTCTCCTCCTTTATAGACAAGGTGGAACAAGCAAGAGGTAGATATGTGCAGTGACCTTTGGTAGCTTCTTTTGTCAATTCTTTCCTTATACCCATTTCACGTAAGTCCATTATGGATTTGATGCGATCTGTAGTCTTACTGGGTATATTCAACAAAGTACCAATGATGTTATCACAAATATTTTTCTCAACATACATGACATCGATATAATGTCAAACTGTCAAAGAACTCTAATAAGGAAGATCCTAGAATATCAGCCTCTTTTTGAATAAAGAGTTTTCACTTGCAGGAGTAGTAAATGGCCTTTTACCAAAATGATTAACAATGTTGGTTAATCTTGCATAAACATCCTCCCCTAATATAGGTTTAGGGGCACTTCGTTCCTCAATGGATCCATTGAATGTCTTACACAACTTTTAATAAGGATGCACCTTTGGTAGAAATATTTGATGACTATGATATACAGTCTTACCACCATATTTTAGTGGGACAGAATTTGTATTTTCCTCATATATAGGACATGCCTTGGTTTCTTTTACACTATAGCCAGACAAGTTCCTGTAAGCATGAAAGTCATCAATAGTGAAAAACATCATAGCACAAAATTTAAACATCTCTCCATGCAAAGCATCATAAGTCTTCATACTTTCTCCATACATTTTCTTTAGGTTATTAGTCAGAGGATCAAGGTAAATATCAATATCATTGTTAGGTAGTTTGGGGTCTGATATCAGCAATGACAACATAACTTATTTATTCTTCATACAAAACTAGGGAGGAAGATTGTATACAACATTCATTATAGGCCAAGTGCTATGTCGGTTGCTTAATATTCCATACATATTCATCTCATAGGTACAAAGTCCAAGTCTTAAATTCCTGTCTTCTTCACCAAATTCGGGATATAATAAATTGTTCTTCATCCATCGCGGGGAATTAGATGCATGTCGTAGCATACCATTGGTGATTTTCTTTAAAAATGCCAAGATAAATTTTGTACATCTACGGTATTAGCAAACAAGCATTGAAAATGTGACATTAAAGGTAGATACCACTTCACCTTGGTAGGAGACTTAGTTTTTGTCTTATTTGATGTCATCCTATTGTACCTACACGCGCCACATTTCAGACATTCTTTCAAATCATTATAGTCCATGTGAAGCAACACACACAACACACATTCAATTGTGCATGCATGCATCTTCGTAGCCTCCATTCCCATTGGGTACAACATCTTTTTCATTTTGTATATTGGCATTGAAAGATCATTGCCTTTAAGGAGAATTTTTTTCAACAAAGACAACAAATAAGGGAAGCTTTTGTTGCTCCATCTATTTTTAGCATTCAAAGTATACAATCTGAACACAACACTCAACTTCATAATCTTAGTACAACCTAAGTATAACAATTTCTCAACATCATGCACAATGCTTCTAAATAGGTAGGTGGGTCTGTAACATTTAGACCACAACTATCTAGCACTGCATCAACCATTTTGGCTGAAATTGGTCCATTCTCATCAACACTATCAACCATTTCTTCTTCGACACAACTACCCCTATTGACATGCTTATAACATACTAGGAATCTGTCCATGCCAATGCTATTTTGTATAGTCCTTTACAATCCTATTGCACATGACATGATCTTTGATTATGTCAACAATGTCAACTTTTAAGTTGTTACTACAATTCCTAAAGGGGCAATAGAACCTATTATTAGGTTGTTTTCTATGTTTCTCTATAAATCTTACAAACTCCTTGAAGCCACTACTAGACTCCAGAGTACAGCGATTTGGTTTAGACATTTATGATCGATCCATTTGTATGATCCGATGGGAGATGAGTAGTTCATGAAATTCTAGCTAGCAATTTAATTTAATAAAAAAGTTGAATTGAACCCTAATCGTCTAGTGGCATTCACATTTATTAATGTGTACCACCTATCCCATTCTTGAGCACTTTATCTTACTAGCAAGTGTATAATGTATGTTAGATTTTAATAAATTCCAATAACATTTCCTCACCATTCTCCAAGTACAATGTAGATGGGAAAATACCCACCTACATATGTACCCAGATAAAAAGGGAGAATGTTGTCGAAATTTATTGAAATAAAAAATACATTATACACTTACATCCTAAGTGAGATGATGTGGTCAAGATAATCCCAACTCGGAGACTATCCAAGGTTTACTCCTAATGAGTAAATCTCAGATGGGTTTATAGTCCAATAGAGTATAGGGGTTAATAAAGTAAATTTATATAAATTTCAATATAAATCAAGTCAATTTAGAGCAATTCATATCAATTTTAGTGTATCAATTCCTAGGTTTAATTATTTATCCATACTAACAATAAACAATCCACTTATCAAACATATGAAATTAGGGTTATGGTTTCATATAAACAATACAATTATCATAATTCGTTAATGAGCCCTGAAATTTGATTCTCTCCTCATTGAAGTAATATTTTCATTATGTGCAGGCAATAATCCTAAAAAATCCAAATAATCAATAATGAGCATGTAATAATTCATCACAATATCCATTAATTCATCACAATTTTGACAGATTTTATATGATTTGTTCTCGATTTCATCACAATCCAGTATAAATTGAAATCTCCATTAATTCAATTTCATCATAATTCACAATTTTGACACAATTTATATCAAACTCCATCTCCCTTCCCCCTCTCCTCCTTCCTCCTCTCTCCTCCTTTTCCCGTCCTTTACAATTTCTTCTCAATATTAAGAAGAATTTGTAGGGAAGGGGAAGGAGGAGAGAGGAGGAAGGAGGAGAGGGGAAAGAGAGATAGAGATAATAATGCAAAATAAGAAGCAGCTGACCTACATCGGTGGACAGAGGAGAGAGCACCGACATTGGCTTGAGAAGTTGGAGAACCAACAACGTCAGCAGGAGGAATCGGCGGCGAATGTCACCGATAAGCAGCAAAAGCAGAGAAGCAACGAGCAACATCAACCACAGAGGATCTTGGAGGAGACCGATGTGTATCTTGAGAGAAGTGACAAGCAGCAACAATAGCGGCAGAGCTTGGAGGAGATCAAATGGTATCATGAGACAATAGCATGGTAGAAATCAATCAAAGAGTATCACAGGAGGGAAAGAGAGAAAAGGGTTTCAGGTTCATTAGGCATCTGTCATTACAAAAGCCAACGACGTACAATCATTGTTGTCTATTGCATTCAAAAGACTTCCATGAAAAAGACAACTTTGTCATGAGTTGTATTTAGTAAACTAATGCCTAACTCCGCATTTGGAATGCAAACCAATGAGAAACACAAATTAGGGGTGAGAAATGTTTTACAGGACACATGGTGCGTACACCTTTCTCATCGGTCTGTATAGATACAACTATCGAGAAACACCAATTAGTTTACACGGGACACATGGTGTCCGTACACCTCTTTATCCTATTGGATATTTATAAATAGAACTAACGACGTGGGATTTTGGAGGCAAATGAAATGCTTCACAAAAATTTTGCCTAAAATTCTAATTTTGTGGATGATATACCACGCTGGTTGCTTTTCAAAGCCACCGATAATAAAAAAAATGCAGCCTGTTTTTTCTCAACAGGTCAAAATGTGAATTTTGTCTTAAAAAAATTGATACTACGCCTATGATTTCTCTTAAAAAAACAGCCGACACAATATGTCATATCTGTAGTAGTGTAAAATATTTTATACAATAATTTATATCTTATAAATATTTTGTTTGCTCAATTTTAGAACAATAATTTTATGAATACATAAATATTTTGATAAGACTATCAAAAAGTGTGTATGTACGATATAAGTGACTAAAAATCTAATAAAAATTTTACAAATTGAAAATGTTACAAGAGAAAGTGAAAAGTTGTGTACTACACATTCCAGTGTACATCTATATGTATAACAAATAAAAGCTAAAAAAATTCATCTTCCAATCAAGCATTACTCAAACCGTTGATTTACCAACCCACCCTTTTGTACTACTCATATATTTGATTTTGGGGTCCATGAGGACTTATTCCGATATGGGTTGTTAAATAATAGACATAAAGACAATAGAAAATTCATAGAGAAATTAGAAAATAAAAAAAAAGTAGAAAACAACTAAGACAAGTTAAGAATTTTCATTTAATAACTATATATTCTTCCTCTTACAATTCCATACTAATCCAATGACTTTTCCATTGTTTTCACTAATTTATCAAAATGTCCAGACCAAGATGTCACATGATTTGCATGTATCCTTAGTAGTATGTAATTTTTTGAATAATTGGTAGAATTATGGAATAGTATGAGTTTAATGTGAATTTCAAGTGTGTCATTTGTTATATCATTAATTATAGGAAAATAATTCAAAATTTGGTTAATTTTTTTATTATGCCCTCAACAAGTGGTAAGTTGATATCACATAGTTTGTATTATTTTACTACATGTCGTCCTAAAAATGCACAATTTGAGCACGCATTTCAGTTAAGTGTATTTTTGGCACACAAAAAATTAGAAAGTGTGTGATGATCTTGGGATTATGAAGCGGATGTCTGGCGGAAACCTTGGAAGAAGTTGAATGGTATTGATAGACTGTCCAACTAACAAGTTACATAAGATGACATCTTGTTAGGCCCCTTTGTGGAACTAAGCTTACAATGAGGTCTCTAGGTGGGAAAGTTTATAACATCCACTGAAGGCTCTCTTTTATGGTTATGTGATAGCACCAAACGTCTTCTCCTCACAATAAAAAATTATAAATGAATTGTTTGTGTTTGATTTTATGCAGCATTTTTCAATTTGGGTTGAGGGGTACTAGGCACATGTTACACTAATAGTGAGTTGGATTCAATAATTTGGTATAGGATGATATTCAATATAGTGATAAAAATCTTATAAATCTTTTGTGATTTTCTAATGAATAGAATTCATCTATGTTGTGAAGGGCACTACTTTTTCTGGGAACGAGCTGCATTCATACACTAGTACTTTCAAGATAATGATGAATTGAACAATATAAAGACTACCTTTTCCAAAAATGTAATACTTAAATTTGAGGTCTGAGGAGGATAAGTCCAACTCGATTTTGTATATATTGTTTTATATCTCTCGTATGTCTTTTGTAAATGAAACCACAATCAACTAAACCTCAAAAACACAAATGGATCCCTCAGTTACCCCAATCTATAGTTACTTATAGTGAGTCAGCTTGTAATGCATACTTCTAGTCATAGAACAAGTTGTGGGTTCAAAACCCGCTGTGGCACCCAGATGAGGGGCGTATAGAGACATATAAAGGCCCTACATTGTGGTTTATGATGAGTTCGGTCCTCTCCTCGTAACACCATTGTTAAGATATCAACTATTATGGTCTTTATCATGATACATGGCTACAAAATAAGTACGCACCTCAAGATTTTCCATATGATCTCTAAGTGTTTGAATCATATAAGTTTAAATCCATCAAGTAGTCCCTAAAACATATATTCCTTGATTGACTATTAAAACGTACATATATTCTATCATAAACAAACTAAGAAAGATATTTAGTAAGTATTCAACAATATTCCTTAGAGAACCAAAATGGAATCTAGGGAATAAGTGCGTGTAGCATAAACAATCATTTGATTAGTAATATCTTATACTTTATCCAATCAAGGATCATAGAACCTACATCAACTACAATCCCGAAATGATATAATAATGAAGATTGATGAAGTTTTGACAGGTATGTTATAAAAGGATAATTTGACTGTCATAGAATCATCTATTTCTAACAGTCCATAGTTTCTAAAAAATACTACACACATGAATGTTAGTGTGAAGAATATTATGAAATAAAATTTTTATTATATATTTTGGGATGATCCAAAGATCAATATCATAGGAGTGTCTTGATAAAAAAATAATGTTTCCATATCTTTTGTGAGAATGTGCAAGTAAAAATAGTACGGGTGCAATCTTCTAGAAAAGAATTGACAAAGAAGAGAAAAGTGAGGTCCATGGAATCCTGAGGAAGCCACTAATTACCAAAAAGTAGTTTGTTGTGTCCAATCAACCATATGATAATGTGAATTTTGGTAGGGCAATTTATACTCCAATTTTTATTATCTTAAAAGTGATTTTATCTCTAGATTTGTACAAAATTCATAAGCTTTACTAGACACGTAGAAAAAACCCCAAATAGTGCTAAACTTTGTGGAGAATGTATTTAAAGTTAGGTGGATTCAGTTTGAAAAGATTGAAAAGACATCTCTTTTGGGCATTATTCAGTTTGACAATAATGTATTTCAAGGTTTTGAAGGTAGTTGTAAGATCCTCAAATTTTAATAATGTATACTAGAATATTGGATTGAGATATATATTAAGTTAGTTAAAGAATAATAAGCTCAATTTGATGAGTTTGAATGTGTAAGACTCAGATTAAGTCTTTAACCCAACCTCATATAGTTTTATTTGGGTCTGTATGTTTTTACTCTAGAATCAACCTATTATGGAAGTAATAATGATGGTTGAGGCCTAATACAAAAATTAGGAGTTCAATCTTTTGAATCCATTATAATGATGGTTGAGGCCTAATTAGAAATGCTTAAATTGCTAATCATGCCTATGCAATTAATTGTGCTATGATGTTAGTTTTACTTATGATACAATTTTTTTTGCTTTGTTGGACATGCCAATATCGATAGCCATGTTATGCTACTAGACATATTCATGATGTTGGGGATGCTTATGCTACTATATTGGTTGTGTTGTTAGCAAGGCACATGATAATAGTCAAATTAATGATGATGATTGTTATTTGATGAAATTTGAGTAGATATCTATCCAGAGAAATGCATTTACCTGTTACTTATATATACATTGATAATCATACTTATTGCTAAGTTTAGTTTCTTAATCAGTTTAGCATCCTGGAACTATTCCATCTGTTCAATTGATTATTAAATACTCCAACTGCTCAGTTATCTATTATTTAATCTGATGTGATCAATATCTGTTGGAGAGAGTTATATCTCTCACTGGGACTGGGTCTCACCTCATGGGTCACCAAATCTTTTTAGGTGATAGGAAATAGTAGTAGTAGAACCATGGTAGCAAGAGAAACAGAGGTGGTGAACCCTAGAAATGGTACCTTAGTGTCTAGTGTGTTATAGAGTCATCCCTTTACTCTTAGGAATCGGTGAAAAGTTTATATATGATGTTTTGATTTAATCGAGCTTTCGATAGCATGACGATGCTTGTATATGTGGAATATATGGATAGTGTTACTTTGTAAAGTTTATGTTGTAGCTGTGGCTACATGGCAGTTGTAATGGCTATTGAGCATTATGTAAATATTCTTGAGCAATCAGGAAATGTTGAAATCAGTTTTTATTTACCCTATTTTTAGAAATTCCGTTTAATTAATGACTAATCGTGTTTTGTGTTTTGAGTAATCTTGTTTAGTGTAACAGGTTCTCACAATATAGAAGGGGATATGCCGAAGTAACATGCATTTAATCGGTTCCCTAAACTAGAGATCTATGCAATTATTGTAATTAAGTCCCTCTTTCTTCATGGATTTCTCTAGACCACTAGAAAACTTCTTTTCCCATGGAACTTTAAAGGGAACTTACTTATAATCTTCCTACCTTAATATAACTTTTGGGAATCAAAGGAACAAGTCAAATGCTCAGAAACAACTCTATTTTTAAATCCTTGACTTAATCACCTACACTTCATTGAGGGTCCTTTTTATCCCGAATTTTAGAGGAAAGTCTACAATAACTTTACCTAGGTGTGTGCAAATATTTTGACCAAAAATTGAAAGGAAAAGCACATTTTCTTAATGTGCAAGTCATTCATTTTTAAGACATATTTTATGTATTAAAGCACACCCTTTTCTCTTCCTTTCTTTTCTATTTTCTTTATTTTAATTACTTTTCTTATTAGGAGCCTTGTGAAACTAAAATTTAACCCCTAGCGGTCATGCACACCACTTTCTAGAGGATTCTACATAATTCTTGAAACATATTATTTATTATCCATTATTTGTTGCCTTTGTATTTTCTTATTTTCCTTTTCCCTTATATTCATTATTGGGTCAAAAAAATAGTAAGAACCCATGAAATTCATAAAAAAGGGTATTTTACAAGGAACACCATTCTATTCAAACAATGCACACCATATTTTCAGTATGTCCTTTTTATTCAAATAATTGTATTTCAAACAAACAAAATACAAGTAAAATTTAGGTTATAAAATCCTTCCCCTCGTATAGAAATTTTGTCCTCAAAAATTGACTAATCATATTGGAAATTTAGAAAGAAACTTTTCCATGTCCGTCCTTAGCCCCCGTGATTCATCCCCTCCATGGTGCTTTCAAAGAACCTTCACCATCTCTATCTTTTATTCCTAAGTTCTCTCTCACCTTGGTATGGAGTACCCTCATAGGTGACTTAGGGTATGTTAGCCTCCCTCAGAGTGTGATTGGCTCAGTGCTTTGCACATGGCTAGGATCCTCCACTCGGTGCTTCTGATTGGGCACATGGAACCTGTCACACTTCATACTATAGATGATAATCAGTTTCATCAATCCATTCTAGGATCTCGAACAGAATCACATATCGAGCA
Source organism: Alisma plantago-aquatica (assembly GCA_963693085.1). Lineage (NCBI taxonomy): Eukaryota > Viridiplantae > Streptophyta > Magnoliopsida > Alismatales > Alismataceae > Alisma > Alisma plantago-aquatica. Next base: position 676,216,776 of record OY856409.1, read on the forward strand.
CTCAACTTTCCTTTGTTCTTAGCTATATCTCAGAGGGCTCAAATTTTCAGAAACACATGTTCACCCACGGTGAAGTGCAAGTCAGTCTGCTTCACATCAACATATGACTTATGTCAATCCTGGGCTCTCTTTAGCCTATGCCTGATCAAATCAACTTTATCATCATATATCTGTAGTTTAAATGACCTCAACAAGGTCCTCCCACATATATCATCACAGTGAAGTGGTGAACAACACAACCTCTCATAAAGAGCTTGATACATAGGTATCCCACTACTGGCTTGGGTAGCTATCATTAGGCATATGTTATTACAAAAGCCAACGATGTACAATCATTGTCGTCTATTGCATTCAAAAGATTGCTGGCAAAAAGATAACTTTGTCATGAGTTGTAGTTAGTAAATTGACAACTAACTCAACATTTGGAATGAAAACTGACGATAAACACAAATTAGGGGTGGGAAAATTTTTATGGGACACATGGTGCGTACACCTTTCTCATCAGTCTGTATAGATACAACTATCGAGAATGACCAATTGGTTTACATGGGACACATGGCATCCATACACCTCTTTATCCTATTGGATATTTACAAAAGAACTCATGATGTGGGATTTTGGAGGCAAATGAAATGCCTCGCAAAAATTTTGCCTGAAATTCTAATTTGCAGACGATATATCACGTTGGTTTCTTTTCAAAGCCACCGACAATAAAAAGAAAATGCAGCCTATTTTTTCTCAATGGGTCAAACTGTGAATGTTGTCTTTAAAAAATCGATACTAAAGAGTACACCTTCAATTTCTCTTAAAAGAACAACCAAAAGAGTATGTCATATCTATAATAGCATAAAATATCTTATACACTAATTTAGATCTTATAAATATTTTGTTTTCTCAATTTTTGAACGATAATTTTTATGAAAACATAAATATTTTGAATAAGACCATCAAGAAGTGTGTATGCACGATATAAGTGACTAAAAATCTAATCAAAACTCGGCAGCTTTAAAAAGTTACAAGAGAAAGTGAAAAGTCATGTACTACACATTCTAGTATACAACTATATGTATAACAAATAAAAGCTAAAAAAATTCATCTTCCAATCAAGTATAACTCAAACCGATGATTTACGAACCCACCCTTTTGTACTACTCCTATATTTAAATTTGGGGTCCATGAGGACTTATTCCCTTATGTGTTGTCAAATAATAGACACAAAGACAATAGAAAATTCACAGAGAAGTTTTTCAAATCATGTTAAGATTTTGAAGATGAACGAATATGCAATTTGACATTCTTTTGTTGACAAACCTTAATGCCATGATTGAAGGTACTCTTAATCACAAAGAAACCCTAATCACTGAAATCATGTATTATGATGTTCATATCAACCCAAAGTATTTTTTTACTCATAACAAATCGATATTTGACTAATAACATCAACTAAGTTCATTAGATTCATTAAATCTAAAAAATTAGGGTTTTGATTCATTTAATATCTTAAAGATGACAACTTTTAGGTACTTTTGAACTAGAAGCAAAATTAGGCTCTGATTATATTTTTAGTAGATTCCTAGTATTCTCCTGATAAATATTAATATATAACATGTCATCATCTGATCATCCTACAATTTATTATAATTTTCACAAGTTAAACATAAGTCAGCAAATCAGAAAAAGCCATGTCATAAAGGCATGCCTTTACCTTGTTTCCTATGTCGGGCAGTTGGTCCAATAGGCCGCGACCACTTCTATGAGCGTCCCACTCGGATGGCAACCCAAGTCAGGGAGTGCAAAACACTCTTTTTCCCCTAGGCCTCTGACTCTAAGCCTCATGTGTCTGGGGCATCATATTTGTGACGACCGTCTCGTGAAAACACGATTAACTAATGCGGAAGCGTTCATCAAGCAGCGGATTAGCAAAAATCACTAAAAATTAAAACGTTTTGCAAAGGGATCCATTCATAGGAAAACTCTTTCATTCAGAACCAAAGTAAAACTTTACATCCTGGTTCATATATATACATCTCATGTACTTTTGCTTCTCGAGGAATACAAACATTAACTACTCTGTCTTAACTGTACACAGGTAGTATAAAACCCTCGAGGCACTAAGCCAAAATCTCTAAATCACTAACTACTACTACTCCGAGGACCTGAGAGTACAGAGACGACACATAGGACTTCTATATACATCTGAACATGACATGACAGTTAATGTCTCCACCTGAGACTTTACTGTTGTCCCTGCTACTGCTGATGTCCTTCACATCCTGAAGGATTCCTGTCTCCTCGTCCGCATCCACCTAAAAATGTGGTTCCCACGGGGGTGAGACAATTATAAAAATTGCCCCAGCGAGAGATATAACTCTCCGCCAGAAACATTATTATCGCAACTTAATAAGATAAATATGAATAGGGAAATCATATTTATTTGACAACAGATATTTTAATGTTTAACAGATTAAATCATTATTCTATATCAAAAGCATTGCAACTGTAACTTGATAGAATCAACATGTTACTTATCCTTTAATGAATAGGAAGAACATGTATAACATTTATTCAAACAACAAAATCATTACCACTGCATTAACTTTCTTCAAGATTAGATCATATATCTAAAGCCTGGCATTTTCAATGTGGAGTCATGGCCCGTAGCCATACTCTTTTCATAAGTGTTGGGATCTTAATCCCTCACTTCATCACTGGGTTTTTCTCATCCTTTCACAATTTCAATACCATAACCATGAATTCCTGGGTATTCAAACCCTTTGTTCATCACTTGAGCACTGTTACCTCTTTCTCAGGTAACTAACACCTTTAGGTCATTTGACCAAGGTAAGTATGATACTTTCTACACAAGCATCCATCATGGCACTTGATGCACATTAACTCTCTTGCCACCTCTTACCAGGCACAAGGTATATTATGGCACACAAGGCCCAATTAACAATTTCAACTAATAATACATCATATCTCATACCTGGCTATGCTCATCATCTCATAATACCTGCATGGTTAGCACATATAATAGTAGTACATCAATTATCTATCAATACCATGCAAAACAATGTATTAATAATTCAAGGGTATTACCCTTAATCCTTTACTAGGATTTGGATTTCCATCACACATAGCTCATCAGAACACTGTACATCTTGTCACCTTTCACTAGGCAACAACTTAAAACAAAGGCTTACAAGCCCAACTCATCTTGTTACTTCTTTCTCAGTAACAAAAACATAATGGCACATATGGCCAATCAATTCTTATCAAATAAACATCATAGCTCATACCTGGCTATGATCATCAACTCATGAGACCTGCATGATTGTCACACATGATAATAGACTTATCAAGTTCACAACACATCATGCAATATAGGGTAACACCACTATTCCCTTACCAGGGTTAGGGTTTACCATCAATTAGGGCTTATCATTCCCTTTTCCCCAAATTAGGGTTAGGGTTCCCCATTTCTCATTAATTCAGACCCTCTTGAGTTAACCAACTTTGTCTTGTATTAAGGTATTTCCCCTCTTAATACATTCCATCACAAAATACTCACCCTTAGCATATAATGCATAGGCCACACATTCGAATTGTCCAGCTATCTCACATGATATGGACTTATCTTATATTAAGGCATGGCTTTATTATAAAGTTACCTATAAACAATCACAATGATACACCCTCAACTAGGGTTTATAAGGATACACCCTCAACCAGGGTTCACAATGATACACCCTCCACTAGGGTTTCACAAGGATACACCCTCAACCAGGGTTTACAATGATACACCCTCAACTAGGGTTTCAACTCAATAACCCTGACGATTAGGGTTTATGTTCATGATTAGGGTTTCATGATCTCTCTACTTTAAGGATCATGCCCTTAATCACCACACGAATCATATTCATATATGAATTCATGCTATCATCATATCAACTTGATTAGGTCATATCAACCCTTCAATCAAGTACATACAACTATGATTTACATAGTGAACCAAGTCATTGATCTTATCAGCAATTAGGGTTCATCCCTTAATTGACACTAATCACTTAGGTACTATTAGGGTTTTAACCTTTGTTCCTTCATTAGTTATCATTACTAACCATCATTGGATCAATAGTACATTCATCATCACATTGGACCTCCATTAAATAAGGTATCCAAAGGAATTAGGGTTTACTATTCATCCTAATTAGTGATTTCACATGTAGGCAACCTCTTAATAGGGTTATACATGAAATCAGCCTCAATTAGGGTTTACATCATGTATTGGATCCATGCATTTGTTATGCATTAATGACTAGTAACATTAAAGGTATCTCCCACCTAATCACATTAGGTTTTCAAAAAGGTTTGATCCATTGGACCTTCAATGACATAAGGTATCCAATTGAATTAGGGTTTTCAATGTTGATTCCTTCAATCATTGAATTCATGGAACCAATCATCAATTGGACCTATACCCATACTTCAATTGAGTTTAAATAGGTCAAACTTAAACTTATTTGGCCCTTAATTAACCCTCAATTGGTCATCAATTAGGGTTTGATTCAATTGAATTAGGGTTTGGAATCGATGATTCAACAACACTAATCAATGTAAGACTAGTTGCTTTGAAACCATTGAACCATCATCCAAGTTGGGTATGACCTGACCCCAAACGGTCTTGAGGTCGTTTGGATGACCCCCAAACGGTCTTGAGACCGTTTTCCCATCATATCACTCAAATCCAAGCCATCCAATTAAGGTTTGGATCATTGGATTGATCACCAAATCAGCATTGCATTGTATAACAGCTTGGTACCTTTAGACCTTCAAACAAATAACCATACTCAACCCTAGACCTCCAAACGGTCTTGGGTGACCACCAAACGGTCTTGAGACCGTTTGGATGAGCTCCAAACGGTCTTGAGACCGTTTGCCCATCATATCACTCCAATCCAAGCAATCTAATTAGGGTTTGGTTCAATGAAGTGCTCACCAAATCAGCAATCTATTGCAGATCAACTTGATATCTTTAGACCTTCAACCACTGAACTATACTCAAACCTAGACCTCCAAAAGGTCTTGGGTGACCACCAAACGGTCTTGAGACCGTTTGGATGAGCTCCAAATGGTCTTGAGACCGTTTGGCCCATCCAACCTTTGGATTCTAGTGAAAAATCATCATGGATTGGTCTATCAAGTTGATCAACAAATCAGCACTACATTGCAATATGATTAGTACCTTTGGACCTTCAATTGGTCAACTATACTTGACCCCAGACCTCCAAACGGTCTTGAGGTCACCCCAAACGGTCTTGAGACCGTTTGGATGATCCCCCAAACGGTCTTGAGACCGTTTGGGCTAATCAACCCAAAATTTCAAATTAGCTCATTGTGATTTCAGCACTGATTTCAATTAGGGTTAGCCCAATTGATTAGCCTTCAAATCATGACTCGTTTGGAATTAATCCATCAAATTTGGTGAGTCATTATATCACATCATAAGGAACAGTAATCCCAAACGGTAAACGCTTGGTCAACGCACTCAAACGGTCTTGAGACCGTTTGCCCAAAAAGTTCAATTAAATCAGATTGAAAATCAGCACTTAATCCAATTAGGTTTCCATAATTGATTAGGCTTCAACTCACGATTCCTTTGGATTTAACCCCTCAAATTTGGAGGGTCATTAACCAACATCATTAGGAACAGGAATCCCAAATGGTCAACGCTTGGTCAACCATCGCAAACGGTCTTGAAACCATTTTCTCAACCAGATCAAGTTAATCAGGTTGAAAATCAGCACATAATTCAATTCGATTGCCTAATTGATTGGCCTTCAACTCTCGATTCCTTTGGAGTTAATCCCTCAAATTTGGAGGGTTATCAGCCTACATAATTAGGAACAAAATTCCCAAACGGTCAACACTTGGTCAACCATCTCAAACGGTCTTGAGACCGTTTGCTCCCAAACGGTCTCAAACCGTTTGCCCTTAAATCGTTTGCTGAAACCGCATAGCCAATCAAATTAAAACGATTTGGAGTAGCTATCAAAACGGTTTTGCTTGGTAATTTTCTTTGGATAAGCATCTAGGATGATGTCATCATCCCCTTCCTTCGAACAACCAAGAACATCAACCGTTCTTGATGGAAATTGCAGCAAAGAAACAAGAGTGTATCAAATTGAAGAAATCAATCAACAAAGCATAGAGAATTGATGCAATAGCAATGTTTAAGGGTTTGAGTTATAAAACCCACCTCCAATTGAGCTCCAAAGCTCCAAGATCACGCCATTAATGGTGGATGAAGATCTAGCAACTCCCCCTAGGCTCGTCCTCAAGCTTTTGATTGCAAAAGTTGGCTAGGGTTGAAGAGGAGATCGAAATAAGAAGGAATCCATAATTTATTTTTGATTTCCACCATGAAATCAAGGAGAACGAAGGTCAAGGGCTCACCCACAGGTTGGGGACGTTCTCCCTGCTCCTCCCTAGCTCCTTGGTCGGTTTTGCAAGCAAGGGAAAGAAGAAAATCCGAAATAGCCTTTCATTTGGCTTGAAAAAGGCACTTTTATAAGGAAATTGATGAGAGAGAATATACCTTATAAAAATGCATTAAATTCCAAAAATATGGCCGCCTCTTCCCCCTCAAATCCCTTAAGGACGAGGCACCTTCCTTTGCCTTTAATTCTCCTTCATTATCCTTGATTTAAAGAAAATCAAATTAAGCACCTTAATGCTTATTATATTAATATCCATATGTGAGTGGGTTTTCTTTTTCTTATAATAAGGTGAGTGGAATTTCACCTACTTAGGATACTTTCGTTCCTTATCTTGGCAAAGGAACGTCCATCCTTATTCAAAATCAACCCAAAACATTTTGGTTGAAAGCCCTTCAATTATTTTTATTCATTTTTGCCCTAAATCAAATTAGGGTTTCAATTAGGCATTAATCTTGATTATTTTAATATCAAGATTCTCTCTCCTCCAACTTAATTCAAATGAGGCACCCATCTCATTTTATTTGCTCTACATGATTCCAAGAAACATTAGGGACCTTATTGAAGTGTTAATTTGCTTCTTGAACCCTAGGTTTTGGGTAAATTGCACATTACACCAAAACTGGGTTTTAATGCACAAGGATTGCTTTACAAGCTCTATCTTGGTGTCCAGGCTTGTGGCAACCATACTACTACATCATATTCATCCTTATGATGTCTCAACATCAGAGGAACATCTTATCATATGCAATTTGCAAGTTAACCCCTCAACTTGGGTAATTTGCACTTTAGTCCAAAATAAGCAAACATTGCTTCAACATTGCTCAAACAGGACCAAAATTGAAACATAAGTTTCTCATGAGCCCTAATTACTTTTCCCAAGATAAGATTAAGAATCTACTTAACCTTATTAAGCAAAACAATCTAGGGTTAATTCATAACCCAGGTCAGGGATGTTACAATATTCTACCTCAAATCATGTGAGTTTCTCTCTTCTATTCATTGTAGATAGGAGTCAACTCCAATGTTGACTCCTTGTTCTAGAGACATGGTGTCGGAACTGAAGTTTTAGGTGCATTAGTCTAAGCCTTTCGTATGGGTTTGACCCATCCGTGATGACAAAGGATGGCTGAGGCAGTGCCAACCATGCTCTGACAGAGAAGCAGGAGAAGGCTTAACAGGGGGATCAAAACGATGTTGTTTTAGGGAAATTAGAGGCAAAGAGGGATTCCTTGCAAAGTTGGAGTTGACATTCATTTATTTGTTCCCTTTATCGGGGTATGCAAACCCTTTATATGGGTAGGGAGGGTACCCACCGATCTCCCATGGAGTCTAGGATACCATGGAGATTTGAGGGAAACTCGATCTTGCGCGAGGGTAGGTGAAATCACGGATAGATAGGTCCATTTAATCCTCCTAAACTCAAAGGAAAGGATATCGGGTGTGATCATGGTTTGGAGAGAGAGGGAGAGAGATTGAGTATTTGCAAGTTATTTTGTCTCGAATTTTCTATTTGGGTGGAGGTAGGAGATATGCTCATGATCATTGGATTCACGATCTAAGGGCCCAAATTGAGCATGACATATATGTGAGACCCCTAACTTTGCTTAAATGGTTGACCATGCTTATATACCATAATTAAATTCTTAGAACCCATATATAACCTTGTAGTATGCTTCATAATCATAAGACAATCTTAAGTTTCAAATTTGGTCCAATTTGGACACTGTTTGTGCAACTTATACAATTTTATGCACATTTTAATTTTTTATTGAATTTACCCAATTAAGAGGTCTTCTTTACAATTTTTCACTTGCATTATGGTTCTTTAATGTTATCTTATCATTCTGGAGCTTGTTAATCCGTGGGGTGCTCAATTGTACCTTGGTTTGAAGGTGTTTTCTTCAAGGGTATTTTAGGGTTTACCCCTTTATGGATGAGCTACATTTAGGAACTATCAGCCAATGGCTTATTTGTTTAGCTTGGAAATTCAACAGACTATGCCTAATCAGGTCTCCATGAATGGTGGGGCAGCTGCTTCTATGGTTTCTTGTATATCCTTAATATTTTAAGGCCATGAATACATGGGGAAGCTACTTGTATACCTCATGCTTGCTTCCATCCTTATCCATGGGCTATATCTACCTTTTCCTTGCCTAAGTATGAACCCTTCACTTCCTTTCTCTTTCTTATAACCTGGAGCATTGAATCCACTCTGTTTTGATACAGAAGCAAGTGCTCTAATGTATAATACGACCTCTTTTTGGAGAAGAAGGACTCCTAGAGTTCCATCTAGCCCTACCTAGGATTTCCGGAGTCATCTTTTAGGGATTTCAACCAAGGCAAGTTGTTTTCTTCATTCCTTCTCCATTTTTATTGCTCTTCTCCTTGTTAGAAATTTTCTATTCCATGGTAAAATATGTTGCTTTAGAGATCAAGATCCTACCTTTCTTGCTTATTCTTCTAGGGTTTTGATTCCTTGTGAAGAAGGGTGCCTACTTGGATGTGATCAGAGCTTCTTCTTGGATTTTCTACCTTATTAGCTCAAGTTTCTTTCTGTTAGAAGTTTGTTCTTCTTAGTAGAGGAAAGATTTATAACCATCTTTACTTATATTGTTTACTATAAGCTAATGAGCTCATGGTCTTCCTTAAAAATGTTGTTTTAAGCATTAAGAAGCTAAGCTTGTTTGGAATTTTGATTTTTGGTGTTTCCTATTTTGTTTCCAGTTATAGATGAAACTGTAATCAAGTGCACATTCTTTCTAAGGAAGGAAGTGACTTAGTTCGGGTTGGTATCACCACCTATAGTGCTAAGAACCTACTCAACTGATGGTCCATATTAGGGTTTCTTGGTTGTTGTCTTCACTTTTAAGATATATTTTATGTATTAAAACACACCCTTTTCTCTTCCTTTCTTTTCTATTTTCATTATTCTAATTACTTTTCTTATTAGGAGCCATGTGAAACCGAAATTTAACCCCTAGTGGTCATCCACAACACTTTCTAGAGGATTCTACATAATTCTCAAAAGCATATTATTTATTATCCATTATTTGTTGCCTTTGTATTTTCTTCTTTTCCTTTTCCCTTATATTCATTATTGGGTCAACAAAATAGTAAGAACCCACGAAATTCATAACAAAGGGTATCTTGCAAGGAACACCATTCTTTTAAAACAATGTACACTATATTTTCAGTATGTCCTTTTTATTCAAATATTTGTATTTCAACCAAACAAAATACAAGTAAAATTGAGGTTATAAAATACTTCCCCTCTTATAGAAATTTTGTCCTTAAAATTTGACTAATCATATAGGAAATTCAGAAAGAAACTTTTCCATGTCCGTCCTTAGCCCCCATGCTTCATCCCCTCCATGGTGCTTCCAAAGAACCTTCACCATCTCTATCTTTTATTCCTGAGTTCTCTCTCACCTTGGTATCCAGTACCCTCATAGGTGACTTAGGGTATGTCAGCCTCCCTCAGAGTGTGATACACTCAGTGCTTAACACATGGCTAGGATCCTCCACTTGGTTCTTCAAATTGGGCACATGGAACCCGTCAAACATCATACTATAGATGATAAGCAGTTTCATCAATCCATTATAGGATCTCGAACTGAATCACATGTCGAGCACTCAACTTTCCTCTGTTCTTATTTATAGCTCAGAGGGGTCAAATTTTTAGAAACACATGTTCACCCATGGTGAAGTGCAAGTCAGTACGCTTCACATCAACATACGACTTCTGTCAATCCTGGGCTCTCTTTAGCCTTTGCCTTATCAAAGAAACTTTGTCATCATATATTTGTAGTTCCTATGACCTCAGCAAAGTCCTCCTACATACATCATCCCAGTGAAGCAATGACTAAATCAACCTCTCATAAAGAGCTTGATACAGAGGTATCCCACTACTGGCTTGGGTAGTTATCATTAGGCATCTGTTATTACAAAATCCAACAACGTATAGTCATTGTCGTCTGTTGCATTTAAAAGACCCGCTGACAAAAAGACAACTTTTTTGTGAGTTATATTTAGTAAACTGATGACTAACTCTGCATTTAGAATGCAAACCGATGAGAAACACAAATTAAGGGTGGGAAAATTTTTATGGGACACATGGTGCATACACCTTTCTCGTTGGTCTGTATAGATACAACTGTCGAGAAACACCAATTAGTTTACATGGGACACATGGCGTCCATACACCTCTTTATTCCGTTGGATATTTATAAAAGAACTAATGATATGGGATTTTGAAGGCAAATGAAATGTCTCACAAAATTTTTTCCTAAAATTCTAATTTTGGGGATGATATATCACGTTGGTTGCTTTTCAAAGCCACTAACAATAAAAAGAAAATGCAGGCTATTTTTTCTCAATGGGTCAAACTATGAATGTTGTCTTAAAAAAATCAATACTAAAAAGTATGCCTTCAGTTTCTATTAAAAAACAACGGACGCAATATGTCATATCTGTAGTAGTGTAAAATATCTTATACAATAATTTATATCTTTTAAATATTTTGTTTTCTCAATTTTATTACAATAATATTTATGAATATATAAATATTTTGAATTAGACCATCAAGAAGTGTGTATGCACGTTATAAGTGACTAAAAATCTAATCAAAACTCCATAGATTTAAAAAGTTACAAGAGAAAGTGAAAAGTCATGTAATACACATTCCAGTATACATCTATATGTATACCAAATAAAAGCTAAAAAAATTCATCTTCCAATCAAGCATTACTCAAATTGTTGATTTACCAACCCACCCTTTTGTACTAATCATATATTTGATTTTGGGGTCCATGAGAACTTATTCCCTTATGGGCTGTCAAATAATAGACACAAAGACAATAGAAAATTCACAGAGAAGTTGGAAAATAAAAAATAGTAGAAAACAACAAAGACAAGTTGAGAATTTTCATTTATTAACTATATATTCATCCTCTTACAATTCCATACTAATCCAATGACCTTTCCATTATTTTCACTAATTTATCAAAATGTCCTGACCAAGATGTCACGTGATTTGCATGAACCCTTACTAGTATGTAAATTTTTGAATAATTGGTAGAATTCTGGAATAGTACGAGTTTAATGTGAATTTCAAGTGTGTGATTTGTTATATCATTAATTATAGGAAAAGAATTCAAAATTTGGTTAATTTGTTGACTATGCCCTCAAAAAGTGGTAAGTTGATATCACACAATTTGTATTATTTTACATATCGTCCTAAAAATGCACAAATTTGAGAATGCATTTAAGTTAATTGTATTTTTGACACGAAAAAAATTAGAAATTGTGTGATGATCTGGGGATTCATGAAGCAGATGTCCATTGGAAACCTTGGAAGAAGTTGAATGGTATTGATAGTCTGTCCAACTAATAAGATACATAAGATGACGTCTTGTTAGGCCCCTTTGTGGAACTAAGCTTGCGACGAGGTCTTTAGATGGGAGAGTTTATAACATCCACTGAAGGCTATCTTTTATGGTTATGTGATAGAACCAAAATTCGTCTCCTTACAATAAAAAGTTATAAACGAATTGTTCGTGTTTGATTTTGTGCAGTATTTTTCAATTTGGGTTGAGGGGCACTAGGCATAGATTACACTAATTGTGAGTTGGATTCAATAATTTGGGCTAGGATGATATTCTATATAGCGATAAAATCTTATAAATCTTTCGTGATTTTCTAATGAATAGAATTCATCTATGTTGTGAAGGGCACTACTTTTTCTAGGAATGAGTCACATTCATACACAAGTACTTTCAAAATAATGATGACTTGAACAATATAAAGACTACCTTTTCCAAAAATGTAATACTTAAATTAGAGGTCCGAGGAGCATAGGTACAACCCCATTTCATATATATTATTTTATTCCTCTCATATGTCTTTTGTAAAGGAAACCACAATTAACTAAACCTCAAAAAACACAAATGGATCCCTCACTTACCCCAATCTAAAGCGACTTATAGTTGGTGAGCTTGTAATGCAAACTGCTAGTCATAGAAAAAGTTGTGGGTTCAAGACCCACTGCGGCACCCAGATGAGGGGCGTATAGAGACATCTAAAGGCCCTACAATGTTTTTTATGATGAGTTTGGTCCTCTCCTCGTAACACCATTGTTGAGATATCAATTGTTGTGGTCTTTATCATGATACATGGCTACAAAATAAGTGTGCACCTCAAGATTTTCCATATGATCTCTAAGTGTTTGAATCATATAAGTTTAAATCCATCAAGTAGTCCCTAAAACACATATTCCTTGATTGACTGTTAAAACTTATATTTATTATATCATAAACAAACTAAGAAAGATCTTTGATACGTAATCAACAATCTTCCTTGGAGAACCAGAATGGAATCTAGGGAATAGGAGTGTGTAGCATAAACAATCATTTAATTGATAATAGCTTGTACTTTATCCAATCAAGGATCATAGAACCTACATCAACTACAATCCCAAAATGATATAATAATGAAGATTGAAGAAGTTTTGACAGGTATGTTATAAAAGGATAATTTGATTGTCATAGAATCATCTATTTCTAATAGTCCATAGTTTCTAAAAAATACTACAAACATGAATGTTAGTGTGAAGAATATTATTGAAATCGAATTTTTATTATATATTTTGGGATGATCCAAAGATCAATATCATAGGAGTGTCTTGATAAAGAAATAATGTTTCCATATCTTTTGTGAGAATGTGCAAGTAAAAATAGTACAGGTGCAATCTTTTAGAAAAGAAATGACAAAGAAGAGAAATGTGAGGTCCATGGAATACCGAGGAATCCACTAATTACCAAAAAGTAGTTCGTTGTGTCCAATCAACCATATGAGAATGTGAATTTTGGTAGGGCAATTTATACTCCAATTTTTTTTTTCTTCTTAAAAGTGATTTGATCTCTAGATTTGTACAGAATTCATAAGCTTTACTAGACATGTAGAAAAAACCCCAAATAGTGCTAATTTGTGTGGAGAATGTATTTAAAGTGAGATGAATTCATTTTGAAAAGATTGAAAAGACATCTCTTTAGGGCATTATTCTATTTGATAGTAATGTATTTTGAGGTTTTGAAGGTAGTTGTAAGATCCTTAAAATTTAAAAATGTATACAAGAATATTGGATTGAGATTTATATTAAGTTCGTTAAAGAATAATAAGCTCAATTTCATGAGTTTGAATGTGTAAGACTATGATTGAGTCTTTAACCTAATGCTCATGTTGTTAGCTATGCTATGTTACTAGACTTGCTCGTGATGTTAGATATGCATATGCTAATGAATTGCTTATATTGTCAACAAGATAAAGGATGATAGTCTGGCTAACGATGATAGTTATTATCTGTTGCTTTATGTATTTTGTTAATCATCAGTACTGTTGATCTTATTTGTTATATTTAATTAAACTTCTTAACTATTTAATTACTTAAACATGTTGTAATCAATAAACATAGTTGGAGGTTATATCTCTTGCTAGGACATGGGTCTCACCCTTGTGGTTCGCCACAATTTTTTTGGTAATCGGAAGTGACGAAAACAAACTTGTGGTAGCAAAGAGGAGCTATAGTAATGAATCTTTGAGAAAGTTGATTAGATGTCTTGTGTGTCCTAGAGCCATCATTGTACTCTCAGGTCCGGGCGAGAAAAAGTTTGTATATGGTGTTTCAAACGAATCAGACTTTTGTTAGCATATTAATGCTTGTTTGTGTGGCATATATGAATATTGTTTTCCTGTGTATATATGCGGTGGCTAAGATGATAGAACAATTTGTATTAAATTCTTGGCATAGTATGGATATAAGAAAGATGTTGGGCTCTTATGCAAATATTTTTGAGTGGATATTAACATTGAAATTGGTTTTAATTAACCCATATTTTTGGGTATGTGATTCATTAGTGATTGATTGTGTATTATGTTTTGAGTAATCTTGTTTAGTGTAATGGGTTCTCACAATATGTGTTCGTACAGATATCCTAGATATGTTGGTAAAGGTTTTAGGGATAGATGTGGCTAGGAGAGGGAGAGAAATTAGAAAGCCTTTTACAGTTGTAATCCTAGTTTCCTAACCAGGCTAGAGCTAGAAAGTGGATTCAGAGTCTTCGATTGGTGATCCAACATCCACAAAGGCGTGTGACAGAATAAAGGGTCGCTCCTAAGATAGTCTCTTAATTGGTTTCCTATTATATATATACATATATATATACATATATATATGTATATATATATACCACATAGATCCTTCTTTCTTTTCCTATTTGTCTATAGACCACAAGGGTTATTCTTTTACAATGAAAATTTGAAGGACACTCATTAAAGTCTTCCCTAACTTAAATATAATTTTTGGGTATAATTGGAACAATTTAAGTGGTCGAACATTGCCCTTTTAGTAAAACCTTAAATTAATTACCCACACATCATGGAAACTCCTTTTTATCCAAAATTTTAAAGGAAAGTCCATAATGATTTAAAGTACTTGTTGGGATTCAAATTCAAAAGTATGAGAGACTTTTCTTCATATGAAAATTATCACTTGAAAAGGCATATTTTATTCATATTATCTCTCTCTTACTCTTTTATATTCTTTATTTGGATTCCTTTTACCATTAGAAATGATGTGGATTCGAAATCTAATCCATGATGATCAATCATACTATTTTCCAGAGAATTCCACATATTTCTCATCATTATCTTAATTTCTTTTCCTTTTTATGCATTATTTGATTTCATTCAACTTTTCTTTCCTTTTTATCATATTGAACTCACTAACTCATTAGGATCCACGAACTCATACATTTAAAGGAAATATTATTAAAGAAATCCACTCATTACACATAAATGAAACAATTTCATAATCATACATCGTCTTGGAGAAATTGCATTTCAAACCAATTGGGGTTGTAACAACTGCAGTATGATGCCCTGAGGGGTTATGACAGAGGGTGGAGACACCTAGATTGGGTAGTCATGATGAAAACATTAGATTTGATTTGTTAAACAATATTTGTTGAATTATGTTGTTACCATTACTTGTGAAGTTATGTTTTCCCCACATACTAGTATAACTTGTTATACTGACTGACATTTTGTTTGTCGGTGTTTTAGGTTAATTTGCTTCAAGATGGAAATTGGACAAATAATGAAAGAGACATTGAAAGTGAACCGGACAGTCTAATATTTGGAAGATATAGCTAGTTGGTACATATTTTGGGTAAAGTCCTAGAATCCTATATTTTGTAAACTTTCATGAAAATAATTTTTATCCTGTATCAAACTTAGCTAGTTTGGTAGAATTTATTAATTATTTTTAAGGCTGTAAATGGGTACGGGTAGACCCGCGGACCCGCAAATCCAGACCCTTAAAAAACCTGTCATGGGTCTAATTTTTTATACCCGCATACCCTTGGACCCATATACCCTTGGACCCGCATATAAGCGGGTCCAATAATGGGTATGGTTGGACCCAGACCCGCTAGACCCGTGTACCCGCTATACATAAGTAACTACTTAAATAATATGTTATATATATCATACTTTAGTAGTCTAACTAATATAATTCTTGAGATTATATCCTACTCTAATTACAATAAGGTTGAAAGTAGTCATATAATTAATAATTAATTATTCTAGTTACAATAATGAACATCATATGTAAACTTAAAGTCAAAATGTCTACTAATTTACATTACTTTCTACATAGGTTAAATGTTGTAATGATGACTACAAACATGTAAACAATTAACTCAAGTAATGTTAATGTATAAAACATAGCATTATCTAATATAACTATTGCATGTTAATATACTATATAATAACAATATATTGTTGTATTAAAATATATAGAACATAGCCAATTCTCTTACATAAAGAATATGATGTTATATAGAACTGCTTACCCGCATACCCACACCGCATACCCGATATTATTACGGGTACGGGTATGGTGCGGGTCCAGGTTTTGTATTATGCGGGTCTAGAACCGGAACTAGACCCGCTAAATTAGATGGGTATGGGTATGGGTACGGTCAGACCCACACCGTACCCGCACCGTTAACACCCCTAATTATGTTTTATTATGTGCAAAGCCATTTGATCCTATTTTTGTGATAATAGCTCTAGTTTCTTGGCCTTCCTTGATTGTGGGTTTCTGGGGAATGGGGTCATTACACAAACAAACCTACATGTGTTGAAGATATCAGTGGTCTATGAATGTTTCTAGGGTGTTGATGATTCCTTGCCACAACCTATGACACTTTGCAATAACATATTGTTTCTACTCCATCAAGATCGTTGAGAAGGCAGGGGTGTCTCATGGGGAGGTGAGGATAGTTTACCTATACCCTAGAGAGGGTTGCATCCTCCTTGGGAATCTCTGTCAAAGATTCAGGCCAACTAATTGGTTGGAGGGTGTTATGCTGGCTCAGTTGAGGTCACCAGAGTCGGGGAAGACAATGAAGGTAGACAAGAGGTTCTCAAGCTTTTCACAAGGAATTTATGACTGCATTGAGATCGGTGAGTCACGATGATGCTCCCTGACCCTTTACAATGGCAAGGGGTTGACGGTAGATCCACAAATCATTTATCCATAGGTCCACATTTCTAGTAGGGTTTTGGATGCTATGTTAAACCTTCATAATAATGGTGATTCCAGGGATCCTTGGGATAGTTCCAACATCTCGAATCTACCTATCCCATTATCTAGTGTGAAGGAGGGTCAGAGAGAGAGAAATGAGTTAGGGAACCTTGGCTTCCAAATTCCATCAGGACACAAAGTGTCTGGGTGAGAATTATGAATCACATGGCCTTGTTTCTACCCATATTGAGTGTCCAGGTCAGGCTGGACTATGTCCCGGATCATAGGATCATCAACCCACAACTAAGATAAGATCCTCCATCTGTGTTACAATATAATGGATTCAAAAGATTGAACTCCTAATTTTTTTATTAGGATTCAACCATCATTATTACTTCAATAATAGGTTGATTCTTGAGTAAAAACATACTTACCCTAATAAAACTATATATGCTAATAACAAAGGCATGGCTAGCATGCTAAACATAAATAACAACATGAGATATCTAGCATCATGATTATAATCAACAGTAGTAGTATAGTTATCAACATAATCATGGCTACTGTATGTACGCATCTACAATCTTAAGAATATCCACAACATAAGTATATCTACTATCTCTTAATTGCACTAAGCATCATCTTTATGTAAAGATAACAAACAAGGGTTATCATCCAATGTGAAACATTGTGTATAACCGTAAACAAATATGCTACATGGTTGTATTACATACTTTATTATGCCCTGAGGAATATGAGGATACCACTCAAGTTCCAACTGACCACCGCTTGGTCACAATTAGTGTCATACAATATCTAGGAAGAGCCAAACTCCTAAGATCTTCTCCGCCCCCAGTCAGTACGGGTCTGCCACAACGACACAGAAGGTCAAGCTGCTAACAACCTAGTCCGTCCTTGGTACAGGTCATGACACTAGTGAAAGGAGGTGTGTACGCATACCCTACCATCCGAGGTACAACTGTATTTATCCTCCAATCTTGTCACATATATAATCACCGAGACACGACCACAACCATTCTCAATCACATCAGAGGTATGAGGCATGACCATAGCTAACTTCTACAACCTGCATTGTGGATGTCAAGGATATATCCTCAACTTGCCACCCCCACATACTCAATAGTATGCGCTCTGAGTTTTCCTTAAGAATACTCATTTCACCATCTGGCAAGTTCTGACACTCAAATGGATCTATGGCACATGGAACTACATGATTAGAGTTGCACTTGATTAGTTATTAAAATTGGGTGAATTAAGGCTGCATCAAACAAGTGGACATACAAACCCTAATTCACTTCTAGCAAGCATATAAATATCACAACTTCAAAAGATATAAAACATGTGAAACATAATTTCTCATCTCATCATCACATTGTACTATTCACTTGCCATTCACGAGACCACACTAGTCATCATACTATCACAAGAAATATATCCTTTCTACAATATTCCAGGGTATCAACCCTTAACAACATAAGAGGATTACACCTCATTCAGGTCTCAACCATGCCCAAAGGTCATTAAGACCATCATACTATTCCCTGCAAGATCATCATTATCTTTGCATGCCTTATAACAAGGCTCAACAACATCACTTACATATAATACACTAGATCAACACAATATTGCATTAATGAGCTAGGAGATATTCATAAAAAATCATAGCAGAGTTATATTAACATTAAGAACATTTCTTTATTACATCAACATGCAAGGAATCTAGATATGATTAACACTCATCATATTCATAATGCACATGTTTAGCATAATAAATTACCAACCACGTGGACATGATAACCACCAATTAACACATTAAGGTTATGATCATGTTAAGGAGGTTATTACACCATCATTCTATCATAAAAGAGTGTTAAACATGAATACTCATATTTATCTATTTGCATTAGAGTTAGGTTCAACATGATAAATTATATCAATGTTACTAATCAACACTTAAACCCAAACCTAAACTCATGACATCCCCATTGGATCATGGATGCATAAGGTGAAGCATCACCATAACATTCCATACTATTCTCAAGTATGAACCCACACATAAATCAAGGTGTAACCATCAGGTTATAGCATGCTAGGGTTTCAACAATAATAATAGAGTACTCCATGATTGTATTAGTCATTCAAGGACTATTCATACCCATTACCAACATTTAGTTATATTAAAGCTAGGTATAACAAGCTATAGCTCATTAGGGTTACATATCAACACAATATGGTTATAATCCCTTCTATTCATATGATTTAATAGGTAATAATACCTTATTAAGGGTATCCCCCCATTTGTTCCATCATCATTCAACCCATATCACTATATCACAATGTCACCCAGAACCATTGGATGTTTAAAATGTAAAATCATTGGTTGTTTACATAAGTAAACACCTTGGATAAACCACCTATGAAGCCCTTGATTTGTTTTCTATAAAGAGTCACCATCTAACCCTAGACATCCCTTGATTAACAACACACAAAAAGTTCCATTGAGAGTAGGGTAAAACCCACAATCGACTGTTAATTTAAAATAAGCCATCCATTGTCAACAAATAAGCTCCTTAAGTTGATCATATAAAGGAAACCATCTAAATCACATTATTAGGACCAACATATTACATTAGCCATCATTCCACTTTATTGGAGGAATCAACATTATATCTTGACCATTGGGTCCAGTTCACATATTAAAACCATCAATTACAGTATAGGTCCGACCATTGCATGAAGTTACACAAGAAACCATTGGTCTAAGGCTTAATTGATGATAAAACTATATAATTAACTCACCATAGGTTTTGGAGGCCTGATTCACCATCATTAGTGACCATTAAGTCACCATAGGTTGTTGGAGCATCATTATATTTATTAATCAACATCAAATATCAAACTAATATCATCATTGATTGATAGCATCATTAGGGTACTTAGTTGTTAATCACTAGGCTTCTAATTAGGCCAACACATGACCTAAGGGGGTGAACATCAGTTGACACACTTGGTTACCGCCATCCACTATCATGAAGACAAAACCATAGGGTTGTTGCAATGGTAGCATCATCGGGTCATGGGTTTATAGAAGAAATCCGCTTAAAACCCTAAAATTGACCATTGGTTGATAGGTGCTTAGCATCATAGGTTGTCAAACCAACCTGATACAAGTCATATTATACCTTAGTAATAACATACACATGATCACAGGTTCATCTACAACTTAAATCAGAATAGGGAACATTTTAAAAATCAAAATTCAAGTCAAGCATAGCTTTTTAGTGCATTGATCATCATTTTCAAGCAAGAACATGATCTAGAAAGCTTCTGGTAAGCAATAAATGTGGAGAAAGTTATAAAACTTTCCTCTAATGAAAATATGAAACCCCACATAGAAGAAATCTCGAGAAAGTAGGGTTTAAAATCTAAGAATAAGCTATGAATTCGTCCATCTAGCACCTTTCTTCATCAAATAAGCAAACCCTAAGCATAAGGAGCAAGAAAGGGTTTTAAAGCTTTAGAGAAATTTCTACCATGGAAAAGCAAGGTTCCGACCTGGAGGAAGGTATAAGAAGGAGAATAGCAAGATAAATGTAGAAGGAAGGAAGAAAATAACTTTCCTTGGTCAAAATCCCTAGAAGTTGACCTTGGAAACCCTAGGTAGGGCTAAATGCAGCTCTAGGTGACCTTCTTCTCCAAAAAGAGGTTGTCTTCTACCTTAGAGTACTTGGTTTTGTAGAAAAATAGAGGGGAGTCATTGCTCCAGGTTAAAGGAAAGAGAAAGAAAGCATAGTTTCGAACTTGGGCAAGGAAGAGGTAAATATAGCCCATGGATAAGGATGGAAGCAAACATTAGGTGTAAAAGTAGCTTCCCCATGTGTCTATGGCCTTAAACTATTAAGAATATACAAGCACGCACACAAGAAGATCCATCACTATCCATATAGGCCTGCTTAGCTTTCCTTTGTCGAATTTCCCAGCCAATCACATAATTCATTAGTTGATAGCTACTAAAGGTAGCTCATCCATGAAGGGGTAAACCCTAAAATACCCTTGGAGAAAACACCTTCAAACCAAGGTTTAAATAGGCTCCCCATGGTTAAAAAATATCAAGAATGATGATATAATATCAAAGGAACCTAATTCAATGGATAAATTATAAATAAAATTCTCAATTGGGTAAATTGCAGAAAAGTCCAAAATGTGCATAAAATTGTATAACTTGCTCAAACAGTGTCCAAATTGGACCAATATTGAAACTTAAGCTTGTCTTATGATTTCAAATCATATAAAAAGGTTATATTAGGGTTATACGAATTAAATTATGGTCATTAAGCTTATTCAACGCATTAATCAAGTTTAGGGGCCTTACAACTATAAACCCCTAACAGGGATTTTGCCCCCGAAATCCAAGGTAAACAAAGATAGGTACTTACTTTGGGCCTCATCCTATTAAATTAACATTGTTACTTACATATCATGGTGATGCCACATCATTCATACATATCTCATCTTAGGTCAGTACAAAAACCCCCACATAAGAAGACATTCTCAAATATGGAACATAGAAACTTGTTATGCCACCTGCACAAATATAATAATAACTTTCAACTTTGGTACTCAATTGTCATCTTAAACTATTCTATATGTTGTATCACACATCTGTCAGAGGCCACACTCACTGGATCTTACCAAACATAGAACATCAGGTATCTATTATCATATGCAACTTTATAAGGTTTCATCTCTATGCTCCTTTAGTGGTTGTTGTAATCAACAACTCAAGAAATGATGTAGGCACCCCCTAGTTTTCAAGAACTTATGAGGAATATGTTTTTAGAGGATTCTCCAATCATCTCAATGGTGGACTGACCATCTATTTGGTTGAAGAATCATACACTTGTATATAAATATTAACAAATATAACTTCTTGATTGACCTTGTTAGGGGTGGAGAAATGACATTACCTTCACCTTTTCAGGATTCACATAACATACTTAATAGATGTATCATAACTCCTAGAGGATACTCTAGTCAACCCCCAACTCACTCTTGTTCAACTTGTCTCATAGCTATTGCTGCTTCGGCAACCGTAAGGTTTTTTAAGAAATATTGATCATATTTTTGACCATATTTGAAATACTTTAACATGTTATCATTCAAATCTTGATATAACTTGTATGACATTACTTTAACACTCTATTCCTCCTGTTCATAAATTCTATTGGTACATTGGTTAGTCTAAAGGAAATAACTCTAAACTCATCATGGTCATGTGAATTATGTCATCCAGTCTAACTCTTATGCATTGATATTTGATGATAGGTTTATTTTAAAGGAACACAGTATCACATATCTATTGACCAACAAACCATCTATCCTTGATAGTGGTCTTGCCCAACTATCACTGTACCATACACAACATTATAGAATCACTTTTGTTTTTCCTTCTAAACAACATTTCAAGGGTCATCATCAACTCTCTCTCCCTCTCTTTAAGAGGGAGGAATACTTGATATGTTCATGTAGTAAACATCTCCAACCTTCACATACTTCCCATACTGTTAATACATCTTGGATACTATGATTAATTACCTTGGTATCCACCTCATGTGTTATAAGGAACTCATATCCTTATCTCAACTACTTTTACCAACATAACAAATATCAAGACATATAAGAGGAGTCTCCCAAATTGTTGGAAGGCTCAAAAGCAAACTCATCACAAACTTTATGATCTTAGAATCATAGTCTAAGCAACCTTATGCTATAATAAGCTATCCACCCTCATGTTTACAATGAATCCACACATACCAAGTGGTAATGATCCACTTGAAAGTTGTGCCCTAGAAAAGAAAGACAAAAAGGGAAACACTCTTCCTAGATCATAGAAACATTGTTCAAGGGTCACTAGCAAAAAGGTAACCAATTCTATGTTCATTATGCAGGTTATAACTTCTTATGTATCATTTTACCTTTTTCATTTCAGGTTCCTTGCCATTAGCATAGGAATTATCATGATTAACATATCTCATTACTCCTTCCTTGATGACTATTTATCACACGTGGTATGTTCTCTTATTTTATTATATTTTTCAACCACTTATCGATAGGTAAATCATCATATTCCACATTTTTTTTCATTAAATTGGGATCATCTCCCTTAATTTGTTTCACATGCCATGCTGGTTTTTTATTAACACTTTCTTACACACATAGGTTTATCTGAGATTAACTCAGGTTCCACCATATTTCTTTGTCATTGTTCCCATTCATCTTCCCATTTTGTACTTCTTATAGGAGTTCTCTTTATCTTATGTGGATTTCATACCTTGATTCACTTTATAAGCATAGACTTATCTATCTTTTACTTTATTATATTCTTGAATCACATATTCAAGAACTCTTCTTTTCCTTATTTGTATTTAGATTTAGATTTCATGGTGTTGTATCTTTCTCTTATATTTACCAAACATTCAAGTTTTGATAGATAATGATGCAATTCTCATCTTCTTTAAGGTAGGATTGAAATATTCACATCATGATTTCTTATTCGTTATGCTCTTTAGATTGTCTCAAAATGACTACTTGATCAGAATAATCAGAAAGATAACAATCTAAGAGTTCCATACTTACCTTTTCTTCAATAATTGAATACCTGGCCAGGGCACCCAAATACTGAGATTAGGCAGTATGCACCATATTTTTATGTCATATTCCTAATTTTGATATCATCCTTAATCCTAAGTCCTAGTGTCCCTGTAGACTCGATGAACCTAAAGCTATGATACCAACTTGTGAGAACCCATTACACTAAACGAGATTACTCAAAACATAAAACACAATCAATCACTAATGAATCACATACCCAAAAATATGGGAAAATTAAAACCGATTTCAATGTCAGTACCCAGTCAGAAACATTTGCATAAGAGCCCAACATCTTTCTTATATCCATACTATGCCAAGAATTTGATACAAATTGTTATATCATCTTAGCCACCACATATATACACAGGAAAACAATATTTGTATATGCCACACAAACAAGCATTAATATGCTAACAAAAGTCTGATTCGTTTGAAACACCATATACAAACTTTTTCTCACCCAGACCTGAGAGTACAAGGATGGCTCTAGGACACACAAGACATCTAATCAACTTTCTAAAAGATTCATTACTATAGCTCCTCTTTGCTACCACAAGTTTGTTTTTGTCACTTCCGATTACCTAAAAAAATTGTGGCGAACCACAAGGGTGAGACCCATGTCCTAGCAAGAGATATAACCTCCAACTATGTTTATTATGTTTAAGTAATTAAATAGTTAAGAAGTTTAATTAAATATAACAAATAAGATCAGCAGTACTGATGATTAACAAAATACATAAAGCAACAGATAATAACTATCATCGTTAGCCAGACTATCATCCTTTATCTTGTTGACAATATAAGCAATTCAGTAGCATATGCATATCTAGCATCATGAGCAAGTCCAGTAACATAGCATAGCTAACAACATGAGCATGTCTAATTGGTTGAACATATCAACATCATAAGAAGAGCTAACAACATAAGCACAACTATCTGGATAAGCATGATTATCAATATATGCATCTCTAGTAACAAAGGCATGGCTAGCATGCTAAACATAACTAACAACTTAAGATAGCTAGCATCATGATTATAATTAGCAGTAGTAGTATAGTTATCCACATAATCATGGCTACTATATGTACGCATCTACAATCTTAAGAATATCCACAACATAAGTATATCTACTATCTCTTAATTACACTAAGCATCATCTTTATGTAAAGATAACAAATAAGGGTTATCATCCAATGTTAAACGTTGTGTATAACCCTAAACAAATATGCTACATTCCTGTATTACATCTTTTATTACACCCTGAGGAATTTGAGGATTCCACTCAAGTTCCAACTGACCACCGCTTGGTTGCAATCAGTGCCATACAATATCTAGGAAGAGCCAGAATCCTAAGATCTTCTCCACCCCCAGTCAGTATGGGTCCGCCACAATGACACATAATGTTAAGCTGCTAACAGCCTAGTCCATCCTTGGTATAGGTCACGTCAATAGTAAAAGGATGTGGGTACGCATACCCTACCATCTGAGGTAAAACCACAATTGTCCTCCAATCTTGTCACATATATAATCACCAAGACACGACCACAGCCATTCTCAATCACATCAGATGTATGGGGCATGACCATAGACAACCTCCACAACCTACATTGTGGATGACAAGGATATATCCTCAACTTGCCACCCCCACATACTCAACAGTATGCACTCCAAGTTTCCCTTAGGAATATTCATTTCACCATATGGCAAGTTTTGACACTCAGATGGATCTATGGCACATGGCACTACATGATTAGGGTTGCACTTGATTAGTTATTCCAATTGGGTGAATTAAGGCTGCATCAAACAAGTGGACATACAAACCCTAATTCACTTCTAGCAAGCATATAAATATCACAACTTCAAAAGATATAAAACATGTGAAACATAATTTCTCATCTCATCATCACATTGTACTATTCACTTGCCATTCATGAGACCACACTAGTCATCATACTATCAGAAGACATATATCCTTTTCACAATATCATAGGGTATTGCCCCTTATCAACATAAGAGGATTACACCTCATTCAGGAATCAACCATGCCCATAGGTCATTAAGACCATCATACGATTCCCTGTAAGATCATCATTATCTTTGCATAGCTTAGAACAAGGCTCAACAACATCACATACATATAATACACCAGATCAACACAATATTTCATTAATGAGCTAGGAGATATTCATAAAAAATCATAGCAGAGTTATATTAACATTAAGAACATTCCTTTATTACATAAACATGCAAAGAATCTAGATATGATTAACACTCATCATATTCATAATGCACATGTTTAGCATAATAAAGTATCACCCATGTGGATATGATAACCACCAATTAACACATTAAAGTTACTATCATGTTAAGGAGGTTATTCCACCATCATTCCATCATATAAGAATGTTAAACATGAATACTCATATTTATCTATTTGCATTAGAGTTAGGCGCAAATATGATAAATTATATCAATGTTACTAATCATCACTTATACCCAAACCCTAATTCATGACATCCCCATTGGATCATGGATGCATAAGGTGAAGCATCAGCATCACATTCCATACTATACTCAAGTATGAACCCACACATAAATCAAGGTGTAACCATCATGTTATAGCATGCTAGGGTTTCAACAACAATAATAATACTCCATGATTGTATTAGTCATTCAAGTACTATTCATATCCATTACCATCATTTAGTTATATTAAAGCTAGGTATAACAAGCTATACCTCATTAGGGTTACATATCAACACAATATGGTTAACATCCCTTCTATTCATATGAGTGAATAGGTAAGACTACCTTATTAAGGGTAACCCTCCATTTGTTCCATCATCATTCAACCCATATTACGATACCACAATGTCACCCAGAACCATTGGATGTTTAAAAGGTAAGACCATTGGTTGTTTGCATAAGTAAACACCTTGGATAAACCACCTATGAAGTCCTTGATTTGTTCTCTATAAAGAGTCACCATCTAACCCTAGACATCCCTTGATTACCAACACACAAAAAGTTCCATTGAGAGTAGGGTAAAACCCATAATCGACTATTCATTTAAAATAAGCCATCCATTGTCAAGAAATAAGCTCCTTAAGTTGATCATATAGAGGAAACCATCTAAATCACATTATTAGGAACAAAATATTACATTAGCCATCATTCCATTTTATTGGAGGAATAAACATTATATCTTGACCATTGGGTCAAGTTCATATATTAAAACCATGAATTACAGTATAGGGCCGACCATTACATCAAGTTACACAAGAAATCATTGGTCTAAGGCTTAATTGATGATACAACTATATAATTAACTCACCATAGGTTTTGGATACCTGATCACCTGATCCACCATAATTAGTGACCATTAAGTCACCATAGGTTGTTGGATCATCACTATATTCGATAATCAACATCAAATGTCAAACTAATATCACCATTGATTGATAGCATCATTAGGGTACTTAGTTGTTAATCACTAGGCTTCTAATTAGGCCAAAACATGAACTAAGGGGGTGAACGTCAGTTGACACCCTTGGTTACCACCATCCATTGTCATTAAGACAACACCATAGGGTTGTTGCAATGGTATCATCATCGGGTCATGGGTTTATAGAAGAAATCAACTTAAAACCCTAAAATAGACCATTGGTTGATAGGTGCTTAGCACCATATGTTGTCAAACCAACCTGATCCAAGTCATATTATACCTTAGTAATAATGTACACATGATTATAGGTTCATATATAACTGAAATCAGAATAGGGAACATTATAAAAATCGAAATCCAAGTCAAGCATAGCTTTTTAGTGCATGGATCATCATTTTCAAGCCAGAACATGATCTAGAAATCTTATGGTAAGCAATAAACGTGGAGAAAGTTATAAAACTTGCCTCTAATGAGAAGATGAAACCCCAAACAAAAGAAATATCGAGAAGGTAGGGTAGAAAATCCAAGAATAAGCTATGAATTCGTCCATCTAGCACCTTTCTTCATCAAAAGAGCAAACCCTAAGCATAAGGAGCAAGAAAGGTAGGGTTTTAGAGCTTTAGAGCAATTTCTACATGGAACATCAAGGTTTCGACATGGAGGAAGGTATAAAGAAGGAGAAGAGCTAGAGAAACCAAGAAGGAAGGAAGAAAATAACTTGCCTTGGTTGAAATCCCTAGAAGATGACATTGGAAACCCTAGGTAGGGCTAAATGGAGCTCTAGGAGACCTTCTTCTCCAAAAAGAGGTTGTCTTCTACCTTAGTGCACTTGGTTCCATAGAAAAATAGAGGGGAGTCGTTGCTCTAGGTTGGAGGAAAGAGAAAGAAATCATATTTTCGAACTTGGGCAAGGAAGAGGTAAATAGAGCCCATGGATAAGAATGGAAGCAAGCATGAGGTGTAAAAGTAGCTTCCCCATGTGTCTATGGCCTTAAACTATTAAGAATATACAAGCACAAAAACAAGAAGCTCCCTCACCATCCATATAGACCTGCTTAGTTTTCCTTTGTCGAATTTCCAAGCCAATCACATAATTCATTAGTTGATAGCTACTAAAGGTAGCTCATCCATGAAGGGGTAAACCCTAAATTACCCTTGGACAAAACACCTTCAAACTAAGGTTTAAATAGGCGCCCCATGGATCAAAAAGCTCAAGAATGATGATAGAATATCAAAGGAACATAACTAAATGGATAAATTGCAAATAAACCTCTCAATTGGGTAAATTGTAGAAAAGTCCAAAATGTGCATACAATTACATAACTTGCTCAAACAATGTCCAAATTGGACCAAAATTGAAACTTAAGCTTGTATTATGATTTTAAAACATATAAAAGTTTATATTAGGGTTATAAGAATTCAATTATGGTAATTAAGCTTATTCAACTCATTAAGCAAGTTTAGGGGCCTTACACATATACCCCTAGTTTGCCGTGTTTTCATGAGGGTTGGACATAGTTCCCAAAATTGTTTGGGAGTCAGGTTCTAATAGTTGTTGGCCATGTTAGCCACACCTATATAAGGTGTCGAAATCCCCTCTCTGTGGGAAGAGACGGGGGTAAGAGATCCGCAGGATGTAAGGAAAGCCCTTCCTACTGCCAATTCCATTGCCAGACCATTGTTCTCTTCCTCCTTTCTTCTCTACACCTATCGATGAACTTTCTCTGCTTCCCCTGATCTCACCTACACTGAGAAATCAACCACCACCAATAAGTACGATAGGTGGTGGAAGTGACTTCTTGACCTTCGCCCAAAGTTGGATGGCCCTAACGTCCAGAGTCAACATCAGGTTGACTCACCCTGGAACCCGCTCCAGCAACCCAAACTCATCGCGAGGAAAGAGACGACCAGGTTGGCGAATGGTCTTCTTTACCCTGGTGAAGAATCTATAAGGTAAGGAAATAATAGTCTTTTGCATGTTTTCTTTGCCCAAGACCCACATGCATATCTCACCTAGCTGGACTGAGTCTATTGGCTCGGCTTAGGCCCGCGACCAGTTTGGATGGTGAGATGGAAGTCGAGGTGGCATCTCGTGGTTGGTCATATTATTAAATCTTACAATATTTATAAAAAAATATTTGGTAACTTGGATTAAGACAAATTATATATGAAAATTGATCAGAAAAATACAAGGAATTCACTAAAAATATAATTGAAGCCTAGATCTACTTGCAATTCAAAAAGTATATAAATTTGACACCTTTAATGCATTTATGAAGGGAAACCCATAATTTTGATGTTCATGGGATTTGCTAAAGTTGTTTGGATATTTTAAAACCAATATTAACATGTTGATGATAAAAGGAATAATTAGATCTAAAAGGGATGATCTTTATGCATAGTTGGCTTAATTTAGGGTTTCATGTATATGATGTGCATTAATGGACTTAAAAACCCTAATTTAGGTGATTATGGCTTTTATTGAGTTATATTTCATGATACTATGTATAACACAGAGATAGGATAATTGTAAGCCTAATTGGGAGTAAAGGGGCTTCAATATAGATAATTTATGTAATTAGGTTTTTATGATGTAGAAAGCTGTTTTAGGGTTTGTTGACTTAAAAAAGTAAAGTTGGGGGAAAGAGCTAAGAAATCCAAAGGAAACCCTAATTCAACCTAGAAACCCTAGAAGGGATTCCCAAGTCAATAAAAGAGTCTATGATGAGTATGTAATGATTAGGTAATGCATGCTTTTCAGGATTTAGACTATTTGTGTGATTTTCTTGACTTGTATAATTGGACTACCTGATTGGATTGGATAGTTGCTTGATTCTTTGAGATATTCAAATTAGGTATGTGGTTATTTTATGATTACTCACTTTAGTTTAACAACGATTTCCAAAGTTTCATCGATCGTGTGAAAATAACTGCTTGGATGACTTTATTTTCTACAATCTATAAAGTGACTATGATTATCATCATGTAAAGATATATATGACTTGCCCGAACCTACATACCATCTCTGGATGTAAGATTTAAGAGGACAAAGCCCTGAAGGGAAGGCAGAGGTGGTCAATCCCCAGAGGGAAGGCCATAGGGCACCTAGAGAGTTGACCCATAAGGTACCAAGATCAGGATGGAGAAGGTAGCCTAAAGTCCCTTGCAAGGACTAAACCCTAAGAGAGGGTATCCAAGAGGATGAGTAAAAGTAGTTGGGAAGCTATATTGAAAACATAATCTTAGATTGTTAACAACTATTTGATGTAATTAGGTTATTATGAAATACATGCATTTTATTGGTTGCCAACACATACCATTATATTCTTTATACCGACCGACATCTTGTTTGTCGGCATTTTAGGAATACTTGAAAAAGGACAAATAGTAAAGTGATATTTGAAGAATAAAGATAATTAAAAAAGGAGGATTTAGTTATATAGAACTCCACATTGGGTAAATTCCGATTCCTATTTTTGAAAGATATGTGAAAAGTAAATTTTTATCCTGCTTTAAGCTTAGCCTTTGGTGGAATTTTTTTATTATTATTTGCAAAACCATTGATACTGTTTTGGGATAATGGCTCTAGATTTTTGGTCTTCCTTAATTAGGGGTTACCAGGAAGTGGGGTCGTTACAATTAGTATCAGAGAGTGGTTTTCCATCTAATCTACAAATTCCTTAGAGCCTAACGGAGTTATTAGAGGATTTTTCAAAGATGGAGGTGTCTAGAAAAGGATCACAATCTGGGGGCTGGCAAGACTTTTCTCTACCCTGCTAGTTGGTCTATGAGGACTCCTAGATTATGTGTGACTTCCTGGCTGAAATATGAGAATTTGACTCAAAATAAAATAACTCTATGTCTTCTATCGTATGCATGCGTCCCTTCTCTAACCCGTTCATTGAATAACTTTAAGAAACTAGGATTTCTCTCTCTCCACCCCCTCCTGAGTTCAGGGTAAGCATAATAAGGATTAAGGGAAACTCCACCAAATAATAAAAAGCATGTAAAAAAGATGTCATGGACATAAGTATAAATGATGAAACTTAGACTAAGATTAGTTGCATGCTTAGTTTGCATGGCCCGTGTTGTTGTTCTCTTGGATACCCCT
Organism: Alisma plantago-aquatica; assembly: GCA_963693085.1. NCBI lineage: Eukaryota > Viridiplantae > Streptophyta > Magnoliopsida > Alismatales > Alismataceae > Alisma > Alisma plantago-aquatica. The sequence continues at coordinate 676,248,089 of OY856409.1, forward strand.
CAGGAGAATGCTGAGTTTAGACCGTCTCATAGGAAGATGAGGAGAGGATAGCCTTGGAGGCATAAGCCTCCTAGAAGTGGAAGAGACTTTATGCATCCTCCTAGAACAATGCTCAACCCATAACCTTAAGTGGTGGATAGGAAAAGAGAAGACATGATGAGTTGGGCATCATAGTTGACCATACATGTAAGTACGTGGGTTAGACATGCATGCTTTACGTAGAGGTTTTGAGTACAGATGAGAACCATAGACTATGTGTGGTTGTTTTATCCCTAGTGCCTAGTGGTGACCCAACCTTGGGTGGGTCATGCCTGTTGAGTGTGAGGGATCACTCCTTCATTGAGAAGTTTAGTGGTGACCATATAGGAACCCTAACAGGAATATATGAGCAGAAAGAGGCATGCACCTATGTAGAAGTGAGTGACAACATGTCATAGGCCCAAGCAGGAAGGGTTATGCCTGCTAGTTTATGAGATAAGCATGCCGAGATTTGGATGATCTTGGCCGGACAAGTTTTAATAGTACATTTCACCCAGGTAGGAATAGATGTGTATCCTTAAAAGCTTGACCCATCATCTGAGAGAGAACCACCAAGTGGTAGGACCAGTTATGGGGTTAGCTCTCGAGAAAGAGTGAGACCCAGATAAAGAAAGTTGGAGGCCTAGACTCCAGGATATGAGGAACCATGAGAAGGTTCAGTATGATATGGCCTAAAATAGATGACCTTGAGTAGATGCATGTGATTTCCTCATGTACGATCCTTAGAGTCTTGTTGTACCTCAGATGCCTTTAGAGGAACCACTACTACAGAAATAGCGTTCAGTGTCGCTTTTCTGGGCGTCGGTTATTAAGGAAAACCGACGCCTATAATATCAGGCGTCGGTTATTTAGGCAAACTGACATCTATATTCGAAGACCAGCTAGACACAGGTACCACTTTGTATTCAGCGTCGGCTTACTATAACCAACCGACGCCTAAAAGCACCCGTGAAATCCAATTTTCGAGCAAAAAAAATTTGGTCCACATACAGCGTCGGGTTTTTAACTAATCACCGACGCCTATTTAAAATGAAATTTTGCGCGAAAAGTTCCACTTTAGGTGTCGGTTATCCTTGGATAATAGTTCCCGCCAACTTATTTGGGGTCGGTTTTTTACTATCAACCGACGCTGAAGATAATAGGCGTCGGTTGTTTCAAACAACCGACGCTATTTGGGAACTTAATAGCCCCGCGAAACAAAGAACTCTTCCCTATTTCTCTATTTCATTGCGAACCTCCTGCTAGGTCTGGCGATTCTTGCCGTCGGTGCTCCCCGCCGTCGTTGCCCCCTCCCTCGCGCTGCCACCGCTGTTGCTCCCCCGCGCCGCTGCTCCTCTCTTCTCCGCCGCGCCGCTCCCCTCCTCAGCTTTCCTCGCCGCCGCGCCGCTGCTCTCCTTGCCGCCGGTGGCTTCTTTGGTGTTGTCCTTGCCGGCGCCGACTGCCTGTAGGTCTCTGCTCAGGCCGCTGCTCTCCAGGCCAGGCATTCTTCCTCTTCCCTCAAGGTACTGCCTTCTTCCTCTTTCCTTCCTCCACCTAGGCGGCTGCTTGGGCGGTGCCAAGGCACGCCAAGGCTGTTGCTGGGCATTTTTTTATTTTTTATTTAAGTTATTTACTTATTGGTAACTTGATAAGTAACTCATATCCATTGATGTTGAAGTAAGTTAGGAAGCCAGTTTGTTGACAGTGATATCTGATTATCCATCTGACTTTTGGTTCTTCATCCTATTCATCATGGTGGCATTGCCTCATACTGTGGTCAACTAGGGGAAGTAACATTTGTCTGCAATGTAACTTATCAAAACATGTAGAATAAGTAACTGAAGAACTGGGAGTAGGAACATGTATAATGGGTACATCACAATGGTGAAAATTTAGCTCAAATGAGTGAATTGCTTGATTTTTTTGAAAGCTCTAGTTATACTTCTTATATTTTAATGTGATGTTACTCTATGCATGTTTCATGTTTGGTACACGACTAAAGTAGCAGTATATTAATAAAAAATGATTATGTCTTTGTTTCATTGTTGAGTATATTGAGAATCCTAATCACCCTTCTTGCTTAATGATGAACTGTAATGCACACATGTGACATGCTTGGAATGTAAATGATGAACTTTTCCTAAATTGCCAATCATGTTTGTTGGCCTAGAAACCCATCCAAGATTGACTCATTAGGAGTAAATCTTGGATAGTCCCAGGTTTGGGACTGTTCTTGAACACATAATCTCACTTAGGATGTAAGTGTATAATGTGTATTGGGTTTTCGAGAAAATTTCGGTAGCATTTCCCCGTTTGTTCTCAAAGTACATATGTACTTAGAGAACAGCGGGAAAATGCTGTTGAAATTTTCTTGAAAACCCAATACACATTATACACTTACTAGTGAGATTAGGTGTTCAAGGATGGGATAGGTGGTACACATTTATTATATATAAGAATGACATCAAATGTGTTTGTTGGCCTAGAAACCCGTCCAAGATTGACTCATTAGGAGTAAATCTTGGATAGTCCCCGGTTTGGGACTGTTCTTGAACACCTAATCTCACTTAGGATGTAAGTGTATAATGTGTATTGGGTTTTCGAGAAAATTTCAGTAGCATTTCCCCGTTTGTTCTATAAGTACATATGTACTTAGAGAACAGCGGGGAAATGCTGCCGAAATTTTCTTGAAAACCCAATACACATTATACACTTACTAGTGAGATTAGGTGTTCAAGGATGGGATAGGTGGTACACATTTATTATATATAAGAATGACATCAAATGTGTTTGTTGGCCTAGAAACCCGTCCAAGATTGACTCATTAGGAGTAAATCTTGGATAGTCCCCGGTTTGGGACTGTTCTTGAACACCTAATGTCACTTAGGATGTAAGTGTATAATGTGTATTGGGTTTTCGAGAAAATTTATGTAGCATTTCCCCATTTGTTCTCTAAGTACATATGTACTTAGAGAACAGCGGGGAAATGCTACCGAAATTTTCTTGAAAACCCAATACACATTATACACTTACTAGTGAGATTAGGTGTTCAAGGATGGGATAGGTGATACACATTTATTATATATAAGAATGACATCGCATTATACACTTAGGATGTAAGTGTATACCCAAATATTTTCCTAATATATACTTGTTTTCTAATATATACCTGTTTTCTCTGATCATAGAATGGATAGATCATGGATGTCCATTCGTAATCGTTGCACCCCATAGTTTATATCTGGTCTTGATCAGTTTATTAGATTTGCCGAGGAACATAGGAAAAAACCTACAGATAGGTTCTACTGTCCATGTAGGCATTGCGGTAACAACTTGAAAGTCAACATTGGTGAGGAAATCAAAAGTCATGTCATGTGCAATGGGATTGTACAAGGCTATACAGAATGGCACTGGCATGGAGAGATTTCAAAATCAAAACCAGTAGATGTCGATAGCAGTGCTTGGGTGGAAGAAGAAATTGCCTCCGATGACTTATGTAACATCCCTGACCTGGGTTATGATTTAACCCTAGATGTTTTGCCTAATAAGTTTAAGTAGATTCTTAATCTTATCTTGGGAAAAGTAATTAGGCCTCATAAGAAACTTATGTTTCAATTTTGGTCCTATTTGAGCAATGTTGAAGCAATGTTTGCTTATTTTGGACCAAAGTGCAAATTACCCAAGTTGAGGGGTTAAATTGCAAATGTTTCATGGTAAGATGTTCCTCTGATGTGGAGACATCATAAGAATGAATATGAAGTAGTGGTATGGTTTTCACAAGCTTGGGCACCAAGATTAAGCTTGTAAAGCAGTGTTGTGCATTAAAACCTAGTTTTGGTGAAAAGTGCAATTTACCCAAGACCTAGGGTTCAATATGCAAATTAACACTTCAATAAGGTCCCTAATGTTTCTTGTAAACATGTAGAGCAAATAAAATGAGATGGGTGCCTCATTTGAATTAAGTTGGAGGAGAGAGAATCTTGATATTAAAATAATCAAGATTAATGCCTAATTGAAACCCTAATTTGATTTAGGGCAAAAATGAATAAAAATAATTGAAGGACTTTCAACCAAAATGTTTTGGGTTGATTTTGAATAAGGATGGACGTTCCTTTGCCAAGATAAGGAACGAAAATATCCTAAGTAGGTGAAATTCCACTCACCTTATTATAAGAAAAAGAAAACCCACTCACATATGGATATTAATATAATAAGCATTAAGGTGCTTAATTTGATTTTCTTTAAATCAAGTATAATGAAGGGGAATTAAAGGCAAAGGAAGGTGCCTCGTCCTTAAGGGATTTGAGGGGGAAGAGGCGGCCGTATTTTTGGAATTTAATGCATTTTTATAAGGCATATTCTCTCTCATCAATTTCTTTATAAAAGTGCCATTTCCAAGCCCAAACCAAGGCCTTTTTTCGGATTTTCTTCTTCCCCTTGCTTGCAAAACCGACCAAGGAGCTAGGGAGGAGCAGGGAGCACGTCCCCAACCTGTGGGTGAGCCCTTGACCTTCGTTCTCCTTGATTTCATGGTGGAAATTGAAAATAAATTATGGATTCCTTCTTATTTCGATCTCCTCTTCAACCCTAGCCAACTTTTGCAATCAAAAGCTTGAGGACGAGCCTAGGGGGAGTTGCTAGAGCTTCATCCACCATTAATGGCGTGAGCTTGGAGCTTTGGAGCTCAATTGGAGGCGGGTTTTATAACTTAAACCCTCAAACATTGCTATTGCATCAATCTTCTATGCTTTGTTGATTGATTTCTTCAATTTGATAAACTTTTGCTTCTTTGCTGCAAATTCCATCAAGAACGGTTGCTGTTCTTGGGTGCACGAAGGAAGATGATGATGACATCATCATAAGCAAGCACCTCACCAAATATCTTGGGATCAAATGATCTCATTGGTTGGGACCAAACGGTTTCACCAAAACCGTTTGGTGACCAAACAGTTTGCAAACCGTTTGGTGGTGAACGGTTTCAAAACCGTATGAAAGAGTTGACCAAGCGTGGACCGTTTGGGAATATCGTTCCTAATTATGTAGGCTAATGACCCTCAAAATTTGAGGGGTTAACTCCAAAGGAATCGTGAGTTGCAGCCTAATCAATTAGGGAAACCTAATTGGATTAAGTGCTGATTTTCAACCTGATCAACTTGACCTGCTTGGGCAAACGGTTTCAAGACCGTTTGATGCGTTGACCAAGCGTTGATCGTATGAGATTTTTGATCCTAATTATGTTGGCTAATGACTCACCAAGTTTTATGGGTTAACTACAAAGTAATAGTGAGTTGAATCCTAATCAATTAGGGAAACCTAATTGGATTAAGTGCTGATTTGCAACCTGATCAACTTGACCTGCTTGAGCAAACGGTTTCAAGACCATTTGAGTGCGTTGACCAAGCGTTGACCGTATGAGGTTTTTGTTCATAATGATGTTGGTTAATGACCCTACAAATTTGAGGGGTTAACTCCAAAGGGATCATGAGTTGAAGGCTAATCAATTAGGCAAACCCTAATTGAAAATAGTGCTGAAATTCCAATGAGTTAAGTTGAGATTTTGGGTTGATTAGCCCAAACGGTCTCAAGACCATTTGGGGATCACCCAAACGGTCTCAAGACCGTTTGGGGATCTCCCCAAGACCGTTTGGAGGTCTGGGGTCAAGTATAGTTGACCAATGGAAGGTCCAAAGGTACCAAATCATACTGCAACGAAATGTTGATTTGTTGATCAACTCGATAGACCAATCCATGATGATTTTTCACTAAAGTCCAAAGGTTGGATGGGCCAAACGGTCTCAAGACCGTTTGGTGGTCACCCAAGACCGTTTGATGGTCTAGGGTTGAGTATATTTCAGTGGTTGAAGGTCTAAAGATATCAAGTTGATCTGCAATAGATTGTTGATTTGGTGAGCACTTCAATGAACCAAACCCTAATTAGATTGCTTGGATTTGAGTGATATGATGGGCAAACGGTCTCAAGACCGTTTGGAGGATGGACAAACGGTCTCAAGACCGTTTGGAGGTCATCCAAACGACATCAAGACCGTTTGGGGTCAGGTCATACCCCATTTGAATGGTGGTTCAATAGTTATGAAGTAACTAGTTACACATTGATGAATATTGAAGGTTCATTGATTCTAAACCCTAATTCAATTGATTCCAACCCCAATTGATGATCAATTGAGGGTCAATTGAGGGTCAAATCAGTTGAAGGTTGACCTATTAAACTCAATTAAAGTATGAGGGTAGGTCCAATTGATGATTGGTTCCATGAATCCAATGATTGAAGGAATCAACATTGGAAACCCTAATTCATTTGGATACCTTATGTAATGGAGGTCCAATGTAATTCAATTTTTGAGAATTAAGATGATGAATGTTCTATTGATCCAATGATGATTAGTAATGGTAATAAATGAAGGTACAAAGGTTGAAACCCTAGTTGAGGGCGATTCAATGTGAAACCCTAGTTGAGGGTGATTCAATGTGAAACCCTAGTTGAGGGTGATTCCATGTGAAACCCTAGTTGAGGGTGATTCAATGTGAAACCCTAGTTGAGGGTGATTCCATGTGAAACCCTAGTTGAGGGTGATTCCAAGTGAAACCCTAATTGAGGGTGCATCCATGTGGAACCCTAATTGTGGGTGATTTCATGAGAAACCCTAATTGGGAATGCATCCCTAATTGCTTATAGGACCAATGACTTGGTACCCTATGTTAATCATAGTTGTATGCATATGATTGAAGGGTTGATGTGACCTAATCAAGTTGAAAGGATCAAATAATAGAATTCATATATATAAATATGATTCATGTGATGATCCTATGTAGCACGACCGTGCAAGGCAGCACGGCCGTGGCGACTTTACTCTGCACGACCGTACAGGGTAGCACGGCCGTGGTAGCTTCACTCTGCACGACCGTACAGGGTAGCACGGCCGTGGTAGCTTCACTCTGCACAACCATACAAGGTAGCACGGCCGTGGTGGTCTATGCTTGACTTAGAGCTGAATTGAAAGTGAACTAACATGGTCGTTTTGTTAATTCTCAACTTAAGGATGAGAGAGATACTCATACCTTGTGATGATAATCATTTAATGACAATTGGTGAGAATAAATAAGTATGATTGAATACTTATGGTATAAATGTTGGCTCCTAGATGTGGGGAGAAATGAACTAGGGTTTGATCATTGATAATATGATCTTGAAAACCTAAATGGTTAATAATGGAAAACCCTATTCTTAATGAAGGGTAATAATATGTGAGAGAAAGCCCTAATTGATGGTAAACCCTAACCCTTGTAAGGGAATAGTGGTGTTACCCTATATTGCATGATGTGTTGTGAACTTGATAAGTCTATTATCATGTGTGACAATCATGAAGGTCTCATGAGTTGATGATCATAGCCAGGTATGAGCTATGATGTTTATTTGATAAGAATTGATTGGCCATATGTGCCATTATGTTTTTGTTACTGAGAAAGAAGTAACAAAATGAGTTGGGATTGTAAGCCTTTGTTTTAAGTTGTTGCCTAGTGAGAGGTGACAAGATGTGAATGGCCTTGTGCGCCATGTGAATAAAGTTGTTGCCTAGTGAGAGGTGACAAGATGTGAATGGCCTTGTGCGCCATGTGAATAAAGTTGTTGCCTAGTGAGAGGTGACAAGATGTGAATGGCCTTGTGCGCCATGTGAATAAAGTTGTTGCCTAGTGAGAGGTGACAAGATGTGAATGGTTTTGTGAGCCATGTGAATAAAGTTGTTGCCTAGTGAAAGGTGACAAGATGTACAGTGTTCTGATGAGCTATGTGTGATGGAAATCCAAATCCTGGTAAAGGATTAAGGGTAATACCCTTCAATTATTAATACATTATTTTTGCATGGTATTGACAGATAATTGGTGTACTGCTATTATATGTGCTAACCATGCAAGTATCATGAGATGATGAGCATAGACAGGTATGAGCGATGATGTGTTATTAGTTTGAATTTGTTTATTGGGCCTTGTGTGCTATAATATACCTTGTGCCTGGTAAGAGGTGGCAAGAGAGTTAATGTGCATCAACTGCCATGATGGATGCTTGTGTAGCAAGTATCATACTTACCTTGGTCAAATGACCTAAAGGTGTTAGTTACCTGAGAAAGAGGTAACTGTGCTCAAGTGATGAACAAAGGGTTTGAATACCCATGATTTCATGGTTATGGTATTGAAATTGTGAAAGGATGAGAAAAACCCAGTGGTGAAGTGAGGGATTAAGATCCCAACACTTATGAAAAGAGTATGGCTACGTGCCATGACTCCAAATTGATAATGCCAGGCTTTAGATATATGATCTAAGCCTGAAGAAAGTTAATGCAGTGGTAATGATTCTGTTGTTTGAATAGATGTTATACATGTTCTTCCTATTCATTAAAGGATAAGTGACATGTTAATTCTATCAAGTAATAACTGCAATGCTTCTGATATAGAATAATGTTCTAATATGTTAGACATTAAAATATTTGCTGTCAAATAGATATGATTCTCATGTTCATATTCATCTTCTCAAGTTGCAATAATAATGTTTCTGGCGGAGAGTTATATCTCTCGCTGGGGCAATTTTTATAATTGTCTCACCCCTGTGGGAACCACATTTTTAGGTGGACGCGGATGAGGAGACAGGAATCCTTCAGGAGGTGAAGGACATCAACAGTAGTAGGGACAGCAGTAAAGTCTCAGGTGGAGACATTGACTGTCATGTCATGTTCAGATGTATATAGAAGTCCTATGTGTCGTCTCTGTACTCTCAGGTCCTTGGAGTAGTAGTTAATGATTTTGAGATTTTGTCTTAGTGCCTCGAGGGTTTTATACTACCTGTGTACAGTTAAGACAGAGTAGTTAATGTTTGTATTCCTCGAGAAGCAAAAGTACATGAGATGTATATATATGAACCAAGATGTAAAGTTTTACTTTGGTTCTGAATGAAAGAGTTTTCCTATGAATGGATCCCTTTGCAAAAAGTTTTAATTTTTAGTGATTTTCGCTAATCCGCTGCTTGATGAACGCTTCCGCATTAGTTAATCTTGTTTTCGCGAGACGGTCGTCACAATATAGTGGTATCAGAGCTCTAGCTCCACTGAGTCTATAGAGACATAGGACTAAGGTTGTAGAGTTTGTTCTAAGTGTCTTCCAGTTTATTTGATAGTATCTTCTGCTCACATAGGAGAAGAAGAACTTGAAATTGACTGGAGAACATGAGGAACACAATGCTAAGGGCAATGTTGCTGCACCAGGAGAGGGTGCATGGGACCAGGCAAGAGGAGAACAAGTGCATGAGAATCTCCATTAAAGACCTGATAAGGATAGAGAATCCTATGATCATGCTCTTATTGGGCAGATTAGGGCAACAGTAATGCATATAGTGGACTGGATACTAGCCTTACAACCTAGATTATCAGTCCTTAATATAGAAAGCTTGAGCTTTAAAAGAGTTCCTAAATGACTTAGTCATGTTGGAACAAGGGAAAATCATGTGTGTATAATGATATGAAAAGCAAGGAATATGATAGCATGTAAGTGCATACTACTTGATCTCAGTATTTGTAAACCCTGGCCAGGTATACAACTATTGATGATAAAGTGAGTATGGAAACTCTTAGATTGGTATCTTTTTGATTGCCCTGATCAAGCAATCATTCTGAAACAATCTAGAGAGTATAATGAAATCAAAAGGGAAGAGCTATGTGAACATTCCCAACTAATAGGAAGAGCTATGTGAACATTCCTAATCAAAAGGGAAGAGCTATGTGAACATTCCCAACTAATAGGAAGAGCTATGTGAACATTCCTAATCAAAAGGGAAGAGCTATGTGAACATTCCCAACTAATAGGAAGAGCTATGTGAACATTCCTAATCAAAAGGGAAGAGCTATGTGAACATTCCCAACTAATAGGAAGATCTATGTGAACATTCCTAATCAAAAGGGAAGAGCTATGTGAACATTCCCAACTAATAGGAAGAGCTATGTGAACATTCCTAATCAAAAGGGAAGAGCTATGTGAACATTCCCAACTAATAGGAAGAGCTATGTGAACATTCCTAATCAAAAGGGAAGAGCTATGTGAACATTCCCAACTAATAGGAAGAGCTATGTGAAAATTCCTAATCAAAAGGGAAGAGCTATGTAAACATTCCCAACTAATAGGAAGAGCTATGTGAACATTCCTAATCAAAAGGGAAGAACTATGTGAACATTCCCAATTAAAAGGAAAAGCCATGTGAACATTCCCAATTAAAAGGAAGAGCTATGTGAACATTCCCAATTACATAGAGTTTTCTAAGTGAATTATCTATGTTAAATATATATGTTTTTCCTTTTGATAAGTATTCTTGAGTGATTATTGAAGTATGTTCTTTTATGCTTCTTCCTTTCAATGATATGGACATCATATGTTAGGGGTTTATGCTCTGCATAAACATTGATGAGGTTGAACTAATGAAAGGAGCTTTGTGTGGAATCACAGAGTTCATGATATCTCCATGATATTAAGATGACATGTGGATACTTGAGGGCATGATTAATGAACAATATGTTCCTCCTTTTCCTGGGATTTCGAGGACGAAATCCTTGTTAGGGGTTTATAATTTGTAACATGCCTGACCTGGGTTATGATTTAACCCTAGATGTTTTGCCTAATAAGGTTAAGTAGATTCTTAATCTTATCTTGGGAAAAGTAATTAGGCCTCATAAGAAACTTATGTTTCAATTTTGGTCCTGTTTGAGCAATGTTGAAACAATGTTTGCTTATTTTGGACCAAAGTGCAAATTACCCAAGTTGAGGGGTTAAATTGCAAATGTTGCATGGTAAGATGTTCCTCGGATGTTGAGACATCATAATAATGAATATGATGTAGTGGTATGGTTTTCACAAGCTTGGGCACCAAGATTAAGCTTGTAAAGCAGTGTTGTGCATTAAAACCTAGTTTTGGTGAAAAGTGCAATTTACCCAAGACCTAGGGTTCAATATGCAAATTACCACTTCAATAAGGTCCCTAATGTTTCTTGGAAACATGTAGAGCAAATAAAATGAGATGGGTGCATCATTTGAATTAAGTTGGAGGAGAGAGAATCTTGATATTAAAATAATCAAGATTAATGCCTAATTGAAACCCTAATTTGATTTAGGGCAAAAATGAATAAAAATAATTGAAGGGCTTTCAACCAAAATGTTTTGGGTTGATTTTGAATAAGGATGGACGTTCCTTTGCCAAGATAAGGAACGAAAATATCCTAAGTAGGTGAAATTCCACTCACCTTATTATAAGAAAAAGAAAACCCACTCACATATGGATATTAATATAATAAGCATTAAGGTGCTTAATTTGATTTTATTTAAATCAAGGATAATGAAGGAGAATTAAAGGCAATGGAAGGTGCCTCGTCCTTAAGGGATTTGAGGGGGAAGAGGCGGCCATATTTTTGGAATTTAATGCATTTTTATAAGGCATATTCTCTCTCATCAATTTCTTTATAAAAGTGCCATTTCCAAGCACAAACCAAGGCCTTTTTTCGGATTCTCTTCTTCCCCTTGCTTGCAAAACCGACCAAGGAGCTAGGGAGGAGCAGGGAGCACGTCCCCAACCTGTGGGTGAGACCTTGACCTTCGTTATTCTTGATTTCATAGTGGAAATCGAAAATAAATTATGGATTCCTTCTTATTTCGATCTCCTCTTCAACCCTAGCCAACTTTTGCAATCAAAAGCTTGAGGACGAGCCTAGGGGGAGTTGCTAGAGCTTCATCCACCATTAATGGCGTGAGCTTGGAGCTTTGGAGCTCAATTGGAGGCGGGTTTTATAACTTAAACCCTCAAACATTGCTATTGCATCAATCTTCTATGCTTTGTTGATTGATTTCTTCAATTTGATAAACGTTTGCTTCTTTGCTGCAAATTCCATCAAGAACGGTTGCTGTTCTTGTGTGCACGAAGGAAGATGATGATGACATCATCATAAGAAAGCACCTCACCAAATATATTGGGATCAAATGATCTCATTGGTTGGGACCAAACGGTTTCACCAAAACCGTTTGGTGACCAAACGGTTTGCAAACCGTTTGGTGGCAAACGGTTTCAAAACCAAATGAAAGAGTTGACCAAGCGTGGACCGTTTGGGAATCTCGTTCCTAATTATGTAGGCTAATGACCCTCAAAATTTGAGGGGTTAAATCCAAAGTAATCGTGAGTTGAAGCTTAATCAATTAGGGAAACCTAATTGGATTAAGTGCTGATTTTCAACCTGATCAACTTGACCTGCTTGGGCAAACGGTTTCAAGACCGTTTGAGTGCGTTGACCAAGCATTGACCGTATGCGATTTTTGATCCTAATTATGTTGGATAATGACTCACCAAGTTTTATGGGTTAACTCCAAAGGAAGCGTGAGTTGAAGCCTAATCAATTAGGGAAACCTAATTGGATTAAGTGCTGATTTTCAACCTGATAACCTTGACCTGCTTGGGCAAACGGTTTCAAGACCGTTTGCGTGCGTTGACCAAGTGTTGACCTTATGATATTTTTGTTCATAATGATGTTGGTTAATGACCCTCCAAATTTGAGGGGTTAACTCCAAAGGGATCATGAGTTGAAGGCTAATCAATTAGGAAAACCCTAATTGAAAATAATGCTGAAATTCCAATGAGTTAAGTTGAGATTTTGGGTTGATTAGCCCAAACGGTCTCAAGACCGTTTTGGGATCACCCAAACGGTCTCAAGACCGTTTGGGGATCACCCCAAGACCGTTTGGAGGTCTGGGGTCAAGTATAGTTGACCAATTGAAGGTCCAAAGGTACCAAATCATACTGCAACTAAATGTTGATTTGTTGATCAACTCGATAGACCAATCCATGATGATTTTTCACTAAAGTCCAAAGGTTGGATGGGCCAAACGGTCTCAAGACCGTTTGGTGGTCACCCAAGACCGTTTGGAGGTATAGGGTTGAGTATAGTTCAGTGGTTGAAGGTCTAAAGATATCAAGTTGATCTGCAATAGATTGCTAATTTGGTGAGCACTTCAATGAACCAAACCCTAATTAGATTGCTTGGATTTGAGTGATATGATGGGAAAACGGTCTCAAGACCGTTTGGAGGATGGGAAAACGGTCTCAAGACCGTTTGTAGGTCATCCAAACGACCTCAAGACCGTTTGGGGTCAGGTCATACCCCATTTGAATGGTGGTTCAATAGTTATGAAGTAACTAGTTACACATTGATGAATATTGAAGGTTCATTGATTCTAAACCCTAATTCAATTGATTCCAACCCCAATTGATGATCAATTGAGGGTCAATTGAGGGGCAAATCAGTTGAAGGTTGACCTATTAAACTCAATTAAAGTAGGAGGGTAGGTCAAATTGATGATTGGTTCCATGAATCCAATGATTGAAGGAATCAACATTGGAAACCCTAATTCATTTGGATACCTTATGTAATGGCGGTCCAATGTAATTCAATTTTTGAGAATTAAGATGATGAATGTTCTATTGATCCAATGATGATTAGTAATGGTAATAAATGAAGGTACAAAGGTTGAAACCCTAGTTGAGGGTGATTCAATGTGAAACCCTAGTTGAGGGTGATTCAATGTGAAACCCTAGTTGAGGGTGATTCCATGTGAAACCCTAGTTGAGGGTGATTCAATGTGAAACCCTAGTTGAGGGTGATTCCATGTGAAACCCTAGTTGAGGGTGATTCCAAGTGAAACCCTAATTGAGGGTGCATCCATGTGGAACCCTAATTGTGGGTGATTTCATGAGAAACCCTAATTGGGAATGCATCCCTAATTGCTTATAGGACCAATGACTTGGTACCCTATGTTAATCATAGTTGTATGCATATGATTGAAGGGTTGATGTGACCTAATCAAGTTGAAAGGATCAAATAATAGAATTCATATATATAAATATGATTCATGTGATGATCCTATGTAGCACGACCGTGCAAGGCAGCACGGCCGTGGCGACTTTACTTTGCACGACCGTACAGGGTAGCACGGCCGTGGTAGCTTCACTCTGCACGACCGTATAGGGTAGCACGGCCGTGGTAGCTTCACTCTGCACAACCGTGCAAGGTAGCACGTCCGTGGTGGTCTATGCTTGACTTAGAGCTGAATTGAAAGTGAACTAACATGGTCGTTTTGTTAATTCTCAACTTAAGGATGAGAGAGATACTCATACCTTGTGATGATAATCATTTAATGACAATTGGTGAGAATAAATAAGTATGATTGAATACTTATGGTATAAATGTTGGCTCCTAGATGTGGGGAGCAATGAACTAGGGTTTGATCATTGATAATATGATCTTGAAAACCTAAATGGTTAATAATGGAAAACCCTATTCTTAATGAAGGGTAATGATATGTGAGAGAAAGCCCTAATTGATGGTAAACCCTAACCCTGGTAAGGGAATAGTGGTGTTACCCTATATTGCATTATGTGTTGTGAACTTGATAAGTCTATTATCATGTGTGACAATCATGTAGGTCTCATGAGTTGATGATCATAGCCAGGTATGAGCTATGATGTTTATTTGATAAGAATTGATTGGCCATATGTGCCATTATGTTTTTGTTACTGAGAAAGAAGTAACAAGATGAGTTGGGCTTGTAAGCCTTTGTTTTAAGTTGTTGCCTAGTGAGAGGTGACAAGATGTGAATGGCCTTGTGCGCCATGTGAATAAAGTTGTTGCCTAGTGAGAGGTGACAAGATGTGAATGGCCTTGTGCGCCATGTGAATAAAGTTGTTGCCTAGTGAGAGGTGACAAGATGTGAATGGCCTTGTGCGCCATGTGAATAAAGTTGTTGCCTAGTGAGAGGTGACAAGATGTGAATGGTTTTGTGAGCCATGTGAATAAAGTTGTTGCCTAGTGAAAGGTGACAAGATGTACAGTGTTCTGATGAGCTATGTGTGATGGAAATCCAAATCCTGGTAAAGGATTAAGGGTAATACCCTTAAATTATTAATACATTGTTTTTGCATGGTATTGATAGATAATTGGTGTACTGCTGTTATATGTGCTAACCATGCAGGTATCATGAGATGATGAGCATAGCCAGGTATGAGCTATGATGTGTTATTAGTTTGAATTTGTTTATTGGGCCTTGTGTGCTATAATATACCTTGTGCCTGGTAAGAGGTGGCAAGAGGGTTAATGTGCATCAAGTGCCATGATGGATGCTTGTGTAGCAAGTATCATACTTACCTTGGTCAAATGACCTAAAGGTGTTAGTTACCTGAGAAAGAGGTAACCGTGCTCAAGTGATGAACAAAGGGTTTGAATACCCATGATTTCATGGTTATGGTATTGAAATTGTGAAAGGATGAGAAAAACCCAGTGGTGAAGTGAGGGATTAAGATCCCAACACTTATGAAAAGAGTATGGCTACGGGCCATGACTCCACATTGATAATGCCAGGCTTTAGATATATGATCTAAGCCTGAAGAAAGTTAATGCAGTGGTAATGATTCTGTTGTTTGAATAGATGTTATACATGTTCTTCCTATTCATTAAAGGATAAGTGACATGTTAATTCTATCAAGTAATAACTACAATGCTTCTGATATAGAATAATGTTCTAATCTGTTAAACATTAAAATATTTGCTGTCAAATAGATATGATTCTCATGTTCATATTCATCTTCTCAAGTTGCAATAATAATGTTTCTGGCGGAGAGTTATATCTCTCGCTGGGGCAATTTTTATAATTTTCTCACCCCCGTGGGAACCACATTTTTAGGTGGACGCGGAAGAGGAGACAGGAATCCTTCAGGAGGTGAAGGACATCAGCAGTAGCAGGGACAACAGTAAAGTCTCAGGTGGAGACATTGACTGTCATGTCATGTTCAGATGTATATAGAAGTCCTATGTGTCGTCTCTGTACTCTCAGGTCCTTGGAGTAGTAGTTAATGATTTTGAGATTTTGGCTTAGTGCCTCGAGGGTTTTATACTACCTGTGTACAGTTAAGACAGAGTAGTTAATGTTTGTATTCCTCGAGAAGCAAAAGTACATGAGATGTATATATATGAACCAAGATGTAAAGTTTTACTTTGGTTCTGAATGAAAGAGTTTTCCTATGAATGGATCCCTTTGCAAAAAGTTTTAATTTTTAGTGATTTTTGCTAATCCGCTGCTTGATGAACGCTTCCGCATTAGTTAATCTTGTTTTCGCGAGACGGTCGTCACAATATAGTGGTATCAGAGCTCTAGGTTCGCTGAGTCTACAGAGACATAGGACTAAGGTTGTAGAGTTTGTTCTAAGCGTCTTCCAGTTTATTTGATAGTATCTTCTACTCACATAGGAGAAGAAGAACTTGAAATTGACTGGAGAACATGAGGAACACAATGCTAAGGGCAATGTTGCTGCACCAGGAGAGGGTGCATGGGACCAGACAAGAGGAGAACAAGTGCCTGAGAATCCCCATTAAAGACCTGATCAGGATAGAGAATCCTATGATCATGCTCTTATTGGGCAGATTAGGGCAACAATAATGCATATAGTGGACTGGATACTAGCCTTACGACCTAGATTATCAGTCCTTAATATAGAAAGTTTGAGCTTTAAAAGAGTTCCTAAATGACTTAGTCATGTTGGAACAAGGGAAAATCATGTGTGTATAATGATATGAAAAGCAAGGAATATGATAGCATGTAAGTGCATACTACTTGATCTCAGTATTTGTAAACCCTGGCCAGGTATACAACTATTGATGATAAAGTGAGTATGGAAACTCTTAGATTGGTATCTTTTTGATTGCCCTGATCAAGCAATCATTCTGAAACAATCTAGAGAGTATAATGAAATCAAAAGGGAAGAGCTATGTGAACATTCCCAACTAATAGGAAGAGCTATGTGAACATTCCTAATCAAAAGGGAAGAGCTATGTGAACATTCCCAACTAATAGGAAGAGCTATGTGAACATTCCTAATCAAAAGGGAAGAGCTATGTGAACATTCCCAACTAATAGGAAGAGCTATGTGAACATTCCTAATCAAAATGGAAGAGCTATGTGAACATTCCCAACTAATAGGAAGAGCTATGTGAACATTCCTAATCAAAAGGGAAGAACTATGTGAACATTCCCAATTAAAAGGAAAAGCTATGTGAACATTCCCAATTAAAAGGAAGAGCTATGTGAACATTCCCAATTACATAGAGTTTTCTAAGTGAATTATCTATGTTATATATATATGTTTTTCCTTTTGATAAGTATTCTTGAGTGATTATTGAAGTATGTTCTTTTATGCTTCTTCCTTTCAATGATATGGACATCATATGTTAGGGGTTTATGCTCTGCATAAACATTGATGAGGTTGAACTAATGAAAGGAGATTTGTGTGGAATCACAGAGTTCATGATATCTCCATGATATTAAGATGATATGTGGATACTTGAGGGCATGATTAATGAACAATATGTTCCTCCTTTTCCTGGGATTTCGAGGACGAAATCCTTGTTAGGGGTTTATAATTTGTAACATCCCTGACTTGGGTTATGATTTAACCCTAGATGTTTTGCCTAATAAGGTTAAGTAGATTCTTAATCTTATCTTGGGAAAAGTAATTAGGCTTCATAAGAAACTTATGTTTCAATTTTGGTCCTGTTTGAGCAATGTTGAAGCAATGTGTGCTTATTTTGGACCAAAGTGCAAATTACCAAAGTTGAGGGGATAAATTGCAAATGTTGCATGGTAAGATGTTCCTCTTATGTTGAGACATCATAAGAATGAATATGATGTAGTGGTATGGTTTTCACAAGCTTGGGCACCAAGATTAAGCTTGTAAAGCAGTGTTGTGCATTAAAACCTACTTTTGGTGAAAAGTGCAATTTACCCAAGACCTAGGGTTCAATATGAAAATTAACACTTCAATAAGGTCCCTAATGTTTCTTGGAAACATGTAGAGCAAATAAAATGAGATGGGTGCCTCATTTGAATTAAGTTGGAGGAGAGAGAATCTTGATATTAAAATAATCAAGATTAATGCCTAATTGAAACCCTAATTTGATTTAGGGCAAAAATGAATAAAAACAATTGAAGGACTTTCAACCAAAATGTTTTGGGTTGATTTTGAATAAGGATGGACGTTCCTTTGCCAAGATAAGGAACGAAAATATCCTAAGTAGGTGAAATTCCACTCACCTTATTATAAGAAAAAGAAAACCCACTCACATATGGATATTAATATAATAAGCATTAAGGTGCTTAATTTGATTTTCTTTAAATCAAGGATAATGAAGGAGAATTAAAGGAAAAGGAAGGTGCCTCGTCCTTAAGGGATTTGAGGGGGAAGAGGCGGCCATATTTTTGGAATTTAATGCATTTTTATAAGGCATATTCTCTCTCATCAATTTCTTTATAAAAGTGCCATTTCCAAGCCCAAACTAAGGCCGTTTTTCGGATTTTCTTCTTCCCCTTGCTTGCAAAACCGACCAAGGAGCTAGGGAGGAGCTGGGAGCACGTCCCCAATCTGTGGGTGAGCCCTTGACCTTCGTTCTCCTTGATTTCATGGTGGAAATCGAAAATAAATTATGGATTCCTTCTTATTTCGATCTCCTCTTCAACCCTAGCCAACTTTTGCAATCAAAAGCTTGAGGACGAGCCTAGGGGGAGTTGCTAGAGATTCATCCAACATTAATGGCGTGAGCTTGGAGCTTTGGAGCTCAATTGGAGGCGGGTTTTATAACTTAAACCCTCAAACATTGCTATTGCATCAATCTTCTATGCTTTGTTGATTGATTTCTTCAATTTGATAAACTTTTGCTTCTTTGCTGCAAATTCCATCAAGAACGGTTTCTGTTCTTGGGTGCACGAAGAAAGATGATGATGACATCATCATAAGAAAGCACCTCACCAAATATCTTGGGATCAAATCATCTCATTTGTTGGGACCAAACGGTTTCACCAAAACCGTTTGGTGACCAAACGGTTTGCAAACCGTTTGGTGGAAAACGGTTTCAAAACCTTATAAACGAGTTGACCAAGCGTGGACCGTTTGGGAATCTCGTTCCTAATTATGTAGGCTAATGACCCTCAAAATTTGAGGGGTTAAATCCAAAGGAATCGTGAGTTGAAGCCTAATCAATTAGGGAAACCTAATTGGATTAAGTGCTTATTTTCAACCTGATCAACTTGACCTGCTTGGCAAAACGGTTTCCAGACCGTTTTAGTGCGTTGACCAAGCGTTGAACGTATGGGATTTTTGATCCTAATTATGTTGGCTAATGACTCACCAAGTTTTATGGGTTAACGCCAAAGGAATCGTGAGTTGAAGCCTAATCAATTAGGGAAACCTAATTGGATTAAGTGCTGATTTTTAACCTGATCAACTTGACCTGCTTGGGCAAACGGTTTCAAGACCGTTTGAGTGCGTTGACCAAGCATTGACCGTATGAGATTTTTGTTCATAATGATGTTGGTTAATGACCCTCCAAATTTGAGGGGTTAACTCCAAAGGGATCATGAGTTGAAGGCTAATCAATTAGGCAAACCCGAATTGAAAATAGTGCTGAAATTCCAATGAGTTAAGTTGAGATTTTGGGTTGATTAGCCCAAACGGTCTCAAGACCGTTTGGGGATCACCCCAAGACCGTTTGGAGGTCTGGGGTCAAGTATAGTTGACCAATTGAAGGTCCAAAGGTACGAAATCATACTGCAACTAAATGTTGATTTGTTGATCAACTCGATAGACCAATCCATGATGATTTTTCACTAAAGTCCAAAGGTTGGATGGGCCAAACGGTCTCAAGACCGTTTGGTGGTCACCCAAGACCATTTGGAGGTCTAGGGTTGAGTATAGTTCAGTGGTTGAAGGTATAAAGATATCAAGTTGATCTGCAATGGATTGCTTATTTGGTGAGCACTTCAATGAACCAAACCCTAATTAGATTGCTTGGATTTGAGTGATATGATGGGAAAACGGTCTCAAGACCGTTTGGAGGATGGGAAAACGGTCTAAAGACCTTTTGGAGGTCATCCAAACGACCTCAAGACCGTTTGGGGTCAGGTCATACCCCATTTGAATGGTGGTTCAATAGTTATGAAGTAACTAGTTACACATTGATGAATATTGAAGGTTCATTGATTCTAAACCCTAATTCAATTGATTCCAACCCCAATTGATGATCAATTCAGGGTCAATTGAGGGTCAAATCAGTTGAAGGTTGACCTATTAAACTCAATTAAAGTATGAGGGTAGGTCCAATTGATGATTGGTTCCATGAATCCAATGATTGAAGGAATCAACATTGGAAACCCTAATTCATTTGGATACCTTATGTAATGGAGGTCCAATGTAATTCAATTTTTGAGAATTAAGATGATGAATGTTCTATTGATCCAATGATGATTAGTAATGGTAATAAATGAAGGTACAAAGGTTGAAACCCTAGTTGAGGGTGTTTCAATGTGAAACCCTAGTTGAGGGTGATTCAATGTGAAACCCTAGTTGAGGGTGATTCCATGTGAAACCCTAGTTGAGGGTGATTCAATGTGAAACCCTAGTTGAGGGTGATTCCATGTGAAACCCTAGTTGAGGGTGATTCCAAGTGAAACCCTAATTGAGGGTGCATCCATGTGGAACCCTAATTGTGGGTGATTTCATGAGAAACCCTAATTGGGAATGCATCCCTAATTGCTTATAGGACCAATGACTTGGTACCCTATGTTAATCATAGTTGTATGCATATGATTGAAGGGTTGATGTGACCTAATCAAGTTGAAAGGATCAAATAATAGAATTCATATATATAAATATGATTCATGTGATGATCCTATGTAGCACGACCGTGCAAGGCAGCACGACCGTGGCGACTTTACTCTGCACGACCGTACAGGGTAGCACGGCCGTGGTAGCTTCACTCTGCACGACCGTACAGGGTAGCACGGCCGTGGTAGCTTCACTCTGCACAACCGTGCAAGGTAGCACGGCCGTGGTGGTCTATGCTTGACTTAGACCTGAATTGAAAGTGAACTAACATGGACGTTTTGTTAATTCTCAACTTAAGGATGAGAGAGATACTCATACCTTGTGATGATAATCATTAAATGACAATTGGTGAGAATAAATAAGTATGATTGAATACTTATGGTATAAATGTTGGCTCCTAGATGTGGGGAGAAATGAACTAGGGTTTGATCATTGATAATATGATCTTTAAAACCTAAATGGTTAATAATGGAAAACCCTATTCTTAATGAAGGGTAATGATATGTGAGAGAAAGCCCTAATTGATGGTAAACCCTAACCCTGGTAAGGGAATAGTGGTGTTACCCTATATTTCATGATGTGTTGTGACCTTGATAAGTCTATTATCATGTGTGACAATCATGCAGGTCTCATGAGTTGATGATCATAGCCAGGTATGAGCTATGATGTTTATTTGATAAGAATTGATTGGCCATATGTGCCATTATGTTTTTGTTACTGAGAAAGAAGTAACAAGATGAGTTGGGCTTGTAAGCCTTTGTTTTAAGTTGTTGCCTAGTGAGAGGTGACAAGATGTGAATGGCCTTGTGCTCCATGTGAATAAAGTTGTTGCCTAGTGAGAGGTGACAAGATGTGAATGGCCTTGTGCACCATGTGAATAAAGTTGTTGCCTAGTGAGAGGTGACAAGATGTGAATGGCCTTGTGCGCCATGTGAATAAAGTTGTTGCCTAGTGAGAGGTGACAAGATGTGAATGGCCTTGTGTGCCATGTGAATAATGTTGTTGCCTAGTGAGAGGTGACAAGATGTGAATGGTTTTGTGATCCATGTGAATAAAGTTGTTGCCTAGTGAAAGGTGACAAGATGTACAGTGTTCTGATGAGCTATGTGTGATGGAAATCCAAATCCTGGTAAAGGATTAAGGGTAATACCCTTAAATTATTAATACATTGTTTTTGCATGGTATTGATAGATAATTGGTGTACTACTATTATATGTGCTAACCATGCAGGTATCATGAGATGATGAGCATAGCCAGGTATGAGCTATGATGTGTTATTAGTTTGAATTTGTTGATTGGGCCTTGTGTGCTATAATATACCTTGTGCCTGGTAAGAGGTGGCAAGAGAGTTAATGTGCATCAAGTGCCATGATGGATGCTTGTGTAGCAAGTATCATACTTACCTTGGTCAAATGACCTAAAGGTGTTAGTTACCTAAGAAAGAGGTAACCGTGCTCAAGTGATGAACAAAGGGTTTGAATACCCATGATTTCATGGTTATGGTATTGAAATTGTGAAAGGATGAGAAAAACCCAGTGGTGAAGTGAGGGATTAAGATCCCAACACTTATGAATAGAGTATGGCTACGGGCCATGACTCCACATTGATAATGCCAGGCTTTAGATATATGATCTAAGCCTGAAGAAAGTTAATGCAGTGGTAATGATTCTGTTGTTTGAATAGATGTTATACATGTTCTTCCTATTCATTAAAGGATAAGTGACATGTTAATTCTATCAAGTAATAACTGCAATGCTTCTGATATAGAATAATGTTCTAATCTGTTAGACATTAAAATATTTGCTGTCAAATAGATATGATTCTCATGTTCATATTCATCTTCTCAAGTTGCAATAATAATGTTTCTGGTGGAGAGTTATATCTCTCGCTGGGGCAATTTTTATAATTGTCTCACCCCCGTGGGAACCACATTTTTAGGTGGACGCGGACGAGGAGACAGGAATCCTTCAGGAGGTGAAGGACATCAGCAGTAGCAGGGACAGTAGTAAAGTCTCAGGTGGAGACATTGACTGTCATGTCATGTTGAGATGTATATAGAAGTCCTATGTGTCGTCTCTGTACTCTCAGGTCCTTGGAGTAGTAGTGAATGATTTTGAGATTTTGGCTTAGTGCCTCGAGGGTTTTATACTACCTGTGTACAGTTAAGACAGAGTAGTTAATGTTTGTATTCCTCGAGAAGCAAAAGTACATGAGATGTATATATATGAACCAAGATGTAAAGTTTTACTTTGGTTCTGAATGAAAGAGTTTTCCTATGAATGGATCCCTTTGCAAAAAGTTTTAATTTTTAGTGATTTTCGCTAATCCGCTACTTGATGAACGCTTCCGCATTAGTTAATCTTGTTTTCGCGAGACGGTCGTCACAATATAGTGGTATCAGAGCTCTAGGTTCGCTGAGCCTACAGAGACATAGGACTAAGGTTGTAGAGTTTGTTCTAAGCGTCTTCCAGTTTATTTGATAGTATCTTCTGCTCACATAGGAGAAGAAGAACTTGAAATTGACTGGAGAACATGAGGAACACAATGCTAAGGGCAATGTTGCTGCACCAGGAGAGGGTGCATGGGACCAGGCAAGAGGAGAACAAGTGCCTGAGAATCCCCATTAAAGACCTGATCAGGATAGAGAATCCTATGATCATGCTCTTATTGGGCAGATTAGGGCAACAGTAATGCATATAGTGGACTGGATACTAGCCTTACAACCTAGATTATCAGTCCTTAATATAGAAAGCTTGAGCTTTAAAAGAGTTCCTAAATGACTTAGTCATGTTGGAACAAGGGAAAATCATGTGTGTATAATGATATGAAAAGCAAGGAATATGATAGCATGTAAGTGCATACTACTTGATCTCAGTATTTGTAAACCCTGGCCAGGTATACAACTATTGATGATAAAGTGAGTATGGAAACTCTTAGATTGGTATCTTTTTGATTGCCCTGATCAAGCAATCATTCTGAAACAATCTAGAGAGTATAATGAAATCAAAAGGGAAGAGCTATGTGAACATTCCCAACTAATAGGAAGAGCTATGTGAACATTCCTAATCAAAAGGGAAGAGCTATGTGAACATTCCCAACTAATAGGAAGAGCTATGTGAACATTCCTAATCAAAAGGGAAGAGCTATGTGAACATTCCCAACTAATAGGAAGAGCTATGTGAACATTCCTAATCAAAAGGGAAGAGCTATGTGAACATTCCCAACTAATAGGAAGAGCTATGTGAACATTCCTAATCAAAAGGGAAGAGCTATGTGAACATTCCCAACTAATAGGAAGAGCTATGTGAACATTCCTAATCAAAAGGGAAGAGCTATGTGAACATTCCCAACTAATAGGAAGAGCTATGTGAACATTCCTAATCAAAAGGGAAGAGCTATGTGAACATTCCCAACTAATAGGAAGAGCTATGTGAACATTCCTAATCAAAAGGGAAGAACTATGTGAACATTCCCAATTAAAAGGAAAATCTATGTGAACATTCCCAATTAAAAGAAAGAGCTATGTGAACATTCCCAATTACATAGAGTTTTCTAAGTGAATTATCTATGTTAGATATATATGTTTTTCCTTTTGATAAGTATTCTTGAGTGATTATTGAAGTATGTTCTTTTATGCTTCTTCCTTTCAATGATATGGACATCATATGTTAGGGGTTTATGCTCTACATAAACATTGATGAGGTTGAACTAATGAAAGGAGCTTTGTGTGGAATCACAGAGTTCATGATATCTCCATGATATTAAGATGATATGTGGATACTTGAGGGCATGATTAATGAACAATATGTTCCTCCTTTTCCTGGGATTTCGAGGACGAAATCCTTGTTAGGGGTTTATAATTTGTAACATCCCTGAACTGGGTTATGATTTAACCCTAGATGTTTTGCCTAATAAGGTTAAGTAGATTCTTAATATTATCTTGGGAAAAGTAATTAGGCCTCATAAGAAATTTATGTTTCAATTTTGGTCCTGTTTGAGCAATGTTGAAGCAATGTGTGCTTATTTTGGACCAAAGTGCAAATTACCCAAGTTGAGGGGTTAAATTGCAAATGTTACATGGTAAGATGTTCCTATGATGTTGATACATCATAAGAATGAATATGATGTAGTGGTATGGTTTTCACAAGCTTGGGCACCAAGATTAAGCTTGTAAAGCAGTGTTGTGCATTAAAACCTAGTTTTGGTGAAAAGTGCAATTTACCCAAGACCTAGGGTTCAATATGCAAATTACCACTTCAATAAGGTCCCTAATGTTTCTTGGAAACATGTAGAGCAAATAAAATGAGATGGGTGCCTCATTTGAATTAAGTTGGAGGAGAGAGAATCTTGATATTAAAATAATCAAGATTAATGCCTAATTGAAACCCTAATTTGATTTAGGGCAAAAATGAATAAAAATAATTGAAGGGCTTTCAACCAAAATGTTTTGGGTTGATTTTGAATAAGGATGGACGTTCCTTTGCCAAGATAAGGAACGAAAATATCCTAAGTAGGTGAAATTCCACTCACCTTATTATAAGAAAAAGAAAACCCACTCACATATGGATATTAATATAATAAGCATTAAGGTGCTTAATTTGATTTTCTTTAAATCAAGGATAATGAAGGAGAATTAAAGGAAAAGGAAGGTGCCTCGTCCTTAAGGGATTTGAGGGGGAAGAGGCGGCCATATTTTTGGAATTTAATGCATTTTTATAAGGCATATTCTCTCTCATCAATTTCTTTATAAAAGTGCCATTTCCAAGCCCAAACCAAGGCCTTTTTTTCGGATTTTCTTCTTCCCCTTGCTTGCAAAACCGACCAAGGATCTAGAGAGGAGCAGGGAGCACGTCCCCAACCTGTGGGTGAGCCCTTGACCTTCGTTCTCCTTGATTTCATGGTGGAAATCGAAAATAAATTATGGATTCTTTCTTATTTCGATCTCCTCTTCAACCCTAGCCAACTTTTGCAATCAAAAGCTTGAGGACGAGCCTAGGGGGAGTTGCTAGAGCTTCATCCACCATTAATGGCGTGAGCTTGGAGATTTGGAGCTCAATTGGAGGCGGGTTTTATAACTTAAACCCTCAAACATTGCTATTGCATCAATCTTCTATGCTTTGTTGATTGATTTCTTCAATTTGATAAACTTTTTCTTCTTTGCTGCAAATTACATCCAGAACGGTTGCTGTTCTTGGGTGCACGAAGGAATATGATGATGCCATCATCATAAGCAAGCACCTCACCAAATATCTTGGGATCAAATGATCTCATTGGTTGGGACCAAACGGTTTCACCAAAACCGTTTGGTGACCAAACGGTTTGCAAACCGTTTGGTGGCAAACGGTTTCAAAACCGTATGAAAGAGTTGACCAAGCGTGGACCGTTTGGGAATCTCGTTCCTAATTATGTAGGCTAATGACCCTCAAAATTTGAGGGGTTAACTCCAAAGGAATAGTGAGTTGAAGCCTAATCAATTAGGGAAACCTAATTGGATTAAGTGCTGATTTTCAACCTGATCAACTTGACCTGCTTGGGAAAACGGTTTCAAGACCGTTTGAGTGCGTTGACCAAGCATTGACCGTATGAGAGTTTTTTTCATAATGATGTTGGTTAATGACCCTCCAAATTTGAGGGGTTAACTCTAAAGGGATCATGAGTTGAAGGCTAATCAGTTAGGCAAACCCTAATTGAAAATAGTGCTGAAATT
Source organism: Alisma plantago-aquatica (assembly GCA_963693085.1). Lineage (NCBI taxonomy): Eukaryota > Viridiplantae > Streptophyta > Magnoliopsida > Alismatales > Alismataceae > Alisma > Alisma plantago-aquatica. The sequence goes on from OY856409.1 coordinate 676,274,554, forward strand.
CCAATGAGTTAAGTTGAGATTTTGGGTTGATTAGCCCAAACGGTCTCAAGACCGTTTGGGGATCACCCAAACGGTCTCAAGATCGTTTGGGGATCACCCCAAGACCGTTTGGAGGTCTGGGGTCAAGTATAGTTGACCAATTGAAGGTCCAAAGGTACCAAATCATACTGCAACTAAATGTTGATTTGTTGATCAACTCGATAGACCAATCCATGATGATTTTTCACTAAAGTCCAAAGGTTGGATGGGCCAAACGGTCTCAAGACCGTTTGGTGGTCACCCAAGACCGTTTGGAGGTCTAGGGTTGAGTATAGTTCAGTGGTTGAAGGTCTAAAGATATCAAGTTGATCTGCAATAGATTGCTGATTTGGTGAGCACTTCAATGAACCAAACCCTAATTAGATTGCTTGGATTTGAGTGATATGATGGGCAAACGGTCTCAAGACCGTTTGGAGGATGGGAAAACGGTCTCAAGACCGTTTGGAGGTCATCCAAACGACCTCAAGACCGTTTGGGGTCAGGTCATACCCCATTTGAATGATGGTTCAATAGTTATGAAGTAACTAGTTACACATTGATGAATATTGAAGGTTCATTGATTCTAAACCCTAATTCAATTGATTCCAACCCCAATTGATGATCAATTGAGGGTCAATTGAGGATCAAATCAGTTGAAGGTTGACCTATTAAACTCAATTAAAGTATGAGGGTAGGTCCAATTGATGATTGGTTCCATGAATCCAATGATTGAAGGAATCAACATTGGAAACCCTAATTCATTTGGATACCTTATGTAATGGATGTCCAATGTAATTCAATTTTTTAGAATTAAGATGATGAATGTTCTATTGATCCAATGATGATTAGTAATGGTAATAAATGAAGGTACAAAGGTTGAAACCCTAGTTGAGGGTGATTCAATGTGAAACCCTAGTTGAGGGTGATTTAATGTGAAACCCTAGTTGAGGGTGATTCCATGTGAAACCCTAGTTGAGGGTGATTCAATGTGAAACCCTAGTTGAGGGTGATTCCATGTGAAACCCTAGTTGAGGGTGATTCCAAGTGAAACCCTAATTGAGTGTGCATACATGTGGAACCCTAATTGTGGGTGATTTCATGAGAAACCCTAATTGGGAATGCATCCCTAATTGCTTATAGGACCAATGACTTGGTACCCTATGTTAATCATAGTTGTATGCATATGATTGAAGGGTTGATGTGACCTAATCAAGTTGAAAGGATCAAATAATAGAATTCATTTATATAAATATGATTCATGTGATGATCCTATGTAGCACGACCGTGCAAGGCAGCACGGCCGTGGCGACTTTACTCTGCACGACCGTACAGGGTAGCACAGCCGTGGTAGCTTCACTCTACACGACCGTACAGGGTAGCACGGCCGTGGTAGCTTCACTTTGCACAACCGTGCAAGGTAGAACGGCCGTGGTGGTCTATGCTTGACTTAGACCTGAATTGAAAGTGAACTAACATGGTCGTTTTGTTAATTCTCAACTTAAGGATGAGAGAGATACTCATACCTTGTGATGATAATCATTTAATGACAATTGGTGAGAATAAATAAGTATGATTGAATACTTATGGTATAAATGTTGGCTCCTAGATGTGGGGAGCAATGAACTAGGGTTTGATCATTGATAATATGATCTTGAAAACCTAAATGGTTAATAATGGAAAACCCTATTCTTAATGAAGGGTAATGATATGTGAGAGAAAGCCCTAATTGATGGTAAACCCTAACCCTGGTAAGGGAATAGTGGTGTTACCCTATATTGCATGATGTGTTGTGAACTTGATAAGTCTATTATCATGTGTGACAATCATGCAGGTCTCATGAGTTGATGATCATAGCCAGGTATGAGCTATGATGTTTATTTGATAAGAATTGATTGGCCATATGTGCCATTATGTTTTTGTTACTGAGAAAGAAGTAACAAGATGAGTTGGGCTTGTAAGCCTTTGTTTTAAGTTGTTGCCTAGTGAGAGGTGACAAGATGTGAATGACCTTGTGCTCCATGTGAATAAAGTTGTTGCCTAGTGAGAGGTGACAAGATGTGAATGGCCTTGTGCGCCATGTGAATAAAGTTGTTGCCTAGTGAGAGGTGACAAGATGTGAATGGCCTTGTGCGCCATGTGAATAAAGTTGTTGCCTAGTGAGAGGTGACAAGATGTGAATGGTTTTGTGAGCCATGTGAATAAAGTTGTTGCCTAGTGAAAGGTGACAAGATGTACAGTGTTCTGATGAGCTATGTGTGATGGAAATCCAAATCCTGGTAAAGGATTAAGGGTAATACCCTTAAATTATTAATACATTGTTTTTGCATGGTATTGATAGATAATTGGTGTACTACTATTATATGTGCTAACCATGCAGGTATCATGAGATGATGAGCATAGCCAGGTATGAGCTATGATGTGTTATTAGTTTGAATTTGTTTATTGGGCCTTGTGTGCTATAATATACCTTGTGCCTGGTAAGAGGTGGCAATAGAGTTAATGTGCATCAAGTGCCATGATGGATGCTCGTGTAGCAAGTATCATACTTACCTTGGTCAAATGACCTAAAGGTGTTAGTTACCTGAGAAAGAGGTAACCGTGCTCAAGTGATGAACAAAGGGTTTGAATACCCATGATTTCATGGTTATGGTATTGAAATTGTGAAAGGATGAGAAAAACCCAGTGGTGAAGTGAGGGATTAAGATCCCAACACTTATGAAAAGAGTATGGATACGGGCCATGACTCCACATTGATAATGCCAGGCTTTAGATATATGATCTAAGCCTAAAGAAAGTTAATGCAGTGGTAATGATTCTGTTGTTTGAATAGATGTTATACATGTTCTTCCTATTCATTAAAGGATAAGTGACATGTTAATTCTATCAAGTAATAACTGCAATGCTTCTGATATAGAATAATGTTCTAATCTGTTAGACATTAAAATATTTGCTGTCAAATAGATATGATTCTTATGTTCATATTCATCTTCTCAAGTTGCAATAATAATGTTTCTGGCGGAGAGTTATATCTCTCGCTGGGGCAATTTTTATAATTGTCTCACCCCCGTGGGAACCACATTTTTAGGTGGACGCGGACGAGGAGACAGGAATCCTTCAGGAGGTGAAGGACATCAGCAGTAGCAGGGACAGCAGTAAAGTCTTAGGTGGAGACATTGACTGTCATGTCATGTTCAGATGTATATAGAAGTCCTATGTGTCGTCTTTGTACTCTCAGGTCCTTGGAGTAGTAGTTAATGATTTCGAGATTTTGGCTTAGTGCCTCGAGGGTTTTATACTACCTGTGTATAGTTAAGACAGAGTAGTTAATGTTTGTAATCCTCGAGAAGCAAAAGTACATGAGATGTATATATATGAACCAAGATGTAAAGTTTTACTTTGGTTCTGAATGAAAGAGTTTTCCTATGAATGGATCCCTTTGCAAAATGTTTTAATTTTTAGTGATTTTCGCTAATCCGCTGCTTGATGAACGCTTCCGCATTAGTTAATCTTGTTTTCACGAGACGGTTGTCACAACGTAAATGTGAACGAACCAGTTCCAGCAGACATCGTTGATGCGATGCTGGATAGTTGTAGGGTAGAGCACACTGATCCACCTCCTATCTTTAGAAACATTGTGCATGATGCTGAGATACCGTTATACACCGGCTGTGCTAAGTTTACGAAGCTTAGCACTGTGTTGAGATTGTATAAGTTGAAAGCTAACAATAGATGGAGCGACAAAAGCTTCACTTCATTGTTGACTTTGTTGAAAGAAATGTTTCCTGAAGGAAACGAGCTGCCAATCTCAACATACCAGGTAAAGAAAATGTTGTGCCCAATGGGAATGGAGGCCAAGAAGATACACGCATGCCTGAATGATTGTGTATTATTTCAAAAGGACTATGTAGATTTGAAAGATTGTCCAAAATGTGGTGTGTCACGGTATAAATTGATGACTTCGGGGGAGTCCAAAACTAGTTCTCCTGCCAAGGTGTTGTGGTATCTACCAATAATATCATGGTTACAACGCTTGTTTGCAAATCCGAAAGATGCGAAGAATTTGAGGTGGCATGCAGATGTTAAGAAAAATAATGATGGGATCCTACGACATGCGTCTGATTCCCCACAGTGGAAGAAGATTGATCTATTGTACCCCAAATTTAGTGAAGAAGATAGGAATCTAAGACTTGGGCTTTGTATAGATGGGATGAATCCGTACGGGACATTGAGCAGCCAACATAGCACTTGGCCAGTCATGCTTGTTATATACAATCTTCCTCCCTGGATGTGTATGAAAAATAAGTACGTTATGTTGTCGTTGTTGATATCAGGCCCTAAACAACCCGGAAATGATATCGATGTTTATCTTGAACCTTTGATTGATGACTTAAAGAAACTTTGGGCTGAAGGTGTGATGACCTATGATGCTTCAGCAAGAGAGACATTTCGTTTGCATGCTATGTTGTTTTGCACTGTTAATGACTTTCCAGCATATGGGAATTTGTCTGGATATAGTGTCAAAGGAGCTAAAGCGTGTCCTATATGTGAAGAAAACACTGATTCAATAAGACTAAAACATGGTGGAAAGACTGTATATCTTGGTCATCGAAGGTTTCTTTCAAAATTCCATCCGTATCGTAGGAAGCGCAAAGCATTCAATGGATGGAATGATGAACGGAGTGCACCTAAACCTATACCAGGGGATGTTGTTTATGAAAGAGTAAAATACATTGTCAATGAATTTGGTAAGAAATCACAATGTAGTATGGCCACACGGAGTGACAATTCTTCATTCAAGAAGAAGTCAATATTTTGGGATCTTCCTTATTGGAGTTCTTTGACAGTCAGGCATTGTATCGATGTAATGCACGTTGAGAAAAATGTCTGTGATAGCATCATTGGTACTCTGTTAAATATACCAGGTAAGACTAAAGATGGGATAAAATCCAGACTGGACCTACGTGAAATGGGAATAAGGTCATAATTAACATAATTACATGAAATGGGTAATAAAAGAACATACTTACCTCCCGCTTGTTACACGTTGTCTAGAAAGGAGAAGAAAACTTTTTGTGAATGCTTGGTAAATGTTAAGGTGCCACATGGTTACTCATCCAACATCCGTAGATTGGTATCAATGAAAGATCTAAAGTTGATATGTCTTAAATCTCATGATTGTCACACTCTAATGCAACAAATATTGCCCGTGGAAATTCGATCTATATTTCCGAAGCATGTAAGGTTTGCAATTACCAGACTTTGTTTCTTTTTCAACAGTCTATGCAGCAAAGTTATTGACCTTGATACTCTCGATAATTTGCAAAGAGAAGTGGTTGTTACCCTATGTCAGCTTGAGATGTATTTCCCTCCTTCGTTCTTTGATATCATGGTACATCTTGTTGTCCACTTGACTAGGGAAGTGAAAATGTTGGGACCAGTTTTCTTGCATTGGATGTATCCCTTTGAACGATACATGAGCGTTTTTAAAGGTGATGTTCGAAACCGTTATCGGCGTGAAGGGAGTATTATTGAAGGTTATGTGGTGAGAGAGGTTATGGATTTTTGCAATGACTTTCTCAGTGGTAATGACACTCCTAATAATGACAAGAATATTGAGGAGGACAAAGGAATTTTGGGATCACGGGTGAAAGTAATCAGCTGTGAGCAGTTGGAACAAGCTCACTTGTATATTTTACACAATATGGATGAAGTGAGTGTTTATATCGAGGAACATACCAATTTCATAAAGAGACAACATCCTCGAGCAAGTTCAATGTGGCTTGCTAGAGAGCATAATAAGACTTTTACTAAGTGGTTTGAAGATAAAGTCTTACATCAACTATCTCAAACACCAAATGATATTACAGAAACTATCAAATGCCTCGCCTTTAAACCAAAACCGAATGTTATGTCTTATGAAGGGTTTGACATTAATGGATTCACATATTACACAAAGCGCCAAGATGATAAGAGTGTCGTACAAAATAGTGGGGTCACTCTTCAAGCGTCGACTATGTACTTTGCAAGTGTAAAGGATAAGAGTCCACGTGAAGCTAAAATGTCATATTACGGTGTCATTGAAGACATTTGGGAGTTTGACTACATAGATTTCAAAATTCCGCTCTTTAAATGTAATTGGGTTGATAACACCAAAGGAGTTATAGTGGATGAATTGGGTTTCACTTTGGTGAACTTTGAAAAGATTGGCGAGAAGGGTGAACCATTCATATTGGCATCACAGGTGAAAAAAATATTCTATATCGATGATCCTAAAAAATGATAAATGGTCGGTTGTTCTTCATGGTAAAAGACAGTTCATTGAAGATCCTATAGATGAAGAAGAGTACTATGATAAGTATGATGACTCCAGTCCATTCTCAGTTGGGTTGCCAACTCCACAAAATATTGAAGCTAATGATGACTTATATGTGCGCGGAGATCACAATGAAGGATTGTTAATTGATAAAAGATCACAATTTTAGAGACATGTATGTTTATACAAATGCTAAATGTTTGCCTTTTTCTAGTTAATACAAATGCTAAATGTTTGCCTTTTTCTAGTTAATACAAATGCTAAATGTTTGCCTTTTTCTAGTTAATACAAATGCTAAATGTTTGCCTTTTTAATGACATTTTCAGATGGCTGACCATGATGAGCATGATGTCCATGATGAGCATGAAGTCCATGATGAGCATGCTGTCCATGACGAGCATGGCGACGATACCAATGTAAGTTCTAAAAACATATCCTGTATTTCTATAAAATTCATTATCTTCTAGTTATGTCATATATCCTATATTTCTATATTGGGCTAATTCAGTGTGTTTATTTTTGTCAAATTTTAGGTTGATGATGCACATGTACCCACTGAAGCAATGGAGCAACTTGATGCGCAGCACCAAACACTTAACAAGAAAAGGGGCATCACTCTGTTGAAGAAGTTAATAGCGCTAAGTGGCAGTGGATCCAAATTGGTTGTGGAGTTTGATAATGGAGGAAATGCAATTGGAGTGAACCGCAATAATTTTGTAAACTATCTTGGGTGTACCACTCGGAGCCATTGTGGTGTTAAGTATGATAATTGGCATAAAGTTCCTCAGGGGAAAAAAGACTTGATATGGAAGGATTTATGCGCGAGTTATTATTATTTGCAATTCTATTTTGTAGATTACAAATTCTATTATTTGCAATTCTATTTTGGATACTAGTTAATAACATTTCTATTTTACAGAATCTGTTTGCATTGGATGAGAAGTTGCATCGTAAAAGTGTGATGCAACGCGCTGGAAAGATGCTTAGGAATTATAGGACAAATCTGAACAGAGAATACATAAAAGAGGGTGATAAGAAGAAGAAGTCAGCCCTTGAACAATGGAACTTCTTGGACAAAGAAGATTGGGACAATTTAGTTGCTTCAAGAAAATATGAAGAATTCAAGGTATTAGGCGTCACTCCCAATTTAATTAATATACATTGTATTCACCTATTCAAGATTAACATTTAGTGATACTAACCAAATCATTAATGTGCATACTAACTAGGCCCTCAGTGACACACAAAAAGCAAGGCGTGCACTGAATGTGCATGACCACACTATGGGTCTAAAAGGCTATGCAAGCGTTTGCCAAAGACTACATGCGGAGTCTGCGACTACTCAGGAGTCTGCTCCTACTCAGGAGTCTGCCACACCCATGCCTCGCCATGATATCTGGATAGCTGGGAGGCAAAATAAGAAGGGTGAAATAAAGAAGCCCGTAACTGCTGAGGCAGCTGCGAAAATGGTAAAATACAACTCTTAGAGCAATCGTTTGAATATTGATTATTTGTGGTGTTAACTTACCAATTTCTGTTGATGGTGATTAGCGGGAGCTGTACGAGCAGAGGAAACAAGGCACATTCATCCCTCAGGGCACAAGGGATGAATTGACAGTTGCTCTGGGTAACCCAGAGAATCCTGGATGTGTTAGGGGTGCAGGCACTGGTGTTGGCATCAAAGCATTCTTTGGGCCATCCCAGCGCAAACCCAGAGCGGGACTTTCTCAAGAAGAGGTAACCTATTCTTTTTTTAGAATGTTACTGTAAAAGGAAATTCAATAATAAGAAGCTAATGTTTCTTTTATCCATGTATAGGAGAATAAGAGAGTCGAGGATATAGTTGCTAAGAAGGTCAACGATGTAGTTGCTGAGAAGGTCAAGGAAGAATTGTTGCGGTGGCAGGCATCTCAGGCTTCCAATCAGCCTATGGTGACCCACTCTTCTCCTGATGCACAGACTGCGAGTAATCCTGGAGACCCATCGCCTAACACATCTGCTGTAAGTAATGTTTATGACATTGTAGCTAGTCTATTCAAGATGATATGTTTTCAAGATGATATGTATATATGTATAACATTCTTTACGTAAATTTGTAGGCATTGAAGCCATGCCGCTTAAGAATACAAGACTATGTTGTTGCAGAGGCGCAGGCTTACCCGTCCCTTCCTGGGGAAAGGTTTCACGGGACTCCAATGCCACAGGGCTACATTCGTGTGGGCCCATTACGTGTGTTACCCAATTGGAGGGAAGCTACATTGCCATATCCCCACCCGGATATTGATACACTTGCTGAGGCAGAAGGCGGGGTCATATTGTGGCCCAAAGCAGATGTCGTCTACACTACTGAAATTGTAAGATAAATTTACATTTATTTAGATTGTTAACGTGTATATATGATGTCAACTGATCTGAAATTATATATACAGGTTAAAAAGAAGACACCAAGAGCACCTAGGCCTCCACCTCCACTTCCCGCATTACCAACTTGGGTTCCAACTGACCTAACATACCCGTTAGGTCCTTCTTGTAGGGGAATGGCATGCTGGCTACATGCACATAATATACATTGCCCGATAATTGTTTCTTTAGATGCAGATTATGCAGGTCAATCATACGATAGCTCTTTATTTATACAAGATATTATTGAGCTGTTTATGTATGATTGGCTGAATACATCAATGATAGAGACATGGATAAGGTGAGATCTTGTTTATACATCCATATACCTTGTGTAAGATCTGGTGATCTGGTTGCTTATATATTAATGCATACGTAATACATGTTTTGCAACTACTTAGTCGAAGATCATTGCAAACAATTTGCATTTGATCATGTGGGATTTTTGATTCCATCATTGATTAGTATGGTAGCTAAAGACCCTGATAGTGTTCAACAATACTGTATAGATGCTTTTACAATTTTTGGTCAGCAAAAGAAGACGATAATAATAGCTCCATTTAATGTCAAGTAAGTTTACTTTATTTATAATTTGGACTTAAGAAAATTCCATTTTTATTGTGCATTTTGAGTTATTAATTGTTAACTTCTTACTTCTAGCGGTAAACATTGGGAGTTACTAGTTATTGTCCCCGGGACGTTCACTGTTTATTATCTAGATCCCGCGGGAAGTACATTAAACACTAAAATTGGACACGTAATGAGAATGCCATGATTCTGGTGAGAAATATTTCATTTTTGTATCTGTTAACATCTGTTATTACATTACTATTTACTGTGTTATATTAACATGTAGGGGTTTAGATGCATTCAAAAAGACTGGAGGAATGGTCCCAAGGAAAAAGAACTAGCCAATAAATTGGCAGAACGTACAAGTAAGTTCCCGACTCCAATGTATATATTATTGATGTGAATTGTGCTTAGTTGTATTATTTTGTATGTTTCAATTTATAGTGCGCTACATAAGACAATGGCTGGGCATGCACATAATATGTGATGCGATTTATGCAGATGATTATCAAACATGCCGCATTGGACATCGATACCATACATGAGGTATTATATATAGTCTCATTAGTTAGTATGAAATATATCAATCTTATTTTTATATTATTACTTATATATATACATCATTCTCTTTGCAGGTGTTTAAAACTGACAACACTATAGGTAAACGCTTAAAAAATATACATGCTCCATATACGATGGAAGCATTAAATGAAATAAGAGAAGAATGGGCAAAAGTCATACAAGCAGTGGCAACTGTAAGATATAATTGGGATGTTGATAGCGATAATGAATGATACTTTGTAAATGAATATTTCTGAATGTTAATACATGTATTTGAATGTTTCTATATGTGTGAATGTGAGAATTGAATTGATGTCTGAATGTATCTACTTGTGTGAAATTTTCCTTGGGACTTTTGTAGGTTTGTGTCCTGTTTGTAGGCTGATATCAATGGATGTCGTAAACCTGCAGTTCAGAAAACTGAACTGCAGGTTCTCATCCTGCTGACCAGCCACAGCAGGCCTACAAACTGATATGAAAAAAAAATAGATATAGGCGTCGATTATTTACAGAAAACCGTCAGCAAAGACCTACAGCGTCGGGTTTTTGAACAAAACCGACGCCTAATGTGGCCACAGCCGTACTGGAAATGGTGTCGGCTGTTCGTGTCAAACCGCCGCCTATGATACATATAGGCGTCGGTATTTTAGTAGATAACCGACGCCAAACGGGTTCGCGCCACAGAAAATAGCGTCATCTAGGACACTTTCTGCGTCGGTTACCAATTAAACACCGACGCTATATTCCATATAGGCGTCGGTCTTTTAGTAGATAACCGACGCAGAATGTGTCCTAGATGACGTCGTTTTCTGTGGCGCGAACCCTTTTGGCGTCGGTATTCTATAAATAACCGACACCTGTATGTTAAATAGGCGTCGGTTAAAAAATCGACGCCGAAGTGTTCGACCTTTAGCGGCGCCCACATAGGCGTCGCTTGGAAACCGACGCCAAAGGGGGTTAAACAACCGACGCCAAAGGCTGTTTCTGTAGTAGTGAACCAAACCCAAGAAAAGAGAAAGAGGCTCCAAGTATAGGTATGCAGATGATATAAGTGCCTACCTTTTAGGTGTAGGTAGGAGAGTTCCAAAGACCCTGAAGAGGTATGGTATGGTAATAAGTGATGAGGCTTCACACCCAGTTGGTTGTCCTGATAAAGGACTCTAAGGGTTGTTTACGTGGAGGAGGAAGTATATGCCATAGCATGTATAGGTTTGGTTCATGTTTGAGCAGCTGAGCATGCAGTTTAGATAGCTGATGCATAAGATGTGGACCTGGGGTTCCTGGACCAAAGAAGGGAAGTAGCAGTACCTGGTGCACATAATACTCATAAGGCTGAGTGAGTTCATAAGGAATTAAGTGTGGCACCCCCCATGTATTAGAGAAAAAGGAAACCCCACTTGAACTAAGATATATGAGCCACTTATGCAAGTTAGTGACTTATGTATGTATGATATGGATCCAACCTTGAGGAATGATGAACATGTATGACATACCCATAAACTTAGAATCATTTAATAGGTTATCTTCTTGCTAGCCATGTGCATGGGTATCCAGAGAGGAGCTATGCATGTACATGAGGATACATGCTATGGGTGCAAATACGTTTTGTGACCTCTGTTACTATCAAGTGATAGTTTTCTCCTATCCTAGGAAGGGACCCTTCATGTTGGAGTGAGCACCAACTCTTGTTTAGGTTTGAGGTACCCTTAAGAGGTCACTTATAAAAGCATTATGAGATAATTGTAAGAGCATGTAGTATGAGCATGAATCTATAGACCCATGTGTGAACATCTCTCAGGGGCATGGGAGTATGTTTCCATGGAGGTAGCATGTATGGGGCCATACCAAGTCAGGTAGGATGCCATGATTCCTATGAGGGATGCAAGGTTAACCATGAGAGCCCAGATAGATGATGGTGTTTGAGTGAGGATTCAAGGATGAGATGTGCTTGAGTATCAACAAAGGAACTACGAGCTACAGTAAAATCATAAGTCAATACTAAGGTCAAGTAGGGATAAGACTGATGGGAGTAGGGGTTGTCTGTTCCCTAAATGGACAAAATCATAGGGTCAGGAGATAACATCTACCTTTGCCTGAGGGCCATGGGTTAGGAGGTTGTCCCCTTCATGAGTTCATGGGTCCTAAGGGGTAAATGTGAGAGGCACTCCATAGATGCATAAGGGTGAGATAACCCAAAAGTACTGGAACCTTAGAGGCCTTGAGGAAATGACTAAGGATTATATATATGAGTAATATGAAGACCCAAAAGTGTTTGGGAACAACCTTTCCATGGATGTAAACATAGAATTGAGATATTCATGGTATGGAGACATGTGAAGTATGTTTCAGCTTAGACTGGAAAGTGTAATGGTGATGTGTGTTGCACCATCTCTACTCTTAAAATAGGATGAACTTTGTATTTGGACTGCAGCCAAATGCTTATTTCATCATGTTATGGGAGTGAGTGATAGGAATAAAATGCATGCCATACTAAGGATAAAAGTGATATGAGTAGTATACTAAAGTTGAAATCTTTCTATGATGAATGGAGGAGTACCACCACTTTTTGAGAGTATATCAGATAGATGGAGTGAAAGCATAGATTAACTAAGGTAATCATCATATGAGGACATGTTTGTCAAGAGCAGTTTGGATTTTAAGATTGGGATGGATAATCGAGATGATGGATGCAAGATCTTGAAGTTTACCTGACTCAGACATACCTAAATCCAAGACAAGGATGACGAGAGGAGTATATAGAAGAGTATGTCTTCACTAACATCCATCACACAAGGAAGCTAATGTGGTAACATATACTCTTAGCAAAAACACAACTTTGGTATACAACTATCTTATTTAGCCAGTAGACAGACTGGAAGAGGTTGCTAGTTGAACCCTATAATCATTGGAAGATGAGACATGTGTGGTTAACATCCAGATACAACCAGACCTATAGACCGAGTTGTTGGTTTCTCAGAGCTTGACCAGATGAAAGGTTTGTTAGAAGAACCTCAGATGTACCTCTTTGGGAGAGTAGGTGGTGCAATCCACTACTAGAGTGTTTTAGGGTTTTCGATGGTTCACTCTTGAGGATTCATGTTGTGCAAGAGGATCATGATTTTAAGTACATAGTACACCCTGATACTACCAAGATAGTTAAGATTTCTAGCAGTACATGGAATGAGGAAGATATAGAGGTGCATGTAGCCTATATCCTTACATGCCAGAGGGTGAAGGTCAAACACCAATAACTCAGTGGATTGCTACAGATAATGAGGAGTCCACGAGGGGGAATGGGAGCAGATCACCATGGTCATTTTAGTGAGTCTCCCCAAGACCAAGAGAGGTCATTATGCAATATGGGTTATGGTAGATTGCCTTACCAAATAGGCACATTCCCTTGCTTAAGAGAGCACTACCAGTGTGACAGATCTGGTTGGACCATATATATATGTATATATATGTATATATATGTATATATACATATATATATATATATATATATATATATATATATATATATATATATATGTATATATATATGAGAGAGAGATAGTTCAATTGCATAGTAATTCGAGTTCAAATATTCTTGAGCATGGCTTTAAGTTCTCTTCCATGTTGTGGAAGTAGATATACTAGATTGAAGATTAGTACACAATATCACCCATGACTGATGGACAATCAACAGAGTATGATCCAGACTTTAGAAGGTCTGATGAGAGCATATGTGCTTATTTGGTGTGGATTGCAGGAGGAGTACTTGAGCCTTGTGAGTTTGCTTATTATGATAACTACCACGACTAGTATCAGGATGTATGAAGTTCTTTATGGGAGGATGTACTGGTCACCACTTCACTAGGATGAGGTCGATGAGAAGACCTTGTAGAGGTTAGAGAAACCACATTTGTATGCTGAGAAAGTTTCTTTGATCGAGCAATGGATGAGAAAGCCCAAGATTGATAAGAGTCACATGCTGACACGAAGCAGACTGACTCACACTTCACTGTGGGTGAACATGTGTTTTAAAAATCTGACCCCTCCAATCTACAACTAAGATTAGAGGAAAGCCGAGTCCCTGATACATGGGCCCATTTGAGGTTTTAAAATGGATTGGTAGAGTTGCGCTTGGTTTAGCCTTACCCCTCAGGATAATATGATGTATGATGTGTGTTCGTCTAGTGCACTATGTGATGTACCCGAGCCATGTGTTGAGCATTGAACCTATTGAAATCCAAGGGAGACTGACTTACCCTGAGTTACCTATGAGGGTATGAGATACCAAGGTGAGAGAGAGCTCGAGAGTAAAGGACAAAGATGGTAAACCTTCTTTGGAAGCACCATGGAGAGGATGAAGCCACATGAGAGCTAAAGATGGACATGGAAAAGGTCTTATCCTGAATTGTTTGTATGTTTGGTGAAATTTTGAGGGCAAAATTCCTATAAGAGGGGAAGGATGTTACAACCCCAATTTTTGGGATTATATGGTTTGAAATGCAATTTCTCCAATAAGATGTATGATTTTGAAATTGTATGATTTATGTATAATGAGTGTATTTCTTTGATAATATTTCCTTTAAATGTATGATTTCATGGATCCTAATGAGTTAGCGAATCCAATATGATTAAAAGAAAAGAAAAGTTGAATGAAATCAAATAATGCATAAAAAGGAAAAGAAATTAAGATAATGATGAGAAATATGTGGAATTCTCTGGAAAGTTGTATGATTGATCATCATGGGTTAGATTTCAAATCCACATGGTTTCTAATGGTAAAAGGAATCCAAATGAAGGATATAAAAGAGTAAGAGAGAGAAAATATGAATAAAATATGCCTTTTTAAGTGATACATTGCTTATGAAAAAAAGTCTCTCATACTTTCAAACTTGAGTACCACATTGGGTAATGTTAGATAGAACTCCACATTGGGTAAAGTTCCAATTCCTATTTCTGAAAGGTATGTGAAAAGTAAATTTTTATCTTGCTTTAAGCTTAGACTTTGGTGGAATTTATCAAATTTTTTGATTATTTGCAAAACCATTGATCCTATTTTGGGATAACGGCTCTGGATTCTTAGTCTTCCTTAATTGGGGGTTACTGGGAAGTGGGGTCATTACAATTGGTATCAGAGCATGGTTTTCCATCTAATCTCTAATAATTATTAAATTTTACAAATTCCTTAGAGCCCAAGGAAGCTATTAGAGGATTTTCCAAAGATAGAGGTGTCTATAAAAGGATCACAATCTGGGGGATGGAAAGATTTTCCTCCACCCCACTAGTCGGTCTATGAGGACTCCTGGATTATGTGTGACTTCCTGGTCGAAATCGGAGGATTTGACTCAAAATAAGATACCTCTAGGTCTTCTCTCATCTGTCTACGTCCCTTCCCTACCATGTTCATTGAATAACTATAAGATATTAGGGTTTCTCTCTCTCGATCCCCTCCTGAGTTCATGGTAAGCATAATAAGTATTAAGGAATCCTCCACCAAATAATAAAAAGCATGTAAGAAAGATGTCATGGACATAAGTCTAAATGATGAAACTTAGACTAAGATTAGTTGCATGCTTAAGTTTGCATGGCCCGTGTTTTTGTGCCCTTGGATACCCTTAGGAGAATGATGAGTTTAGAATGTCTCGTAGGAAGATGAGGAGAGTGATAGACTTAGAGGAAGAAGCCTCCAGGAAGTGGAAGAGACTTGATGCATCCTCCAATAACAATGCTCAACCCATAACCTTAAGCGGTGGATAGGAAAAGAGAAGACATGATGAGTTGGACATCATAGTTGACCATACATGTAAGTAGGTGGGTTAGACATGGATGCTTTACATAGAGGTTTTGAGTACACATGATAACCATAGAATATGTGTGGTTGTTTTACCCTTAGTGCCTGGTGATGACTCGGCCTTGGGTGGGTCATGCCTGTTGAGGGTGAGGGATATCTCCCTCATTGATAAGTTTAGTGGTGACCATATAGAAACCCTAATGGGCATATATGAGTAGAAAGAGGCATTCACATATGTAGAAGTGAGTGGAATCATGTTTTAGAACTGAGCAGGAAGGGTTATGCCTGATAGTTTATGAGATAAGCATGCAGAGATTTGGATGATCTTGGCAGGACAAGTTTTGATAATACATTCACCTAGGTAGGAATAATTGTGTATCCTTACAAACTTGACCCATATTTTGAGAGAGAACCTCCAGTGGTAGTACCAGTTATGGGGATAGATCTTGATAAGGAGTGAGAACCAGATAAAGAAGGTTGGAGGCCTAGACTCTAGGATATGAGGAACCATGAGAAGGTTTGGTATGATATGGCCTAGAATAGACGACCCTGAGTAGATGCATGTGGTTGCCTCATGTACGGTCCTTAGAGGCTTGTTGTATCTTAGATTCCTTTAGAGGAACCAAACCCTAGAAAAGAGAAAGAGGCTCCTAGTACAAGTATACAGATGATATAAGTGCCTACCTTTTAGGTGTAGGAAGGAGAGTTCCAAAGACCCTGAAGAGGTATGGTATGGTAACAAGTGATGAGGATTGAAACCCAGTTGGTTGTCCTGATGAAGGACTCTAAGGGTTGTTCACGTGGAAGAGGTAGTATATGACATATCATGTATAGTTTTGGTTCATGTTTGAGTAGTTGAGCATGCAGTTTAGATAGCTGATGCATAAGAGGTGGACCTGGGGTTCCTGGACCAAAGAGGGGAAGTAGCAGTGCCTGGCTCACATAATACTCATGAGGCTGAAGGAGTTCATAAGGAATTAAGCGTGGAACCCCCCATGTATTAGAGTAAAAGGATACCCCACTAGAACTGAGATATATGAGGCACTTATGCAAGTTAGTGACTTATGTATGTATGATATGGATCCAACCTTGAGGAATGATGAACAAGTATGGCATACCCAGAAACTTAGAATGGCTTAATAGGGTATCTTATTTCTATCCATGTGCATGGGTATCCAGATAGGAGCTATGCATATACATGAGGATACAATCTTTGGGTGCAAAGACATTTGTGACCTCAGTTACTATCAAGTGATAGTTTTCTCCTATTCTGGGAAGGGACCCTTCATGTTGGATTGAGCACCAACTCTCATTTAGGTTTGAGGTAACCTGAAGAGGTCACTTATAAGGGATTGATGAGCTAAGTGTAAGAGCACATAGTATGAGCATAAATATATTGACCCATGTGTGAACATCTCTCATGGGCATGAAGGTATGTTGACATGGAGGTAGCATGTATGGGGACATATCGAATTAGGTAGGTCGCCATGATTCCTATGAGGGATGCAAGGTTAACCATGAGTGCCAGAGAGATGATGGCGTTTGGGTGAGGATTCAAGGATGAGATGTGGTTGAGTATCAACAAAGGAACCACGAACTACTGTAGAATCCTAAGTCAATACTAATGTCAAGTAGGGATAAGACTGATGGGAGTAGGGGTTGTCTGTTCCCTAAATGAACAAAATCATAGGGTCAGGAGATAACATCTACCTTTGCCCGAGGGCCATGGGTTAGGAGGTTGTCCCCCTTCGTGAGTTCATGGGGCCTAAGGGGTAAATGTGAGAGGCACACCATAGATGCATAAGGGTGAGATCACCCCAAAAGTACTGGAACCTTAGAGGCCTTGAGGAAATGACTAAGGATTATATATATGAGTAATATGAAGACCCAAAAGTGTTTGGGAACAACCTTTCCACGGATGTAAACATAGAATTGAGATATTCATGGTGTGGAGACATGTGAAGTATGTTTCATCTTAGACTGGAAAGTGTAATGGTGATGTGTGTTGCACCATCTCTACTCTTAAAATAGGATGAACTTTGTATTTGGAGTGCAGCCAAATGCTTATTTCATCATGTTATGGGAGTGATTGATAGGAATAAAATGCATGCCATACTAAGGATGTAAGTGATATGAGTAGTATACTAAAGTTGAAATCTTTCTATGATGAATGGAGGAGTACCACAACTTTTTGAGAGTATATCAGATAGATGGCGTGAAAGCATAGATTAACTAAGGTAATCATCATATGAGGACATGCTTGTCAAGGGAAGTTTGGATTTTAAGATTGGGATGGATAATTGAGATGATGGATGCAAGATCTTGAAGTTTACCTGACTCAGACAGACCTAAATCCAAGACTAGGACGATGAGAGGAGTATACGGAAAAGTATGTCTTCACTACCATCCAACACACATGGAAGATAATGTGGTAACAAATACTCTTAGCCAAGATACAACTCTGGTATACAACTATCTTGTTTAGCCAATGGATAGACTGGAGGAGGTTCCTAGGTTAATCCTGTAATCATTGGAAGACAAGACATGTGTGGTTAACATCTAGATACAACCAGACGTGTAGACCGAGTTGATGGTTTCTGGGAGCTTGACCAGATGAAAGGTTTCTTAGAAGAACCTCAGATGTACCTCTGTGGGAGAGTAGGAGGTGAAATCCACTACTAGAGTGTTTTAGTGTTTTTGAGGGTTGGCTCTTGAGGAATCATGTCGTGTAAGAAGCTCATGATTTTATGTACATCGTACACCCTGATACTACCAAGATGGTTAAGGTTTGCAGCAGTACGTGGAATGAGGAAGAATATAGAGGTGCTTGTAGCCAGTGGCCATACATGCCAGAGGGTGAAGGACAAATACCAGTAACTCAGTGGATTGCTACAGATAATGAGGAGTCCCCGATGGGGAATGGGAGCAAATCACCATGGAAATTGTGGTGAGTCTCCCCAAGACCATGGGTTATGGTAGATTGCCTTGTCAAATAAACACATTCCCTTGCTTAAGAGAGCACTACTAGTGTGATAGATCTGGTTGGACCATATATATATACATATATATACATATACTTATATATATATATATATATATATATATATATATATATATATATATATAGAGAGAGAGAGAGAGAGAGAGAGAGAAAGAGAGAGAGAGAGGGAGAGAGAGAGAGAGAGAGACAGTTCAACTACATAATAATTTGAGTTCAAATATTATTGAGCATGGCTGTAAGTTTGCTTCCATGTTGTGGAAGTAGATACATGAAGAACTGGATACTAGATTGAAGATTTGTACAACATATCACCCATGACCGATGAACAATCAACAAAGTGTGATCCAGACTTTAGAAGGTCTGATGAGAGCATGTGCTTGTTTGGGGTGGATCGTAGGAGCAATACTTTCCCCTAGTGAGTTTGTTTATTACGACGGATACCACAGCCAGTATCGAGATGTATGAAGCTCTTTAGGGGAGGACGTGTCAGTCACTGCTTCACTAGGATGAGGTCGATGAGAAGACCTATAGAGGTCATAGAAACCACAGTTATATGCTGAGAAAGTCACTTTGATCAAGCAATGGCTGATAAAGCCCAGGATCGACAAGAGTCGCATGCTGACGCGAAGCGGACTGACTCACACTTCACTATGGGCGAACATGTGTTTTAGAAATATGACCCCTCTGAGCTACAATTGAGATTAGAGGAAAGCTGAGTCCCCGTTACATGGACCCGTTTGAGGTTTTGGAATGGATTTGTGGAGCTACATTTGGTTTATCCTTACCCCTCAGGATAATATGATGTATGGTGTGTGTCTGTCTAGAGCACTATGTGATGTACCCGAGCCATGTACTGAGCATTAAACCTATTGAACTCCAAGGGAGGCTCACTTACCTTGAGCTACCTATGAGGGTATGAGATACCAAGGTGAGAGAGAGCTTAGGAGTAAAGGATAGAGATGGAAAAGGTTCTTTGGAAGAACCATGGAGAGGATGAAGCCACATGAGAGCTGAAGATGGACATGGAAAAAGCCTTATCCTGAATTGTTTGTATGTTTGGTGGAATTTTGAGGGCAAAATTCTTATAAGAGGGGAAGGATGTTACAATCCCAATTTTTAGGCGTATATGGTTTGAAATGCAATTTCTCCAATAAGATGTATGATTATGAAATTGTATGATTTATGTGTAATGAGTGAATTTCTTTGATAATATTTCCTTTAAATATATGATTTCGTGGATCCTAATGAGTCAGTGAGTACAATATGATTAAAAGAAAAGAAAAGTTGAGTGAAATCAAATAATGCATAAAAGGAAAAGAAATTAAGATAATGATGAGATATATGTGGAATTCTCTGGAAAGTTGTATGATTGTTCATCATGGATTAGATTTCAAATACACATGGTTTCTAATGGTAAAAGGAATCCAAATAAAGGATATAAAAGAGTAAGAGAGAGAAAACATGATTAAAATATGCCTTTTTAAGTGATAACTTGCTTATTAAGAAAAGTTTGTCATACTTTTGAATTTGAGTACCACACTCAACACGCAAGTAGTTTAAGTCATTATGGACTTTACTTTAAAATTTGGGAGAAAAAGGAGTTTCCATGATGTGTGGGCAATACATTTAAGGTTTTACTAAAAGGGTAAGGTTCAACCACTTAACATGTTCCAATTAATCCCAAAAATTATATTTAAGTTGGGGAAGACTTTAGTGTGTTTCCTTGAAGTTTTCATAGTAGAAGAGTAACCCTTATGGTCTATAGAAAATTGAGAAAGAAAGAAGGATCGATGTGCAATATATATATATATATATATATATATATATATATATATATAATACGAAATCAATTAAGAGATTTCTATCATAGGTGTAAACATTTATTCTGTCACGTGCCTTAGTGGCGTCTGGATCACCAATTGATGGCTCTGAAGCCATCTTCTACCTCAGGCTTGGTTAGGAAACTCAGATTACAACTGTAAAAGGCTTTCCAATTTCTCTTTCTCTCCTAGCCACATCTATCCCTGAAACCTTTCCCAACATATCTGGGATATCCGTACGAACACATATACCCTTGGTTTGCTGTGTTTTCATGAGGGTTTGAGATAGTTCCCATAATCATTTGGGAGTTAGGCTCTAATAGCTGTTGGCCATGCTAGACACACCTATACAAGGTGTTGAAAGCACCTCTCCGTGGGGATAGACGGGGGTAAGAGATCTCCATGACTCAAGGGAAGCCCTCCCTACTGCCAATTCCATCGCCAGACCATTGTTCTCTTCCCCCTTTCTTCTCTGCACCTATCAGTGAACTTTCTTTCCTTCCCCTGATCTCGGATACCCTGAGCAATCAACCACCACCAATAAGTCTGGTAGGTGGTGGCGGTGACTTTTTGACCTTCGCCCAAAGCTAGATGGCCCTAATGACCAGAGTCAACTTTAGGTTGACTTGGCCTGGAACCCACTCCTGCAACCCAGCCTCATCGTGAGGAAGGAGACGACCGGGTGGGTGAATGGTCTTCCTTGCCCTGGGGGTAAATCTATAAGGTAAGGACATACTAGTCTTTTGCACGCTTTCTTTGCACAAGACAAGCAGGCACATCTTGCCAAGCTGGCTTGAGTCGATTGGCTTGGCCTAGGCCGGCGGCCAGTTTGGATGGTGAGATGGTAGCTGAGGTGGCACCTCGTGATTGGTCTGATTATCAAAATCTTACAATATGTATAAAATAATAATTGGTAACTTGGATTAAGACAAATTATATATGAAAATTGATCAAAAAATGCAAGAAATTCACTAAAAATATAATTGAAGCCTAGATCTGCTTGCAATTTGAAAAGTATATAAAGTTGGCACATTTAATGAATTTATGAAAGATAAACCCTAATTTTGATGTTAATGAGTTTTGGTAAAGTTCTTTGGATACTTTAAAGCCATTATTTACTTGTTGATGATAAAAGGAACAATTGGATCTAAAAGGGATGATCTTTATGCATAATTGGGTTAATTTAGGGCTTCATGTATATGATGTGCATTAATGGACTAAGAAACCCTAATTTAGGTGATTATGAGTTTTAATGAGTTATATTTAATGAACCTATGTATAACACAGAGATAGGATAATCCTAAGCCTAATTAGGAATAAAGGGGCTTAAATATTGATAATTTATGTAATTAGGGTTTTATGATGTAGAAAGCTATTTTAGGGTTTGTTGACCTAAAAAGGTAAAGTTTAGGAAAAGATCTAAGAAACCCAAAGGAAAACCTAATTCAACCTAGAAACCCTAGAAGGGATTCCCAAGTCATTAAAAGAGTCTATGATGAGTATGTAATGATTAGGTAATGCATGCTTTTTAGGATTTAGACTGCTTGTGTGATTTTCTTGACTTGGTTAATTGGACTTCCTGATTGGATTGGGTAGTTTCTTGATTAATTGAGATCTCCAAATCAGGTATGTGGTTATTTTATGATTACTTGTTAGTTTCAGGGTGATTTCTAAAGTTTCATCAATTGCATGAAAATAACTGCTTTGATGACTTTATTTTCTACAATCTATAAAGTGACTATGATTATCATCATGTAAACACACACACACACACACACACACACACACAGATATATATATATATATATATATATATATATATATATGACTTGCCCGAACCTACATACCATCTGTGGATGTAAGATTAAGAGGACCAAACTCTGGAGGGAAGGTCGTAGATGGTCAAACCCCAGAGGGAAGACCACAGGGCACCTAGAGAGATGACCCATAAGGTACCAAGCTCAGGATGGAGAGGGTAGCTTAAAGTCTCTTGCAAGGACTGGACCCTAAGAGAGGGTATCCAAGAGGATGAGTAAAAGCAGTTGAGAAGTTATATTGAAAATGTAATCTTGGATTCTTAACAACTATTTGATGTAATTAGGTTGTTATGAAATACATGCATGTTATTGGTTGCCACCACATACCAGCATATTCGTTATTCTGACCGACGTCTTATTTGTCAGCATTTTAGGAATATTTAAAAAGGACAAATAGTAAAGTGATATTTGAAGAATAAATTTAATTAAAGAAAGGAGGATTTAGTTAGATATAATTCCACATTGGGTAAAGTTCCAATTCCCATTTTTGAAAGGTATGTGAAAAGTAAACTTTTATCGTTCTTTAAGCTTAGACTTTGGTAGAATTTATTAATTATTTTTTATTATTTGCAAAAACCATTGATCCTATTTTGGGATAATGACTCTGGATTCTTGGTCTTCCTTAATTGGGGGTTACCGGATAGTGGGGTCATTACAATTGGTATCAGAGTGTGGTTTTCCATCTAATCTCTAATAATTATTAAACTTTACGAGTTCCTTAGAGCCCAAGGGAGTTATTAGAGGATTTTCCAAAGATGGAGGTGTCTAGTAAAGGATCACAATCTGGGTGCTGGCAAGATTTTCCTCTGCCCCACTAGTCGGTCTATGAGGACTCCCAAATTCTATGTGACGGCCTGGCCGAAATTGAAGGATTTGACTCAAAATAAGGTACCTCTAGGTCTTCTCTCGTATGTCTGCGTCCCTTCTCTCGTTCATTGAATAACTATAAGATATTAAGGTTTCTTTCTCTACACCCCTTCTGAGTTTAGGGTAAGCATAATATGGATTAAGGAATCCTCCACCAAATAATAAAAAGCATGTAAGAAAGATGTCATGGACATAAGTCTAAATGATGAAACCTAGAATGAGATTACTTGCATGCTTAGTTTGCATGGCCTGTGTTTCTGTGCCCTTGGATACACCTCTGGAGAATGCTGAGTTTAGAATGTCTTGTAGGAAGATGAGGAGTGGGATAGCCTTGGAGGAAGAAGCCTCTAGGAAGAGGAAGAGAGCTGCCACATCCTCCGAGAATGATGCTCAACCCAAAACCTTAAGCAGTGGATAGGAAAAGAGAATACATGATGAGTTGGACATCATAGTTGACCATACATGTAAGTATGTGGGTTAGACATGCATGCTTTATGTAGAGGTTTTGAGTACGCATGAGAACCATAGACTATGTGTGGTTTTTTGACCCCTAGTGCCTTGAGGTGACCCGACCTTGGGTGGGTCGTTCCTGTTGAAGGTGAGGGATTGCTCCCTCATTGAGAAGTTTATTGGTGACCTAATAGGAACCCAAATGGGCATATATGAGCTGAAAGAGGCATGCACCTATGTAGAAGTGAGTGGCATCAGGGATGGCAGTAGGTTTTATACCCAAGCCAAAAGGGTTTTGCCTGATAGTTTATGAGATAAGCATGCAGAGATTTGGATGATCTTGGCTAGACATAAGTTTTGATAGTACGTTTCACCCATGTAGGAATAGATGTGTATACTTAAAAGATTGACCCATTTTCTAAGAGAAAACCTCCAAGTGGTAGGACCAGTTATGGGGTTATCTCTCGAGAAAGAGTAAGACCCAGATAAAGAAGGTTGGAGGCCTAGACTCTAGGATATGAGGAACCATGAGAAGGTTTGGTATGATATGGCCTATAATAGACAACCTTGAGTAGATGAATGTAGTTGCCTCATGTACAATCCTTAGAGGTTTGTTTTACCTCAGATGCCTTTAGAGGAACCAAATCCTAGAAAAGAGAAAGAGGCTCCTAGTACATGTCTATAGATGATATAAGTGCCTACCTTTTAGGTGTAGGAAGGAGAGTTCCAAAGACCCTGGAGATGTATGGTATGGTAATAAGTGATGAGGCTTCACATCCAGTTGGTTGTCATGGTGAAGGACTCTAAGGGTTGTGTGGTTCATGTTTGAGCAGCTGAGCATGTAGTTTAGGTAGTTGATGCATAAGAGGTGGACCTCTGGTTCCTGGACCAAAGAGGGGAAGTAGTAGTATCTGGTGCACATAATACTCAGGAGGATGAGTGAGTTCATAAGGAATTAAGCATGGAACCCCCCATGTATTAGAGAAAAAGGAAACACCACTTGAACTGAGATATATGAGCCACTTATGCAAGTTAGTGAATTATATATGTATGATATGGATCCAACCTTGAGGAATGATGAACAAGTATGGCATACCCATAAACTTAGAATTGTTTTATAGGTTATCTTCTTGCTAGCCATGTGCATGGGTATCCAGAGAGGAGCTATGCATATACATGAGGATACATTCTTTGGGTGCAAAGATGTTTTGTGACCTCTATTACTATCAAGTGATAGTTTTCTCCTATCTTGGGAAGGGACCCTTCATGTTGGAGTGAGCACCAACTCTTGTTTAGATTTGAGGTAACCTTAAGAGGTCACTTATAAAATCTTTATGAGATAAACATAAGAGAACGTAGTATGAGCATGAATCTATAGACCCACGAGTGAACATCTCTCACAGGCATGAGGGTATGTTGCCATGGAGGTAGCATGTATGGGGAAATACTGAGTTAGGTAGGTCACCATGATTCCTATGAGGGATGCAAGGTTAACCATGAGTGCCCAGAGAGATGAGAGAATTCAGGTGAGGATTAAAGGATTATATGTGCTTGAGTATCAACAAAGGAGAGCTATAGTAGAATCCTAAGTCAATACTAAGGTCAAGTAGGGATAAGATCGATGGGAGTAGGGGTTGTCTATTCCCTAAATGCACAAGACCATAGGGTCGGGAGGTAAAAGCTACCTTGGCTCGAGGCCCATGGGTTAGGAGGTTGGCCCCCTTCATGAGTTCATGGGGCCTTAGGGGTAAATGTGAGAGGCACTCCCTAGATGCATAAGGGCGAGATCACCCCAAAAGTACCGACACCTTAGAGACCTTGAGGAAATGACTAAGGATTATATATATATATATATATATATATATATATGAGTAATATGAAGACCCAAAAGTGTTTGGGAACAACCTTTCCATGGATGCAAACATAGAATTGAGATATCCATGGTGTGGAGACATGTGAAGTATGTTTCAGCTTAGACTAGAAAGTGTAATGGTGATGCATGCTGCACCATCTCTACTCTTGGAATGGGATGAACTTTGTATTTGGACTGTAGCCAAATGCTTATTTCATCTTGTTATGGGAGTGAGAGACAGGACAAAACACATGCCATACTTAGGATGAAAGTGATATGAGTAGTGAATACTTAAGTTGAAACCTTTCTATGATGAATGGAGGAGTACTACACCTTTTTGAGAGTATATCAGATAGATGGTCTGAAAGAGTAGATGAACTAAGGTAATCATCATATGAGGACAGGCTTGTCAAGAAAAGTTTGGATTTTAAGATTGGGATGAATAATCGAGATGATGGATGCACGAGCTTGAAGTTTACCTGAATCAGATAGACCTAAATCCAAGATAAGGATGAAGAGAGGAGTATACAGAAGAGTATGTCTTCACTACCATCCAGCACACATGGAAGATAATGTGGTAACATATACTCTTAGCCTAGGCACAACTCTGGTATATAGATGTCTTATTTAGCCAGTGGATGGACTCGAAGAGGTTGTCAGATGAACCCTGCAATCATTGGAAGATGAGACCTATGTGGTTACCATCCAGATATAACCAGACATGTAGACCGAGTTGATGGTTTCTTAGAGCTTGATGAGATGAAAGGTTTGTTATAAGAACCTCAGTTGTACCTCTCAGGGAGAGTAGGTGGTGCAATCCACTACTAGAGTTTTTTAGGGTTTTCTCTTGAGGAATCATGTCGTGCAAGAAGCTCATGATTTTAAGTACATCATACACCCTGATACTACCAAGATGGTTAAGGTTTGCAGTGGTACCTGGAATGAGGAAGAATATAGAGGTGCATGTATCCAGTTGCCATACATGCCAGAGGGTGAAGGCCGAACACCAATAACTCATTGGATTGATACAAATGGTGAGGAGTCCCCGAGGGGGAATGGGAGTAGATCATCATAGACATTGTGGTGAGTCTCCCCAAGAATAAGAGAGATCATTATGCAATAAGGGTTATGGTTGATCACCTTACCAAATCAACACATTCCTCTACTTAAGAGAGCACTTCCAGTATGACAGATTTGGTTGGACCATATATATATATATATATATATATATATATATATATATATATATATATATATATATATATATATATATATATATATATATATATATATATATATATGAGAGAGAGATAGTTCAACTGCTCAGTAATCTGATTTCAAATATTCTTGAGCATGGCTTTAAGTTTGCTTCCATGTTGTGGAAGTAGATACATGAAGAACTGGATACTAGATTGAAGATTAGTATAGCATATCACCCCTCCCTGATGGACAATCAAGAGAGTATGATCAGGACTTTAGAAGGTCTAATGAGAGCATATGCTCTTGTTTGGGGTGGATCGCAGGAGCAGTACTTGCCTCTAGTGAGTTTACTTGTTATGATAGCTACCACGACTAGTATCGGAATGTATGAAGCTAGTTATGGGAGGACGTGTCAGTCAAAACTTCACTATGATGAGGTCAGTGAGAAGACCTTGTAGAGGTTAGAGAAACCATAGTTATATGCTGAGAAAGTTGCTTTGATCAAGCAATGGCTGAGAAAGCCCATGATCGATAGGAGTCACATGCTGATGCAAAGCAGAATGACTCACACTTCACTATGGGTGAACATGTGTTTTAGAAATCTGACCCCTCCGATCCACAACTGAGATGAGAAGAAAGCTGAGTCCCCAATACATGGGCCCGTTTGAAGTTTTGGAACGGATTGGTGGAGTTGTGTTTGGTTTAGCCTTACCCATCAGGATAATATGATGTATGATGAGCGTCCAGTCTTGAGCACTATGTGATGTACCCGAGCCTTGTACTAAGCATTGAACCTATTGAACTCCAAGGGAGGTTGACTTACCCTGAGTTACCTACAAGGGTACGAGATACCAAGGTGAGAGAGAGCTCAGAAGTAAAGGATAGAGATGGTAAAGGTTCTTTGGAAGAACCATAGAGAGGGTGAAGCCACATGAGAGCTGAAGATGGACATGAAAAAAGTCTTATCCTGAATTGTTTGTGTGTTTGATGGAATTTTGAGGGCAAAATTCCTATAAGAGGGGAACGATGTTACAACCCCAATTTTTGGGCTTATATGGTTTGAAATGTAATTTCTCCAATAATATGTATGATTGTGAAATTGTATGATTTATGTGTAATGAGTGGATTTATTTGATAATATTTCCTTTAAATGTATGATTTGTGGATCCTAATGAGTTAATGAGTCCAATATGATAAAAAGGAAAGAAAAGTCCAATATGATTTCATGGATCCTAATGAGTTAGTGGATTTCTTCTTGGGTTTTCTACCATCTTGGCTCAAGTTTTTTCTTCTAGAAGTTTGTTCTTCTCAGTAGAGGCGAGTTTTATAACCCTCTTTACTTATATTGTTTACTATAATCTTGTGAGCTCATGCTCTTGCTTAAGAATGGTGATTTAAGCATTAATAAGCTAACCTTGTCTGGGATTTCGATTTTTATGGTGTTTACTATTTTGTTTCTAGTTATAGATGAAATTGTAATCATGTGCATGTTCTTACTAAGAAAGGAGGTGACTTAGTTCAGGTTGGTATCACCACCTATGGTTCTAATCACCTATTAATCGATGGTCCATATTAGGGTTTCTAGGTTGTTGTCTTCTCTAAACACATGTCCCGATGGTGTGGTCTTCATTACAACCGAAGGTGGTGACCAAGGGTGATGAATGATGGTTTGAACTGATAGTCACACCTTAGGTTAGTGTTAGGCTCTCTTTGGAATCTCAATGAGCAATTGTTTGATTCTCTAATGATGTTATCAATCAATGATGACATTGGCTTAATATATGATGGTGTTAAATGAATATAGTGCTGATGCTATCAACTGATGGCGACCTAAGATGTCACAACCAATGGTAGATTAGGTCACACAACTAATGGTGACTTAAGGCTTTAAATGTAGCTTCAATTAAGCCATAAACCAATGGTTTCTTGGTTCAATTGATCTAATGGTTAGACTTATATTCCAATGGATGGTTTTAAAATATGAACTTGATCTAATGGTTAGGACCTAGCACTTCTTCTTCTAATAGTTTTGAATAATGTATTTAATCTAATGATTGAGATTTTATGATTCAAAATTCAATGGTTTTCATTGAAATATATAAGTATTATATGTGAGTTCTAATAATTGGAATTTGATGGTTTCCTTCATGTGATCAATTTTAGGAGTTTGATTGTTGACATGATAACTTGCTTAAAATATACAACTAATGATGGGTTTTAACCCCACAATCTATGCTGCCCCTTTTATGTTATTAAATAAGTGATTTTTAGAGTTTAATATTGACTCTTTCTAGGTCACAACTCAATGGCTTTACATATGGTTTGTTAAGGTGTTTACTTGTGTAAATAACCAATGGTCTTATCTTTTCAACATCTAATGGTTCTGGGTGATGTTGTGGTATGGTGATATGGGTTGAATGATGATGGAACCAATGGAGGGCTACCCTTAATAAGGTGTTCTTACCTTTTCACTCATATGAATAGAAGGTAAAACGACCATATTGTGTTGATATGTAACCCTAATGGGATATAGCTTGTTACACTTAATCCTAATGAACTCATGTGATGGTGATTAACTATGATCGACCTACCTTAATGGAATTATAGAACAATGGAGTCTCTCTTATTGTTGTGGAGCTCTAGTATACTATAACCCAAAGGTTACACCTTGAAATATGTGTGGATCCACTTGAGATATGTGTGGATCCATACTTGAGATAGTATGGAATGTGATGATGATGTTTGTGCCTTATGCATCCAAGATTATATGGGGATGCTATGGGTTAAGGTTTGTGAATGAATGCTGAACTATAACTTCAATGTAACTTACCTTGCTAAATCTAACCCTAATGCAAGTAGAGAATGATGGTTATTAATGTTATCTTTCTTTGAGTGATTAATATAATGATGGAATATCCTTCCTAATGAATGATTGAAACTCTAATGTGTTAACTAGTGGTCATCATACCTTTATGATTTATGCTTTCTTATACTAAACTTGTACACTATAAGTATGATGATGACCAATCATATAGCTTACTTATATGTGATATATTAAGGGAATGCTCTTAACTGCTAAGATAACCCTGCAATGTTATCATGTAAACATCTTTTAGTTATTAAATGCAATATCATGCTGAGCTCATGGATCACATGTGTTGTGATGTTTGTTGAGCCTTGTTATAAGGCATGGAAAGATACTGATGAACTTGTAAGGAATATGTGATGGTCTTAATGACCCTTGGGCATGGTTGATCCCTAAATGAGGTGTAATCCTATTATGATGACAAGGGTTGATACCCTGTGATATTGTGAAGGATTTATCTCATGTGATAGTGTGATCACAAGTGTAGTCTCTTGAATGGCAATGAATAGTACCATGTGATGATGATGTGATAACAAGTATAGTCTTTTGATTTACAAGTGAATAGTTCCTAGTCATATTGAGATCAAAAATTATGTCTCATAAATTTTATACCTTCTAAAGTTGTAATATGGCAATACTTTCTAGAGAGAAATTAGGGTTTGTTTGTCCACTTGTTTGATGTAGCCTTAATTAACCCAATTGGAGATAACTAATCAAGTGAAACCCTAATCATGTAGTGTCATGTGCCATAGAACCAACTTCAGTGTCAGAACTTGTTGGATGGTACAACGAGTATTCCTAAGGGAAACTCAGAGCGCATATTGTTGAGTATGCAGGGTGCTTGTCATCCTGACACCAAGTGTTAAATTCTTTGTCTCTTACCTTCCACTTTACTCAAGTTAGCTTCAACTATTTCAAGAGTTTGATGGCTACGATCATACCTAGCCCACTTTTTGAGAATGACTGTGGTCGGGTCTCAATGATTATAACATGATGTGATTAGAGGACAACTACTGTTGTACCTTTGTGATTGGGTTTGAATACCCAAGATGCTAGCATCATGACCTGTGCTAAGGTGGGCTAATTATAGGACTATAGGTCGCTATTTTTAGTTTGACTATATGTCACTACGGTGCAGACTCATACTGATTGAGTATGGAGAAGATCTTAGAGCCTGTCTCTACTTAGATCTTATATGGAACTGATTGCGACCAAGCGGTGGTCTATTGGACTTTGAGTGGTACAACTGAAACTCCCCAAGGCATAATAAAAGATGTAAGATAGATGTGTAGCATATCTATTTAGCATCATACACAACACTTCATATTGGATGATAACCCTTTTTTTCTTTATTTTCACTGAGATCATATATAGTACAATAAGAGATGATAGATATGCTTATGTTTTAGTTATGCTCATGTTGTAAGCATGCTTATGTTGTCAGATATACTGACACTGATAGTTAAGATGATGATGCTAGATATGTTTAATATTGCTAGCCATGCCTATGTAATTAGAAATGCTTAAACTGCTAATCATGCCTATGTAGTTAATTGTGCTATGATGTTAGTTCTACTTAGGATATAGATTTGTTCCCTTTATTTGACATGCCAATATTGATAGCCATGTTATGATACTAGACATATTCATGATATTAGGGATGCTTATGCTACTACATTGCTTGTGCTGGTAGCAAGACATATGATAATAGTCAGATTAATGATGATGATTGTTATTTGATGCAATTTGATGAAATTTGAGTAGATATCTATCCAGAGAAATGGATTTACCTATTACTTTATATACATTGATAATCATACTTATTGCTAAGCTTATTTTCTTAATCTATTTAGCATACTTGAACTGTTCAATCTGTTCAATTGATTATTAAATACTCCAACTGCTCAATTATCTACTGTTTAATCTGATGTAATCAATATCTATTGGAGAGAGTTATATCTCTTGCTAGGACTGGGTCTCACCTCGTGGATCACCAAATCTTTTTAGGTGATCGACAACAGTGGCAGTAGAACCATGGTAGAAAGGGAAATTGAGGTGATGAGCCCTCAAAATGGTAGCTTAGTGTCTAGTGTGTTCTAGAGTCATCCTTGTACTCTTAGGAATGGGTGAAAAGTTTATATATGATGTTTTTATTCAATCGATCTTTCGATACCATGTCGATACTTGTATATGTGAAATATATGGATAGTGTTCCTTTGTAAAGTTTATACTATAGTTGAGGCTACATCGTATTTGTAAAGGTTATTGAGCATTATGTAAATATTCATGAGAAATTGGGAAATGTTGAAATCAGTTATAATTTACCCTATTTTCTGGGTTTCTATTACACTAATGAGTAATCATGTTTTGTGTTTTGAGTAATCTCGTTTAGTGTAATGGGTTCTCAAAATATAGAAGAAGCTACGTCAAAGTAACAAGCATTTAATCAGTTCCCTAAATTGGAGATCTACGCAATTATTGTGATTAAGTCCCTCTTTCTTCACAAAGTTCTCTAGGCCACTAGAAAACTTCTTTTCCCATGGAACTTTAAGGGGAACTTACTTATAACATTAGAAACTTAATCTAATTTTTAGGAATTAGAGGAACAAGTCAAATGGCCAGACATAGCTCTTTTTTAAAATCCTTGATTTAATCACCTACACCACATTGAGGGTCCTTTTTATCCCAAAATTTAGAGGAAAGTCTACAATGAATTTACCTAGGTGTGTGCAAATATATTGACCAAAAATCAAAAGGAAAAGAACCTTTTATTAATGTGCAAGTCATTCACTTTTAAGAAATATTTGATGTATTAAAACACAACCATTTCTCTTCCTTTCTTTTCTATTTTCTTTATTTTAATTACTTTTCTTATTAGGAGCCATGTGAAACCAAAATTTAACCCCTAGTTATCATCCACAAAACTTTCTAGAGGATTGTACATAATTCTCAAAAGCATATTATTTTTATCTAGTATTTGTTGCCTTTGTATTTTCTTCTTTTCCTTTTCCCTTATATTCATTATTGGGTCAACAAAATAGTAAGAACCCACGAAATTAATAAAAAAAGGTATTTTGCAAGGAATACCATTCTTTAAAAACAATGCACGCCATATATTTAATATGTCGTTTTTATTCAAATAATTGTATTTCAACCAAACAAAATACAAGTAAAATTGAGGTTCTAAATCCTTCCCCTCTTATAGAAATTTTGTCCTCAAAATTTGACTAATCATATAGGAAATTCAGAAAGAAACTTTTCCATGTCCGTCCTTTGACCCCATGCTTCATCCCCTCCACGATGCTTCCAAAGAACCTTCACCATCTGTATCTTTTATTCCTGAGTTCTCTCCCATGTTGGTATCGAGTACCCTCACAGGTGACTTAGGGTATGTCAGCCTACCCCATAGTGTGATAGGCTCAGTGCTTAGCACATGGCTAGGATCCTCAACTTGGTTCTTGAAATTGGGCACATGGAACCCATCACACATCATACTATAGATGATAAGCAGATTCATCAATCCGTTCTAGGATCTCAAATCGAATCACATATCAGGCACTCAACTTTCCTCTATTCTTAGCTATAGATCAGATGGGTCCAATTTTTAGAAACACATGTTCACCCACGGTGAAGTGCAAGTCAGTCTACTTCACATCAACATATGAATTTTTTTGATCCTGGGCTCTCCTTAGCCTTTTCCTGATCAAAGAAACTTTATCATCATATATTTGTAGTTCCTATGACCTCAGCTAAGGTCCTCCCACATACATCATCCCAGTGTAGAGGTGACCAACACAACCTCTCATAAAGAGTTTGATGCAGAGGTATCCCACTACTGGCTTGAGTATCTATCATTATAGGAAAATTCAACTAAGGGCAAGTATTTCTCCTATGATGCACCCCATTCGAGTACCCATGTTCTCAATGAAACATTTAAGGTTTGAATCATCTTAACTAGCTATCCATCAGTCTAGGGGTGATAAGCTACACTAAAATCCAATCTTGTACTAAGTTTTTTTAATGCACTTATTTTCACAACTTAGGAATGCAATTTGGGTTATGTTCATAAATACTCAAACTTAAAACACCATGCGAGTGAACTATTTCCTTAGTAGATGGTTCAACTAAACCCATGCTACATCCTGATCTTTCTTTATCATTCAAAAACTCACACAAAACCAATAGTAGTTGGGTCACATTTCCTCTCAGGAATCTCAATTGGTTGTAGTAACCCACTAGGTCATTGGTGTTCGACCTTCACCATCTGGTATATACTTCTATCTCTCTCTTCATTCCCAGAAATATCATTGTAAGTATGTAATTATCTTCATGGTGTCAGGGTGTAGTGTATACTTAGAACCACTGACATCTTACAAATTATGAATCTTTAAGGGTGAATCCTTTGAATCCTGAATATGACTTTCATATTTTACTCCGCCATTCACACCAATAAAGATATATGTATGAGGCTTATCCATTAAACCCTTCATCTCATCTAATTCTAGGTCATCTAACCTGTTGCTACAAGCTTGATCAAAAAAATAGGTTTTGGTTATCTTTATTTTGTACTTCAACTCTTGCATCCCTTATTTTGATCGCCATATTCAGTCTTATACCTATGGAATTAAATCTCCACTTGATAATTGTATCCTAAATTGAAATTAAATTTGACAATTACCTTGCTGATTTAGTTCTTCCAAACCATTCATTCAATATTCTCCTTATGGTAATGCCTCAAATTCTTAGTTGTCCTAAAAGGATTTTAGTTTAAGCATTTATTCCTCATATCATTTGCTTTTCTAATATGGGATGTGCCTGTCTCATCTCTCACACTAATAAAAGGATGAAATAAGAATTTGGATCCAGTCCAAATACAAAGCTCATCCCATTCTAAGAGTAGAGATGGTGCATCAAACATGAATCTAAACCATACATGCTTTTCAATTCATGAAATCAAAAGCCATCCTCACTCTAAGGTTTGTGAAATTTCATTATTAATTTATTTCCTATACCTCATGCATTATTAGCCTTAGTCATATCCTCACGATCTCTAGAGGTATAGGTACTTGTGGAGAGATCTCATCTGTATGCATATAGGGAGTGCCCCTCATTTACCCTTTGACCTCATGAACTCATGTAAGTGGACAATCTCCTGACCCATGGGCCTTAGGAAAAGATTGTTGTTACCTCCTGACCCTATGGTCTTATGCAGTATTGAACGATCACCTCATAATCCCATCGGTCATGTGTACCTTAATCGGCTTCCTAGACCTTAGGATTGACTTAGGGTTCTATTAAAATGTCATGACTTTATTTTATTTAATTACATATTTTGCTTGAGTTTCTCTGATCATATCGAGGCACATCATGTCTTTTATAATTCTCTCACCTAAATTCCTTCATCTCCAAGGGTACCATAGTTTCTTTATACCCCTTTATTGGGCTCTTGGTGACCTACCCATATGGGCCTAGTCCCGTTTGATCAGTCACTTCCATAGTGACTTTTCTTCATATCCCTGAGAGATGGTCACACATGGATCCTAAGAATCATACTCAAATTATGTGCTTTTATGCTTCCTGCACTTAATCTCTCAAGTTTTTAAGTGACTTTTAATATTTTCTCAATTCATAACTGATTTGGGGAGTCCCCTCCTTGGGGAAGGTCTATCTTAGGACAAGATGAAACTATCATTCATTAGAAACCAAAAGAAACAATCTTGTACTAAGATTGTTTCCACATAGGAACATGTCTTTTAGGAATATTTGCATCATATCGCCTGTGCAATTTCTTCCTGGGAGTTATATACCATTATATCCCGTGACCTATCACTCAAGGGTTGGATCTCTTATGGTACTTTACTGCCACAAATTTAAATAAAGCTGACGCATTACATCACTTCTATTTAGGTCTTTAGGAACACTATCTACTTTCAAGTGCTAAGTACATTATTTAATCCATTCCATAAAGTAATCCCAAATGGATAAAGTGTACTTGGAAGAAGGCAAATTTATACACCATATATCATTCATGCCAACTACAACCATGTTCAATCCATCTTCACTTCCTCATATTAAGTTGTGTTCCTTATTAAATTTTCATCCCGAAGTTTTCTAGTCACTTTCCTCTATCATATTTCATGCATGTGGCTAACCAACAACAAGTAGAGAAATTATTCATTATCTTTCAAGGTTGGACTAGTTTCAAACATACCTATGATGGAAGAGTAGTGCTATACCAACTTGTATGAGTGGCTCATCAAACATATATCATAGTCCAAGTGGGGTTTCCTTTAACCCAATCCTTGAGGGGGTACCATTCTTAATCTCTATGAACTCACTCTATCTTTTGGGTATTATATGCACTAGATGACACCACTTCCCCTCTTTGGTCTAGGAACCTCAGGTTTACCTCCTAATATTGGGTCATCTACACCACATGACTTAGCCACTCGAGCATGTACCAAACCAAAACTTGATATCTTCCTAGCCTTCTCTTTCATGTAAACAACCCTTAGGGTCCTACACAAGGAACTCTCAATCTGAATGTGAGGGTTCACAACATTGTTTTCCATTTCATAACTCTCCAAAATCTTGGGACTCTCTTCCCATCACCTAGATGGTATACCATCTACACATCTATATAAGAATCTCCCTTCTTTATTTCTAGGGCTTGGTCTTTCCTAGCACATCTAGTGTGCAACAAGACTCTAGGGATCATGTGTAACGTCCCATGATTTGAGGCCTTGGATAAGATGATCTTAAAAGGAATGATTGGACTACCCATATCACCAAGGTGCACCTCCTTTTCGAGGAGCCCATCTCTAAAGAACTCTATAGTTAAGCGTGCTCGACTTGGAGTAGTACTAGGATGGGTGACCAGTCGGGAAGTTGACCCTGACTTGCGCGTGAGTGAGGACAAAGCACACAGTTAAGGCTAGTGGTGGTCTGTGGGGCCAGTCGCCATTCCTGGAACTCTACTAGAGCCTAGGGGAAGTGAGCTCGGGCGTTACAAAATGGTATCAGAGCATAGGTTCCTCATTTAATCTTTAATAATTATTAAAGTTTACAAACTCTGTAGAACCCAAGGGAGTTATTATAGGATTTTCCGAAAGACAGAGGTGTCTAGAAAAGGATCACGTCTGGGGGCTGGCAAGATTTTCCTCCGCACCGCTAGTTGAAATACAAGGACTCCAGGATTAATGTGAGTACCTGGCCAATGTCTCAGGAATTGACTCTAAATAAGATACCTTTAGGAATCTATCATCTTGTTCATCCCTTCTCAACTCAAATGCTATTAAGCACCTTAAGGATTAGGGTTTTCTCTCTTTTCCTCACCCTCTTGAGGGATGGGTAAGGTTGATAAGGATTAAGAAATCCTCCACCAAATTAATGAAAAGCATGTAAATAAGATGTCATGGACATAAGCTTAATAGGTTAAGCATAAACTAAAGAATAGATACAAGCTTAGGTCGTATGACATATGTTGTCATGCCCTCAGGAGAGACATGAGGCTAGACCTCCCTGTTAGGAGGATGAGTGGAGAAAGTTAGTCTTGGAGGTAGAGACCTCCATCATAAGTAGAGACATTGCACATCCTCTGAGGATGATGTTAACACTAACCCTAAGTGGTGGTTAGAGAGATGGATGGCATGATGAGTTAGATGTCATGATAGACCAGGTGTGTGGATATGCTTTTGGATGCCCATGACGATATAAGCCATGTGAGGTTTGATGACCTAGTGCCTTTTGCGACCCAACCCTGGAAAGGGTCGTACATGTTAGAGTGAAGGATAGAGAGAGGGATGGCATGATGAGTTAGATGTCATGATAGACCAGGTGTGTGGATATGCTTTTGGATGCCCATGACGATATAAGCCATGTGAGGTTGGATGACCTAGTGCCTTTTGCGACCCAACCCTGGAAAGGGTCGTACATGTTAGAGTGAAGGATAGCTCCTTCAATGATGAAGCTTGTGAAGAACCTATAGAAACCCTATGGGCTTATGCGAGTAGGGCATAACATGCACCCAAAGTACGTCAGTAGTGTTGACAGTAGGCTAAAACCCTGGCCAGGAGAGTGTGATGGATAGCTTATGAGATAAGCAAGAAGAGTTTTGGATAATCTTGAGAGAACATCAGTTGAGTAGAGGCTTCACCCATGTAGGGGTATGCTTATGAGCTTGATCCTTCATGAAGAAAGAACCTCTAGTAGTAAGGTTGTTTGTAAGGTTAGCTCTAGAGAGAGAGAGAGTGGGACCCAAGCAAGAAGGTTGGAAGCTTAGACTGCGATATATGAGGAATAGTGGGGAGTTGAGGATGATGTGACCTAAGTAGATGATAGTGGTTGCCTCATGCATGATCCCTGGAGGCCGATGATATCTTGGTTGCCTTTAGAGGAACCAAACCCTAGAAAGAGGATGAGGTTGCTAGTACCTATATGCAAATAGGTGCTTATCTTCTGAGTTAGAAAGAAGAGTTCCTTAGACCTAAAGAGGTTTAGTAATGGGTTGTGAGGCCTTATACCTAGTTGGTTGTCCTTAAGAAGGGCTCCACTCTAAGGTGTTGCTCGAGTAGAAGGATGACAGGAAGGGCATGCCATGCCTTATACATGCTTGGTTCGTGGATAGAATGTTGAGCATGCAGTTGGATAGTTGTTGCATAAAGAAGTGAACCTAGGGTTCCTAGGCCTAATAGGGGAAGTGGTGTACATGATGCTCATGACAAGATTTGAGATTCGAGCATGGTACTCCTCATGTTTAGAGGAAAGGGAAACCCCTTAAGTTTAAGGTGTGTTTGATGAACCCCCATAGCTAAGTTGGTAACATGGGAAGGTTTGTTCTTGGTCCAATGTTGAGGATGAGAACAAGTGTAACCTAGCATGGTTTGGTATGTGGTCTTCTTGTGCCTTAGTAGCTTGCTAGGGTTAAGCATGCTCATGTGGATGTAAACCCTAGACATGAGGATGTTTGTCACCTTTGTTATCAAGATGTAGTTTCCTCCCATCCTGGGAGAGGGACCCTTTGGTAGGGTGTATACCAGTTTTGTGGGTTTTGAGGAAACCTAAAGAGGTCTCATAGGATCTTGAGAAGCTAAGTGAAGAGTACATTGTAAGAGAATGAACCTATAGACCCATAGTTAACCATCTCTAAGTGCATGTGGATGTGTTACCATGGAGGTAATTGGTGCGGGGCTTGACCAAGGTAGGCAGATTGCCATGACCCCTGTGAATGGATGGAAGTCAGCCCATGAATGTAGAGAGAGATGATGAAGGCTGGGGTAAGGTTCTAAGTTGGACATGTACTATGTTAGAATCCTAAGTCTATCCTAGGGTCACGTAGGGATAAGACCGATGGAAGTAGGAGTTGCCTAATTCCCTAGTTGCACATGACCATAGGGTCGGGAGGTAACAACTATCATTGTCTGAGGGCCATGAGTTAGGAGATTGATCACTTTCATGAACTCATGGGACCCAAAGGGTAGATGAGGAGGGCACTCTCTGGATGCATAAGGGAAGAGGGATGACCCCAAAAGTGCTGACACCCTATAGACCTAGAGGATATGACCAAGGATTGTGTGGTGACCCAAGTAGGTTCGAGACTAGTTTTCCATGGAAGTAGCTTTGATATCGAGAATGATTATGATGTTGAGACATAAGATGAACGTGTCAACTTAGATTTGAAGGTGTATTGGCAAGGTGGCATGTACTAACTCTACTCTTGGAATAGGAAGAACCTTGTGTTTGGACGGCCTCCAAATGCTTATTTCCTCTTGTTATGGGAGTGAGAGAAAGGACAGTATGCGTGCCATACACCAAGGATAAAAGATGATGTGAGTTGGAACGTTGCTATGAGGTTTGAGGACAGAGATGATAACATGCCCTTATGGAGTGAACAATACATGGATGGTTTACAAACACTAAGAGAATAAGGTAGTCATCTTGGGAGGATGATTCATCATGAACTATGTGGAATTTGCAAGTTATACAAGGTTGAGTTTGATCACCATGAGGATGAGTTCAGAGTGTTCTTGATGAAGATAGACTTAGAGTCCAAGATGAGATAATAGGTGGAATACATGGAGGCGTATGTCTTCAATATTTCCTATCACCTAAGGATGTGAAGTGGTAATGGATGTCGTGGTTGAGATGCAGCTGCTTAGTTTAACTAGAGGCTAGAAGAGGCTATTGGGTAAGCCCTAAGTTTGAAAAGGAAGATATGTTTGGCTAACTCTAACGTAGTTTGTTGAACAAGTTAGTAGTTGTTTGGACAGCCTAGGCCTTGATGCAATAAAAGGTTGGTTGTAGAACCTCATATGTACTTCTTTGGATAGGAAGGTGATAAAACCCTAATGAGAGTGGTTTAGGGTTTCCGAGGAATCAATCTTAAGGAATCATGAAATATCAGAGATCATGATTTAAGATCACCATATACCATGGTACTACCAAGATAATAAGTGACAGTAGTACTTTGGATGCCTAAGATGAAGTTGCATGGGGTATGTTGCCATGCAAGCCAGGAGGTGAAGGACGAAC
This sequence comes from Alisma plantago-aquatica, assembly GCA_963693085.1. Classification (NCBI taxonomy): domain Eukaryota; kingdom Viridiplantae; phylum Streptophyta; class Magnoliopsida; order Alismatales; family Alismataceae; genus Alisma; species Alisma plantago-aquatica. Next base: position 676,314,601 of record OY856409.1, read on the forward strand.
ACCGGTAACCCAATGTATCGATATAGATAATAAAAGAGTCCCTGACAGGGAATGGGAGTTCATCACTATGGATGTTTTGGTAAGTCTCCCCTAGACCAAGGAAGGTCAAGATGCAATATGGGTTATGGTAGATCCTCTACAAAAAAAAGATGATTTTACTACATTTAATTTATTTACATATATGTTATATGTAGCAAATATATATCTCTCTTTACAAATTATATTTATGTAAGTAGGACAAATGTATTGAATTTTAGATTACTTAATTAACTACAACTTCCTTACAAAAAGTTATCGACCCTACACTTAACTAGAATTCTACGCGGTACTGAAAAAAATTCAAGTTTTCAAGTTGTGCCTATACTTTCCCCCCTTTTCTGTTCTTCAAAATTCCTCCTATTATTTGTTTCCCGCATTGCATCCTTTAGCCAACCTATTATCTCCCAGGTCTGGTCTCCCCAATTCCTAACACCGTGGTAAATGCGATTCTTCTGAATCCTCTGTGCCTCCCCCCCCCCCCCGAATTTGTGATTTCCTCGTTAATAAGGTCACAATAGACAATCTTGGGTAGTAGGCGCTGACAGTGTTTGTCGTCGGTAGTCGATAGCAGCTGAAGGAGTTATAACCCCCAGTACAACATGGCCACATTGCAAGGGCAAGATATCCTTGGTAACGTAACTCAAAATAATCTCATCAAATTCAATCTTCTCTCAATTACTATGTTTGATCCATATGGTTTTTCTACTCCTGATGTATGAATGTGATGGGTTCTGCTGCGGTTAGTATGACCCCTTTTTGAGAAGCAAATGAGGTATATATCCACTCAATACTCTATTGTGGATTATCAATAAGGTTTTCGATCATTTCTTTTAGTGTGACATGCTTCCCTTCTACTGATGAATATACCACTTTTCTTGATTTTGTTCTAAGATTAAGAGTAATCTTCAATACATTTTGTCGAGGTGATCATTCTTATCATCTTACAAGGAGTGAAGTAAGAAGTATTGATAAATAGCAGAAAATCCGAATTGTCTCTGTAAATATATCTATAAATGAGGGAATGCGATCTGGGCAGACAGTTAGATTGGTAAGTGTAAGTGTTTTTGTGAATTGGTGGCATTAATTGATAATTTCATATAGAGAAATATATTATTGTGTGCATGTTGCATTTGCTAATTCATATCAGGATTGAGCTTTTCATAAAAGGTTCAGATCCAGCTGACAAATTCTTGTTGGAGTATTTGTCTATACAACTGAGGTTAAGAAATAGGAGGTGAAGGTGCCATTTGTTTAATTTGGAAAAGGTAAACTTTCCTATCCAGGAAATGGAACAAATTGTTCATTCGAACTGATGGCTTGCAAGCCTACAAGTAGGATTAGAACATGTGTTCGTTATATGCAATGGTTTGGCTTTACTTACCATGTGTTTATTCCAGATTAAGTGTTTATGGACAACTAAACCAAAATATTATAATATTTGAATGAAGTATTTCACAAACTAATAACTCCACACGAGGGGAATTTCTTAAACAACTACCGATGAGGATCTTTATAAAACAACAGATGCTTTTTTACTGATTTCACAACTAAATAATGTGAATACATCTAAAAATGCAATCATACTTTAACCAAGTATGAAGCTAAAATCATATACTTTTAAGTAAAGTCTTTTACACTTTGAGAGCGGGGGTTTTCCTAGAAATGAAGTGCACTAGAATTTTCGGGGTGGATGCTTGCGAGATTAGATACTTATTGAGTAGATACTATGAAAAGAGTGCAGATTTAGATAATCCAGTTCTGCAAAGATAGAGGAAAGAGTTATGAACAGAGCCTCACAAAGCTGAGCTTGAGTTGAGACAAACTGAGGATTCAGATTGTTTTGAAAAATGAACATGATCTGGATACAGATACTCCAGTAAATTTCTTCATACCTAAATATCTGAGGTGAGTGGCTGAAGATTATTCAGTCCCTCAATAATTGTGTAGCTTTTCTATTTTGATAATTCACAGGTGATGAATTGTTGGAGCCATGATGGATTGTTGATCAGCTACTTGTTCGACTGTTGTCATCTCTATGAGGTGACCTACTTGTTCATCAATGTCGTCATAATGTATTGTCTTCATAGATTTTTACATCGTGATGCAAAAGCAAACTGTGATGTTAAAATCAGTTAGACTGAATATAACCAATAATATATTTAGATTTTCTGAAAATAAGAAGAATAACAGTTACAAAAATAAAAAAGAAGAAGTTTACAATAAGTTTATGTTAACAAATGAGATCTTTATCTTGAAGTATATCTTTTGCATCACCTATACACGATCAATGGTGGTATCTGTATCTATGATTCTAATACATATCACTCTTTGAAGAAGATTGATGTTGGGGTCACTGAAAGCCGAATAAATTAGAAGCCAATTATAACAAGTCCTTCAAGAAGATAGGATACCTTTCACTACCAGGGTAAGGATTTCAATTGAGCTTTTGAGATAATACAACTGTGCATCCTCTCACATACTGGTTTGTCTTTCCGGCTGCCTTAAGCAACCTGGACATAATTTAGTTTTTTTTTTGTTTGAGTTGTAAGCTTGACTGCACCTTGTTTTTTAGTTCCTTTTCACATTATTCATGCAATCAACCTTGTTCTAACTATCATCAAAAATTTCATTACCAGAATGAGCATAACCAAATATCAATGCCTCACTTGTTTTTCATTCTTTTATTATGAGGTTTACTTTTTATGGTCTAGTGTCAATCAAGATATCTTATATAATGTATTCTTTTTTATGCAGCGCTATAGATGGATGTGTGTAGAAGACAAGATGGGGGACAAACGGGGGACAAGAAGGACTACGAATGAAAATTAGTTGTTGGTAAAAAGGAAAGGACACACCCTACTCCACGTACATTGTTCTAACAGAGATAATCAATGCCAGAAATTGGTGATATCGATAAAAACAAGACACATAAAAAGGTATGTAGGCATCATTCATGTATGAGGCACCAGATTTATCATTTAGATAGATTTTCAGAGTTGCATAGTATGATAACAGAAACTCTGGTTTTAGATTCTCTGCTATATATAATTATTTTAGTTATAAATAAAGAAGTTTACATCATAGTTTTTGTGTATATCTCAATTTTACTATTTAATATCATTCTACTATGTTTATGTATGATGATTTATAAATAATTTGTAGGTGTCTATGCTCAATTTAGAAATGTACAACATGGTATCATAAGATGAAGGCGTAGAATGTTTGATTTAGATTAAAACAATGAAGCTAGGGTGTTATATTCATCAACCTATGTAAGGTTTTGGGGAACTTCTTCATTTCTCCTCCAAATGGCCCAACAGGCAGTAGAGAATATCACTGGGCAATGCAGTTCAAAATTAGTTAAGGTCTGGTTTAGCTAGATCCAGACTTGTCACTTGCCTGTGAAGTATCCACATGACATATCATCTGGGATTAGTTGTTCCTAAATGGGTTTGCTCCAACTGCAATCTCGAATTGAGTGTACTTTCATCTTCTTCACACCGTTGCCACATAAAGGAAAACCCTATATGCCTCCTCATGCCCTCCATGTTGGTGAGTAAACAATTCTACTCAGTTTGCACTTGAATAGATTTTAATGGTAAGCAATGTTTTCCTCATATGATTTCCTGTTTCCTATGTTGGGTTTTGTGTCTTTTGTTTTGCAATCAGATGGATACTCTGACTTCAATAAAAGTCCGTAGTAATTATACACATTTTAGATCCATTCGTCATCACACAAGTTTGGGATGGGGGTGTTTCAATAGGCACAATGTTTTGCTGGGGGAAGCAATACCTAATGAATTTCATTCCCATTTGTTGTTGGTTGTGATCATGTTGTTGATGATGCAGTCCTACAGTTCATGTGGTATGTTAGGGATGTTAGTGCTAGTAAGGATCTTGTTGCTTGTTAGCCATCTATCATCATGAAGAAGAACCCCATCCTAGGGAACACTATTAATATGATCATGAGTGGAGAAACATCTAATTACTTTCTAGAGACTGAGCCTTAGGTGGTGATATAGTTAGTTGCATAGAAATAAATGTCGTCGACATTAGGCGAAATTTCTCCGATAATGTCGATGTCGACGGTCGGCGAGTCGAATGCATGTAAACATCCTTATTCCACAATATCCTCGAAATTTCGTCGAATATGTCGACATTTCCCCATATGTCGGCGAAGTTGACCCAAGTCCATACAAAAATTCCACAATGTCCTCAACATTTATCGAAGTCGTCAAAGTTAGCGACATTCTTCTGGTATTTTGTGGAGTTGGCTGTGTGAGGTGGAAAAAGTGTTGGAGCTTGAGGTAAGATGATTTTGATGTTATCTTTTACTATTATAAGCTAATAGTAATAGACTGATCCTCTCTCTGCTAAATCTACCATAGATTTACACTATTTTTATGTAGTTTTTTTATTGTCACAAACTTTATATATGGAAGAACTTCATAGTTTGGAGACGACTGTATGTAAGCGTGCATTTATCTACATATGTAAACCTATATGGATGGCTATATGTAAACATATATTGTGTTTTTTTAGCTAGATTTGATTAAATCTGTCAATTTTCATCCCAAAATGGCTATTTTTAGCTTAATTTTTGTCGAAGTTGCATCGAAGTTTGGTTGTAAAAATCCTCAACAATTCCTCGACATTTCCACAAACTTCTGTGTCCACACCTGTCGAATTCAGCTCGAAGTCGAAGTCCTGTTCCATGGTTAGTAGATTGATGTTAATATTTAGGTTCCATCATGTTTCTCTAGTGTACCAACTTGGTAGTAAGGAAGTCCCAAAAACTTTTATGATGAGTGCTTGACTCATATCCTTCGTGGGTTTTATTCCATGTCTTTCACGTTGGAAAACTATAGTAAATTTTTCTAAGCTGGTTGGCTTCTTCCATGGCATATGAATATGTTTGTGAGATTAGCCATTTCTTAACACAATGGAATGGGGAGCGATGCCTTTCTTATGGTGTAGATCGTTTATATTCTTATTGATGCGATTGTGGAGAATTGGGATTCTAAAGTGATTTCCCAAGTCCTTAGAATACCGAATCTCCACTCTTCTACTAACCTACCTTTTCATTGCTAACCACTTCTAGTATTTGGACTCTTTTTTACAACTTTTTGTATATTCCTCTTGGTAACCCTTAAAGGGCCTAAACAATCCATGTTAGTATTTCTATTGGTACAATCTTAGATTTTTTTATATTTGTAAAACTTTGGCTGCATTTTTTAGTATTAAGGGAGTCTTTTCATTCACCCACACTCCATGAGGGCACATTAGTTAATTACATCATGTGCTACTAAAACCGGTAGCCTAAAACAACCCAAAAAAATATATTCCCATCCCCTGTATCCCTCCACAAAACAAAGCCTCCTCATTCTATACATTAGCAACCAGGTTCATCCTCCATGGACTCAAGAAGAAGAAACCACCTCAAGTGGCTTTATCAAATCACCCCTTCCATTACTCTTCCTTCCATCTTCTCAAAATGTATGGAATCTTCCTTCTCTTCACGACTGCATTAGCTATAAGTACAAAGTTATAAATAGTTGTGGGGTTTTCAACAACAAATACTTTTCATTTTATCACAATATAGATGTGGCAAATATAGTACATATATATGACTCCGATATACCAACACGAAACCTTAATTAGGTGCCCCTACTCTTTACAAGAATCTTTTTTCATTTTGTGGAAGTGAGCATTTCTTCACATCAAAATATCATAAACATAGATTTTTTTCAAACTCCAGACCGGATCTCACTCCTACATTGTTATACTTTCTTTTATATTTAGATGTAAAATATTTTAGTTTTTTGTGTAAATCTCTCATGGTACTAGAGCAGGCTTAGATCCAGAGCCGCCACTCTTCCCCTTCCCTCCCTCCATTCTCTCTCTCTCTCTCTCCCCTTCCCCCGGTCGTCGCCCGCCGCCGCTGCGCAGTGCTGCGTCGGTTGCTTCCAGCACTGTTGGAACAGGTGCGCCACCGGGGCAGCCCACCACTGGGGCCACTAGCCACCAGAGCAGCCCGCCAGCCATTGGGCTTCGATCTGCATGCGCTTCTCTGGTGGCTTGAATCTCAACTGAAGGACACCTTTGATTTTTTTTCTGCCTGCCCGTGTGGGCCGTTCAACCATCGGGTTTTCTACTGTGCTGCGACGTAGCCCGTATGTAACTGGTCCATCTAGTCTCTTATTTGTTCCTACTGCTACCTAGATGAGGAACTAGACAGTTGTGTTCTGCCTGTGCCTACGTGTTTGCCTCTCTGTCGGCAATTGGTGATCTGTCTGCCATGGCATCTACATATGAGGATCTGCGTCATCAAGTTACTACTGTGAAACTAGATGGGAGAAACTACCAGTACTAGGTGTGTTCCATACAGATATATGTTAAATCTCAAGGGTATACCAGCACTGGGTGTGGACGCGGCCATTCTCACGACACTCACCCCCCATCCCCCCCTTGGTGCTGGAAGGGGGAGGAGCTCTTCTGGTTGTGGAGCATCTTCTGGACCTCCTACTGCTACACGTCCTTAGATTGGTCAAAGGTTCTGCAGCTTCTGTGGCCAGTCTAATCGTATTGAAGAGAAATGTTGGGAGAAATATGAAAAGCCTGCCTGGGCTAATGCAGCTTCTGATACTCATACAACCAGTGAGGTAGTACCACAATCTATTGCTACTGATGCCTCCAGTTCGACCACTACCGAATTCATCCGTGCTGAGGTGAAGTGTCTATTGCTTGAGCGTACTGGGTCATCTTCTGGAGCCACGTCTGGAGCACATGCTGCTATACTTATTCTAGTTGTGATACTGCCTTCCTCAGTGCACCCTCATCTAGTACTGGTAATACCAAATCTGCCCTAAGGTGCATGCTTTGCATTATCAACCTGGTGTTAACATTGTACATGAACTTGCATCTTATTACACTCCTTAAGATGAGGGTGTGTGTGTGTATTGCTTTAGCTTTAAGGACTTGGAAGAATTAGTTCTGGAGACATATGCATTCAGCCAATATGAAACTTTCACTGTTAATCGAATAACCACTATCTCTGTACAGGTAAAGAGCCATTTGATTATACAATCATATCATGTTATCATGTGATTCTTCAGATACATAGTTTTTTATATTTCTTGTAACTTAAACTGCATAGAACAAGTAACAAAAACCATTCTTAGATTATTCAAGTGTCTTGACCAATATCAAGTCATTTTAGCACATATGCTTTTTCAATGCTTGCATCGATCATGCCTATTTGATAAGTGATGGTGGGTCTGTGGAGAATTTGGTATGTAGGAATTTACGGGTATGAAGATCGACTAAATTCATGAAATTGAACTATTAGCACTCCATCTAAGCTTAAAGGCACATCTTATGCTACTTTTAATATGAAAATTGTTTCTAGGAAACAGTACATTAGATGAAAATTGAAATGAGTGAGTCTCGATTCTAGGAATATTTGGTTGAAGACCAGTCTAAGATGGCCTTGGAGCTGCATCATTAAAATACAGTTTGTTGGGTAAAGTAGGATTTTCTTTTAGTCACCTGTATACATTGGAGAATCCCATCAACTTTGGCATTGAATGCATCCCAATAGCTGGGTAGCATTCTGGATACCATGACAACTGTGGTCCATGTGTGGTTTAAAAACACTGACAAAACTAGTTATGAAGAGGGCAACAACAATGTAGTCCTAATCACGCCAGATGGGGCAGTGCATTTTGAGGATCTCCACAACCTGATTCCTTAAGCCATGAGCTGCCAGCTGGGCTAAAGGGTTATCACATCTGAAAATGACTTGGTTTTTTCACAAGTCCAAGACAATCGGAGAAAATTGCTACACATTCACCATCAATTTATTAAGTAAGAACTAGAATTTACAAGATCTAAAATCAGAATTCAGTATTTGGTTGCCTTTCATTTCCATTTGGTAGCATTAGCATATGAACATAATAACAAGGTGTTGAGGCCATCAGTTTCCAGACAAGTTTTTCATATATCACAACTCTCCTGATCACATGCATGTCTTGTTTTCAGATTGACATTTGCAGTGAGATGGTTAATGCAACATTGTTGAATGATAATATTTTTGTCTCAAGGATTGTTTGTAGACTATGTTTTTTTCACACCAAATTCTGAGCATTACGATATTTGTTCATCCAATCCAGTGAGTGGCCATTGAGGCCCAACCGATAAGTTCTTATAATATACATATCGTTTGTTGCCAGGTACCAATACCAAGAAGGCTTTCAAACTGAAGTAATATGTATCTTTAGTATGGCTGTAATAAACTCTTTACTGGGGGATGAATCTAGCACAACTAATCTCTAGGATCTCCATTGTTTATCTATCAGTTCATAGGCATATTTAGGGAATCACCCTATTACATTTTTATTACCCATGCTACAGAGAAAATCCATAGGATCTCATTCACCATTTCCAGTCCAGTTAGTTCATAAGTTTAGATATTTTATTCAACAGAGTGATGACCAGAGAATGACTGGCACATAGGTTTCTGAACTGCTTTGCACATGTGGTCAATCACATGATATAATCAAAAGTACTCCAATAAAGAAATAATGCATGATATAGATTCTTCATTACTATTTTGACAGTGTCTAATTTGCATTACAAGGATGCAATTGAATTTGTTGTTAGGACTTGCCCCGTATAACCACAAGTTAGTTAATATTACCATTTAACATCTGAAGAGAGTGTTATTACGATATTTATGGCGATTGTCTTGCAGAATTATGGTTCATCTAAAGTACTCTACTCATTGAAATGTGTAGCATCACTATTGTCTCTCATTCAAGGGCAACTCTTGTTGTATCTTCATGGATTTGGTTCATGTGGATATGAGGATTAATGGTATTATACAATAACTCTCCCTGTTAGAGAAAGGGATCCATTTTTCTAAGATTTAATTATGTCATTTATTAATACAATTATTTAGTGAACAGGATGTAGGAGTATATTATGCCTTTGTCAAGTTTGAATATCTCTCTGGGTTCTAGTATCCAGTAAAGGTACTTCATTATATTGCTCTTTTTTGTAAACTTTGATCATATGCTAGAGTATCTTAACTGAATTTCTGGCAATTAAAATTCTTGAGGATATAAATGTTTCTTCCATGTATGTGAATCACTGATCATTAGCTTTCCTAATGCTACTACATTAGTAGTGTATACATTTGGCCAAAAATTCAGAAAGTACAGATCGTTGAAGTCAATGTTGATGTTGGAAGATAAAAATTCAGAACATATAATTTTAGTTTCACAACCTTTTTATATCTTATTCTTAGTTTCATACTTATCATGGCACCTCAGATTAGTAGTTCTGAAATGGGTTTGCTCCAGTTGCAACCTTGGACTGAGTGAAACAAGCTTTTATCTTCTTATCCGCACCTTGGATAGGTTGATGACAGACCTATATTTCCTCTCATGCTCTCTGAGCTGGTAACACTCACCAATTAGACTGCTGCAACTGCATTTGTTCTTCCTAGATTGAAACTTGTGATATGCTAATTGAAGCATGTTGATTTTTCCCTCCAGGATGAGGCTACTTTATGTTTCATATTTTTATGCATATGCCTTCTTTTTGTGATGCAGCTGAGTCATGTATAACTATTTGTGCAGCTGTTGGGAAGACCTTAGATGAAGCTAACTTGTTTCTTGGCCTTCTATTTCGTTTTCCATTCTTGGCCATTCTGGGTTTTTTGTGGGTAGGTTTGCTTTTTAGCACTTCTTTTTCTTTTCTATATCCTAGTTGCGAATTTTGAATGAGATAAAATAAACATTGATGCATTAGTAAAAAAGTTTGTAAATTATAGAATTTTTTATGAGAAAGAAATATATAGTAAGCATCCAGGGAGTCTTATTAACCTGCATCGTTAGTATGATCTATCTTGGTGAATGCTTCTAGGAACCCCTTTGGTGATTTTCACCTCTAGTCAGACCCAACATGACTGTAGCATAGCTCTAATTTCATGGATAGCTTCAAACACTATAAAGAAATTGCATTGTCTTATTCTTGAATTCCACACGATTATTCATATGCTGAGCTAATAGTTTTATATGTTATCTCTCTCTTTGTGTTGTGGCTATGCCTTAATTTTTCTTCCTTGTTGGCTGGATAAAGATTGAGCTAACTTTTAGCTAGTCTTTTTTCAAGTTTTTAGAGTCTGTTTCATGCATGTTGACAACTTTCTCTATCTCTTGCAGCTAGCCTGGTTGGAGTTAGGCTATCATTGCTTTTGTGGTCTGTGTTAAAGTTGTATATCTGAAGTTACAACTCTAGCATGGTCTATAATCTATGAAAAGCAATGGGGTTTGACCTATGATGCTATGGTTTTTCCCCTTCTATGTGCTCATTATTGACTGAGGTTGGTTTCTTACTTATTAGCTTTCATGTTGGTTTTTTTTATGAAGCATGTGTCGAAACCCAAATCTCTTCTTTGTCTAAACCCAAAACTCTTCTTTGTTTGGATAGTGATTATGATCTTAGAGGCTAATATGGTTATGTTGTGTGAGTTTGGTTCCTACAGTTGTATTCAATGTGTGGGAAGAATACCGCTAGCACGCATCTCATCAAGAAGGCATTGGATTGCTGCAGATTATGATTCAAGTGTCCTTACAAAAATGTCGAACCCATGTTTGAAGGCTATGAAGGCTATGTTGATTTTTCTCAGTCGATGCCAATTGCATTCTTGACTACTTCTATTGCAAATGCTCCTACTAAAAAAAGAACAATACTAGCTTAGAGGTTATGTTCCCTAGCGGATCATAATGAACATGACGTATGATGTGTCTGCAAAGGTGATTGGCATGCAACTACAATCGCCAGCTCATCGAACAAATGGAGAAGACAATAAAGACACTGGTTGAAAAAGATATATACTTTTTCACCAAGATGCATGTAGACCTCAATGAATCATTAATATATGTATATCTTTTTTTGTACACATTGTGTAATAGGGGCATGGTATACGTCCTCCCCATGTACATTTGATGTTTCATTATAAATGAAAGTATGATTGTTGGCATAATGAGCAAACCTTGGTCTAACTACTATTATTTTATTACTAAATGAGATTTTTTACTGGCAGATTGTAGAATATATGAATAATCTAACCATGCATATATGTATGTGTAATAAATGGCACTACAAATGTAGCTAGATGCATAATCCAACTATATATATATGTGTGTGTGTGTATGCGTGTGTATATATATATATATACACACACATATAGTGACTACTGCCTTTCCCTACACATTAACTACACATAAAATGTATTTACTTCATGTTTTTGCTACATACTGACTATATATGCAATTGTAGTCATACATTTAGCTATAATTATACTTATATTTAAATATGTAAGGAAAAGATCTAGCTATGCTTCTGGATACATATGAATTTGTAGATAATAGATTATCTAACTACATATTTGAAAAATATAGTTAAAGGCTTAAGCTATACGAGCATATACTACAATTTGTATGTGTAAAGAAATATGTAGTTAAAGCCTTTAGCTACAAAATATGGGGTTTTCGCTACAATTTTTTGTTGTAGTTAAAGACCATTTTTTTAACTCATATGTAGAGAATGGATTATCTGACATGCAGTTCACTGTGGGAGAGTATGTGATGTGAAAATCTGACCCCTCTAAGTTACAATTGAGGAAGTTGAGTTCCTGATACATGGGTCCATTTGGGATGGATTGGTGGAGATGGTTGTGTTTAGCCTTACCCATCAGGATAACATGATGTATAATGTGTTCCATAAGTCTGATCTAGAGCACTATGTGAGGTACCCAAGCCATGTGCTGAGCCCTGAACCTATTCAGCTTTTGAGAGGCTGAAATGTCCTGAGTCACCTATGAGGGTACGATATACCAAGGTAAGAAAGAACTCAGATGGAAGAATATGAGATTATAAAGGTTCTTGGGAAGCGCCATGGATAGGGAAAATCCACATAGGGGTCAATGATGGACATGGAAAAGTCTTATCCTGAATTGCTTGTTTGCTTGATGGAATTTTGAGGACAAAATACTTATTAGAGGGGAAGCATGTTACAACCCCAATTTTGGGTTCTTTTGGTGAGAAATGTAATTTCTCCTAGTAAAGATATTTGAACAAATAATGATATAATTTGTTTTGAATAAACGAATTTCATTTACAGTAGCCTTATTGGTTGTTTTGTGGGCTTGATTGGCTATTGGGCCCAATAATAAGGAAATTCAATTATTAAATGATTAAATAAGAAAAGGAGAAAAGAAAGATGTAGAAACCTATAGAAAGTAAAGGAATGTTATCCAAATTTGGATTTCTTGCCTCTTGGGTTCCTTGGGTTCCATGGAGTCCAAAGTTGCAAAGATAATGCAACAAGAAAAGAAAAGATCAATTAAGTATTTCTTTATTAAGAAAGAAATTGAAAACAATGATAAAATGTGGAAAATAAGTGGAAAGAGGTATAATTGAGTTATCCTTGGTGGATTTTCGTATCCAAAGGATTCCTAATGTTAAAAGGAATGCCAATGAGGAAAATAAAAAGAAAGATAAAGAGAAATCCTTGAAAAGAGATATTTCAATAAAGAAGTAAACAAGATAATGAGAAATAATGGATGTAGATGCATCTAGAAGGATAATAAGTATCCTTAAAAAGGAATTTCAAAATATTAGAATTTCTTGGGGTCCAATGAGCCCCAATGAAGAAAAAGAAATAGAAAATACCAATAATACAAAATAAGAGGATAATGTGATGCATAGTGGCATTGTTAAAAAGGAAGTATTTTCTACTAAAAGAAAATAGAATTTCATGCTAATGGGACAAAAGTCAAGCATAAAAGAGAATAAGTGAGAGGATTTTCGAATTCCTAATATCTAAAGAATAAAGAATATTAAAGAGATAATTAGGAGAGAGAAGCTTGCTTCCTAATGAAGGAACTTGGGTTCCTATTGGGAAAAGAACTCATTGACTCATGGATGCACACCTTAGGGCATGGATACCCTCCCTTATATAAGGGGTAGAACCCTTGGCCAAGTCCAGAGCGATCCCACACAACTATCTCTCTCTTCTTCACCTTCTTCATCAAAAACCTAACAATGATGGTATAGCCCTATCCCTGGAGTGACGAGGGGTGTATATGGTCTTGCTTGAGGCAGGAAACATCCACGACCACCCACGACGGATCGGTCACCATAGTTACACTACCATCTTCGAGCAGCTCCTACTCAAGGTCTGCCGACCTGCTACAATTGCGGCAGCAGTAGCATGCTGCTCCCGCTTGGGAACAACCACCTTGACAGCAACTTGAAGGATCCCCAGGTGCATCGGGACATGGCGGAGCTAGGGGAACAACCGGCTGTGGTCCTTGAGCCCCCAAGAAGGAAGGGCGGGCCGCAGATGGGAAGCCATCAGCGGCCAGGTCGTGCGCCATGAGGAAGAAGATGACCAAATGATGGTTGGACCATTTTGACGTGGCAGCTTCCGATTGGTCTGAAAAGGTAATTCTTGCAAAAATCGTATCTTCTTATTAGTAGCTCAGATGAATATGCATAAAATATGAAAGTTGCTCAGAAAAGTGAGGGGAATCCATTAAAAATATATTTAGAAGCTAATTCCTCTTGCAATTCGAAAAGTAATGGAAGTTATCAACTTTAATGCATTAATGATTAAGAAACCCTAATTTGAGATGCTTAATGTATTTAGAAGGGTTTTATAGATGATTAAAGTTGGTATTAACCTGTTAATTATAAAAAGGTACATTAAGAACAAAAAGGATGAATTTTGCATGTAATTAGTTTAATTTAGAGTTTCATGTGCATAAATATGCTTTAGTGGGCCTTGAAACCCTAATGTTAGTAATCGTGGCTCTTAATGGCTTTAATTGTCCAATTTATTATTAAAGTTGAGAAATGATAGTTTCAATGTAAAAGAGGTTTAATGGACTTTTAATTGCGCCTTTAATATGAAATTAAGGTTATATGTTGTTAAAAGGTAACCTTAAAATCTTTTGTGAAGAATAGATGAGATAATTAGGGTTTGTGAGTAATTGTATCAAATTAGGGTTTAAAATAGTATAAATGAAGAGAAACCCTAATTGTGATGGAAACCCTAAAAGTGGACTAGAAACCCTAGGAACCGAGCTAGGTTTAATAGATCTTGATGGCATGATCAATAATAGGAAATTGTATGCATATTTCAGGATCTCTTTGTGTGCTTGCTTTCCTATTAGATTTCATGCATTATTTTGGTTAACTCTGTTTCAAATCAGCCTAACAGGTATGTGGTTAATTATGGTTAGTAACATTAGTTTTCTGAAGAGTTTCCCGAATGATTCATCACATTGAATGTAACTTATCAGTTTGGATGTTCATACTTGCAAATCATAAAGTCACTATGATTATCACAATAATAGTATAAGTGTGTATTCTCACACCTACATGCCACCCTAATGGATGATGCAAAAAGGTCAGGCCTAGGAGGGAAGACCCATGGGCACCATGAGTGGTGACCCCAGGCACCAAGCTCAGGATTGAGAAGGTGGCCTTAGGTCAATGGCAAAAGAGAAACCCTAGAGGGGGTATTCCAGGGTTAGGGCAAAAGTGGTGGAGAATGACACATTGAAAACGTAAATTGGTTTGTTAATTACCTTGATTGTGATAATTAGATTGTTAGCCATATTTGTGAAATTTTGGTTGTCCCCACATACTGGCATATTCATTTATGCTGACCGATGTTTTGTTTGTCAGTGTTTTAGGTACAAGATTGAAAAGGACAAATAGTAAAGTGGCATATGTGGAATTAAATAAGAGTTAAAGTACAAGGAGGATTAGTTAGAATAGACTCCTAATGCGGATAGAAGTAGATATCCTAGTTTTTGAAAAAGGTATGCAAAGTTTTATTTTATACCAATTTTCAGTTTAGTTGGTAGAATTTGATAATTGTTACTGATTATTTGTCAAACCTTTGATCCTGTTAATTAGGATAATGGCTCTGACCTCTTGGTCTCCCTTAATTGGGGGTTACTAGGAGGCGGGGTCATTACATTTGGTATCAGAGCGAGAGCTTGTAACCCATGTGGGGGCATAAAGGGTGGTAGAACATTGTTGCGCAGATCTTCTAAGTGGGCCCGAGCATTACAAAATGGGATCAGAGCCAATTCCCCTCTAGTAGGTGGAGCCCACAAGAGCATGTGGCATTCCAGTCTTTGAGCCGTGTGGTCCATGCATGTTGGAAAGGGCTATCTGAGTTGATGGAGCCGCCCATGCACTGGTAGTGTCCAGGCATGTTGGAAAGGGCTATCCAAGTTTATGGAGCCGCCCTTGCGTTGATAGCCATGATCGGGAGTTGGGTGTACATGGGCCATTTGGGTCAGCATTGAAATGGGGATGATTATGAGGCCATATAGTTGATCCTTGACGAGGACGTCAAGAGTCTAAGTGGGGGAGATTGTAACGTCCCAGGATTTGAGGCCTCAGATAACATGATCTTAAAAGTAATGATTGGACTACCCATATCACCAAGGTGCACCTCCTTTTTGGGGAGCACATATCTAAAGAACTCTATAGTTAAGCGTGCTCGACTTGGAGTAGTACTAGGATGGGTGACCAGTCGGGAAGTTGACCCCGGCTTGCGCGTGAGTGAGGACAAAGTGCATAGTTAAGGCTAGTGGTGGTCTGTGGGGCCAGTCGTCATTCCTGAAACTGTACTAGAGCCTCGGGGAAGTGAGCTCGGGTGTTACATCATGCATATAGTAACTCGACTCATCCACTCTAGTTTAGGACATATCACACTATTATTCCTTGAAATTCTTCATGTCCGAGAGTCTAGATTCCAAACCTTCTCCTTTTGGGTCTCACTCTCTCAGGATTTAACCCTATAACTAGTCCTAGCTCTAGAGGTCATTTAGCTTATCTTATCTGGAGATGTATACGTACACTCATATTATCAAATATTAATGTCCAAAATTCTAAAACTAAAGTCAAACTCTCAAATCCAACTGAGGTTATCATGAGTTCTATCACCACATTAGTAAACTCTTCATCCATTAAATCTGGTAGGCCAATCTAGTATTCCAACTAGCATAAACCCTTCCTTCTTATGACTAGTCCCTTTTCCAACCTTGATGTCACTTTGTCTCATGTACTTGCATGTATACTTATACCTATGTGGGGACACACTTCTTGTTAGGGTTCCTACCAGAAGGTGTTTTGACTTTTTGGTCCTAACCCGATCTTAGGGTTTGACACTCTCATGGATCATATTTCCACCCCTGGGTTTACCCGCCTTAGGTCAGGGTACTAATCCTAAAAGTTGCACTAAATGGTCTCATATTTTCCTCATTATGTACTCACTTATTTCCCATTCTTGGTATGTACGTTCAACCCACATTTGTATCCTACAAGCCTTACTCAATGTACCTACGTGCATTTATGAACTCCTTATGATTAGAGTTAATGCCTTTATGGTGAACCACTCTAATATTATGTCAATGAATTTTTGTTTATGTGGATTTCAAAATCTGGTAGATGTTGCCTTAATCCTTATCATTCATAACCCTAGTACTCAAAGGTGGAGAGAGAGAAAAACTTTAGGTACTTAAGGTTTCTTAAGTTGAAGGGGATAGAGAAGGGATGGTAGTAGATGAGGAATCCTAGAGGTATCTTATTTCGAATGAAATCCCCAAATTTGGCTAGGTCGAAAACACGGGTCCAAGAGTCCTCGTAATCGACTAGCGAGGCAAAGGAAAATATTGCCAGGCCGAGACTGTAGTCCACTCTAGACACCTCCATCTTTGGAAAACACTCTAATTACTCCCTTTGGCTCTATGGAATTTGTAAAATTTAATAATTATTAGGGATTATATGGAAAACCATGCTCTGATACCAAATGTAACGACCCCATTCCCCAACAACCCCCAATTTAGGAAGGCCACTAGAGTCATTATCCAAAAAACATGATCAAATGGTTTTGCACATAATAAAAAATAATTAATAAATTCTACTAAACTAACTAAGTTTGATACAAGATAAAATTATTTTCATCAATGTTTACAAAATATAAGATTCTAGGACTTTACCCAAAATATGTACCAACTAGCTATATCGTCCATATATTAGACTGTCCGGTTCACTTTCAATGCCTTTTTCATTGTTTGTCTAGTTTCCATCTTGAAGAAAATTAACCTAAAATGCCGACAAACAAAACATCGGTCAGTATAACAAGTTATACTAGCATGTGGGGGAAACAAAACTTCACAAGTAAAGGTAATAAAATAATTCAAAAAATATTGTTTAACAAATCAAATCTAATGTTTTCATCATGACTACCCAATCTAGGTGTCTCCACCCTCTGTCATAACCCCTTAGGGCATCATACTGTAGTATTTACAGTCTTCCCCTATTCAGGTGGATGACTTCTCATGTACCCCCTATTCAGGCAGGTACCAATTTGTGCCTTCTCCTATTCAGGCGTATGGCCTTTCCATAGATCCAAAGGTGGCCTAGAAATGAGCTAGTCATGTCCATATATAATGTGATAAACATAGTCACTTTATAGTTTGCAAGGAAGTAAAGTTCATCCAACAATCATATATTTGCAAACCATGCGGAGAAACCAGAGAAAACCACGTGAAGCTTGGTTACTCATAGGCATAACCACATACTTGATTCAAGAGTATTTTGATGTCCAAACCAGAATAACCAAGGATAACCACACAAGCAACCAATCAACCTGAAAGTTTAAGGCATAACACCGTTGTGTCACTAATGATTTCAATACCTACTTTTAGGGTTGACTTGGTTTACAAGTTATCTTATTAAGTCCATCTTTGTGTTTCATTAAGTTCCATTCTCCATAAGTTCATTTATTTCCTTTAGTACCCTTTTGATCCCAAAACCGTAGTTTTGGTGTCATACTCATGTTTGCATTCCAAAAGATACCTTTTTATGCAAAAGTCCAACTTTTATCCTTATCAAATCATGTTAATATTTTGAACAAGAAAGAATATGCATTTGACATTCTTATGTTGACAAACCCTAATTCCATCATCAAAGGTACTCTTACTCACAAAGAAACCCTAATCGTTCAAATCATGGATTATGATGTTCATATGAACCCATAGTATTCTTTATATTCATAACATATCGATCCTTGACTAATAACATCAACTAAGTTCATTAGATTCATTTTTTCTCAAAAATTAGAGTTTTGATTCATTTAATATCTTAAGATGCCAACTTTTAAGTACTTTTAAACTAGAAGAAAAACTAGGCTCTGATTATATTTTTACTAGATTCATAGTATTGTCCTGATGAATGTTGATATATAACATGTCATCTGATCATCCTATGATTTATAATAATTTTCACAAGTTAAGCATAAGTCATCCAATTAGAAAAAGCCATGTCATAAAGGCGTGCCTTTACCTTGCTTCCCACATGGATCAGTTGAGCCAAAGGTCACGACCACTTCTGTGTGTGGCCCGCTTAGGTGGCAACCCGATTCGGGGAATGCAAAAGACTCTTCTAGCCCTGGGCCTCTAACTCTAAGACCTCACGTGTTAGGGTAGGAGGGTGCTTCTACCTTCCTTCATCTTCTACCTCAAATACTATGAGTCCCTCTCTTCTATTCATTACAAACAGGAGTCAACTCCCATGTTGATTCCTTGCTCTGGAGCCATGGGATTGGAACTGAAGTTGTAGGTGCGTTAGACTAAGCCTGCCGTACTGGCTTGACCCATCCATGGTGACAAAGTGTGGTTGCGGCAGCGCCAACCATGCTCTGACCGAGAAGAGGGAGAAGGCTTAACAGGGGGATCAAAACGATGTTGTTTCAAAGAAATTAGAGACAAAGAGTGTAATGACCCCGCCTCCCAGTAACCCCCATTTAAGGGAGACCAAGAGGTCAGAGCCATTATCCCAAATTTCCAGATCAAAGGTTCGACAAATAATCAATAAAAATTATCAAATTCTACCAAACTATACTGAAAGGCTGTAATAAAATTAACTTTTTGCATACGTTTGAAAACTGGGATTTCTAAACATCTATCCATAAGAGAGAATATTCTAACTAATCCTCCTTGATCGTTAATTCATGTATTCATAGAATGCCAATTTACTATTTGTCCTTTTGGGCTTTGTACCTAAAACGCCGATAAACAAAATGTCAGTCAGCATAAAGCTGGTATGTGGGGGAAACAATAACTGTGCAATTAACCATAACAACATATTGCAGTCAATTATGATTTAACAAACAACTTTACATTTTCAGCATAACTTCTCAATTCATACATACCCTAACCTCTGCGCTGTCCCTGTAGTGGACCTGGATGCTACCTTCCTTATGGTAGATCCCCATTAAACCCCTCAAGATCCTGCCTAACAGGTGATTCAATTTCTAGGGTTGAGTCACATGGCACTACCCATAGGTAGCCCACTCCTTAACTCATGCTGTGCTAGAGAGTCGCATGGCACTACGTGTGGGTAGCCCAATTTCTAACTCTCGATAACCTCATGTCCTACTCAACAAGTAGGCCCTATACTAGGTTACCTTTTTCATCATTAGCAAAGCCACAGAGGAGGACCAGGATTTGAGCCAGTCATGTATCTATATTTATAGTGATAATCATAGTCACTTTATAGTTGCATTAAATAAAAGTCATCCAAGCAGTTATTTTCAGGCAACCAATAAAATGTTCAAGAATCGCCGTGAAACGAAAGGGATTAACCAAAAGCGTAACCACATACCTGTCAGGCTGATTTGAGACAGAATTAATCCAACCAATCAAGAAATCCAAATAGGCAAGCAAGCACATAATGAGATCCTGAAATATGCATACAATTTCCTATTATTAATCATGCCATCAAGATCTATTAAACCTAACTCGCTTCGTAGGGTTTCTAGTCCACTTTTAGGGTTTCCATTACAATTAGGGTTTCACTTTATTTTTAATATTTTAAACCCTAATTTTATACAATTACTCACAAACCCTAATTATCTCATCTATTCTTCATGAAGTATATTAAGGTTACCTTTTAACAACATATAACCCTAATTTTGATTTAAGGCACAATTAAATGTCCATTAAGTCCATTATGCCTCTTTTACATTGAAGCTACCATTTTTATCCTTTTAATCCATGACAAGATCATTATGCCCATTTATCATCAATTCATAGTTCATTATGGTCTAATTCACATATGAACTCTATTTGTCATTAATTCTACCTTTATCCATTAGAAAACCCTAATTACTACATTAAGGGTATTTATCCACAATTAGGAATTTTATACTTGAAATAGCTTAGAATTATCATATCTCAACTTAAATCATGAAATTGAACAATTAAATCCATTAAGAGTCACATTTACTAATATTAGGGTTTCGAGGCCCATTAAAGCATATTTATGCACATGAATATCTAAATTAAACCAATTACGTGCAAAGTTCATCATTTTTTATCTTAATGTATCTTTTTATGACTAACATGCTAATATCAACTTTAATCATCCATTAAACTCAACTAATTACATTAATCATCTCAAAATAGGGTTTCTTAATCATTAATTAATTAAAGTTGATAACTTACACTATTTTTTGAATAGAAAGATGAATTAGCTTCTAAATATATTTTTAATGGATTCCTCTCATTTTTTTGAGAAACTTTCATATTTTAGGCGTATCCATCCGAGTTACCAATAGTTAAATACGATTTTTGCAAGATATTACTTACCAAAGCCAATTAGAGGGCGCCATGTGTCCCTCTTTCCATGCAGAGCGGCTTGTTTCGAAAATATAACGAATTAACAAGTTTGCCCGCACATAAGTCGCTGCTTCTTCACACCCCGGAGGGGCAAAACAGTACAACATGACCCTAGGTCATCTTCTACCTCTGGCACCTGACCTGGCTGCTAATGGCCGCCTTTCCGCGGCCCACCCTTCCTTCCTGGGGGCTCGAGGATCGCTGCTAACTATAGCCCTAGCTCTACTACACCTTGGTGCACGTGGGGCACCTCCAAGTTGCGGCCAATCTGGCTGTTCCCGAGCGAGAGGAGCCTACGACCACTGTCACAATTGCAACAGGTCTTGCAGACTTCCAGTAGGAGCTACGCGAAGTCAAGAGCATTAGGTTGGTAGTCGATCAATCCATGGTTGTTGTGGAAGCTTCCCACCTCCATCATGATGACTCCACAACCCCTCATCTACTTCAGGGTTGCTCTACCTTCTCGGTTAGGGTTTGGATGAAGAAGAAGAAGAAGAAGAAGAAAGAGAGGGGTGCGTGGGATCCTTCTTGAACTCGAACTAGAGGGTCTACCCCTTATACAGAGAAGGGTATCCACGCCCTATCGTGTTCATCCACAAGGATACAAGGCCGTTTCCCAATAGGGATCTAATTCCTTCATTAGGAAGCAAGCTTCTCTCTCCTAATTATTTCTTTAATATTCTTTATTCTTTAGATATTAGAATTTTGAAAATCCTCTCAATTATTCTCTTTTATGCTTGACTTTTATCCTATTGGCATGAAATTCTATTTTCTTTTAGTAAAAAATACTTCCTTTTTAACAATACCACAAAATTCATTAATAATGTATCACATTATCCTCTTATTTTGCATTATTGGTATTTTCTGTTTCTTTCTTCTCCATTGAGGCTCCTTGGACCCCAAGAAACTCTAAGATTTTGTAATCCTTTTTAGTGGAAACTCATTATCCTTCTAGATGCATCTATATTCATTATTTCTCATGATCTTGTTTATTTCTTATTAAAATATCTCTTTTTGAGGATTTCTCTTTATCTTTCTTTTTATTTTCCTCATTGGAATTCCTTTTAACATTAGGAACCCTTTGGATGAGAAAATCCACCAAGGATAACTCAATTATACCTCTTTCCACTTATTTCCCTCATTTTACCATTGTTTTCAATTTCTTTCTTAATAAAGAAATATTTAATTGATCTTTTCTTTTCTTGTTGCATTATATTTGCAACTTTGGACTCCTTGGGACCCAAGGAACCCAAGAGGTACGAAATCCAACTTTGGATAACATTCTTTTGCCTTCTAGAGGTTTCTACATCTTTCCTTTCTCCATTTTCTTATTTACTCATTTAATAATGGAGTTTCTTTTGTCTTTTCCTTGTTATTGGGCCCAATAGCCAATAAAGCCCACAAAAGAATCAACAAGGCAATTGTAAACGAAATCCATTTATTCAAAACAAATTATATCATTATTTGTTCAAATATCTTTAATAAGAGAAATTACATTTCTCAACAAAATAACCCAAAAATTGGGGTTGTAACATCCTTCCCCTCTTATAGAAATTTTGTCCTCAAAATTCCATCAAGCAAACAAATAATTTAGGATAAGACTTTTACATGTCTATAATTGGCCCCTATGTGGCTTTGCCCTATCCATGGCGCTTCCAAAGAACCTTTATCATCACATATTCCTTTCTCTGAGTTCGTTCACCTTGGCATCTATAAACCTCATAGGTGACTCAGGTCATTTCAGCCTCCCTTGGGGCTCACTAGGTTCATTGCTCAGCACATGGCTCGGGTACCTCACATAGTGCTCTAAATTGGACACATGGAACTCATCACACATTACTTTATCCTGAAGGGTAAGGTCAAACATAACCTTCTCTACCAATCCATCTCAAATGGGCCTAGGTATTGAGGACTTATCTGTCTCAGCTATAGCTCAGAGGGGTCGGATTTTCATATCACATATTCTCCCACAGTGAACTATATGTCAGTTAACTTTGCATCATCCTATGACTCATGTCATCCCTGGGCTCCTTTCAGCCATTGCACGATCAAAGCGACTTCATCTGCACACACTGTGGTCTTTTTCTGAACTTTGCGAGGTCCCTCCACCAACATCACCTTAATGAAGTGGTGACCGACACAACCTCCCTTACCGAGCTTCTTTACAACCCGATACTGGCTATGGTGGTTATCATCACGTCTTACCGAAGACAAGAACTGTCTCCATGTATCACCCTGAATGAGAATACATGCTCTCATCAGACCCTCTAGTCTGGATTATACTAATCATTAGTTAGGGGTGATAAACTGTACTAATATCGAGTTCTTCATGTATCTACTTCCACCTTATGGAAGTGTATCTTTAGGTTATACTCAAGAACTTTTGAACTCACATCATGGTGTAGTTGAACCATCTCCCTCATATGTAGTTCAATCGGATCTGTCCCTTGACAATACTTTTCTTTCTCATATAGATAAGGCGATCTACCATAACCCATATTGAATCTTGACCTCCCTTGGTCTATGGGAGACTTACCACAACATCCATAGTGATGAACTCCCATTCCCTCTCAGGAACTCTCTTTATCCTCCATAACAAAACACTGGGTTACTAGTGTTCATCCTTCACCTCCTGTCATGCATGGTAACATACCACATGCAACTTCATCTTAGGCATCCAAAGTACTATTGTCACTTACTATCTTTATAGTACCACGGTGTATGGTGATCTTAAAAATCATGATCTCCTGTTTTGTCATGATTCCTTAAGATCGATTCCTTGGAAACCCTAAACCACTCTAATCGGGGTTTCATCACCTTCCTTTTCTGAGAAGTGCATCTGAGGTTCTACAACCATCCTTTCATTGCATCAAAGCCTAGGTTGGCTAACCAAACAAACCAATAACTTGATCAAAAAATTTCGTTACATCTGAGTGTGATCCAAACATATCTTTTTCTCTTTCAAACCTAGGGCTAACCTAACAGCCTCTTCTAGCCTCTAGCTAAACTAAGCAGCTGCATCTCAACCAGAGCATCCATTACCATTTCACATCCTTAGCTGTTAGGTAATGTTGAAGACATACACCTCCATGTATTCCACTTATTATCTCATCTCAACTCTAAGTCTATCTTCATCAAGAAAATTATGAGCTCCTTCTCTTGGTTTTCGAACTCAACCTTGTATAGCTCATACCTCATGATAAAAACATCCTCATAAGATGACTACCTTGTTTGTCTTAGTGTTTGTAAACCATCCATGTATCATTCACTCCACCAGGGTATGTTGTCATCTCTGTCCTCATACCTCATGGCAACGTTCCAACTCACATCACATTTTATCCTTGGTGTATGGCATGCGTATTGTCCTATCTCTCACTCCCATAACAAGAGGAAATAAGCATTTGGCGGCCGTCCAAACAAAAAGTTCTTCCTGTTCTAAGAGTAGGGATGGTACATCCCACATTTCCAGTACACCTTAAAAACTAAGTTGAAATGTGCCTCATCTGTGTCTACATCACAATCATCTCGATATCAAGGTTACATCCATGGAAAATTGGTCTCGAACCTACTTGGGTCACCACACAATCCTGGGTCATTTCCTCTAGGTCTGTAGGGTGCCGACACTTTTGGGGTCATCCCTCTTCCCTTATGCATCCAGAGAGTGCCCTCCTCATCTTCCCATTGGGTCCCATGAGTTCATGAAGGTGATCAATCTCCTAACCCATGGCCCTCAGACAATGATTGTTGCTACTTCCCGACCCTATGGTCATGTGCAACTAGGGAAATAGGAAACTCCTATTTCCATCAGTCTTATCCCAACCTGACCCTAGGATAGACTTAGGATTCTAACATAGTACATGTCCAACTTAGAACCTTACCCACGTCTCCATCATCTCTCTCTACATTCCTAGGCTGACTTTCATCCTTTCATAGGGGTCATGGCGACCTGCCTACCTTGGTCAGGCCCCATACCGGTTACCTCCATGGTAACACATACACATGCACTTAAATATGGTTATCTATGGGTCTACAGGTTCATTCTCATACCATGTACTATTCACTTAACTTCTCAAGATCCTATGAGACCTCTTTAGGTTACCTTAATGCAACAAAACTGGTATACACCCTAAAAAAGGGTCCCTCTCCCAGGAGTGGAGGAAACTATACCTTCATAACAAAGGTCACAATTTTCCTTAGGGTTTACATTCACATGAGCATGCTTACCCCCATCAAGCTACTAAGGAACAAGCAGACCACCTACTAAACCATGCCAGGTCATATTTGTTCTCATTCCTCAACATAGGACCAACATAGCTATGAGGGGTTCATCAAACATACCTTAAACTTAAGGGGTTTCCCTTTCCTCTAACCATGAGGAGTACCATGCTCGAATCTATAGAAACTCAAATCTCATCATGAGCATTAGGTACACCACTTCCCCTCTTAGGCCTAGGAACCCTAGGTTCACTTTTGGGTGTCAAAGTGCATGCTCAACCTCTTAACCACGAATCAAGCATGTATAAGGCATGACATGCACTTCCTGTCATCCTTCTACTCGAGCAACACTTCAGAGTTGAGTCCTCCTCAAGGAAAAGTAACAAGGTATAAGGCCTCACAACCTGTTACTAAACCTCTCTAGGTCTAAGGAACTCTTCTTCCTATCTCAGAAGGTAAACACCTACACCATGGGAACATAGGTACATAGGTACCAGAAGCGTCATCCTCTCCCTAGGGTTTGGTTCCTCTAATGGAAACCAAGATATCATCAGCCTCTAGGGATCAAGCATGAGGCAAACACTATCATCCACTTAGGTCGCATCATCCTCAACTCCCCACTTTTCCTCATATCTCAGAGTCTCGGCTTCCAACCTTCTTGCTTGGGTCATGCTCTCTCTCTCTCTAGAGCTAACTCCACAACCAGCTTTATACTAAAGGTCCTTTCTCCTTGAATATGGATCAAGCTCACAAGCATACCTATACGTGGGTGAAGCCTATGTTCAAACTTATGTTTTCTCAATGTTATCCCTAGCCCTTTATGCTTATCTCATCAACTATCCAACATACTCCCTTGTCCAGGGTTTCAACCCACTGCTCACACTACTGACGTATTCTGGGTGCCTACTATGCCATGCTCATATAAGCTCATGGGGTTTCCATAGGTTCTTCTCTAACCTCATCAATGAAGGAGCTATCCTTCACTCTAACATGCATGACCCTACCCAGGGTTGGGTCGCTAAAGGTACTAGGTCATCCAACCTCTCATGGCTCATATGGCATCCAAGGCATGTCCATCCAAACACCTGGTCTACCATGACATGTAACTCATCAAGCCATCTCTCCCTCTAACCCCCCACTTAGGGTTAGGGTTAGCATCATCCTCAGAGGATGTTCCATGTATCTACTTTTAATGGAGGTCTCTACCTCCAAGACTAACTCTCTTTACTTATCCTCCTGACAAGAAGGTCTAGCCTCAGGTGTCTCCTGAGGGCATGCCAACTTATGTCATACGACCTAAGCATGTATCTATTCTTTTACGCTTAATCTATTAAGCTTATGTCGATGACATCTTATTTACATGCTTTTTATTAATTTGGTGGATTCCTTAAACCTTATCAACCTTACGCATACCTCAAGAGGGTGAGGAAAAGAGAGTAAATCCTTATAATCCTTAACAGCATTTGAGTTGAGAAGGGATGAACAAGATGAGAGAGTCCTAAAGGTATCTTATTTCGAGTCCAATCCTGAGACATTGGCCTGGCAGTCACACTAATCCAGGAGTCCTCATATTCCGACTAGCGGTGCGGAGGAAAATCTTGCCAGCCCCTGGACGTGATCCTTTTCTAGACACCTCTATCTTTCGGAAATTCCTCTAATAACTCCCTTGGGTTCTACAAAGTTTGTAAAATTTAATAATTATTAAAGATTAAATGAGGAACCTATGCTTTGATACCAAATGTAACAACCCCGCCTCCCAGTAACCCCCATTTAAGAGAGACCAAGAGGTAAAAGCCGTTATCCCAATTTTCCAGCTCAAAGGTTCGACAAATAATCAATAAAAATTATCAAATTCTACAAACTATACTGAAAGGATGTAATAAAATTAACTTTTTGCATACCTTTGAAAAACTTGGATTTCTAAACTTCTATCCATATGAGAGAATATTATAACTAATCCTCCTTGATCGTTAATTCATGTATTCACATAATGCCAATTACTGTTTGTCCTTTTGGGGTTTGTACCTAAAACGCCGACAAACAAAACATCGCTCAACATAAAGCTGGTATGTGGGGGAAACAATAATCGTGCAATTAACCATAACAACATATTGCAGTCAATTATGATTTAACAAATAACTTTACGTTTTTAGCATAACTACTCAATCCATACACACCCTAACCTCTGCGATGTCCCTATAGTGGACCTGGATGCTACCTTCCTTATGGTAGATCCCCATTAAACCCCTCACGATCCTACATAATAGGTGAATCAATTTCAAGGGTTGAGTCACATGGCACTACCCATAGGTAGCCCACTCCTTAACTCATGGTGTGCTAGAGAGTCGCATGGCACTACACGTGGGTATCCCAATTTCTAACTCTCGATAACCTGATGTCCTACTCAACAAGTAGGCCCCGTACTAGGTTACCCTTTTCATCATTAGCAAAGCCACAGAGGAGGACCAGGATCTGAGCCAGTCATGTATCTATATTTATAGTGATAATCATAGTCACTTTATAGTTGCATGAAATAAAAGTCATCCAAGTAGTTATTTTTAGGCAACTGATAAAACGTTCGGGAATCGTCGTGAAACTAAAGCGATTAACCATAAGCGTAACCACATACCTGTCAGGATGATTTGAGACAGAATTAATCCAACCAATCAAGAAATCCAAATAGGCAAGCAAGCACATAATGAGATCCTAAAATATCCATATAATTTCCTATTATTAATCATGCCATCAAGATCTATTAAACCTAACTCGTTTCCTAGGGTTTCTAGTCCACTTTTAGGGTTTCCATTGCAATTAGGGTTTCACTTTATTTTTACTATTTTAAACCCTAATTTTATACCATTACTCACAAATCCTAATTATCTCATCTATTCTTTATGAAAGATATTAAGGTTACCTTTTGACAACATATAACCCTAATTTTGATTTAAGGCACAATTAAATGTCCATTAAGTCCATTATGCCTCTTTTACATTGAAGCTACCATTTTTATCCTTTTAATCCATGACAAGATCATTATGCCCATTTACCATCAATTCATAGTTCATTATGGTCTAATTCACACATGAACTCTATTTGTCACTGATTCTACCTTTATCCATTAGAAAACCCTAATTACTACATAAAGGGTATTTATCCACAATTAGGAACTTTTATACTTGAAATAGATTAGAATTATCATATCTCAACTTTAATCATGAAATTGAACAATTAAATCCATCAAGAGGAATTAGCTTTTCTAATAGAAAGAGGAATTAGCTTCTAAATATATTTTTAATGGATTTCGCTCATTTTTCTGAGCAACGTTCATATTTTATGCAAGATATTACTTACCAAAGCCAATCAGAGGGTGCCATGTGTCCCCCTTTCCATGCAAAGCAGCTTGTTTCGAAGGCATAACGAATTGACGAGTTTGCCCCCGCATAAGTCGCTGCTTCTTCACACCCTAGAGGGGCAAAACGGTCCAACACGACCCTAGGTCATCTTCTACCTCCGAGTTATCCATCTGAGTTACCAATATTTAAATACGTTTTTTGCAAGATATTACTTGCCAAAGCCAATCAGAGGGTGCCATGTGTCCCTCTTTCCATGCAAAGCAGCTTGTTTTGAAAATATAACGAATTGACGAGTGTGCCCCGACATAAGTCTCTGCTTCTTCACACTCCGGAGGGGCAAAATGGTCCAACACGACCCTAGGTCGTCTTCTACCTCTGGTGCCCGACCTGGCCGCCGATGGCCGCCTTTCCGCGGCCCTTCCTTCCTTTCTGGGGCTTGAGGACCACTGCTAACTGCAGCCCTAGCTCCGCTACACCTTGGTACACGCGGGGCACCTCCATGTTGTGGCCAATCTGGCTGTTCCCGAGTAAGAGGAGCCTGCGATTGCTGCCGCAATTGCAGCAAGTCTTGTAGACTTCTGGTAGGAGCTATGCGAAGTCAAGGGCATTAGGTTGGTATCCGATCAGTCCAGGGTTGTCGTGGAAGCTTCCCGCCTCCATCACAATGACTCCACAACCCCTCCTCTACTTCAGGGTTGCTTTACATTCTCGGTTAGGGTTTGGACGAAGAAGAAGAAGAAGAAAGAGAGGCGTGTGTGGGATCCTTCTTGAACTCGAACCAGAGGGTCTACCCCTTATATAGGGAAGGGTATCCACTCCCTATCATGTTCATCCACATGGATACAAGGCCTTTTCCCAATAGGAATCCAATTCCTTCATTATGAAGCAAGCTTCTCTATCCTAATTATTTATTTAATATTATTTATTCTTTAGATATTAGAATTTTGAAAATCCTATCACTTATTCTCTTTTATGCTTGACTTTTATCCTATTGGCACGAAATTCTATTTTCTTTTAGTAGAAAATATTTCCTTTTTAACAATACCACAAAATTCATTAATAATGTATCACATTATCCTCTTATTTTGCATTATTGGTATTTTCTCTTTCTTTTTTCTCCATTGGGGCTCCTTGGACCCCAAGAAACTCTAAGATTTCATAATCCTTTTTAATGGATACTCATTATCCTTCTAGATGCATCTATATTCATTATTTCTCATTATCTTATTTATTTCTTATTAAAATATCTCTTTTTGAGGATTTCTCTTTATCTTTCTTTTTATTTTCCTCATTAGCATTCCTTTTAACATTAGGAACCCTTTGGATGCGAAAATCCACCAAGGATAACTCAATTGTACCTCTTTCCACTTAATTCCCTCATTTTATCATTGTTTTCAATTTCTTTCTTAATAAAGAAATATTTAATTGATCTTTTCTTTTCGTGTTGCATTATCTTTGCAACTTTGAACTCCTTGGGACCGAAGGAACCCAAGAGGCACGAAATCCAACTTTGGATAACATTCTTTTGCCTTCTAGAGGTTTCTACATCTTTCCTTTCTCCATTTTCTTATTTACTCATTTAATAATGGAGTTTCTTTTGTCTTTTCCTTGTTATTGGGCCCAATAGCCAATAAAGCCCACAAAACAATCAACAAGGCTATTGTAAACGAAATCCATTTATTCAAAACAAATTATATCATTATTTGTTCAAATAACTTTAATAAGAGAAATTACATTTCTCAACAAAAGAACCCAAAAATGGGGGTTGTAACAGAGAGGGATCCCTTGCAAAGTTGGGGTTGTCATTCATTTCTCTGGTCCCTCTATCGGGGTTTGTGAACCCTTTATATAGGTAGGGAGGGTACCCCCCAGTTTCCCATGGAGTCCAGGCTACAGTGGAGATTTGGGGAAAACTCAATCTTGCATGAGGGTACGTGAAATTATGAATAGACAGGTCTGTTTTATCCTCCTGAACTCAAAGGAACGAGTCTCGGGTGTGATAATGGTTCAAAGAGAGAGGGAGAGAGATTGAGCACTCCCAAGTTTTTGTGGCCCAACTTTCCTGTTTGGGCAGAGGTAAGAGATAAACTCCTGATCATTGGATTCACGATCGAAGGGCCTAAATTGAGTGTGACATATAGAAGGGGCTACGCCAAAGTAACATGCATTTAATCGGTTCCCTAAATTGGAGATGTATGCAATTATTGCAATTAAGTCCCTCTTTCTTCATGGATTCCTCTAGGCCACTAGAAAACTTCTTTTCGCATGGAACTTTAAGTGGAACTCACTAATAAATTTCCCAACTTAAATATAATTGTTGGGAATCAAAGGAACAAGTTAAATGGTCAGACATAGCTCTCTTAGTAAATCCTTGAATTAATCACCTACACCAAATTGAGGGTCCTTTTTCTCCCAAATTTTAGAGGAACATATATAATGACTTTACCTAGGTGTGTGCAAATCTTTTAACCAAAAATCGAAAGGAAAAACACCTTCTCTTAATGTGCAAGTCATTCACTTCTAAGGCATATTTCATATATTAAAACACACACTTTTCTCTTCCTTTCTTTTCTATTTTGTTTATTTGAATTACTTTTCCTACTAGGAGCCATGTGAAGCCAAAATTTAACCCCTACTGGTCATTCACACCACTTTCTAAAGGATTCTACATAATTCTCAAAAACATATTATTTGTTATCCATTATCTCTTGCCTTTGTATTTTCTTATTTTCCTTTTCCCTTATATTCATTATCGGGTCAACAAAACAGTAAGAACCCACAAAATTCATAGAAAAGGGTATTTTGCAAGGAAAACCATTCTTTTAAAACAATGCACACCATATTTTCAGTATGTCCTTTTTATTCAAATAATTGTATTTCAACCAAACAAAATACAAATAAAATTGAGGTTATAGTAGTTTGCCTTAAAAAAACCCCTATTACCACTATAATAATACTTGCCTTAGTGTTATCTCCAGCTACTAAACTTAGCCCCAAGGAACTCATTGAGTTTGGGGAACTGGGTTGATGAGGTCTGCATCCTAAGAAGGCGATGATGCCGCCTCAAGTAGGGGATCAATTGGAGAGTTGACCTCCCTGGTTTGCCCCATCCATGGCTTGTGACATCGAAGGAGAGGAGAAATCCCTTTGTGAATTTTCCCCTATACCCCGAACTGGGTGGCATGTTCTAATCATTACATAAAGAGCAGCAGGGTCGACTGCTACTTACCAATGCCTTGCCTACATGGAGGAAGAAGCCTACATGGATGAAGCCCATTGGCCGAGAGACGAACCTTCTTAGTATGCATATGTAATTACCTAATAATGTGTTATTCTATGATTGGTCCAATTATGATTATCTTATTTATATTATAGTTAGAAATTAGTAGGTCAAAATATATTAAAGAAAGATATGGATTTCATACGAAAGAGTAGATCTTGAATGAAATACTTTCAGAGTCTAAATATTACTATAGTTTCAAAAGGACAAATAATATATGGTTATAAGGTGATTAACATATATAAACCCTAGATATAATGGGTAATATGTTAAATACATTGAATAAGGTTATTTCCTGATCTAATTTTATGTTGTTGAATATTATTGCATCTCAAGATAAAGATGATGGTGATGATGTATATTTAGGTTTCTAAAGACAATAATCATACATATGGTGGAATTAGGATTTTGTACCCTTATTCCTAACCTAAACCTGATATAACTGTACATCCTTGTCTAAGGCCTAAGTTAGGTCCAAATTGTTTGTTTTGAATATATGGTGACACATTGGTAGTATACATATGTAAAGATTGAATGTTGATTTTCCTGGATGTAATATGATTTCTCAGATTGTATTCTTAAAGTATTTAAAGTATTCTCCATGGATTCTACATGATGAGGTACATGGTTACTCATGAGTACCCACATTATGAACTTTGAAGTTTTCCAGATGATTTCAATGTATTTATATGATGAAGTAACAATTGGATGTTGATTTAATTCTGTACAACTATAATTCCACTATGAGTATTAGATGAAGTAAAGTATCATATTTTGAACCCTAAGATACATGCATAAAGGGATCATGCACATAATTCCATGGATAGAAAATATTACACCTAAGATAGCATCCCAAGAATGGGTTATTATATGCAATAAAAACTAAATTAAATATGTGAAAATAATTTGATTGTGAACATTATATGTCATTATAATACCTGAACACATTTTGGTTGCACCATGTACACAATATAGAAATAAGTTTACCACATTTTTTGTCATATTTTTAGGTAGTTGACCCCATGATACAATGACATGGAGATAAAGATGAAAGCTATTGAAGATATTAAGTTGTGCCAAGGAGAATTAGTTAGATAATATCTCTTTTTTTTGGAGAAGGTAAAGTATTACTATATCACCCAAAAAAGTGTATAGATGGTAAAAGCCATCGTATATTGTACAAGTGGGTTACACTACAAAATCCCACTGAGCCAGAGTCTCATTACTAACCCCTCTAACTATCTTAGGTTTGGCTTTTGTACGCCACCCTAATACAGCCAACACAATTATAAAAAAATAAGAGGACATCTGTATCCCCTCTCCCATGGAGTCTATTGTTTCTTTCTTTCTATATCATAAAGCATAGACCGGCAACCCAAAGACCAACAAAGGGTCTCAAGCCTCTATTAAATCTGTTTTTCTCCAGGATGCCCAACACACCATTGAATAATGTAGTTGGGGGAGCCCCACCCCAACCCATCTTCAACCAGCACCTACACCATAGATACCAAGTAAAAGAACATTCAAAGAATACGTGAGAAGGAGATTCATCCACTGTCTTGCACAATAGGCATTTAGCGTCAACGTTGAGCCCCAACTTTATCAAGCAATCCTTTGTCACCAATCTTCTCAAAATATTTCTGAACGTGCAGTAGCTCCATTTCGGTACATGTCCCTGATTCCACAACAAGGAGAACCAAGGGACAATAGGCCTTTGGATGGGTGGAAGCACCCAAGGCTTGGCCTACAAATCCTTCAATGCCCAACCAAGGGGAGGGGGGTGATATGCCCCTGCTACCTCCGACCACCCCCTATACATAGCCCTCCATACTCTAGAAACATTCTTGTGCCCAACGAGTTCCAAGGTATGCCCATATCATTCGGCCATCCACTTACTCCAAAGGGAGTCCTTTTTCAAGAATTTATCAATCCTTCTAATGGTTGCCGCCTGAGTTAAGGAGCTTGGATCAATAATATTCAGACCTCCCTCCTCAAATTTCCTAGCTACTGTCGACCATACCATAGCATGACCGTGACCCCCCCACAGAAAAGCCACCAAAACACTTCTCATTTTGTCTAGCATAAAGTCCATAAACTGAGCCTGCAAACACTAGAACCTGATCATGCCCTCCAGAACTAATCTCACAAGGACCAACCTACCCGCCATCGATAAATTTATACCCATACACCTGGATATTCTGTTGTGTAAGACATCCACACACACCTGAAAATCCTTTCCTCTCACCTTCCCCCCACATAGGGGTATGCCCATGTACTTAGTGGGTTGATGGCCTACCTACAGACCCACCACTTCTCTTAAACACCCTCTACTACTATCACAAGTGCGAGAAAGAAAAATTTTGGATTTAATGATGTTGAGATACAACTCCATGCAATCACCAAACTCCTTCATCAAGTT
This sequence comes from Alisma plantago-aquatica, assembly GCA_963693085.1. Taxonomy (NCBI): domain Eukaryota; kingdom Viridiplantae; phylum Streptophyta; class Magnoliopsida; order Alismatales; family Alismataceae; genus Alisma; species Alisma plantago-aquatica. The sequence goes on from OY856409.1 coordinate 676,348,683, forward strand.
ACAGAATTTTCTGAGAGTTTTCCTATTGCCAGCAAGGAAGAAGAGAACATCATCAGCGAATATCATGTGGGTTAGCACTCGACAACCTCACTGTCAAAAAGAATTAATCATGTTTCTCTCCTAAGCTTTATACACCAAACAAGTCAGAACTTCCATCACCAAGGTAAAGAGCAATGGAGACAGTGGGTCTCCTTGCCTTAACCCATTTGAGGTTGTGAAAAGGCCAAAGGGAAAACCATTCACTACGACAGAGAAGGAGGTAGTGGTAAAACACTCCTTAATGAGCTTAATCCACCTATCGTAGAAGCCTAGAGCATACATGCATTTCCATAGGGCCTCCCATTTAACATTATCATACACCTTAGCCAAGTCAAGCTTCACATAAGCTTTCCTAGATTCATTCTTCACTCCAAAGTCAAGCAAGAACTCTGCTACCAGGAGAGTGCTATCAGATATGCACCTCCCTTTAATAAACATCATTTGAGCAGGCGAGATCACATCAGGTAGAACCCTTTTAAGTCTACCTACAAGTAGCTTTGAGATAATATTGTATACCACTGAACATCATGCTATGGGACGCATATCGTTCATTGTTTTGACCACATGCTTCTTTGGTATGAGCTGTATAAAAGCATGATTAACCCTTCTCAACATTCTGCCCCCCACCAGAAACCACCTAACTGCTCTGGTTATGTAATCCTTAACCAGCATCCACATCGACTAAAGGAACTTCACATTATCTCTCTTTTTCTCATATATGCACAACATAGTTCTTGCAATATTTATGTAATTTCTTTGAGGAGTATAATTTAAATATATGTATTCATTTTAGCTCAATTACTGGAAATAATTTACTATCATTTATTATTTGTTAAATTTGATCTTGGAAATATAAGTATCCATCCTTAAATTCTAGGTCTCTCATAACTAGGGGATTCTCATAATTGTGGTCATTATAGTAGTACCTTATTGCGTGTGTTGATGTATGAAGAGGTTAAGTGTTAAATAATGGATGGAAGCGTTAACTAGCCAAGGGTTTGGCCATGATATGGTATGTTTCAAGAGTAAAGGAGGAACTTGGATATGATACTTGATGATATAGATGGTTTTATTAAGGTAGTTCTAGAGATAGGAGAGATTAGATTGTTTAGTTGAGCTTTCAAGATTGTGTCAGTGATAATGTTTGTGCATGATATACTCTTTTCAAATGGAGGAATGATTTTGGAAAAGGAAATCAATGATCTTATGATCAAGACAATGAGAATTAGTTTGAATTTTGATAATTCCCATCTATATGTAGAATTTTTCTTAGACAATTGATCAGATGAGGTTTAATTTTGTCATTTGAATCAATCCTAAGGAATTTCTAATAGATAATGTCAGTCAAAGTTGACACCTCAGTAGGAAGTAGGATGCAACTAAGAAAAAAAAATAAAAATTGGGTGAGATATGTGTTGATAAGGGTATGTCTACCATCCAGGATAAGTTATTCATAAATAACATTCTAGAATCATAAACATGTGAATAAAAACTTGCAATTGGTGAAGATCCAAGCTCTCAAACATCCAATAGTGAATGTGCACTATAGGAGACATTTGAGTAGGATCCTTTACAAAACTAACAACTATATGTATAAAACGATCTTTATATTACTGTCTGTCTAATAATTTTGCATTCACAATCTTATATATCATAGCATATTCATAAGATTTGGTTCCATATTTTAGTGGGTTACAAAATTTACACATCTTGATTCTACTGCCGCACATGCTGACCAACTTTGCAGATGATTGTGTGTTGCCTTTGGGAACCTAGTGATGAATCTATTTATGTATATGAATGCCTAAATGGTTAAAACAAAAGTAAAGTGCATATTGTAGGACCCAGGATCTGCTAGTCCCATGTATACATAGAGTACCCTACACCCCTATCAAATTAATGCAACATGTCAATGATACTTAATAAAAACCAATTATCTTGATTACATCAACACATGTACAGATATGAAGAGAGTTTTAGAGTACTCCTTTTTCAACTAGGTTTGAAAAATCTAAACTCATATTATATAGGAGAGTTTGTACCTAAAATGATCACTAAAACTACACAACAAATTAAAAAAATGAAATATCATAGCGAGGGAAAATGTTTATGCTCATCAAACCACAAGTATATCCATACAAAGTCATCTATGACATAAAAATTTAGTTCACCCTGCTAACACTGTTATTGTTCTTGAGTGCCAAGGTCCCAAAAAATGTTTCTAAGGTTTGTAGTTTCCTAGGTCTTGTAGGTTATTATCAGTGTTTCATCCCCAACATCCACAACATATCTTTTTCCCTTACTGAACTCATTTGTAAAGGAGAATCTTGTATACTATAGAATGTTTGTGAATTTGGATTTCCAGAACTCAAGACAAAGTGGAATACTTCTTTTGTTCTTACTGCTTTCAAGAAATGTTGATTTTGTAATATTTATCAATGCCTCAAGATTGGAAAAAGGAAGTGTCTTAACACAAGAAGGGAATATTGTTTTTTACACCTGTAAACAAAACCTAATAAAGTTAATTACCCAATCCCTTACCTTGAGTTAGTTTCCACCATATGCCTTGAGTATGTGGTGTGTATGGTTCTTAATTTTACGTTCTTAATTATCTAAAAAGATTCAAATATATCATTAGAATGATATGAAGCTCAGACAAAAAAATGTTGGTAGTAACTAAAGGATTGTGACTTATCCATTGTGCACCACATTGATAACGAAAATGTCATAGGTGATTCCCTTAGTAGGAATAATGATAAGTGTGATTTATTCATTCCCACTATATGGAGGAATATGGAGGTGTTGTCTCCATGGACCCCAAAACTCATGGGAGAAAAAATCGTGTTGGCACATCTCAAAGTGTTTCTTGATCTTCTATCTAAAATATGCATCTCACATCAAAATCATTCTAGTTGGAAGATATGCTAAATTTTTAGAGAAGCCTTAAATTCAACTTTTTACCAGTATGGATGGAGGAATCAAATATATACATAATATATTGGCCCTGAAGATTATATTTTAGAAAGAATGGTGTAAAGCTCATGGGCTTGAGTATGTGGTGCATGCATATTTACTAAGATGTATAAGTAACTACTACAACATATCTCTTAGAGAAATATGAAGATTGATATATTTACATTTATATACAAGTACTTGACATGCTAGTAGATCAAGGTTAAATAGTAAAGTCGATGAGGTCTTCCAGAACCCCTACTTGTCCCCTAATGGAAATGGAAGAACATAAATATGAATTTTATGGTGGGGTTACCCAGTACTAGGAAATGGAGTGATGCCATCTGTATTGTAGTTGACCACCTATTCAAACCATCCCAAATCATGCTCATCAAGACAACCAAAAAGTTACTAGAATTAGCTCAACTATATATTTGGGAACATGCATTAATGAACAATCTAAAAAGACAATTTAGGTGGTATAACACTTGCTGACGTCAAATGTCCTTGATATGGGAGGTTCATGGGATCATTACCTTACTACGGCAAAATTTGTTGATATGTATTTAAAGTAGCTACTTTACACGAAGAATTACCTCAAATTTTATATATCATATCATGTACATTTTATCTATTTCTTGTTTTTATATAGATTTTACAAGTTTTATACCTACTCATGTTATTTGACGCAATTATAGGGTCAATTGATGAAGAATTAGATAATGGAGATGAAAGGATGGGAATCAACTTCACTATCAAAAATCTAAGGTTTCTCACAACTGCATAAAGTATAACATAATGTTTTGGAAACATTCCAATACTCTTGGAGTAAAGAATGTGATGCTACAAGTTTTTCTACACCTAAAATATATGTTTTGTAACAACAAAACCTGGATAACAATTGAAAAAAACAAACAACTCTTTACTCTATCATTTGTCACCACTGTCTTTTGCATAACTTCCCATGTATTAAATTAATTATTGTATATATGTTTTCTTTTCATATGATCAATGGTAGTTTATATGTTTGTCCATTATCTCTTCTATCTTAGTAACCTAAAAACATGAGAACTTGAGACTAGATTAGACTAAGGAAACAAGCAGTTCTTTTAGATAGGAAAGTAGAAGAGAGAATCGTGGATATAATTTTAAGTTTAATGGATTTATAGTTTGACCAACTCATAAAAACTTACAAATATACTTCCTTAACTGTAAGGGATGGGATCCAACACTAACAATTCAAGAGGGAGTGATTGGGAGGAATAACCAACTACAGACAATCCAAGAATAGGAAGAGAAGATCCACATAGGTGCTTGACTCTCAACTGGCTGGAATTGAGGAGTTGAGAGATTATCTCCCACTCAGTATGGAATTTATTCTAACTTCTTCTAAACATCATAATTGATATTGTGTCAATCTCAAAATTCTACATGTTCTTCATTGTAATGATGTTGAAGTGTGAGTATACCATCTAGTTAGGACTGGGGAACAACCCCATGGAATATATTTCCTATTTTAGCATAAATTTTCATGCATGAATTTGGTTGTTTAATATAACTAGTTTTCACTGTGATTAACGATATTTCTTATATTTATCCATCATCTATTCTATTTTACTAACCTAAACAACAACTTGGGGCAGTTGTCCTTAGATTGGAAGGAGGAAACAAATAGTTCTCTCTTATATGGAAGTAGAATAGATTACTGTAGGTAGATGTACATGCTTGATGGATCATTGAGAGTTTGGCCAACACAAGAGAGTATATTTCTCTTAAATAATACATGTTAATTTTATACTTTAAATGGATATTAGAAACTATCTATGAATTTTCTGACATGAATAATCAAGGATTGTGAAGAGTTATCCAATAGAAATTGCATGTTCCAACCCCATTCCTCACCACTCAACTGATTTATTTGATTCCTAAACTAACCTCCTATCTTGATTTTAGTCATATTAATTTAATAATCATTCTCTGAATTGATTCACCTATATAATTCACTAAAATGTTAATATGACTTCCTTTCTCTCAATGGGATCAACCTAAAAGTTCTACACTATCACCATTCTCTTAGGGAGATCAAGGCTATGTACTATATTTTATATTTTGATTGATTAACATCTACAATCTCATTCTCATTATTTCCCTACAACAAACTTATCTATGTAGCATTGAAATTCCTCCATATGAATCTCTTTATGGTTGATCATACAATAAAGTTTGAAATGGAATGTATATAATCTATTTATCCACCACCCATAGACTAACTATAGAGTGAGGGATATCGTATTTTCTAATCACCACCCAATTATCATTTACTTGCTTTACCCACATCTAAAGAGGATAGAGGTAAAGGGATAATCTTTACCTTACCCACTTCACCAATTTACCCATTAGCATAATGCTAAAATAATAATTTTTGCTTCTAATATGTTTATTACTGGGTACTAAAATACCCACAAGTTCACCATTACTTTCTTTATTTGTAATATTATCTGATTCCAAAATCATTTTCAAACATTAGGCAGCATATGCCATTTTTATAACTATATATTTGACAAAAAAATTTATCATTAGTAAGTAATACACTAAAATGGTTAGACCTTATTTTAAGATAATGTTAGGTCAAATATTAGAATTTTTGTTTATTAGAAAAAATCTATTATTACTATCTAAATTATTTTTTGTAGTGTATTTTGTTTCTAAGGAATATCAAATGAAAATATTGCTGAAAGTAGCATATGTTTATCTTCATGTTTCTCCACCCATTTACAATAAGTGTAGATTAAAGTAGACAACGATAGGGTAAAGTTTATAGGGAAATGGAAGTTACCCTAACTATTACACACAACTTTGGCATCCATGAGTGTAAAGGTAAGCCTTTAACCTACCTTACAATTCCTTACCCTACCAACTTAATGCTCTATCATGCAAAACTTCACTCTATTAAGACAACATCAGTGAAAATCTTATCTTAATGACTAAGGAATTGCAATTATATTATGAAGAAATGAATTTGATAAGGTAGACACTTAAAAGGGAATGCGATCATTAAAATTCACATGCAAATGCTCACACGACCAATGTACAAGTATGATGGGTGATCTTGTTGCTTTGGAGGTAAGGACAATTGGTGAAATAGAGAATTAAAGTGAATCTTAGGCCCATGTATGGTTAATCATCTGAGTTTATGGATAGGAATGTGAATATGAGCATCCTTTTTCCTTAACTCTATAGTACGATATGATGCATAATGTCCCTCATATATCCAATATGAATTGATATGTAAAACACCCTAATAATATCCTTAGCCATGAGCCTATTGAGATTAAGGACACTCTTGTATATCGAGAAATTTGGTTCAAGATTATAGACAACATAAGTAAGGAGTTTGAAAATAAGAAAATTGATATGGTGAAGGTGTTCTAGAAACACAAGAGTAGTGATTATGTTCTTTGGGAGCTCAAATATGATATGGGGGGAAATATTTCATGATCTCTCCAAGATTACTTTTTCTCTACTTTTTTTGTAGATTCAAGTATTTTTTTAGTTTCGACCTCATTATCATTATGAAAAGATCCTAGTTGCACATACTCTTAATATGCAAGATATTAGACTTTGAATATCATACATTTTCTTTCATAAGAAACACGAATTTATACGCTCATTATATGACTTTACCAAATTGAATCTTTTAGGATCACCAAAGTATCCTCAACCTATGTTTACTAAAAGAGTGCACTATGATGAAGCTAAGGTTCATATTATTCACGTGTCTGGCCTCCACAGGTTAATGAGGGGTCAGGGAGGGAGGTCTCCTTGATGACTCATTTTTTAAGGTTCATATTATGTTAATAATAGATTTGGTGTGTTCCACATATGAATTTTTGAACTAAAATTCTTAATAACTCTTTTGTAGATGCTTTTTCTGAAATTTCGACTCTTTTTCTTTACCCAATTCAATATTAATAGTTGAATCTTTTATGCAAAGATTGTGGTGACATGGTTTCCACCTTGGAAATGGGGTATGTGAGCTTGTGGCTAAGAATTAGGTGCCAATTGATTAGGGAACCCACTGATTGAGCCATGATCATGCATCTCCTCATCATCATCAACCTCATGCTAGTTTATGGTTATGGACATGCTATATGACCATGATTTCCACTAGAAACATGCACGCTAGTTAATTCATAGTAAGACAAATGGCTTCCCTCATCCTTGCAAATTAAGAAATGGTCAGACCACTCTCACAACTAGACACACAAGTTTGATATCCCTCTCTCCTTCATATCTCATTTTGATGATGCTCTATGTCCTAAACCTTATCTAGACTTCCCTATGCACTATAAAACCTACCATAAACTTCGTAATGACCTTCTCAATAATATCTGAGAACACCCAATAGTTTTCCACCTTGAATAGACTATCTTAGATATTACCTCCCTATAAACTACTATACCACCTCAACCCAGTTGGTCTTATCTTCCATGGATCCCCTTAGTGAAAACTAAGGCCACATTTGGCTCATGAGTATCCTCTAGACCTCCTTACTCTAACAAACCAATATTGTGGCCTCCGTAACCTTAATCACATACCAACATACCCTCCACCATGACTATTGTTGCTTGTCTTGGGTTGTGTCAAGTGGGGATGACCAATAAGGTATTTCTGATCCAAGACCACTTCTACGTGGTCCTACCATGAATGCAAGTCCACCTTGTTCTAATTGTCCAACCATTTATATCGAGATCACACATTCCCTATATTTTGAAAAATCTAAACATCCCCACCTCTCTAACGGAAAACCCTATAATTACTAAACACTTCATACAATAGTAGTAGTTTATTCCTTTCTCAAAAAGAATATAGATATACAATATTGATAAAAATATTCAAGGATATATCAAAATTGTTCCAATACCTAGATATCACTCTTATTCTTTGACTTATTGAATATCTAAATTCTATCATTTGAAAGCATTTTGGATATACATTGATTTATTTGATATCATTTGAGGGCATACTCACATTTTAATGATATAGTGATGATAAATAGGATGTTGGTGAATCATGTTTCCACTTAGGATTGGTTGGAAATTGATAATCCTAATTTGACCTAATGGGTCCTACATATAAAACTTTTTCCTACTAATCCATTTCAACTATAACAAGAATTCTAGGACGTCCATCTAGTGACTTGATATCCCAACATACAATAGTATTTTTTACTCCTAAATCATCATCAAGGGTATGCTTTACCTCCAATTGTCCAAAATAAAAATGCTGATATAATGGTATTCTATGTAATAGTCCATGTGATCCATGGGTAATCACTTGTTTGAAATGCTTATTTTCTGTGAGTACCTTTTTGTTATAATTATGATGGAGAACCTACATAAAGTAGATCTTTATAGTATATAAATGATGCTCCACTTTCTCGAGAGAGCAATGGTACAATGAGAGTCCCAATGGTTTGTGTAGCTTTTCGTCCTATGTTTGTGGAGCCTTACTCTAGGTATCTGATAATTGCACCATCTGATAACCTCTAATTTTTTGGATATTTGAGTGTCCGTTTACCACCACACTATCATTTCATTATGTGTTATAATGATAAACCTAGTTGTTTTGGTTAGTTTTTCTATAAATACCTAAGCATGTCTCTTATTCTGTTTTGCACTGAATATACATCTTGGTGGTCACTGAGCAACAAAATCAAGTGGTCGTTGAGGTTCTGACACTTTGGTGACCGATGGGAATTACTCCAGGTCCAATGGTCGTGACCTTGAGATCTCAATGATCACTGGACCATCATGCCTTTGTGAGTAATGGGGACTATGTCACTTCTACAATTGATAGCCTCAGTGTCCCTATGACTGTAGAACAAGTCACCTTTGCAACCGATGAGATCAACTTTCTATGATCATTATCATTGGCCACCCTCAACGACCATAATGCTTTAGCGACCATTGAGTTCGCAACATCAACGACCGATGAAGATTCAGTACCTCATCGACCACTAAGGTTTTAAGTCGATTATCTCATAAAAACACCTATAAATAGAAGCCCACTTCATTCATGAAGGGGGGTCGCCACAAGGGAGAGATGAAAAACTGTTGGTGCATTCTAGAGCCATCCATCCAACTATCATTGGTCCTAGATCTTTGACAATGAAAGTCCAGATTAGAGAGAGAGAGGATCCACGTGATCACCAACATCATTGGCCTATTCTTTGAAAGAACGACTAGCCACTCCTTCACGGACACACCACATCCTTATATGAAGATACGTGCATGAACCTTTGTCATTTTATGGTCCCAATTGGTGTATCTCCCATCTTTTTCACTGGATCTATTCATCTACCACCATTGATTTCATCCATTTCATCATTCTCATGTCTTACTACATTTGTAAATATGTAACACTGCTCACGAACATGAGTGGATAAACATCTAACTTGGGTTAAGCCTCTCCCAACATGTAAATACTTGTATCTATTAATAATACACTACTGTAGAAAGGGACTATAGTGTCAGTTATTTTTGGCTATCTGCGTCGGTTCTGAACTGACGACCAAGTGGGCAATGGTAAAACTCAAAAAGATTTCTCTGGTTTGAAGAAATGATGAAGTAAGATTTATCTCAAAGGTTCTTTTTAGGCAAGAACTAACGACTTAATTCACAGCAAGAGATGATATTGTGTTTTGCTATGATATTTCCTCATCAGTTATATGGAGCCAAAAACCTCCTCCAAATTACCTGATGTCAATTTTATCAATGAATGAACAATGAAAATTTGGGTGTATACCATCGACTTTATGTATATAACTGGCGGAGAATATATATATAGATAGTTACTCACAAATAACGGATGATAAATGTACAAGGTTTTTTATATAACAGGCATGCAGACTGTTGTCCAGCTACTAGCATGTCTGGAGCCTACTATTTTTCAAAAATGAAAGTTCTAAAGGACAACATGCTCTCTGCAAGTATTGTGTCTTAACAATAGGTTGACACACCTACAAGAAAAAGATAAAATTATACAATCCACATTGAATCATTTTTTCATTTCAAAATTGCACAAAAATCCATGAACTCACAAGTCAATTGTTTCCATCTCAACCACACTTTAAATTCAAACATATATGCACGAACAAATATCATTCTTTTCCTCATATATCACATTCAAATTCACACACATATCCAATTAACATTCTATTCACACTCACAAAATAAACATCAACATCAGTTGCCATCTCAAATTTTAACTCACAATGTTATCGACATTGAATTCACTCAAAAAATAAATATAAAAAATATGAGATCAAAGTTCAAACTACCAAAAAATTTCAATGAAACCTCAAATGTTTTGTTTAAATCCACATTTTTGATGAAGCAGGTTGCCCACTGTTCACGTAGGTTATTCACCTGCTCCAATATATAGAGGCCATTCTTTTCAAAAACTACAAAGAGAATGGGACTTGTAAGATTTGATTGTTTGTAAGGAGACTACTTCATTAAAATATGATCCAAGACTACTAACTTACATTCTCTATACATTTATTTTGTTCTGTGTGACTGACAATCACATGCATATACATCATCACGTAATATGTGCATGTCCAACTATTGTCTTGTATAGGGGCTTGTACATTTACAATTATTAATAAATGTAATCAAGTAGAGTTGGTCATATATTATGCAATTGGAATGAAAAGACTATACATTAGCACTCGCCCAAGCTACTGGTTTCTTTTTCTTATGTACCTTCCCTCTGCCATCATGGAATTCTTTCACATCCCTATAAGTTAAATTAACATATACGTTGCATTATTAAACTGTCATTAGCAATACAAACATTAACAAAAAGAATGGGCATCAAGAAAATATACTTACACATGAATCGCCAATTTCATCAAGTGTCTCGCATTTGGTGACAATTTTTCACCCAAAGGATCAAAGACATACACCCTCCAAATCTTCGGAACAGTCACTAACAATTTCTAGTGCATACCTCTGAGTGAATAGAAGGAAAATAAAATACAAAATTAAATCTCACAACAAAATTGTATTCATATATAGGTTAGACATATAAACAACAAATCCAAAAACTTACTTAATGTTGAAGGAAGCTATGATGAAGTTCTTAGAAGCACCAAAATATTGCATCGTAGTAGTCATGTATTCTTTGACCCTGCTCAGATCTCTCTCTACATTGCTAATCAATGATGGAATTAGAAATCTCACATATTCTAATCTGAAGTCATGAGCCTCGTAATACAAATGACTGAAATATAATATATAACCAATACTCAGTTTATATGTAGGAAATAATTAAACATTTTTCACATACGACATAGTATTTTCACTGTATCCAAAGTTCTATCACTATTGTGTTTCGACAATAATACTTAAATACCTCAGAAACATCTATCAACACTGTAGTGGTGTCCCATTGTACATCTACCATATCCTCTACAAGGTTGATCACAACGGTATATGTTTGGTCTATATTGTCTAACCATCATGTCAACATTTCACAATGAGGGCCTAAAGAGTCGTACAACTCCTGTAGAACAAAATAAGGGGGAAGAGGCTTCCGAACTTTAGGGGGCTTCTTAGCTTTTGTAGGTTGCATGCATGTATTCTAATATTAGCTATCAATTATATTATATAAGTTTCAATATACATTTGCCATATCTAAACAAATATAACGAGTCATTTGGGCCACTCAGTAAAGCCGCCTTCTATCTCTCCTACTTTGGTGGCATCTGGGTGCTCATATGGGAGAGGTATCTCGCTAATTCTTAGAAATACATGTATGACTCTCACATGATAGTGATCAACGGGATGATGAATTCCATGAACCACTTCAGCGTTATCGGCCTCGACATCTTCCACGACGTTTCCTGGTGGAACATCGACAACAAGATGACATCTCCTGGCCTTCTAAATTTTTATGATACACACAATTTAATTTGACAAACATAAATATTTACTTGAAGGATTATTTTATCACAATGTAATATAAAGGCTAGGAGGATTTGAAAAGCATTATGGCATTAAGATTTCTAGGGTTTAGCCAAGGCTTAGCTCAGGACCCCACGACTCGTCGTATTTGGTTTAGTCGCCTGAGAAGCTATATATTTATCCAAGGATGTAACTATAATTCTCTACATGTACTCTGCATCCACTTCTCCTTTCTTGGGTTGTTTGTGACATGGGATTTTATCACACTAACAAACTCACTCGGGGTTGAAATCCCCGAGCTTTTACCAAAACCAAAGTGCAATAATACCACCCACAAGCGGACGAGTCTTATCACAGTATAGTTAAGGATCGAACCCAAAGGACAACATTTTTAAGAATCCTTGTCAGTCTAGTCTAGTTCAAGTTAAGACTAATATTTAAAACGATTGATTTGGTTGAGGTTAATTAAACTAAATGTAAGAAAGTAAAAGTGTAGAATTAAAGTAGGATTTAGATCAATGTTATGGAATCGTTGGGATGGTACCGGGTTTCACCACTTCTACACATACAAACACGTCTAAACATCAAACATCTAGGAAAGATATAACTATCCAAATAGAGCTGCTGCAAAACCCCCCATACGGGCGTTAGGTTCGCGTAAGCATCACCTTAGGCATCAGATGTCTCGTCACCATCCGGATCACTTACTTACGGCTCCGAAGATACAAAAATCCAATGAAGGTTGTAGGCCCCCTATACAGGCGTTAGGCACACAAAAGCGTCACCGAAGGCTAGATGGCTCATCCCCTCACGGATCATACACTTATGACCTCGAAGAAATCCCATTATATTTCTAGTTTGGGAGTCAACTACATTAATTGATAAGCAAGTAGACAATTAATATACAAGTAACATCGATGATTAACAAGTAGATATAAAATCCAACTAAGGTTGTGAACCCCCTATACATGTGTTAGGTACATAGAAGCATCACCGAAGGCTAGATGGCTCGTCCCCTCACAGATCATACACTAACGACCTCAAGGAATCTCATTCTATTTCTAGTTTGAGAGTCTACTTGTTAAACAACATTCAATCCTACATATAGAAGTTCTCACAACATAGGAATAACAAAGATGAAAGCAAGAAATTAATCTAACTACAAACATAACGATTAACAATGAAATGAAAAGTTATATACATTGCCATGGAATGCTTAATAAAAGAACACATTTGCATGGGCAGCGGGGCTAGTCCCCGCACCCCCCGAAAGAAGACTACTCGCTCATGATGCAAGAGATAAGAAGAATAAGAGAAAGTGAAGGTTCCACCATGAGCATGATGAAGAAGGTGGTCACAGCTCGGTGAAGATGATGCGGTCTTCTACGTCGTGTCGGGGTAGATCTGAACGAGGAGGAAGAACCACCAAGGCAAGCTGGGCAATCCTTCTTCTTCACCTTCTCTCTCTCATTCTCTCCTTGCTCAGCACCAAGAGGAGCCATTTGGCCCCAAACAGTTTCGAGATTGTTTGACGTCCAAATGGTTTTGAAGACCATTTGACGTTCAAACGGTCTTGGAGATATTTTGCTTCAAACGGTTTAGTCAAATGGTCTGGGGACCATTTGGATGGCCAAATGGTTTTGGAAACTAAATGGCACCAAATAGTCTTGACTTTAATGATCTTCCTTTGACCAATCTTGTGTCTTTTACAAACCGAATGGATACAAATGGTCTTGAAACCGTTAGGATCCAATCGGTCTTGGGTTCTATCTCCATTCGGTTTTGGCTACACAGCCGGTCTTGGGACCGAATGGCTCCAAACGGTCTTGAATGATCAAACAATCTTGATCCAAACAGTTTCGATTGTTCAAATGGTCTTCATCCCAAATGGTTTAGAGTATCCAATCAGTCCCAGGTCCAAACAGTCTTGAAACCGTTAGATGACATCCAGTCTTGAGACCGTTTGGGTTCGTTTGGTCTTGAAACAATATGGACTCAAATGGTCTCGGGATCGTTTAGGCTCATGCGGCTTGAAACCGAATGGGCTTAAACGGTCTTGAGACCATGTGGGTGAATATCTAAAACCGAAAGGTCAGAACCGTTAGATTAGACCGTTTGGTCAAGATCAAACGTGGGAGGTTCTTCAATGAATTCCATGTGATGATAGAACTTGGTTTAGACTTGCATCAAATGAATATAATTTTGATCAAAAATCATAATAATTAGATTTATTTAGAGAACTTGCAATATGTGAGATTTAAGAGATAAATCGAAAGTATTGAATCAAATTGGTTATAAAAAGGATGACTGAAAATCAGGATGATTATGCATTCATCAAACACCCCGAACTTAAACGTTGCTCGTCCTCGAGTAACACAAAATCTGAAATAGTCGCCAAGTGAATACTTTTGATCATGTGACTGCTTCCTCTTCACATCATGATTATTTCTTTTCCACTCAGTATGACCAAGCATCTCAACTTTCTGAGACCACATAACACATCTTACAATATCTTTGTTCCTGAGTTTTCTTTCCAACCTCACTTACTCCTTACTTTTTCCAGCAACAAGCATGTCAAAGAGTTTTGTAAGAGTCCAGAGATCCCCACAGAATGACAAGTGTGCATTTGATCTGACACTGGTGTTTTTCAGGGAATTGAAGGCTTTAATTGTGCCTTTAGGTAGAAAAGGGAGTGAAGGGTGGCATGGAAAGAAGAAGTAAATCTCTCCTCTATTCGACTCGAGATTTTTATTATTTTTGTAATTTCATTTATTGCATATATTTTTGTGCAAATCTCTCTTCTATTCGACTCGAGATTGCATTTCTTTTTGTGTGCGCTTTGGCATCTTTAATATGCAAATCTCTCCTCTATTCGACTCGAGATTGCATTTTTGGTGGTACGCCCCTATTAATTTGTGAGGGGTATGGAAGAAGTGGATATAAAGGGAAGAGGCGTGCCACCCCAAACTTAGGGTTTGACACTATTTTGGCTATTTTTGTTTCTTTTTGATGGATGGAGGGGTACAAAGATGATAGAAGAAGTGTAGAAAAGAGTTCAGATTAGAATGCAACTTAATTTATAATTCAGTGCACCAGGTAGTTCTCTTTATCAAACTCTGCTCAAATAATGACTTGATGAGGATCCGGTGGGGATTCCATGTTGTTGTTCCACTAGTCAGTTAGGAAGCATGATATGTTTGATCCCTATCAGTTTGACAGACACTTGCCAATTTTTTTCATAAAGATCATGATGTTAGGATTCATAATCTTCACAAGATGATTTCAATCAAAAGGCTAGTTTTCAGAAGAAGGTCCTTTTGAGGATCTTCTTTGAATAAGGAGGGTATAATGATAAATTCATAGAGATTGAAAACATGTCAAATTTTCATCAAGTATCTGTTCAATTTCTTTGGGAACTTTTGAAATTTTTGAAAAAAAATTGAAAATTTTGTGGTGGTGAAATCTTAAAATGTGTGTGGGTGGAGAGTAAGATACGTACCACCCACCCTCCACCCTGAACTTAGATATTTTCTCGTCTTGAGCAAACTCTAAATCTGAGATGGAGGGGAAACTTCGTGCCGATAGGACCACAAGATGTTGTTGCATTCCAGACAGCGTGCGTCCTCCATCTGAAAATCTAGAAAAGAAGATTAATCAGAACTCCAAATAGCATCTCGCGATGCAAATTTTATTTGGTGCAAAATTAACTAAAATTAAAAACAAAATTAAGGAAAAATTTCTTGATTCAAATTTAAAACTAAATATGAATTTATTTATTGGGTTGCCTCCCGACAAGCGCCTTTGTTTTATGTCGATGGCTCGAATTGATATCTTCATCTTCACAGTGGTTCCCTAGGATTGGAGAGATGTATTATTGATTCGGTGCTTATGTCGGCTGTGGTGAAATATCTTTTCAAACGATGACCATTCATCACAAATTCACCCGACTTTTTGCTCCATAAAGAGAAAGCACCATGTGGGGAGATGCTTTTGACAATATATGGTCCAGACCAGTGAGAGCGGAGTTTCCCTGGGAATAACTTCAACCTTGAGTTGAATAGCAGAACATGGTCTCCCACTTGTATGTCTTTTCTTTTCAAATGACCATCATGCCAAAGTTTGGTGTGTTCTTTGTAAATTCGAGCATTCTCATAAGCTGTCATTAGGAGTTCATCCAGCTCCTGGAGTTGCAGAATCCTGGCTTCGCCTGCTTCTTTCATATCAAAATTCAATTGTTTTATTGCCCACCATGCCTTGTGTTCCAATTCGACTGGCAGGTGGCAAGCCTTTCCATATATTAATCGAAAAGGTGTAGTTCCGAGGGTAGTTTTATAAGCAGTTCGATAGACCCATAATGGTCATTGATTTTCACCGACCAATCTTTCCGATTGCGGCCTACTATCTTTTCCAGGATACTCTTGAGTTGATGATTAGAAACCTCCACCTGTCCACTTGTCTGTGGATGGTAAGGTGAGGCTACCTTGTGAGTAACACCATACTTTCTTAGCAATGCTTCAAAGCTTCTTTCAAGAAAATGGGAACCTCCGTCGGATATCACCGTGCGTGGGACACCAAAATGGGGAAAAATAATATCCTTGAATAATTTGATGACTGGTTTGGAATCACTAGTGACTGTAGGAATGGCTTCAACCCATTTCGAGACATAATCAACAATGACTAGGATGTATGAAAATCCATTAGAAGATGGGAATGGACACATGTAGTCCACCCCAAAAACAACAAATATCTCTACTTCCTGCCACATATTCAGTGGCATCTCATCTCTCTTTGTTATATTGCCATATCTTTGACATTTGTCACATGATAGGACAAAGTCGTAGGAATCTTTGGATATGGTTGGCCAGAAGAATCCACATTGCACAACTTTCAAGGCAGTCTTTTTAGAGCTCAAATGTCCTTCTATTGGTCCTGAGCGACAATGTTCCAAATTAAGTTGAGCTTCTTCTTCGGCAATACATTGTCTATATAGACCATCAACACATAGTTTGAAAAGGTACGGCTCATCCCAGTAGTACTATTTTACATCATGCATAAATTTCTTTAGTGCATTTCCAGTGCATTGAGGATGGATAACTCCAGCAGCAAGGTAGTTCACAAAATCTCAGTACCACGATATAGCTTCTGAAACCTTCATTAGTTGATCATCCGGAAGGGAATCATTAATTGGAATCTTTTCGGTATCTAGAGCGTGGATGCGACTGAGATAATCTTCTACCACATTTTCTATACCCTTTTATCACTTATCTCCAAATCAAATTCTTGTAATAGGAGAATCCATCTAATTAGCCTAGGTTTTGCATCTTTCTTTGCCAGAAGGTAACGAATGGCAGCGTGATCTGTGTAGACAATGACCTTTGAACCAATTAGGTAGGATATGAACTTGTCGAAGGCATACACAACTGCCAGAAGTTCTTTCTCAGTAGTAGCATAATTCCTCTAAGCTTCATCGAGAGTCTTTGATGCATAATAGATCACATAATGTTTCTTTTCTATATATTGGCCCAAGAGAGCACCTACAACAAAATTTCTTGCATCACACATGATTTCAAAAGGGTGGTCCCAATTAGGAGCACTAATGATGGGTGTGGTTGTAAGGGCATCCTTCAGTGTGTTGAAGCTTTTAACGCATTCTGTGTAAAAATTGAATTCAACATCCTTTAGTAACAAATTTGTCATTGGCTTGGTTATTTTTGAGAAGTTCTTTATAAACCGTCTATAGAATCCTGCATGACCTAGGAATGCTCTAACTTACTTTACATTGATAGGGACAGAGAGCTTGGAAATCACTTCAATCTTGGCTTTATCTACTTCAATACCTCGATTACTGACCCTATGTCCCAGGACAATGCCTTCCTTTACCATGAAATGACACTTCTACCAATTCAGCACAAGATGTGCTTCTTCGCATCATTTGAGGACTAGGGAGAGGTGTTTTAGACATGAATCGAATGAATCTCCATATACAGAAAAATCATCCATGAAAACTTCTATAATGGTTTTGGTGAGACTGGCAAATATGGCAGCCATGCAACGCTGGAAAGTTGTGGGTGCATTGCAGAGGCCGAACGACATTCTTCTGAATGCATATGTTCTGAATGGGAAGGTGAAAGTGGTTTTCTCCTGGTCCTCTAGATGTATAGGTATTTGGTAGAATCCAGAGTAACCATCGAGATAACAGAAGTATTCTTGATGAGCCAGCCGCTCTAATACTTGATCAAGAAAAGGCATTGGAAAGTGATCCTTTCGAGTTGCCTTGTTCAACTTCCTATAGTCAATGCACATCCTCCACCCTGTGACTGTTTGGGTGGGCATGAGTTCATCATTTTCATTTCATATTACATTCGTTCCACCTTTCTTCGGTACTACATGCACTGGGCTCACCCATGGTGAGTCTGATATTGGATAGATAATTCCAACAGTGAGCAGTTTAATGATCTCTTTACGGACTACCTCCTTCATATTTGGATTCAGTTTCCATTGATGTTCAATGGTTGTCTTGTGATCTTCCATCATAGGGATCTTGTGCATACACAATGCTTGGCTAACCCTAGTGAGTTCATTCACTTTGTAGCCAATCACTTTCTTCCTCTCCTTCAATTCTTTTAAGAGTTTATCTTCTTGTTCGATCGTAAGATTGGAATTTATTATTACTGGACAAACCTTGAGGTCATCTAAAAACACATACTTCAGTCCCTCAGGCAGGGGCTTCATCTCTGGAGTTTTTGGTTTATCGCATGTTTCTCCAGTAGCTTCCACAACTTTGAGTTCTTCACATGTGGCTTCAACATCTTCTATTGTAGAGTCGAGGGATTCAATGCAATCCTTTACTTGTTCGTCTATAGGTTCATCAACTGATGGATCCATTAGAGTGACTTCTAATGGATCGTATGATTCATGATTCTCTTGAGTCACAAGTGACATCTGCTCTATGCAATCTATCAGATAGACTTCTTCTTGCATACTTGGTCTTCTCATGCTTTCAAAAACTTTAAATTCGAGCGTTTCCTTCCCTAATCTAAGCAGCAAGGTTCCTGCTTCAAAGTCAAATAGAACTCTTGCGGTGGCGAGGAACGGACGTCCAAAGATGAGAGGATATCTGGTGTCCTCTTTTATGTCCATGATGACAAAGTCACACGGAACATAGGAGTCTTTTCCTACCTTGACAGGTACATCCTCAATAATTCCTAACGGGCATTTTATCGAATTGTCTATGAGTTGTATGGTCATGCCAGTTGGAAGAAGTTTAGCAAACCCTAGTCTTTTGCAAAGGATGAGTGGCATGATGGATATGCTAGCACCAAGATCCGCCAGTCCTTTCTTGCATGAAGAATCACCAATATGGCAAGAAATCCCAAAAGATCCTGGATCTTTCTACTTCTTTGGCATCTTATTCTGAATGATATCTAAAGTGGTTTTAGCTAACTTAACTATCTCATATTCTTCAATTATATATTTCCTGGTCAGGAGTGACTTTAAGTACTTTTTCCAAGCTGGTATCTCAGCCAGCGCATCCAAAAAGGGTATGTCAACATGAAGTTTCTTCATAGCTTCTTTAAACTTGGTAAACTGTGTATCAAGCTTGGTTTGCCTTAAACGAGTAGGGAAAGGAATACAAGTCTTGTATACAGGGATATCAGGTTCTGGTGTTTCAGTTTCTTCCTCAATTAGTTTCTCAGGACTTTCCTTATATGTCTTATCAGCAGTTACTGGTTCTTTTGGTTGAGACTCTGGTGTTGTTGAGTCTTGGACAATCACAAGTTCATCTTCCTCTGTAACAACCACATGTATCTTGATAGGAAGATTAGAATATTCTTTTCCCGACCTGGTGGTGACTGCCTTCAATTGTTCAAGATGCTTAGGATTAATCTCGGGTTGGCCAGCAAAGGCCCCAACAGGCGGCTTTATGCTAGCTACAAGTTGAGCTAGTTGAGATTCAGTAGCTTTCTGATGTGCTTACTGGTTAGCTATCAAGGTTTGTTGGTTAGCTATCATATTTTGCTATGACTGTAACATCTTCTCAATGGTTGTCAATTTGTCATCAGGTGAGAAGGGAACAACTTGTTGTCCTTGAGGCTGATTAAGATTATGGTACTGAGAACTATTTTGATAGTTATTGAAGTTCCTATTCTGAAAGTTTCCCTTGAAATTTCCTTGATTTCCAGAACTCTATTATTGATTATACTGGAATCCTGGTGAGCCTTGTGGCTGGTTGTTCGAACCAAATTGATGCAAGTTCACTGCTCCAGAGGGGTTTCCATATTGAAAACCTGGATGATTCTTATTCTGATTCGGATTGTAATAACCTTGACCATGGATGGTATTAACAACATTCAGGTTCTCCATTTGATTATTATCTCCTTGGCCACATACATTGCTTAGAACAATATCATAGAGAACATTGCATACCAAAGTGGAATGATATGTGCCCTTACATGCTTCACAAAACAATGAGGTAGACATGACCTATTCTTGTTGTCGAGTGGGTGAACATCCTCTTCCAATTGCAGCAAGAGATGATTCAACATGGTCTTGCTTGGCAACTAAGATTTTAAGGTTTCAGCGATAGACTTGTACTAAGGAGTAGCTTCAGCCATAGCTACTTTCAATACTCCTTTACCTACAGATCTACCCAAATTAGCTTGATTTTCAGCTCTAAGGGTTACAACCCTCCATGCGCTGTCATAACTTTGACGCATGAAGTTTCCTCCAGATGAAGAGTCCAAGAATCTCTTGATATCGTCGTCCACACCCCTATAGAAAATTCTGATGAGTTGATTCTTAGGAATTCCATGGTGTGGACACTTGTGTAGAAGCTCTTTGTATCTATCCCATGCTTCAACAAGGGTTTCTCCAGGGACTTGAGTGAAATTTGTTATTCTTCCTCTAATTTCATATGTGAGAGATGGAGGGTAAAACTTTTCTAGAAACACATTTTGGAGTTATTCCCAAGTGGTGATGGGAATTTCACTTTGCAACGAATTGTACCAACTTATAGCTCTATCAGCAAGGGAATACTTGAAGAGACGGAGTCGAATGGCATCATCAGTTACTCATTTTTGCTTTGTCATGGCACATAGATCAATAAACCTCAAAAGATGTTCCTAACTATCCTCTCCTTGTTTTCCATAGAATGGGTTGTTTTGAAGCAATGTGATCCAATGTGCCCTAATTTCAAAATTGGTAGAATTGATGGGGGGAGGTTGGACTAGATGATGAACATTAGCAGCTTTGGAGATCGAGAACTCTCTAAGGTCCTTTTGTAGTTCTGCTACTTGTGCTGCTGGTTGTGCTGCTTGAATTTCTTCTTGAACCGCAACTCTAACTTCTTGGATGAATCTTTCTCTCTATGCATTAAGGGCTTGAGCCATGATGCGATGATTTTGAGTCGCATTTATAGACCTTTTTCATATGTGTTTTGTGCTCTAATTACTCATTTTTATGGATAATATTGCATAATTCACTCATTTCGGTCTTTGCCTTCATATTATGTCAAATCCCTTTTGTTTTACTATTTTGAGCATTATTTATCATAATATTATTATTTGTGTGGATTTACTTGGTCTTGTTGTGAGATTTCAGGAAAAACAAGTATTTGCTTCCGTCGATACCATCGACGGAAGTCGATACCATCGACCAAGCCACAGATTGCCAGCCAAGAAGAGCAGCACAAAGTCGATACCATTGACGAAAGGTCGATGCCATCGACACAAGGAGAGCTACAGCATCGCTAAAAGACAAAACCGACGCTACAGAGAGTCGATACCATTGACACGCAAGTCGATGGTATCGAGATCACCACAGGCGCTCAGACTAAAAGAAAGGAAAGCTGCCGCTAGTCCGCTGGGTCGATACCATCGACCCGCGTTGATGGTATCGACGCCGGCAGATATGCGTTGGATCTGTTTTGATCTCGATCGAACGACTGTTGTTATTTGACGACCTAATTAGGGACTTATACCTAATGACGGCCGCCCAGACGAGAGGGGGATCTCAATTTTGGATTGCACGAGTGCCGAGGAAGGAGAGAAAGGAGAACGGAGGCCAGAAGCTCATCCCGGGTGATTCAGACGCTGCCGAAGACGATTTCCACCACCGACAGGCGGGGAAGCTCGTGTTCTACGCCAAGGATCTACCAGTTCTTCTCCGTTCAGGGGTTTTCCCACTTGTTTCACATTTTTCTTATGAAATCCCCCATTTCTACCATGTATTCATGTGAGATGAACATGAGAGGCTAAAACCCTCAATCTTTAGGACTGGGAGTAGCCCGGGAATACATTGTATGACATTTTTATATTGATAATTCATATTTTCTCTCTCAAATCCGTGGTATAGATTCGTTTTCTCCATTTCTATTGTTATGCTTGATCACCATAATAATAATTTAATCCCCTTAATCACTTCGACAGAAGGATTAAAGGTTGAAAAGAGACAAAATCTACATTAATTAATAAAACCCTTGACAAAGGAGTTGTAAAATTAATGGTGGGAACTGAGGGACCGTTTATAATGCACTTAGTTTAGGGGAATGATTACTACGACGGTGGAATCAACCTAAACCTAAGTAGTGACTTACACCACGACTTGGGTAATTCTGTATTCAGGCCACTACCCGGATAGAGAGAGAAGTGTGAGGAATTATATGAAACCTAATACAATGTTGACCCGCGGTGAAACCGCCATCCTAAACATATCCCTTTGAATTGATTAAATTAACCTTTAATCGATTGTTTTCTTTGTTTGATTTTTATTTTCTTTTAATTTCAACAACAAAACCCTACTTTGTTAATTGGCCTAGCTGATTGCGATTAGTTAGTAGAAGTCTCCAATAATTCACGTATCCCTGAGTTTGACTCAGGCCTCACAAGGCCTATATTACTCGACGCGTATACTTGCGTTTAAGCACGTAGTAAAATACACGTCAAGTTTTTGGCGCCGTTGCCGGGGATACGGCGAATTATTGGCACTTTGAGTGCTAAGAGCGGCCACTCTAGGCCACATTTTTTTATTATTTTAAAACAATTTTAAAAATTCCTATATTTCTCTATAATTGTGTTTACTCGTTCAAAGCATTGTACTGAACCCCGATTTTCAAAATTTCAGGTACTTTGCATGGTGCATACGCGTAGTACCGACTACGCGAATTGCACACCTGAGATCCCACATCCGGGACCAGAGGACGAGGACTACTACGAGCAGGAGTACCAAAGTGATATAAATTTTGAATCAGAGCAAGAACAAGCAGAAGAAATGGCTGAAGCACAGACAATATGGGAGAAGATCAAGGCGTCTTCTTCCTCAGCATCAAAGGGGCCCATAAAGAAGCAGGCGATCAACATACCGACATACAAGATCGACCCGACACTGATTAATTTGGTCAAATCCAACGCATTTCACGGGCTGAAAAATGAAGATCCGGTTGCCCACATCAGCCAGTTCGTGGAGAACTGTGATATGGTGAAGATAGACCGATTTCCACAAGATGCGTTGTATCTCAAGTTGTTCCCAAGTTCACTGGCAGGAGCAGCGCGTGAGTGGCTACATAACCTCGACGATGAGTTTGTCGAATCATGGAATCATATGGTGGAGGTTTTCTTCTTGAGGTTCTTCCCTCCTGAGAAGACCAATGATATGATCCAGAAGATCCACAATTTCACCCAACAGGCGGGTGAAACTTATTCTGAGACTTGGGAGCGATTCTAAGTCATGTTGAGGAGATGTCCACATCATGGATTGGACAAGGAGACACAAGTTAAAATCTTCTATTTTGCTCTCTCCGAGCACGATAGAAGTAATCTTGATTCAGCCGGATCCGGATTTTTTCTGAATAATACGGATATCAGATGTTGGGAGATACTGAAAAACATGGCTAGGAAACAGTCATGGGGTGATAGAGGGGTTGTGGAACATGTCAAGGCTGCTGGTGAATCCAGAATAGTGAGGGAGATGAATGATAAGTTAGATCTTCTAGCCAAGAAGGTGCTAACTAAGGAGGATGCATCTGATGATGGGGAGGCCCAAGTGAAATTCATGCAACAACAGTGCTATAGAAACAATGACTATGCATGGAGGAAAGATAAAAAGTTTTTATGGAAGGATCCGAACAATTTTCTACAGGATCCGAATGCCAAGCCACAGCAGAAAGCCGAGGACAAGAACACTAAATTACTAACTCAAATGGTCCAGCAAAACCAAGAGATGATGGCCATGTTTGGAAAACAATTGCAATCTCAAGGTGATATTCTAACCAAGTTTGGGCAGATGCTGCAAAGCCATGGAGCACAAATGCGGGCATTGGAAACCACCGTGGCACAGATTTCGAGTGAAGTGGCGGCCATCAAGCACGCCAATCAACAGAAACCAGCCGAGAATGCAAATGTGGCTCAGGCACACCAACAAGTCAAGTACATATCTGTGGTAAGCACTAAGGAGGAATCTCAGGTGCAAGAAGTTGTAGAAGAAAGAAAAATGACTTTCAATGTGCATGCAACACCGGCGATACCATATCCACGCACGTACTATGGATTGCCGGGCGGAAACCCTTTCTTCAGAAAATTACAAAGAGTTGTGAATATTGTATCTCCACCTAGGCAGGAAGAACAAGTGCAAGTTGTTTGTGCACATATGGAGACATCTAAGGCGAGAGAGGAACCACAACAAGCTGCTACTATTGAGGATGTCTCGCCAAAGCCCACGTCGGAGAGAGTGATTGAAGCAAGCTTAGGGGAGGTACCCCTGAAAAGCGCGTATGTGCCACCTCACAGGCGTGCTGATGCAGCTGATGTTTCAGATCCGGTAAATTCTAAGTCAAAGAAAGAGCATCGTCATTTTAAGAAATTCCTGGAGATATTCCGAAAACTCCACATCAATATTCCATTAGTGGAGATGATCGAAAAAGTACCCGCCTATGGGAGGTTCATCAAGGAAATCATCAATAAGAAGAGGCAGATAAAAGACGATGAAATTTATTGGATGAATGAGACAGTGAGCTCTATGATTCATGGGAGTTCACCAAAGAAGAGAAAGGACCCAGGAGGTTTTTACATACCGTGCTCAATAGGTGGTCAACAATTTCCTAAAGCGCAATGTGATTCTGGTGCTAGCATAAATCTCATGCCTTTGGCGACATTTCAAAAGTTGGGGTTAAAAGAGATAAAGAAGTTGGCCGCAACAATTGAATTGGCAGATGGGTCTATCGTGAGACCATATGGAGTGTGTGAGGATGTGCTCGTCAAAGTGGATAGATTCATATTCCCGGTGGATTTTGTTGTTATTGGTATGCCACCGCTCCAAGGCTGTGAAATTCTTCTAGGAAGACCGTTTCAAGCAACAACAGATGTTGTTACTTCTTTAGGGAGAGGTACTCTGTCTTTGGGCATTGGAGGAGATCGTGTTGAATTCAAATTACCGAATGATCCTCTAAGTGCAGTTCCCAAGGTGAAAAGATGATGATTGTCACACCGTCTAGCCTAAGACGTTAAATAAGGGCACTTGTTGGGAGGCAACCCAACCATTGGTACATTAGGATAGTGTAATTCGAGTCATAGATTGCTTTTATTTCATTTAGATTTTAGTTAAAAAAAAAAGATACCTTGATCCGGTTGTTAAATGTGCAGGAACAGGCAGGGTCGATACCATCGACACACTGGTCGATGGTATCGACATGGGTGCAGGTTGATTGATGCAAAAATCGCACTGTGTCGATACTATCGACACCCCCGTCGATGGTATCGACATGGTCACAGGCAGGTCGCAATGAAAGTGTCGATGGTATCGACACCCCAGTCGATACCATCGAGATCTCTGGAGAAGTTCAGACGAAATTTGCTCAGTCAACTCAATACCATCGACGGCCTCGTCGATGGTATCGACATCATCACAGGGTGAATGCAACAAAACGGCGGTGTCGCAATAAAAGCAAGTCGATACCATCGACACCCGTCGATGGTATCGACAGACATGTCACCGATCCGCACACAGACATCGACGACGCTCGCAAGAACCACGTCAGCGATCCGGGTGCTGCGTCGATACCATCAACTTCCGTCGATGGTATCGACCCGTCAGCAATCCGAGTTTCTCGATCCAGCAAACGTCAGCCGTCGATACTCGCGAGGGAGGCGGATACCCGCGAGACGTGTCGATACCATCGACCCGCGTCGATGGTATCGACGGGTCAACAGTGGCGCCGGCCAAGTCTATTTAAAGAGACTTGCAACGTCATTTGACGTCACACCTTCGGAGCAAGCATCCTCCTTTGCGCCGAGCACTCCCCTGAGCTTTCCAAGACTGAGGAGAAGCGACATCGAGCGAAGATCTTCACCGAGCGGAGAAATTCTTCTCCATCTGCACCGAGCTCTCTTCTAATCCCATCTTCTCGCAACAACGGTGCACGCCGCCGGATCATCATCCTCGCAAGAGATTGTGGAGTTTGTTCCACCCCCTACTACTTCAGTCTCACGTCCATGCCTGGCTCACCCTTCCGCGGAGGTGAAGAAGGTCTATGAGGAGATCATGAAGCGGAAGATCGAGCCGACCCAGTATGTGGACCGGGGAATGATCCGTGATCTGGGATTCGAGGCCAACTTGGCCTATGTGCTGAAGGGTCAAGCACGCCACACCAGCATAACGACAGGCGAGCTGGAGCACCATGCGGATGGGCAGCCATTCTTCGGCGAATGGCCCACCTATAAGGAATTGGTGGCGGAGTTTATGGCGTCCCTCGACGTCTGCGTCGTACCCAACGACGTGGTGGCATCGGACCGTGAGTGGATCAAGGGGAGGGTGTCCTTCCGGCTTTTCAACATCAACTACAACATCACTCTTAAGAAGTTCAACAACATCTTTAACTGGAACCACTCCCAACATGATCACCGACGCCCAGATTCCCGCACCGACTACGACAAGATCTTCGCTGAGCTAGTCACAGTGCCGGCGGGAAAGACAGTGAGCTACCATAATGCTGCGGTAGCGGACTTCGAGCATCCCTTCGTCCGGGTCTTACACCGGATGTTGAGCCTTACGTTCTTTGCTCGGAGCGATTTGGCATTGAGCAAGTTTCAGGAGAGCGATCTTTTCTTCCTCTACATGCTCCTGAAGCGACAACAATGCAACTGGGGTGCATTCTTTCTGCAGCGCGTCCTGGTGGTGAAGAGGAGTACAAGGAAGGCTCCGATCCATTTTGGTGGGCTCATCACCAAGTTGGCGCACTACTTGGGGCTGAATTTTCAGTCCATGACTCCGATTTCCACAAAGAGTAAGGTGAACGTGCAACACTTGCACCGTTCAAACCTTATCCTTCTCCGGGATGGGTTGGCGTACGCACATTGCCATGTCAACCAAGCTTATCAGGAGTGCGCACTGCCGGACGCCGTCTTCCACATCGAGGGAGCCCAGCACTTCCGGTGGCCGATCATAGCCGTCGAGTCCGATGAAGAAGAAGGCGGTGATGACGAGCAAGGAGGCGAGGCTGAGGAGGAAGAGGAGGCTTTCACACCTCTTCGTGCACGTGTGGCACCACGGAAGCGTCCTAGGATGCATCCGGGTGCATCTTCATCATCTCAGCCCCCGCCGCCATCACCACAGCACGAGCAGCCAGCCGAGGATCCCTATTCCATGCAGGGAATGTACAGGATGCTACAGGATATACAGCAGACTCAGCAGCAGCACATGGCTATGTATACCGGCATTCATGAGACTACGAGCTGGGTACTTGATAATCAACGGGCTATGTTCGAGAACGAGCGGCTCATCCTCGCCAACCAAGAGCAAATACACAACCGGTTGCAGCAGATAGAGACGCAACAGGAGCCCTTCTTCGACCATTATTGGAGTCGAGATTACTTTGGAGGCTATCCACAGCCTCCGCTGAGGACCCAATATGATCCAAGCTTCTAGGGGGAGTACCCGTTTTGGGATCCTACGGCACTACAATACCCACCACCGCCTCAGCATGATTGATCAGGGTATCACTGTTCCACCCTTAAGTTGGTTTTTGACTATGAGGCAATAGTCGAATTCAAGCTTAGGGGGGTGGCTGGAACAACTCTATCTTTTATCTTTTCTTTTGTTATTTTTAGTTTTTGCTTTGTTATTTGTTCTTGCAATTTTAGTTATTGTTTAGGATCCACATCTATCTAGTGTAACCGTGGATGTCTTAAAAATTGTCATCTCGCTGTTTTCATGGGAAATTTTAAGGGAATTTAAACATTTTTGTGTCTTTTGGATAGCTTGACTTGGTTGTCCTTGGGAAACTTGTCCTATGAAAATGATTGATTATGTCAACTCTAAAGCAATATGTCACACCCACACCCCCGTTGACTCATGAAAAGTGGATAGTAACGGTTGTTTGAGCCTAACCTAATCAAATTGTAATGAGACCTTAATTGGATATAAGAGAGAGAACCCTTTGAACTACTAAATATGTCAGTAAAGAGGGACACATAATATTCTTCTAAGGTTCAGTCACTTAATCTTGTGATCATTCCACTTCATATTTTTTTTAATCCACCTAAGAATTGGAAGAAAGGTACAGTTTTAATTCCTTTTGCGTGCATAGCATTTAGATAGGACTTGCATTGATATTTTCCATACTTTTGCATAAAATGAAAAAATATATAGTGATTCATGCACATTACCTTTAGGTGCATGTCATGTAGTTGCACTCATAACTTTCATTATTTTCATGCTTAAGTACACCATGTACCTCAGTTTTTCCTAAAAAGTGATCTAAACTTTTCCATACCCTCGAAATAATGCAAAGATTTCCAATCATGAAGAAAACAGCCCAATACATGTATCTCTAAGCAATTATGGATATGTGGGCTAAAAGAAAGAAAAAAAAATTCTGAAAATCAGAAAAAAAATTTGAGAAAAAAAACGAGAAGTTGGAAGGAAATGGAATAAGAGGGAGAAAGGAACATGATATCACTTGCATAACAGGGAAATTGAGTACATGATGTGGCTTAATTAGATTTCCATCTCATTTTGAGGTGGAAGGTTAGTGCATGCATCATTCCACCCAATTTTAAGCATTAGGGCATTTTCAATGTGCATTTGCATCATTTAGGACATTTTTTTATGTGCATGTTGAAACTGTGTAATACTTCCAAGATTCTTCCATGAACCACCCATTCCATCCACCCGTTGCTCAGATTGGTAGGCCACTGTGATTTTCTCCTCACTCATGTTTATCAGGAGAACTGCTTCCATGTAGATGGTAGTTAAGGGCGAGCAACGTAGTGTAGGCGATCACAAGATGCACCAATGCTGAATCAGTGAATTTTATTATGTTAACTGCCTTATGTGATAGTGTTCATCGGTTTGAAGGACAATTTCTCTTATTGACGATTATTGTCGCCTGTAGGGTAATTACTGTTCTGTGATTAGGAAAGGCCGGTTTGAGAACGTCCAGTGGGAGTCTCATGGGATGTGGGTTGGTGTGTTGATTTTTAGTTGACATCTGCAATTCTATTCTAAGGATTAGTTGCTCGAGGGCGAGCAATGTTTAAGCTTAGGGGAGTTTGATGCGATGATTTTGAGTCGCATTTATAGACCTTTTTCATATGTGTTTTGTGCTCTAATTACTCATTTTTATGGATAATATTGCATAATTCACTCATTTCGGTCTTTGCCTTCATATTATGTCAAATCCCCTTTGTTTTACTATTTTGAGCATTATTTATCATAATATTATTATTTGTGTGGATTTACTTGGTCTTGTTGTGAGATTTCAGGAAAAACAAGTATTTGCTTCCGTCGATACCATCGACGGAAGTCGATACCATCGACCAAGCCACAGATTGCCAGCCAAGAAGAGCAGCACAGAGTCGATACCATCGACACAAGGAGAGCTACAACGTCGCTAAAAGACAAAACCGACGCTACAGAGAGTCGATACCATCGACACGCAAGTCGATGGTATCGAGATCACCACAGGCGCTCAGACTAAAAGAAAGGAAAGCTGCCGCTAGTCCGCTGGGTCGATACCATCGACCCGCGTCGATGGTATCGACGCCGACATATATGCGTTGGATCTGTTTTGATCTTGATCGGACGACTGTTGTTATTTGACGACCTAATTAGGGACTTATACCTAATGACGGCCGCCCAGACGAGAGGGGGATCTCAATTTTGGATTGCACGAGTGCCGAGGAAGGAGAGAAAGGAGAACGGAGGCCAGAAGCTCATCTCGGGTGATTCGGACGTTGCCGAAGACGATTTCCACCACCGATAGGCGGGGAAGCTCGTGTTCTATGCCAAGGATCTACCGGTTCTTCTCCGTTCAGGGGTTTTCCCACTTGTTTCACGTTTTTCTTATGAAATCCCCCATTTCTACCATGTATTCGTGTGAGATGAACATGAGAGGCTAAAACCCTCAATCTTTAGGACCGGGAGTAGCCCGGGAATACATTGTATGACATTTTTATATTGATAATTCATATTTTCTCTCTCAAATCCATGTTATAGATTCGTTTTCTCCATTTCTATTGTTATGCTTGATCACCATAATAATAATTTAATGCCCTTAATCACTTCGACAGAAGGATTAACGGTTGAAAAGAGATGAAATCTACATTAATTAATAAAACCCTTGACAAAGGAGTTGTAAAATTAATAGTGGGAACTGAGGGACCGTTTATAATGCACTTAGTTTAGGGGAATGATTACTACGACGGTGGAATCAACCTAAACCTAAGTAGTGACTTACACCACGACAGTGGGTAATTCTATATTCATGCCACTACCCAGATAGAGAGAGAAGTGTGAGGAATTATATGAAACCTAATACAATGTTGACCCGCGGTGAAACCGCCATCCTAAAGATATCCCTTTGAATTGATTAAATTAACCTTTAATCGATTGTTTTCTTTGTTTGATTTTTATTTTCTTTTAATTTCAACAACAAAACCCTACTTTGTTAATCGGCCTAGCTGATTGCGATTAGTTAGTAGAAGTCTCCAATAATTCACGTATCCCTGAGTTCGACTCGGGCCTCACAAGGCGTATATTACTCGATGCGTATACTTGCGTTTAAGCGCGTAGTAAAATACACGTCAAGCCACCCTTCGATCTATCTCCTCTTCTTGAGCTATTCTTGCTTGGTTCTCTCTGTTTTGTCGGTGGAAGGTTCTGTCGATCTCTGAATCAAAGCTGGCGGTAAGTCCAGAACTGTTCAAACGGTGCATGCACTAATCCTTCTGAGGTACCTGAAAATAGAGTGATTCTAAAAATGAGATCCACAAAATAGAGTCAAAGTCAAGTAGATGATCGATTCAAAAGAAAAACAAAATCCTAGATCAGCCTTAAAAGAACTAGATTTGACTAACTAATTCTGTTGTCCCTGGCAACGACACTAGAATTTGATGTGGGATTTTATCGCACTAACAAACTCACTCGGGGTTGAAATCCCCGAGCTTTTACCAAAACTAAAGTGCAATAATACCACCCACAAGAGGACGAATCTTATCTCAGTATAGTTAAGGATCGAACCCAAAGGACAACATTTTTAAGAATCCTTGTCAGTCTAGTGTAGTTCAAGTTAGGACTAATATTTAAAATGATTGATTTGGCGGAGGTTAATTAAACTAAATGCAAGAAAGTAAAAGAGAAGAATTAAAGTAGGATTTAGATCAATGATATGGAATCACTGGGATGGTATCAGGTTTCACCACTATTACACATACAAACACGTCTTAACATCAAACATCCAGGCAAGATATAACTATCCAAACAGAGCTGATGTAAAACCCCCCATACGGGCGTTAGGTTCGTGTAAGCATCACCTTAGGCATCAGATGTCTCGTCACCATCCAGATCACTTACTTACGACTCTGAAGATATAGAAATCCAACGAAGGTTGTGGCCCCCCTATACAGGCATTAGGCACACAGAAGCATCACCGAAGGCTAGATGGCTCGTCCCCTCACAGATCATACACTTACGACCTCGAAGAAATCCCATTCTATTTCTAGTTTGGAAGTCAATCACATTAATCGATAAGCAAGTAGAAAAGTAATATACGAGCAACATTGATGATTAACAAGTAGATACAAAATCCAACTAAGGTTGTGAACCCCCTATATAGGTGTTAGGTACATAGAAGCATCACCAAAGGCTAGATGGCTCGTCCCCTCATGAATCATTTACTTACAACCTCAAGGAATCCCATTCTATTTCTAGTTTGGGAGTCTACTTGTTAAACGACATTCAATCCTACATATAGAAGTTCTCACAATGTAGGAAGAACAAAGATGAAAGCAAGCAATTAATCTAACTACAAATATAATGATTAACAACGAAATGAAAAGTTATATACATTGCCATGAAATGCTTAACAAAAGAACACGTTTGCATGGGCAGCGGGGCTAGTCCCCACACCCCAGTGAAAGAAGACTACTCGCTCATGATGCGAGATACAAGAAGAATAAGATAAATGGAAGGTTCCTCCATGAGCATGATGAAGAAGGTGGTCGCAGCTCGGTGAAGATGATGCGGTCTCCTACATCGTATCGGGGCAGATCTGAATGAGGAGGAAGAACCACCAAGGCAGGCTGGGTAATCCTTCTTCTTCACCTTCTCTCCTTGCTCCGTGCTAAGAGGAGCAGGTGGGCATGTGGAAGTTGAGGCTGGATCGGACCTTTGGCAGCCTGTCGGCCTGCTACCCCCCCCCCCCCCCAAATGAGGACCCTTGTGGTCCTATTTATAGGGTCGGGATTGGCCCTCATGCTTTTGGTGTGAGTTAGGCCCCAAACGGTTTGGAGACCGTTTGAAGTCCAAATGGTTTTGAAGACCGTTTGACGTTCAAACGATCTTGGAGATATTTTGCTTCAAACAGTTTAGTCAAATGGTCTGGGGACCATTTGGATGGCCAAATGGTTTTGGAAACCGAATGGCACCAAACGGTCTTGACTTTAACGATCTTCCTTTGACCGGTTTTGTGTCTTTTGCAAACCGAATGGATCCAAATGGTCTTGAAACCATTATGATCCAATCGGTCTTGGGTTCTATCTCCATTCGGTTTTGGCTGCACAACCGGTCTTGGGACCGAGTGGCTCCAAACGGTCTTGGGACCGAATGGCTCCAAACGGTCTTGAGTGATCAAACGATCTTGATCCAAATGGTTTTGATTGTTCAAACGGTCTTCATCCCAAATGGTTTAGAGTATCCAATTGATCCTAGGTCCAAACAGTCTTTAAACTATTAGACGACATCCGGTCTTGAGACCGTTTGGGTTCATTTGGTCTTGAAACCGTATGGATTCAAACGGTCTATGGATCGTTTAGGCTCATGCGGTCTTGAAACCGAATGGGCTTAAACGGTCTTGAGACCATGTGGGTGAATATATGAAACCAAAAGGTCAGAACCATTAGAGCAGACCGTTTGGTCAAGATCAAAAGTGGGAGGTTTTTCGGTGAATTCCATCTGATGATAGAACTTGGTTTACACCTGCATCAAATCAATATAATTTTGATCAAAAATCATAATAATTAGATTTATTTAGAGTACTTGCAATATGTGAGATTGAAGAGATAAATCAAAAGTATTGAATCAAATTGGTTATAAAAAGGATGACTGAAAATCAATACTAGTACATAACCGACCTTTAGTGTTAGTTATTTAAGGCCTTTAGTGTCAGTTTTTAAGCGAAACCTATGTGGGTGCCTCTAAAAGCCCAACCGTTATGCGTCGGTTCTCAAACCGACACCACAACCCTTTGCGCGCCACCAAAAACACGCCAGCAGGGGGGTATAGGCATCAGTTATTAGCTTTGAAACCGACACCATATACCTTCGCGCCACAGAAAGGGCGCCATGTGGGGCACTATCGGTGTCGGTTTATTAGTGATAACTGACACATTCTCACTCGTTGCCACGGCCGTGTTGGCCAGCACGGCCGTGGTGTCTGGTCTGCTGCCACGGTCGTGCTGGCCAGCATGGCCGTGGTGTCTGGCCCGCTGCCACGACCATGCTGGCCAGCACAGCCGTGGTGTCTGGCCTCATTAGGGAAATCGACGTCGGTTACTAGTAGGGCAACTAAAACTGTAACCATATGTCGTCGATTTTATACAAATAACCGACGCCTATTGCATGTTTTTTTTCTATCAGTCTGCAGACCTGCTGTGGATGGTCGCAGGATGAGAAACCTGCAGTTCAGTTATGAACTATAGGTTTTATGACATCCATTGATATCATCCAACAACAGGCTACAAACCTACAAAATTAACCACATAAATGTTCACACATTTAGCAACATGCAGTTCCATTTGATTTTCACACATGTAGAAACATTCATGTAGCAATCTGTAGTTCCATTCATTTTCACATTCACACATGTAGAAACATTCATATAGCAACCAACAATTTCATTCATTTTCACTCAGACACATGTAGCAACATTCAGACATGTAGAAACATTCACACATATTATTTTTCAGAAATTCATTTACAAAATATCATTCTTTAGTCATTATTTACTATCAACATCCCAATTATATGTTAAAACCCCCACTACTTGTATGGTTGTTGCCCATTCTTCTCTTACATCATTTAATTCTTCCGTCGTATAGGGAGCATGTACATATGGTAAGGCCTTTCCTGTATTTTGGTCAGTTTTAAACACATGCAAAGAGAATGATGTATATATATAATTAATAATATATAAATAAGAGTGATATATTTCATATTATCTAATGAGACTATATATAATACCTCAAGAATGGAATCGATGTCCACTGCGGCATATTTGATAATCATGTGCATAAATCGCATCACATAGTATGCCCATGCCCATCCGTTGTCTTGTGTAGCACACTATAAATTGAAACATACAAAATATTAAAAAATACAACAATTAATCATTGTTCAAATAAATAATATATACATTGCAGTCGGGAACTTACTTCCATGTTTGTCCAAATTATTTGCTGGTTCTTTTTCCTGGGGACCTTTCCTCCAGCCATTTTGAACTCATATAAACCCCTACATGTTAATGTAACACAGTACATTGCATAATTAAATAGTAATGTAATAACATATGTTAACAGATATGAAAATGAAATATTTCTCACCAGAATAATGCCATTTTCATTTTGTGTCCATTTTTTGAATTCAATTTAGTCCCCTTAGGATCTAGATAATAGACAGTGAATGTCTCGGGGACAATAACTAGTAACTCCCAATGCATACCACTAGAGGTAAAAAAGTTAAAAATTAATAACTCAAAATCCACAAAAAATGTAATTGACTTAAGTCCAAATTATAAGCAAAGTAAACTTACTCCACATTGAATGGAGCTATTATCACCGTCTTCTTATTTTGAGCAAAATTTACAAAAGCATCACAACATTATTGTTGAACTGACGGAGGGTCTTTAGCTACTAGACTAATCAAAGATGGAATCAAAAATCCTATATGTTTGAATGAAAAATTTGCAAATATCTTGTCTAAGTAGCTGCAAAACATGTATTATGTATGCATTAATACATAAGAAACCAGATCACCATATCCTACACAAGGTATATGGATGTATAAAGAAGATCTCACCTTATCCATAGCTCTATCACAGATGTATTCATCCAATCATATCAAAACCACTCCAAAAAATCTTGTATAAATAGGTTTCTTTTGTATGATTGACCTCCAGCATCCGCATCTATAGAAATAGTTATAGGGCAATTTATATCATGTTCGCCTAACCATATTGCCATACCCCTACAATCAGGACCTAACGGGACAGGTAGGTCCTATGGAACCCAACTTGGTAATGTAGGAGGTGGAGGTGGAGGCCTAGATGCTGTGGGTGTCTTATTTTTAACCTGTATATATATATAATTTCAGATCAACTGACATCATATACACACACTAACAATTTAACGTAATGTAAATTTACCATACAGTTTCAGTATAGAGGACAACCGCTTTTGGCCACAATATCACTCTGCCTTTTGCCTCACCAAGCATTTCACAATCTGGGTGGGCATATGGCAATGGAAGATCCATCCAGTTGGGGAATATATGTAGCGAGCTCACACGAACCCAACCAGCTGGTAATGGAGACCCATGAAACATTTCCCCTAGTAGGGATGGGTAAGCCGACGCCTCTGTAATGAAAAATTCTTTACTTTTTAGACGACATGGCTTCAACCCCTACAAATTTTTGTGTAAAGAATGTTATATACATATATACATATCATCTTGAAAACATATCATCTTGAAAAGACTAGTTATTATGTCATAAAAATACTTACATTGGATGTGCTAGGTGGTGGGTCTACAGGATTACTCCCAACCTCTACAGTAGGAGTAGAGCGGGATGCCATAGGTGTTGTCTACTGAGTGGCAATCTGAGATTCCTGCCGCTTGCTCAGTGCTTCTTCGAGTTTCCTATCAACTAGCTTATCTACCTATACATGGATAAAATAAATGTTAGCTTCTGATTATTGAATTCTCTTTTACAATAACATTATTAAGAAAGAATAGGTTACCTCTTCTTGTGAAAGTCCCAGTTTTGGGACATGTTTGTGCTGGGATGGCCCAAAGAACGCTTTGATGCCCACACCAACGCCTGTAGCTCTAACACGTCCAGGATGCTCTGGGTTACCCAGAGCAACTGTCAATTCATCCCTTGTGCCCTCAGGGATGAACTTTCCTTGTTTCCTCAGCTCGTGTAGCTCCTGCTAATTGCAAAAACAAAAATTTGTAATTAAGTAAACACCACAAATAATCAATATTCGAACGATTGATGTAAGAGTTGTATTTTACCATTTTTGCAGCCGCCTCAGCAATTGTGGGCTTCCTTATTTCTCCCTTCTTATTTTGCCTACCAGCTATCCAGACATCATGGCGAGGCAGAGGTGTGCTACCTATAGTAGAGGACTCCTGAGTAGCAGCAGATTGAGCAGTAGCCTCAGACTGTAGTCTTTGGTGAATGCCTGCATACCCCTTTGGACCCATTGTGTGGTCATGCACATTCAGTGCACGCCTTACTTTTTGCGCCTCACTGAGGGCCTAGTTAGTATGCACATTAATGATTTGGTTAGTAACACTAAATGTTAATCTTGAATAGGTGAATACAACATATATTAATTAAATTGGGGGTGACGCCTAATACCTTGAATTCATTAGTTTGTCTTGAAGCAACAAATGCGTCCCATTCTTCTTGGTCTAGGAAGTTCCACTGTTATGTGGCTGTCTTCTTCCTCTTGTCACCTTATTTTATGTATTCTCGGGTGAGATTTGTCCTATATTTCCTTAGGACTCTCCCACAGCGTTGCATCACACATTTATGATGCATCTTTTCATCCAATTCAAATATACTCTGCAAAGTAGAATTGCTATTAACTAGTATCGAAAAAATTAGTAATCTAACAAATAGAATTGCAAATTAATAATGACTCACACATAAATCCATCCATATTACGTCTTTCTTCCCCTTAGGAACTTTATGCCAAGAATCTATCTTACAACCGCAATGGCTACGAGTAACATACCCAAGATATGAAACAAACGAATTGCGATTCACTCCAATTGCATTTCCTGCATTATCAAAATCCACAACAAGTTTGGGTCCATTACCCCTTTGTGCTATTAACTTCTTGATCATAGTGATGCCCCTTCTGTTGT
Source organism: Alisma plantago-aquatica (assembly GCA_963693085.1). NCBI lineage: Eukaryota > Viridiplantae > Streptophyta > Magnoliopsida > Alismatales > Alismataceae > Alisma > Alisma plantago-aquatica. Next base: position 676,386,286 of record OY856409.1, read on the forward strand.
CAACTTTTTGGTGCTGCTCATCAAGTGCCTCAATTGCTTCAGAGGGTACATCTGCATCATCAACCTAAAATTTGACAAAATAAACACATTTACAGGATATAACTTGAAATGGACATCTAGATATAAATATATGATATATATTTTTAAAACTTACATTGTGAGGCGGCGCATTGATGTCCTCACCCTCACGGTAATCATCAGCACGGTTATCAGGAGAATGCTCAGCCATCTAAAAGTTCACATTCACATTGTAAAGTTCACATTGTAAAGTAATTCATATTGTAAATCTCACATTGTAAAGTTCACATTCACATTGTAAAGTAATTCACATTGTAAAGTTCACATTCACATTGTAAAATAATTAACATTGTAAAGTTCACATTGTAAAGTGATTCACATTGTAAAGCTCACATTGTAAAGTTCACATTGTAAAGTAATTCACATTGTAAAGCTCACATTGTAAAGTTCACATTCACATTGTAAAGTAATTCACATTGTAAAGTTCACATTCAGAAAAATAAAGCATATAAAAAAATATAAACATGCCACTAATATTGCAATTTTTTATCAATTAACAATCCTTCATTGTGATCTCCGCGCACATACAAGTCATCATTAGCTTCGTAAACTTTGTACAACCTGTGTATAATGATATCTCAGCATCATGCACAATGTTTCTAAAAATGGGAGGTGGATTGGTGTGCTCTACCCCACAACTATCCAACATCGCATCAACGATGTCTACTAGAACTGGTTCATTCACATCTACATCATCGGAGGAAATTTCTGCTTCCACACTAGCACTGCTATCGACATCCACTGGTTTCAAGTTTGAAATCTCCCCATGCCAGTGCCATTCTGTATAGCCTTGTATAATTCTGTTGCACATGACATGACTTTTGATTTCATCACCAGTGTTGACTTTCAAGTTGTTACCGCAATGCCTACACGGACAGTAGAACCTATCTCCAGGTTGATTCCTATGTTCCTCGGAAAATCTAATAAACTGGTCAAGACCAGATATAAACTCTGGGGTGCAGTGATTGCGAATGGACATCTATGATCTATCCATTCTATGATCAAAGAGAAAACAAGTATATATTACAACAAGATTAGGGTCTAGGGTTAACATATTAGAGTTTTTGCATGGTTAAAACTTTAGGCCAACAAATACATGTGTTGTCATTCTTATATATAATAAATGTGTACCACCTATCCCATTCTTGAACACCTAATCTCACTAGTAAGTGTATAATGTGTATTGGGTTTTCAAGAAAATTTCAACAACATTTCCTCGTTGTTCTCCAAGTACATATGTACTTAGAGAACAAACGGGGAAATGCTGCTGAAATTTTCTTGAAAACCCAATACACATTATACACTTACATCCTAAGTGAGATTAGGTGTTCAAGAATAGTCCCAAACTGGGGACTATCCAAGATTTACTGCTAATGAGTAAATCTTGGACGAGTTTCTAGGCCAACAAATACATGTGTTGTCATTCTTATATATAATAAATGTGTACCACCTATCCCATTCTTGAACACCTAATATCACTAGTAAGTGTTTAATGTGTATTGGGTTTTCAAGAAAATTTCAGCAGCATTTCCCCGCTATTCTCCAAGTACAGATGTACTTAGAGAACAAACAGGGAAATGCTACCAGAATTTTCTTGAAAACCAAATACACATTATACACTTACATACTAAGTGAGATTAGGTGTTCAAGAACAGTCCCAAACCGGGGACTATCCAAGATTTACTCCTAATGAGTAAATCTTAAATGGGTTTCTAGGCCAACAAATACATGTGTTGTCATTCTATAACATTGATTTCAACATTTTGAGTGTCCATGCATGTTAATCATCAAGATAAAGATTACACATAAATTAGTATGACCTAGGGATGGAGATATTCATAATTGATTTCAAAATTTTCAAACTAGCTCATGCATTATCATCAATCTACATCATACAATAGGGATTCATGTAGATGTTAGGGTGATACATCACTACAAAATTAGAGATTTAACATTAGGGTTTTAATATCTTACATAGATTGATCACAAGATTTCAGCAATATAGTTAATTCAAGATTATGGTGAAATGTGTATTAGGGTTTTAATATCTTAATTCAACATGCATCAAAATTTATAGAATTAGGTCAAGCATTAGTATTCAATTGCAAATGTATCTTCTTCTTCCTCCTCTCTCTCCTTACCAAATGGAAAGCAAGGCCACGACCGTGTGGACTGGCCACACTCATGGCTGTGTTGGCCTACCACGGCCGTGCTGGCCAGCACGGCCTTGGTAGGCCAACACAACCACGGTCGTGGCCAGCCCACACGGTCGTGGCCTTGCTTTCCATTTAGTAAGGAGAGGGAGCAGGAGGAAGAAGAAGAGGTGGAGGACCAGCCCACACGGTCACTAGCGCTGGTTGCATGTTGTGAAATACCACGCGGAGCAGGGTACCTGCTTGAGGGAGGAGGAAGAAGAGCGGTGAGGAGAGTAGGGCAGTAGAGGCGCCGGCGGCAGGTGGAGCAGGAGGACCAAGAGGAGCAGGAGACCGCCGGCGAGGAGAGCAGCAGTAGCAGAGGCGCCGGTGGTGAGCAGAGAAGGAGAGGCAGGTGGCGGCGGTGGCGAGCAGCTATAGCAGCAGCAGGCGGTGGCAGGGAAGTAGGCGGTAGGTGACGCAGTAGCAGTAGGGAACCAGAGCAAAATTGATCGATAAAACAGAAGAAAGGGGAAGAGTCCACTGTGCGTGGTGGCTATTACGTTACTAAACGGCGTCGGTTATCTACAACAACCGACACATTTATTATTAAGTGTCAGTTATCCAATGACAACCGACGTCAATTGGACATTCCTTTACCCTAATTTTTTTGGCGGGGACGGTGCGTGCACCCTTATTACGTCGGTTATGCTAAGAAAACCGACACCCATATTGGAACTTTTGGCACAAGTTTTATCTTCATTCAGCGTCAGTTATTAGGTAAAACACCGACATTGTATCTAATATTTTGGCACAGTTTTTTTGCTCGAAAAAATTGGATTTCGTGGGTTACTTTAGGTGTCGGTTTCGTTTCTTCAACTGACACTGAATGAAAAGTGATACCCATGTCTGGATGGTCTTCAAATATAGACGTCGGATGTCCTAATTAACTGACGTTTAATGTTAACAACATCGGTTTTACTAAAAAACCGACGCCTCTAAAAATGACGTTGAACGTTGTTTCTGTAGTAGTGTAGGATGAATATGCATTCATCAGTTTGCATTTTTGTTGGGATCCACCAAGAAAAGATTTTATCCCATGCCCAACTCCAACGTCCCTAACACTTCCATGATGCTCTTCTATCCCTATAGCAACCATCAATTCATTGTGTGTGCCCTGAGGGGTGAACTTTCCCTCCTTTGCTTGGGCAGCCAACTTCAACTAATTATCATAAAAAATGGAGTAATCATGAAACAATCCAGTAAAAAAATAATATGGTCAATTATTGTGAAACCAAGTACCACTCTATTTGCAGCCTCCTATATTGCTTGGATGAGGATTTATTTGGCTTTGTTTCTCCTCCCATCTATCCACTCAACATAGTGAGGCACCCGTCCATAAGCACTAGAAGACTTGGTTGTAGGAGTAGAAGTAGAAGGCCCTTGTTGTTGCCCTTGCTCTTGTCTCTACTCTCCATCTTCCCCTTGCTCTTGTTGTCGATGTAGCTCTTGCTCTCATTGTAGTAGCTCTCTCATCTCTCATCATTTCCAATAACTACCTATACCCAACCAGTGGATGTGCACATTCTTGTCACACCTCTCATTTTTAGCACCGTGAAGGGCCTGATCAATTCATACAAATGATATTGTCAAGTAACCATGTGAAATCATAAAAATTTAATTGATTTCAAGCACTTACAAAAATTTATCTTCTCCTTTGTAGACAAGGTGTAACAAGCAAGAGGTAGATATGTGCGGCGATCTTTGGTAACTTCTTTTGTTAATTCTTTCCCTATACCCCTTTCACATAGGTCCATTCTAGATTTGATGCCATCTTTAGTCTTAGCGGGTATATTCAACAGAGTGCCAATAATGCTATCACAAACATTTTTCTCAACATGCATGAAATCGATACAATGTCGAATTGTCAAAGAACTCCAATAAGGAAGATCCCAAAATATCAACCTCTTTTTGAATAAAGACTTTTCACGTGTGGGGGTAGTACATAGTCTATTAACAAAATGATTTATGACCTTGTTTACTATAAAGAGTGAGACCCGACAGTGGGCCCACTCAATGGTACAAACATGAGCCCTGAAATATTTAAGAAACAGAAAACATAACCATTTACAAAGTTACAAAATGTTTACATGTACATAACTCTATCACCCTAAGGAAGGTGTATAAAATAAAAATATTACATCTATAAACTTAAAGTCCCATATGCAGAGGGTAACCATGCTATATCAACCCATCGTTAGGTTCACCAATGAGATCACAATCCTCTTGAGTCTTTTCCCTATAAAGCACTCCAGAAAAATAGGAAACAAAAGAGTATAAATCAGAAAAGGCTGAGTATGTACATTAGAAAATTAACCAAGCCATTATCTCTTTCAAAAGTAAAGTAAGATGTTACCATAAAAAAGGGGCCATCAAATCTAGGTAAGGTTAAATGAGAAGTAATAAGAGAAGGAATTTCCAAAAGAATGAGGAAATATTAGTAAAACATTAAACAATGATTCTTGCCATAATAAATCATCAATATCACAACAAATATTTTCCATGACACCATCGATTCAATGGCCTAAGTAAAATGGGTGGAAAATCATACACTAAGAGGAAAAGCAGGCCTCTGTATATAAGGGAAGAAACACATACCCAGAGTATAAATACATACCCTAATGGTTATGCATAAGCATCTACGATAGTTAAACTAGTCGAATTATCTAACACACATAAATAGAAAGGCAAGATACATCTTTCACAAACATACTTGGCATGATTTAATCACAATAGCAGGTGGGGTCATTGACCCAATTCAACATGATAGTAGTAATTTTATAAGAATAACAATAAGTCCAATTGAGAATATAGGAATTGTCCAACAAATGGAACAATAGCAAGTATGCAAAAGTTCCCTCATTATGGGAAAATTTAGTCATATAAATTCCTGGTTATAAATAGGGAGGAGTACATACCTAGTTTTCACAGATAATGGTTAACTCACTAGGTTTACTTGGTCCCCTAAGTAGGGTATTCATCCTAAGAACACATTGTGCACATTAGTCAAACCAACAGAACATGCATGTACATCCCTATTATAGTTTTTATGTTTTTCCAATTTAGTTCGGATTACCATATGATTCATTAGATATTATAACATTCATCTATGTCACACAGGTCTAAGCATGTCCATGTTACATATAGGTGTGGGTGATAACATGCATCCATCCTATTTAGGATTTCCAATCTCATTCTCTCTCAATATCACATATGGTTCATGTTCAATCAATTAGGGTTAGACATATGCTTCATATTAGGTATATTTGATGAAAGACTCTTATTGTGATAATCTTGGGTTCATGTCTTGCATAGTCTCAATGATGATTTTATAAATACACACTACCATCCATAAGTGCAAACCAATATGCCAATATGAACATGTTATACTTTGGTAATAGAATCATTCATATCATACATACTCCTATGAAATAACATCTTATTCCAAATAGAAAAATCTAGATAAGTGTATTTTCTTATATCCAAATTGTATTCTAGTTACCAATTTACCAAATTATGTATATGTGTTAGGATTTTCATCCTCAGATAATGCTACATTACTATTTATGCATCCTTATAAGAATGAACTAAAATTACATATTTTCTTATTAGCCATATCAATATACAAACTATATTTGGTATAATATAATATTCAAATTATTAACACAAGTGTATACCTAACAACATGATACAATTTTATATAGACGAATTGACCATTAGGAAGGCATGACCATGTTCAGGTCCCCAACATGATTATCTTAATTGCCATGTCACTTCTCTTATTATTTGATTTAGTATCTAATTCACCTCATTGATTGAGTATAGAATAAATAAGAAAAAAATCTGCAAATCTATTGGCATAGAAAGTTGAAGAGGCTAGAGATGATCCATGTTAGGAGCAGGTGTTGAGAAGGGTTTTGCTCATGTGATCACACTTTCAGATCATTTCCAGTAGTCATGTCTAGTTTCACACTCTATGGACTCAGCTAAAGGTGCAACCTCAGTACAAACAGGAACAACCTCTTACGCACGCCATAATCATCAAGGTATCATCTATAATTACATCCAGTTGTAACATGCATGCACCAAACATGGATTTAGAGGTAGTAAAGATGACATTTCTGGATTGGTAACTGGAGGGAGAAGGAGATATGGTGACTGTTCGATAGCTTGAGGTCCATTCATGACCACCTGAGAAGGTGGTAGTGCTCTTGCTACCAAGGTGTTAGGAAGCAAGGAATGAAGGAAGTAGGGCATCTGGCTAGAGGGGACCAGACAACAACAACGACCATCTTCTGTGGGGGCATCGGGCTTGGTGACAGAGTAGGGTTGTGCCTATAGTTCGTAGGTTTGCAACATGTTGGTTGGCAGGGAGTCATGGTGTTTGCAGGTTATCTATGATTGGCGCAGATCACAACCAGGGGAAGATTGGGGTTAGTGGACTAGAGATGAGGGTGTTAGGCTTGAAAAGAACCTTGTTGGTGTAGTTATTTGTTGGTGTCATAAATTTATTGTTGGCGAGGATGGATTGATGACAGGTTGAAGACGAGAATGGAGATACTGGTGGTGTTGGAGATGATGATGCAAGTTGTTATTTTAGGTGGCATGTACACAGGTCGAGGGGTAGGAAATATGGTTCTGGGATGTTGAGGCATTGTTAGGTGTTAACTATTATTGTGATGGTGCTGGCTGATGAAGATGGTACATCAACGATTGGTGGAGACTGTGGTGATGGGGAAAATGGAGGAGACTACAACAACGTCGATGCCTAGGGTTGTACATACGCTGTCAGCAGTCACAATCTGGTAGATCGACGTCAGTGACGGTTAAGGTTTAAGGAAATCCAAGGAAGGATAAGAGAAGGGGAAGTAGGGTGGAGGTAGTGTGATGATTGCTAGAGTGGCGTTGTCATGGCCACAACTGATGGCACCCTGGTCATTCTGAGGGTAGGTAGATCCATCGGTGACCCTACTATCTTGGAGGTTGGTTCACCTAGAGAGAACATGCAAAGGGGAACAAGGGGAAGAGGAAAGGAGGAGGAGGTGCTTCTTGTCAATTCTAGGATCTACCTAGAATCGCTAGGCATGATCGGGCATTGGGTGAAGATAGGTAGGGCGGCTAGGGTTTTTCCAACAAGAACAGGAGGGGTAGGAAGAAGAGATGGATTGGAGAGATGAAATAGAGAGGGAGATAGGGAGATAGGAATCTACGAGTGAGAGGAGGAAGAAGAGAAAACTATGTTTATGGATCACGTGGTTGTTTTTGCCATTCTGGCGAGGGGGAGAAATGACAGTCTCTCTAGCCATTGCGGTAGCCACACTCAACATGAGGGAGAGAGGGTGACAGGCTTCAAGTTAGAGTAGGGGACATTACATTGGGGGTAATTTATTTACTTTGTCTTGATTGATAACTAAAACATATTAAGTATGTTTATTATTTGTAAATTCAACCAATTAAATGGATAGTCAAATGCAATATGATTGGTATAAAATTTAAATAGTAGGCAACCCAATGTGTAAGGAGTTCAACTTCCACATCAATTTCCCTTTTTGAAAAGTTTTGATATTTATTTATTTACTTTAAGTTAAGTACTTAATTAATCTATTTAATACATTTCTTGATAAATGTGATACAATATTTCTTATTTTCTCATTTTACTTCATACTCAAATCTTGGTGAGGTTTAGAGTGCCAAATTAGAATTAAAGTCCATTGTTTGATGAATTTATATAATTAACCCCAATTAAAAACATAATTAATGAATTAATCATTAACATCATATAAAAAAGGTTATTTCTTGCAACATCACATTTTCTTGGCTCCAATTGTTGTTATTTAATCAAATTTTATGAAAAATGATTGAATGTTACATTACTAAAAATTGGTCATAAAGACGGGGATGGTTGAGCCAGACATAGACATTTGAGTATGTTACATTTACTCGTGCATAAACATCCTCCCCTAACACAGGTTTAGGGGAACTCCATTCTTTAGTTGAGCCATTGAATGTTTTGTGCAACTTTCGGTAAGGATGCACCTTTGGCAGAAACCTTCGATGAATAAGATATACATCTTACCACCAGGTTTCAGTCTGATAGAATCTATATTTTTCTCATATAATGGACATGCCTTGGATCCTTTGACACTATAGCCAGACAAGTTCCCATAAGTAGGAAAATCATTAATAGTGCAAAATAGAATAACATGAAAATTAAACACCTCTCGACGCAAAGAATCATAAGTCATCACACCTTCTCTCCATAGTTTCTTTAGGTCATCAATTAGAGGTTCAACATAAACATCAATATCATTGCCCGATTGTTTGGGGCCTAATAGCAACAATGACATCATGACATACTTATTCTTCATATACAACCATGGACGAAGATTATATACAACAAGCATGACATGAAAAATACTATGTTGGTTTCTTAATGTTCCATATGGATTCATCCCGTCTATACAAGGTCCAAGTTTTAAATTCATGGCTTCTTCACAAAATTTAGGATACAATAAATTAATCTTCTTTCATTGCGGGGAATCAGACGCATGTCATAGCATACCATTGGTTTTTTTCTCTACCTCTGCATGCCAAGATAAATTTTGTGCATCTATATCATTAGTAAACAATCATTGAAACTGGGTTATTATAGGCAGATACCACATCACCTTGGTAGGAGACTCAATTTTGGTCTTAACCTATGTCATCCTTTTGTACCAAGACGCCCCACATTTTGGACATTCTTTCATATCGATATAGTCCTTTTGAAACAACGCACAGTCATTCAGGCATGCATTTATCTTCTTAGCCTCTATTCTCATTGGGCACAACATTTTCTTTGTTATGTATGTTCAGATTGGAAGCTCATTGCCTTCAGGGGGAATATCTTACAACAAAGACAATAGAGAAGTGAAGCTTTAGTCGCTCCATCTATTGTTATCCTTTAGAGTATACAATCTCAACACAACACTCAACTTTGTAAACTTAGTATAAGCTAATTATAATGGTTTCTCAACATCATACACAATATTTCTAAATAAGGGAGTTGGGTCTGTAACATTTACCCCATAGGTGACTAAGACTGCATCAACCATGTTTGTCGGAATTGGTTTGTTCTCATCAACATCGTCATCCATTTCTTCTAGGACACAACTACCACTACCCACATATGCTAATCTCATACAAGGAATCTCTCCATGCCAACACCATTCTGTACAAACATGTACAATCCCATTACATATGACATGATCTTTGATCATGTCAACAATATCAACTTTTAGGTTGTGGCTACAATTCCTACACAGGAAATAGAACCTATCTCCAGGTTGTTTTCTATGTTCCTCTGCCAATCTTAAAAATTCATCTAGACCATTGATAAACTTCAGAGTGCAGCAATTTGGTATCCACATCCATGATCGATCCATTTCTATATGATCAGATGGGAGACAAGTATCTCATCAGGTTCTAGCAAGTAAGTTAATTATATGAAAAAATATGTTTATAAAATTGAGTCCTAGTCATATAGTAGCATTCAGACTCTTGAATGTTTATCACCTATCCCATTCTTGAGCACTTAAACTCACTAGTAAGTTTATAATGTGTGTTCAATTTCAATAAATTTCAGCAGCATTTCCTTGTAGTTCTCCAAGTACACCGATGTAGATGGGTAAATACCCACCTACATATATACCCAAAGAAAAAATGGGAAATGATCTCAAAATTTATTGAAATCAAACACACATAATACACTTACATTGTAAGTGAGTTGAAGTTCTTAATATTAATCCCAAACTGGGGACTATCCAAGGTTTACTCCTAATGAGTAAATCTTGAATGGGTTTCTAGACCAACAACATAGTCTAGGGTTTACTCACATATTACCAAGTTACATCATACAACATGAATTATAAACTAGGTCATGCATGTTCATCATGTAATATTTCTAGAGAAATCCCAACTCAAACTAGGTCAACTTGATCATTTTAAATGCACAAACTACATACATGAACTCTTATAAGGAAAATATAGCATATCCATATAAGATCTTGGTTCAAATGGGTACACGACACAAGTTGAGTTACTGATTTCAAAGTTATCATCTCATGATGATAAATTAGGTCAAAAAATTACATATGATTGAGTTACAACACTTATAGTCATGATAGCACATAAGAAACCATCTTCAAGTCATGATAGGTCAAAGATGCATATAAGTGGTCCAAGGCATCAATTACTGTGTATTGTACTGATTTAGGGATAAAATGTTATCATTTGCCAATATGAAATAAGAATGAATGGTGGAGGAGGAAGAGGAGAAGAACAAACCTGAGAAGGAGAGCAAACAAAAGAGGAGGAGGAAGAGGAGGAAGGTCGACGATCAACATCGGCGGCGATCAACATAACAGTAGAGGAGGAAGGCAATGGCGATCAGTAGCAGAGCAGCAGAGGAGGAAGGCGATAGTGGTCAGCAACAGAGCAACACTGACGAGCTTTGCAGATGAGCTTCAGCGGCAGCGAGCTTTGGCGACATTGAGAATCAGTACCATCAACGAGCTTTGGTGGTGGTGAGCAGCAACAGTAGTGGCGAGCAACAGTAATGGCATGGCGGAGAGGAGAAATTGCAATCGCCAAAGTAGCAATATCACAGGAAATGGGAGTAGGTCAGAGGGGAGAAAGGATTTGTCGGGGGTTAAGTAATACATATATTTTCAGCTATAGGTGACACCGAAAAGGAAGGATATTTGTCATCGGTTGACCACTAAAAACTACTGACAAATAAAGTACATTCATCGCCAGTTTCCATGCAAAGACTATCGACAAATATTGCAACCCAATGATTCTTAACACAACTTTATGGTTACTGTAACTGACAATAGACCTCAATTAGGTGTGGGAAAAATCCGGCGGGATGCTTAGAGAGAACACCTTTATCACCGGTCACTCAGGAAAGAACCGCTGATAGTGGCCAATTCATTCGTGCGGGCCATATGGCACATGCACATCTTTATCCCGTCGATTTTATAGAACTAAACCACCGGTATAGGTTTTTTTGGAGGGAAATGAAATGCTCCCAAAAATTTTACTTGAAATTTCATTTTCACGGGCTATATATAGTGTTAGTTTCTTTAAGAAGAGACTGACGACAAAAGAGAAGTCCAACCCGCATTTTCTCAGTTACAGAAACTACGACGGTTTCTAACATTGCAGCGACGACGTAAGTAACACAGTCAGTTTCTCTTACAAAAATAACTGACATCGTATCCCTATTCTGTAGTAGTGATATTCTCTTAGCAAATATTATCTCCATACTCTTGGTCTTAATGATTCACTTATATGATTAGCTATCATCTTATAATGTTTGATTGGTAGTGCCTCGAAAGAGTAGTACTAATTTTATCTAACGGTTATGGAGTTCCATGAATGCATGAGAATGTTGGAATGCTTAAGCTAATTATCATATGGTTATGTTTGTGATTTTTTTTGCCATCTCAAGAGAGAGAGAGAGAAACAACCTTATAATCTAGATATTTCTTTAGCTTGAGAGAGGAGGGAATAGACATATATGATGATTGTTTATAATCTTAATAAGGGTATACAATGGTTGTGAGTATTGCATGTTGGTGAGAAGCCTTAGATGGTAAAACCCAATACAAGTTCCCATCTAGACTTATTATATCACTCTTTGTTTTCATTTGTTCTCTTGTTTGTTCTCTTACTTTGTTTTACTTCTTTTGCTTTATTTGTTAGTTGAAGTAACATCGTTCTGTAAGGAGCAATAAACTCAACCCACTCTCTTAGTTGGTGTAATTAATCAAAACTACTACGTTCTTAGCACTTTTCCCCCTTATCCCCATGAATCAAACTCGATTTACTAAATCATACCCCATATAATAATTGTTGGGGCTTGAGTGTAGGGTTATAAATTTAAGAGTCTAATTACTCTAGATCCACTCTTTTTTGGATGTGTGATTTAGGTCGGTAAAATTTTTGGCACCGTTTTCATGGACAAGGCAAACAATACTATTAAGAATCTGAATCTACTCACCATACACTTATACCTCAAGTATATGGGACAAGGCAAACAATACTATTAAGAACCTAAATCTACTTACCATACACATGTGCCTCACGTCTAGCAATAAACTTGACTGCACTATTTTTAACTCACTATATCTAACTATCTCAAATACTTCATTTCACACGTCCAGTTTCTAACTTGAACATGCAAAATATTTTAGGTAGCTTGGAGAGAAGCGGACAATGACTACCATCTCCCACTTGCATCAACATTCCTCCTCATAGGGGTGGATGCCATGAAGGTCGTATGAACAGCCCAAGAGTTGAGCAACCTCAGCCAGAGCCCAAATAAAAAAATGAGGAATACCATTTAGATGAACCAGGAGCTAAAAACCCACCTGATGGCATCCCACAACCACAAGAACATGAACGTGAAGAATGACACCATTGTGAAGGTCGTCGTTCACGAGGAAGGATGAATGGAAGGAACAACCTTTAAAATGTAGATAATATTGACAACAACAACAATGCAGATGATGAGAATGAGGGGGGCCTTCTCTCTATGAGCTGGCTGCTAACAGGGTCAATGAATCAAGATGCCCAGTTATCATCCCAAGATTCAATGCTCCTAATTTCAAACTTAAGCCTGCGGTGATTGTTATGATTCAAAACAAAACTTTTGGAAGCAATTCCCGAGATGAGAATCCTTACCACCACCAGGAAGGCTTCCAAAACATATGTGACACATTCATATGAGAAGGGTTCCAAAAGAGGTGATATACTACAAGGGTTCAACTTTTCCTTGAGGGACAAGGCACTATCATGGTACCTCACTATACCCGACAAGATCATCAATGGATGGGCACCACTGGAAGTTGCTTTTTTCATGAAGTTCTACCCACCTAAAAAGACTCTAAGGAAAAACTACAAAATTATTGGATTCATGGAGAAGCCTGGAGAGAATCTCTACTAAGGATGGGAAAGATTCCAAGAATATCAAAGAGATTGTCCCCATCACAACTATGACAAATAATTTTTGGTATCCACGTTCTACAATGGCCTAACGTCTATGGAGAGGACTTCATTGAATGTTTCTATAGGAAGTGACTTCCTTGGCCAAAATCCAAAGAAGACCATGAAGATCATCGATAAAATGGATGCTTTGCAAGTAGCTCTAGAATATGAAAGAGGCAACAATGGTTCAAACAAAAAGACAACAACTGAAGGCCCCACTTCCAAATCTAAAGCCCTAGAAGTTATAATAGCCTAGATACTGAAGATTTCCTTGGACATTAAGTAGTTGAAGGACATAGGGGGAAAAGGAAAAGGCAAGGTATAGAATGTTATGAAGTGAGTCACATGTGAAGAAGAAGGTCATTGAATCGAAAAATGCACCCACGCTCAACCAGAGGAGGATAGTTATGAAGAAGATACTGTATAATGTTTCTTATCCCAACTTCAAGCGACCAGACCACCCTGGTTTCAACTATGGAAACAAAGATGTTGCTGAGAATGCCCACCAACTCAACAATCTGACTAAAGGACCACTTGGATTTGGAATGGGTGGGAGAAATGTTGTGTTCACTCATACTAAAAATTATTAGAAAAATAAAAATAATTATCAAGGCCAAGGACAAAGTCAAAATTAGAACAGAAATTCCAATAGACAAGGCCAAGATCAGAGTTAGAGTAAAAGAAACAGCCAACCTGACATGGTCTCTGAGCTCATCAAATTCACAAAAAGACAAGATACATTAAATGAATAGTTTACAAAAAATGCTATTACAATAAAGGTGTCTTAAGCTTAATGCAAACTTAGATGGTCGACATACATACACACCAGAAGCAAATCGATCAGCAACTAGCACAGTTGGCAGAATTCGTCAAAAACCTACAAGGGAAGATTCCATCCAACATCGGAAGTGCAAAAATGGCCACACTTCATTTTGGGAAAGTCTTGGAGGATCCGAACAAAAAGACTAACTGAGAAGGAAACTCCAACACTAAATTTCAGCTTTAGCCAGAGATAGTCGAGGAAGTAGCTGAAGAGGAAGTTGTCACTGAGAAAGATAAAGCCAAGAAGAAAGCTAAGGGAAAGAATATTGAAAAGGAGAAGAAGTTTGATTCCACTGAGGAGATATTTACAAATAGGGATCCATTCTATCCAAGGGTTCCTTTCCCTTATAAGCTCATTGATTCCCACCTAAAGAAAATATATGAGAAATTTATGGAAGTTGTGAAGAAATTGCATCTTGATGTTCCATTCTTAGATGCTATTGAGGAGATGCCAACCTACACCAACTTCTTAAAGGATCTGATTATGAAGAGGATGCGGGGAGACCACATAAAAATAGTGAGGCTAGATAATATGTACAATGCCTTTGTTGAAGTCAAAATGCCAACAAAGAAGAAAGATCTAGGAGCATTTACAATTCTGTTCAAAGTCAGAGATAATGAAGTAAGACATAGACTTGCAGACCTAGGAAAATGAATTAGTCTCATGCCCCAGACTCTAACTCATAGTCTTGAAGTCACAAATACATTAAAGATCAAGATGTGGATTCAATTGACTGATCATACTTTCACAAAGCCAGTAGGGATCATGGAGGATGTCCCTATCTATGAGAGGACGATTCTTTATACCATGCAATATTGTCATGATCGACACAGTAGAAGACCCAACTTGACTGATGATATTTGGGAGACCATTCCTCTCCATTGGGAGAGCATTGATTGATGTTGAATCCAAAAGCATAACTCTATGAGTGGGAAATGATTATATTTATTTCCACATTGAAGATGCCATGAGGGGCCCTCTCTGTTCAAGTTGGTTTACTTCATGGATAGATACAACCAATTCTCTGAGGAGGTACATGAAGATAACACCATGGTTGATCCTCTCATGCGAGTGCTCAATAACCCTGATGTAAGTATCAGGGATCCGAAAGTCATATAGATTTTGGATTACTTGAACCAACCAGAGGGAGAGTACAATAGCGATGAAGAAGAAACCATCAAAACTACAAGGTATGCTTTGCTACAATAAACAAATGAAGACAAGGAAGAACCCAAGACAAAATGAGAGTTGAAACATTTATCGAAAGGATTAAATTGTGAGTTTCTGGATGATGAAGAAAGGAACCATATGATCATAAATTCTACCTTGAATGAAGAACAAAAAGAGAAGTTGTTGAAGGAACTAAAGCTCCAAATGAAAGCCATAATGGTTCATATGTACTGAATAAACCTGGAAGAAAAAGCTAAAACTCTATCCCAACCTCAAAGAAAATTGAATCAAATGATGAGGGATGTAGTAAGAAGGAGGTGATAAAGTTGTGTGATGTAGGGATTATATAATCGACTAGCAATAGCAATTGGGTAAGCCATATTCATGTAGTACCCAAGAAAGGAGGAATGTATGTTGTGAAGGGAGAAAAAGTGGCCACACAAACAATGACCTAATGGCAAATGTGCATAGATTACAGGAAGCTCAATGCCACCACTAGGAAAGAACATTCTCCTTATCGTTAATTGATCATGTCTTGGAGTGATTGGCTCACAACTCATATTTCAATTTCTTAGATGGATATTTAGGATTCCACCAAGTACCTATCCACCTAGATGACCGAAGAAGACTACGTTCACCTGCATCTATGAAACTAATGCCTTCCGGTGTATGTTGTTCAGTTTATGCAACACCTGTAATGTTTTGGAGGTGCATGATTTCTTCCTTTGCAGATTTCTTAGAGGATATAATGGAAGTCTTTATGAATAACTTCTTAGTGTAAGGAACCAATTTTGACAAATTCCTATAGAACCTAAGCCAAGTACTATAATGGTGTGAGGAAAAAAATTAGTTCTGAATCAGGAAAAGTGTCACTTAATGGTACAAGAAGGCATTGTTCTTGGACACAAGATGCATGAAAATGGAATAGAAGTTGATCATAGCAACACAGAGGAGGTATCTAAGCTCCCACCCCATGATTAGGTGACTGGAGTAAGAAGTTTCCTAGGACACGCTACATACTATAGAAGGTTCATCAAATATTTCTCAAAAATTGCAAGCCCCTATCAAGTCTTCTCGTAAAGGATGTTGAGTTCGAGTTTAAAGAAATTTTTTTTGAAGCATTTCGTACTATGAAGAATGCGTTCACAATATATTCAATATTGCAAACCCCAGATTGGGAGATACCATTTGAGATTATGGGTGATGCTAGCGACTATGTTATTGGAGCCGTTATGGATAAAAGGAAATACAAGAAACATCATGCGGTATACTATGCTAGCAAGACCCTAGATGATGCCCAAATCAACTATACTACTACTAAGATTGAAATGCTGGAGACAATATTTGCTTTCAACAAATTTAGATCCTACCTGATAGGATCAAAAGTCAAGGTCCACACTGAACATGGTCCGATTAAATACTTAATGCAAAAAAATGACACCAAACACAGACTTTTAAGATTGGCTCTGCAATTGCAAGAGTTTGATCATGAAATTATTGAAAAGAAGGGAATAGAAATGTGTTTGTTGACTAGTTGTCAAGGATCATGGTTTCCGAAGAGGACATGTTGTCGATTAATGACAATTATGATGATGAAGCCCTAATGATGGAAACATCTGTTGAGCCCAACCTACCCTGGTTTGTCGATATTTGTAACCAGTTGGCTTGTCAACAATTTCCACCTGATTTCACCTACAACCAAAAGAAAAACTATTCTCAGATTTGAAGAATTACTACTGGGACAACCCACTCCTATTCACGAGATGTACTTACAATCTATACATAAGATGTATCCCAGAAGAATAATTTCTGAAGATCCTATATGAGTGTCATTCTTCACTGCATGGAAGACATCTTGGCAGAGAAAGGAAAACAACAAAGTTCCTACAATCAAGATTCTACTAGCTTACACTATTCAAAAACTCTCATGCATATGCTAAGGTGTGTAATGAGTGTCAAAGGACATGAAATATATCTAGGAGACATGAGATGCCAATGTTGGACTGGATAGAAATAGAGACTTTGATGTTTGGGGGATTAATTACATGGGTCCTTTCCCTTCGTCCAAAGGAAACCAGTACATTCTTGCTGATGTTGATTATTTATCCAAAAGGGTGGAAGCAGTGGCGACCCCTACCTGTGACTCCAAGGCAGAAATAAGGTTATTTGAGAAGATTGTCTTCCTAAGGTTTGTTTCCTACACACCATCATTACTGATGAGGGATCCCACTTCGGGGAATACATGTTTGAAGAAATGTTGAGGAAATATGGGGTTAAGAAAAAAGTGGAAATAACTTATCATCCAAAAACATCTGGACAAGTTGAAGTGTTGAATAGGCAATTAAAAAAAAATTGGATAAAACATTTAACATGACATTAAATTGTTGGTCGATGAAATTTAATGATGTATTGTGGGATTACCACACCACTTGCAAGACCCTTATAGGAACTACTCCCTACCAACTTATTTATGGAAAATCATTTTAGCTACTGGTGGAACTAGAGCACAAGGCCTTTTGGGCCATCAAGTTTCTGAACATGAACCTTGACCAAGAAGGTTAGAAGATGTTTCTGCAACTACAAGAGTTAGAGGAGCTTAGGTTGCATTCCTATGAAAATGTCAGAACCTACAAGAAAAGGACCAAGGTGTGGCATGATGCCCATTTAAAAAGCATGAATGTGTCACAAGGAGACAAGGTCTTCCTGTTCAACTCTAGCATCAAAATTTTTCTAGGTAAGTTGAGGTTGAGATGGTCTGGTCCCTTTAC
This sequence comes from Alisma plantago-aquatica, assembly GCA_963693085.1. Lineage (NCBI taxonomy): Eukaryota > Viridiplantae > Streptophyta > Magnoliopsida > Alismatales > Alismataceae > Alisma > Alisma plantago-aquatica. Next base: position 676,404,348 of record OY856409.1, read on the forward strand.
AGTAGCCAAGATTTATCCATCAGGAATGATAGAAATTAGCAGTGAAAAGAAAGGGACGTTCAACATGAATGGAGATCATGTACAAAGATACTACAAGGATGAAGCTTTCATGACAATATTGAAACTTTGATTGGAAGAACCCCTGCCTGCACCACCAGAAGATATTTTAAAGAACAAAGCAAGAAAGTCAAGCTAAAGACTATAAAACAATGCTTCTTGGGAGACAACCCAAGGATTACTCAATTTTCTTTAACATTATAGTATTTTTCTTCTTTTATTAGAATCTTCATGCTTTCTAATCACATGAATAAAAATTAATCACTTGTTTAATAATGATTTTCAGTGAATTTGTTTTGTTTCATAATTTTCTATGTACATAGAATAGAATTAAAGTTTTCTTTACATGTTCCCTTTAACCTTTAAGTGTGCTTAAATATCTACATTTTAGTCACAAGTTTTGGACTTTTTTCTTTGTCTCTCAATTTCTAGTGTGTATAGAAATAAAGTTGAAAATAAAATTAATGAGTATGCATTATTTCAAGAGATTAATTTGAGACAATGATAGTAGGAAATGGGGTTATTGAAATTTTAGTGATCGCCAAGCATAAAATCTTAGTTCTTGGGGACTACTGAAGTAGATTCCTTGTGACCAAGGAATCAACGACTATCTACACACAATTTTCAGCGATCATTGAGAATTCCTCTTATTCTTGACGACAACATCACGGTTGCAATTTTTGGCAATGGCTAGTCCAAACCTTCATTGACCGTGCACTTCGAACCATTGGTGACCATTGAATGTAGTTATCAGAGACCATTACATCCAAGCATATAAAAACACTTCAAGTTAGTATCCTTACTTGTACCCTAATGATTAGAAGTGGCAAAGCCTTGGAGAATTCTAGATACGTCTGAAGCAAAACCCCGATGCCAGCAAGAGATGTCGTCCTACTGCCAGTGAACCCTCAATTTCCACTGACTTCATTCAAGGGAACCACAACGCCAACCATCCATCACCAAACCTTCCCTTCTTTCCCTTCAAACCACAACCAACAGACAAAAACGTCTTAACTTTAACAATCTTATCTCTAACATCATGGCGCAATTCTTTGCCTATAGCCGCTCCTTGCACTAGCAAGACCTCTCCATTGAACATTTTCCCTTTTCTCTCGTACATGATTTGTTTTGATCACCAACGTCTTAGGGTATTGAATAAAACATCACTTCCAAGAGAGGAAATCACATATTTTGCAAATTCATAACAATTGTTGTTCATCACGAGTCTCATAAGGGCATCAATAATTTTTCTAGCAACCTTTACTTCCCAATTTCTCAGTGATCCTGATTTTCATAATGGGCATTTTGAGTTCTCGGTGACCATAGAAAAAAATTTCTCAGTGACCACTTAACCCGAGTTCTTGGTGACTATAGAGAATTCCAGCTCTATAATTTTCAATGACCGCCTTTACAAAGTTTTTTTAGCGATCTCAAAAATTGTATTTCTCAGCAACCTCCTTCTATATATATTCTCATCGACATTTTAACCCTTTAAAATCTTAGCGACTGCTGAGATTAAAATCTCAGCAACAACCAAGTTAGCATAGGTGATCATCATTCTCAGTGATCGCTGAGATTATTGAAATATCAACAACAACCAGAATTGCTGACTTTAGTAAAATTGCTGCCTACTTCTCTCCTTTAACTTCTCATCCAATATCACTTTTAGTCGATTGAGTCGGACTGACTTTATTTTATTGATAAATTGAATTTCATTTAGCCAGTAGAATGGTGGAAACATCTTATGACTCCTTAAATAAGAGAGCAACTTTTAAGTTAGGGGTACATAAAATGATTGAACTACTCAACAAGGTGTTGAACGAGAAACTAGAATTGCACGAATAAAAGAGGATGATGATGAACTAAACAATGAGTCTCCTGAATCATAAGATGAAACTGAGGTCTTTACAAAAACGAATACATCTTAATATGTGCCATCTGAAGAAGAAGCACGGCCAAAAGGAAAGCAAAATGGGTCATAATCAAGTCTAGATGCTCCAGCAATAATGAAGAAGAGGGTAGCTATGAAAGAAAAAACACAGAATACATGGGCAATATCATTGAATGCACCAATAGATGTAGTCGTTAGCGAGACACAAGTGTCACCAACAAGGGGCACAAAGGACTAAAGCTGGTGTTCCAACCTCAAGACCAGGAGCACCAAGAAAAATACAAAATGTTCTTGAGAATAAAGACGTTCAAGCCGACACAATACATAGACAGAGAAGACTTCAAGGAGCTGGGACTCCATGAATGTGTCATGGAATTTCTAAAGTGGGTGAACATGTATGTCATATGCACTGCGGCCCAACATTATTACACATGACTCACCACTGAGTTCAAGTCTTCCCTTATAAAGGTGCATATCGAAGGCAAATACAAAGATGAAGTAGGAGGCATATACAAAATACAAGTATGAATTGGAGGATAGAACTTCTTTATAACAGAGAACCAATTGAATGGGATATTTACTGCAACCTTACATAAAGCCAGATCTAGCATGGCAGAAAGATATGATAGAGATACAACCGGGTTTAGCAGTCATAAAATCTAGGAAAGGCTGGTAGGGGAGACCCAGCATAGCCCTGGAAAATCCAAATTGGCCCAGATACCCTCCTATTTCATCAAAGTGATCTAGAAAATTGTTGCTAACATGGTGTTTGCACAATCTGAAATAGGGAATGTATATAGAGGGGACCTTTTCCTAATATAGTTCATGTTAGAGAAGAGACCTATCAACATCGTGAGATTGCTTATTGATAAACTATCCACACCACGAGCCAAGAAAATAAGTAGAAGACAAAGGACTTTTGCATGGGAGGTCAAATAACTCTTATTGCATCCTACTTCATTGACCTAAAAGAAATGAGACGTCATGAAGTAACTCAAGGAAACATCTAGATTCACATCAAGTGCCTAGTCACGGCTGGGAAACTGGCACAAAAAGGTAGAAAGTTCTACTACATACATGCTCATTATATACCCTCCTCCCCCTATGTGAAATGATCCATGATGATGCTCACAAACTGAGGCCAATAAACGAAGATATAGATAAATTGTTATCTAGTACGATCAGGAGAGCTACAGACCCATTCCCACCCTCCATCAACATACAAGAAGAAGAACAAGAGCAAGACATAGAAGCAAAAAGACTAGAAAAGAGGAGGAAACTATCAGTCAAGGTCCTCAAGGCAGTCCCCAAGACACCAACCACAATACTACAACTGATTCAAACACAACTTAAGGTTTCACAAAGTAATGAACAACAAATCTCAATAGAGCATGATACCTTTTATGAAGAAGGAATCGACACTGGTGCTAGTACATGCCAAGCTCACACTTGGCCAAAGGAGTGCCAAAAGTACCCATCACATGGCTACAAAAGCAACAAAACACCTCCAGGCGGTGTCCAGGAAACAATGATAGAATCTAACAAGCCATAGAAGGCTATGCACCACCAGAGGTAAGTACAAATATGTTATTGGAACTAGAGAAACTGGCTTCGTCTTGACTTAAAATAAAAATGCAGCACCATCACCACCAACTGGCACAACGAATGCAACAATAATGCCCATGTGTGAACAACAAAGAACAACAAGTCTAGGAGAAGAGCTAGAGCATCAATTCAACGCTATCTATGAGAAACTACAACACTCCTCTTCCAATACTCAACTTATTTCTTATAGCTTGTAAGCCTTAATTATGTAGGTAGATAGCATAGATGAGAGGACTGAAACCATCCCCCAGTTCATACAGGACATCCTCGCCATCCAAAGAGCTATGATGTAGACAATATAGGCTATGTGGTATAGATGGAGAAACTAAGAAAGGAGAAGGAAATGACGTGAAAGGATGTGGCAGCCATGTAAAAGCATCATGAAGAATGGCTAAAGGTACTAGAAGAAGAATACAAATACATGGAGGAGTTGGGAGCCAGAAATAAGTCAAAGCAAATAGCCAGCCCTGCACCTTCATGAGCATCTTCAAGTCCTTCAAACCCAAATGAACACAAGAATGAAGAAGTTGCAAGCATGCCTACACTGTATCAAGAAGAGTTAGTCTGGGAAGAGGAGAAACCACCACATTAAGAGGTGTCTACAGCCATATTTAATGCCACAGTGCAAGGTTTGACTTAAACTCTTCACCCATTGAAGATGACCCTACCCTGGAAGACCAACCCTTAGGAGAAGTAGTCAGGCAAGAGGAGACAAGTGTTGAAAAGTCCATAACTTATGACGATGCAATGCTCAATAGGTACATATATGAAATGAAGATATGTATGGACATATGTGATGTCTATCTACAATATTCAAACATAACATGCAGAATGATGTCATAAATGATGGAAAGACTTCAACAAACCTCATTTCTACCATAGAAACCCTCAATAGATCCAACAACTATGGTTTCTTCTACTTTTACTAGATGTCAGCTTTTCCAGAGCAGGGCGTAAAGATTGAAAGTATGCAGCAGGAGTGGTACCACAGACTCTGAGGTGTTTATTCTGACATGTTATTGCGTTCAAGATGGGCAACAAAACAACCAACATGCAGAGTGTATGATAATTTGAGGGAGTTATAAATAGGCATGAAAGGTGGTTTTCTTGTATGCTCTTCTTATTTAATGTGTCCTCCTAATTTTGTAATCCCCCTACTTTTTAATATTGTGAATTCTGATCTAATTTTGATATTGAACCCCCCTCCCCCTGGAGGGAAATTTTGAAAAAAAATATTTTCTAAAAAAATAGTATTGAATACAACATACACACATTTGAATAAAAATTTCCTGGATTTAGTCATAACTCCCATTCTTAGACTTACTTGTTCTAAGGTTAATCTTTCATGCAATTATTGGAAGAATGACATATTTGGTATATTAAATTTACCTAAAATATAGAGTGTGATAATGTTGCAATGTCAGCCTTGTCTGAAGATAATGTAAAGTGCACAAGAGATTCCTAACTTCCCTAGATGAAGCCTCAAAGTAATGAGGACTCAGTTTAATACACTCTTGATTGACCACCCTACTCCCATGTGTAGGTAGGAAAACACATAATCCTGGTAACGAGGAAAATAGTTACCCTTTATAGTTTAAAAATCCCCACTTTGGGATCAAAAGAGGCTTGGTGGCCAAAAACTTCATCAAAATCCTATCATCCCCAAGCCTGAGAGCAAGAATAAAAGTCAAGTAGAATAAAATCATGAGAGTTGTGTATGGTAAGATGTTGAAAGTTTTCACTCGGCCGGTATTCCTATACACAAGAATGTAGATATGTCATTCCTGGTAGTGAGGAATGGAATCCAAACTTTTACACACCTACCTTTCGAAGGGGACCTCACATAACCACCTGAAATTACATCAAGATATTATTTGGTAAAGTTGTCATTACAATAGTAAATATGGTTTAGAAAACCTAGGAAAGGAAGGAAATATTGTATCCTTAGCCTACCCTAGCACAATAGTTAGAATATTCAAACAAAAATTGGGTGTGAAAGCTACCTCAGTCAAAACTTGTGCAAGTATTGTCTGTAAAAGGATCATGATTTATTATGACAGAGATATCCTTCATCAGAAGAAAGTCATAGAAGACAATACTAGTAACACAACTCTAGATCCAAGAGTGAGAGTCCTAGGAATTGACAGAACCTAGACATGATACATATGTCTCAACTTAAGGCTATCGTAACAACATTTTTTGCATACATATAAACAATGATTTAATGAATCCCTTTGAAGTTGTTCAATGCATTGATTCTACTTGTTACCCTATAGGCAAGATAGACTCTAAGTTTGGGGGTTTATAACCTCCCATTTTGTGGATATTTGAGTGGCTACTTTACCACCACACTGTCATTTGATTGTGTTATCAGAATAAACCTAGTGATTCTGGTTAGTTTTTCTATAGATACTTAAACTTACCCCTTCTTTTGTTTTGCATATAATATACTTCTTGGCGGTCACTGAGCAATAAAATCAAGGGGTCTCCAAGGTTCTAACACCTTGGCGAATGATGGGAATTATTTTAGGTTCAATGGTTGTGACCTTGAGATCTTAGTGATCATCGGACCATCACACCTTGGCAAGCAATGGGGACTGCATCACTTCTATGGTCGACAGTTGTGATGTCCCTATGACCACTGAACAAGTCACCTATGTGACTGATGAGATCACCTTTCAATGATCATTCTCATCAGCCATCATTAGTGACCATCACACTTTAGCAACCACTGAGTTTGCAACATCACCAACTGATGAAGATTCAGTATCTCAACGACCACTTAAGTTTGTTACCTTGTCAACCAGTGCCTATTATAGAAGCCCACTTCATTCATGAAGTGTGTCTGGATGAGGGAGATACAACAAAGTGCTTCTGCATTCCAGGTCCCTCCATCCATTTGTCATTAGTCCTAAGCCTCTAAAGACAAAAATCCAGAAGAGAGAGTGTTACATCCTCAAAATCATAAACCTATCGATGATCCTTAATCTGAAACCCCAATTTGCAAATTTATGATTTTTCTATCAAATAGAATATAATGTGACATAAAATCCCAAATATAATGAAATATTCTCTTAACCTCGAATTTTTGGCTCAACCAACTCATTAAAGAAAGGATAATTTAATTAATCTCACCTTTTAATAATATATGCATTAAAATAGTGACCTATATGAGGTTTATGAACAAAAGTTAATGAAAACCTAAATCGAATTTGATAGGGAGATTTTATAGGTCCTAGTTAGCTTGTGGTTTAAATTAGAAGTCATTAGGACTTCGTTTGATCCCTCTAGTGAATTTAGAATGCTTGTATATAGTTCTTGAGAAAAAAATAATTTATTAAAAAAATCTAACTTGAGGTCTGCAATTTAGTGGTGTCACGCGGCCCCTTAATGGGTTGAGCCACTCCGGGGTGGACTCCCAGATGCATGGGTATCACCCCCTTCACCCGAAGTCCAGTCCTACTGATACTCTTCTTCTGTCTCATTACTTGTCTGACTAAATCTCTCTCTATGTCTATCCTCAGACCAAACTAAATACCTAAACGTGATCTCCACATACTCCCAAACTTGTTGATCCTATGTTTTCTTAGATTTTAAGCCAACGATGGGGACTCCTTCTCATCCCCTGTTTGCTATCTCATCTGAGTTTCGTGGCTATGTTAGGGATATATATATATATATATATATATATATATATATATATATATATATATATATATATATATATATATATATATATATATATATATGTGTGTGTGTGTGTGTGTGTGTGTGTGTGTGTGTGTGTATGTATATAAATGTATATATACGCGTCATTAAGCCATCTTTAGAGTCCCATACAATGATCACTATGGGTTCCCTTTATCCCATCCACGTCTGTGTTCACCTACCCTAATCCCAATTAGTCTTCCAGAGCTTGCCTCCGTGGTTGGGGTGACCCACATGGTCTCCGGCCATCATGATGAGTTTCAAAAATATAGATTATTTCCCTAACCTCCAAAAAGTCTCTGTGGAACTCCATTTTGCCCCAAACCACATGTACTATTTTCCCCCTTTTAGGTTGTTGTTGCTGTTTCACCTCTGACAATGCAAATTCTTGCACTCTTGATTCGCTCAGATGATGTTTTTCCTCTGTTCACCTCCACCGAGGGCCCCTAACACCTTCTGCGTATACATATTCTCTTGTAACCAACTTGAGCCATGATTTCTGAAGTTTCTTTACCCGCTACCATGGCGAGAGGTCCAGTCTTATTTCAAGTCACCGTAGATCATTCATGTCTTTCAGATATCTTAGTAGATAGTTTTAGCACTCAGTATTTCCCCTTTCTCCCTCGAACTGATACAACTTCTAGTTTCATGTCCTTTGAACTTAAAATTCATCATTGATATCCTTTCCCTCCCAACCATGGAGGGATGAGGTCTGTGGTCCCCGACCATCGACTAGACCAATTCAAGGCTTGTTGAGTTTGTAAGGATGTCAAGAATACACATGTTGCTCGAGTTTCATTCATAAAGGTGAGAATCCTACTTTGATCTCAGGTTTCTCACTGATGTTCTGTTGTTCCCGTCTGCAAATCGAAGAAGAAGAAACCATGTGGTTGTTCTACCATTTTGCTCGAATTTCACCCCAACTTGTCACATTCCCGAAAGGGAAAAGTTGGGATTTAACCCTCCTCATTGTTTGACCACACATATGGATTTGGGTGATCTTGGCCAGCTCTGATTGGGCCAAGTAGGCAGGGCCCATCAACACTAATGGATGAGCTGATGCCTTTGTGATTTTTTTTAGATTTCTGATTGGTCAGAGTTCACAAAATCATAGTAAATCCATACGATGTCAAACAATTATGAGAAAATAGTCGTTGGAAAGGAATTTTTGATTAGAATATGTTTTCAGTACTTTCAAACCCTAAATCGGTCATTTTTTTCCCATATGTTTCCTTAAAAGATTAAATAAGGGTTTAGGATGTATTAATGATGATAATTAATAGAAATCATGTAATTTTAGGGATCAAAGGATTCGATCAGGATCATGGATACTAAGTTAGGATCTACCTTGTTCCAGGTAAGTGGTTCATGCCACTATGCATTTGTACTTTGGATGAATTGAATGTTAAGTATGATTTCAGATTTATTCTTTGAATTCCAAGTTCATGAATTAGATTAAGATAATTATGATTCCTAAGATTTTATTAATGCTTGTTGGTTTCTATAATCGTAGAGTCATATGCTTATCACTAATGCTCATTAGTTCAATGATATGATCATTTAATGGTTAAGAAATTGAAGAAAAACTCATGTAAATCATGTAATGATAATTTCAAGATTAATAGGAAGAAATGCCAGGATGATGAAGATAATGTACTTAAGTTGTGAATTGTTCCTCTTTATGTTATTTTGTCTTTATGGAATTGATGAGAACTTTGGTGCAACTAAGATGAGCCTTAACTAGTCTGATGAGCATTTTGGTGTAATTATTGGATGAGGACAATTTACATTGATGGCAAGATAAGTACAATGATGTTAACATTTAAGATAAGATAATTAAGTAACTTCTATTATGTTTCTCACAATGAAGAACCTTTATGGTCATTATGGGCTTCCTAGTAATGACACGGCTTTTCGAGCATGATGTGCCCCACGTGGGTAGTGATTGAGAGAATGCATATAGTGAAGTTTCTTAATTCATTGATGTAATGAAAGATAAAGTGTAATGTGAAATCTCAATGTTAAGCCATGTCATGTTTATTTCAGTTCAAGTATATACATGCTTACTTTTCAGTTCTTATAACATGCATAGTTCCGCTTACTTACGTTGTTGCTTTGTTCCGCATGGTCGTGGGATGAGATGTCCCTAGATCAAGGAGCAAGAGGGAATTGAAGTGAGACCTTCAGAGTAGCTGACATCAAGGAGACTTTAGCTTGGTGGGGTGCCATCTACCGCTTAGTAGATTCTTTGGTCTAGTTTATCATTCCATGTTTTAAATTTCCTTAGACTGCATGTATTAGGCTTGGGATCAAGATGAGATAGTTTATGTTTTCCCTTTCAAAGAACAATGTATGAATCTATATTTTAGGTTAATGCATGGTGTTTCATTTATCTTATTTCTATTAAATAACATGTTTTGTAATGTTTTCCCCAAGCTAAGTGACCCATGTTATGGACAACATAGGGTTTTCTTCCATTGTCATGTGTGTGCTTAGAGGGGCATTACAATATGGCATCAGAGCAATCAGTAGATGGCAACTAAGCTAAAGATTCACATTATTTTAATCCCTAGGTATAGAATATTAAGATAAATATATAGGAAACCAAAGTAGAGGTTTAAATATGAGACAAAGGTTTAAATAAATATTAGGGTTCTGTTCCTAGAAGTTTTAGATTTTTATTTTAACTCTTGAACTGTATATAGCATTCTATCTCTCTTTCCCACATCTTTGTGGTATGGGATACAAACTCATGGGATTTGTAGAGAGAATGTTATATGCATAATCATGCTTGTCTTGTCCTTTCAAGTGCATTTGGTATGGGACATGTGAATGAGGGAGGTGCTAAGATAAGTGTGATAAAATGTGTCACCTTTGCAAATATGAGCGGCTGACATGTATCCAAAGGCGACACAGAAAACAAGAGTTGCATGAAAGTTTGAGACATATAGTCACCTAAACCTAGACGGACACATAGTAAGACCAAGCATGCATAGAAAGGCTAGATAATTTGACATAGATAAGCATATAAGATCCATGGTAGAATTAGAACCCCTAGAGAAGAAGAGAGGTCCTTTGGCATGTCAATGATGATGTGAAATAGATTCATTAGCATAATAACGACATGTAGGATTTAATAATGTGGTCTATATAGTGTTTTAATGTGAGGATGAGTATTTAAGATGATATTAGGAAGTCATGTACAAAGAGTATGTAAAACCCTAAGGTGGATAGTATGAATAAATTTTAAGGATGAAATTTATTTAAGGTGGGTAGAATTGTAACATTCTAGAAATCAGAAACCTATCAATGATCCTGAATCAAAAACCCTAATTTGCAAATTTATGATTTTTCTATCAAATAGAACGTAATGTGACATTTCAGTCCCAAATACAATGAAATATTCTCTTAGCCTTGAATTTTTGGCTCAACCAACTCATTGAAGATAGGATAATTTCATTAATCTCAATAATATATGCATTAAAATAGTGACCTATATGAGGTTGAATAAAAAAAGTTAATTAAACCTAAATATAATTAGATAGGGAGATTTTAGAGGTCCTAATTAGCTTGTAGTTAAAATTTGAAGTCATTAGGACTTCGTTTGACCCCTCTAGTGAATTTAGAAAGCTTGTATATAGTTTTTAAGAAAAATTTAATTGATTTAAAAATCTAACCTAAGGTCTGCAATTTAGTGGTGTCACGTGCCCCCTTTGATGGGTTGTTCCACTCCAGGTTGGACTCTTGGATCTACAGGTATCACCCCCTTCTCCTAAAGTTCAGTCCTCTCGAGACTCTTCTTCTGTCTCATTACTTATCTGACCGAATCTCTCTCTATGTCTCTCTTTGGATCAAACTAAATACCTTACCCCGATCTCCGCATACTCCTGAACCCGTTGACCCCAGGTTTTCTTGGATTTCAAGCCCTAGAATCCCTTGACGACGGGGACTCCTCCACATCCCCTATTTCCTGTCTCATCTGAGATTTGTGGCTATGTCACAGAGATGTATGTAATATATACGCCTCATTATGCCATCTTTAGAGTCCCATACAATGATCACTCTGGGTTACATTGATCCCAACCTCGTCTGTGTGCACCTTCCCTATTCCCACTTGGTCTTCCAGAGCTTTCGTCTACGGTTGGGGTGACCCAGAGGGTCTCTGGACATCATGATGAGTTTTGAAACTACAGATCATTTCCCTAGCCTCTAGAGAGTCTCAGAGGCTCTCAATTTCTCCCCAAACCACAGGTAGCGTTTCCCCATTTTTGGTTTGTTGTTGTTTCACCTTTGATAATGCAAATTCTTGCACTCTTGATTCACTCAGATGATGTTTTTCCTCTATTCACCTCCACTGAGGGCCCCTAACAACTTTTGCATATCTCGATTCTCTTTTAACCAACTTGAGCCATGATTTCTGAAGTTGCTATACCCCTTACCATGGCAAGAGGGTCGGTCTTGTTTTCAGTCACCGCATATCAATTCATGTATTTCAGGTCATTGTAGTGGATGGTTTCAACACTTAGTATTTCAGATCATGTATTTCCCTTTTCTCCATCCAACTCATACAACTTCTAGTTTCATGTCCTTTGAGCTTAAACTTCATCATTGATCTCCTTTTCCCTCCCAGCCATGGTGGGATGAGGTTTGTGGTCCCCAACCACCGTTCAGACCAATTAAGGGCTTGTTGAGTTTGTAAAGATGTCAGGATACACCTATTGCTCAAATTTCATTCACAAAGATGACAATCCTATTTTGATCTCAGGTTTCTCGCTTGTGTTGTTCCCGTCTGCAGATCGAAGAAGAAGAAACCATGTGGTTGTTTTACCATTTTGCCCAAATTTCACCCTCGACTTGTCACACGCCCACAAGGGCAAAGTTGGTATTTAACCCTTTTCATTGTTCGACCACATGTATGGATTTGGGCGAGCCTGGCCAGCTCTGATTGGGATAGGTAGGCAGAGTCTATCAGCACTAATGGATGTGCCAATGCCTACATTGTTTTTTTTTAGATTTCTGATTGGTTAGAGTTCACAATATCATAAAATATCCATACGATGTTAGAAAATTATGAGAAAATAGTCATTGGAAAGGATTTTTCGATTAGAATCTATTTTCTGCATTTTCAAACCCTAATTAGGTCCTTTTCTAGCATGTTTTCTCAAAGACTAAAATTAGGTTTTAGGATGTATTAATGATGATAATTAATAGAAATCATGTAATTTCAGGGATCATAGGATTCGATCAGGATCAGGGATACTAAGTTAGGATCTACCTTGCTCCACGTAAGTGAGTCATGCCACTATGCATATGTACTTTGGATGAATTGCTTGTTAAGTATGATTTAAGATTTATACTTTGAATTCCAATTTCATGAATGAGATTAAGACAATGATGATGCCTAAGATTTTATTAATGCTTTTTGGTTTCTATAATCATAAAGTCCTATGCTTATCACTAATTCTCATTAGTTTAATGATATGATCATGTCATGGTTAAGAAATTGAAGAAAGACTCATGTAAATCATGTAATGATAATTTCAAGATTAAGAGGGAAAAATCCCATGATGATTAAAATGATGTACTTAAGTAGTGAATTGTTCCTCTTTATGTTATTTTGTCTTTATGGCATTGATGAGAACTTTGTTGCAACTAAGATGAGCCTTAACCGGTCTGCTGAGCACTTTGCTGCAATTATTGGATGAGGAAAATTTACATTGATGGCAAGATAAGAATAATGATGTTAATGTTTAAGATAAGAGAATTAAGTAACTTATTATATGTTTCTTGCAATTATGGACCTATATGGTCATTATGGGTTTCCTAGAAATGATTGACTTTCTGAGCATGATGTGTCCCACATGGGCAATGATGGATAGAATGCATATAGTAATATTTCTTAATTCATTGATGTAATGAAAGCTAAAGTGTAATGAGAATTCTTAATGTTAAGCCATGCCATGTTTATTTCAGTTCAAGTATATATATGCTTACTTTTTAGTTCTTATAACATACATAATGCTGCTTTCTTACATTGTTGCTTTGTTTCACATGGTCGTGGGATGAGATGTCTATAGGTTAAGGAGCCAGAGGGAATTGAAGCGACCCCTTCAGAGTAGCTGACATCAAGGAGACATTAGCTTGGTGGGGTACCATCTACCACTCAGTAGATCCTTTAGTCTTGTTTATCATTGCATGTTTTAGATTTTCTTAGAATGCATGTATTAGGCTTGAGATCAAGATGAGACAATTTATGTTTTCTCCTTAAAAAATGTATGAATCTATATTTTGAGTTAATGCATGGTGTTTTATTTATATTATTGCTATTGAATATTATGTTTTGTAATGTTTCCCCCAAGCTAATCTATATTTTGAGTTAATGCATGTTGTTTCATTTATTTTATTACTATTGAATATCATGTTTTTTAATGTTTCCCCCAAGCTAAGTGACCCATGTTATGGACAACATAGGGTCTGCTTCCGCTGTCATGTGTGTGCTTGGAGGGGCATTATAGAGAGAGGATCCACACCATCACCAACACTATTACAACCTCAATTTTGCATATGTTTTCAATTGAATTGTAAAGATTTTGATGTATATGGACTTAATTGAAAAGATTGTATGCTTTGCTTCAAAAGATGGATTTCTTTGCAAATATCCCTTTTGATAGTAATTTCGTGATTCCTATTATTAGATTAATCCATTAATGGATATAAAAGAGAAGAAAAGAAGAAAAGTCCAAATAATAGAAAAATATACAAGATAATGAATATTAAGTAAAATATTTATAAAAATACATAGAAATCTCTAGAAAGTGGCATTAATGGCCAAAATTGAATAGATTTCATATGCCTGTGATTTCTAATAGAAAGAGTAGTCAAAATAAAAGAAAAGGAAAAGTAATTTATTTGAATAAAGGAGTAAATAAGAAAAGGGATAAAAGATAAGGAAAGAGGCTAAAGAAAGGTTCCCAAGATGATATTTTGAGCCATTAAGGTTCCTTGAGGTCTAAGGAATCCAAGATAATAATTTAATAGCAAAGGATAGAGAAAATAGGTGAGAAATATACATAATTAAGTAATAACTTGCAAATAAAGAAAGGGACCGAATTTCTTTAGATAATGAGCCAAAATTTGGCATGATGATAGAATAAGTCATTAATAAGATTCCCTCAAAATTTGGTATAAAATGGAGCCATGATTAAGAGTTATGATTTTTCCAAATTATCGTAAAATGAAAAGGATTTTCCTTAAAATAGAAATTAGACTTTTCTTTTGTTTGGGCACGAGTGATGAGGATCGTTGGCTCCTGATCCAATGAGGGCCACTCTTCTTCTAGTTCTATCCGAACTAGGAATAGGTTGGTGATAGTGGGATCTTTCCACTCAATCTTTTCTCACAAATCTTCGCATCCGTGAATAAGGAAAGTGTATGGTTGAGTTCGGGAGAGGATTTCACGCAACCTATACCTAGGATCTTCGTGCTTTAGATGCTTCTAGAGAAAATGCCCAATTGCTAAAAATGGCAGGCGACGGTGGGGGTTGGGAAACCCTAAAATCGACCCCAAGACCTTTATAAATAGCCTCCTCTCGACTCCTCATGGTTACATGATTTCAACCGGCCATCTCCCTACTTCTTTCGTACCCTGGGTCGATGAATTGAGGCAGCTCTGGTGATCTCTCAACCACGGCACCACCGTGAGGCTTTCTACTGGTTCGAGTGGAGGCGACACTCAGTAACCGTTCGATTGGTGTCCACCATAGATCGCGTGGAGGATCAACGACCCTAGTAGTTCTGCGCCCCAAGTTAGCAGTGAGTGGGTGCGTGGGCCAGGGACCGCATGATCGTTCACAGTCAATAGCGACTCACGATCCGATGGTCGAGGTTTTTTCCTAAAAATCCAGGTCGGTCGCCTCTCTGGTCAAAATACAAGAAAAGTTATGAATCTTGTTTAAATCGTTAAAAATAGTTCCTTTGGCCAAAAAATAAAAGTAAATAGTGATTTTTGATCAGAAGAATATGAGGAATCCACTAAAAATAGTTTTAGAGCTTAATTTCTCTTGCAATTCGAAAAGTAGTTAAAGTTGTCAACTTTAATGCATTTATGATTAAGAAACCCTAATATTGATGTTAAAAAGACTGAGAAAGGTATTATGGGTGTTTTAAATCGATATTAACCTATTGTTAATAAAAAGATGCATTAGATCTAAAAGGATGAACTTTATGTGTAATTTGATTAATTTAGGGTTCCATGTACATAAATAAGCTTTAATGGGTCTTGAAACCCTAATGTTAGTAATTATGTTTCTTAATGGCTTTAATTGGTCAAATTCATGTATAAAGCTGATATTTGATTGTCTAAGCTATTTTGAGTATAAAAGTTCCTAATTGTGGATGAATACCCTTAATTTAGTAATTAGGGTTTTCTAGTGGATTAATGTGAAATTAGCGATAAAAAAGGTTCATGTGTGGATTAGACTTTAATGAAATATGAGTTGTCAATTCGAAAGAAACCAAAGAGGATAATTGGGCCTAATGATCTTGACATGACTTAAAAGGATAAAGATAGTAGTTTTAGTATAAAAGAGAAATAATAAACTTTAATTGGGCTTATGATGTTGAAATTAGGGTTTGTGAACTAAGAGAGCATTAAATGTGATAAAAGTATTATGGAGGCTAAAACCCTAATAAAACCCTAAAGTGGGCCTAGAAAGCTGAAGGTGGAATACAAGTGTATCTTGAGAATGTTTTGGATAAATTATAACACTTGGATGTTATGCATTAATTTTAGGATATTGTTGATTGCTTGTTTGATTGTTCTTTATCATTATTGCTTGGACATCAAGTTGCTCTGGATCAGGTATGTGGTTAATTATGATTAATCACTTTAGTTTCTCGAAGGTTTTTCGAATGATTAATCACATTGAATGCAACCTATCAGTTTGGATGTTCATACTTGCAAATCATAAAGTCACTATGATTATCAAAATTATGATATAAGTGTGTATTCTCGCACCTACATGCCACCCTGATGGATGAGGCAATGAGATCAAGCCCAAGAGGAAAGACCCATGGGAACCATGAGTGGTGACCCCAAACAACAATCTCAAGATAGAGAAGGTGGTCTTTATTGCATGACTAATGGGCACCATGAGAGGTGACCCCAGGCACCAAGCTCAAGATAGAGAAGGTGGCCTTAAGTCAATGGCTAAAGAGAAACCCTAAAGAGGGTATTCTAGGGTTAGGGCAAAAGCAGTGGAGTTTGATACATTGAAAGCGTAAATTGAATTGTTAATTAATTTGATTGTGATAATTAGGTTGTTAGTCCTATGTGTGATATTTTGGTTGTCCCCGCATACTGGCATATTCATTTATGTTGACCGACGTTTTGTTTTTCGGAGTTTTAGGTACAATATTGAAAAGGACAAATAGTAAAGTGACATATTGTGAAAATAAGAATTAAATTGCAAGGAGGATTAGTTAGAATAGATTGAAGCTATGGATAGAAGTTAGATATACAAAGTTTTTAAAAGGTATGCAAAGTTTTATTTTATTCCATCTTTCAGTATAGTTTTGTAGAATTTTATAATTATTATTGATTATTTGTCAAACCTTTGATCCGGTTAATTGGGATAACAACTTTGACCTCTGGGTCTCCCTTAATTGGGGGTTATCGGGAGGCAGGGTTGTTGCATACACCAATGGCCTATTCTTCGAAAGAAGGACTAGCCACTCCTCCATGCCTCACTAGATCTAGATATAAAGGATACATGCATCATCCTTGGTCATTTTGTGGTCCCAATTGGTGTATCTCCCTTCTTATTCACTAGATCCGTTCCTCTACCTCCATCTATTTAAACAATTTCATCATTGTCTCACTATGTTTGTAAATCGGTATCACTACTCATGAACATGAGTGGCTAAACATCTAACTTCGGTCGAGAGTAGCCACTAAGGCTCTCCTAACATTTAAATACTTATATCCATTTAATATATGCTCTTAGCAAAAATTATCTCCATACTCTTGGTCTTAATACTTTACTTGTATGATTAGATACCATCTTGTGATGTTTGATTGTTAGTGCCTCGAAAGAGTAGTGCTAATCTTATCTAACTATTATGGAGTTGCATGAAAATTTTGGAATGCTTAAGATAATGATAATATAATTATTTTTGTGATTGCTTGTTTTCCATCTTGAGTGAGAGACAACCTTATAATATATATATTTCTTTATCTTGAGAGAGGAGGGAATAAAAATATATGATGCTTGTTTATAATCTTGATAAGGGTATACAATGGTTGTGAGTATTGCATGTTGGTGAGAAGCCTTAGATGGTAAAACTCAATGCAAGTTCCCATCCATACTTGTTATATCATTCTTTGTTTTATTTGTTCTCTTGATTATTTTCTTACTTTGTTTTACTTCTTTTGCTCTATTTTACAATTGAATTAACAATGTTCTGTAAGGAATAACAAAATCAACCCACTCTCTTAGTTGGTGTAGCTGATGCACGTTAAGGAACAAGGGGATTAGCTCCGCATGACTCCCATTGTCATACACATGGGGAAGAGAATAAAAACATGAGAAACATTAGAAAAACCAAAATAACCCCATAGAGAATCTGGTCTAGATGATTCCCTCTGATGAACGTCATGATTTACTATCTCTTGGGTGCAAATCTGCCCCCCCCCGGAGGTGCCCGAATTGTCCAGAACATGGCCGTCTCCTCTTCTTTATTCACTCTCGGCTCTCAGCTTCTGTGCAATGGAATAGAACATGATTCTTAGTTATGGCCGAACTCCCCCTAAGTCATAGACATTACTTAGGACGTCATTAATTCTTAATTTTTGGATTAATTATGATTTCAGATCTAGCCTGCTCCTGGTGAGTTGGTACTACCGACTGGGTGACAGTAGTATCAACACACTCAATAAGTTGTGACCCCTTGTGCAGTCATCAGTACTACCAAGTTGATGTCAATAGTATCAAGACTTCTTGAGATTTTCAGAGTCCTCCCTATGAGTTTTTTGATAGTATTGACTTCTTACGTCGGTACTACCGAGTTTTTTCGACTTACTTGTTATTTCTAATCAAGTGATGATACCACCGACAGGAAGGTCGGTAGTATCGAGATGTTTAGTTTCTTGTAGATTTGCCTAAAATTCCACAAAAAGGAACATAAGATCCCAAATAATAATGAATCTATTAGGAACATGTATTTGACGCAATTAAGTGTCACAAGCTAATAATGATAAATAATGCACAAATAATATCAAAATGAACAAGAAGTGCAGAAAAATCCATAATAAACATCCTGTGAAAATAATGACAATCATTCAGTGCATCAAACTCCCCTAAGCTTAAATGTTGCTCATCCTCAAGCAACACACCCTCAGATCTGTTTGAGACAAGTCAACAAAAGGAAACAAAATATGAATTTCTATTCTCAACTATCTCCACCTAGAAGTCCCAAACCAACCTTTATTAACCACTTTACAATCAACTACTGTCAAGCGACCAAAAATATCAAGAAAAAAGATGTCCAACCTTACATCAGTGAAACACTATCAATAAAGCAATTAATATCATAGCCAATCAGGCATTCACTTGGTGCATCATGTGATTCCCTATCTACATTGCTCTTTCCTAACTACCAACTACTTGGAAGTAGTTCTCCTTATAAGAATGAATGAGGGTATCAATCATATATGTGGTCTACTAATAAGAACAATAGACGGAATGACATAGGTGGATTATGAAGAACCATAAGTAAAATCTAAATAATTTATGCAAAAATAAAACATGATGAACCTATATGGTAGAGGTAATGAGAAATGCATGGATCCTAGTGTCTAATATTATGGGTGGAATGATGAATGTATTGAAAAATTTGTCAAATCAATCAGAGTGCAGTAAAGAAGAAAAATGCATCATGTGAATGTTTCCATTTCTTTGTGAAGTAGAATTCCAACCCGAGTTTGGGGCATCCTTTCTCCCCCTTTATTTCATAACATCAAAATTTCTTTCTTTTTTCATTGGCCCACTATTTGTGCACATCTTTGCAGTCGTCGATACTACAGAGTTGACGTCAGTAGTATCAAGATTTCTCAAGATTTTTTGAGTTCTCCCAATAAGGTTGTTGATAGTACCGACTTCCTATGTCAGTACAACTGAGTGTTCTCGGTTTACTTGTTCCTTCTGATCAAGTTTCAGTACCATAGATAAGCATGTGGTAGTATCGACCTATGTAGTTTGTTATAGATTCACCTAAAATTCCATAAAAATGAACATAAGCTCCTTAATAATAATGAATCTATTAGGAACATTAAAAATACATTTATATGATGCAATTAAGTGTCACATGCTAATGATGATAAATAATAAACAAATAATATCAAAATGAACAATAAGTGCAAAACAATCCATAATAAATAGCTTGTGAAAATGACAATTATTCAGCGCATCTGTAAGTAAGCAAAGATTCTACGTTCTTAGCATGTACTACCCCTTGTCCCTATGGCTTAACCCTAATTTACTACATTAGAGCATGCATAATAGTTGTGGGGGCCTGAGTGTTGGGTTATGAATTTAAGAGTCTAACTACTCTAGACCTGCTCCTTTTTGGACGTGTGATTTAGGTCGGTCACCAGCCTGTGTGGAAATCCTTATATTGACCCCTTCCATTAATCACATAGGTATATAAATTTACATAGATCATGTGGAAAGATTGTATATGAATGTATAATGTAAAATCACTCGAAACATTCTTTCCTTTCATAATACTTTTTTGGAAATGAATTGCTTTCTATAAATCATAATACTTTTTACAATATGGTATACTCTTGATAAACCTATGATTTTACGTATTTTCATGGCATGCTAATGTGATTTATCATGATTTACATTTTTCTAGATGATGAAGAATGTGTATCTATCATATAATGATATGCTACAACAAACTAGAACATTGTCATGAAAGTTTTTAACATCTATGGCATGTAGCTCTTGTCTTCATTAAAAAAGTCTTTGTTCCCAAGAACAATTTATCTTTTGTTTAAAAATCCTTTTGTGCTATTATCATAAACTATATGGTTGATTCAAGGAATTGAAGTTTTATATTATTTAAATGATATATTTGTCTATTTAGATCCATTTAGAGACATATACATCAAATGGCTTTAATTCGAATTTCCTATATGGGACTAACATGGGTATTCAAATCAATGCAACATGTGACATCAATAGATCGATTTAGGGAATCAAGGACTATTACTTCATGATCGATTACCACCAATTAATGGCCAATGTTGTCGCCCAATAAATGTCTTGAGAAAGAAAGAGATTAGAATGAACAAAATTACTATGGATATTGCATATGAAGTTCCAGGAAGATGATCTTGTCCAATGATAATGGAATGAACCATATTATCTAGCCCATGATGATAATAATATTACATGAGTTAAGAAGAAATTTTTGGGGTAAGGCATGAAGAAGGACATTTCTAACTTTGCAATTACGTGACTTGTTAGCAAGCCAAAATAAAGCATTAGAGGACCAAATGATTTCTACAACATTTGGATGTTCATTAATGGAAGTGGGAATAAATTGTGATGGAATTTGTGAAAAGATTTCCAAAAGGATTGGTAGGGATATAATGATCTTTAGGCAGTGGTCAGTCAACGTGACCAAAAACACCCATTTTTGGCCTTGAAGAATACTACTGAAGTGTTGGCACGACCAACATCTACATGAAAGAAGTGTTTGCACAACGTGAAGATCCTTCTCTATAATTTCAGACAGAGATCCCAAGTTCACATCAAAGTTTTAGATGTAGGTACATGAGGTGTAGGGACTCACTTATATTTTAGCACAACCTACCATCCTCAAACAAATAAACAATTGGATTCGATGAATGATTTTAGAGGATATATTAAGAATGTGTATTCTAGGTAGGAAGACGTGGGTTAAATTCTTGTTTCTTGTAGAATTTTCCTATGGAAATAGTTTTAATCCACAATATATAAGGATCATTATTAAGAAATCTAGCGGTGGCCACGTCGATACCCACTCCTTTGGGATAGAGTTAAGAAAGGAGGTTAACGAAGTATGATCAATAACAAGTGTATACTAAGTAGATTGAGATTATCAAAATGAGAATGAAGGAAACAAAGGATCAACTAAGATATTATGCTAATGCACAACATATAATAGAGAGTTTTGAGTTGGAGATCATGTTTTTTAGAAGTTCATATTGATTACGTATATTTGTCTATCAAGAGTGAAAGGGAAGCTATGGCTTAGGTATATCATCTAATTTGAGGATTTGGATAGAGTAAGACAAATTTATTATAGTGTAGCCTTCCCTCTAGTGTATTAGAAAATATGTAATGTCTTATATCACTTGTTTTTGAGACTGTGTCTATAAGACCATTCTCATGTAGGTACATGTATCTTTTTTATTCACATAAATTTCTAGTATGAAATTTTTAGAAGGGGAAGAATTGTAGCATTTTAACCTTTCTAAGTGAACCCATTTATATTTAAGAAGTAGAATTATAGTACATTTCCTTGGTGGAACCCATATATTCACTATAAAAGAAATAAGGATCGGTCATGAATGGGATATTCAAGTAAAATCTAAACTTTGAATTTATATTTCTTGATAGTGTCATATGAATAGTTGGTAAAACACTATGAAATAAATAGGTCAAGATAATGGTCCACATAGGGAAGACATCTACAATTCACTTCTTAATTATAACTAAATTAAATTATATAAAAAGTACTTGTCCTATTTTATTGCTATTTCAATGTAGCTCGTCACACAAATTTTTTTTATTTTGAATCATTGATCTAATGGTCTAGCATCGCGTGGCTTTTTCACATTGGATGAGCCTTGATCTAATGATTCTACTTCATCTCTATCACCAGACATCATACCATATATGATTCCACATTACCCCAACCCTTATAATCCTCTCAAAATCCATTGAGCCTAATGTCCCTACCAAGTTAACTTCTTTGATGATTAATACCTAGAACCATCAAATGATTTCATTATCCACCAACGATCTTAATCTACTCACCAAAACTTCAGGAACAAGCATGAATTTTATGCCATGTGACATACAACACTTTTCCCTATTATTGTTTCTATCCATGACTCAAGATCAATTCTCAAGCATTACCTTTGGTTCTCAATGACAATCAAACCAAACCTTTAGTAGC
Organism: Alisma plantago-aquatica; assembly: GCA_963693085.1. Taxonomy (NCBI): domain Eukaryota; kingdom Viridiplantae; phylum Streptophyta; class Magnoliopsida; order Alismatales; family Alismataceae; genus Alisma; species Alisma plantago-aquatica. The sequence goes on from OY856409.1 coordinate 676,426,840, forward strand.
GAGTTAGATACAGTTTAATTCTATATTTTTAATCTTCTATTGATTTATAATGGACTAATCACTAAATAATGTTATACTACATTTTAGGTCTTCTACTAATGGTCATTGAGACTGATGGCATGTAATGAATACAATGGAAGGGAAATTTAGAATCGATACTTATTCTTTTGAGGTGTATGATCATATTCTGGGATTATAGTTTGATCTTGAGGAATGTTATGGTTCATTATGTTTGATAGACATCAAATAGAATAGTTTTATAAAAAAAGTCCCTTGTTCTCATATCTCATTGTCATACTTACATGAATAAATAAATCTTTTTGGCATCCCTATTTTAGTCATCAACATGGGTTTTGTTCTATGTCTACTACTAATACACCTGGTAACATTGTCTTGGTGATTCACGCCATGCACATGAATCTGGGCCATTAGATGGGTGATTTTCTAATTTTTTTGGCTTTTCACTTATTTTTTATTTCTTCGATAGGTCATAAAGTCCATAAATCATGTCAAATCCATATTAATTTTGTAGTTTGTTAATACAAACACTCACACAGATATTGGTGCTTACATCATTTTGTGACCTTTTCTGAATAAAAATAATGTGCATTATAATCAAGTTTACTTTTGGATCAAACAGATGTATGACTGAGACTCTCTCCTGACATAAGTAGTGTCCTCTCCAAATTAATCCTCATGATTATCCTTTCTTGGCCCTTATCTTTTTGTCCATAAAGAAACTGGGGAGAAAAATTCTAAATCAAGTATCCAACACAATTTGGATCATTTCGATCTTAGCATTAGATAAGTAAATGTGTGGAACAATAATAATTATTAATAGCTTGACATTGGAGGCCCACTCCATACAAATTTGGGAATGATATACTTGATTTTAAAAAATTGTTTCATACAAATGATTAACATAACTCCTTATTATGTGTGTTATTTTTCTAACATGACATTGGTTGCATACGTTACTAAACATTATTACATTTTATGTGTATTTTCAATTAAAATTCGAAACAAAATGGTGTTATGTAAGTAACTAAACCATACAAATATATCAACTCTATGTATTGTGTAGAAACATGTGATGATCTATTTTCACTAAGACTTGAAAGCAATGCATTGAGTGAACAAATAGGGACATAAAAATCATCAAAGGGGTGTTTCTCTCTCTTAAGGAAATCAAGGTGAAGAATCTTTTGAGATGGAGTAGATTAGTGGCATGACACAATATATGTTTGAAGCCATACTAGATGAAAGAGACAGAGAATAATAACATGGTCTAGAAGGTGAAAGATGTGATAGAACTTAGATCTAGAGGGATAGATTTTTTCTTCATCAATTAATCTTGTGATGAAGCCTTCATATATGATATTGAAGATGGAACATGGTGCGTTGTTGGTATATTTTGGATAGTGAAGATGTGGGAGAGAGGTGACCCTCTATAAAAGCAGATCGTTGTAAAGATCCTAGGTGTGGATTAAGATCTTTAATTTTCCCTTATAATTATGGTATGAGGAGTTGTACAAGTACACAAAATCCTCCCTTGGGAAACTTGAAAGGTCTATTCAACTACATTTTCTTTTATTTGATTTGATTTTAGTGGTGTGTATGTTCTTATCACTAGGGATTGTAGAATTCCATGGAGCATCAAATTGTTAATGATGATGGGATGTTGACCATAGTTTAATTTAAGAATGAATGACATGAGATATGTTAGGGGAGCCAATAAAAAAACTTAATCCTATCCATGAGGAAAGGGTAGATAGTGACCCATTTGTTGTTTTGGAGTCTCATATCAGTTCTAATGGTTTAAAGAATGTTTTCTATGATATGCGGAATATGCTTCTTATATTGATAATGAAGAATACAATGCTTTTGAGAGTATTATCATCACGTGGAAGGATTCAACTATAGTAGTAGAAAATATCATCTCTATCTTGTAGGTAAATCATTTTCATATTTATGTTGCAGATATGAAGGTCCATATATCTTATTTATATGGTGTACATTAGATAAAGAGTGAAAGGAGCCATAGAATGACATCTTTTGTATTCATCACTCAACTACTGATCCTAGATATGTTATGGGATATTTCAATGTTGTTAGGTTGGTGTATGAAACATCGGGGAAGATACCACTGACAAAACTGTTATGAGAGAGAAGATGGAGAATATCATGTGTATATTATTGATAGGAGGGGTATCCTTTATATAGGACTATACATAATGTGGGTCAAACTATAATATACAAGAGTATACACATGTTTATACACTTAACACTTCCCCTCAAATTAGTACATGGATATTGTAGGTACCTAGTTTGTTCAATAAGATTTTTATCAGACATCTATTTAAGGAGTTAGTAAATAGATGTGCATGTTGATCTTCTGAGCATACTAGTATCATTTTAATCGAATTATTTTGAACCTTCTCTTGGATGAAGTGATAGTCGAATTCTCTATGTTTTATATGTTTAAGAAATACAGGGTTGGTATATATGTGGACTATAGTATGATTGTCACATTACAATTCCATGGATTCAAATGGTGAAAATCCCAGTTCTTCCATGAAGTTCCTTACCCCAAAAAAATCAGTAGTGATATAAGAGATAGTCTGAAGGAGTGGGACCCAAAGGGGATCCACTCGCTACTAAAAAATTGAAGAATAAAACATCCATTCCAAACACACTCAAAAGGTATGCTGGAACAGGTATAAAATTTTCAAATTTCAAATAATGGTATACAAAAGACCAAAGAGTATAACAACGAAATAAAAGTAATGACTATTTTCAATTTTACAAGATTACAAAAGTACATCATAATCTCCCACATAGGGTTTTACATGTATGATACAACATAAGGATCTACTAGGGTCTCCAAGCATCCACTCCTTAAGCTAAGTCCATGTTGGATATCATGTTCTCCTTTACCTACACCTAGAGTTGGAAGCATACCCTAGCAAGAGAAAAAAAATGGATGACATCAGCAAAAGCTGGTATGTGTATACTAATATAAAATTGAGCAACATTGTGAAATAAAGGATGTCAAATAAAAGGATTCCATAGAAAAAGTAAAGTACTACCCAAGAGGGCATGAAAGAAATGAATTACAATAAAAGAGATAAAGAAGAGAAAAGTATAAGAACAAGGCATCCATGTGTTTCACCTGTGAAAATACTAAGACAATATAAACATGTAGGTAGGAAATAAAACATCTACCAAAAATGTGGGGTGAGCAGGGTCTTGTATACATATACTCTAAAATATTGAGTGGCAGGGTCTGTCAACATCTTCCTGGGTAGGAAAATACATCTAACCTAAGTCTTTATAAGAATATCAATAACGACAAAAAGAAAAAATGAGAATCGAGGGGCAAAAAGGGGAAAACACAAAGGATCATCCCCTTCCCCACTACACACTCCATGGCCAAATGGGCAAGGATAAGCTTGTACAAGAGTTTGGAGAAAACTTCGTTTGTCGCTCGTTTATGAAACTAACTAGCTGATCATGATGAACACATGTCAAAGTTGTTTACTTGAGGTCCAATTACGCTATGAAGAAGCAAGTCAATAGGGAGAGGTTATGCAAACTCGAACCAAGAACCACGTCCAGTGGTGGATGAAATGACGATACAAGACAAAATTTAAACCAGAGGAGAGTCTTTGGGTGTGTGTTTCATATGAGGGTAGGGTCCTTTTTATATGAATCTGAGTTTCAAGGGGTGTGTGAGAAGTTACTTCGGAATACTTGAGGAACAAATTTAAGCATGTAAAAGTTGTTTACTTGAGGTCTAATTACACTCTAAAAATGCAAGACACTGGCGAGAGGTTATGCAAACTCAAAGCAAGAACCACGTTCGGTGGTGGATGAAATGATGATACAAGGCAAAATTGAAACTAGAGGAGAGTCTTTGGGTGTGTGTTTCATATGAGGGTAGGGTCCTATTTATATGAATTTGAGATTCAAGGGGTATGTGAGAAGTTACTTTAGAAGACTTGAGGAACACATTTAGGCGTTTCTAGAACTCTCCATTATAGGTCTCGATTAGAGTATGGATGGATGCAAAATTTAATTTTCAATCCAATGCAACTCATTTTCCAATGTTTTGTTCAGAAATGAGGGAGTTATGCCCAAAATACCGAACCTCCATCACAATTATTGTTCATGTGAGTTGTGACGAATGTTATATAATACAAGTTTCCAATTTTGTTCTTTTAATGCAGTTAATGTACAAAACTTTATATAATTATTTGACGGTGCAAACAAAGTCCAAATAAATCCAAATTTGATATGTTAGCTAATTTTGGGATGAGCAATCCGATTTTGACATTATTATATTTTTAAAGACTTGTAATATTTTATTCTATATTTCTAAATAGTATTACTTATTTAATCCCTTTCTCTAGAATTATTATTTTATTTCCTAGTTAAAATAAAAATAGTTATGATTATGCAAATAATGTGAAACTTTACCCTCAAGAAAACTTAAATAAATGAAACAAAAAATTGGCCATTAACTTTATATCTTGGTATTATTTCATACACTATTTATATTTTAGCCTTTTACATACGTTCTCTCTCCTAATCTAGTCATGTATATTAAAGATTATCCAAATTACATGAAAATTCACCCAAAGGCCAATTTTAATGTGTAGATTACGAATCTAAGATTATTTTCCACTTTTTTAGTCACTAAATGATTTATCTCATACTAAAATCACATTTTCTTTTCTATATAAAATTGATATAATTATTATTATCCCAAATTTATCAAACTTGGCCTTCAAGCCATATCATATCCTAAGAAAATGAAGCTAAAGTTATTCATATCCAATTAGTCTTCCTTTTATCAATTTTAGCCCATTATTCATTATTACCACTATTTCTCAAGTTAAATAATTCAATATCACATTATCTTGTTTAGGGATTTATTGTTTATTTCTTTTTCTCATTTCTTCTTCCAGAAAAACCATAGAAAATTCTAGATCAATATTATTTCATCATTATTATCATCATTCTTCCAATTGTGTCCCATATCTACACATTACAACCAAAAGGATTATATGTTATATTCATCATTTATCTCATGTGACATATTTTATGTATCGATTGTTGGTCTTATGATTAATACAAGGGTATTATGTCATATTTATTTTTATGCATATATGTTAGGGTGATTTATTCACAAACTACATATTATGGTACGATTAACTACCATTAGGTATATCCTCAACCTTGTTTGGATAAGCCCAAAGAACTAAGGTCTCTAACCTATGAACCTTGGAATAGGATCAGGTTCTAAATTTTGATATGTTACATACTCTAATACTCAGACTCAATGCTCAAGTGAGAAATGGCATTCTCCTTCTTACTCTTCCAAGAGACTAGGTTACACCCTAAAATGCATAAGATTCAGTCACAATTCATTGGTCAATAATACATCATGTCAAATTTTCATTGGATGAACTGTGCACCTTTAGGTTCATGTTAGGAGTGTAGAGGAGACCTTTCCAAGAATATCTTTTGACATAGCACATGATGTGAATAACAATATCCAAGTGACCATTATGTGGTTTATCCGTGAATGACTAACCACACTTGTAGCAAGCGAGATTCCTAGTTGAATATTAGTGAGATAATTCAGTTTTCCAACCAGTCGTGTGTAGTATTTAGGATCTACAAGAGGCTCCCCTAATCTTTACTTAGTTTAACTTTATGATCCATAGGTGACTCAATAGGTTCTTATCCCAACATGCTAGATTGTTCAGGGATATCTAGTTCATACTTGCACTGAAAGATGATGATTCCATCTTGGGTCCTTGGCGCCTTGATACTAATGAAGTATTTGAGAAGGTCAATATCTTTTGTCTAAAATTTTCTGTGAAGAAGCTATTTTAGATGTGAAATTCCTTGGTGACATCAAAAGTAATAAAAATGGCATCAACATAAATGACTAGAAAGATATTACCAGAGGATCCATACTGATATAACATTTATGAACTAGATTGTACCACTAAAGGCCAAAGGATTCAATAGATTGACTAAACTTCATGAATCAAAGTCATGGTGACTACTATAGACCATTTACATGAATTTACAAGTTGGTAGACAAGATGGAACCCTCCCCCCAAATCAATGAACCCGGGTGGTTGCTGCATATACATGACTTTAGACATATTACATAGAAGAAATGAGTAGACAATGATATGAAGAGATAACTAGATGTAAAGAAATTTATTGGAGATATAGTTTCCATGTAATCTTCCCCATAGACTTGGGTGTAGCCTTTTTTGACAAGTCTTGCTTTAAGATGGTCAATAGTCTAATTTTGATCAAACCTTAACTAAGAAGACCCATCTGCAACCAACTACTTCTTTATCTAGAGGAGCAGACACTAGACTCTATGATGTAATTTTAGACAAAACAATCATCTCATTCTTCATAACTTGTTACCAACCTAGGTGATTCATTGCAATAAAGATACTATAAGGTATTGAGATAGTAGATAGGGTGAAGATGAAGGAATCGTATTAAGGGGATAAGAAATCATATCATGTAGAATTAGATATAAGATGTATAGTTTATGAACACTTTTCTTTTCTTAGGACAATAGACAAATCATCGAGATCTAGTTGAATCAAAGAACCCCATAGTCAATAGTGATTGGATATGTATTGATAAATGCCCCATCATCTTGTGCATGTTATGAGTTATCAGTAGAACTTACATGATCAGTGCATGTACCTATGGATGGTTACCAGCATTGGGCAATGAACTTGGTGTTGGATAGATGACAACTAAAAAGGATGTTAATTCTTTAGTTTGTGGAGAAGTCTGAGAGATTTCTATGATTTTTGTCAAAGTATAGTGTCTTTGAAAGATATTACATCAGATGATATTGGAAAATGATGTGTTTTTGAACCATAATAATGGTACCTCTTTGGAGTTTGGGAAAATCTAAGAAATACATGATGTTTCGCTTATGGACATAGGATGGTTGTCTGGAAAGGCCACTTTTACCATTTCTCGTGAACTTAATCCATTTCTACATATAATTGCATTTGCATCGAGAATGATCATTCTAATTAAAATAGTCGTGCCAATACAAAATCAAAATGACCCTTCTATCCAGATTGGACATGCCACATCCATAATAATGGTAGTTCCATCCCATAATAGTCGTTGCACCTAACCTATCCATGCACTCCCCTGGGCCAACACGACGCTTCTGCTCCTAGACAACCATTCCCTCGTAAAACACTATTGTTTCATATAGTCTATTTCTTAAACAACCCCCCTAACTCTATTCACCCTAGGCATCCATATATAATATAATATTAGCCAAGAGGCAACGAAGTTACCACCTTCAAGCTACTATAGATGCCACCTACTCTCCCCCTAATCCATTCCAACTCAACCCCTTCAAAACCATAAATTTTGTGGTTTTGGCCATTCTACCTCTGTTTCCTATTCTTTTGAACTTTATAGGAGAGCAGTGCTTGGTTATCTATAGATGGAGGTGAAAATGAAGAAATTTTTATTGAGTTCTATGGAATTTTACTTCACATCTCCTTCTTATTTTGTTATTTCTTTGACTATGAGTATCTATGATCCTTCCTGGACTGTTTTAAACCAAAAATATGTAACTATGATACCATGCTGGAAAATATTTGTGCACCAAAAATGTATTTTGTTACACGTTGCTATTGTTTTGCTTCATTGCTTTCTTGTTCACCTTAGCGTAAATAAAAACCCCAATCAAACTCTGCAACACTAACTCCTTGTCATCAAAACCTAAAGAAATGACCTAGGAATCATGGATACGAACACAGACTAGGATACGGACATGATCACAGACATGGGACATGAGATTAGAAAATATAGGACACAGACATGGCTCCAGACAAGGAAAAAAATATTCATATACATATATATTATTTTTATGTATAAACACAAAAAGAAAAAGCACAGTCAAACATAAAGATCATTTCATCCAAGCTATATCCTTTCATATGTTCACTCAAACACACATTGCACACATCATTAAATCAAGCCATTAGAGGCATACGACCAAACAAGTCCACATTGTAACACAATAATAGTCAAAGTAATGGAAATTTTATTCACAAAGAATAAAAAGTTAATCACTACAAGTATGGACCTATAGTAAAATATTTGCACATCTATATTTAGACAGTAAAAAGATAGTAATTGTGGTGGAAAATAAAGAAAAAAGAGGAGGTGTGTTGTTATTTGTAGAAGTGAGTGAAACATAAATGCACATTCCGTTTTGGGAAGAAAATGAATGGTAAGAGGAGGTTGTTGATGTTGTTGGTGGTTGTGGTGGTGGACAAATAAAACATAGGTATTGGATTGAGGAAGAGGAAGACGAGAGGTTAGCAAGGAGCAGAGGAGAGACCAAAGTCTATTGGTGGAGGAAGAGGAGTACTTACCTAGGTAGCGATGTGATGCGGAGGAGGAGAGAAAGTTTATGTGCAATAGGATGATTCCCCTTCTTAATTAGTAATGTGTTGTGCCCTAGTGTGTCCAAGTCATGTCTATGATGTTTCCAACTCCTAATAAAAATGGAGGACTTGGACACGTCTGAGAAGTGTCCACCACGTGTCCATGTGTGTCCATGGCATGTCCATGTTGGACATGGACACAATGATATGTGGGAAGTGTCCATGCTTCCTAGGAAACAACCCTAGTTGGTTGTCCTAGCCAACTCCTCATGGGTCAAACACTAACTTGCATGATCTTTATACTGATTCTATATCTCGTCAACTTGCATAATTGTAATGCATGGGCCCACTGGCTCTAATACCATTTGTAACACCTGGACCCATTGCCAAAAGGCTTTAATAGAGTTTCAAGAATGAAGAATGGTCCCATTGACCACCACTAGCCTTAACTGTGCACTTTGTCGTCACTCACGTGCAAGCCAGAATAAACTTTCTGATTGGTCACCCATCCTAGTACTACACCAAGCTGAGCATGCTTAACTATGGAGTTCATTAGTGATGGGCTCCCTGAAAAGGAGGTGCACCTTGGTGATATGGATAGTCCAATCATTCCTTTTAACATCATGTTATCTGAGGCCTCAAATCTTGGGACATTACAATAATAATGTTTTGTGTATCAAAGAGTGTGTCTATTAGCTATTGGGTTTTGTGGAGAAAACATGTGCGGCAGAAGCAAAAAAAATCCACACAACCAGACACAGGATCTCATCGACAACAGCATATTCGGAAGGAGTGTTTACGAGATATACCTTATCACGGAGCAAGTCTGGCGATGTCCCGCTGCACAAAGGTGTGCAATGACACTGGCCTACACGGACGGAACTTCTCTCCCGTTCACTGTCATAGGAAGATTTGACAGCGCTCCTTTCGTGTGATGATGTACGCCGCTCGTAATGTGCACAGATGGTCATTGATGTCCTCCGAACGCAGGAGTCTCAGTGTCTGCGTCTCTACTTCGTCCACACGGATGGACTGGAACTCCACGTTGCACTTTCTAAGCTGGCGGGAAGGAGTCGTGTCTGTGTGGCAGTGTGCTAGCGGCACGTTGCTCTCCTTTCTCTCCTAAGGACGGTGATGGCTCGAGTTTACATACGTGAGTGTAAACTAAAAAGTCTCTCTCAATATCTTATATAGACATCGGCCATCAACCTCCTTTAAATAAGATACGAAGGGAAGTAGGGTTTCCTAAACCCATCGGTAAACAGAAACATTGTGTTAATTAAAACGCTCATGGATTAATTAGAATATTCTGGAATTCATTATCATTAATTAACCAAATAATCACATTAATTGATTAATTAATATCCGACTCCATGCAATCGCTTGGGATGGCTCTATGGGAAAATATACCAATAGACTTCCACTTGCACTTAGAGCCAGTCACTCCAATATTATTCTAATCCATTACATAAACATTTTAGTAATCAATGTGATTCAAAGCAATTCCAATCAAATCCACAATTATACTCCTATTCCAATACATACTATGCATGTGACCCGGTAGGCTCCAAATTATGTTGGTAGTGATATCCATAATCATATTATTATTTCACAAGCAATGATTGGTATCTAGAAAGACTTCATTGCCACCCAAGTAATTGGAGAATTTGGAGAAAAACTTAACCTATCATTCATGACTGGTGTTACAATGATTGTATGGTTCCTTTGTCGTTGATATCCAGATTGAACTCGAGTCATGGAATTGTCATCCTTTTCAACATTCAATCCATGTTCCTTGAACTAGAGCAGACTGTCTGAGATATATGTAAGCTCAATATCACATATTGACTCACATCAGCATGGCCATGCATTTCTCATCCTCGCTTATCAAGTGGCCATAATATCAAACTCCCGTAGGAAGGAAAAATTCCATCTACATCACTCACAGTCATCTCCATGTGTCACAGTGCACCCAAGCACCATCTTTATGGCAATCCTTATTCAGGACCACGGTAGATGATATCAAAGTACATTGAATGACATGTGACAAGTGTAGTGACTTTAGGTCTAAGAACCACAATCACCACCATCATTATGAGATGTGACTCTAACTACCAATCATGGTATCCATGTGTCACTCTCAAGGTTGTTCTATCTGATACGCTGTTCTCTAACAAGTATCTATGTATTTGGTTTGATATCTCCATATCATGGATAATGAGATTCTTCCATCAACCAACATACATTCTAATCTTATGTGTTATTGATGTCTATGGATATTTCCATAATAACAACCGATTAGGGATAAAACAAGAATACATACTCTTAGCATACATATGATCTCACTATTCAGGTCATCAACCCGAAGACATATGTCATTGAGTATATTATTCTATAGACATCTATAAGTTTTATGATCATCTCACAATATAAAACACAAACATATAGATTGGAAACTTGCCTTTATTGATATGATCAATGTAGTGTTACAAATCATTTACATAGTATCCCATTACAATCATCGAATGATAGTCTCTATGGGCATACATACCAACAGATTCCCACTTGCACTTATACCCAATTACTCATGAATCTCAATCTAAGTGATCGAACATGTCTGTCATGAATCTGCTGTGAAAGTGCTTTTGTGAGCGGGTCAGCCACATTGCTTTTTGTAGGTACTCTGCAAATCTTCACATCTCCTCATTGTATGATCTCTCATATGAGATGGAACCGCCATAGAATATGTTTGGAACGTTGGTGTGATCTTAGTTCTTTAGCCTGTGCAATTACTCCGTTATTGTCGCAAACCAACTCAATTGCATCACAAGTGCTTGGAACCACTCCAAGTTCATAAATGAACTTCTTGATCTAAACAGCTTCCATTGCAGCATTAGATGCGACAATATATTCGACCTCTATTGTAGAATCCACAACCATCTCTTGCTTGGAACTCTTCCAGCTTACAGCTTCGTTGTTCAGGCAAAACACAAATCCAGATTGCGATATGTAGTCATCTTTGTCAGTTTGGAAGCTAGCATCGATGTAACCCTTTACCATGAGCTCTTCCTCACCACCGTATACCAAGAATTGATCCTTAGTCCTTCTCAAGTACTTTAGGATGTTCTTTACGGCTGTCCAGTGACATTCACCTGGATCTGACTGATACTGGCTCATCATGCTCAAAGCATACGACACATCAGGATGAGTACATAACATTGTGTACATGATAGATCCAATGCTGATGCATATGGAATCTTACTCATGCATGTCCGTTCATTACATGAACTAGGACACTGGGCTTTAGAGATTGGAACCCCATGGGACATGGGCAAGTTACCTCTCTTAGAACCCTCCATGCTAAATCTCTTTAGCACTTTGTCAATGTATGTGCTCTGGCTTAGGCCTAGACGACTTATAGATCTATCTCTATAGATCTTGATCCCTAGTATATAGGATGCTTCGCCTAAATCCTTCATAGAGAAGGTCTTCCCTAGCCAAACTTTTACTGTCTGAAGAGTAGGGATGTCATTTCCCATCAATAGTATGCCTTCCACATACAATATGAGAAATATGATTGTGCTCTCACTAACCCTTTTGTAAACACAAGGTTCATCTTTATTTTGACTAAAGCTAAACTTTTTGACTACTTCATCAAAACGTAGATTCCATCTCCAAGATTCTTGCTTCAATCCATAGATTGACCTTTGTAGCTTACAAACTTTATTGCCTTCCTTTGGATCGATAAAACCCTCAGGTTGTGTCATGTACACATCCTCGAGTAATTTTCCATTAAGGAATGTTATTTTAACATCCATCTGCCAAATCTCATAGTCATGATAAGCTAAAATGGCAAGCATGATCCTGATGGATTTAACCATGGCAACTGGTGAGAAGGTCTCGTCATAATCAACACCTTGAATTTGATAGAATCCTTTCACAACCAATCTACCTTTATAGGTTTGAACATTTCCATCCATGTCAGTCTTCTTCTTGAAGACCCACTTGCACTCTATGGGTTTTACCCCTTCAGGTGGATCCACCAAGGTCCATACCTTGTTGGTGTACATGGATTCCATCTCAGATCTCATGGCTTCGAGCCATTTCTCAGATTTTGGTCCCTTAGTAGCTTCTAGATAGGAAGTTGGCTCATCTGCTATGCCCAATTGGTCACTGTCTTGAGTCACGAGAAATCCAAATCTCTCAGGCTCAAGTCGTGTCCTACTAGACCTATGAGGTTCATGTGTTACATTTGGAACTTGAAATTCCACAACAATTTGTGAGTCTTCATGTTCTTTATGTACCTCCTCAGGTTCTCTACTTTCTTGTTGGTCTCAAACTTCTTCGAGATCTACATTCCTCCCACTAATTCCTTTGGAAATACATTCCTTTTCAAGAAATACAATAGTGCTAGAAACAAATACTTTGTTGTCAGTTGGTGTGTAGAAGTAGTATCCCTGAGTTTCCTTGGGGTATCCAACAAAATAGCATTTTTCTGATTTGGGTCCAAGCTTTTCAGGAAATTGTTTCCTAACATAAGCTTCACATCCCCAAATCTTTAACATAGACAAATAGGGATGATTCCCATTCCATATCTCATATGGTGTCTTTTAAACCGATTTGGAAGGTACACGGTTAAGTGTAAACGCTGTAGTTTCAAGAGCATATCCCCAGAATGATATTGGAAGTTCAGATGAACTCATCATTAATCATACCATGTCTAATAATGTACGATTCCTTCTTTCTGACACACCATTATGTTGTGGTGTACCAGGTGGAGTCCATTGTGATACAATACCACGAGCTCTCAAAAGGTCCTCAAACTCTTGGCTTAAGTATTTACCACCTCGATCTAAACGGAGTGCTTTAATACTCTTACCAAGTTGCTTTTCTACTTCATTCATGAAAGTCTTGAACATTTCAAGTGTTTCTGACTTGTATTTCATAAGATATACATAGCCATACCTACTGAGGTCATCAGTGAAGGTAATGGAATATTGATAGCCTCCTCTAGCATTTGATCTAAAGGGTCCACATACATCAGTATGTATGAGCCCTAGTAGATCACTAGCATTTGATATAAAGAGTCCACATACATCAGTATGTATGTCCAGTGAAAGGAGTCTTGGTCATCTTCCCTAATAAACATGCCTCACATGTCTCTAACGATTCAAAATCAAAAGTGTAGATAACCATCCTTATGGAGTCTAGATATGCACTTCTCGTTTATGTGCCCAAGACGACAATGCCATAAGAATGTTTTGTTTGAGTTTTCAAGTTTAAACCTTTTAGTATTTATGTTGTATATGCTAGTCTCAAGTTCTAACAAGTAGATACCATAAGACATAGGGGCATTTCTATAAAAGATCTCATCTTTAGATATAGAAATAATTCCATTCTTAATGTGAAATTGAAATCCACTCTTGTCCATACAAGATACAGAAATAATATTTCTATTAATGGCAGGTACATAATAGTAATTCTCTAATTCTATTACAAGGCCCGTAGGCAAAGAAAAACTAATAACTCCAACTGTGGTGGCAGAAACTCTTGTTCCATTAGCAACCCGCAGCTCAACTTGGCCCTTTTGTAAAGGCTTACTTCTTATCAGATTCTGCATATTAGAACATATGTGAGACCCACATCCGGTATCCAGTACCCATGATGAAGAAGTATTTAACTTTATCTCAATAACGTATATACCTGAAGTGGAGATCTCTATCCCCTACTTCTTCTTCCACAGTTCCTCCAGGTAGAGAGGACAGTTTCTTTTCCAATGTCCAGTTTGGTGACAATGGTGACAACTGCCATCTTTGGAGATCCCACCTTTATCTTTGAGCACGGATGACTTTAGCTTCTGCCCGGCTTTAGAACTTTTCTTAGCCTTGCCTTTGCCTTTTGACTTTCCCTTTATCTTGTTGATCATCATCACAGACTTGGGCTTGTCTTTCTTCATCTGTGCTTCAGCTGTCCTCAACATGCCCAACAATTCTGACAACGTCTTGTCAAAATTGTTCATGTTGTAGTTCATGATAAAATGACTATAGTTCATGACAAAATGACTATATGATTCAGGAAATGATTGTAGAATCACATCAATGGCCAACTCTTGACCTAGGGGAAATCCCAACTTGGATAGGCTTTCCACGTACCCAATTAAAGTGAGTATATGGGTGCCAACTGAGTCTCCCTCTTTCATATCTTGCTTTTGAACAAAGCCTTTGAGACATCATATCTATCATGTCTTGGTTGATGTTGATACATGTTCTTGAGATGTGTTACCATCTCCATGACATTCATGTTCTCATGGTGCTCTTGCAACTCATAGTTCATTGAGCACAACATCAGGCACTTGACATCCACGACATCATCAAGGTGCTTCTTGTAAGCATCCTTTTCAGCCTTGGGCGCATTTACGGCGGGTTCCGCTAGCTCTGGTGTTTCAAGGACATAGAGCTTATGCTCATGTGTGAGAATAATTCTCAGCGTCCTAATCCAGTTTTAAAAGTTGGTTTCGGTAAGTTTTTCCTTCTCAAGGACCGATCGCAATGAGAAAGTGTGAGTGTTGTTTGCCATTTGATTGCTACAAAAGAAAATTTTGCATTTAGTCCAAAACATTTTGACTTGTAAAGATTTGATAAATGAGATTAATTAGGCCTTTAATTAATTATGCTCCTACTATTTTATTCAAACTGATAGCCCTCACTATCAACTCAGAAGATTGCAATGCACAACCTTCTAGTGAGCCAAGACCCAAAATAATTGGATCAATGCCCAGCCAATGCCGGCGTCCAAGACCAAATACTAAGGTAGGCAACTCTTGCCAATTGCATCATATGCAACTCTTGGATAGATGA
This sequence comes from Alisma plantago-aquatica, assembly GCA_963693085.1. NCBI lineage: Eukaryota > Viridiplantae > Streptophyta > Magnoliopsida > Alismatales > Alismataceae > Alisma > Alisma plantago-aquatica. The sequence continues at coordinate 676,442,168 of OY856409.1, forward strand.
TCATGCACAACTCCTTTCCATGATGCATCTATGTTCCTCTAGGTACTTGATCCTATCAAGGTTCCCTAGTTAAGTCCAACCCATAAGCCAACACGATGAGTGTGCACCCAGCGGAGGCAGACCCACACACCCACCATCACACTTCCACGAGATAGACAGTGTACCACGCGGAGGCGTGCCCATACATAGTCGATCAAGATTTTCATGTGTGTTGATTTATGGAAGGCAACTAAAACTTCATATTATTAATTGAGGGATTTTATTAATGCATATACATATCAAAACACCACATACTTATAGTACATATCATATACTACTATATTCACAACCACAAACGATAGACATGCAATCACAAACACAAATACATCGGTTATGGCCATACTATTGTAATCCTTTGGAGCAATAAAGGATTATGGTCCACCTATGGTCTTATGCATCTCATGCAACACCTGTGAATAAACCTATAAGCCTGTAATGATCAACATTACAATGAACAACTTCATGGATGCTTCGTGAGGTGGGAACTTCAAGTTGCTTCTTAGAATTGGATCTTCTTGTTGCTTCTCCATGGATGCTCCTTGGAGTTGGATCTTCAGGTTGCTTCTTGGAATTAGATCTTCATGGTGCTTCTCCATGGACACTCCTTGGAGTTGGATCTTCAAGTGGCCTCCTTACATCAAGTTTACAAAGACTAAAACTAATCCTATCTCTATTACATCATATGAGTACAAATATAAAAGAAAAGAATTAATTACACTTTAAAATAAGAGATGAGGCTCGGCATGCAAGCTGAATACTTTATACAAAGGATCCATATGCAACCATTATACATCCATAGCATTCACAAACAAACGTATCCACAAGATTGACATCTACATTCATTCACAACATTAACAAAAGGGGATACTAGGCCATAACCGTACATGCATTCACCTCATAAAACAAAATATTAATGGTGACATGTATGTTATCATAGGTATATATACATATACGTATATACATATTAAAATTGCAGTACTTTTAGTGCGGGACATTTCCCATTAAACAAATTTTTGACTCCCACACAGACTATACGGGGTACACAGGGGCAGCGCCCCTATGCGGGGATCCCCTCGTAGGGTCTCAGGGGCAGAGCCCCTGAAAGGTCTTAGGAATTTTACTTTCGTGCACTTAGGAAAATCAATATTTTCCATAGTTGACCCCGTCCAAAACATCAAAAAACAGAAGCCTACAGCGTATGTGGAATTAGGTTTAGATTTGCACATTAGCAATTTTAATTCGCATCATATGCAACATAAAAACAGTATATAGTGATTCGATCATATCGAAATGAATCCAAATACGTCGTAGATTGACGCTGCTCTGATACCAATGTTGGGTTTTGTGGAGAAAACATGTGCGACAGAAGAAACAAAAATCCGCACAACCCGACACAAGATCTCGTCGATAACAGCGTATTCGGAAGGTGTGTTTGCGGGATATACCTTATTGCGGAGCAAGTCTGGTGATGTCCCACTGCACAAAGGTGTGCAATGACGCTGGCCTACACGAACAAAACTTCTCTCCCGTTCACTATCGCAGGAAGATCTGGCGGCGCTCCTTTCATGTGATGATGTACGCCACTCATAACGCACACGGATGGTCGTTGATGTCCTTCGAACACAGGCATCTCAGCATCTGCGTCTCTACTTCATCCACGCGGATGGACTAGAACTCCACATCGTGCTTCCTAAGCTGGCAGGAAGGAGTCATGTCTGTGTGGCGGCGTGCTAGCGGCGCGTTGCTCTCCTTTCTCTCCTAAGGATGGTGACAGCTAGGGTTTACGTATGTGAGCGTAAACTGAAAAGCCTCTCTCAATATCTTATATAGACATCGTCCGTCAACCTCCTTTAAATAGGAGACGAAGGGAAGTAGGGTTTCCTAACCCCATCGGTAAACAGAAACACTGTGTTAATTAAAATGCTCGTAGATTAATTAGAATATTCTGGAATTCATTAATTAACTAAATAATCACATTAATTGATTAATTAATATCCGACTCCATGCAATCGCTTAGGATGGCTCTATGGGCATATACACCAACATTAGCACCCTTACAATTATTTGTTAACACAAGTGTGCCTCACCTTATACACATCAAGATTTTAAGTGTTATTATTGGACATTGGTTTTTAGGGCCTATCTAGTTGTTTATTTTTGACATTTTATAGTTGACCCATCCTTTCTATTCTTTACTCTTTATTTCATTTTTGCAATTTTGATTCCTAATATCCCTTTGTTTGATTGGTTGTGTATTGTGGAGGTGGGAGTGGCATGTTCAGATGTTACTCCCTGTCTATTGACTCTATCTTCATAGATCATAAGATAGATAGGAGAAGGTGGATAATTAGGAACATAAATTAAGTATAAGAGCAAGCCATCAGAGATCACGAAGAAGAAATGCACCTAGTTGACCCACACGTTCATCCCACACCAAAGACTCATCATGATTGTTTCATATCGTGCAACAACACCTTGTTCATTGATACATGAGTGGAAAAAATGACACGACAAGTTTTTCTATAACTCCAACTCTAGTGGGATTTCTTCCAAACTTCTGTGAATTACAGTATAAAAAAACCTATAAGAATATTGACACCTTCATGGAAACTTACTCTAGCTTCCATACTATCACCATAATTGATGACTTAGTTTGCCTATCACTCTTTTCATCTTGTTTGAAATATAAGAAAAAAGAATATTTTTCCAAAAACACAGAGGTGATCATGGGAATAATTGAAAAATGAATTCCCTCTGAAATTTTATCCGGTAGCAAAGTTTACCCCAATGAGAAGGAATATCACCTCTTTTAGTCATATGGGCCATGAAATATTTCATGAGAGTTAGGAAATGTTCCAAATGTTTTAAGGGATTGTCCTCGCCATGAAGTACCATTGTGGCAACTATTGTAACCTTTATACTCTAGACCATCCCAAATGGGGCAAACTGTACTAAACTCACCTTGTGGTGGTACCTTCATTTCGCTTTATCATTAAACTCATAAACCAATGTCACATTTTTAGAAATCTTATTCAACCCTATGAAAAGCATAATCAAGTCTTATTACTCATATGCAATTCAGTTTTTTGACAGATACATGTACATGAAAGAATAAATTAGGTATACTACTCATCCCGTGAAAGAGAGCATACAACGACATTCTAGTTCAGATTATACTATTTACATTTTCTTTATCACTAACCTCTCTTCTATATGGAATTATACCTAAAACATTTGTAGCAACCTCATGAGACTCATATACAACCCCAATGATTTTATATCAACCACTCAAACTAGATGCATGCATTGACATCAAATTAGTATATTGAACTTAATAAACTTGAAGATATTTCTGTATCTGATAGATAGTTCTAGTATTAACCACATCCATTTTATACAACATTCTAATCAATCAGATAAGGTATTCACTTAGGTAGATTTCAACTTTAAAACATTTTCAAAAATACATCTATGAATAGATTAGTAGATGTGCATTACATCAGAATGACAATCCAACTATATGAGTAACAAGTAAAGATCTAAACAATTAGAATTAATAGATAATAGTAACATCATCTTTGTGGGACCTAACCAACCAGACTAGGAAGTTGACCGGCCTAAATCGCGCGTCCTAAAATTGGAGGCGGATTTGAGGTAGTTGAGATTTTACATTTATAACTCGAACCCTTCTAGGCCCCCGCCACTTTGTTTACGGGGTCGAAGTAGATATACGGGGTCGAACACAGGGACAAGGGTGGTAGTGTTGAGAACTCAGAATCGACACGCTACACTCTGGCAGGTAAAAGAGATATTAAATTCCCCAAGGGGAAATAGCAAGATGTCACAAACAAAATGAAGAAAACTATCTCCAACTGGAGTTACAAGAAAAACTTAGGTTTTAAGCATTTAGCAGTTTTTAGGGATTTTTCAGGCAACAGAAACGAAGAGATAATACTAGATCTATCGCAAGGTACGAAGGAGAAAACTTCGGTAAAACAAGCGGCAACAGGAACATCATGTACCCCTCCTCTCAGAGCGAGTACCTCTAACCAAGCATCAACACCACTCTCGAGGTTGTTGGACTTTAAGTTAGAGTGAAATGTTACTGAAGCAACTCCGATTCCAGGCACTCTCGTACTCTAGGATTGGACCAAACACTAGAGCCACAACACCTCTCTCAAGGTTGCTGTGATGGGAAAACGCGATTCGGTAGCTAAGCGAAACGCAATCCAAACATGCAAGCTAGAGTTCAGATATTAAACATAGCATCCATCCAACAAGGGTTCCAAGCATACAACAGCAGATAATTAAACTCTTCCATTTCCATAAACAAAAAAGGGTCTTAAGTACAGTGCATAAATAAAGAATTAAATAACAGAAATAAAGATAGAGGTCGCCTTCTTGATGTAGAAGGACGACTGACTACAGTGGCTCTCCAGCCCGATACCGGTCAGGAGCCTATCCCGATACAACAGTGTCAGGCGGCACACCCTCTCGGGTGGCACACCGTGATGGCCGATTGTATCGTTCAAGGACCCTGGTCGATACACTCAAGTCGGGCGGCACCCTCTCGGGCGGCTCGCCATGACGGGCGAAGCGTATCGGGTTTGATATCGTGTTGGGCTAGTAGTGACTCATCTAATGTCGGGCACTTGTTTCACTCGTCCACGTTGGCCGATATCGGCCTGCAGTTTCGCCCGGGACGGTCCTAAGTGAACCATCCCCTCCCTCTCGAGACGGGGAAGAGCTCACCTAGAGTTGCCAGGCATGAACACTCAGGCTCGATACTTCTGCTCTCGCAGCTTCCTCCGAAGATTTGCTCAGGGTTCCGACCAGTCTTTTCGGCTTCCTGTAGCTGCTATTTATAGGCAGCAGTTGGGGGAAGTTATGGTGCTCGAAGCGCCACGTGTCCTCCCTATTCGCGGGTCAGTGGACGACTGATACTGGTATCTCCCGGCACAGGGTGTCGGCTGTCGGTCACGTGATGGGCGGCACCTTCCAGTGGGTGGTCTGTGTCGCGCGACAAGCTTGAGTTGTCGTAGCGAGCTCGGCTCCCTGTCGGGTAAGAGACGTGTCGCCCGTCAGTTTCTTTCTTGCGCGGCGTCCCCATGTCACGCGTCGTTGTGTCGCGCTACCCTGTCGGGTAATGTTGATCTAGTGAAGGTTATCCGATGAGCGCGCCTGCGTCAGATAGAAGCTCCCACACATATTCTCCTCCTTTGCTGTGATAATCGATGTGGTGGATCTAGTCAGGCGTTGCTTCATTTGCTATCCATTCCAGGACAAAGATGGCGCAGTCGTTAGATAGGGGAATCTGTTGTGGGCTGCGGTGGCAGAACTGAAGCTCGTGCCATTTGCTTGCTTGTGTGTCCAGGAATGGTTGTATCAGCGATGTCACCTCGTCGTTGTATTTTCGTACTAAGCGCTCGAGGGAAGTCAACACTGTCGATGTACACTATATTGGATAATCTTTGTTGTTTTCCAAGCTGTTATAGAAAATACCTGCTCGTTGGTGAGTGTACAACGTCAGGAGTGTCCAATGGTTGTAATGTAGGATGGGCAGAGGATTTTGCGTGGAATCCTGTGCTTCAATTCTGCCAGGAAGTATTGCTTTGCTCTTGTTTCATCGACGAGGCATATGTCGTTGAATAGCATAGGATGAGCTATGTATGCATGTTCGAGCCTTGGCTGTATTGTTTGCATGTAAGTAGCCGCTACAGATACCGCCAAGCATCCTCCTTCTTTTACCATGTCCCTTAGATCATCTACCGGGACTACGACATCGCCATCCTTGTAAATGACATCTGCCGGGGTGGAATCTGTTAACTTCAGAAGGACTTCATTTACCTGCTCCTGTGTGTGCGTAGCGCACGAGAAGCGGTCGAAATTTTTGATCATCCCTTCTGTAGTTTCAGGCGAAGTAGTGTTTTCCATCCCGTGCACTTTCCGCAGGGTCTCCAACTGCTTGCCTGCCCCATAGGTGTCAGTTTCTATCTCCGCTTCTCTCTCTGTGGAGTTGCTGCATTGTGAAGATTCGTCTTCTTGTTCGCTGTCCAACAGCCTATCAGGTACCCCTGCATCTCGGAAATAGCGTCCGTCTTTAATCAACAACATGGCGTATGTGCCCCTAAGGGTCACCAAGTTTCCAATTGTGTTGAGCACCTCTATGGCACTTAAGACGACGAGGGCGCTGTTTTTGCTTCCCTCTTCAGCCTAGACGGGGAAGTCGCGGATAGAATAGAAGTTCCAAATGCCGCTGTGACGTTTGGCTCCTTGCTTGATAGCTCGTAGAAGACGCACCGGTAGAAGCCTCAGATTTTTGTCCTCCAGGTGGCTGAAAAGATTCCCGGAGTGTGGCACCTCATTATTGCTGCAGTTCAGCAGCCTCACGTCATGATTCCTTAGGTCTGCCACACAGAGGAACCATAGGTTGTGGTGCTTGTATGGTGCCAACACGAGGTTTGGGTTATGCTCGTTAATGTACTGCAGCATGTTGGTCACTGCAGTGGAGTCTGGTTCTCCCCACATCAGTCTTCTTGCCAAGGTCGGGGTGGCGTTGTATATTGTCTTCCGATCTGTCCTGCTATCGATATTTTCTATTATCGCATTTTCAAGGACCCTAAATAGTCTTTTGCCGATGATGGAAGGTGAGAGGAACATCCCACAGAGCGCTCCCCGTCGTACGGAGAAGTAGCCGTCGCTCTAGACAATGTCTTCTTCATCTGCCTGCAATCTTAAGACCTTGTTTAGCAGTTTCTGGTCCCTGATCGTCAGGCAGCCGATGGCCCTTCTGTCGAAGTCAGCCATTTCAAAGGAGGGTATTTCGGATGGCTCACGGAACATGTCCGCTATAGAGTGTCTTCCTCAGGGGAGGTGTCTTTCATTAGAAGCATAAACGTCCTCCTTTTCTCCCTCTGATTCATCAGAAGAGTCCGCCCCGATGCTGATATCTCCGTTATAATCTTCAATTTCATCTAGGGGGACTGAGGGATTTTCTTCCTCCAGACCTAGGGAGCTCTCCTGTCCCGCTGGAGCACCGTCGGTCGACCTTGGTTGCGTCCCCTCCTCAGGCGTTGTGGATCGCTCACTGGAGGCGGAGGGGGGGCGCCGATGTCGAGGCGGACGTTGACGAAGATGGAGAGCCACAGCTAGGGGGTGACGGCGACCTTCTCGGCTGCCTTCAGAGCGGATGGTCGTCCTCCCTATCCAGCCTCTCCTCGATCTTGTCGAGGCATTGGAGAACTTGCTGAAGTGTCGCATTCAAAGTCTCTTGTCCACTGGGAAGGCTAGCTAGAGCCAGCATCTCTCACTCTTGGCTATTCAGCCTGTCTTGGAAAGATGCAAACTTGCGGGTTAAGGAAATACAGGTAGCTGAGTTGGCATCTATTACCTCCCACAAGTAGTCGAACTCGTGCCCGAGCATCTTCCCGAGGGACGGAGGGGTTCCTACGGGTCTCCCTCCCGTCACCGGGACACCCTGCTCGCGTGATGGTCCACCAGGCGAGGTAGAGTCTATCTGAATCGTTCGCGATGCAGATGTCGCCGGTCGAGGCGATGACGCTCTTTCAACTGCTACCGCCTTGCCTTCTTGTCGGGGTGGAGATGGTCGTGGTGTGGGTGGACGCTGCTCCACCTCTACACTTTCGGAAAACTCTTCAACCGCTACAAAAGGAGACTCCGGCGGCGGTGTCGATGTCAACCGTGCACCCTCGAGCTCCATCTGAAGGATCGCAGCGAACACCTCATTACTGGCGTCCGGCTGCGGCCCTTCTTCTGCCTGTTCAGGCAACACAGGAATTTCGGGGGCTGCGGTTGTCTCTTCCGCGACAGCTCCTGTAGTTTTTGTCTCGGTGACCTCAACGATCACCGGGTCTTTTTCAGCCACCACAGTTGTTGTTGTGGTAGTGGCCGGTATAGTAGGAGCGACGACATCTCTATCAGCAGTTGCCGTTGGGAGCTCTGGAATGGTGGTTCGTTCGGCGCGGGTCGTCAAAGCTTTTCCCCGCCTTGGGTCGAAAGGAATCGGTTCTCCTCTCGTGGCTGCCCTTTCCTGAATTCTGGTTGTGGCAGCATAGGCTGCGTCTACCGCCAAAGCTTCAATCTCTGTGGTAGTGAAGACCAGCTTTTCTGCGTCGTAGGTGGCGCATCGAGGGAGCGGGAGTAGTATGTTCGTTCTTGAAAATTTGTAGAAGTAGTCCCTTGCCTCCTTCTTTACGATGCTAGTCCTCATCAGGTACTTGGTGTCGATTAGCTCATCGCCTTGCGTCCTTGAAAGGCTGCACGGCTCTTTCGGGTACCCGAGCCCTGCCGCAATTAAGTTGACGATGCCACCCATACAATATTCCTTGGTGGCGTCTTTGAACGGGTGCAGTCTGTTCAGTAAGAACCGCCCGAGGTTGATCACTCGACCCTCCATCATATGCCACATGACATGGAGTTCTTTTGTGTAGATGTTGCTGGACTCATTCTTGCTAAACAGCAAACACACCACCAATTTGTGCACTATTCTCCAAAAACAGGAGTGCACGACTACCACCTTTCTTCCCGGCTTGAATGATGATTCATTAGTTAGCTTGTTCCAGAGCTCCACGGGATTGAACCCGTCACCCTCAGTGATTCTCTCACCGTTATCCATTAAATTCTTCTCCTTCTCACTGGAAGAGAAGATCTTGTTCAGTAGCTTCTCGGAGATGGCGTGCTCCGAATCGTAAAGACGGGCATGGAGTCTATCTACTCCGCCGTATTCTTTCCTTTCTGCAGCAGAATTCTTCACCCGGCAGCGAGAAGACATGAACTCCTTCGTCAGCCCAATATAGGAGGAAGATCGGCTAAAGCAGATCTTTCTCAGCCCTACTGCAGCGAGGACGCCTTCCAGCCTCTCAAGGATTCCTAGCTCAGCAAACGAAGCTTCATGGCAGAACCTGCTCAGCCTGTACACCTTGGTTGCTATCTCATCATAACGGCGAGCGTGCTCGTCGTCTCTTGGCACAAACCTCCCAGGCGAGTATAGAGGTTCCGCCGCTGTTGTCGGCATTGGAGTTGGAGTTGGAGCTGCCACTTCTCCAACCCTGGTCCTCTTCTCTACTATCGACGCCCCAGCTGCTTCTGTATTCGGGCATTTTTGCCCGGCAGTGGGTGCTTCAGCTGCTGTCTCGGGGTAGATCCCCCAGCCTTGCTCGTCGACACGGACAATGATTTGCTTGATGCGGGCCATTCTATTAATTAACAAACAAAATTCTTGGTCAATTAGATGTGTCGATGTTTTGAAGAAGTTAAACTGAATGCTCGATAAGGTATGTCCTGATATAGAAATGATCCACACCCCGTATCGGGCGATACGAGGTTTTCAGCTCGAGCCCGACACGAGATATGGCATCGCTCGGCACATTAGAAGATCAAACATGCGATAAGAACAAGGCAAAATAGGTGAGGCGGTGCAGAGATGGGCGACACAGCTACCGCCCGACATGGCGTATCGGGCAATCGTGAATAAAAGGTACTTTGCGCGACATTCAGGTCGGGCGTTACAAGGCTGCTTAGCTCAGGAACCGCAAGACTGATAAGTTACTCATTAAAAAGGAAAATCGTATCGGGCGGCACGGTCTGTCGGGCGATACCTTGTTGTGTTCTCAACTTCCGCGCGATATGAGAGCAGGGGAATCCTTGCACGTCACAGGAGCAACTCAGAAAATCAATGCACGACACGGGTAGGTGAAAATAGTAAGGCAGTAGCCCGACACGGTAAACTCATCAGGCTATTTATAGAGGTCCCAACCGGGGTAAATATGGTAATTCTGGGCATGCGTCGGTCGATGGGGTAATTCATTCCCGGGACGGGCAGTCCATTCATTGGCACAAGAGTAATTACTCTACCTGCACGATACGACTGTACGCCACCCAGGCATGCTATCTGTCATGACCTTTGTGATCCCCGAAATTCCACTGTCCGATGTGGGCGCGTTCATAGCACTGGTTGGGTTGCTGCCCGACACGACTTGAAAACAGAGCGGTTTAAAAGCGGTCGATGAGTAAAACATCATTGGCTGAAGACTAAGATTCCGGCCTCAGATGGTATTACCCATCCCGGTCGATAAAACTAAGGCGGTGGCCCATAAAATAGAAGAGTCAGCGCATGTGGCACATGCACTGACTCGGGCCGTATTACAGTCCATAATGTTTGTAATGTTTTTCTTGCAGGAAAGTAAAATCATCCTATTCTAGGAATTTAAAAGACAGGTCGGGTTGCCTCCCGAGAAGCGCTGCATTTTCCGTCTTCAGGTGGACGCACTCAGTTTCTTCTTCCTGCATCTTCATCTTTGCCTCTGCGGTCACAGACCTGCTTTCTTGGCAGTCTCGGTATTCGATGGTATCTTCCCTGACGGGTTCTTCACGATCTCGGCCAACTGAGCTAGCTGCTGGTCAATCTGGCGTTGATGCGTCTGCATGTCCGCTAGTTGTACCTGCAACGATTTCAAAACACCGGAATTTGATAGCGCACTTTGCGCCAATTGATTATTGATCCTATCCTGCTTCTTAACAAAATCAAATGTGTGGCCAATCACGTCTGCTTGGCCCGTGCCTTTGTCTTGTTCTCGGTTCGACCCTTGATACTTTCCCTACACTTGGAAGTTTCCTTTCGCTGACTGGAACTGGTTGTTCTTGGCGTATGGACCAGGCCCCCCTCTCTTCTCAAAAGCTTGTGTTGGCTTGGACGAGATATGCAGCTGATGAGAGTTTTCAGCTGCATCTTTGTTTTCGTAGTTAAAGCCGGGGTGGTCTGGCCTTTTGAAATTCACGAAAGAGACATTTTCAGTCCCCTCGGCCTCAGAGTCAGAATCACTGGACGCATCCAGTCGGGTGTAGATGCAACTATCTACCCCATGCCCTCCTTCTCCGCAGGTTACACATTTCATCACCTTTTCGACTGGCTTCTTTCCCTTCCCGCCAGATTCCCTCAGTTGCTTAACATCTGTAGCTATCCTTTGTATCTGCGAGGTAATGGACTCCAGTGCTTTGGACTCGAGAGAGGGCCCATCACCGACCTTTTTATCTGTCCTTTGTCGGATCTATCATAATCATCGTCGGCTTTCAACTCGGCCATGTTTTTGATGATCATCTCAGATTTGGTTGGCTTTTTCCCTAAGAAGTCACTTCCTGCTGCTGCATTAAGTGACACTCTTTCCTCGGGGGTCAGACCATTATAGAAGGTGGTGACAAGGAAACCTTTCTTATAATTATGATGAGGGCAATCCCTCTGATACTCTTGGTACCTTTCCCAGACGTCATGGAGACTCTCATTAGGCTTTTGCATGAAAGAGGTTATCTTCTGCCAGTTTCTCACAGTCCTTTCTGTGGGGTAGAATTTGTTCACGAATGCGTCAGCCAGTACTCCCCATCTGTTTAGAGATTGGTGAGGTAACCCAAGATACCATGACAGAGCTTTGTCCTCCACGGAGAAAATAAAGCCCTTGCAGTATATGACCTCTTGGGGGACTCCCCTCATCTTTATGGTATCGCATATATTTTTGAAAGCGTCCAAATGGTGGTACAGGTTGTCATTCTTAGAACTTCCCCTGAAGCTTTTATTCTGGATCATTGATATAACGGACGGTTTGAGCTCAAAATTTGCCACGTTGAAACGGGGGACAATGACGGGGCATCGGGAGTTGTTGGCCTTCGTGGAAGCTAACTCCCTCAGCATTTTCTCTTCTTCCTCCGAGTCGTCGTTGTCGCTGGCATCATGTCGTCATTCCTGATTGTCGTGATTTCTTCTGTGCCTCCGGTGGTGATGATGTCTATCGCGACGATGGCCTTCCTCGAAATGCTCCGTTTCTGGATCTTCGAGGTTATCATCTCCGCCATAGTGATCGTTGAATTCTAGTGGAGGCGAATGAGGTCGAGCTCACCCTGGGCGTTCTCCTTCATAATGGGGTGGCTCGACGCGGGGCGGCATGGTGTCAGCGGTCGGTAGAACAGGTCACTGTTCTTCAAAGTTCCTGAAATGGCACGAGAAATCAAGTTTAGAAAATAGAATTATTTATTTTGTGCAAAGAGTAATGATAATAATGATAATAATAATAATAATAGAAAAGAGTGTTGTCAAGCTCATTTCTAAGCTTGAGGCATGGGGGTGTAGTTAGTGGATTTGGATTCGTCAACAGTGCCATTTTGCCTTGTCCCCGGCAACGGCGCCAAAAAGTTGACCGGCCTAAATCGCGCGTACTAAAATTGGAGGCGGATTTGAGGTAGTCGAGCTTTTACATTTATAACCCGAACCCTTCTAGGCCCCCACAACTTTGTTTACGGGGTTAAAGTAGATATACGGGGTCGAACACAAGGACAAGGGTGGTAGTGTTGAGAACTCAAAATCGACACGCTACACTCCGGAAGGTAAAAGAGATATTAAATTCCCCAAGGGGAAACAGCAAGATGTCACAAACAAAACGAAGAAAACTATCTCCAACTGGAGTTACAAGAAAAACTTAGGTTTTAAGCATTTAGCAATTTTTAGGGATTTTTCAGGCAACAGAAACGAAGAGATAATACTAGATCTATCGCAAGGTATGAAGGAGAAAACTTCGGTAAAACAAGCGGCAGCAGGAACATCCTGTACCCCTCCTCTCAGAGCGAGTACCTCTAACCAAGCATCAACACCACTCTCGAGGTTGTTGGACTCTAAGTTAGAGTGAAATGTTACTGAAGCAACTTCGATTCCGGGCACTCTCATACTCTAGGATCAGACCAAACACTTGAGCCACAACACCTCTCTCAAGGCTGTTGTGACGGGAAAATGTGATTCGGTAGCTAAGCGAAACGCGATCCAAACATGCAAGCTAGAGTTCAGATATTAAACATAGCATCTATCCAACAAGGGTTCCAAGCATACAACAGCAGATAATTAAACTCTTCCATTTCCATAAACAAAAAAGGGTCTTAAGTACAGTGCATAAGTAAAGAATTAAATAACAGAAATAAAGATAGAGGTCGCCTTCTTGATGTAGAAGGACGACTGACTACAACGGCTCTCCAACTCGATACTGGTCAGGAGCCTAGTCTGATACAACAGTGTCAGGCGGCACACCCTCTCGGGCGGCACACCGTGACGGCCGATTGTATCGTTCAAGGACCCTGGCCGATACGCTCAAGTCGGGCGGCACCCTCTCGGGCGGCATGCCATGACGGGCGAAGCGTATCGGCTTCGATATCATGTCGGGCTAGTAGTGACACATCTAATGTCGGGCACTTGTTTCGCTCGTCTACGTTGGCTGATATCGGCTTGCAGTGTCGCCCAGGATGGTCCTAAGTGAACCATCCCCTCCCTCTCAGGACGGGGAAGAGTTCACCTAGAGTTGCCCGGCACGAACACGCAGGCGTGATACTTCTGCTCTTGCATCTTCCTCCGAAGATTTGCTTAGGATTCCGACCTGTCTTTTCGTCTTCCTGTAGCTGCTATTTATAGGCAGCGGTTGGGGGAAGTTATGGTGCTGGAAGCGCCACGTGTCCTCCCTATTCACGGGTTAGTGGACGACCGATACTGGTATCGCCCGGTACAGGGTGTCGGCTGTCGGTCACGTATTGGGTGGCGCCTTCCAGTGGGTGTCCTGTATCACGCGACAAGCTTGAGTTGCCGTGGCGAGCTCGGCTCCCTGTCGGTTAAGAGACGTGTCGCCCGTCAGTTTTTTCTTGCGCGGCATCCCCATGTCGCGCGTCGTTGTGTCGCGCTACCCTGTCGAGCGGCGATCGTATCGGGTATCTGGAAGGTCGATGCAGGTGGAGCTTATTCGTGGGCCGGGACGGCCTTATTGATGACAAAATGGGTTAAAACTGTAGGAAAATTCTGCAAAAGTTTGAAATATTGGATTAAGAGCGTCGTTTGGCTAATTATTGCGAAAGTACATATAAAAGAGAGGAAAACAGTTTAAAAGGGTAGTTTTGATAACAGAAAAACAGTCTGAAACATCACAAAATTTGGTGTTATCAGGATTCATCCTAAAGTCCTGGAGATGAAGTACCAAAACCACATGTCTACCAAATATGACTATTCAAACTGAAAGTAAATCTAAATCTTATCTAGCGTTAATAGTAAATCCAAGAATCAACCATTTAACAACTTTTAAAATCTGATTCCAAACTAGACAAATAATAATATGCAAACAAATTATTTTTATAAAATAATAACCATTTCTACAATAAGGAACATACTCAATAAAGAAGGTCTATCATGCAACAATCAAAGACATGTAATAAATATTCAACTCATATTCTATATAAATTTTCATATTTTATTCATTTTTCCTAAAAAAGATTTTATCTTGTACCTCATGAAGTAGTAGTCGTCACACTTGATTCTCATGTCAACTATTGTTAATCACTATCTTGAAGTTTAATTGACAACCCTAAGATATCAAAAAAAGCCATGGTACATCATAGGGTTGTCTACAGAGTCTGAAGTCCTCATGTTGGGTACATGACATAGGAACCAACACAACAAAATATCACATATCATCATATTTCTCATGATTCACAGTTTTGATTTCATCAAAATGGATCCCTCATGGCCTTGGACTTTCACTATAGATCATTTAGGGCATGATGCACAACAACTAACTTACTCGCAAACCTTGATGGTCTAACTGTAAAGATTGCCATCCACTGTGACAAAGTGGATTTTGGCATTATAATAAAGTAATTAATCTTTTGACCTCATTATACTCACTCATGGTGCCAAACCAATTTTCTTGTCTTCATAATCATTATTGAGACTCAAATCCAAAATATGGTGACCAATGTGAATTTTATACGCTTTGTACCACCTCAAATTTGATTAATTCATCACATTGTCCAAAGAAGAAAATTGATCCATCAAACTTCATCTTTTTGTTCTCAAACTTTCTCTAAAGGTTCTACCCATTTTTGTGAAGTTGTGGTCCAAATTTGAGAACAATTGGACTTTATTACTATTTACTATGATTTCTTGAAAATAATGTATCAAAAATCTATCTATTTGCCTTTTATTTGGGCCTTCTCCAAGTCAGCGATCCATAGCTCGCTTTGGGGCAAACCCCAGCCCTTGGATTAGCTCCACGTGGATCAGGGCCCAATCTTACGGCCACTAAACTATCTTCAACCTCCCACTGATTGTGGGGAGGAGGAACGACGATCGAGATATGATATCTCCTGCTCACGACTCAAGTTCAAAAATATAAGCGAGCCAAAATGCTCCCCTCATGATTTTGTACTCAACTGACCCTAGTTTGACCAACATTAGTGCTCTGTTACGCCGTCAAAATGACCCCCTCACCTCCCATTCTCATCCCGATAGCCATGGCTGCTGCTCTAGTCCTCTAGCCCTAAATCTAGCCTCGATCACCTATAAAAGGATCCCCCAAGGTCCGAAGCAACCAAGCCTCGCTAATGCTATGACCTTACATGCCATATCGGCCTTGAGCACCCCCTATTTACCTCGCCTTCTTCCTACTACTCTCTGAGCTCCGCCGCATAGCCATTTTGGGTGTTCTTTCTCCTAGCCCCCTCTCATCAATCTGCAACCATCGACACATCTGCGAGGACGCGACGAGGTCGGGTGGCACGTCCCCTTCTCTCGATGGATGCTCCTCCTCCTAAGCTTCCCCCCTCATCGGCGAAGACCTCCGCCCTGGTTCTGGGCTTGTGAGGTCATTCTGCGCGAGAGAGGGGGAAAGCCCGAAACCGTTAGTCCAGGAGAGGGTCCAACCAGGACCAAACTAGCTGAGAACCAGCCCAAATCAAGATTTGAACCGACGAAGCCAAGGCCTGAACCAAATATTTGATCAAGTGAGCCGCCTAGATCACGTGACTTGATCTGGGCCATTCCTTGCACATCCGACGACCCTCATTTTTCCATACAAAGGTACTTTTGCTCCTCTCTACTCAGAAAATTAGTAAAATGGTCAAATCTTGTTTAAATCATAGAAAATGAATCCTGACTCCAAATAATTTGAGTAAATAGTCAATTTTGATAAGAAAAACTCATGAACCCATTAAAAATACTTTTGGAACCTAATTCTCTATGGATATTCATGATATCCTTATATTTGAAATCTTTCTCATTTAGTTTATCAAATGGCTCAATAATGTTGTTTAATCTTTGGAAACCCTAGATTTAGACTCTGATGATTATCTTGAAACCTAGATCTAATCTAGTTGACACATATACTCTTCAATATATATATATATATATATATATATATATATATATATATATATATAATGAATCATTGGTGATCTAGATCTATTTACTTGATTCAATCTTGATGAATAATGAGTAATCCTGATATTGATCTTAATCTTGCAAAACCCTTGATATAGTTTTGACCCATCAATATAATATTTGATTTCTGATTATGCTAAGTATCATGATGATGACTTAGGAATGTGATGATGACTTGAATATTGATCATTAGGGTTAACACATATGATCCTAGAAAACCTAGGTAAGTCATTCACACTCGAAAATACTTGACACTTGAAATAATGTTGGACATATTGACACAGGTAAAGTGTAACCCTAATCTCGAGTATTTAAATATGATATTCTAAAAGTCATGATCTTGACCCTTGATCCAATATTGATGATTTAGGATCTGACTTGAAGGTTTGACCTATTGACTCGGATATTGATCATACTCGAAATCCTCAGTGAAAGGTATGCTATTATATAAATCCCTCTTGGTTGTATTGAAGATACTTTTATGTATCTCTTGACTGTATACTTGCTATTTACTTGGATGAGCTACTGTTCCCTATGATTAGTCTTCTGTTTTTCTATACTATATTTTGAAAAACATGAAAACATAAATTGTATGCCCATTATGACTACCCATATATTGATAATGATGATGATATTGATAATGTTGATAATGTTGATATTGAGTACAACAACCCCCTCATTTGGAGGTAGGACTTGTACATTGGCCTCCTATTTCCTATGGTGACAAGGAGCCTAGTGACCTTCCTCATCACATTGGGGTAATAGAGTCACACAAAATATATAAGCATGCTTATTTGATTACAGCATAATGGGAACTCGTAATAAAAATTGAATCATTGAATAACAAACATTTTATCGAACGATATTGGTTTTGGAAATCATTTGTTATTCTTTTGAAATATAAGTCCTGCCAAGTATACTAGTTTTCTTATAAACTTTTTTACTTGATTTTGATAGCGTATCATGCGATTGCATGATTGTGTCTCAATTTTCTTGATTTTAGGCAATACAAACATAATATTGAATAAGATCACCTCTGCACTCTACATACTCTGATGACAAAGATAAATCAGATATATCTCCATATTGGGTTAGTTGTTCTTTAAATACCTAATTTTTGAGTTATTGTTTCTTATTGTATATGCCAGTGTGTCAGATCCTATCGGGCCACTTAGGGATGTGCACTTCAATCCTTATACTACTGTTTAGGTAGTGGGATTGGGATTGGGGTAAGAACGGTTCCGCGACATCCACACTCTATAAATCCTTCTCATAATCCTCTAATGAATGAACAGAGATCCATTTCATTTACCCAACTTGAGCCTCAGGGGAAGTAACAATGTTCATGCCACCTAACTAGATGTCTCATCATTTCACTTGTTTAATCTTTAAATAAGATCCATATCATCATTTAACATGTGTATCTTCTCATGCAACATGAATGACATTAATCATATTAGAGTTAGGAATACATAAAATCATCATATCAATAATCAAAACAATCTATAATTTTCATCATTTTTGTGTTATTCCCATTTCCACATCATTTGATAAAATTTCATCAAAAGTGGGCTATCAACCTCATAGGTAATCTCATTTTCATGCACTTATCCTAATTAGGATTTCTCAATTGCAAAGCAATATATCTTGGCATTTTGCCTTGATGCCAACACATTTATTTTCATTTCACTTCTTCACATCCATTTAAGTAAATATAACATGTACTTTGACTTCTAGTGGCATTTTGGTATACAAGAGAAATATGTCTATTCCTTACAAAACTCTAAATTTAGAAAGTACAACATATAAGGGTTACTTATTACTCATTCATATTTATTCTTATGCTAAATTCATACTTATGTGACATGTATAAAAGACATGCATTGATGTGGGGTTTACTCATAATATATATATATATATATATATATATATATATATATATATATATATATATATATATATATATATATATGATAGAATAGATGTGATAGATTTAGATAATTCTAATCATAATACTTACCTACAATTGAAGTAACAATACCTACATTTGAGCATTTCTTCCCTTACAAAGATACATACAAGTTTTAGCATTCCTCACACTCGTCTTAATACTAAATCCCTACAGATTTCAAGTGGTCAGATTAGTTCAATACATAGTAAGAACCTTATCATTCACTAAATTAATTAAAGTGTATAGGGTTCATCAGAGATATTCAAAAAATGGAAACCCTAGTTTGCATTTTTGTACAAATCATCCATCAACTATAAGTATGCACCCATTCACTGGCCCATTTGAGTCAATCCGATAAAACTAACCCTACACATGGCATACCTTCATTGCAAACCCTCACAATGATCCTTATGCACATACCATATATAATTTTAGAAAAGATATAAAATCAAAGTTGAGAACTCATTCTTATTAAATTGAAACATGAATCTATACATGTCAACTCAATTTCCAAGAATAACATTCATTAGGCTCATTTTAGGCAATATATGTATAAATAACCTAATTATATTTCCACATGATTTTTTGACATTCATTAGGCTCATTTTTAGGCAATATATGTATAAACAACATAATTATATATCCACATGATTTTTTGTAGATCATGAACTAACAGATTAGAAACTATACAATACAAATTAATAAGAAATAATAAAAAACTAATGGATATAATTTCCCAAAAATCTCCACCTTTGATTACCCAATCACATACAAACACAACCAGGGATCTTGTTTAGCTTAGTTGGATGGAATTGGGATTTCAACATAATTATAAATATTAAAGGGGAGATAAATACACACCTAAAGTACTCCTTTTATTCCTCCTTCCAACTTAGAAACCCCTAAAATGGAGAATAGGAGAAAATATAAGAGGTGATTTGATATCCTTTATGATTCAAATTAGAGGATTGACGAGTTTTAGACATAGGAGAGAATATTCACCCTAAAAACCTATCTTGGGTTGATGAACATACATGAATTTTCAAGCTTTATGATGCCAAAACCATAACCCAGTCTTTCTGACAAATTTCACCTTTGAAATTCTAATCCTCCTCTCTCTCAAAATTTCATATAATGAATAAGAACCATGCATTCTGAGATCTACTAGAGTGTTAGTTTGATGATATAGATTAATTGTGGTTCTTAGAAAAATTACAAACCAAGCCCTATTTTCGATGTTTTATTTATTTATTTAGACTGGTTGGTCAGTCAAGTTCTCAATGATAAGAAAATCGGCAAACACCACTCTCTCCATCACTCTAATACCATTCAAAAATTATGAAACTTTAAGTGGATGTCTGATATTTAGTAAAAATCAACAGGTAAAATTTTTGCTCATTTGTACATACCATTAAAAAGAGAAAAATAATTACTCGACCGCTATATTTCAGCCTGAAAGCATAGACAACTGAGTTTAACTTCAGGAAACTCGACTGATAAATAGATCATAAGAAATCCAAAAATGTTAATATTTTTCAAGTGCAGTTATATTTAAGTTATACAAACTATATCCACATTTCAAAGAAATTAGAGTGATAGAAAAATTATTAAAAACCATTTACTACACCATTGTATTTACTAAATTATATATCCATATTCTACCAAAACACTAATTTTGGCCAACTAGGGTCTACATTTATCAAACTCAAATAAAAATAAAAGCATACTTAGAATGTTTCATCAGTTTCAAAACATCATAATTAAAATACCTTCATTAATCAAGTTTAAACAATGATCAATCTAGTTACGAATGTATCCATCTAAGTAAATCCTAATTAGATGGCTAAGTTGAAAATGGGTCATCACAATGACTGAAGAGATGGAAATAGAAATTTTGGGATAGTCTGGAAACAAAGGAGATACATAAGTTGAGACATGGAGCAAGGACCATCACAATGCCTCCACGGAGCAGTTTGACATCTGAAATGTTGTCTAGTTGTGGCAATCTTTATAAGGAATTATCCTTACATTCATTTACAAGAATTTCTCCATTCTTTATATTATTCTTCTTCTTCAAAACTTTTTTGAACTTATGTCGAGCATGAGGGGACCCCAATTCTTTAGGACCTAGGAGTATCCTGGTGTTGACTTTGTCCATGCTTATCTTTTTTTTAAGATAGATTTCTTTCCTTCACATTTGTTAAATGGAAATCATTGAATTGTTGTTTTGTGCTTGATCACCATCAATGTTAGATTGTTAATTATCATGAGTAAAATGAATAATGGGAGAATCATATATCAATGTAATTAATAAAAATTGCAAACATTGGCTACTCATTATCGATTGTCCAAAGAGAAATCATATTCTTTAACATTCAATATTTATACAAAACGATAGGTTAGTAATAAGGTTAAATAGTGTTTTACACTGCAAGATTGGGTAGTGAAAGTTACAGAAAGCTAATCCAAAGAAGAAGAGATAATTTATTTTAATAGAAGGGAACCATGCACAAATCTTACTATAGTGAAATTGAATCTGAATGTTGTTGGGATATATGGAAACAGATAGGAAGTAAATTTTACATGTCATATTACACTTTAACAGACGATCATATTAGTAACTATATAGTGGAAAGGATGGTTTGTGAGGTCATACATAGTCCTGGAGCACGTCCAACGACTATTCCCTCATAGTTGTGTGTGTCTTTCTTCAAGTCACACCCAGATAGTGTTTGTAGTAGCTCCTAGTTGATCATCATGGGCATCGGTTGACCTTGTCCTCCTAAGCGGTAGAAAAAGCCTTCGCACCTCTATAGTAGTCGAAATGGAACACCAGGAACTCTTTTCATTCAATAAGAATAGACAAAAATGAGTTGTCCCTTCTTGATGGTGTACTAGCATCAGCTTTCTCTCCCACAATTGTTCTCCCTTGATATCCCTCCCTTTATCGGGTAGGATTTTCTTGGGTGCTCTTGGTTACCACAACCAGAGAAGACAATAGTTGTCATTGCTAATTAATGTTTTTGAGAACCCCCAGTACCCCTCTATTTAGGGGAGCATTAGGATCAGTGTTCCCAGTCTGAGTGGAAGCAGAAGGGGATGGAATTTCACAAAATTTTCCCTCCTACAAGCGGTGAAACAATATGTTTACATGTGAACCAATCGATTGGCATGTGAATCGACCTCCACTCAACCCTTGAATAACTCATGAAAGGAAATCTTATAAGTAAAATCTAATGTGGAAATCATGCTCATGGGTCCCAATTAACTTGGGAGTCAAGCTTTACCTTATTTACATAATAATAATTATGTTAATTTCTTTTAGAAAATGAAATATGAGTTTTCTTTAAAATAGCAAATAAATCATTAAATGACTACAAAAGTGGAAACAAATCTCAAATTCATAATCTAAATGTCAAAATTGGCATATGTGTTAATTTTCATCTAATTTGGACAACCTTAATGTTTAAGCGAAATTTAGGAGAGAGAAAGCGTGTAAAGGACATAAACATTAAATAATGTGATAAATAATCTCAAGAGAAGAAATTAATGACAAAATAGTATTTCATATATTAGAGTTTGCTTGAGGGTGAAGTTTCAAATTATTTGAGTTACTATAGATGCCTTAAATACATTCAGAAAGAGAAAATATAATTTTCTTTAAAATAATTAAATAGAATATCAAAAGTCTGCAAAAAGGAAAACTAATATCAAAATAGGATTCAACATTCATTAATTAGTCTATTTGTAAAATTTCATATTAATTGGGTAATGTTTGGCCCCTCAAATAAATATAGAAAAGAAAACATGTCAGAAATACCCAAAAATGAAAATATTTAATCGGTACATTTCCTTTCATATAGTTCATGGTTGATAATATAGTCATACTAGTTTTTTTCCTTTCAAAAAATTGGTTTTATTTTGGGCTGCCAGATTTTGATCTAAGGATCACGGGTCTCTCCCCTACCTTCCTCTTTCGGTTGGCACAATGTGCACAAATGCCCAACTTCTTCTCTATACTAGTTTCAATATCTTCTCATCAGCATTCTCTCCTTCCCCCATCCTTCTGATTCATTCTCCCATATGTTTCCTATCTTCCTCACAAATCCATCGACTCCATAAAAGCTAGGTTTCATCACTTCCCTACCACCTCCACTACCTGGTTCTCTCTTCCCCTGTTCTTCCCATGTTCCCTACCCTCTTCTCTTCTCCTCACCTCTCTAGGAAATTGAGCCTTTGGAAATCTCTCTCCTCACCTCTATGGTGACTTCTAATATTGTTTACCCATTGTAGTTTGGCCTTGCTGGACTTTGAGTATGACTCCCCCTTTTTCGTCTGTGTGTTTTCACCTCTATGAGTTCGGTGGAGGGCTTCTGACCTGGAGAGCACGTGAAGATCCCTCAGAACCCTTCATAGAACCACAAAGATGGTAAATCATTCTTTATTCTGACTATTGAGTAGCTAAACAAGTTTCCCTCATTTCTCCTCTCTGTGTCTGCACCACCATGTTGTTTTGGATTAGGTTTCAATTTTGGGTTTTTGTCCTCTCGCGATCGCAGGGTTCCGATTTCCCCCTCTTCAGCTTTGTTGATTTCTCTTGTATTTTCTTAGTGTGATGATTTCACCTTGTTCTTGAGTAATTAAGGTTTTGCAAATCATCTTCACAACCTTCTATGGCTTTCGACACCTTTGGTTCTCCTGGGTCCTCTAGACCCTTAGGTCAGGTTCACTAAGACTGATAAGTCCAAGGGATGCAACGGTAATCACCGCGGCCCAGGAAGTCTTCTTTTGATTTATCAAGGACACATGGGTTTAGGTACAAGAAGAGAAGTCACATCAGGCATCTAGGATGAGGAAGAAGATGAGTGCATATGATTTCTCGATATGCCCTTGTTATAGTGTTCTCTTCTTCGAGTCATTAAGGGTAAAATCAACTATATACTTCTTCTTTTGACCATTTCTCACTGAGTTGTATGCCTCTATGGTTGTGGTAGGCCTCGGCCATGCGGCTAGCCCTGATAGGGACATCTCAACCAAATTTATTAAAGATTGGATAATTTTTCATGCATGTAATTTCTTTGTTTTGTGATTGGTTAAAAATTCGTAAATTTATAGAAATAAATATATAGGTCAGAAACATAAAATAAAATATGTTTTGGAATTAGGAGGTTATTCTCTATTCAATAGTACCAATTTCATCACCTAAATCCAAACTAATAAATATGGGATTTATTGGATTTTTCTTAATTAGTAAGATCTTCTAAAATTCATATATGATATCTTCAAAGTCAAAAAAATAAAATAAATATATTATGAACTCAGAAAAATATGATCTATAAGATAGCATGGTTTTGATAACCCAATTCACAGATAATAAAAAGGTGATTTTTAGGGTTATGAAATTAATGTAAAACTAACCCTAAATCTAAATATATGCTTAATAGGTGCTTTGGAAACCTAGGCTTGGCCCTAGATCTGGCTTTGGACTTGTTTAGACTCTGAAATAAGGTATGTTTGTATCATGTATTATTCCTTATGAGCAATAACCTATTTTCATCATTTTCTTAGTCCTACGAACAATGGCCTATACAATATATCCTTCTCTTGAGAGTATATTATTTGGTTCTGATTTTTGTCAATCATTCTACTCTGAAGAATATTCTTTTGGACTCAATCTTATACTTAGTTCACGATGGAACTTCTACTTGGTGATATGTTCTACTTTTTCACACTTATCTAATGGATGCTTATATTATCCATTTATGTGATGGCAATCATATTTATTCTGACTATACTTTATATTTGCCTCTACATACAACATGTTATGTGATTCAGTATCCCTAGAGTAGTGTAATTGCATTCATTTTTAGGTTATGTAATGTTATTATATTTTTGGGATGGAGGTTATGTGCACCAACCTGGGTTTAAAGTTTATGAGGCTTGACCCACACTTTATATATTGAGGAGTTTGGTTATTTGTCATTCCCTATCAGGTTGCAAGTTTATGAGGCTTGTCCTCCATTCTCTTTATATTGTTCTAGTGTTATGCTTATCTCACATGCATGAGGGTTGATGTTATTGATGATGGGTTATATGCCATAATCTCATGATATGTGCTTATGTGGAACAACTTTAGTATGCACATACCACCTTTTGTTGATATCTTTTACTTTTTCTCCTTTTGCTAGGGTATGCTTCCAGCCCCAGATGTAGGTAAGGGAGAACATGGATTTCAAGATGGACTTAAAATAAGGAGTTGAAGCTTGGAGAGAAACTTGATATGGTTTCAATTTCCCTCATCTAGATTCTTAAGTTATAATATCCATATAAACCCTATATGGTAGATGATGATGTATCTTTTATAAAATTGATTATAGTCATGATATTTTTATTTTGCTGCTTTACTTTGGTCTTTTGTATACAATGATTTAATATTTAAAAATTTTACACATGTTCCAGCATACCTTTTTTAGTGTGTTTGGAATGGATGTTTTATTCATCAAATTTTAGTAGGGAGAGGATCCCCTCTGGGTCCCACTCTTTACAGATAGTCATTATGTTTCACCATTATCTCATAACTAAATGAAACATAATAAATTGAAAGATTTCCTTTTATTATTAATGAAATCATTTATAAGATATGCCACCACAATCATCTGATGATGGGCTCTTTAAGCATACATACCAACAGATCCTCCCACTTGTACTTATAGCCAATCACCATTAGTGATCTCAAACATGTCCATCATGTTTCTATTGTCCAAGTAGTAATCCAGTGGGTTAGCAACATTTTCCTTTTGTCGGTATATTGCATGTTTCACATCTCTTCATTATTTGACATCTTGTATGAGATGGAATTGACGTAGTATGCTATCTAGTATTCCTTGCATAACCAGTATCTCCATTATTGTTATAGTATTTCTACTATGTCATTACTGGTTAAACATCATATAGGTTCATGTATATGATCTCCTAGATCCATACAGTATCCTTAGTTGTGTTCACAACACCAGGATATTTGGCTTCTATTATAGAACTTAAATAATAGTCTGTAGTTTGAAACACTTCCAACTTACAGTTCTAATTTATATAGTCAAACACAAATTTTAGATTGTGATCATTAATTTTATTTATGATTTTGGAAACTTGCATTGTCTTAACCATTTACACCCAACTCTTCCTAATTACCATAATTTAAGGAACAAATCCTCTTAGTGTGTCTCAAGCATTTAAGGATGTTATTTTTGGTATTCCAATCACTTACATTGGAATCTAACTAGTACCATCTCATCATGTCGAATGCATACAAGATAATGGGATGAGTACATTATTTTGCACACATTATGGATTCAATTGCATATGCATATATCATCTTACTCATGCTTTCCATTCTTCATTAAAGTTGGAACACATGATTCATCACATACTAATACATGTTGCAATCAATCTGCTCTTATAGGTTATCCATGTTGGTCTTCTACTTGAAAACCCACTTGCACTCTATGGGTTTTTCCCCCTTTAGGTGGTACTACCAAGGTCATACCTTTTTAGTGTACATGGACTTCATTTTGGATACAATGGCTTTAAGCCACTTCTCAGATTTCTAGTCCCTCAATGGTTTCTAGTTGATTGATGGCTCATCATCTTAATACCTACTCACAACCTTTCTGATACATAAGATTCATAATCTTTTAATCTCAAGGCGTGTTCTATTAGATCTATGAGGTTGTGTGTTAAATTGGGAATTGAGATTCGATAACGATTTGTGATTCTCATAGTTCATACTGTATCTCTTTAGGTTCAAATGTTTTCTTGTTGATCTTCAACTTTTTGAGTTCTACCTTACTCCCACTTATTCCTTTTAGAATCCAATTTCCTCTTGAGGAATTTAGCTATCCTAGTAACAAACACCTTCATTGTCGGATTGGGATAAAAGGTAGTATTCAACTAAAATCTATGCAATTTCTGGATAAAACCTTCAACAAACTATTTTCTTATATAAGTTTTAATCCTAATCACAATAAAGACGTCTTGGGGCATTTCTCTTACCATATCTCATATGGTGTCTTTTGAACCATCTATAGAGAGTACACTGTTTTAGTGTAAAGCATGCATCTAAAAAGAAATTAGAAGATCAGATTAATTGATAATCACATCAGGACTCATCAACATCAGGATGTGATTCCTTATTTTTGATACATCATTTTGTTTCAGGTAGAGTTCAATGTGATACACTATCATGGTCTCTATAGAAGGACCTCAAGATCTTGGTATAAAGTATTTCATGTTTGATAATTATCAAAGTATCTTAATACTTTCACCAAGGTTGTTGTGTACATTATTCATGATTTTCTTGAACACTTAAAAACATTCATATTTGTATTGTACTTTATACAAATCACCATATCCAATGAGTAAATATCACGAGGTACAAATAACTACCTTTAGCATTTAATCTAAAAGTCTGCATACAATAATATGTACAAGCCCTAATAGAATATTCACATCTACTGAGAAGTGTTTTTGTCATATTGCCGTATAAACAAGACTTGCATGTCTGTATTGGTTCAATAACCAATAAAAACTAGACAAACATCATTACGCATTCTAGAAATTCATTTCTTATCTATGTGCTCTAGATGACAATGCTATAGATATTTCTCATGTTGAGTTTATCAAGTTTTAATGTTTATGTATTTATGTGATTAACATTTATCTTTGTATCTAGTAAACAAGGACCATAAGATATTTGGGGTGTTTCTATTAAAGAACATTCACTATTATTCATAATAATCCTTGTCCATACAAGATGCAAAAAGTCAATGTTTCTATTATTGACAGAAATGAAATAATAGTTCATTAACTCTATTACATGTCCTGTGGGCTAAGATAAATTCTAAATTTAGACTGTTGTTGTAAGAACTCTTACTCCTCTATGACGCACAGTCCAACCATATCCTATCATAAAGGCTTACTTCTTATCAGATCCTACATATTCAAACAAATGTGAGATCTACATCTGATATCATATATCCAAGATGAAGAAGTAATTAGATTTATCTTAGAACGTGTATACATGAAGTGGAGATCTCTATCCCCTCCTCCTTCTTCTTTAATTCCTCGAGGAAGATATGTAAATTCCTCTTCCTGTGTCTAGGCTAGTGATAGTGCTAACAATTGACTTTGTGGTTCATCCCTCCCTTTTATTTGAGTGCTAAAGACTTGAGATTCTAGACAGCTATTGAACTCTTCTTAGCTTTACCTTTTCCTATAGACTTCCCAAGGGGAATTCTAGTCTTACAAGGTTCTCCACATACCCAATGAGCTTGAGCACATGAGGACCTCCTTGATCTCCTTCTACCATGTTACATATGAACAACTGGTCTTTAGTCCATATTTTGTTTCCTCCAGTTGATCTGTTAAGCCACCAGATAATCGGTTTGGCTCCTCCTATCATCAATCCTCCTCGGTCCACCAGTCGGTTGGCTCGTCTGGTACAGAGCATCTCCTACATTGTAAAAATAAATTACAACCAACCTAATGTTATTTATCATTTTACAAAATAATAGGTAAAACCTCGAGTTACATTCGAGATGAGTATAGGAAGGAGAGAAAAATACTTTTAAATTTGAAATATAAGATGAGGCTCAGTATGCCACCATCAAAACCATTTTTAGGACGATGCGTGTAATTTTTTTGTCTATATATAATTACTTGAGATCACATGTGGCATTTACTCATATATGCACAGTAATCATTTTAAATATTCACACCGTATGCAATAAATAAATGATGAAAACCAAAATTTGATCCCATCGATTAAATCTCAAAACATAGTTATTGTAACGACCCCGCCTCCCGGTAACCCCCAATTAAGGGAGACCGAAAGGTCGGTGCCGTTATCCAATTAACATGATCAAAGGTTCGACAAATAATCAGTAATAATTAATAAACTTTACCAACTAAACTGAAAACTGGTATAAAATAAAACTTTTCTTACCTTGAAAAAACTGGGATTTCTAAACTTCTATCCATGAAGACACTAATCTAACTAATCCTCCTGTGCACGTTACTTCTCATTCATTTACACATGTGCCACTTTACTGTTTGTTCTTTTCATTCGTACCTAAAACACCGACAAACAAAACGTCGGTCAGTATATCGAAATATACTGGTATGTGGGGACAACCAAAAGTTTGCACATATGGATAACAATTTAAATATCACAATCAAATTATTTAACAAGCCAATTTACACTTTTCAGTATGACATTCTCCACCGCTTTTGCCCTAACCCTGGCATACCCACCTTAGGGTGCCCTTTGCCAATGACTTAAGGCCACCTTCTCAATCCCGATCTTGGTGCCTGGGGGTCACCACTCATGGTGCCCACTAGTCATGCAATATCATAGGCCACCTTCATGGTGCCTGGGGTCACCACTCAAGGTGTTCATTGGTCTACCCATCTGGGCCTGGCCTTTGGCATCATCCATCAGGGTGGCATGTAGGTGCGAGAATCCATACTTCTATTATTAATGTGATAATCATAGTGACTTTATAATTTGCAAATATGAACATCCAAACTGATAATTTGCAGTCAATGCGATCAATCATCCGGCAACCACACGGGAAACTAATGTGGTTATTCATAAGCGTAACCAC
Organism: Alisma plantago-aquatica; assembly: GCA_963693085.1. Classification (NCBI taxonomy): domain Eukaryota; kingdom Viridiplantae; phylum Streptophyta; class Magnoliopsida; order Alismatales; family Alismataceae; genus Alisma; species Alisma plantago-aquatica. The sequence goes on from OY856409.1 coordinate 676,471,068, forward strand.
ATACCTGTTAAGCTGACTTGAAACAGAATAGTCCAATCAACAAGGCAAGCAAGCATTCAATAAGATCCTGAAACAAACATCCAATATCTTCTATCATGGATCATGGTATCCAAGTCTAATAGACCTATTCGAGCCCTAGGGTTACTATTTCATTTTTAGGGTTTCTATTGCAATTAGGGTTTCCTTTCATCTTTTACTATATTAAACCCTAATTTTATGCCATTACTCATAAACCCTAATTATCTCGTCTATTTTTCAATATTAGGTTATCTTAACAACATATAACCCTATTTTCATATTACAGGCACATTAATCATCAATTAAGCTTCTTTTTCATTAAAGCTACTATTTTTATCCTTTTAATCCATAATAAGATCATTATACACCTTTATCATCAACTCATAGTTCATTATAGTTTACATTACATATGAACTCGATTTGTCATTAATATCACTTTTTATTCCTGAGAAAATCCTAATTACTACCTTTAAGGTATTTATCCACAAATTAGGAACTTTAATGCTCGAAATATTATATCTTAACTTTATTCATGATTTAGAATAATTAAAGTCATTAAGAGTCGAATTTGCCAACATTAGGGTTTCAAGTCCCATTAAAGTATTATTCATGCATATTAAACTTGAAATTAAACTAATCACATGCAAATTCGTCCTTTTTCAATCTTAATGATCCTTTTTATCATTAACAGACTAATATTAACTTTATATACTCATTTAACCATTTCTAACTCATTAATCATCAAAGGTTAGGGTTTTTCATTGATTAAAATATAAAAGATAGTATCTCTATATACTTTTCAAATTGCATAAGGAATCAGGCTATAACTATATTTTATTTAGATTCCTCTTGATTTTCTGATCAATTTTCATGTATAACATGTCCTTATATGACCTACCATTTATTTACTATGAATTTAACAAATTTCACTTACTCTGGCGAATCAGGAGCCGCCACGTAGGCCTTGCCATGCAACGAGGCTTTGGTTTCTTTGGGAAACATAACGAAATCCCATTTTTGCCCCCCGTGTAAGTCATTGCTCCTTCTTTCCCCAGAGGGGTAGAATCGTCCAACGTTACCCTTCATCTTCAAGCTTAGACTTCCGCGACCAGACCGCCGCAGCAGCCGTAATCCGCGGCTTGTGCCGCCTTCTCTCCCTCCTCTAGACCCAGAAGGTCACCGGAGTAGGTCGCCCTTGCTCCGCCACCTCCGTCCGAACTTGGGGCACCACCCAAAACTTGACCAGAGCGGCTGGTTCGAGCCAGGTCGTCGTGCGACCTGCAGCAGGTGCTGCAGTCATGCGGCTGTTGCTGCGCCTTGTCCAGGGCATGGCCATGATGGCAACACATCTCCTTGGCACCTTGGGGCATCAAGGTGTCATTGCAATCCACCCTTGCCGCCTCAGAACCTCCTGATCATGTAGTCCTTCTTAACTAGGGTTTAAGAATGGAAATATGGAAGAAGGACGTGTTGGATTCTCTCTCCCTCTCTTGCACTCAAACTAGGGCCTTACCCCCTTTATATAGGGTGAATATACATGCCCTAGGACGACCACCTATGGGTTAACTTAGTTTTATTCCCAATAGGAAACAAATTCCTTCATTGAAAAGAAAACCTTCTCTCTCTCTTGATATTCTCTAGTATTTGATTATTTAGGAATTTCGAAAACATTTTCCGTTATTCTTTTTATTCTTGGCCTTTAGTCCATTAGCCACGAACTTAATGTTTTCCTTAAGTAGAAAATACCACTTTATTAACAAAACCACAACATTCATTAATTGTATAATCACATTATCTTTTTATTCGATATTATCAGTATTTCCTCTTTGCTCTTTCTTCCTTGAGGTTCCTTGGACCCCAAGACTTCTAACAATTTGAAATTCCTTGTTAAGGAATACTCATTATCCTTAAATGCATCAATATGCACTTTTTCTCATTAATGTGTTGATTTCTTATTAAAATATCCCTTTGCATTATCTCTCTTTGAGGATTTCCTTTATTTCTCTTTTATTTTCCTCATTAGCATTCCTTTCAACATTAGGAATCCTTGGGATACAAAATCCTACTAAGGATAACTCAATTGTACCACTTTTCACTTGTTTTCCACATTTTATCATTGTTTTCCATTTCTTTATTAATAAGGAAATACTTATTGATATTTTCTTTTCTTATTATCTTTTCTTTGTAACTTTGGATTCCTTGGAACCCAAGGAATCTAAGAGGCACGAATTCCTCTTTGGATTTGCCTTCTAGAGGTTTCTACTTCTTTCTTTTCTCAAATATTCAATTATTCATTAATTAATTGAATATCCTTGTTATTGGGCCCAATAGCCAATAAAGCCCACAAATCAAACAACAAGGCTATTGTAAATGAAATCCATGCATTCATCCATTATTTGTTCATTTATCTTTATTATGAGAAATTAAATTTCTCAACAAATGAACCCAAAATTTGGGGTTGTAACATCCTTCCCCTCTTATGAGAATTTTGCCCTCAAAATTCCATCAAGAAAGCAAACAAACAGGATAAGCCTTTCATATGTCCATCATGGTTCCCATGTGGCTTCACCCTTTCCATGGTGTTTCCCAAGAACCTTCATTATCTCATATGCTTCCATCTGAGTTCTTTCTTACCTTGGTATATCGTACCCTCATAGGTGACTCAGGATATTTCAGCCTCTCAAAAGCTGAATAGGATCAGGGCTCAACACATGGGTTGGGTACCTCACATAGTGCTCTAGATCGGACTCATGGAACACATTATACATTATGTTATCCTGAGGGGTAAGGCTAAACACAACCATTTCCACCAATCCATCTCAAATGGACCCATATATCGGGGACTCAGCTTTCTTAGCTATAGCTTAGAGGGGTCGGATTTTCACATTATATTCCACCACAGTGAACTGCATGTCAGTCTGCTTTGCACCAGCTCATGACTCATGTCACCCTTGGGCTCTCTCTCTCAGCCATTGCTCGATCAAGCGACTTCATCTGCACACACTGTGGTTCTTCTCTGACCTTCGTGAGGCCTCCTTCACCAACATCATCATAATGAAGTGGTGACCGACACAACCTCCCTATAAAACTTCTTGCATCCCGATAAGGCTATGGTGGTTAACGTCACATCTTTACAACTATCTCATGGTATCACCCTGAACAAGCACACTTGCTCTCATCAGACCCTCTAGTCTGGATCATACTAACCATTAGCTAGGGGTGATAAACTATACTATCATCAAGCTTGTCATGTACCTACTTCCACTTTATGGAAATGAACCTTGGTCAAAACCAAGAACATTTGAACTCACATCATGACGTAGTTAAATCATCTCTCTTTCTCTTATGTAGTTCAAACAAACCTGTCTCTTGACAGTACTCTTCTTTTCCTATCATCCAGGTAAGGTGATCTACCATAACCCTCATTGATCTTCCTTGGTTTAAGGAGAGAGTCTCCACATCCTCCATAGTGATGAACTCTCATTCCTTTTCAGGGACTCTTTTATCCTCTATATTGGTACACTGGGTTACTGGTATTCGTCCTTTACCTTTATCATGCATGGCCACAAGCCACATGCATCTTCATCTTAAGCATCCAAAGTGCTACCATCTCAGTAATACCATGGTATATGGTGATCTTAAAATCATGATCTCCAGTGTATCATGATCCCTCAAGCTTGATACCTCAGAAACCCTAAACCATTCTAATCAGGGTTTCATCACATTCCCTTCCAGAGAAGTGCATCTGAGGCTCTAAACCATCCTTTCACTACGTCAAGGACTAGACTGACTAGCCAAACAATCATTAACTTGTTCAACATACTTCATTACATCTGAGTGTTAGCCAAAACACATCTTCTTTCCAAACGTAGGGTTAGCCTAACAACTCCCTTCTAGCCAAACCAGGCAGCTCTATCTCCACCAGAGCATCTATTACCACTTCACATCCTTCGGTATTAATTAACGTTGAAGACATACTTTTCCATGTATTCTACTTATCATCTCATCTCAAACTCTAAGTTTGTCTTCATCAAGAAACTCTAAGCTCATACTCACTGTGATCGAACTTGACCTTGGTTAATCTGCAAATTCCAGATAGTTCCCGATAAAACATCCTCATAAGCTGGCTACACTACCTCTCATAGTGTTTGCGAACCATCCATGTATCATTCCTTCCACATCTCTATCATTATTCCTTATAGCAACGTTCCAACTCACAACATCCTTGTCCTTGGTGTATGGCATGCATATTGTCCTATCTCTCACTCTCATAACAAGAAGAAATAAGCATTTGGCGACCATCCAAATACAGAGTTCTTCCTATTCCAAGAGTAGGGATGGTACAGCCCACCTCGCCAGTACACCTTCAAGTCTCCGTTGAAACGTGTCACTCATGTCTCTATATCGCAATCATCATTATATCAAAGTTACTTTCATGGAAAACTGGCCTCGAACCTACTTGGGTTTACACACAATCCTTGGTCATATCCTTTAGGTCTATAGGGTACCGACACTTTTGGGGTCATCCCTCTTCCCATATGCACCAGAGAGTGCCCTACTCACTTGCCCTTTGGGTCACATGAGTTAATGAAGGTGATCAATCTCCTAACCCATGGCCCTCAGACAATGATAACTGTTACCTCCCGACCCTATGGTCATGTGCAACTAGGGAATTAGGCAACTCCGTCTTTCATCGGTCTTATCCCTACCTGACCCTAGGATAGACTTGGGATTCCCTTATAGCACAGGTCTGACTTAGAACCTTACCCAAGCCTTCATCATCTCTTTCTGCATTCGTGACTGACTTTCATCCCTTCACAGGGGTCATGGCAACCTGCCTACCTTGGTCAGGCCCCATACCGGTTACTCCCATGGTAACACGTCCACGCACTTAGAGATGGTTATCTATGGGCCTATAGGTTCATTTTCATACCATGTACTCTTCACTTAGCTTCTCAAGATCCTATGAGACCTCTTCAGGTCACCTCAAAACCGACAGAACTGGTACACACCCTACCAAAGGGTCCTCTCCCAGGATGGGAGGAAACTACAACCCGTGATAGCATGGTCACAACCATCCTTAAGGTTTTCATCCATATGAGCATGCTTAAACCAACCACTACTAAGGCACAAGCGTACCTACGAAACCATGCTAAGTCACACTCGTTTTCTTTCCTCATCATCAGATCAACTTATTCGTGAGGGGTTCATCAAACATACCCTTACCTGAAGGGGTTTTCCTTTACCTCTACACATTAAGAGTACCATGCTCAAAACTATAGAGACTCAAATCTCAACATGAGCATTGGGTACACCGCTTCCCCTCTTAGGCCTAGGAACCCTAGGTTCGCCTTCGGGTGTCCAACCGTATGCTCATTCTCTTAACCAAGAATCCAGCATGTCCGAGATATGTCATGTACTCCCATGATCTTTCTACTCAAGCAACACTTCAAAGTTGTTTCCTCTTCCTGGACAACTACTAGGTATAAAACCTCACAACTGGTGCCTTAACCTCCTCAGGGTCTAAAGCACTCTCTATCTCTTCCAGTAGGTACTCACTTAAACCATAGGTACCAGAAGCGTCATCCTCCCTCTAAGGTTTGGTTCCTCTAAGGTAACCAAGACATCATCAACCTTCAGGGGTCAAACATAAGGCAACCCCTATCATCCACTTAGGTCGCATCATCCTCTACTATCCACTGTTCCCTATGTCTCGGAACCTAAGCTTCCAACCTTCTTGCTTGAGTCCAGCTTTTTTCTCTCTAGAGCTAACTCTACATCCAGACTTACTACCAGATGTCCTTTCTCCATGAAGGATCAAGCTTCACTAGCATATCTCCACATGGGTGAGGCCTATGCTCAAACTTAGGTTTGCTCAAGATCATCCATAGCCCTTCCATAAGCCATCCATCTTGATCTCTTAACCAGGATGTCATCAAGCTATACCCCACTTTCCTAAGCCCATAGGGTAACTATAGGTTCTCCCCTAACCTCATCCACGAAGGAGCTATCCTTCACTATGGCATGGATGACCCTCTCCAGGGTTGGGTCGCCAAAGGTACTAGGTCATCTACCCTCTTATGGCATTCCAAAGGCATGTCCAACCAAACACTCGGTCAACCATGCCATCTAACTCACCATGTCATCTCTCCCTCTAACCTTCACTTAGGGTTAGGGTTAACATCACCCTCAAAGGATGTGCTAGGTTTCTACTTTTAATGGAGGTCTCTACCTCCAAGACTAACTCTCTCCACTCATCCTCCTGCCAAGGAAGTCTATCCTCAAGTCTCTCCTGAGGACAATGACAACTCGTGTCATATGACCTAAGCATGTATCTAGTCCTTTACGCTTACTCTATTAAGCTTATGTCCATGACATCTTATTTACATGCTTTTTATTAATTGGGTGGAGGATTCCTTAATCCTTATCAACCTTACCCATACCTCAAGAGGGTGAGGAGAAGAGAGAAAACCCTAATCCTTAAGGTCCTTAATAGAATTTGAGTTGAGAAGGGATGAACAAGATGAGAGAGTCCTAAAGGTATCTTATTTCGAGTCATACCCTAAGACATCGGCCAGGCAGTCACACAATCCGGGAGTCCTCGTATTCCGACTAGCGGTGCGGAGGAAAATATTGCCAGCCCCCGGACGTGATCCTTTTCTAGACACCTCAGTCTTTCGGACAATCCTCTAATAACTCCCTTGGTTTCTACAGAATTTGTAAAATTTAATAATTATTAAAGATTAATTGAGGAACCTATGCTCTGATACCAATTGTAACGACCCCGCCTCCCGGTAACCCCCAATTAAGGGAGACCGAAAGGTCGGTGCCGTTATCCAATTAACAGGATCAAAGGTTCGACAAATAATCAGTAATAATTAATAAACTTTACCAACTAAACTGAAAACTGGTATAAAATAAAACTTTTCTTACCTTGGAAAAACTGGGATTTCTAAACTTCTATCCATGAAGACACTAATCTAACTAATCCTCCTGTGCACGTTATTTCTCATTCATTTACACATGTGCCACTTTACTGTTTGTTCTTTTCATTCGTACCTAAAACACCGACAAACAAAACGTCGGTCAGTATATAGAAATATACTGGTATGTGGGGACAACCAAAAGTTTGCACATATGGATAACAATTTAAATATCACAATCAAATTATTTAACAAGCCAATTTACACTTTTCAGTATGACATTCTCCACCGCTTTTGCCCTAACCCTGGCATACCCACCTTAGGGTGCCCTTTGCCAATGACTTAAGGCCACCTTCTCAATCCCGAGCTTGGTGCCTGGGGGTCACCACTCATGGTGCCCACTAGTCATGCAATATCATAGGCCACCTTCTTGGTGCCTGGGGTCACCACTCAAGGTGTTCATTGGTCTACCCATCCGGGCCTGGCCTTTGGCATCATCCATCAGGGTGGCATGTAGGTGCGAGAATCCATACTTCTATTATTAATGTGATTATCATAGTGACTTTATAATTTGCAAATATGAACATCCAAACTGATAATTTGCAGTCAATGCGATCAATCATCCGGCAACCACGCGGGAAACTAATGCGGTTATTCATAAACGTAACCACATACCTGTTAAGCAGACTTGAAACAAAATAGTCCAATCAACAAGGCAAGCAATCATTCAATAAGATCCTGAAACAAACATCCAATATTTTCTATCATGGATCATGGTATCCAAGTCTAATAGACCTATTCGAGCCCTAGGGTTACTATTTCATTTTTAGGGTTTCTATTGCAATTAGGGTTTCCTTTCATCTTTTACTATATTAAACCCTAATTTTATGCCATTACTCATAAACCCTAATTATCTCGTCTATTTTTCAATATTAGGTTATCTTAACAACATATAACCCTATTTTCATATTACAGGCACATTAATCATCAATTAAGCTTCTTTTTCATTAAAGCTACTATTTTTATGCTTTTAATCCATAATAAGATCATTATACACCTTTATCATCAACTCATAGTTCATTATAGTTTACATTACATACGAACTCGATTTGTCATTAATATCACTTTTTATTCCTGAGAAAATCCTAATTACTACCTTTAAGGTATTTATCCACAAATTAGGAACTTTAATGCTCGAAATATTATATCTTAACTTTATTCATGATTTAGAATAATTAAAGTCATTAAGAGTCGAATTTGCCAACATTAGGGTTTCAAGTCCCATTAAAGTATTATTCATGCATATTAAACTTGAAATTAAACTAATCACATGCAAATTCGTCCTTTTTCAATCTTAATGATCCTTTTTATCATTAACAGACTAATATTAACTTTATATACTCATTTAACCCTTTCTAACTCATTAATCATCAAAGGTTAGGGTTTTTCATTGATTAAAATATAAAAGATAGTATCTCTATATACTTTTCAAATTGCATAAGGAATCAGGCTATAACTATATTTTATTTAGATTCCCCTTGATTTTCTGATCAATTTTCATGTATAACATGTCCTTATATGACCTACCATTTATTTACTATGAATTTAACAAATTTCACTTACTCTGGCGAATCAGGAGCCGCCACGTAGGCCTTGCCATGCAACGAGGCTTGGTTTCTTTGGGAAACATAACGAAATTCCATTTTTGCCCCCCGTGTAAGTCATTGCTCCTTCTTTCCCCGGAAGGGTAGAATCGTCCAACGTTACCCTTCATCTTCAAGCTCAGACTTCCGCGACCAGACCGCCGCAGCAGCCGTAATCCGCGGCTTGTGCCGCCTTCTCTCCCTCCTCTAGACCCAGAAGGTCACCGGAGTAGGTCGCCCTTGCTCCACCACCTCCGTCCGAACTTGGGGCACCACCCAAAACTTGACCAGAGCGGCTGGTTCGAGCCAGGTCGTCGTGCGACCTGCAGCAGGTGCTGCAGTCATGCGGCTGTTGTTGCGCCTTGTCCAGGGCATGGCCATGATGGCAACACATCTCCTTGGCACCTTGGGGCATCAAGGTGTCATTGCAATCCACCCTTGCCGCCTCAGAACCTCCTGATCATGTAGTCCTTCTTAACTAGGGTTTAAGAATGGAAATATGGAAGAAGGACGTGTTGGATTCTCTCTCCCTCTCTTGCACTCGAACTAGGGCCTTACCCCATTTATATAGGGTGAATATACATGCCCTAGGACGACCACCTATGGGTTAACTTAGTTTTATTCCCAATAGGAAACAAATTCCTTCATTGAAAAGAAAACCTTCTCTCTCTCTTGATATTCTCTAGTATTTGATTATTTAGGAATTTCGAAAACATTTTCCGTTATTCTTTTTATTCTTGGCCTTTAGTCCATTAGCCACGAACTTAATGTTTTCCTTAAGTAGAAAATACCACTTTATTAAAAAAACCACAACATTCATTAATTGTATAATCACATTATCTTTTTATTCGACATTATCAATATTTCCTCTTTGCTCTTTCTTCCTTGAGGTTCCTTGGACCCCAAGACTTCTAACAATTTGAAATTCCTTGTTAAGGAATACTCATTATCCTTAAATGCATCAATATGCACTTTTTCTCATTAATTTGTTGATTTCTTATTAAAATATCCCTTTGCATTATCTCTCTTTGAGGATTTCCTTTATTTCTCTTTTATTTTCCTCATTAGCATTCCTTTCAACATTAGGAATCCTTGGGATACGAAATCCTACTAAGGATAACTCAATTGTACCACTTTTCACTTGTTTTCCACATTTTATCATTGTTTTCCATTTCTTTATTCATAAGGAAATACTTATTGATATTTTCTTTTCTTATTATCTTTTCTTTGTAACTTTGGATTCCTTGGAACCCAAGGAATCTAAGAGGCACGGATTCCTCTTTGGATTTGCCTTCTAGAGGTTTCTACTTCTTTCTTTTCTCAAATATTCAATTATTCATTAATTAATTGAATATCCTTGTTATTGGGCCCAATAGCCAATAAAGCCCACAAATCAAACAACAAGGCTATTGTAAATGAAATCCATGCATTCATCCATTATTTGTTCATTTATCTTTATTATGAGAAATTAAATTTCTCAACAAATGAACCCAAAATTTGGGGTTGTAACAGTTATGATACCACTGTTGAGAAATATGACAACAGATAGGCAGTGGAAATAAAACTTTTACCTACCAAATAACTATATAATGGGAAGGATGGTTTGCAAGTTCATACCTAGTCCTAAACAAGTCCAATGACTATTCCCTCACAACTGTGTGTGCCATTCTTCAAATCACACCCAGACCACATTTGTAGCAGCTCCTAGTTAATTACCACAGACCGCTCTTGTCTTGTCCTCATAAGTGGAAAGTAAAGCCTCCTCACTTCTATAGTAGTCCATAGAAACCACTAGAGCTGATATCGTTCGAGAAGAACAAACAAGAAGTTGTTCCTTCTCGTTGGTGTACTAACACCAACTTGCTCTTCAACAAGTTGTTCTCTGTTGCTATCCCTGCATTTACTGGGTAGGACTTGCTAGGGTTCTCTTGGTTACCACAACCAAAGAAGATAACAATTGTTAGAGATAATTGATGTGTCTGAAAACCCCAAGTACCCCCTATCTATAGGAGGGTTAGGTTCAGGGTTCTCAGTCTGAGTGGGAGCGGAAGGGGCCTGAATTTTATGAATTTTTGCATCTTGTGAGTGGTGAAATGATCAGTTTGCATGTGAACCCATCAGTTGGCATGTGAGCTGATCGGTTCAACTCTTGAACCAATTGTTTCATCATGTTCCCCAATCGCAATTCTATTGGCCATTAATATTCAATTAATGCTCAACATGATGTCAGCACTAATCCTTAATGCAAATGAATTGATCAATCCAAATGGTCAGTTCATAACCTGAACTGGTCAGTTTATGGACCTGAGCAGATCGGTTCACTTCTTGAACTGGTTAGTTCATGGTCCAAATTGCCAAAGTCAGTTCAATTGACGTGACACTCCCAACGATCGGATCAAGACTTCGAACCAGTTGGTTCATAATTCCAGTCAGCCAACTAATGAACCAATGTTGTTTAAATTGAATGCCTAACTTCTTAGTACTCAAATTTAAACTATATTCATGAATGAACTCCTATTCCAAGTGCATCCTATATGTGTGACCCTATAGGTTCCAAGTTACATTGGTAGTGAATGTCAATAACTAATTTATGACATGACAAGCAATGAGCAGTATCTAACAACACATTATTTCTATCCAAGTAATCCAAAAAGTTGGAGAACAACTTCAACCTATAATCAGTGATTTGTGTTATAGTGATTGTATAATTCCTTTGTCACTAATATCCATATTGAACTCGAGAAATTGACTGACCATCCTCTCAACGTTCAATCCATATTCCTTGAACTAGAGCAGACTGTCTAAGATATATGTGACCTCAATATCATATATTGATTCGTATGTGCATGGACATGCTTTTCTCAGTCTCACTTATCAAGTAGCCAGGATATTAGACTATTATAGGAGGTACAAATCCCATCTACATCACTTGGTCATCCCCATGAGTCACGATGTACTGGAGCACCACCTTTATGGCAACCCTTATTGAAAGTCACGATGGATAATGATAAAGTACATCAAACGATATGTGATGAGTGTACTGATTTCAGGTTTAAGAACCAAAATCACCACCTTCACTATGAGAGATGATTCTAACTACCAAATATGCTTTCCATGTGTCACTCTCAAAGTGGGTCTATCTGATACATTCTTCTCTAACAAGTATCCATGTATTTGGTTTGATATCACACAACATGACTGATAAGACTCTATCATCAATCAACACATATTCTAGTCTTATGTGTTATTATTTTCTACAAACCATCCAAAATAACATCTGACTATGGAAATAATAAGAATGTACATACTCTTAACATCTGTATGATCTCATTGTCCAGGTAATCAACCCGAAGAGATACTTCATTATTTAATGTCATTCTTTAGACATTCATTATATTTCATCATTATCTCATAAATGAATGAAACATAATAAATTGAAAGATTGCCTATAATTATTAATCAATTCATTTATAAGAGATGCCTTCACGATCATCATATGATTGGATCTTTGGGCATACATACGAACTAAATTTCCTTTTAACTTGGTCTAAAATCATTTTAATACTTTGTTCTTTACTTGTAGATTTATTTTAATACATAGAATTTCAGCCACTATGATCTATCTGAGAATATTTCCATACTCAATGATGGACAATGCAAAGACTTAGTTTCTTAGTCTACCTTCATAATTCATAGGCTCTTGGGACGAGATGATGATTGGAATTTTTTTAGATGATTGAAAAGTCAGTGACATTACATAGTGGGAAGGTGATTGAGAAAGAAAATGTAGTAGGGTTGAATAAAAGGCATATTTAATCAACTACAACCACTCCAGAAGAAGAAGTTGGAGGGGAGAAAGTAGTGCAGTTCAGGTACTTGATGAAGTGGTATGTAAATTTTCCATTGATTCTAGCTTAGGAGGAGAAATATCTCCTAAGAAGGGATATCTTCAACCACATCTTAGGAAGATTGTGGTGCCCATACCATTTCTAGAAAACCTTAAGAAGACAAAGGATGATCAATGATCAAAAAGGTTTTAGGTATTTATCACAAGCATCGTGTGAATCATTCCTTAGTTGAGGCTCTTTAGCATATTCCCTTATAAAGTAACTTTTTGAATGACATAATCACTAAGAAAAGGAGTATAGAAAATTCTAATATGGTAGTGCTACATGAGATGAGAATTATGATTAAAAAAGCTTCCCAACAAGAGGGAATATTTAAGGGGATTCAACATATCATGTTCAATGGGTATCTTTTTTATTTATTTTGGGGATGCTTTGTGTGATTCAGGAGCCAACGTCAATCAGATGCCACTAATGACATTTAAAATTTGAGTGTACACACATTATAAAGACCAACATGACAATTCAACTGATAGATAAAAAAATTGTATGTTCTCAATTCATATGTGAAGACGTCTTAGTCAAAGTGGATAATTTATTTTTCCTGAAGAATATATAGTCAAGTGGATGCAAGAAGACTATAGGTCCAAGCTACTCTTAGGAAGACTTTTCCAGGTTGCAACAAATGTTATATTGGACTGGGAAGAGGAAACATGACTTTGGGTATAAAATATGATAGGATGGAGTTTAAACTTCCTGAACAACCAAATAAGCCATAAAAGTTGGGCAATGCAGTCACATTCCTTGACTTGCAACATATTCATAAAGATGTCTCTTTACTCTTTGGAAAAACTAGACATGGAAAATTATATAGAAGTTTAATTATGTGTGTTTGAAATTAAAGGCAATGGAGGAGGTTTACATGATCTCTCTTGCTGAATCCATAAGGAATCTAGAGGAATAGAAATATTTTCTTGTGCCTACTCATATTTCTGAAGGAGTTAGGGCTATTGGATGATATATAGCTTCTTACATGTTTGATGAAATGCCTTAGTCAATCTTGTACTTGTATTTCTCGTTAGTTTCCTTTGTTGTATATTACTTGGACTTCAAGTAATGGGCTAGACCCAATTGTATATATATACTCTATTGTAATACAAAAAAAGTGATGATGTGAGCCAATTTACCCAAGATCACTTGTGCATGTCTATCATTGAACAGGACAGTGTTCATTTCTCTCCCTCCTCTCTCTTTCTCTTGATTTCTCTCTCTCTCTCACTCCCTTACAATCAAAGATCTAGGGTTTCATCTTCTAAACCTAATTTGGTATCAGAGCATTGCTTCTGCCATCATCAAGTGTGTCTTATTCCTCAGTTATTGGATCGTCATCGACACCAGGAGCATCCAAGTATCCTGATCCTACCGGCATCAATGACTCCAACTTTGTTTCCTTGAAGCTTACTAGTTTCCAATTACCTGTATTGGGAAGTTTGAGTTCGCACACTGATCCAGAGCAACTCTCTAGAGTCCTTCATCAATGGAACCAAGAAGCCACCAGAGAAGATTGTCATAGATGAAGAAGGCAGGATCACTTCTATTCCTACCTATGTTGTGTGGATGAGGACCGATAGATTGATCAAAGGTTGGATAATGGGAACTCTAACCAAGGAAGTTCTCAGTGTGGTGGTAGGTTTATCTACATATGCTCAGATCTAGACATCTCTCGCCAAGAACTTCTGTGAGTCTACTCAGTCCATGAGTTTCGAGTTAACAACAAGATTGTGGCTAATTCAAAAAGGGAATAGAGCTATTGTTGAGTACCTACGAGAGTTTAAACTCATCTGATATCAACTTCATGCTATCGGTAAGCCTATGCCCGATGATGACAAAGTATACTTTCTTCTCAGTGGACTTCAATCCAATTTTGAAACATTTACTGTGTCTATGGTGAGGCCTCCTCTTCCCTCCTATGATGAAGTTGTCTCTCTATTGAAAGATCATGATATGCACAGATCCTCTTCTAAATCCTTCTCTAGTCCTAATCTAGCTTTTCTTGGACAACGATCACACTTTGGACCTAGAAACCCTGGAAGGGGGAACTACCAGATGAGTAATCCACCTATCCAATAATACAACCCCAATGCAGGTCTTCTCGGACTCAGGTCTCCAAATCATTTTTCCTGTCAAGGGCATGGATTCAATCAGAGTATTAGGCCTCCCCTAGAACCTTTGACAATTCCTTTTGAGCTCCTGTGTTCTGTCAAATCTGTGGAAAGTAGGGTCACAAAGCTTATTGCTACTGGAATCATTTTGACAACTCATACCATAGTATTGAGATTCCCAAGATTCTCATTGAAGATGTTGTTACTGAACAGGAAAAGGCCATGGCTACTATGTATATATCTGAACCAAACACCTTCAACATGATCGAGTGGCAAGTCAACTCTGGTGCTACTAGTCACATTTCTCAAAGTGCAGGTATTCTTAGTAATGTCATTTCCTATAAGGGATATGATTTCATAATGATAGGAGATGGTACCTATCTTCCTATCATTTATATTGGTACATCTCATATCATACAAAGTCATGTTATACCTCTCGAGAGAGTCCTTATTGTCCCTTCAATAAAGAAGAATTTTCTATCTGTCGCTCAGCTGAACCATGATTTTCCTTGTTACTTCATTTTCTTTAGAGACTTATTTCTTATACAACATTTGCAGACACACACAACCCTGGCTCAGGGGCTACTTAAAGACGGGATGTACTCAATCACCTATAGTATGCACAAAGCCCATCTATCAATCAGAGGTTCCACTACTACTTCTCTAACATGGCACAGACGACTCGGTCATACTCACAGATAAGTACATAAACATTTAGAAGATAGTAAGTTAATTAGTTCGTCAAATAAGCAGTTAGATTTCTGCAATAGTTGTCAATTAGGCAAAAGTCATGGATTACCTTTTTCAAATAACCATGTTAAATTTTGCGTTCCATTTGGAAAAGTTTACTGTGATTTGTGGGGAAAATCTCTTGTAATGTCTAAACATGGATTTCACTATTATGCTTCATTAGTTGTTGAATGTACTGGTTTCTCTTGGTTTTATCCTCTGAAAGCTAAATTTGATTTCTTTCGTCAGTTCATCTTCTTTTACAAAATGATTGACAATCAGTTTCATACCAAGATTCAAGTGCTTATGACTAATGGGGGAGGTGAATTTGTAAATCACAAAATGTAGTATTTCCTATCCTCAAATGGTATTCTTCATCAGCTTTCCTACCCACACACCCATGAACAGGTTGGACTGGTAGAAAGGAAACACAGGCATGTCGTTGAACTAGGATTGACTATGCAACTTGATGCCAATGTTCCTCTCTATTATTGGCCTGAAGCATTTTCCTTAGAAAATTATATTACTAATCGTCTACCATCAAAGATGCATGATCGTGTATCTCCTCTATTCATATTATATGCAAAAATGCCTAATTATGACATGTTGCGTGTATTTGGATGTCTATGTTTTCCCTGTCTTCGAAATTTCAATAAACATAAATTACAGCCACGCTCCTTACCCTATGTTTTTTGGGATATAGAGATACCTACAAAGGATATAGATGTCTAAATATCTCAACTAATCACATCTATTTCTCTCATCATGTGGTTTTTAATGAAAATGTGTTTCCCTTTAAAGAACACATTCCACATAATATTGCTCCAGGCAAAACTTTCTGTAAATTCTGACTTTATTGCTGCAATGAATATATCTTCAGAGGTTTCTAACTCTCTACAACATGTGGCAGTCATAAGTAGTGACTATACTGTTGATGTTAACATACTTCCATATATTACATCTGTTGATCCCTATAGTTTTGACCAGCCTCCAACTGTAACTCAATCAAGTTCAGTGACTACTTCTGACTGTCAACCAACTATTTCCTGTGAAAGAACTCAGCCAAGCTCTTCTATAATGCTTCTTCTTCTATGAGTAACTCTACTAACAATCAACCTGCACAAGCTCTAGACTCTATGGAAGTCATCTCCTCGATTTTTCCTACAAATAACACCAGTCCTGATATGATTAGTTCGCCTCCTCTACAACAACTAGGTGACTCCAAACTAAGACAAAATGTGCATCCTATGATCACCAGATCTAATGCACCTCTTCTCAACCACACTTCTCGATATGTGATGATTGTACAAGCTATACCTGAGATACCTCGCTCCATCAAGGGTGCTTTAAAATGCCCTCACTGGGTCCAGGCTATGAAAGATGAACTTACTGCACTAGAAAAAAATTCTACCTGGACTCTAGTTCCTTGCCCCTCTCATGGTCTTGTTGTCGGCTCTAAGTGGGTCGTCAAATCTAAGCTAAAAGTTGATGTCAATTTAGAAAGGCTCAAGGCATGTCTGGTGGCCAAGGGATACAGTCAAGAAGAAGGTGCAGAATACATTGAGACATATAGTCTCGTTGTGAAGGCTACCACTATTCGCGTGGTTCTCACTCTGGATGTACCTTTACCTGGAAGCTCGTGCAAATTGAAATCTACACTGCCTTCCTAAATGGTGATCTATTAGAGCCAGTGTTTCTTGAACAACCTCCTGGTCTGACTAACATGTCCTATCCCAACCATGTTAGCAAGCTTAATCAGGCTCTCTATGGCCTTAAACAAGCTCCATGAGCCTAGTTCAACAAACTCAATGATTTTCTTCTCGAGTTTGGTTTCTTCTATAGCAGTGTTGATCCCTCTCTCTTCTTCTATTACCACCAAAAAATGTCATCTAATTGCTTCTCTATGTTGATGACATTATTCTCACTGGTAATAGCACATATCTTCTCACTCACTTCCAGCATACTCTAAGTGCTGCTTTTAATATTTGAGATCTTGGTAACTTGTCCTTCTTTCTGGGCATCCAAGTTTCTACATATGCGTCTGGACTCCTACTTAGTCAAGAGAAGTATATTGCAGATGTTCTTCGAAAACATGATATGAGTGACTACAAACCATCTTCAACACCAATAGCACTCAACTTTCAAAAAATTTCTAATTCTCCCAATTTTTTGGATGCTCAACTCTATTGACGACTGGTGGTTCCTTACAGTATATAACCATCACCAGACATGATATCACATATGCAGTGAACACTACCTGTCAGTTTCTTGATTCACCACTCAACATCACTTTCTTCTTATTAAATGCATCCACTGTTACTTAAAGGGCTCACTCTCTGCTAGCCTATCTATTCGACTAGCTATGCCTCTTACTCTCACTACTTTCAGTAATTTAGATTGGGCAGGATGTCCTTCTACCAGATGCTCTACAACTAGCTTCTGCATCTTTCTAGGCACCACTTGTATCCCATGGAGTGCCAAAAAGTAGACTGTAATTGCTCGTTCCAGTTGTGAAGCTGAGTACAGAGCCTTAGCAACCAAAACAGCTGAGTTTACATGGATTTCCTTATTTCTTCGTGATCTTCATATTCCTCTACCCCATCCAGCTAAGCTTTTCTGTGACAATCTTGGTGCTCTTCAGCGATTTTTCAACCAAGTTTTTCATGCTCGAACAAAACATGTCGAGATTGACTATCATTTCATACGACAGAAAGTTACACTATAGCATATTGTAACTACTCACATCACATCATCGCAATAACCAACTGATGTCTTCACCAAGCCTCTCACCAAGTATGTTTTCCATTTACTCTGGCTCAGAATGGGACTTCAGCTACCCTCGTCCAATTTGCACGGGGGGGGGTATTGGATGATATATAGCTTCCTACATGCTTGATAAAATTCCTTAGTCAATCTTGTACTTGTATTTCTCGTTAGTTTCCTTTGTTGTATATTACTTGGGCTTCAAGTTATGGGCCATGCCCAGTTGTATATATATACTCTATTGTAATACAAAGAAAGTGATGATGTGAGCCAATTTACCCAAGATCACTTGTGTGTGTCTCTATTTGAATAGAACAATACTCATTTCTCTCCTGCCTCTCTCTTTCTCTTGATTTCTCTCTCTCTCTCAATCCCTTTCAATCCTATATCTAGGGTTTCATCTTCTAAACTAAATTAGGATAGTTATACAATAGTCATACACTCCCAACTTAAAGCATCTTGATGAATCTCATAGGGGTTACCATTTGAAGATATTATAGAAGAATTTTCCTTATTTTTAAAGGAACTATAGACTTGATATAAGCTACACTTTGAGCGATTGGGCCCATCACCACCTCCATTGGTGACATCAATCGAGTGTCCTTCATATCTGGATTTGAAGTCATTACCACTACATATGAAGTTTATATTCCTAGTGGTGGTAGGGAAGATTCAAGTGATTACCTCTTCCTCATTGAGTGTCTTAGAGGAGTAGCAATTAATAGATGTAATCAAGAACCACTATGTAACATTTGAGTTATCAATAGCATATATCAAGGGAATTTCTCAAATTCTTTGCTAACATAAAACTCCACTCAGACTGAAGGATCCAAGCCAGTGGTTCAGCCTTTGAGGAGATTAAATCCAATCAAGATAAGGTGGTAAAAAAATAGGTAACCAAACTCATGTCAGCATGTATAATTTATGCAAAATTTCTAATTCTAAATGTGTAACTACGACATTGGTGGTTCTAATGAGACGTAATATAATGTCTTACACAAATGAGGAAATGAGTTAGTGTCTACAAGGCTAATGATGGATTGAACTATTTACATGTATTACCTCTATCTCAATGACCATTGTTTGGTCAATAACAATTTTTTGATAGAGTTTGAGGATCAAGAGGAGTCTTCCTTCACTCATCCTAATGGCAAATTTTCCTAACACCACTTGTCATTTGGATTTTGCAATGTGCTTACAACCATCCATAGGTACATGCTCGCCATTTCTAAGATAATGGTGGAGGAGTGCCTCTGATTTTCATTGATGAATTTTATGTGTATGGGAAGTCTTTTACAGGTTGCCTATCGACTATAGATTGTGTGAATAGATCCCTCACATTTTGGATTAGGATAAATGCTATATGATGGTAAACTAGTGGATAGTCTTGAGAACAAGGTGTCCGAAAAGGGTATGGGGTTATCTTATTTAAAATTGAGGTTATCTCCAAGATTTCTCCAACATCCTTGGTGAAGACAATAATGACTTTCTTAGGACATGTGTGTCTACACATCCTTCTCCAAAAGTGTTGAAATAATCCTTTTGATCTTAAAAAATCTTTGACATAGAGGTTAGGGACAAGGCTGACATTCAAAATATTGTGGCAAACCTTCTCTCTCATATGGGAAGAGTTGATGAGACTAGCTTAGAGGTACCCATTCAGGAGACTTTTCCCGATGAGTACTTATTGAAGATTGAACATTGTGACCCTTGGTTTGACATCATTATGAACTATCTAGAAATTTGAGTGATGTCTAATGATTGGAACTCTCAAGATACAGAGAAATACTTTCATTCTTTGCACTATTTTGTTTGGGATGGCCACACCCTATTGAAATAGTGTAGGGATGGAATTATGAGTTGACCACATCATATTGAAATTGTGTGGGGATAGCATTATAAGTTGTGTGCCTGGGTGGGACATGGAAACAATTCTTTCTCATTGTTATTCATTGCCCACATGGGTCATCATAGAATGTCTAGAATAGAAACTAAGGTTTTTGGAGTGTGGATTTTACTAGTTGTCCTTATCAAGGATGCATATAATTTTATAAAAGGTGTGACGTGTGTTCGCAGCGTGTCAACTTATTAAGAGTATTTGAAACACCCACAGTTATAACTCTGGAAGTTGGGATTTATGATTTATGGGGGATTAATTTCAGGGGGGTATTTATGTCTTTGAATTCAAATCTTTATATTTTTCTAGTTGTTGATTATGTATCCAAGTGGGTGGGGGTCATACCCACCCACACCAATGATCCACAAGTAATATGTAGGTTTGTGAAGAACAACAATTTTTACAAATTTGGGGTCTTATATTAATAATTTTCGATAGGGTTTCACATTTTATGAATCACCAATTTGGTGCCATGTTCACATCGTGTAGGTACACCCTACCATCCCCAAATTTGTGGTCAAGTTGAGGTCTTTAATAGGGAGGTGAAGATGATTTGAAAAAAAAAATTCTTTTATACAATGAACAATTGGAGTATTCTACTAATTGATTTGTTTTGGGCAGATAGGACTTCTCTCCAGATTCCCATTCGTACCACACCCTATAGGCTAGTTAATGGACGATATTTCCATTTGTTGATTGAATCAAAACTTGAGTCTATGTAGGTTCTTAAGAAGTTGACTTTTTATTTATATTATACATATGAAATCACAAATCAGAGTTGAATGAATCATATGAGTTTCGAATAAAATGTGTATGCGTATGTGAGATTGTAGAAAGAATGTTCATTTTAGACACATTCTTAAGAGTATTTTTATTTTAAATGAGAATGTAGTTGCACCTGAGAAAATAGAGATCTAGATAGGTGGCTCCCTACACTATTATCTAGCCATAAATCCATGGAGTTATATAGGTGAGCGACGAATCACAAGTTTTTGAGACCAATGAGCATTGGCTGAACCACTACAATGGATAGAGATTTAAAAGAGCTTAATATATTTACCTTCCCTTGATTTGATGAGATTAGTCATTCCTACAACCTTAAACAAGGTGGGAGGTGACTCAAATGTTTTGTTTGCATTTTAATAGATTTCATCTTGCATTTGTATCATTGAGTTCGATAATTTTAATGGTTATATAAGATTCTTGATGAGTTTGTTACTTGCGCATCAACAGAGCGAGGTCAATATCACCAACTTTCTTGTTTGTGGAACTAACTCCACATCAGTGAGTTGTTGTGATTTTGAATGTTAGAACTCAGTTTTACAAATTCCAAATTGGTGGCACTAACTCATACTTTGGCATGGCAACTTTTAAGATGATTCTACATGTGCTTTCGGTGACATCAAAATAACCCTCAGTACAATTGATAATATTATTAGTTCATATTGACAGAATGAATTATTTCTTAAGAGACTTTACCATCGAATTCCAAGTTGGTGGCACAAACCTAGCACATGGAATTCATTGATTCTCTATAGGAAAATCTCAGTTGCACCAACTCTCTAGTTGGTACCACAAACTTGAACTAAATTTCCATTGACCATCCTTTGTAAATACTTACAAGAGATTCTTTGTGGCACCAAAAAAATGAGATTATGGTTGTTTAGTATGCTTCTACATGTAAATTTCAATGGAACTGACCCTTTGATTGGAACCATCAACATCATTTTAATTGATTACTAATCGATCATTACAGGAGGTTGCAATAAAATCTTGGCAGCACCAACATGCCAGCTGGTGCCACCTAAACCAAGGTTGCAAGTAACCTGTGTCTCTCAATCCAAAAAACAAAAAAACATGAATCTAACCACAATGAATTCTAGTATTCGGGTTACCCTTTGAGTTCACACTGTCGAGTTTTGTCAGTATTATCGACATACAGAAAATTGTGTGTCGATACATTGTTCAATTCGATACATCTATACGGAAAATTCTATTCAATGCCCCACATTCCATTGATTCACTACTCTATATGGTAAGACACCATATTGACTTATTTTCTCCATTCCTTAATACTCATGGAACTACATTCACAAAGATGATATCTTTGGACATAGAAATGCAGATACGATGATGTTGTGATTCACTCAGTAGATATCGAAGCTCCATGTTATCTCTCTTGTTTAATTTATTTGTTTATTAATCAATTTCATTTTTGAATTTTTACCTTTGCATAACTGGTTGCTTTGTCAAATCAGGATGGTTAGGATGATGTACTTTACACATGTGTCCTTATTTTGAATATTTAAACCAAATTCAAAGGGGTATTGTTCAAGGACGAGCAATATTCAATCTTATGGGGATTTATGTACACATATTGACGACAACTTTGTAGGGTATTTTAGGATTATTTTCATATAAAAAATCTAGTATCTACATTGTTCATATACATGTTTCCTAAATATCATGTGATAGATCTTGTGCATATGTTTTATCTATTGTTAATACAATTGGTTCAAACTTATTATATATTATTATCTTGTAATAAATTATTCATTTTATTTTAGAAAAATGAATTGCAAATTATAGAATGTCGACACCACTGATGTGGATAAAAAGAGGCACACTTAGATAGTCATCTCCTATGAACTGATATAATACTTGATGCCACTGAGATGCTAAGTCGACACCACTGATAATCATCTCAGTGGTTTCGATGAAAAGGATTATACCAATGACACGCAAGGTAGTGGAACTAATATAACCCTTCCTCAGTCATGCAAATAACCAACTCATTGGCATCGACTTCCAAGTTGGTGGCATATAGATTTTCCTAATGACTGTCGATACATAAATCATATCAAGCAGTTCATTTGATAAGTTGTGATTTAGCCTCTCTCATCAAAACATAAGTGGATGGTCAAACGGAGGGCATCACCTATTTTATGAGAGACCAAATGTGAAGTAAAAAGAAACATGGAGATGTGGATCAAGGATCATCGTAACACCTTCGAGGAGAAGTTCATGGTTCAAATGTTGTTCAATTGAAACAATTTTTGTAGGGAATCAACCCCATACATGTCTATAGGGGTTTCTTCATTTTTTATGTTATTCTTCTTCTCTGAACATTCTTTTGATATCATGTTCAACATAGGGGCTAAACCCCATGTTATTTAGCATCCTGGAGTATCCTGGTGTTGAATTTATGTATGCATATATTTTGTTTAATGTAGACTTTTTGTTTTAGGTTTTGATAATGGAAATTCATTGAATTGCCATTTTTGTGTTTGCTCACCCTAAATATGTGTCAAATTGTTAATTACTGTGAGAGTGTGATCAGTGATTATTGATGCCATATCAAAATATTCAACAATACACTGCTAAGCGGGCTAACTATTGTGAGGTCCATTGTTTAGAGTGAAGTTATAATGTTCAACCTTCTATACTATTCTTGTCTAAGTAAATTAGTAATTAGGCTAAAGAGTGTAGTACACTGTGAGAGCAGGTAATGCAAGATACATATTCCTAATCCACAAAAATAGAGTTAATTTATGTTAAGTGAAGAAAACCCATGCATTAACAAAAATGTGGTGGAACTGGTGTCCTAAAATTCCCCTTAGTCTAATCTTCAAACCTTTTCAATTCATTGTTCTTTACTTTGAGTTTTGTTTATTCAACCCAATCAACTATTTCCTTAGGTAAGATCATCTGCTTTAGGTTGTAGTAGTCCCTAGCCATCCCAATTTTCTGAGATTGACAATGTGGGCATCTTTGGGTCTCGTAGTACTTTGACATGTACATTTTCATATTACATGTACATTTAAGTGGTGTTAGACTACAATTGTTGTCGGCATCCATGGGTGTACCTGCATAATGATGCCCAGCTTCATGAATATGATTTTGATAGTCAACATCATTAAGACATCATCACCCCAAGAGGAAAAGAATAAACAAAGTTTTTCTTAAAAAATTACAAGGACCACCACGACCCTTGGTTGGAAGAATAGTTGTTGAATACCAATGAAGATGCATGGTATTTTAAAAATATGACTCTAATTTTTTCCAATTGATGATGAAGAAGAAGAACCAACCCAGATGAAGGTACTAAATTCAATGCCTATGGAAGGAACTGACCTTAGTTTGAGATTTGTTTCTCTCAAATCACACTTTGATTATAGTTTTAGTTTGATACTTTCCAAAAACATAGACAGTCATACTTTGTACTTTGTTGTTTGTGATTTACATTAAGATAGGAACATAGGTAAGAAAGTTTCATATAATACAAACAAGTGATAACCAAAACTCAATGAAGAGATGTCATCTAATCCAGGGAATAAGTGAAAATAACCAGAATAGAATGGTCATTATGTTAAGCGGCCATGACATCATGGCCACTTTTCCCAATTCGCTATGGTTGCAAGAGAAAGAAAAATGATAACCTTCATTATCCTAGATGGTTGTGACCTCACTTCATCACCATGAGTACATTAAGATTCTTCAAGCTTTCATTGATCATATATTTGTACCACTCTAAGAGAAATTCCATGTTGAGGATGCCAAGATTCTAAAGGTTGGAGTGGTAGGGTGGTAAGCCCTTTTTATTTTGTCCTTTTGTCCTAAATTTTCAAATGATCAAAGAGTTTTAGTAACCATCATACTTGTTCAATGACATCATTTTATTACACCTTACACACTATCATGTCATTTAGCCTTTTTTTGCAAATTTTTTAACTTTCTTGAACTTTTTTCCATGCCACTCGTCCACTTTCATCACATGTAGGTTTTGACAATCTCTTATGTGTGGTTAGTTATACTTTGCTTTCTTATAATATCTTGCTTTATGTCTTAGATCTTGTTGGGAATAAGGGCTTCCCCTGGCACCATTTTGCCAACTTGCCCAAACTTGAAGCATTTTGTCCAAAGTTTATTCTACATTAATATCTACCTTGTTTGACTGAAAAACTTAAATTGAATGACCAATGATAGTTTCACTTCCTATAAAAGTTGATTATTACTAAATCTTTTTAGAAGCTGGAATTATATGATGGACGATATTTGCACTTCCTTTAGCACTTGATTATGACAAAATGATTTGTGATTTAAAATTTGTACATGTTTTTTACTTCTATTTTGAAATTTTAGACTATTTAGTTGAAAATAAATAGAGGCAAGCCATAGACGTTAGGGTTATTTAAATCTTTTGAAAGAATATTTTTTTATAAAATTTCTCATTCATCATGATTTTGTTAATTTCATGTGAAAATTGATTAGCTTAGCTTGCATGACAGAGACTTTATGTGAAGATCTACATCAAGAGACAGCTCTTTTAATCCACTTCCTTTCATCATTTCTTATCCCTCCTATTCATGAAAAGATGCAAACGCACAAAAATAGTAAGTCTTGACCACCTCTAATATCTTTGAGTGGCCACAACTTCCTCCCCTCTACTTCACCATATGCCCTACCTACTCCAACATAAAGGAAAAAGAAAAATACAGAAAATAAAATAAAATATGTTCTAGTAAAATCACATCGTACTGCACCCATTATCTAATTGCACACCTATTGGAATAGGAAACATCAAACCTAAAACATCTTGCCCTTATATATAGAGATGTAGGTTATGTGGAGTGGATTTCCTTTTAAGTTTAAATGCATGTAAATGAAACAACATCCATGACTTCAAAACAAATTTCCAAAGATAAAACATTCTACACAAAGCCTTATGAATATCATATCACTAGCATAAAGCTTAGTACTCTATATGTGAATTATTTGTGATTTGTGATTTTAATGCATTTGGAATGTGTTACAATATATAAGAGAGATGAATAACATGTATGAATCCATTCTTGCATTTAGTTGTTCAGTAAATATAATTTGTCATTTCTCATTTTAATTTGAATTGAAAAGAGAGATTTAGTCAGAGATCACTTGAGGACAAGTATGTTTTAATCATGGGGTGGTGATGAGGTCCTGGTTTGGCAATCCATCTTATGCTATTGTTCTCCTAATTCACAACAAGATATGTAGATGCATGCTATTTCTGAATAAATATCATTTATTTCCCAATGCAATTACTATTTCCCTTTCATGTTTTATTGGTACTTTGACACTTATTCATGGAAGGAAGAAAAAAAGGTTGATCCTGGGACTTCACCGACCATGAAGGAGCCAAAAATGAGACTTAAACCGAACCCAACCCACCCCATGTGGTAAAATTACAATGAAACAAGAAACACCATAGATCAACATTAAGAATATCAAAGTGCATCTTATGCCCCCAAGAATGATCAAGCTATAGAACCAACAAGAAGACAAAAGCAATGCAACCCCAAATACACCTCAAACATTCTAAGTCTGAAGTATAACACACCTAAAACATTGAACGGCCATTGTAGCATCATAGCCAGAATTGTCATTTTATCCAAAATGGTCATTCCACATCCATGAAAAATGGTAGTTCCATCCCCGAATGAAAATTCCACCTCACCTAACCATTTAGTCCCCTGGGCCAACATGACCATTATACTTCTAGAATGGTCATTCTCCCCCAAAACCCTACTACTTCCTATAGACTATTTCATAAACTACCCACACTTAACCCCATCCACCCTATTCCCCTATATATAATAAA
This sequence comes from Alisma plantago-aquatica, assembly GCA_963693085.1. Taxonomy (NCBI): domain Eukaryota; kingdom Viridiplantae; phylum Streptophyta; class Magnoliopsida; order Alismatales; family Alismataceae; genus Alisma; species Alisma plantago-aquatica. The sequence continues at coordinate 676,497,685 of OY856409.1, forward strand.
GTTACGGTTATGAAAGAATTTACCACCTCCTAGATATTGCACTTGTCACCTATCAACCCCTACCCTATTCCACCTCCATACCCTCTAAAACCCTAACTTTTTTGGGTTTTGGCTATTCTACCTACATTTTTTAGGCTTTTCAACCTTGGGGAGGGTAGTTCTTAGTTATCTACATCTTGAGAAGAAGGAGAATACTTCATTGAGCTCTATTGCATTTTAATTCTCTTATTCTTTTATTATTTCTTTGACTATGAGTAGATAAACTTCATTCTGGCTATTTGTGGGCAATAATATGTAAGTATGCTACCATGTTGGGAAATATTAGTGCACCAAATTCTTATTTCATTACCTAATATGGATTATTGCTTATTCTCCTTCATACATCTTGTGATGGTTGTTTTCAGGTATGGAACCATCTAACGAATAAGCAAAAATTGATGATTTTGGGCTTTTAGGTAGAGAAACTCCTATGATCCCTAGTGAAACAGTAGATATATTCTCCCCCTTCCCATTTGTCTCTCCATTTCCCTAGTCCTAGGTGAGAGATCTAAGTGTCAAGGTGTACATTCTCATATACATTTAGTCAAATGCTTGTTTAGTAGTTAAATGGATCTAGTGGAAGGTGAAATACTCTTCACCTATGATCTACCCCAATTAATGCCCTTATGTGAGGAGAAGTCCATCCAAGAACCTAGAATTAGAAAATTTACATCTATTCATAGCTATTCCTTAGTTAATAGAGCCCCATAACGGTAGATGGTGGTGATAGGGACTAGTTCCCCTATACACTACTGTAACATCCATGTCCATCTAATATAATAGGATGCATGTTATATATTGATCCTTGTTGTTTTTTTATAGGTAGGTATTTGTTACATGTTTGTGCATGAATGAGACCCTCTACAATGTTTATTGTTGCATACCCCCCTAAAAAATCCTACTGTCCCTTCTACTTGCTTAAAATCTAGTTTTCTGTGTTTCTAGTTACATTTCTTTGTTTATGTATTTCACTCCCTAGTTGATTATAATTAGTTCTTGTTAGATTAAGTAGTGAGTCTTAGTTGCCTAAGTTAGGTTTGCTTAGTAAATTACTTAGCGTATTTCTTGCTTGCATTTTAGCTCAATTTCTAGTTTATCTTAGCTAATTTCTCTTACTTTCTCTCTCTCTCTCTTATTAGTGATTGACATAACTAAGTATATATTTTATTCTAGTTTTTTTAGTTAGAATTTATCGAGTAGGTTTAACTTACATTTAGATTCTTTATTTCCTTCATTTCTTGTTTGTTCAACTTCACATCATCCAAATTCCCAATCAAAACCTAAAAATCCTAACTCCTTGGTCCTATAACCTAAATAAATAATCCTAGCTAATTTTCCTATCCCACTCATTGTGCATCTATCCTTTACTTGCCTACTGTCCACACTACAATATGAGCCACTTGCACTTGTAAGATAGTGCTCTTTCTATCAAAGAGTGTGTTGATTAGTGCCCTTACATTTACAAATCTTTGTTATCCCAATGTGCCTCAATACAAGGGCATCAATTATGATTTCGTATCCAGATGCTGCCTATGCTTTAAACATAAAGCAAATCCAAATCATATCATAATTGAATGTGACTTCACAAAAACTTTTGGAAGGTTTCCTTTCATAAGTGTAACACTAAAATTTTGGAAACATTAAACATTTAATCTTAACAAAGGGAAAGATCAACATTCAACTTTCCTAACAATCTATGCTATATTGATGGAATACAATCACAAAATCTTCTGTAAATGAGTTCTTGACAACATAGTAATTTGGGAAAGAATCTATGCAAAATTGTGATCCTATATCTTCCTAACCCCTTCCTTTCATTCAATTTTGTAGTTTAGCTATGCAAATTGGTTTATAAGTATATATAAGTTTCTTAAGTGGTTCAAGTAAATTTTTCTTACTAGCTTTTTATAACTTATTTGTTTGCACTTAAATGAAAAGAAAAAAAGAGGCAGCATGCTTGGAGAAAAAAATTAACATAAATAATTCATCCATAAATTTTGGAAACGTACAACGCTTAATCTTAACAAAGGGAAAATATCAACATTCAAGTTTCCTAACAATTTTTTCTATATTGATGGAAGACAATCACAAAATCTTCTGTAAATGAGTGCTTGACAACATAGTAATTTGGGAAAGAATCTAGGTAACATTGTGATGGTCTATCTTCCTAACCCCTTCCTTTCATTCAATTTTGTAGTTTAGCTATGCAAATTGGTTTTTAAGTATACATAGGTTTTTTGAGTGGTTCAAGTAAAGTTTTCTTACTAGCTTTTTATAACTTATTTATTTTCACTTAAATGAAAAGAAAAAAAGAGGTGGAATGCTTGGAGAAAAAAATTAACATAAATATTCATCCATAAATTTAACTTTTTTTTTGTAAAACGTAATGAATGTCATATAATATGGCTCTACTTTCATTCAAACATTACAAGATGAATTTATGTAATGGTATTTATATTCCTAAGAAAAACTATTTTTATTGGTGTTACCTAAATTCTACTCTTTATTTAAGAAAATTCTTTGTAGAAATAGAATAACATATTATTTATGAAAAGAACATTTTATTATAAAAACCAGGTTTGTGATACATTGTGGGGGGGGGGGGCAAATCATTGCATATAGATGAGAGAGTAAAATCATCTTGAATATAGTATAAATGAGCATGAAAATCAAATGAGAACTTTGATTTTGAATAGTAACGTAAAAAACAATGAGGTAAAATTATTTTCCCCCAATATTTAATAATTCTAATATACTTAAACGATGATGATGATATATCAAGAATCATCTCAAACAATAAGAACTTTTTGCATGGAATGTAGACTTTATGGAAAATTTCCTTTTATAACATAGAATAGACTAAAACATTCCCCATGATGTATATGTAGATCAAATCGAATTTTAGTTGGTGGTATTGGATTTCTAGAAGCTTTGTAGATTCTTTGTTGTTGGTCTAGTATTATTTGGTATCCATATACTCCATGAAATTAAATATGTTTTCCTTTGCATGTAGAGGTCAGATGAATTCTTTTCTTACTTATCCCATGGGAAAGCTCTTCCTATTGTGTTGGCATTTAGTTTGGTGTTTCCTTGTTTTGTAAGTTTTGGTCATTTAACTTCTCTTTCCTCATATTTTCTTTATATGCATACTATTTTAACCCCTAGATTGCTCTTCTTCTTTGTGTTCATCACCTCAATTTCTATATAGACATCAATTACTTATTTCCAAACTTTAATTCTTCTTGGTTTACTCACATTCCTTCTCTTTATGCTTTTATCAAAGAAACCAATTGTTAAAATCTTTATAGTTAGGGATACAAAAAAATGTGGGCAATCAGGTGAAATTAAAAAAATGTTCCAGGACCCCTCTATTTCTATCTAAACAAGTTTGAGTCATAGTTACATAGTCTGGCATAAACAAGAAAAAAAAAGATAGGAATAAATGAAAAGAGCACAAGAAAATGGGGAATGAGATGGTGGCATACCCTTACTTGTGTTAGAGTTGTGGCTAATTAGTATGTTTATATTATAAACACTGAAAAACTTATACCTTAGCCTTGCCTATAATCATTTATCTAGTAGGGTTAACCAATTATTAGCTTAAAAATGTAACAAATAATGTATCTTATGGGGTACACCTAAAAGATATATATTGAAAATAAACATTGTTTCAATAAAAAATCTAACTACATTAGTTAATGATTACTAATAAACAATCCATTATTCTTCCTTGTTTTCACTGTAAATTCTTTAATGTTATACTAAGCATATAATCACATTACTGGAATAAAATTATACTTAATGTTACGAAAGAATTATTTTCGATATTGTTTGGGTTTTTTATTTTTAGGATCAATTAACAAGTAACATGGATAGGGTACATGTGATGAGGCTACATGGGAAACATATATATTGGAGGGGTAAAATATGTTTACCCTTACATTTCCCAACAAGATATGGGTGGTGGTAAACATGTTATATCCTACCCATTTATAGGTGTATGAGACATGTATTATAGGGTATGTTGTAGGGCTAAGGAATATTTAAACACTTTGTATTTAGTGATTTTCTAAGTGAAGAAAAATCTTTTAATACATAAAAAGTAGAAAAAATATAGTAGGGTCAAATGAACTAAATTGAATCTGTAAGACCCCTGACATGTGCTTTGGATTAACCCTATTTTCTTTGGATCAATTCAATGCTTAGAACCTTTCTCTAGTCCTCTGAGACGTTTTTAGAGATTTTGGAGAGTTTAAATCTCCAGTTTGAGCTTGTTTGGATGATGTTTGTGCTTTATGTGTTTGTTTTGGGTCAAATTGCAATTTACCCATTTGTGAGGGTTATCTTGCAATTTGCCACATCTAGAGTGTTTTTTATCTTTCTTGGCTTCATGAGAGAGAGTGTGATGCTTTGAGGCACCTTGGTTGGGCCTTGGTTGAGTGGTGACACCCTAGTGGTGATTAGGGTTGTAGGGTTTGCTTGGTTTCAGCCCATGTGTGCTTTGTTGGTTGTCTCGACCCTTATCTCAACCCAGGTGGGTGTTAGGATGTTTCTTGTCCTAGATACCATCCTTGGGTGTGCCTTGTCTCAACCGTCATGGTTTATGGCAGTTTGGGTTGAGACATATTGTCCTTTTGTGGAGTGTCTCGACCTAGTGTGCATGGTGACCTTTTTGTCTTGACTAGGGTGATGTTTTGTTCTTGTTTCAACCTCCTTTAAAGTGTCTTGAATAAAACCATGTGTTGGGGACCCAAGAGGTCGAGACCCAACATAGGTTGTATCACCATCTCATGCATGCAAGGTTTAAGTGGTTGCATGATTATTTCTTGTGTGGACAAGTGTCCCTTGAGTGTCTTTAGGTGTTGACACATCATCCCTAACCCTACCTCCCTCCTTCTTTGCTATACAACCCCTTTTCTCTCCATGCAAGTGAACCTTTCGACCCTATTCCTTCTTCACCATATCATGCTCAGCCTTGGATCTTGGTGGAGCAAGGAAAGCTTATCTTGTGGTTGGGATCCCTTGCATGTGGTGATTCTTACTCACCTTTAACCTTGGTAAGTAAATGTCTTTCTTTTCTGTCTTTTCCTTAGATATTCTACCCCATATTCTTCTCTTTTCTTGGCCTTAGACTATGTTTTGACATGGTGGTCGTTCCTGAGAGTAAGACCCTCATCACAAGGGTCATCGACCATGTTTTGACAAGGCGACACCCAAGTGAGAGGGAGTTTCTTATCTCTTTTTGTTGTTCTTTCCTTGGTTCATATTAGGGTTTCTCTTTCCCTTTTATTGAGCTATATTTTTACCAAGGTGCTCTTCTTTTTATGGTGACCTTGTGACAAAAGTATTTATCTTGTTTGGAGCTTCTTTCCTTCTTAGAGCTTGATTCTCTCCAAATTAAGCGGGTGATATAACCCTCTACCCTCTCTATTATTGCATTTTTCTTTACATGCACGTTGTTGTTTCTCTCTCTAAAATGTACCCTTTATATGCTAATAGATGTTACCATGATCTAAGACTTGAATGGTAGTAGTTGTCATGCATGGTTTGCATGGAATATGAAACCCTAATTTCTATGTGTATGTTTCCTAAGTGATTTTGAGAGGATGATCTAGCATGCATCTTGAGCCTTGGTCTTGTCACCATGTTTTAGGTTCGATCATTATGTTTTCCTTGGATCTTTAGATGATTTCAAACTTGTGTATGTTTCAGTTTTCTCTAAAACGTACCCTTTATATGCTAGTAGATGGTTACCATGATCTACGACTTGAATGGTAGTAGTTGTCATGCATGGTTTGCATGGAATTCGAAACCCTAGTTTCTATGTGTATGTTTCCTAAGTGATTTTGATAGGATGATATAGCATGAATCTTGAGCCTTGGTCTTGTCACCATGTTTTAGGTTCGGTCATTATGTTTACCTTCGAGCTTTGGATGATTCCACACTTGTGTACATTTCAGTTTTCTCTCCCCTAAGTGGTTTTTTCTTGAGGATCTTCATAGACCTTGTTCTTGGGTTTTATGATCTTGAATCCATGAATTTTGATCTTGTGATGACTGCTTTTCCCATTGCTTATCTTTGTTTTGGTTAAGACAACCTTTGCTTTAGGTCAAGACACACACTTCGTAATGTGGTAGAAACATCTTGCGTTGGTTTTGGGCCCAGACATGAGTGTGATTTGTCTTGGATCGTAACACCAAGTATTGCTTGGGTTGTGATACATTGGTTTTGCTCTGGTTGTGATGTGTTTGGCATTTTTGGGGTGTTAACCAAGTGTTTTGGTCCTTGTCTCAGCCAAAACCCTAACCATAATGGGTTAAGGGTCAAGATGTTTATGTGGGTATGTTTTTTCGCGGTCGCAACATTGCGTTTGGCTTTGGTTGTGATGTCTGGTCGTGCTGCTATCGATCGGGACACCTAACCCTAGTGTCATTCACAATGCTTTGCCTTAGTCTCGATCAAGGATGGTCCTTGTTTGAGGGGTCGATACATGTTGGGCATGTGGTGGTCATGACCAGTAGTGATGTGTCTCGGTCGCTACCACGTGTTGGTGCGTCATGGTCGCAACCATGTGCTAGCGCGTCGTGGTCGCTACCAAGTGATGGTGCATCGTGATAGTGACCATGTGTAGGTCTTTTCTAGTTGAGACACACATGTGTGAATGGTTGAGACCTCTATGTGTGATGGTAGGTTGTGATACATGTAAACTTAGAATGTAATTTCACATACATATGACAGTGATACCTAGTGTTGTTAACATAAGACTCTAAGCATGGTTAATTAATGATGTTCTTTAATCCTAGTATACTCCAAGAAAGTGGGAGGTTGTGTGCCTAGGGTTTTATGATTACTTATTCTATAAAACCCTAATCAGCCATGTATGGAGATCTAACCCTAATGTTGGGCCATGTGATGTGTTTTCTTCTCTCTCTTGAAGTGGTTATTATATTATGCTATTTTCCCTCTCCTATTTATAAGCCCCTAACCTTGAAAGTGGCATGCACATGAATATCATAGCTTGTGTATGTTATGGTGATGATCATATGTCATAGGGTAATTGCTATGAGCCTTCATGAGAACATACTTATGTGATGGGTCCTATGATCTGATGCTGCCTTGATGTCTATTGTGAGGTCATATCCTTTAGTGATGTAATTGAGGGATTAATATCCCACCATGACGTGATATTGGTGATAGCCTTGTGAATGATAGTGTTACAAGTATCATGTGGTGATGATGTGATTTTTTCACCCCTTATACATTTTATATCTTCTGGAGTTACACCTTTCCCTTTTCTTTATAGAAATTGTTTTGGATATATACGTTGCAACTTGATTGATGTTAAAAGATACTCAATTGGATTAATTAATCAAGTGAAACCCTAATCATGTAGGTTCCATGTGCTATAGATCCTTACCAGTGTCAGCTTTAATTATTGGATTGGTGAAACAAGTATAATTCGGAGTGCATATTTTTTAATATGTGGGGGTGCAAGACGAGTATCTCCTTGCATCCACAATTATAGGTTGTGAGTGATACAACCCTATTTTAGGGATTCATCTTGTGTCCTTTTGTATTATTATCACATCAATACATGCTCTAATGCAAGTTAATTCCCCTAATGTGTGGTTTTATGTCAAATGCACTTATGGATGGTTTTTTCATGTTTTTGTAGGTACTTTGAGCACTACTTGATGGAAGGGAGAGAGGAAGATTGAATCTAGGGTTTCCCCAGGCTTGATGGAGCCCAAAATGTGGCCAAAACCACTCCCAACCTACCCTAAATGATCAAAGAATACATTGAAGCAATAATCTCCATGGATGAAAAAGTTCAAGACCAATATGCAAGGGAAGGACCCCAGAATGGTTGTGCTACAATGGAATGGCCGTTCTGGTACATGCCCTAATCAATAGAACCTTCAAAAAATGACACAGAATCCCAACAGGCCCGTGCTATCCCATAGGCCCGTGTTGTCTAGAACGACCGTGCTAGCAGACCCAGATGCCCAAAATTCCCCTGTTCATTCCATTTTTCCACCATGATCGTCCCCATCCACCATGACCATTCCCACTCACTCCCTGAACGGTTGATCTTCCCAGAACGACTGTGCTACCACCCAAACCCTATATTTTTCTGCACTAAAATTCCTATATTACACCCACTTTACCTAGTGCTTCTCTACCACCTATATATACCTAGGGGAGGCTATAACACAAGGTTAGCATCCCTATCCACCCCTTAGCTACTCTAGAGCATTCATTACTCTCCTCCTTGCATTCAATCCATTCACCTACCTTCCACCTTCTATTTCCACTCCATTTCCACCATAAGACCCTAGTTTTCTTAGTTTTCTACCATAACTCCCTACATTTCGATACTCTTCACCCATCTTGGAGGAGGGAGGACGTTCGACGTCATCTAGGAGGTGAAGGAGAAGAAGCTTCTATGGGATGCATGACCTTGTACCGCTTTCTTCTTTCCTTTTTGCTCTTTTGCATGATCATGTGTAGATAAGCCCCTAGTGGTGGGTTGTTTGGGGTTAAAATGTTACTTTGATACCATGTTGGGGGAATATAACTTGTAATGAACATATTTTCATTCTATGATGATTTCTTCTTTCTTCTATCTGATTTCCCATTATCTTACTTGTGATTTGTGCTTTTAAACATGGATTGCTTGTTGTATGATGCTTGAAGACACCTCACTTCTAAAGGAAAATGGATTGTATGTGGCTATCTTAGGAATTGCTCCTAGGTTCAATTAGTGTATCCCTAGCTAGAACCCTTTTTTTGGTGACCGAGATAAACCACATCAGGTGAGCCTGACATGGTAAACTCTCGAGGCCTGAGAGGATGTGGTCTTATCACCCCCCTCCCATGCCAAATAAGTATTGATTGTCATCGCAAAGTGCCTTCGGTGAGGTTCGAACCCGGGTCCTTCATTTGGACTTACCGAGATTTTACCATCAGGGATACTATAGTCAGACTAGATAGCTAGCACCCTTGTTCCTAAATACAATTCCCTTCTCCTACAAGTAGGTGTGAGATCTAAGTAGCTAGTGTAAGAGTGATTAGTGCAATTTCCTAGAGTTTTCTAAAGGCTATATGGTGGGTAACATGAGGTGAAACACCCCCATCTCCACCCCCATTCCTACCTTTGGCTCTCAATTACCCTAATACTTCTTACCCTAGAAACCTAGACTTGCTAAGTCGTATTAGACTTATACCTAGCCCTATTTCTCGAACTGGTAGCATAGGGTAGATTCAAATAGCACTTGCCTTGTTTGGTTTGGCAACCTAGATTGAAGATGTAAAACTTGCATGCTTTGTTAACCCCCCAACTAATATCATAGATCCATTCCCAAACATCTCACCTATCCATATCCTTGCTTGAAACCCACCTTGTCCTCTTAGCTTGTTAATGCTAGTTTAGTTAACTGCTTTGTTGCTTCTTAGTAAATTGCATAGGTTTTGATGTCTAGGACTTGTTTGGGTAGTTAGTGTTCTTTTGAGCTTGCTAGTGTTAATCTTTCTACTTAGTGATAACCTAGGTTCTTGCTTGATCTTGTTCTTAACATGCCTCTTAGTTATTAATTTGCATTGCTAGTCTAGAGTATCTAGTTGTAGTTCTTGCTCCTATTTTGATAATTGTGTTGCCTTGCTCCTTAGTCTTAACTTACTTCGGTTAATTTAGGGTTTCTGGTAATCTAGTTTTCTTCTTGCCCTTAATTACATGCAATCTTAGTGTAACCAACCAAAACCAACCTTTAAACCCTAAAAACCCTACACTCTGCTTTAGGAATACAACTCACATTAATGTAGCTCTAGTGCCCCGTCTCTCCCTATGGATCCACACTTCTCTTGCTGCTTGCATATACTACAACACAACCTCATGCTCTAGCAGGTGAGGTGTGAATAATCTAAGCTAGTGTGTTAGACTAGGTCCCTTATACAAGTTTCAAAGATACATCATGTGTTGTTTGCTCACAGAGTTGCGTGTAACACCATTAGCAGAAAAGCACCATGCTTTTTGGCATCATTGCAGAGGAGTAGAGGCACTTGGCCTAGCTAGTTAGTGTATCTTAGCTTTTCCTATTGCCCTCACCATTGCTATTATTTATTCTTTGTGTTACTTTTGTATCTTGGTTTTCTAACTTGTCCTCTTTTGTTTGGTTGTGCCTTGTGTATGTGACAAGTAACCCTTTGAAGTCAAGATGGTAGATCGAGATGCACGAGCCCCTTCAATCCCTCAACCTCCCTACATGATGAAGATATTGGAAGACATGGTAAATATCATGAAGATTCATGTGGGAGGTTCTTCTAATCACTCCTCCAACTCCATGGAGGTCATTGTGAAGATGTGAAAATTCTATAATTATATGGCATTCGAAACAACCAAGGCTCCATGTTAAGATCTTACACTTCAGAATGGAAAAATCCTCCAAACTTTTCATCAAATCAACAAGGGGAAAAATTGCCAAGAGACAACTCCATGTTTGCAGAAGAATTTCTTTCACGGTTAAGAAGCCTTGACAAGGTGAAAAGGAGGTGTCCTTTCATTGACAAATCATTGATCAGCTTGAGAAAAAGCTAGACCAGATTTCCATGTCACTTGTCCTTTGTGAGGAGGGAAGAACCCCTTCCCAAACCATGGCCAACCCAAGCAATGAAAATGGTTCTATGGGTACTCCTCAAGGCATGTATTATCCACCACAAGGGCAAGTATCTACCTTGCAACAATATCAAGCTTCCCCCACCCCTTATGCTCCACAACCTCCCCAACCATAATACAACTTCCAACACACCTCACAACCACCACCACAATATCAACCACAAGAACCACCCCCATACCAACCACCTCCATAATAACCATCCTACATCCATCACAATCCTAACCCACCACCACCACAACAACCATCACATGCCCCCCTCCTCTCCATGCGCAAGTTAAGACTCACAACAATCGTCCTACATCCTTCACAATCCTAACCCACCACCACCACAAAAACCATCACATGCCCCCTCCTCCCCATGAGCAAGTGAAGACGGTTCCATCTTGAGGTGTGAGAAGGTGGTTGAGAAGTCAAAAATGAGGGAAGGAAATTTTAGAAAGAGCATGATGGAGTACCCTTACCGAAAGAGAGAGCCAAGTGCACTAGTGATTTTTCTGCACCCACCTTCTATTGAGAGTGCCAAGGGCACTAGAAAATCTATTATTCCAACTCTTTTTTAAGAAAAGATACAAAGTGTCCCATCTTCCTTTGAGATGACACCACCAAGTTCCAAAATTGCTGATCCAAGACATCCCAATGTGATATTTTTAGGTTTGCAAGTGTCCAATAGGATGGAAACCCGTCTCTTTGATGCCTATGAAGACCCAATACTCAAGGGAAGGAAAAAATATGGCATGAAAATTTTAAAGATCTTAACATTGACCAAGGAAAACACCTTATTGCTTGACATCATCAAGAAAAGCCCAACTTATGTGAGGTTCCATAATAGTGTTTTCACCTTCAAGAAGAAGATGTGAGGGAAGATTCCTAAGGAGGTCATCTTAAATGAGCTAAAAAGTTTAGTTGATGAGTATTCTTACTTTGAGACCAATGATGACAACCCGAGAGAGTAATGAAAAAAGACACTTGAGAAACTCGCATAAACCTTGGGAGGAAGATCAAACAATGAAGACATTTAAAGGAATTGTGTATGATGAGGATGAACATTTTTCTTTTGGAAAATGGTTGATTGACGGATGAACAACAAGCCTAGCTAAAGGATATAAACTTAGCACTAGTGGGACGCAACCCACGTTGGTCTGAGACTATTTCTCTCAAAAACTTTTTTTACTTGATTACACTCTCACTTTTTCCAAGAAACACACACACACACACACACACTACACTTGATAGTTTTTTTGTTTATGGATCATGTTAGTACAGGTACAAAGAAGAAAATGTGATGCATAAAGGGTCTAGTCAATGACAAGATCAAAATTGAAGAGAACATTGCAAATTAGTAGAAGATCTACAGAAAGGAGTCTAGAATGGCCGTGCTACACAACACGACTGTGTGGCTGGCAAGCCAAAACAGCTGTGTTGCTCAACACAGTCATAGTGTTCATGCCCTTCTCACCAAGGGCTACATTAATCACTCCATCTCTTGGTGGTTGTCTACCGCAACTCCATGCCCTTTACGATTCTAAACTTCTATTTCATGTTGAGGAAAACATGATTTAAAAGTTTAGGGTGGTAGGATTTTAAGTCCTTCTTTCACCGCATTTTTATCTATGTACTTTGTGCTAAATTTTTGCAAGATGATCAAATAGTTTGACTAACTTTCATACTTGTCTATCCAGACCTTGTGTGTCTGCTTGCATTCATGCATACATGTAGTTCTTTTCCATGCATTTGTGTAATTTTTCAAAAATTTTCCCTTTTTGTCATTCCATCTCACGCATTGCATCTCATGTAGATTTTTGGTATTTTTGTGTGCTTTAGTTAGGATTTCCTTCTTTATGCTTTCTTTTTCCTAAAAGTAGGTTTGGATGTGATGTAATGCAAATTGACACCATTTTGGCCAAATTTTGCCCGAACTTGAATATTCTTGCTCAATAGTATGTATCAATTGAATCTCTATCTGTTGTGATGAGAATGATTAAATATTAGATAATGTAACTTGATTTTTATGTTTTGCTAGAATGAGTCCTTTGTAGGAATTTTGCATGTGCTGCAAGCCTTTTGAAATAATTGGCTTCTTTGAATAAAAGGGTGAGTCTTGCAAGTCTTGAACATTTGAGATTTATATGTTCTATATGAAAAGCATGCAATCTACTATACTGCTCATTTTATGCATGGCTTGTTTGATTGGTGAATATTACATGGATTACCTTGCTTGAGTGAGATTATACACGAATTTCCACTATTTGTGACCACTCTTTGACTCGAAACCAATATATTAATAACATATGGTATGAACAAAAATTGAAATGTCCAAATTCAAAATATTATTCAAGACCAACATTTGTAGAAAAATAAGGAGGAAACATGAATATAAATGGATGAAAGTTAGTACACTATATCAACCCCAAATGAAGTTTTTAAAAGTAAATATAAATTTGTTCTAATGCATCCATGCAATTTGTCAAGCCATGTAAAAAATTATAAACAAAATATAGAGACCATCCCAGAAAATTGTTCACCCTAAAATATCCTTAATTGCAGTACGCACGTAACATTGAATGAAATGAAAATAATTGTTTTCCACCTATCTCCCTATAATTTAAAAAAATAGAGATAAGATCATCTATGGTGGGATAATACCATGAACAAGAATGCTTAAATTAATAAATAACATTTTATCATGCACAATATTTTCCCAAAATAAAATTGAGACACAATGTAAATACATGGTGTGCTCTTCTGACTAAAGAAAAGTATAAACATTAGTACTTAATACATTAGACTTTGTTCTCTTCATATCACTTATACATCTATATCCAAAAAAAATTAGACTTATAATGCAATGGACATGGCTATATTGGGAAAAAGGACTAAACTCACGTTTGAGCCATACCTTAATGTGGTAGGAGTGTTCTTCAAAGCTTCCACTTCCCATTTACGAGTAGCTTCAACATGAACACCCATAATTGTGATTATATCACGCATGAGTGATTACAACTTTGATAACATCCAAATATAGGCATTTTTGCTAAGTATTTGTCTATAGTTTTTTGCCTTTATAACCTTAATATGCCCAAAATAACTCTAGATTTTTATCTCTTACTAATTTATATCTTTTCATAGATAGAGTTTCTCAACTAGACAATTTTAGAACTTGCAAGAACCAAACTCAAGAAGACATCAACTCTCCAGATTTTGCCCCATGGAGAATTGCATTATGTGTACCAGCTTAGGAGACGATGGTCCAAGAAAATTTTGATATATTGGACCCAAATTTCTATGGCCAACTCCTTCATCGACAATCATCTTCATCGGTCAGAAGCTTCATCATCCCAGGCCCGTCGACCCATAATAATTGCTCCTCCCAAGGGTGGGTTTGTTCCTAAGGAGCATCCCAAGAGATCGCTAAGGATGTAGTGGGTCAGTGATCAATGGGATTCCAACAACCATTAAGAACCATCATCTTCAGCGGCCATAGAGATCCAGGCTCTATGACCAATGACATTGAGGAGACCACAACATCGCGACTACGGAGATCCAGGCTCTGTGACTAATGACATCACTAGAGACCACAACATCATCGACTTCTAGATCAACCACCCATATCAGTGACCGACGACCCTGCAACCTATGCCTATAAACAACCACACCCTTCTACTGCGGAAGGGGTCCAATATGGGTTTCACAACTCTGACTTTTTGGGTTGCCTTAAGTGACCAGTGGTTCCCAGAGCTTTGTGGGAGGGTTCCAACATCGAAAAAGAATAAAGAGCACACCTACGTCCACCCCTTTCGTTGGCCTCCATGCACCCTCATTTTCCACCATCATCCACCCACTTCCATTCATTCCCAACCACCTTCCATCTCCATACATCCATCAAGGCTGACGTTTGGGGTGGAATCAAGGAGAAAGGAGGCTAAGGAGTCCTGAATATCAAGGAGGATGACCCAAAGGAGGCGATCTAGTCCTTCCAAGTGATAAGGAGTAAGAGGCACCTATCGTATAGGGGCTAAATCTCTTCTTCTTCCCCGTTCTTCTATTATTCTCCTTAGTTTCTATATAAATGATGCTCTTCCATCTTTGTTCGGTGCCAACTATGCTTGTCCATGCCTAGTTGAGCTCCTTCTTGGCTATGTATCGTGTTTTGGATATGCTTATGTACTTTTACCTTAACCAAGTGGTTTTATTCCAGATCTAGTATGTTTTTTGTTCTAGCTTCTCTTTTCAGTTGTGATTGCTGGTTTGCTTTCTCTCTTTCTTGCTTAAACCTCCTTTTCTACCAAGATTGAGAGATTAGTTTTAGAAATGGATAAGAGAAAGTAGTTTAGATTGAAATATGAAATGAGGGTCCAGCCATAGTAGCCCGGGTAGTAAGAGCTCGGTAAGTCCCAATGAAGGACCCGAGTTCGAACATCACCGAAGGCACTTTGCGAATGGCAACCCACACTAATTAGGCGCGGGAACGGGCTGACCGGACCACACCCTCTCATGCCTTGAGAGTTTACCATGTCGACTTTGGCCAGAGTGGGTTCTCTCGCTCATAAAAAAATATGAAAAGAGGACATCCAAGATAGTATTGTTCCTAAAATCACAGAATATTCTGGGGCTGAGAAGGTATCTAGAATATTCAGAGGTGTTGACTCGATATCTTTGAGAAATGTTTTGGATCATTGATGGGGTTTTAGTCCTTTGCACAGGAGCAAGTAGGATAACCCTCATAGAAGAACCTACCACAATATGTGCTAAGTTTGAATGTTAGTTTCTTTCTAGGGTGTACAAGGGTTGTCTACACCTGAGAATAGGTGCACAGACCGCGCAACCTAAGGCTACATAGCGAGGAACTCTTTCTCCTAATTAGTAGAATTCCAGGGACTCTATTTTCTTTACTTTGTTTTACTTAATTTTGTGACATTTTGTTAGAATAGTTCTAATTATGTACATATATCAACTATCAGTTTGGCTTAACTGACAAGAGTGAGATCTTAAGCATCCTACACATCTCCACATCCCTGTGTTTGGCCTTGTATATCTACTTTGACCCCATATTGAGTTGTGGGGGTCCTTGAAGGTTTCAGGTTGTAAATTCAAGGTTTGACCCTTTTATGTCCATCTATTTCAAACATGCAGTTTAAGACTATCAAACTCTCTTTGGGGCGTAACAAATAATCTGGATATCTCCATGGTATAGATTTTCTTGCCATCCTTTCTCAGAAATGTGTGTTATAATAACTGATTATGGTATGAGGTGATGAGAAAGGTATGTTGGAACGAACAATATTCATAATGTGCAGGATAAGGAAGATGAGTGTGTATCCATCTATTTTTTGATGAGTCAACACCTATGATGAACCTTGAAATCCCCCCTTGAGAGGTCCGTGCTAGTCTAACTCTAGATCTCACCCCTAGATGGAATAAGATGACAAAAGATTAACTAGTCAAGGAAGGAATCATGGGTAGGAAATGCACCATCTATCATGGGATGGAGCAATCCTAGATGGATAGGGAGAGAACGTGAGATGAGGGACTCCTAAGCAAGAAATGTGTGGGGAGAGAAGTGGTACTAGTGACCCATCACAACTATCCTCACCCTAGTTTGTTGACACTAAATTTGATAAGACAACATATGTGAGACAATACATGGCATTTACGAATAGGTAGTCATCAAGGAATTCTTTTTCCACTCATCATAGGTAAAAACTAGCTTGGGAGGGAGAACAACACAAGTAGTAGGAGGTTTGTGACTATGATGTCTAAGACTGGAATGAGTAATGTAAGTCAATTAATGTTGAATCTATATGATCAATGAAATTATGAAACTACCCCAACACAAATGGCAATCCAAAATATGTATAGGAAACTAAAACATAGATATTGGGATTTCATTCATGCAAATGGGGCATTTTATTCAATGTCAACCAGAAAGTTACCAAACATCCATCAAGTTGAACCCATACTAAACTATCTGTGGTGCTGGAATAAATGCCTCGCCCAAGGTTGAACCCATTCCCAAATTATATCTTCATAAAATCAAAAATAGGGATACAATTTACACAATGAATATTCTTGCTAATATAAAATTTCCTAAAAGAACTGATTCAAGTTTATACTTTTGGCTAAGTTTAGTAAAATAAGTGGTGGAATGAAAATGGAATAAAAGTGAAGTCTCGACCCTTTTTTGTATAAATAGAGTGGACTTGCGGGCTGTGCAAGAACACACTCTCACTTAGTCGCTCGGGCGAGATGGTCCTTAGCTCGGGACAACGAGCGAGCAGCTTGGGAAAGGACTTGTTGGCCACATACAGCTGAGAGGGATTTTATAAGACTTGGTCGTGACTTGCGTGCAGCTGACTAAGCATGAGCACATCTCAACGAAGCTAGACGAAGCTCGGGTGGGGCAAGTCTAAGCTCAAGGAAGGAATACCTAGCTCAGGTGGAGTAGGTCGAAGCTTAAGTGGGCGAGCCCTAGCTCATCCAAGGAAAAACTGAGCATATGAGAGCTAGACTCAGCTGAGTCGATGGAAGCAGCCGCTCAAGGGAGTTGGTCTTAGCTAGCATGCAACTATATCTAGTTGGCGGGCAAGCAGACCCAGCTCGGGCGAGATGGTCCTTAGCTCGGGACAGTGAGCGAGCATCTTGGGAAAGGACTTGTTGGCCACATACAGTTGAGAGGGAGCTTATAAGACTTGGTCGTGACTCGCGTGCAGCTGACCAAGCTCGGGGGATAGTGAGCAGTAGCTCGGGTCGACGCTGCCCAGCTCGCGTGCAGGTCACTTAGCTCACAGCGTGCTTTGTTGCATGGGTTTGACCCAGGTCAGAGCCGCGGGATGGGGTGTTGTGGGGGTGCCACACGACCCATTGACGGTTACAAGGGTGACACCACATTTGATGGACGTTATGGCATGAAGGGGTGCGAGTTAGGGGTGTGAGCACTTAGTGTAACTGCTAGGCCGTTAACACTCTATTATCGGGTGAAAATCAAACACAAATTTCCCACGGTAATGGCGTTGAGGTCGTCCCCAACAAGCCCACACAAAGATCTCCTTAGAGTAGAAGACCTTAGTGTCACAGCAGAATAGAAAAGGGGAGGGGAGGGACTTGTCTTCCTCCCAACTTCTTCCTTATTTTCACTAAGGACAGAAAGGATTTGCAATAGAGCAGGTCCTCCTTTAATGGAAGTCTGAAATGACTAAGTGAGAGTGTGTTCTTGCACAACCCGCAAGTCCACTCTATTTATACACAAAAGGGTCGAGACTTCACTTTTCCTTCTCATATCAAGGACAAAGTACATAAGAGCAAGATTGCCTCCACAACCCGGAGTGCCTTGCTTTTTATAGCCTTCACGGACATAACCATTTCAGGTGGTTACAACCATCATCTACTCTAGGCGGTTACACATTATACCCACGTCCCTATAAGGGTGGGGCGGTTACAACCCACGTCCCTAAAAGGGTGGGGCGGTTACACATTACATAACCCATGTCGCCCACATCCCTGCAAAGATGGGACGGTTACAACTCATGATCTTGAAGCATATCTTGGAAGCATCCCTTCGCTCCACTACACGATCCTTCTATCTCTTGCTACTATAACCGTCGGCAGTTATGTTGCCTTTGTCCCGCTTGCGTTCACTCCCGCGGGAGCGCGCTCCGTAGCGAGCTTTTGCTGAAGTCTGACCCGGGCTTGACCCGCACGTAGGAGCTAGCTCCGAGCTCGACCAACACCATCTGAGCTTAGGGTCAGCTCCTGGGAATCTCCTTGAGCTGCGACTAACTCCAACTGAGCTGCGTCCAGCTTCCATTGAGCTGCGGTGTATCGACACCGAGCTATAGCGAGCTGCATCCAAGCCATTGATCAAAGGTATTAGCTAACGACATACCTTTCTGGGTAATGCTCGACCCTTAGAGAAATAAGGGGGTAACACACCTCCCCCACCAGAAAAACCTGACGCCCTCGTCAGAACAAACCAACAAGTAAGGATGCCCCTTCTTAGATGCTTAATTGCCACTCCTACTTTCTGACTTGTTCACTTGATGAAGTGCTTTCTCCCTTAGCTTTTCCTGGCCATCGACTTGGTGTGATAACTCCACCAATCGTACAAAATTGATTCATCTTAGCTGAAGGTCTTAGTGACGCTGTTGGAGAATCTCAACTCCATTTGTGAAGTCAATTGTAGTTGCAACTCCTGATCTTTAGTCTTTCCGAATTTCTTTCTCCGCATTGCTCCTTATTGTGTGAAGGGTTGCCTCCCTTCAAGTGTTGGTCTGATAGCAACTTAACATAGAAATGGTTAAGGCCTACCTTCTAGACCAGTGTTGGTCTGATAGCAACTTAATGTAGCAAAAGTTAAGTCCTACCCTCTAGACCAGGACCTATCCACAGATAGTCATAGGAACTTGAAGTATATTGTCATCCATTCATCCATGCAAGACTTAGGGAAATACTCCCAGTCGGATACAATACTACCCTTCAAATCCTTGGCTTTAAGTAATTCCAACAAATCGGACATCACTTAGCAGATGATTGAAGTGACCAGACTCATCCCTTGTGTTATTGTTCCCAAATAATCAACACTTTTACAACTCAGAAGCATCACGCATGGAATGAAAGGACCTACTTTTATGCACAAGTATAACAATCCTATTTATTCCATTCACAAGTCAGTGTACATTGGACTATTACAACCCTTAGAGGTCATAGAGATCCTCTCTATTACAAAATGCTTCCACTTCCAATAGTGGTGCTATAAAGCATAAATATACTAAGGACTGAACATCAATTACACTCGCACCTTATTTAGTAGTTGCCTCTCTCGGATGATACGTCAGCAGCCAATCCATCTTTTACTTAGAGTGAAAAAGCCATCTCCAGTAGCTTCCTGCCCTGAGATGCTGCTCTCATACATGAGTGTCCTTCACTCTTAGCAACTCCTTGATGCACCCCATCAAGAGTTTGCATGAGACCCGAGTCATAATTGCCAAGTCTCTTCACGCATGATGGTATAACCAACTCGTTAAGCCATACGAGTCATTACCTCTGGTCCATCACTCGCCTTAGTTTGGAACCATCAGTAGTCCAAGTAGAGATGCTCTTCGCGGACACACCTCTTCGAACGTCTCTCTTGTTGTGTGCTCCAAGGGTCGGTTAACTTCCAGCGTAACCGTCGGCAGTTGCGTGGCTGCCCTCCCTTGCCCGAAGCCATCCAGAGTCCAACCGTCCATTGCACGCTTCTCCGTTGCGTGCCTTGTTCACATCCCAATGAACTGTCACGCACAGTTATCTCTACCGACACCCGTCAGCAGGTTGTCATGGCCATGGTGGAATTCCTCCTGGAATCGTCGCGACCCACCATGCCACCTCTTGGCTTGCACTGTCAGTGTCCCTCTGCAGAGGGATCGGATGTGAGGTTACCCACCTCATCATTCATTTCAATCTTAACCGCCACATGGCTAGCAACCGTCGCCAGAGACAACCACGGTTTCTTGCAGCGACGCTCGGGTCGTTGGCCAACATCATTTCAGCCAAGTACTCCTCACTAGGAGCATCATCCTTCTGCGATTCGGCCTCTATAACCACCATGTAGTATGCCGCCTGAACAGCCAGCATACCCTCCACTTGAGTGGACAACACTTCCACCCAATTGGTCAAGACTCCCAACCAGTCTCGTAGGCCATCCTCCCTGGAACTGGTAGCACAGATGCAGGAGCAACTTCTCTCTTCATACTAAGAAAATGAGGCATTGCGATCCACATCTAGGATCTCGAGCGCCCCTAATCCTTCCTCGAAGGGACCCAATCTCGCGAGTGACAGCTGAGTCCATGGCACATAACTGCCCTCTTATGTCGACGATCATGCCATGAATGCCAATCCGCAAAGCATAGAGGTCCTCTCTTAGCCACCGGGTCTTCTCGTCAGAGCAAGTTCTACCTTCATGGAAGAAC
The DNA here is from genome assembly GCA_963693085.1 of Alisma plantago-aquatica. Lineage (NCBI taxonomy): Eukaryota > Viridiplantae > Streptophyta > Magnoliopsida > Alismatales > Alismataceae > Alisma > Alisma plantago-aquatica. Next base: position 676,518,338 of record OY856409.1, read on the forward strand.
TGATAGTTCAGTTGCTCTTCCCTCACGAGCGACGCCAACTGCCTCTCTATCATCTCCAACCTGGCCTCCATATCGGACAGAGTGGTATCAGAGCCTTTTTGATATCAAAAGGGGAATCGACTATCATCAACGACAACAAAAAGGTGATGCCCGATATGGAGGCCAGGTTGGAGATGATAGAGCGGCAGTTGTCTTCGCTCGCGAGGGAAGATCAACTGAACTATCAGTTCTACCATGAAGGTAGAACTCGCTCCGACGAGAAGACCTGGTGGCTAAGAGAGGACCTCTATGCTTGGCGGAATGGCATTCATGGTGTGATCATCGACATAAGAGGGAAGTTACGTGCCCTGGACTCGACTGTCACTCGTGAGATTGGGTCCCTTCGAGGAAGGATTAGGGTGCTCAAGATCCTAGAGGTGGATCACAATGCCTCATCTTCTCAGTCTGAAGAGAGCAGTTGCTCTTGTATCCATGCTACCAGTTCCAGGGAGGATGGTCTGCGAGACTGATTGGGAGCCTTGACCAATTGGGTGGAAGCGTTGTCCACTCAAGTGGAGGGTATGCTGGCTAATCAGACGGCATACTACATGGCGGTTATAGAGGCCGAATTGCAGAAGGATGACGCTCCTAGTGAGGAGTACTTGGCCGAGATGATGTTGGCCAATGACCCTAAGCATCGCTGCAAAAAACCGTGATTGTCTCCGGTGATGGTTGCCAGCCATGTGGTGGTTAAGATCGAAATGGATGACGAGGTGGGTGGCCTCACATCCGATCCCTCTACGGAGGGACACTAACAATGCAAGCCAAGAGGTGGCATGGTGGGTCACGACGATTCCAGGAGGAATTCCACCACGGCCACGGCAACCTGCTGACCGGCGTCGGCAGAGATAACTGCTCGCGACGGTTCATTGGGATGCGAACAAGGCACGCAGCGGAGAAGCGTGCAATGGATGGTTGGACTCTGGATGGCTTCGGGCAAGGGAGGGCAGCCGCACAACTGCCGACGGTTATGCTGGAAGTTAACTGACCCTTGGAGCGTGCAACAAGAGAGATGTTCCAAGAGGTGCATCCGCGAAGAGCATCTCTACTGGGACTACTGATGGTTCCAAACTAAGGCGAGTGATGGACCTGAGGTAATGACTCCTATGGATTAACGAGTAGATTATACCATCACGCATGATGAGACTTGGCGGTTATGATGCGGGTCTCGTGCAAACTCTTGATGGGATGCATCAAGGAGTTGCTAAGAGAGAAGGGCACTCCTATATGAGAGCAGCATCTCAGGGCAGGAAGCTACTAGAGATGGCTTTTTCACTCTAAGGAAAAGATGGATTGGCTACTGACGTATCATCCGATAGAGGCAACTACTAAATAAGGTGTGAGTGTAATTGATGTTCAGTCCTTAGTGTATTTATGCTTGCTAGCACCACTGTTGGAAGTGGAAGCATTTTGTAATAGAGAGGATCTCTATGACCTCTAAGGGTTATAATAGTCCAATGTACACTGACTTGTGAATGGAATAAAAAGAATTGTTATACTTGTGCATAAAAGTAGGTCCTTTCATTCCATGTGTGATGTTTCTGAGTTGTAAAAGTGTTGATTGTTTGGGAACAATAACACAAGGGATGAGTCTGGTCACTTCAATCATCTGCTAAGTGATGTCCGGTTTGTTGGAATTACTTAAAGCCAAGGATTTGAAGGAGAGTATTGTATCTGACTGGGAGTATTTCCCTAAGTCTTGCGTGGATGAATGGATGACAATATACTTCAAGTTCCTATGACTATATGTGGATATGTCCTGGTCTAGAGGGTAGGACTTAACTTTTGCTACGTTAAGTTGCTATCAGACCAACACTGGTCTAGAGGGTAGGACTTAACCATTGCTATGTTAAGTTGCTATTAGACCAACACTTGAAGGGAGGAGACCCTTCACACAACAAGGAGCAATGCGGAGAAAGAAATTCAGAAAGACTAAAGATCAGGTGTTGCAACTACAATTGACTTCACAAATGGAGTTGAGATTCTCCAACAGCGTCACCAAGACCTTCGATAGAGATGAATCAATTTTGTACGATTGGTGGAGTTATCACACCAAGTCGATGGCCAAGAAAAGCTAAGGGAGAAAGCACTTCATCAAGTGGACAAGTCAGAAAGTAGGAGTGGCAATTGAGCATCTAAGAAGGCGCGTCCTTACTTGTTGGTTTGTTTTGACGAGGGCGTCAGGTTTTTCTAGTGGGGGAGGTGTGTTACCCCCTTATTTCTCTAAGGGTCGAACATTACCCAGAAAGGTATGTCGTTAGCTAATACCTTGGGTCAAGGGCTCGGTGCAGCTCGGTATAGCTCGGTGTCGATACACCGCAGCTCAATGGAAGCTGGACAAAGCTCGGTTGGAGTTTGTCATAGCTCAAGGAGATTCCCAGGAGCTGACCCTAAGCTAAGGTGGAGCTGGTCGAGCTCAGAGCTAGCTCGGACAGGCGAGTCAAGCCCAGGTCAGAGCTCAGTGAAAGCTCGCTGCAGAGCACGCTCCCGCGGGAGTGGACGCGAGCGGGATAAAGGAAACATAATCGTCGACGGTTATAGCAGCAAGAGATAGAAGGATCGCGTAGTGGAGCGAAGGGACGCTTCCAATAGATGCTTCGAGGTCGTGAGTTGTAACCATCCTGTCTTTGTAGGGAAATGGGCGACATGGGTTATGTAATGTGTAACCACCCCACCCTTTTAGGGACGTGGGTTACGTGGGTTGTTACCGCCCGACCCTTATAGGGATGTGGGTATAATGTGTAACCGCCTATAGTGGATGATGGTTGTAACCGCCTGAAATGGTTATGTCCGTGAAGGCTATAAAAAGCAAGGAACTCCGGGTTGTGGAGGCGATCTTGCTCTTATGTACTTTGTCCTTGATATGAAAAGGAAAAGTGAACTCTCTACCCTTTTGTGTATAAATAGAGTGGACTTGCGGGCTGTGCAAGAATACACTCTCACTTAGTCGTTTCAGACTTCACGAGAGGACTCCATTAAAGGAGGACCTGCTCTATTGAAAATCCTTTCTGTCCTTAGTGAAAATAAGGAAGAAGTAGGGAAGAAGACAAGTCCCTCCCCTCGCCTTTTCTATTCTGATGCGACTCTAAGGTCTTCTACTCTAAGGAGATCTTTGTGTGGGCTTGTTGGGGATGACCTCAAGGCCATTACCGTGGGAAATTTGAGGGGAGGGACTTGTCTTCTTCCTGACTTCTAAACTAAAGCACATCACAATCACATATTTCAAGTTAGGTCAAGGTTCTTACATCCACATTACTAATGACATCCATGCCTATCTTGGATGGGTTTTTGTCATATTTTTTTATTTGTGGGGAATCACTAGTTTACATTATTGAAGCTCTCTTAAAAAGATAATTGCACTTATTTAAGTTGTATTTTATAAAGCACAGTGTATACCATGAGACTTCTATGATGAATTTCACAAGTTGGTGAAACTACATAAACATCAAATATTATTTAATATTACTAGTATATGGGTTAAATTTGTTGTAATTTAGTGACTAAATAATAATGTAAATTGTTTAGGTCATCAATTATATTTTTCATTGATAATTTTATATGAGTTGGACATCAATGTTATTGGAAAATTGATGTGGTTGTGTATTTTGTACAACTGAAAGAATGTTGTATATTAGTAGCATTCTTAATACTGTGGTTGATATTTTTAAAATTATTGTTTTATTGATAACAAACCATGAGTTATGACATTACTTTGGAAAAGGAAATTAGGATTGGTAAATGATAATTTTATCTATTGGTATCCCCCTACATTTTTTTTAGTTTTATATATTAACAAGGAGAAAATCATATCAGACAACATCTTCATATGAAGAGGAATCAAACAAGTTACTAACAATGTCATTTTCACTGTAAGGTTACAAAAGATTGGAAATTGGCCATTGACAAGTGATATTACATTATTTCCAAGAAGATTAAAACTGAAAAGGAGAGTATGAGAGAAATTTATATTCTCTTGAAAATGAGATTTTGTATGAAAATAATTTCACACACACAATTTGAAAGTTGACCATTCAAAAAGGATAGTTGTTGGCATCAAAAAGTTCATTTCAATCCCTAAATGAATTGCATGACCACATTTCCGATTTTAATCTTTGCATTTATAAAATAAGGCATATGAAAAGTTTTCATGCAAACCATGATGGAAAAGCTTCCACAAAGTATAGGAACCTGAACTGCAACTCTAGTAATGCTTTCCACAACAATAATAAATCCACTCACTAACCAATAAAATCTGAGCTCTTAAGTACTAAATAATAATCAATATTATTTTTATACTCTTGGAAATGGTTTTCATAAAATGAAACCATTCAGTTTCCAAAAGAAATGAGCTCTTAACTATTTCATAATAATCAAATAGTATTTTTGACATTAGAAATAGGTACTAATGAACTCTATGGTGGTGTTTTGGGATGTGGCACATAATCCATTTTATATGAAATAAAAATAAAACAAATATTGCAAACTAACTAAGGAATGCTCATTAAGTTCTATATGAGAATTGGTTTCATTTTAAATTAATGAGGTAATGTATCATTTACTACTTTATCTTAATTATGGGAATTTCTTAGTCACTACTTTTACCACTTAAGGAGCTATTGCATTTATATAAAATAAGATGCTATTGCAATCAATAGGTTTTTTCAGTGATGTTGATCATTTTAAGCATCTTATTATAGTGATGATATTTAGGATGTTCGCACCTTAATGAGAAAATTGACTTATATAATTATTGAAATAATGTAGATTAACCATGATATATATACATATATACATATATATATATGAATTTGTACAAAGACATGAAAACATGTGTTAACATATTTTGATATTATCTTATCTAACAATTATTTATTTTGAATTTTTAGAAATGCATAGACTTTTTCATCAACTTTTGGAGTTAGTTTATATGTACAAATCAATAAAAAGGTTTATGAAAACATTTATAATATATTTAATATATAAATTTTGAAACTATTATCATATGTTAATATTTCTAGTCATGAATTCATATAAGTGTGAGTGCATGTGGATATTTTGTAACTAATATGTGTTTATATCATTTATTAGATTCTTAAATGTAGTCATCATGACAAAAGAGATTCATTATTTAAAATTTTTGTTTAAAATATTATAAAATAAATTGAATAAAGATGTAAAAACATTTGATATGACTATAAATAAGATAGAACTCCACCACTCTTGTTTGTGGATCCACTCTTCTCTATTTTGATTATTGATCAATATTGTTGATCCTAGAACACATCTTTCTCTCCATGGCAGCTGTTGGATTCTTTGAGTGCCAATTGTGCCATGTAAAATTTAGTTCAGGCCAGGCTCTCGGAGGACATATGCGTTGGTGCATCAAACGAAAACGGGAAGAGATGCAATATCGACTGCAATATCAACAATCTCTATTGCAACCTTTGGAGCATATACCAATGCAACCTCTGATGGTTCCTCAAAATTTTATGCAACAATCTCCTGATTTATCTAGAGAGATGCCATTCTATAGTAGTAAAAATCCTTTCTTCCCATAAGAAAGAATGAAAATCCGACTATGTTGTTAGGACACCATGTACTCCACTAGAAAAGTAGAACCATGAATAACAAAGGAAATATTTTTCCAAGTAGAAACATTGTTTAGGCTATTGATGTTATTTTTTTTTCAGATAAATAATTGTGAACCTACAATAATTGGGATGTTACTTATTCTTATTTCTCTATGCATCTATTCATGCAATTTACTTTGAATGTTATAGAAATGATAATATTGTGTTTATTACTTTTGATGATTAATTTTTTGTTATACTAGGAGATATATCTATCCATGTGTATCTTCTCATGACTAAAATTGAATTCCTATTAAGTGGTGTGGATACAAGAATAGCTAATAAGAAATTGGTTTAAGAAAAGAAAAGACATGGTCCCAACAAAGATAGAGTGTGTTGTCAAATGATTGTCTTTCAAAATTTAGCTAAGATAAAGATGTATATCCATTTTTTTTATCATCCATTTAAGCCACCAAATAATTTTACCAAATTACTCAACTGGGGAACCAAGTAAAAAGTCCATATAAACTAATAGATATATACTATTTATCTCTTACAAAATGGTGTGCCAGCCAATATGTTCCATGCAAATCTGAATAGGTATATACTACTTATCTCTTACAAGGTTATCTTCTAGCCAAGACGTTTTATGTATCCACATAAAAAATATATGAATCTTATTTATTTGTATGGGAACTCTTGGAAGGAGTGCACATTTTAGATGACCCCATTTCAATGCACTTCACTCCATTATACCCGAGGTAATTCTAAGGGATGGAAGTCGTATTTGTGTATCATAAATGATGATCTAATTATTTTTTATATTTTATCCATGGACAATAGAACTACTTACATAAAAAAATCACCAAACCAATCAAAATAGGGCTGACTATTTGTAGATGGTTGAATGAATTCATCTCTAGTTTCCTCCTTAAGATGGGGCTATTTCATAAATGATTCAATTGTAGATCAATATATCAGGTATGACGATGTGAACTACTTGTTTAATATATGTGATAGATAACACTGAGTAAATTAGAACTATGTTGTTTTAATTATTTGTTGAATGAGAGCTTTATGTTCTTGAAACTTACAATCCATGAACATGTCGATATCGTCATCTATACTAATATGATCCAAACTAAATTTATCACCAAATATTGAGTTTAAAAAAATGTTAGATATAATAGGATATCACAGTGATTGTAATGTATAAATTGATCAAATAGAGGTCTATCCAAAATATTAGATTGTTTATCTTTTCTAGTTGGCTAAATACTCATGACGTAAATTTTGATAAAATAGTGAAATGAGTACATTTTATGGATGATTTTGAATATTTGATCAAAAAGTCGACCCCCCTATAATGTTCTTTGATATTCTTTATCCAAATTATTATGCTAGCCTAATAAATGATCATAGTTGGACTAGTCATCTTACATTTTGAAACTATTTATCAAATTTTATTGTATCTGTTGCATTTCCAGGTGTCAAGTGCATGTTACGTAGTTATTAATATATATTAACTAATTATGTTCTATATCATAACAATCAATGATGCTACTACAAATATCATTCTATGAATTCGTTATGCTCATTCATGTTGGTTATATGTTCTTCATCATGATCTAGTGGTTGTGAATAGTGAAGCTGTAGCGTTGGTGAACCATTGACCATTCACAATCCTTTTGAACCATATGTGGACTAGATATTCATATTTTTGGACATTAATTTTTATTTCATCAAGGTGATTAGGATTTATTTTCCTTGTTCAATGTGTAGGCAATTGCATCCTTGATCGGTTGATGTTCTCTTTGGCAACCTAGAATAATACTATAGTGTGTTCTTTAACAAAATCCAACACTGGTGGTAAATGCCATCGTGAACCATAGAGGGAGATTTATGGAACCTACATCTCCTCAGAGTAGTGGTCTTGTCATATATGATATCGTTTGCCAATTTTAAAAGAGTTTTACATTTGAAATTTTGAGGTTTTGATGAGTACAAAATACCGTACTTCTGGCATACTTGTGTGGAAATATGTCTACACATTTTCTTCCTTAATAACATCTCTTTTACATCCTCAAGGTTTTATAATGAACTCCTCTAATACAATCATCTCTATACAACCTACACAAAATGATTGACTAGGTATCATATATCATAGACTTGGTTGGTCCATTTGACTCTCACTAGAATCAAGGGTAGGCAACAGATCTGATATTGTTGCACTTGTCTACAGAGGGGCCATAAGAAGAGGTCTTGTAGAAAGGGTCTAGTTTGTTTCTAGTGTGAGGGAAGAGGAAATGTGGATTGAAGATATCCATTTTATTTCATATATATGGAACACTAACCATGATCTACAAGAAAGAATATAAAGCTTTCTCGTGTTACAAGTGATTAAAGGGACATAATTCTAACATACCATGTATGATAGAACACATTCGTTAAGAATGTCATCCATTTCTTTCATACCTAATGTTTTTTTCTAAGATTGAATTTGTTTCGAAGACCCATGTAATGAGAAACTCAATGTCTCTACACGTGACTCATAAAATATTTACACAATTTTTAAACACAAGTATTCAGATTTCTTGACTAGCATGTGCTAATTGAAATGCATTCATCCACTCATCCTTAAATTGTATGTTATTTTCCAAGGGTTATGCTGGAAGTATTGACTTGATGATATCAATAGAGAGAGGAGGTGAGTATATGTATTATAATATATGGAAGAGAAATTAGCAAATCCATAAATTTTTATTTCATTGTACATTTTGAAAATTTTAGACAAATTTTGGTAGCTTTAATGGAGGATACTAATAAAAAATCAAAATTGAACTTAGTCCTATCCTAATCTTAAAAATCATTTTGACAATCCACTTGTCATGTTAGGACCAACAAATTTGTATGCCTAAATGAATCTTGTGATTTAAATATCTGCAAACAATACTTAAATCCATATCAATTGAGAGGAGCGATCATAGGAATATTAATAACTAACTTGAGGAATTCATTTATAGTCAGGTAAAAAGCACATTGATATATATATATATATATATATATATATATATATATATATATATATTCCAATTGAACATTTTATCATAAAATTTATCTTCACAATAACATTGTCGTAAGTTCATAATTATTTATACAAGGATAAAATCTTAATCAATAGAAAAAATAGTTTTCTAGCTGATGAATTTTTTTCTTATTCATTATGCTATTGTGTTAGTAGAGTACATGTTATCCCAACCACATGGTGAAATATGTTGATTCTTCCATATTGGTTGAAAGGGTTTTGACTACCAAGTAATGATGATGATTTTTTCACCTATCCAAATAAACAAGGTTAATGTGGCGTGTATGGTAATTAAAACATATGAAAATGGAGATTCTATTTGATATAGAACTTGTGGTATAGATTGTTGGCAATTCGACTGGTAGATGTTGCATTTCTTCCCACTTTCATTCAATGCAACAAAACCATGTGTCCCTCTAGATCGACCTGGACTAAATCTCGTATTGCATAATCCATATTCATAAATCACAAACAACTTGGGAATATATACATTTTTATTCCCATGGTGTATAGTATTTCCATCACCTCTAGTTTCCCCTATGTCACTGCCATGCAGAGGAAGAGGTGTTTGAGGATCAATAAAAATGATGAATAATCAAGTTTAAGACGAGCAAAATCAACTAAGATGAGTTTTGGAGGTGTGTACCATATATATAACCACATCAAATGGTATTGTAACAATATAAAATTTAAATGATATATTTTGGAACATTTAAACAATAACTTTTTTGTTATGATAGTCAAATTTTAGGATTTCACAATAATGATAATTTTTGTGATATTCAAACATCCGTAGGGAATATGAGAGAATTAGTTTTGCAATTATATGATGTAATTGCAAAACATATATTCAACATTTATGCAAAATTCATATGTGAATACATAATTTGACATATTTTAATAATATATTATTACTCAATTTATTTAATAGGAATTTTATAAATGCATATACATCTTTATTAACAATTATAGTGGTTTGTAGTTAACTAGTTATACATTAATTGGAAAGTTTATGAAAAAATTATATGTATTTTAATTTTCAGTAGATGTAAAAAAATATCATATAAAAAATTAGTTGTATACATTCATGTGTGTTGGCATGTCTATATTACATAACAAATACATGTTATCTTGTTACTCTCTATTATTACAAAAAAAAATTTGTGTCAATTTCCTTGTTGAGGTTTGAATAGCTCAAAATCTTAATTATTATGAGAGTCTAAATGTGACCATCCTCACGAAAAAACACTAGTTGAATCAATTTAGAATACAAAGAATGCATGCTCGAATATTTAAATTATCCTGGGAGCTGATAGGGTGTTTCCAACGCATTGTTGACTACACTATGTTGGGAAAATGAATAATCTTAAAATTTCATAGGATCTTAAATTTGATTAATAATAAACGTAAAATCCATGGCCAAAAGGTAAATAACAATGAAAAAGCATTGAGAAAATGTACGTACTGTATATATTCTATTACACCATCCACTTGAGTTTGTAAAATAACTTAATATGGATAAAATCTAGGAGTATTCATTGTCAAAATTTATTTACAATTTATTAACTATATAAAACCTTATTAAAACAATATTGAGACATCCTAGAAGTTCAAAATCTACTTTAAAGTTTTTTTTGGTGCTAGTGCTTAATATTATATTGATTTATTAAAGAAGTATAAGAAGAAACACCTAACTTTGAATAATTTAAGTTCAATATATAGTATAACTACTTATTATCTCCTTGAAACTAAAAGAGGTATACCTCTTGTAAATTACTTAAGCTTTGGCTAACATGTACTAAAATGTTATTGTTCTTTGTTTTGATATTGGTGGCTCTTTCACAGTAAGAAATTGACACTTGACAAATATATAGATTACAACATGTGCAAATGATGACTACAAATTGAGTAAATGTGTAGACGACCGTGATTCTAGATTATTTATTGCCTAAGCTTCTACTTCATTTAAAAAATAATTTATATTTTTGAAACGATGATTCTTAGAGTTGCATCCAAAGACTTGCCCAAAATAATATTAAATAAACTGTAAGACAATCATTATGCTTACAATCAAATGTAGAAAATTACATTTCTACCATTAATAGTTTAACCATAAAGAGCATAAAAAGTAAATTGCCGGCAACTGAATTTCTTATTTTCTTCAAAAGTTAAAAGATAGAGAAACAATAAATAATTGGCACATCAGCAACTTAGGCTAGGCTGATGGGTTGTATATCATGTTGTCCTCTTAGATAGAAAACACCAGTTGAAATAGTTGAGAGAAATGTGTGTTATGGGTTATATCCCAAAGCCATTCCGGTCGTGGAAGTGGTGAGAAAATCGGTTTATAACAGGGGGAGCAGATTTGAACCCGTTTTGACATTAGTCGGATTGGCACCTGGCAAGATGCCTCCAAATCTGTTGTACCAATTTTGCTATCCTGGTTGTGTTTTAAAAAATTCTTACCATACATTTATCCAAAAACCATACATTTATCTAAAAACCCACTCTTAAAAAAAAATTAATGCGGTGTATGTATGGCTGAGATTAGCAGGGACAAGTTGGAGCAACATTCTTGAGACAGTATATTTGAACGGACGCAAGACACGATATATAAAACATAATGTGGAGTAGAAGCTAGCATAAAGAGCTAGATCTGGTGTGCGGTTTTGGTAAAGGGTACATTATGTCATGTGTTATATATTCTTATGTCAAACGTAAAGAAACAGTAGGAAATTTTCAATAAAGATAAACATACCAAGATTGGCGTGCTTGGATTTCCTGGAGCATTTTGAACGATGTATTAAACACCTATACTATTTGAGACTGTTCGTAAGATATGAAGGCTATCTTGTTGTATACCAGCCACAGTAGTTTCTGGGCAGCTACAGTTTGCTGGATGATGTTGTGAAATGGTTCTGGAAGTGATAGAATGGCTACAAAGCAGTAATAAAATTTCAGTTGATGGGCTACCACAGTTTGCCGGATGATGATGGGAAATGGTTCTGAAAGGGTAGTGAAATTTCACTGCAGTTGAGTAGCAACTGCCAATGCTGCTTATCCTTGTTATAGGAATAACCCAGATCCTCTCATATAACGAAACGAATCGCGAGATGGTGACATTTTACGATTATCAACAACATGAAAGAAATAATATAAAATCAACTTCAACATAGGACAATAGATTGCCTTAACGAGTTCCCGTTTTAATAAAAAATTGGTTTATTTACCTCCATGAAACAGACGCCTTGTGATCCTTGATGCCACTTCTCTTTGCCCGCTCTACTAATGCTCATATCATTGGGCCGTGTGCCTCGACTGGTGGCTGGGAAGATCGGACTCAGTGAAAGATGGGAATGGATACAAGAATGGATGCCAAATGGGGTTTCTATTCACTTTCTGGCATTTTGATGATATATAGAACTGGACCAATTTTGTGATCGCAACCATCGTTTCGAGAATATGGATACTTGCGTTCATGATGCCTCGAGTGCAACCGACGACGATCTAGAGTCGCACTGATGACTGACTGGTAGAGTACATGTAGATGTGAAACTCCTACAGGACCATTGTGCCGCCGTCGTCTGGTTGTTCTGTAGAGAAGGTTGAAATGAGAAAGAAGCAGTTGCGATTTTTTCTTTATTGTCGGCGTCATAAACCGCCAGAGCCACACTCAATTTTCATCCGCTACTCTTAATCTTCATCCAAAATGCATAATGTATTACCACGAAGGATACACATCACGTCCCACGCAACATGCCTCCAACAAGACGTGGAGACTGGTGGAACAAGTTTGGAATGCGAGGAGTGGGAAGATGAGATGAGAAGAAGTGGGTGGCACTCATAGATTATTCATTCCGAGGTGTTCGTGTAGTGGATACGTGTACTTGCGTTAGCGAAGCGGCGTCTTTTTAGGGTTTACTATTTGCACCTTTGGGGAAAGCGACAGTTTCCACTAACTACAGCAGATCACACAACCAGGAACCGATTTTGCGTTTGTGAACGTGTCACCGAGCAATGCAGGAAGCGAGTATTAGTTGTGGGCTGCGAAATGTTAAGTTCATGCACGTGACATATAAAATTTGTTGAAATGTGTGGAGACGTGAAAGGGTCCCTACGGTAAAAGATATTTGTGGTGGTTGTTTGAAAGGAGAGAATCAAGGAAGTGTTTCCGTGGGATGGAGAGATAAATACAAAATTAAAGATAATAAAAGTTAATAGGAGAGTGTGAAAATAAATATTTGTATGAACAAAATTCCTTGAAAAAATGAGAGAAGAGAGTGAATCAAGGAGAGTGCAGCATCAAACTCGCTCTTTTTATAGTAGTATAGATATAACAGAATTGCAACGGTTTAGTATTTTGTGGCCCTACATGCCAGCGGTATGATCAGTTACAGTTACAATACCAATCACATACGAAAAATTGTACATCACAACGACACCATGTATGTATTGTTTTTTTTCAAAATAAAATATACAAATGCATGTGAAAAACTGTAGTTAGCCGCACCGCAGTACATAGTAAACAAGTTGGTTAACATAATAATCTAAAAAAAATACAACTCCCGGTATTGCTTAACAAATAGTATATAAAGAACTAATACTCACATCGTACTAAATAATAAACCAACAACAGTATTCACCAATATTCATGAAATGATTATAACACTGCAAACAAATCTATATGCTTGCGTGAGCTAAAAACATTGCACTACAAATTTAAACTATAATTTTTACTCAAATGAAACCGTATCCACACGACACAATGACTACTCGTCAATACCATAAACAGGCACATGGAAAAGCAATGCATTTATCTGTGTATATGATTTTATACTTACACGATTACCGTCCTTAATAGGCATCCTTCAAGGACATTAATTTTTAGGATATTAAAGTAGGTTAAAAAAGGACATTTGTCTATGAGAAAATATGGTTGGAAGAATATGGGCTCTTATAAAAGAAATTAAACCACCCAGATATGTTGGATCACAAATATAGCATGTCGGAATGCAATTGCTCCAACTGTTGATTGTAAGTACCGGCTTGATTGTTGCAACACTTTCGTACAGTGAGAAATGGGCACATATTATAGGAGTTAATGATTGTTGCAGTCAGAAAAGTTAGTACTTGACAGTTGGGCGTTTGTAAAAGAATTTAGTAGTGACGACCCCGCTGCCTGTGAATTGTCAAACATTCTGCACTGTTGCGCTGTTTTCTTACTGCTTTTCAAACACAACAATAATGCCGAGTATAGGTATTTCTTGATTAGTTCTTGGAATTACCATTGGTCCTCTTTGTTGTGTGGCATGAACATGTTTCACTCTTTTTAAGCATACATGTGTTTGTGGAAACAACTGCCATATTTTCCATAACATGAGGGACTTTGGCTCAAAGCGATGTCATTAAGAATAAAAAAATTGCAAATAAAATAAACAATCACCATGCACTAATACTAAAATTTGATTCATACATTGTTCAAAGGCAATCCAATAAAATTGAGTTATTGAATACAAATCTAACCTCTAAATATGAATTAGAACATGAAAGAAACTCTAATCTAAGTGATTGGATCATTTAAGTAGATGACTCCCTGCCAGAGACATCCTCTGGAAAACTTTTAGCTACTCCTTAGTGTGATCTTCACATGGCTCTATCTTTGACGTTTCTCTGTATCTGTAGGCATCACACCCTTAGTCATGCATCAAGCAAACAGGTAAGTAGAATTGAACATATTATATCTTTAAATTGGATATAAAATGAAAATAATTTTAAACATTAAACATTAAAAAAGGGACATGATTTCTTTTAAATCATTTTTTTAATCTTAATTTATATAAGAATTCACTCGTTTTGCAGTGAAGTCTCTCTTCTCATATGCATCAAAGTACAACTTCTCCTATGCACTGAAGTGCTTATTAGTTTTGCTCTAAGGAGCCTCTTGGTGAGGATCTTATACAAGTTATCTTTTATCATTATCTTTCTCTTGAAAAATGTTACTTTGCTCTTAAATCTTAATCTTGACTTTAGTTTTAATGTGCATAAAAATGATAGAGCAATATGACAATGAACATGACATTCATTTCATTACAAATTCAATGACTTTTAACAACTGAAACAATAAATAATACATATGTAGCATTCATTGTACATACATATATACAATCAATCAAATACTTATGTTCAATATGCATGAACCACATACCTCTCTCTTAGAGAAAATCCTAGTTTCTCTTGTTAGCTTCATGAAACCCTAATCTCATTCTTGAAGTTGATTGAAATCCTAAATACCTTTTTAAGTCATTAACCTTCATTAAATAATTTTCTATTCAACCACAAATCTAGGGTTTCAAGGCTCTTATAAAATCAGTGAAAGCATAGTCAAAATATGGTTTAAAACTAAATCCATAATATAAATCTCGAAGAATCCATTCCAAAACATACCTAGACATTATTTTCTGACCAATGTTTTAATTACTGTGAATTTTGGAAGGACTGACATGTTAGAATTTATGGTAAATCCACATGTGCATATTATCCAAACTCAACTCCAATAGTTTGGCCCACACTACTGTGGCCAACCATAGCCGGCCACATGGCCAAGGCTTACACAGAGTACCAACTTGGGCTAAAAAAGTGAATGTGTGGATTCCAATTTTGCCCATTAATCACACTTGACACAAGAATCATATACACACGCAAATTGGTACTTTAAACCATCAACATCTTTTCCAAACAAGTGGCAAAGATATCTTTCAACAGTTCAACTTTTAGGGAGAAATCACCATGTAAAGCTACAACTTAGCAGCTATCGTACAAGGGAGGTGTTCCATCTTCTTCCTTGAGAATTGTAGTCTCAACAAGACCCTAAAACAACAGTGAGGTGGTCGGAGGCCTCAAAACTTGCCTCCGCCAATAGAAATTTAAGAAGTCAAAATCATAACCCTCAAAGAAGATGAGTCAAAGAGAAACTGAATATCAAGATGAGTTTGTGCATGCCATGTGGAGGTAAAGACAGAAAGACCAACGACAAACTTGGTCAAAGCTTTGGAAAACTTCTATGGATCTTGAAACACAAGTGAAAAGGCACACAAAGGGGAAAAAAGAGTGAAGTGTGGCATACTTGGGAAGGAGTCAAATTGAGGGTCCCTGAAGCTTCTTAGAGATGCGAACGACCCATATGACTCCTCTTTTGGTGTAGCGATGGGTGGAGTCACCGTGCCGATGAGTCTGGTTGGTCAACAACAAGGTGAATTCTCAATTCAAGGGAGAAGGAGAATAATCAGTCATAAATCATGGTACTCTACCTATATATAATATCCAAACTCAACTCCAGCGGTTTGGCCCATGCTACAATGGCCAACCATATCTAGTCACATGGCTCATGCTTACACTGAGTACCATTTTCGGTAGAAAAAGAGTGTATGGATTCCAATTTTCCCCATGAATCACATGCAATACAAGAATCATATACACGGGAAAACTGGTACTTTAAACCATCAACATCTTCATCAAACACTCAGTAAAGCAATCCTTCAAGAGTTCAAGTTTTAGGGAGAAATCACCATTGGAATCTACAACTCAAGAGCTATCATGCCAGGTAAGTGTTCCATCATATTACCTAAGATATTGTGGTCTCAACGAGACCCTAAAGAAATCGCAAGTTGGCTGGAGGCCAACAAACTTGCCTCCTCCAAAACATGTTTAAAAAGTTAGAATCATAAAGCTCAAAGAAGCCGACTCAAAATGGAATTGAATATCAGAATGAGTTTGTGCATCCCAAGAGTAGGTAAAGGAAGAAAGACCAACAAAAAATTTGGTCAAAGCATTGGAAACATTCTGTGGGTCATGAAACACATATGAAAAGGCACAAAAAGGGGAAAAAAGAGCAAAGTGTAGCATACTTGAGAAGGGGTCAAATTGAAGGTCCCTGAAGCTTTCTAGAGATACAAATGACCCATCTGACTCCTCTTTTAGTGTCGTGATGACTGGAGTCATGGTGTCGATATGTTGGGTTGGTCAACAACAAGGTGAATTTTCACTGTTCATGGAAGAAGAAGAATAATAGGGTGAGTCAGTGGTGGTATCGAGTTCCTAGATGGTCCTTCATTATTTTGTAAGATCTCATATATAGGTTGAGGTCATAGGGGCATGGAGGAGTCCACATGTGTTCAATTCATTGTAGAACAGGGGAGAGTCATAGTGGCCCTTACCGACCGGGGTCTCCGGATCCTGAAATCTTTTCTCTTTTGGGATTGATCAACTCGAGATGATGTGATGATGAAGATGGAAGAGTTATCATGGACTCCTATTGATCAGAGGGAAAGAGACCATGGGAAAGGAGTTGGGGTGGGATATAGAGTCCAAATACGAGGAGAAGTTGGGCAAAGGGGATGAGTCCCTCACCCGCGCATACCCCCCATGATCTAAATCTATCTTGGGTCAGAGAAAGATTAAAGAGGCCGCATGAAAGTTTAAAATATTGGCTACATTATGAAATCCATCGATTAAAATCAAATGTTTCTAAACTAGGATTAAAATAATATTAATTCCTTTCCTAAATCTGTTAGGGAAGTTAGGGTTCTTCAAAGGAAATAAAATTTGCATGTTGCCCAATTTACCACAAGGAATCTAGAAAATAGTTGGTTTCCTGATTTGACCAACTTAGTTACTATATTATTTTTTAGGATAAAATTTTAATTAATCATATAGGATTACTTAAAATGAATTTTTGGATAATATTTTGGGAAAATCCTAACGTTATGAAAAATAATTTATGTTCAAATAATGAGTCCATGAAAAGAATGTTGATTGGAATACTTTCATGTCAAACCCAAAATGTCAATTATTGGATAGTTAGAGCTAAATTGAACCGATTAAGTGCAAAAATACTAAAATTAGTTGAAGTGACATATTTGAGAGTCATCATCACAATAATCTGTATTTTAACTACCAAAATCAAAATATAAAGGATAGGGTTTCAATTAGGATCATTTTATAAGATTCAAAATTTTAGGGTGTTATAAAACGTGTCTTAAGATCCGCAGCTGATGTGATTGTGTTGACAAGAAACCAAGTAGGGATTGCAAACCCTTATGTTCAAGTTGTTGGTTAGTCAGTCTCGACACAATAACCATCTATAACACTGATATCAAACTTTTCATTTTAAAGCTTCCCATAATGTTTGTGGGATAATCTAAATTAATATATGTATTTGAGTGTCGAATTTAAGGTCTGTATCCATCACATATCACTAAATAGTAACCTACTTATTAGATGAATGCTAGGCTAGCTAGTCTCCTAATCAATGTAAAGATGGGATAGATTATTTGAGTTATGATAAGTTGTGTTTTGTTAGATGAATCATATTTCTACTACTGAATTTAGAAGTTATAACTAGTTAAAATATTAGGGTATTATGAGGCCCTGGGTGAATACCACTACATATTGTACTCATGATCTTCTCATGCCATATTACTGTCATTTTTATTATATATATTTTAAAAATATATTATTTTTATATGTCTATTTGATTGTTGAGGACACTGCCCTAAAGTAGGGACACTTTGTGACTGACCCATATAACATAAAACCCAAAAATCACACCTTGGGACCTTAAAAACCATTTAAATGGAATAACATGTCAGTTAATGTGATGTGTAAACAATTCTGAAAGTTTGTTCCCACTGGGTATTGAACACGATACCCTTCATAACATTTTACATGTATGATTAAAATTAGGAACTTACATATTTATAACACAATACTTTCTTTTGTTTGTAGATTTTTATAAAATTAAGACATATTTCAATTGCTAGACATTCTATTATCCTTTGTCATCGATATTTTATAAATGAGAATTATCTAATTAGTAGAAAAACTTTTCTACACTAGTATAGTCATAACTTTTTTAAACAACATTTATTATGCTCCAACATATGTTTGTTTAATGGAGGAAAACATTTTGTTACTAAAAATAAGACACAAAAAACTACTTACCACTCATGAGGCACATGTACCGGGGCTTCGTGTCACTATGTAGGTTTATAAGCAATAAAATGATATTTTTGGTCACAAATTTGATGTTCTTGGAAGTAGACATAAATGTTGGTAATCACATGTATGGGCTCTGTGTGCAATTATCAGTGAAGAAAATAGAATGACTTATGTATAGTGGTAGTTAAGCTCATAATATGTCATATTTGTTCCCTTAGACAACAAATTTGTTGTGATAGATCTAGAACCAAGGTAAGGTGTGGAACAAAATGAATAATTAGGAATCCAAACCTCTCTTCCTAGTAGAGAAGAGTGGTGGATGGCTGCCTATGCCCTCTAAATATGACATTGCAACATCGTAATTGTTGACACAAAATCATCCCCATTCTCTTCTATACACCAGGTGATGCAATGACAATAACATAATCATTTGTAATAGTTATAAAACAATAATGGAAAAGATTTGAGGGGGGTTCTTGGGTTGTTACTCCCACATGTATTGCTTGTTACCGACACCATATGTATAAGATCGCAACTAGTGGGCATGCATGGTGATCTTCGAAGAAGAATCTCACACCCCTATGAAGAGAACTCAACTTCCTATATACCAAGAGACCCGAGACTCAGCCCTACCCCATACTATTATAGGCTATCGAGGGAAGGACGTAAGTGGTGTGTCTCCACATCAGGAGGCATATTTACTATGGAATCCAACTCGCAAAAACCAAATTAACTTAAGCGGAAGCAAATTATTTGCAGCGGATTACTGAAAATCACTAAAAATTAAAACTTTTTTCAAAGAGATCCACACATAGGAAATCTTTTCCATCAAGAACCATTTATAACATTTACATTCTAGTTGAAACGTACATAACTTGTACCATATATTCTCAGAGACTACAACATCAGCTTCCCTATAAACATTATATACAGACAGCATAAAACCTCGAGGCATCAAGCCAAAACCTCAGATCAATTTATTAAAAACTCTAACTATAAACTCCAAGGACCTGAGAGTACAGAGACGACACATAGGACTTTCTAACTATATGACTTGACAATCAGGGTCTCCACCTGAGATCTCACTGCTGTCTAGGCTATTGCTTTCCTTTTTCCTATAAAAGAGTATCTGCTTCTTTGTCTGCATCCACCTAAAAATGTTGGATCCCACGGGGGTAAGATAATTGTAAATTGCCCCAGTGGTAGATATAACTCTCAGCGAAAACATTGTTATTGCAGTTTAAAGATATGAAACTGGATAGATGATAAGCATTTTAAAGAATTCTCAACTTTGAAAGCATTGCAGCTATTTATGATAGAACAATATATCATCTATTCTTTTAATAAGGAATAGGAATGACATGTATATCATTTATACATCATATTAAACTTTTCTTGTGACACTCATCATCTTGTTATGTCACCCATGAAACACCCTTGTTCCATTCTGTTGGCCTTAGCCAACCTGTTTAACAGATAAGGAGATATATCTACCATGTACTCATATATCAACAATACAGGCACTGGGTTGACACCTATCCTGTGTTACTATTACAGGCATTGGTCTATTACCAATCCTGTGTCATCAGTATAGGAATTTAGCCTCTGACAGGTATTGGACTTCTTCCAAACCTGAATTACACCGCCAGACATTGGATACTACCAATCTTGATTTCACAGCCAGGCATTGGACTTTAGCCAACCCTAATTACATTCATTACACCTCTGCTAGGTATTGGACTCTAACCAAACTTGATTACACAGCCAGGCATTGGACTCTAACCAATCTTGATTTCACATCCAGGCATTGGACTTTAACCAATCCTGATTACACAGCCAGGCATTGGACTTTAACCAATCCTGATTACACAGCCAAGCATTGGACTTTAACCAATCCTGGTTACACAGCTAGGCATTGGACTTTAACCAATCCTGATTACACAGCACTGGGCACCTTATTCTTTTTCTAACATTAAACTCTGGCCATGCCAATCATGCTCAATACATTCTTTATGTATTACAAGTATTCCTCTTTTCTCATCACATGTATAATCCAGATTCCATTATTATAATTGTATCCTTTTGTTATTATTATTATTATTATTATTATTACTAAGTTCCCATTCATTGGTTCATTATGAACATTATTATCTCTTACAAGAGACTTTTATAATCATCTTGTTACCTCTCAACTAATCTCATGGCTCACAAAGCCCTTAAAGCATCTTGTCACCTCTTACTAGGCAACATCTAACCATATGGCTCATAAGGCCATTCACATCTTGTCACCTCTCTCTAGGCAACAACAACATATTCCCTCATATAATACAATATTTACACCACTATCCCCTCAATAGGGTTAGGGCTTACTTTTCACATCACATTAGGGGTTTTCATGTCCCAATACCCAATTTAGGGTTAGGGTTTTCCCATCTCACATTAGGCTTTCATATTTATCAAATCAACCTTAATACATTGCTCCACACCTCTAGGAGCATCCATTAACATCTTGAGTAATCAATCATGTTTATTACTCTTAACATTTTTCATTAAATGTTTATTAATGAAAGGTATGAGTTCATTTCCCATCCTTATCATGATATGATTACATCATACTCATTAGTTTGGCTTAACCCCATTCTTAAGGTATATTAGCCTATACTTATCAAAGTATATCAAACTCATTACATTTCATTGTAACAATTGACATAACACACTTCATGTGTTTCTTATCCAAGTATATTGTCTTTGAGGTGCATCAGAGTATATCAGCCCTAGAATGCTAAAAGTGATATCTATCACATCTTGATGTCCTCATCACTTCCAACTTTCTTGAGTTATCAACTTATCTTGGATTAAGGAATTTTCCATCTTAATCCTTTCATCCACTAACCTATCACTCTTACCATGAAGTGCATAGGTCACACATAAGAATGGTCCAACTATCTTTAATGATATGGACCCATTTCAAGTTAAGGCATTGCTTTCTATAAGGTTATCTATAATTAATCACTTTAGGTATTTCTCTTATCAATGTATTAATCACCATTCCATTATTAGGATTAGGGTCTCTCATACCATCACCCTTTATTAAGGTTTAGGGTTTCACATACTATCATACTTCATTAGGGTTAGGATTTCACATACCAACTCCTTTTATTAGGGATAGGATGGCATATAGCATCACCCTTCAGTTAGGATTTCTCATGGAATCAACCTCAATTAGGGTTTCCACTATGGTTACCCACAGCTTGGGTCTACTATTCATCTCCAATTAGGGTTTTACATCTCATTTCCCAAAATTGGAGTTTCATATATCATTATCCTAGATTAGGGTTACATCCTCACCTTGGATTAGGGTTTCATTTAGAATTGCCCTCAATTAGGGTTAGAGTTCAATAGCCCTGTCAATTAGGGTTTATGTTCCTGATTAGGGTTTCATGATCTCTTTACATAAGGATCATACCCTTAATCACCTCATGAATCATATTCATGTATGAATTTCATGCTATCATCTTCTTAACTTGATTAGGCTACATCAACCCTCAATCAAGTACAAACAACTACGATTAACATAGTGTACCAAGTCATTGTTCTTATAAGCAATTAGGGTTCATCCCTTAATTGGCACTAATCACTTAGGTACTATTAGGGTTTCAACCTTGCACCTTCATTGATTATCATTACTAATAATCATTGGATCAATGGATCATTCATCATCTTAATTCTCAAGAGATTCAATCACATTGGACCTCCATTACATAAGGTATCCAATTGATTTGACCAATTGAATCTTCAATTACAATAGGTGTCCAAGTTGATTAACCAATTGAGTCCTCAATTAATTTTGACTACTTGAGCACCAAACGGTCTTGGTCTTTCAAAGTTCAAATGGTTTGAAACCATTTCGTAAAGGTGGTCACTTGAAACTGTTTGCTAAAGCAAGAACTTGAAACTGTTTGCTAAAGCACTCTTAAGATCGATTGGGCCTCAAATAGTTTGGGATTGTTTGGTCCCAAACGGTCTTGAGACCGTTTGGTCCCAAATGGTCTTGAGACCGTTTGGTCCAAACCTCCTCAAAACCGCATGGACCAAATATGGTCTCAACCTATCAAGTCGATTTGGGGTTCTCAATGTTGATTCCTTCAATCATTGAATTCATGTAACCAATCTTCAATTGGACCCATCACCATACTTCAATTGAGTTAATTAGGTCATCCTTCAACTAATTTGACCCTCAATTAACCCTCAATTAATCATCAATTAGGGTTTGAATCAACTAAATTAGGGTTTGGAATCGATGATCCTTCAACATTAACCAATGTGAGTCTAGCTGCTTTAAAACTATTGGACCATCATCCAAATTGAACATGTCTTGACCCCAAACGGTCTTGAGGTCATTTGGATGACCTCCAAACGGTCTTGAGACCGTTTTCCCATCTCATCACTCAAATCCATGTCATCCATTTAGGGTTTGAATCACTAGATTGATCACCAAATCAACATTTGATTGCAAATCAACTTGGTATCTTTAGATCTTCAAACACCTAACCATAGTCAACCCTAGACCTCCAAACGGTCTTGGGTGACCCCCAAACGGTCTTGGGATCATTTGGATGACCTCCAAACGGTCTTGAGACCATTTCCCATCACATCATCATTAGTCATATCATTCAATTAAGGTTTGGATCCTAGGATTGGTCACCAAATCAACAATTGATTGTACATCAACTTAATATCTTTGGACCTTCAATTGCTCAACCATACTTAACCCTAGACCTTCAAACGGTCTTGGGTGATCACCAAACGGTCTTGAGACCATTTGGGTGATCCCCAAACGGTTTTGAAACCGTTTGGGTCAATCAACCCAAAACATCATCTCAATCACTTGCAAAATCAGCACTTAGCCGATTAGGGTTCATACCATATCTTTGGATCTTCAAACACTTAACCATAATCAACCCTAGACCTCAAAATGGTCTTTGGTGACCTCCAAACGGTCTTGAGACCATTTGGGTGATCCCCAAACGGTTTTGAAACCGTTTGGGTCAATCAACCCAAGTTTCAAACTCAATCACTTATGAAATCAGCACTCAACCCGATTAGGGTTTAGGTGATTGTTGGACCTTCAACTCATGAACCAATTGGAGTTAATCAATAATAATTGATGGGTCATTAACCTAGATCATTATGAAAAAATACCCAAATGGTCAACCCTGGTCAACATCACCAAACGGTCTTAAACCATTTCCTTCTATGCGGTTTAGTGAAACTGTTTCATTCCAAACGGTTTGAAACCGTTTGCTCCCAAATGGTTTGTAAAACCGTTTGGACATTTGATTGAAACCGTTTGGTCTAGATATTTGGGGAGGTGTGTTCTTATGATGATGTCATCATCATCAAGCTCTAGACCCACGAAACCTGCTGTGATTTCCATGGAAATTGCATCAATCAACCAAATCAATAATTGTAAATAGAGAAATGATCATTATTTGATGGGGAATTGAATGCAATAACAAAGTTAGGGTTTCAAGTTATAAAACACGCCTCCAATTGAGCTCCAAATCTCCAAGCCTAAGGAAACAATGGTGGATGAAGCTCTTGCAACTCCCCCTAGGCTCGTCCTCAAGCTTTTGGTTGAAAAGATTAGCTAGGGTTTAAGAGGAGATCAAAATAAGAAGAAATCCATGATTTACTTTCAATTTCCACCATGGAATCAAGGGGAAAAGAGGTCAAGAACCTTACCAACAGGTTGGGTTCGTCCTCCTCCTGTTCCTGAGCTTCTCTTGGGGTCAGCCAAGGCAAAGAAAGAAAGGAAATCCGAAAAGAAGTCCTTAAGTGAGTGGAAAAAGGGATATGTATAAGGAAATCCCAAGGAGAGAGAAAATGGGATTATTTCCTTTAATTCCCAAAATAATTTCCACCAAATCCCCTCCATTTCTTGGCCACGAATCCATATTCATGTTTTTGCAAAACCTCTTCATTATCCAAGAATAAAGGGAAAAGAAATTAAGCACCTTAACCCTTATAATATTAATATCCATTTTTGAGTGGAATTTCTTTTTCTTATAATAATGGTGTGTGGAATTTCACCTCCTTAGGATATGCTCGTGCCTTTGCAAGGATTAAGCTCATCCACACACATATGAATCCAACCATTTTAATTTTGGTTGAAGGCCCCTTAAATTATTTTATTTATTTTTTGCATTAAATTGAATTAGGGTTCCAATTAGGCTTAAATCTTGATTATTTTAATATCAAGATTCTCTCTCCTCCAACTTAATACAAATGAGGTGCCCCTCTCATTTTATTTGCTCTAAATGATGTCAAGAAACATTAGGGACCTTACTGAAGTGGTAATTTGCATATTGAACCTTAGGTTTTGGGTAAATTGCACTTTACACCAAAACTAGGTTTTAATGCATAAACATTGCTTTGTCAGCTCTTCCTTGGTACTCAGGCTACCACAAGCCATACCTATGCATCATCTTCATTATCATGATGCTTCAACACATGAGGAACATATTATCATGCAACATTTGCAATCTAACCCCTCAACTTGGGTAATTTGTATTTTAGTTCAAAATAAGCAAACATTGCTTCAACATTTATCAAACAGGACCAAAATTGAAACATAAGTTCCTCATGATCCCTAATTACTTTTCACAAGATAAGATTAAGCATATAATCATCTTTATTTATTAAAACACCTAGGGTTAAAGCATAACCCAGGTCAGGGATGTTACATTTACTATGGATAAGATAAGAATTAGAATGTTGTGTTGGTAATATTTCCTAAGAGCAAGAATGTTTGAGTATAAAAGGAATATATGGAGTTGATTTGGTTAGTTATAAAAGGAAAATCCACTTATTATGTTTGTTTAGTATTGATATAATGAATAAACTTAATAATGTCCTAAGAATGTTTTAATTTGATGACATATGGTTGGGTTTAGGACCTAAAAATGTGATCATATGTATAATAAGAGTTCTCATTCTTATTATGTCTTTAGTCGGTTATTTTTGTTGATTGTATAGGAAAAAATAGTATAGAAGACTAGCAGGAATGGTGAGTGATGATTGTGTCTCTTTAGTAATGATATGGGACATCGACTTAGATGCATGGGTACTTGTTAAAGAACAAGTTATACAAGACATACCCACTTTGAGAGTCATATCATGGCATGTCAGAGTCATATATTAATGTGACAGTGGTGACCGTGATCCCTAGACCTAAAGTCATTGTATTAATACATGTTTTTCTATGTACTTTGACACCGGGACAATTTGCCAAAAAGTTGGTGACTGGGTATACTTTGATGCTTGATGTAACATCCCAGGATTTGAGGCCTGGTATAAGTTGATCTTAAAAGGAATGATTGGACTACCCGTACCACCAAGGTGCACCTCCTTTTCAGGGAGCCCATCTCTAAAGAACTCCATAGTTAAGCGTGCTCAGCTTGGAGTAGTACTAGGATGGGTGACCAGTCGGGAAGTTGATCCTGGCTTGCGCGTCAGTGTGGACAAAGAGCGCAGTTAAGGCTAGTGGTGGTCTGTGGGACCAGTCATCATTCCTGAAACTCTACTAGAGCCTTGGGCAGTGGGCCAGGGCGTTACATTTGGTATCAGAGCCATAACCCCTCCAGTAGGTGGGGCCCACATGGGCATGTGGCATGCCAGTCTTGAGCCGTGCGGTCCAGGCAAGTTGGAAAGGGCTATCCGTAGAGACGAGATGGAGCCACCCTTGCACTGGTAGCCGTGGATGGGAGCTGGGTGTCCATGGGCCATTGTGGGTCTGCACTGAAATGGGGTCAGATTATGAGGCCATATAGTAGAGCCTTGACGAGGACGTCAAGAGTCTAAGTGGGGGAGATTGTAACATCCCAGGATTTGAGGCCTGGTATAAGTTGATCTTAAAAGGAATGATTGGACTACCCGTACCACCAAGGTGCACCTCCTTTTCAGGGAGCCCATCTCTAAAGAACTCCATAGTTAAGCGTGCTCAGCTTGGAGTAGTACTAGGATGGGTGACCAGTCGGGAAGTTGATCCTGGCTTGCGCGTCAGTGTGGACAAAGAGCGCAGTTAAGGCTAGTGGTGGTCTGTGGGACCAGTCATCATTCCTGAAACTCTACTAGAGCCTTGGGCAGTGGGCCAGGGCGTTACACTTGAGGTATATTGCAAGTGATCTAAATGGAACTTGTCCCTCCACTAGTATAGAATGTCAGTTATTTTAGTCATACAACATCGATTATAAATCAATGACCAAGTGGGAGACGCTAAATCTCAAGTCATTCTTTATTGGTTCACAAAACTGACGACAATACTTTTTGTTAATCGGTCCACATTATAGCAAAATCAACAATGTAACGCGCAACAAGAAACATATTTTTAGTTTTCTTTGACCTTCACTCATTATTTCCATGAACAAAAATGGATGCCTTTAACATTACCCCGTTAGTTGTGTAATAATAAATCACCGACAGAGATATCATGATGCCAATTTTGTTTGAGGTATATCCCACTGGTTTATTGTAAACAACCAATGTAGAATGGATTTGTAGTCAGTATTTACAGATAATCGATGAGAAATGTCTATGTTTTTTTATATATTAGGTATGCATACCTACTGTCTGACTGCTAGTCTATATGCTACTTGCAGTTCTTTACAACATAAATTATGAAAAATTATATGCCTCTACAAGCATTGTAGCTTAACAATAGCTCGACAAACTTGCAAGAAAAAGATATATATACAAAATAGGCACAAACATGCCACACATTCTATCATTTTTTCACTTCAAATGCACACAAATCCATGAACTCCTAGATCAATTGTTTTATTTCTCAGCCACACTTCAATTTCAAACATATATGCATAAATACACATTATTCTCTTCCTCATGCCTTCGCATTTAGTTCACACACACATATGCACTTCAAATTAAGTCTTGAGAACAATCACTAACAACTTCCACTACATATTCTTGAGTAAATAGAAGAAAAATAAAATAAAAATTAAATTCTACACTAAATTGTATTCATAAGCTAGACATCTAAACAACAAGCCCAAAACTGACATAATGTTGAAGGGAGCTAGATCATGTTCTTGACAGCACTAAAAAATTGCATTACAATAGTCACATAGTCTTTGACGTCACTTGGATCTCTAAGTAGATTTCTAATCAATGATGGCATTATAAATACCATATTTTCTATTTCAAACTCAGTATCTGCGTAATACAAATGACTTAACAATATATACATGCAATACTCAGTAAATATATAGGAAACAATTAAACTATTTTTCACATATGATGAGATATTTAAATTCATTGTATCCAAGGTTCTATCATTAATGTGTTTAGCCAATCATACTGAAATAGTTCAGAAACTCTATCAACACTATAATACTGTAAAATTTTAGGCCTATGATCTCCTTCCTAGGGCTAACAACCATGGTATCTGTTTGGTCTATATTGTCTAACCTTCTTGTCAATGTCTTGAAGCTAGGGCCTAAGGAGTGAAACAACTCTTGTGGAATAAAATGTGAGGCCATATGCTTCAAAACCCTAGGGGGCTTTTTAGCTGTTTTAGGCTTCATGCATGTATAATTATATAAGCATTTGATTATTCATAATAAATTTCAATATACATTTATCATATATGAACAAATATAACAAGTCATTTGGGCCACCCAATAAAGCCACCTTCTACCTCTCTGACTGTGGTGGCATTTGGTTGCTCGTATGGGAGAGAAGTGTCTCTAATTATCGGAAAGACACATATGACTCTCACACAAAAGTGATCAGCGGGAAGGGGAATACCATGAACCATATCGACAATAGAATCCTCCACTTCTACCACGACATTGTGTGATGGAACATCGATGGAAAAATGATACTTTTTGGCCACTTACAATTTTGTGAAACACAAAATTTATATTGACAAACATAAATATTGACTTGAGGGATTATTTTCTCAAAATTTATATATAAATTGACTTGAATTGGATCTTACCATGACAATGCCATGAGGGTCTGAAGGACTACTCTTGATGCACTTTGTGGGCGAGTGATGAACAAGTTAAGTCACTGCTGGAGAAGCTTGCACCAGTTGAGAAGCCTTGAAATTCTTCAAGGATGCATCTATCAACCTATGCACATGCTCATGGTCCATTTCCCATTTCTAGGCATGTTTACACTTTTGTTGGGATGCGTCAAAAAAAGATTCTATCTCATACCTAGCTCCAACATTCGTAACACGTCAAGGATTCTCTTCTGTCCCTAGACAAACCATCAATTCACCGTAGGTGCCTTCAGGGGTAAACTTGTCCCACTTTGTTTGGGCACCCAACTCCAACTAATTATCATCAAAATTGACTAATTAGTAAAACTTAACAATCCAATAAAAAAGAAAAAGGATGTATTGTGAGACTAAGAATTTTCCATTTTTTAAGCTACCTCCTATGTTGCTTGGATGGGGATTTCTCTATCTTTGTTTTTCCTTGCATCTATCCACTCAATATAGCAAGACAACCTTCCAAAAGCACTAGAAGAATTAATAGTGGAAGGAGTAGAAGTAGAAGGCCCTTCTTTTTAGTCTTGCTCTCTCTCTCTCTCTTTCTCTCTTACCTGGAGGCATTTAAAATAACCACCTAAACTCAACCAGTGGTTGTGCACATTCTTGTCATGCCTATCTTTTTTAGCATCATGAAGAGACTAATTAATTTAACAAAGAAATAATTTAAGTAACCATAAGAAATCATATTAATATAATTAATCCATAAAAATATATTTTAAAGAAACCATAAGAAATCATCAAAATGTAATAAATTCAATACCTTGAACGCATCTATTTTTCTCTGCTCAACAAACTCCTCCCAATATTTTTTATAAATATAGTTCAATTTAATACTAGGGTCCTAATCCTTATTATCTCTAAATATGTAGTCTCTTGTGAGGATTGTATGCCAATTTTTATGTCTTCTCCCGATGAGTTGCATAATAGACTTGTGATGCATCTTTAATCAAGCTCATACCGGCCCTGAAAAGGTCAAGATTCACTACTATTAAGAAATATTAAAAGAAACAATGGGAAAAGACTATAAAGAATGTAAATGCATTCATCTAACCTCTAACTCCCTCCATATGAGGTCTTTGTTGGTCATACTCACTTGTCACCAATGCTCAACAAGAAGAGGCTCTTTGCTTCGGCCTAGGACCCCACAGTAGCTGACAAACTCTTTAGTAATCGGTGTGCCTGCTTCATTGAATTCAAGGGCATCCTTATTCCCTTACCTATTTGTGTCATTTTTCATCACAATTATCCCTCTAACTCCCTTATGTTATGATTTATCAGCACTGATAGCACCCTGATCAGGATGCTCAAGATCCTCATGCTAATGCTCCCGACCCTCGGGTACACTATTCTCCTGGTCAAATGATATCTAGAAAATCAAAAGTAAACATATGAAAAAGACATATCACATATAAAAAGTCAGATCAGATATAAAAAAGTATGACAACATATAAAAAGTTAGATCACATATGAAAAACTCAAATCACATATGAACAAATAAACATGTTATATAATGCATAAAAAGCCAGATCACATATGAATAGTATACCTTAAACTAATATCCCTTCTGTGTGATCTTCACGTATATAGTCATCAGTGTTAGATTTGACATTTACACTTGGTAAGCCAACAGAAAATGGACTAGAGTCATCATATTTCTCATAGTACTTGTAACATCCCTGACCTGGGTTATGAGTTAACCCTAGGTTTTTTGCCTAAATATGTAATTAAATCCTTGTGATTAACTTTGGGCATGTAATTAAGTTTCTCAGAAGCATATATTTCAGTTTTTGCTCCTTTTTATATAAAGTTGTAGCATTGTTTTGTAATACAGGGACCTATGTGCAAATTACCCAGTTAGAAGGGTTAACTTGCAATTTGCACATGTTGAGATGTTCCTCTGATGTTGAGACATCATGAGAATGATGATGGTAAGGTTTGAGGGATTTCCCAAGCTTGAGCACCAAGGTGCAGTTGTGGAAGCAATCTCGGTGCTTGAAAACCCTAAATTGGGGAAAAGTGCAATTTACCCAATTTGAGGGGTGGAACTTGTAAAATACATCATCTAAAATATCTTTTATAACTTTTGTCATCATTTAGAGTAGAAATGATGAAGAGGGCACTTCATTTGAATAAACATATAACAAAGAACACCTTTGTGATTGAATAAACAAGGTGTATGTATAATAGCCCTTTTATGTGTATGCTTTAGTGATGGGTTGATCCTCTTTGCCTTCAATTCTTGATCTTAGAAGGAGTTTTTCCTTAGAAATAAGATGTGGGGACGTGCAAAGAAGAAAGGAAGGACTTAGATGAGAAATGAGGAAAATCATATATTCTTATGTTGGAATTTCACCCAATATATATATATACCACTTCCTTTGCAAGCAAAGGAACGTTTCTTTCATTCCCTCACTTATCCCCCTTGCTCAAACCGACTAAGGCAGAGCTCTGGAGTATAGGAGAATGACCAGGGAGTTCAAGGTAAGTTTGGATCATCCCTTTTGCTTGAATTCATGGAGGAAACTCGTTTTCAAGGTTGAATCCATGGCTAACTCACCTAGCTTTATCTTTCTAGCCATTCCTTTCCAACTCTTCCTTGGAGAATTCACCTTGGCCGACCTGTGGAGCTCAAAGACGCCATTAAAGACCTGGATCTTGGAAACTTGGAGCTCAAGGAACAACTTTTAGGCGGGTTTTATAACTCTAAACCTTATGCTTTGATTACACATCTTTTTCTATGCATATAGTTGCTAGTTCTTCTTCTTCCCTATCTTCCCTTGCATCCTTGCAAGCAAAATCATGAAGAACTGCTACTGTTCTTGAGGTAGAAGATAAGGGTGTTAATTCCTATGCTTATCTACGGATTTCCACTTTACCAAACGGTCCTAACCAATTGCCCATGCGGTTTGTACAACCGTTTGGTGGGCAAACGGTTTCAGGGTCGCATGGAGGCAAACGGTCTTCAAGACCGTTGGGTCCAGTTGACCAAGTGACGAACGTATGAGAATCCTGTTCCTAATTATTTAAGCTGATCACCCACAAAAATGGAGGGGTTAAATCCAAAGGAATCGTGAGATATAAGCAAATCAATTAGCAAATCTAATTGAATTAAGTTCTGTTTTTCAATCTATTTAATTTGCCCCTTTTGGGAAAACGGTCTCAAGACCGTTTAAGATGGTTGACCAAGCGTTGAACATTTGGGATTACTGTTCATAATAATGTTGATTAATGACTCACCAAATTTGATGGCTTAATTCCAAACGAGTCATGAGTTGAAGGCTAATCAATAGGGCAAACCCTAATTGAAATCAGTGCTGAAATTCCAATGAGTTAATTAGAGGTTTTGGGTTGATTAGCCCAAACGGTCTCAAGACCGTTTGGGGAATCATCCAAACAGTCTCAAGACCGTTTGGGGATCACCAAAGACCATTTAGAGGTCTGGGGTCAAGTATAGTTGACCAATTGAAGGTCCAAAGGTACCAAACCATATTGCAATTAAGTATTGATGTAATGATTAACTCAAGAGATCAAACCTTGATGAATTTTCACTAGAGTCCAAAGGATGGATGGGCAAACGGTCTCAAGACCGTTTGGAACTCATCCAAACGGTCTCAAGATCGTTTGGAGGTCTAGGGTTAAGGTAATTTGATCAATTGAGGGTCCAATTACACTAGGTTATTGAAATAATCAAATTGCTGATTTGTGACTTAATTAAGGTTCAACCCCTATCAAATCAACTTAGATTTTGATGATTTCTTGGGAAAATGGTCTCAAGACCGTTTGGAGGTCATCCAAATGATCTCAAGACCGTTTGGGCCAAGTTTGGGCCCAATTGGAGGTCAATCACTACTACAGAAATAGCATTCAGTGTCACTTTTCTTGGCGTCGGTTATTAAGGAAAACTGACGCCTAACATATAAGGCGTCGGTTGTTTAAGCAAACCGACGTCTATATTCGAAGACCAGCCAGACACGGGTACCGCTTTGTATTAAGCGTCTGTTGTTTATAACAAACCGACGCGTAAAGTCGCCCGCGAAATCCATATTTCGATAAAAAAAAATAGTGTCATTTTCAGCGTCGGTTATATACGTAGAAACTGACGCCTATGTGCGATGAAAATTTGCGCGAAAAGTGTCACTTTCAGCGTCGGTTATCCTTGTAGAACCGACGCTGAAAGTGGTTCCCGCCAAATAATTTCATGAAAATATCGTCCAATTGGACGTCGGTTTTTTAAAACAACCGACGCTAAAGATGTTTAGGCGTCGGTTGTTTTAAACAACCGACGCTATTTGGGAACTTCATTACCCTCGATCGCCCGACTCTTCCCCTTTCTTCTGTTTCATTGCGATTTTCCTATTTCTCTGCTGCCGCCGATTTCTCTCCGGCGATTTCTTCTTCAGCTCCCCTTCTCCGGCGCCCCCTTCTCCGCCACCAGTCCTGCTCGCCGCCGCTCCTGCCGCCGTTGGACACCTGCTCGCCGCCGCTCCTGCTCGCCGACGATCCTGCTCCTGCTGCTGCTCTGCGTCGCCGCCGCCGCCGCCCGCTCCTTCCTCCTTGTTGCTACTCTGCGTCTCCTTTCTCACGCTCTAACTCTGCTGCTCACAAGGTACTAGCATCAAACCCTTCCTCTGCCATTCTTTCTAGGTTGACGCCCTAACTCTGCTGCTGTTTTAATGCTAGTGTCAGGGCTATCTATCTAGGTTGATGTATGATCTATCCCCTGTATTTTTTTTCCTGCTCTCTTTGTGTGTATGAGCCTGTTCCTTGGTTGTGTATATATGGTCTTACTATTTGGAGATGTTTTGATCCCCTGTGTGGGATACTTTCTCCTTTTGTTCTTTACGTTTGGTCATGTGTGTTGTCTGTAAATGCCCAAAGTTTTTTTGGTATCAATAGTTGAGTGTTTTTCACAAAAAAAAAAGATGGAGAAGTTAAATGGATACAACTCTATACATAGGTAGGTGTAGTTCTCTAGCTAATTACAATAAGAACATGACAATATGATAATAAACATCTACAACCTAATGCCACCTACCAAGACATATACTAATACCACCTCCTCACCTATCAAAATCTTAAGGTTAGACATATAAAGGAGGAAGAGTTGTGAAACATGTGTACATGAATCTGAAGCCACTATACAAACTCTGTTTGAGTGTTTAAGTATCAAGCATCGTTAGTCCAATACATAAGTACTAGAAGTATCCATGGGTTAAATAAGGTGAACTAGCTGTGTAATGTTAGGGTTTCTGTAGTAGTGGGTGCGCCTACTACATTTGGGGGTGCGCCTTATACTATTTGATATCCTTGATTTTATCTTCTATCCAAAATAAAATTAAGGGACCCATGATTAGAAAACAATTCCAAACTTGGCACCCACACTAATTGGAAGGAAATAAAATATGATTATTGAAATGCACATTTGTGATGTGATACCTTTTTTAGGATGCATATATTAGATTCAACCTTTGAGACATCCTTTTATGAGTTCCAATACAATTAGGGTTTCATTTCATTGCCATTGTATGTATTATAATATTACATCTTTCACATAAAAATTAATTAAATTGAATCCTATTGGAACCCTAATTTAAATCCTAATTTGATTTAAACTTGTCCATTCTAGCATCCTAATTTGATTTGATTAAACCCTAACATTGTTTAAACCCTAACATCAATTGTGATGAAACCCTAACATGTACATATCTATTATTGTGTTTGTTGGCCTAGAAACCCGTCCAAGATTGACTCATTAGGAGTAAATCTTGGATAGTCCCCGGTTTGGGACTGTTCTTGAACACCTAATCTCACTTAGGATGTAAGTGTATAATGTGTATTGGGTTTTCGAGAAAATTTTGGTAACATTTCCCCATTTGTTCTCTAAGTACATATGTACTTAGAGAACAGCGGGGAAATGCTGCCGAAATTTTCTCGAACACCCAATACACATTATACACTTACTAGTGAGATTAGGTGTTTAAGGATGGGATAGGTGGTACACATTTATTATATATAAGAATGACATCACATGTGTTTGTTGGCCTAGAATGTGAACAATCATTGTTTTTTATATTACTTGTACATTGGTATAAATTAGAATGAACAATCACTAAATTATATAATGTTTGTATGGAGTCCGGCTTCATTGTAGATATCTATTATTGTGTTTGTTGGCCTAGAAACCCGTCCAAGATTGACTCATTAGGAGTAAATCTTGGATAGTCCCCGGTTTGGGACTGTTCTTGAACACCTAATCTCACTTAGGATGTAAGTGTATAATGTGTATTGGGTTTTCGAGAAAATTCTGGTAGCATTTCCCCGTTTGTTCTCTAAGTACATATGTACTTAGAGAACAGCAGGGAAATGCTGCCGAAATTTTCTCAAAAACCCAATACACATTATACACTTACTAGTGAGATTAGGTGTTCAAGGATGGGATAGGTGGTACACATTTATTATATATAAGAATGACATCACATGTGTTTGTTGGCATTTCCCCGTTTGTTCTCTAAGTATATATGTAATTAGAGAACAGCGGGGAAATGCTGCCTAATCTTTTCCTAATATAAACTTGTTTCCTAATATATACTTGTTTTCTCTGATCATAGAATGGATAGATCATGGATGTCCATTCGTAATCGTTGCACCCCAGAGTTTATATCTGGTCTTGATCAGTTTATTAGATTTGCCTAGGAACATAGGAAAAAACCTACAGATAGGTTCTACTGTCCATGTAGGCATTGCGGTAACAACTTGAAAGTCAACACTGGTGAGGAAATCAAAAGTCATGTCATGTGCAACGGGATTGTACAAGGCTATACAGAATGGCACTGGCATGGAGAGATTTCAAAATCGAAACCAGTAGATGTCGATAGCAGTGCTTGGGTGGAAGAAGAAATTGCCTCCGATGACGTAAATGTGAACGAACCAGTTCCAGCAGACATCGTTGATGCGATGCTGGATAGTTGTAGGGTAGAGCACACCGATCCACCTCCTATCTTTACAAACATTGTGCATGATGCTGAGATACCGTTA
This sequence comes from Alisma plantago-aquatica, assembly GCA_963693085.1. Classification (NCBI taxonomy): domain Eukaryota; kingdom Viridiplantae; phylum Streptophyta; class Magnoliopsida; order Alismatales; family Alismataceae; genus Alisma; species Alisma plantago-aquatica. The sequence continues at coordinate 676,554,144 of OY856409.1, forward strand.
TACACAGGCTGTGCTAAGTTTACGAAGCTTAGCGCTGTGTTGAGATTGTATAAGTTGAAAGCTAACAATAGATGGAGCGACAAAAGCTTCACTTCATTGTTGACTTTGTTGAAAGAAATTCTTCCTGAAGGAAATGAGCTTCCAATCTCAACATACCAGGTAAAGAAAATGTTGTGCCCAATGGGAATGGAGGCCAAGAAGATACACGCATGCCCGAATGATTGTGTATTATTTCAAAAGGACTATGTAGATTTGAAAGATTGTCCAAAATGTGGTGCGTCACGGTATAAATTGACGACTTCGGGGGAGTCTAAAACTGGTTCTCCTGCCAAGGTGTTGTGGTATCTACCTATAATATCACGGTTTCAACGCTTGTTTGCAAATCCGAAAGATGCGAAGAATTTGAGGTGGCATGCAGATGTTAAGAAAAATAATGATGGGATCCTACGACATGCGTCTGATTCCCCACAGTGGAAGAAGATTGATCTATTGTACCCTAAATTTGGTGAAGAAGATAGGAATCTAAGACTTGGGCTTTGTACAGATGGGATGAATCCGTACGGGACATTGAGCAGCCAACATAGCACTTGGCCAGTCATGCTTGTTATATACAATCTTCCTCCCTGGATGTGTATGAAAAATAAGTATGTTATGTTGTCATTGTTGATATCGGGCCCTAAACAACCCGGAAATGATATCGATGTTTATCTTGAACCTTTGATTGATGACTTAAAGAAACTTTGGGCTGAAGGTGTGATGACCTATGATGCTTCAGCAAGAGAGACATTTCGTTTGCACGCTATGTTGTTTTGCACTATTAATGACTTTCCAGCATATGGAAATTTGTCTGGATATAGTGTCAAAGGAGCTAAAGCGTGTCCTATATGTGAAGAAAACACTGATTCAATAAGACTAAAACATGGCGGCAAGACTGTATATCTTGGTCATCGAAGGTTTCTTTCAAAATTCCATCCGTATCGTAGGAAGCGCAAAGCATTCAATGGATGGAATGATGAACGGAGTGCACCTAAACCTATACCAGGGGATGTTGTTTATGAAAGAGTAAAAGACATTGTCAATGAATTTGGTAAGAAATCACAATGTAGTATGGCCACACGGAGTGACAATTCTTCATTCAAGAAGAAGTCAATATTTTGGGATCTTCCTTATTGGAGTTCTTTGACAGTCAGGCATTGTATCGATGTAATGCACGTTGAGAAAAATGTCTGTGATAGCATCATTGGTACTCTATTAAATATACCAGGTAAGACTAAAGATGGGATAAAATCCAGAGTGGACCTACGTGAAATGGGAATAAGGTCAGAATTAACAGAATTACGTGAAATGGGTAATAAAAGAACATACTTACCTCCCGCTTGTTACACGTTGTCTAGAAAGGAGAAGAAAACTTTTTGTGAATGCTTGGTAAATGTTAAGGTGCCACATGGTTACTCATCCAACATCCGTAGATTGATATCAATGAAAGATCTGAAGTTGATAGGTCTTAAATCTCATGATTGTCACACTCTAATGCAACAAATATTGCCCGTGGCAATTCGATCTATATTGCCGAAGCATGTAAGGTTTGCAATTACCAGACTTTGTTTCTTTTTCAACAGTCTATGCAGCAAAGTTATTGACCCTGATACTCTCGATAATATGCAAAGAGAAGTGGTTGTTACCCTATGTCAGCTTGAGATGTATTTCCCTCCTTCGTTCTTTGATATCATGGTACATCTTGTTGTCCACTTGACTAGGGAAGTGAAAATGTTGGGACCAGTTTTCTTGCATTGGATGTATCCTTTTGAACGATACATGAGCATTTTTAAAGGTGATGTTCGAAACCGTTATCGGCCTGAAGGGAGTATTATTGAAGGTTATGTGGCGAGAGAGGTTATGGATTTTTGCAATGACTTTTTCAGTGGTAATGACACTCCTGATAATGACAAGAATATTGAGGAGGGCAAAGGAATTTTGGGATCACGGGTGAAAGTAATCAGCTGTGAGCAGTTGGAACAAGCTCACTTGTATATTTTACACAATATGGACGAAGTGAGTGTTTATATCGACGAACATACCAATTTCATAAAGAGACAACATCCTCGAGCAAGTTCAATGTGGCTTGCTAGAGAGCATAATAAGACTTTTACTAAGTGGTTTGAAGATAAAGTCTTACATCAACTATCTCAAACACCAAATGATATTACAGAAACTATCAAATGCCTCGCCTTTAAACCAAAACCGAATGTTATGTCTTATGAAGGGTTTGACATTAATGGATTCACATATTACACAAAGCGCCAAGATGATAAGAGTGTCGTCCAAAATAGTGGGGTCACTCTTCAAGCGTCGACTATGTACTTTGCAAGTGCAAAGGATAAGAGTCCACGTGAAGCTAAAATGTCATATTACGGTGTCATTGAGGACATTTGGGAGTTTGACTACATAGATTTCAAAATTCCGCTCTTTAAATGTAATTGGGTTGATAACACCAAAGGAGTTATAGTGGATGAATTGGGTTTCACTTTGGTGAACTTTGAAAAGATTGGCGAGAAGGGTGAACCATTCATATTGGCATCACAGGTGAAACAAATATTCTATATCGATGATCCTGCGAATGATAAATGGTCAGTTGTTCTTCATGGTAAAAGACAGTTCATTGAAGATCCTATAGATGAAGAAGAGTACTATGATAAGTATGATGACTCCAGTCCATTCTCAGTTGGGTTGCCCACTCCACAAAATATTGAAGCTAATGATGACTTATATGTGCGCGGAGATCACAATGAAGGATTGTTAATTGATAAAAGATCACAATTTTAGAGACATGTATGTTAATACAAATGCTAAATGTTTGCCTTTTTCTAGTTAATACAAATGCTAAATGTTTGCCTTTTTCTAGTTAATACAAATGCTAAATGTTTGCATTTTAAATGACATTTTCAGATGGCTGACCATGATGAGCATGATGTCCATGATGAGCATGAAGTCCATGATGAGCATGCTGTCCATGACGAGCATGGCGAGGATACTAATGTAAGTTCTAAAAACATATCCTGTATTTCTATAAAATTCATTATCTTCTAGTTATGTCATATATCCTATATTTCTATATTGGGCTAATTTAGTGTGTTTTATTTTTGTCAAATTTTAGGTTGATGCACCTGTACCCACTGAAGCACTGGAGCAACTTGATGCGTAACACCAAACACTTAACAAGAAAAGGGGCATCACTCTGTTGAAGAAGTTATTAGCGCTAAGTGGTAGTGGATCCAAATTGGTGGTGGAGTTTGATAATGGAGGAAATCCAATTGGAGTGAACCGCAATAATTTTGTAAACTATCTTGGGTGTACCACTCGGAGCCATTGTGGTGTTAAGTATGACAATTGGCATAAAGTTCCTCAAGGGAAAAAAGACTTGATATGGAAGGATTTATGCGTGAGTTATTATTATTTGCAATTCTATTTTGTAGATTACAAATTCTATTATTTGCAATTCTATTTTGGATACTAGTTAATAACATTTCTATTTTACAGAATCTGTTTGCATTGGATGAGAAGTTGCATCGTAAAAATGTGATGCAACGCGCTGGAAAGATGCTTAGGAATTATAGGACAAATCTGAACAGAGAATACATAGGGTGATAAGAAGAAGAAGTCAGCCCTTGAACAATGGAACTTCTTGGACAAAGAAGATTGGGACAATTTTGTTGCTTCAAGAAAATATGAAGAATTCAAGGTATTAGGCGTCACTCCCAATTTAATTAATATACATTGTATTCACCTATTCAAGATTAGCATTTAGTGCTACTAACCAAATCATTAATGTGCATACTAACTAGGCCCTCAGTGACGCACAAAAAGCAAGGCGTGCACTGAATGTGCATGACCACACTATGGGTCCAAAAGGCTATGCAAGCGTTCGCCAAAGACTACAGGCGGAGTCTGCGGCTACTCAGGAGTCTGCTCCTACTCAGGAGTCTGCCACACCCATGCCTCGCCATGATATCTGGATAGCTGCCAGGCAAAACAAGAAGGGTGAAATAAAGAAGCCTGTAACTGCTGAGGCGGCTGCAAAAATGGTAAAATAACACTCTTAGAGAAATCGTTTGAATATTGATTATTTGTGGTGTTAACTTACCAATTTCTGTTTATGGTGATTAGCGGGAGCTGCACGAGCAGAGGAAACAAGGCACGTTCATCCCTCAGGGCACAAGGGATGAATTGACAGTTGCTTTGGGTAACCCAGAGCATCCTGGACGTGTTAGAGGTGCCGGTGCTGGTGTTGGCATCAAAGCATTCTTTGGGCCATCCCAGTGCAAACCCAGAGCGGGACTTTCTCAAGAAGAGGTAACCTATTCTTTTTTTAGAATGTTACTGCAAAACGAAATTCATTAATAAGAAGCTAATGTTTCTTTTATCCATGTATAGGAGAATAAGAGAGTTGAGGATTTAGTTGCTAAGAAGGTCAACGATGTAGTTGCTGAGAAGGTCAAGGAAGAATTGCTGCGGTGGCAGGCATCTCAGGCTTCCAATCAGCCTATGGTGACCCACTCTTCTCCTGATGCACAGACTGCGAGTAATCCTGGAGACCCATCGCCTAGCACGTCTGCTGTAAGTATTGTTTATGACATTGTAGCTAGTCTTTTCAAGATGATATGTTTTCAAGATTATATGTATATATGTATAACATTCTTTACGTAAATTTGTAGGCATTGAAGCCATGCCGCTTAAGAATAGAAGACTATGTTGTTGCAGAGGCGCAAGCTTACCTGTCCCTTCCTGGGGAAAGGTTTCATGGGACTCCAATGCCACAGGGCTATGTTCGTGTGGGCCCATTACGTGTGTTACCCGATTGGAGGGAAGTTGTGTTGCCATATGCCCACCCAGATATTGATACACTTGGTGAGGCAGAAGGCGGGGTCATATTGTGGCCCAAAGCAGATGTCGTCTACACGACTGAAATTGTAAGATAAATTTACATTGATTTAGACTGTTGATGTGTATATATGATGTCAACTGATCTGAAATTATATATACAGGTTAAAAAGAAGACACCAGGAGCACCTAGGCCTCCACCTCCACTTCCCGCATTACCAACTTGGGTTCCAACTGACCTAACATACCCGTTAGGTCCTTCTTGTAGGGGAATGGCATGTTGGCTACGGGCACATAATATACATTGCCCTATAATAGTTTCTTTAGATGTAGATTATGCAGGTCGATCATACGATAGCTCTTTATTTATACAAGATATTATTGAGCTGTTTATGTATGATTGACTGAATACATCAATGATAGAGACATGGATAAGGTGAGATCTTGTTTATACATCCATATACCTTGTGTAAGATCCGGTGATCTGGTTTCTTATATATTAATGCATACGCCTATATGTTTTGCAGCTACTTAGTCGAAGATCATTGCAAACAATTTGCATTTGATCATGTGGGATTTTTGATTCCATCATTGATTAGTTTGGTAGCTAAAGACCCTGATAATGTTCAACAATACTGTATAGATGCTTTTACAATTTTTGGTCAGCAAAAGAAGACGATAATAATAGCTCCATTCAATGTCAAGTAAGTTTACTTTATTTATAATTTGGACTTAAGAAAATTCCATTTTTATTTTGCATTTTGAGTTATTAATTGTTAACTTCTTACTTCTAGCGGTAGACATTGGGAGTTACTAGTTATTGTCCCCGGGACATTCACTGTTTATTATCTAGATCATGCGGGGAGTACATTGAACACTAAAATTGGACACGTAATGAGAATGCCATTATTCTGGCGAGAAATATTTCATTTTTATATCCGTTAACATCTTTTATTACATTACTATTTACTTATGCAATTTATTGTGTTATATTAACATGTAGGGGTTTAGATGCATTCAAAAAGGCTGGAGGAACGGTCCCAAGGAAAAAGAACCAGCCAATAAATTGGCAGAACGTACAAGTAAGTTCCCGACTCGAATATATATATTATTGATGTGAATTGTGCTTAGTTGTATTATTTTGTATGTTTCAATTTATAGTGTGCTACACAATACAATGGCTGGGCATGCGCATACTATGTGATGCGATTTATGCATATGATTATCAAATATGCCGCATTGGACATCGATACCATACATGAGGTATTATATATAGTGTCATTAGTTAGTATGAAATATATCAATCTTATCTTATTTTTATATTATTACTTATATATATACATCATTCTCTTTGCAGGTGTTTAAAATTGACAACACTACAGGTAAACGCTTAAAAAATATACATGCTCCATATACGATGGAAGCATTAAATGAAGTAAGAGAAGAATGGGCAAAAGCCATACAAGCAGTGGCAACTGTAAGATATAATTGGGATGTTGATAGCGATAATGAATGATACTTTGTAAATGAATATTTCTGAATGTTAATACATGTATTTGAATGTTTCTATATGTGTGAATGTGAGAATTGAATTGATGTCTGAATGTATGTACTTGTGTAGAATTTTACTTGTGACTTTTGCAGGTTTGCGGCCTGTTTGTAGGCTGATATCAATGGATGTCGTAAACCTGCAGTTCAGAAAACTGAACTGCAGGTTCTCATCCTGCTGACCAGCCACAGCAGGCCTGCAAACAGATATGAAAAAAAAATATAAATAGGCGTCGGTTATTTATAGAAAACCGTCAGCAAAGACATACAGCGTCGGTTATTTGATAAAAAACGCCGCCTAATAGTACAAACAACCCGACCGTGCAGGATAGCACGACCGTGGTGTAAATGGCGTCGGTTATTCATATAAAACCGACGCCTATAGTACTAAACACGGTCGTGCAGGGAAGCACGGCCGTGTCATCTTGAAGTACAGGCGTCGGTGGTTTAGTATATAACCGACGCCAAAAGTGTTCGCGCCACAGAAAATGGCGTCATCTAGGGCACTTTATGTGTCAGTTATCTACTAAAACACCGACGCTATATTCTATATAGGCGTCGGTTGTGTAGTAAATAACTGACGCACAAAGTGCCCTAGATTAAGCCATTTTCTGTGGCGCGAACACTTTTGGCGGCGGTTATTTACTAAACAACCGACGCCTATAGAACAAATAGGCGTCGGTTAAAAAACCGACGCCGAAGTGTTCGACCTTTAGCGGCACCCACATAGGTGTCGGTCGGAAACCGACGCCAAATGGGGTTAAACGACCGACGCCAAAGGCCGTTTTTGTAGTAGTGAATTGATAGATTCAACCTTGAATTGATTCACATTGTTGAATATTGATGACCATCTGATTTGAAACTCCAATTGAGATGGACTTAACCCTAATTGGCTTTCAATTGAGGGTTAATTTGGTGTCCAATTGATTGAGGCTCATCCTAATTGACTCAATTTATAAGTGGTTAACATGGCTTTGGCCAATTGAGGGCTTCAACATACTTAATCATAAACATTTGTAACTTTTGAACCATGTTGAAGGTCCAAACGGTTTGAGCCCATTTGGACCAAACGGTCTCAAGACCGTTTGGATCCAAACGGTCTCAAGACCGTTTGAGGCCAAATGGTCTCAAGACCGTTTGGGCTCAAACGATCTCAAGGTCGTTTGGACCAATCGATCTCGAGACAAGTTGATCAAACGGTTTCAAACCGCATAAGCTCAAAAGGTTTGGAAAGTCAACCTTTCCAAACGGTCAACGCACCCAAACGGTTTGGGCAAACGACCTTGAGGTCATGCGGTCTTGGAGTCAAACCTAGCAAATGGTCAATGCACCCAAACGGTTTCAAACCGTTTGGTGGTTGAAAGTTGAAACCTTTTGGAGGTTTTCAAGGTTATTTATATATAATCACTTGAAGTTGTAATTGATTCAATGGTGATCTAATCTAAACCCTAATGGTAACTTAGAACATTAAAGTACTAAGTGATTAATAAATTAACCCATGATGGTGATCAATGGGGTGAATTACCAAAATACCCTTGATGGGTTCAATTGAGTAATACCTTGTTCAAATCAAACCACTAATCACATGATAGTGATGTTTTGGCTTATGTTAGCCCATGAGAACTTAACCCAACCTGATCTAGAGTGGTGTTATCATCATCTACTAGTATGAGGAGAGAGAAAGTATCTTAAGAGAGCGAAAGTACCTTAAGAGAGAGAAAGTATCCTTTTAGGGTGAAAACTCAAGTAAAGAACCTTCAATACACATAAATGTGCATGATTAGGGTATGATCCACCTATGTGAGATCATGGAAACCCTAATTATGATATATGATGAATCCTAAGCTTATCTGAGAGCATCAATGATGATGTTCCTCATACATGATGATGTTATGAGTTCAATTCACCATGTGATGTGAATAGTAAACCCTAATTCAAGGGAAATGACATGTGATGTGAATAGTAAACCCTAATTCAAGGGTAATGACATGTGATGTGGATAGTAAACCCTAATTCAAGGGTAATGACATGTGATGTGAATAGTAAACCCTAATTCAAAGGTGATGACATGTTATATGAGTATTAAACTCTAGTTGATAAGAATCAAAGAACTTAGCTCTTATGACAAGAGTGGAAAGTATAATCATTGTTTTGAATTACCTTTATTAGTTGAATTAACCATGCCGGTTATGATATGGAGGTAATCATATCTAGGTATGGATGATGATACTATATTCATTAAAGGCATATTGATAGCTTTATGAATAAGTAAAGTATCTTGATGCCTTTTCAGTGGCATTCTATGATAATAATGGGCTGTGAGAGCCATGAATACTGTCAAAGTCATGCTTTAGAGATGACTTGTGATGAGTATAATGAGAAATGATGACTGATGTGAGTTAGGCTTGTTACATTTAGTATTCTCCTTTTATAGCTGTTATGCTACTGTTATTGTTTGAAGAACAATGTGTGATGTTAAATGAATACTGAATGTACCTAACTAATCAAGTATAATGTAGAGCCCTAATCATAGACCCATCATTGTCAGAGATCAAATGATGGTGAAACAGGTTTTCCTAAGGGAACTCCTGGATCACATACTAGTGAGTATGTGGGGTATATGGATGTGTAGAACCTTACATCCTAGTGTACGAAATTGATGTAGATATGTAATCCGTCAATCCTTCACTACAATCCCATACCGTATCAGTAGTAGGTAAACATGAAACCTCCTGATGATGAAGAAAACATATATATCCGTATCAGTGGAGATAAACATGAAATCTCCTGATGACGAAGAGAGTACAGAACGCCACTGTAACTCTAGAATAGCGAAGGACCAGTTTACCCTGGTGAGCTATAATAGTAGAGACACAAGATGTCCTATAAGTGATCCTCTTACTGACTGAGGAAGGTGAAGGTCATGAGAATCCGGCTCTCTTAATGACCTATGTATGATACTGATGTGACTTCTTAGCAATCAGTTGGAGTATGAGTGGTATGCCTCATCTCCACAGGGCATAATATTGTTTGTAAAACATAATCAACCGCGTAGTATACATGTTAGAGATAACTACGAGTTAGTTGATTGATGATACACTATAATAAGTGCTTATATTCTTCATGTCTCATAAATGTTGAGCTCTTGTTTATAGCTGCATCTACTATTGAATACTTTGAAAGCTTTACTGCTTAAGATATTCTTTGATGTTATAATAAAGCTTCTGGCGGAGAGTTATAACTCTCGCTGGGACAATTATGTAAAATTGTCTCACCCCGTAGACTTCAACTTTTTAGGTGGACGTCGGAGACGGAGGAACCGGTCTACAGGTGACCAGTCCCAGCAGTAGCAGCAGCAGCACCAGGAGCAGAAGTAAATCTCAGGTGGAGATTTAGCCTGCCATGTGGTGTAATTAGAGTCGGTCCTATGTGTCCTCTGTACTCTCAGGTCTTGGAGTCTTTTGTTATGAGTTCTTGAGATTTTGTATCTTGATGTATATAATTACTCAAGAAGTAATTATCATGAGATGTAAACAGTTTATCTCGTGTTATGAAAGAAGCTTTTATGGATTCAAGCTCTTGTTTTGAAAAGTTTTAATTTTCCGTGATTTTTGTCTTCCGCTGTTAATCGAATCGCTTCCGCTAAGTTTGAATCGTGTTTATATCGTGGTTTGGAGATCAGAGCCCACAATTAGTGGTATCAGAGCTCTAGGTCAGTTGAGTCTACAGAGGCATAGGACTTAGGATGTCGAGTATATCTTTAGTACTCCTTCCTTATCTAATAGAATCTTCTGCTCCTCAGGAGAAGAAGATACATAAGGATGGCTGAGCCTCATGATGAGTATGTGGCAGAGAGTAGTGCTAGTGCACCTCAAGGTGGTGCAAGGGTTCCAAGAATAGAACAGCCTGCACCAGAGTCACCAAGAGAGCCACCCCAGTTTGACCCAGCCGACATGGGTAACCCAGCTGTACAGACAATGTTCGGGCAGTTCATGACTGCCATGACACACATAACCGACAGGATGCCCATGCCTACACCTAGGGCGCCTGTCCAACCTGAAACACAAGGTGTCGGTAAGACGTTCGAATGACTTCGTCGTGTCGGAGCTACCGAGTACTTTGGGACTGTTGACCCCGCAGATGCTGATTTATGGCTAACAGAGTTGGAGAAGGCTTTCAAGATTGTTATTATCCCGGAAGCTGAGAAGGTTAGACATGCTGTCTATCTTCTCAAAGGCAGTGCTGGTCACTCGTGGAACATGGAAGAGCAGAAGAGACATGGAATAGAGTTCTCATGGGAAGAGTTTCGTCGGGAATTTATCAATAGATATTTTCCAAAGACCTTCCTAGATGAGAAGATCTCTCAGTTCGAGAGACTAAGGCAGGGTATGATGAACATTAGCGAGTATGAAGCTAAGTTCATGGAGTTGCTGCGGTTCTGTCCGCACATGGCTGCCACAGAGGAGGAAAGAATCAGAAGATTCAAAAAGGGTTTGAATGATGATATATCAACCCCTGTGTCTGCCTTAGAAAACCGAGAGAGATTCTCTACCTTCGTTGAGTCAGTCCGAAGGATAGAGAGATCTGTGGTTGAGAAGAGACAAACTCAGAAAAGATATCCACAGTTCCAGGGTTATTCATCTAGGGATTCCAAGAAACCTAGATTCTCTGCACCTAACCCTCCACCACCCAGGTCGAGTTTTCAAACTCAATGGACACCAAGCAGAGGTAGAGGACGGAGTCAACCGCCTCAAAGGACGCACAGTTCTGCATCAATGTCAGTAACTGGACCACCCAGACCACAACAACAGGAGAGGAGTTGCTACAACTGTGGTAAGGTGGGACACTTGATGAAGGATTGCCATTCTAGGCCTGTAAGTGTGACACAGCCTCCGAGACAGAATCAACAAGGATCTCAGAATAGACAACATCAAGGAGCAGCTCGAGGACGTGGACAAGCGTCTCAAGCTGGATCATCAGCACCACCTCAACACCAGGCAACAACGAGGTTCTATGCTATGAACCCACCTGAAGCAGTGGTCAATCCACGTGTAGTGGAAGGTCAGATGAAACTTTTATATTCTGATATGTCTACATCCTGTGTTGTATCTGTTCTGATTGACCCGGGTGCTACACACTCTTTTATCACTCGGAGAGTGATTCATAACTGCAATATGACGGTTCGTCATAGGGCAGATAGTTTGTTGTTGGAGACTCCGTTGAGTGGGTCTGCCGTTTTGCAGGAGGTATGTTCTCCCTGCATCCTCTTCTTTTCTGACCATCACATTCAAGTGGATCTTATACCGCTTGAGATGCAAGGATTTGATATAATCCTCGGGATGGATACCTTAGAAAGGTATAGAGTTGTCTTGGATTGTGAGTCCAAGTTGGTTGTGTTTGCTGATGAAAGCAACACATGGATCTTTCAAGGAGAAAGAAAGATTCTGCCCACCTGTCTTGTATCAGCTATGGTTGCTGATAAGCTGTTGAGGCAAGGATGTTATGCATTCTTGGCCCATGTGGTAGATGTTACCAAGGAAAGTTCCAATCCTGCTGAAGTTCCCTTAGTCAGGAAATTCGAGGATGTGTTTCCTGAAGAACTTCCTGGTATACCACCACCTCGGGAGATTGATTTTGAAATCAATCTGATCTCAGATACGAAACCCATAGCCCAGACCCCGTATAGGATGGCGCCTGCCGAGATGGCAGAACTCAAGAAACAACTTCAAGAGTTACTTGAGAAGGGCTTTATCCGACTAAGAACTTCACCATGGGGTGCTCCGGTTTTGTTTGTTAGAAAGAAAGATGGGTCAATGCGGTTGTGCATTGACTACAGACAACTTAATAAAGTAACAATAAAGAACAAGTACCCTTTGCCGAGGATTGATGATCTTTTTGACCAGTTGCGTGGTGCAACAGTCTTCTCAAAGATAGATTTGAGATATGGATATCATCAACTACATATTAAGGATAGTGACATATCCAAATCTGCTTTTAGGACAAGATATGGTCACTATGAGTTCACGGTTATGTTGTTTGGACTAACCAATGCACCAGCTGCATTTATGGAACTCATGAATAGAATTTTTTGACCCTTCCTTGATCAGTGTGTTGTCATCTTCATAGATGACATTCTGATCTATAGTAGGGATGCTCAGCAGCATGAGCAGCATCTTCACCAAGCTTTGACCTTGCTAAGAGAACATAAGTTGTATGCTAAGTTTAGCAAGTGTGAGTTCTGGCTGCCAGAGGTATCTTTTCTTGGACATGTGATATCTGCCTCGGGAATTCGTGTTGACCCTGCAAAGGTAGAATCTGTTCTACAATGGGAACAACCGAAGACACCGACGGAGATTCGAAGCTTCTTGGGGTTAGCTGGTTACTATCGAAGGTTTATTAAAAACTTTAGCTCTATAGCCTTACCTTTGACCAAGTTAACCCGGAAAGATGATAAGTGTCAACAGTCTTTCCAGTTGTTGAAGGAGAGGTTGACAAGTGCACCTGTGCTTGTGCTACCTGAGCAAGGAAAAGGATATGTAGTCTTCTGTGATGCCTCTAAGAATGGACTTGGATGTGTGTTGATGTAGGATAAACAAGTGATTTCTTTTGCTTCCCGACAGCTTAAGAAACACGAAGAGAATTATCCGACACACGACCTAGAGTTAGTTGCCGTAGTTCATGCCTTGAAGATCTGGAGACATTATCTTTATGGAGAGACGTTTCAGATTTTCACTGACCATAAGAACCTTAAGTATATCTTCTCTCAGCATGAGCTTAACATGAGGCAACATCGCTGGATGGAGTTAATCAAGGACTATGATTGTACAATTGATTACCATCCAGGGAAGGCCAATGTTGTTGCAGATGCCTTGAGTAGGAAATTAGCAACATCAACCATGGATAGAGCACAACTAAACTCTTTAGTATGCTCTAAGAGAGATATGCTTATCTCTTTAAGGCAAGACAATGTACAGTTGAAGGTGTCATTGTTAGCCGGGTTGATGGCTGAGATGCATATTAATCCTACCCTAAGAGAGCAGATTAAGGAGGCACAACATGTTGATGTTGCAGTTCAGCAGATTAGATCTGAGTATGGAAATGAGAAGCGAGATGGTTTCCATGACTCAGATGACCAAGTAGTCTGTTATAATGGAAGGATGATAGTGCCGAATGTGGATGACTTGAGGAAGTTAGTCCTGGAAGAAGCTCATTCTTCCATGTATGCTATGCATCCAGGGAGCACCAAGATGTATCGAAATTTGAAAGATCTTTATTGGTGGCCTGGAATGAAGAAGGATGTTGCAGAATTTGTTCTGAGATGTCCTGTGTGTCAGCAAGTTAAAGCTGAACACCAGAAACCTGCAGGAACAATGCAACCTTTACCCATACCACAGTGGAAGTGAGACCATGTGACCATGGACTTTGTTGTTGGCCTACCCAGGACAAGTAAAGGACATGATTCCATTTGGGTAGTTGTTGATAGGTTGACTAAGACAGCACATTTCTTACCTGTCAAAACAACCTATTCTGCTGAAAAGTTATCAGAATTATATGTGCAAGAGATAGTGCGTTTGCACGGAGTTCCTGTCACAATAGTTTCTGACAGAGGTCCTCAGTTTACAAGTCGTTTTTGGGAACAGTTACACAGAGCCTTAGGCACCAAGCTAAGGTTTAGTACGGCCTTTCACCCACAGACTGATGGACAGTCAGAAAGGACCATACAGACCTTAGAAGACTTGTTGAGAGCATGTGTTCTCCAGTTTACCGGGAGTTGGGATCTACACCTAAGCTTGATAGAGTTTGCCTAAAACAATAGCTATCAGCATAGTATTGATATGGCACCTTATGAAGCCTTGTATGGTAGACGTTGTAGATCACCTCTGTGTTGGTTCGAGACTGGTGAGCGTCAGTTGTTAGGTCCTGATCTTGTGCAGCAGACCACAGAGAAGATTAAAGTAATACAACAAAAGATTAAGGTTGCACAGGATAGGTAGAAATCTTATGCTGACAAGCGTCGTAGACCCTTAGAGTTCAAGGTTGGAGACAGAGTGTATCTCAAGGTCTCACCTTGGAAAGGAGTCCTTCGTTTTGGAAAGAAAGGGAAGTTAGCTCCTAGATTTATGGGACCTTATCCAATCATTGAACGGATTGGAAAAGTAGCCTACAAACTAGAGCTGCCACCAGAGTTACAGAGGTTACATCCTGTGTTTCACATTTCTATGCTAAAGAAATGTCACCCAGACACCGAGTCAATTCTACAACCTATGGAGGTAGAATTGAATGATGATATATCCTATGAGGAGGGACCAGTGTCAATCCTTGATAACAGAATTAAAAAGTTAAAGAATAAAGATATAGGTCTTGTGAAAGTCCTCTGGAACCACCGTGGTGTTGAAGAAGCCACTTGGGAATTAGAGGATGAGATGAGAAGGAAGTATCTTGCCCTTTTCTCTTAATATGTCTTATCGATTTCGGGGACGAAATCCTTGTAAGGGGTGGATAATTTGTAACATCCATGACCTGGGTTATGAGTTAACCCTAGGTGTTTTGCCTAAATATGTAATTAAATCCTTGTGATTAACTTTGGGCATGTAATTAAGTTTCTCAGAAGCATATATTTCAGTTTTTGCTCCTTTTTATATAAAGTTGTAGCATTGTTTTGTAATACAGGGACCTATGTGCAAATTACCCAGTTAGAAGGGTTAACTTGCAATTTGCACATGTTGAGATGTTCCTATGATGTTGAGACATCATGAGAATGATGATGGTAAGGTTTGAGGGATTTCCCAAGCTTGAGCACCAAGGTGCAGCTGTGGAAGCAATCCCGGTGCTTGAAAACCCTAAATTGGGGAAAAGTGCAATTTACCCAATTTGAGGGGTGCAACTTGTAAAATACATCATCTAAAATATCTTTTATAAAGTTTTTCATCATTTAGAGTATAAATGATGAAGAGGGCACTTCATTTGAATAAACATATAACAAAGAACACCTTTGTGATTGAATAAACAAGGTGTATGTATAATAGCCCTTTTATGTGTATGCTTTAGTGATGGGTTGATCCTCTTTGCCTTCAATTCTTGATCTTAGAAGGAGTTTGTCCTTAGAAATAAGATGTGGGGACGTGCAAAGAAGAAAGGAAGGACTTAGATGAGAAATGAGGAAAAACATATATTCTTATGTTGGAATTTCACCCAATATATATATATATATATATATATATATATATATATATATATATACCACTTCCTTTGCAAGCAAAGGAACGTTTCTTTCATTCCCTCACTTATCCCCCTTGCTCAAACCGACTAAGGCAGAGCTCTGGAGCATAGGAGAATGACCAGGGAGTTCAAGGTAAGTTTGGATCATCCCTTTTGCTTGAATTCATGGAGGAAACTCGTTTTCAAGGTTGAATTCATGGCTAACTCACCTAGCTTTATCTTTCTAGCCATTCCTTTCCAACTCTTCCTTGGAGAATTCACCTTGAACGACCTGTGGAGCTCAAAGACGCCATTAAAGACCTGGAGCTTGGAAACTTGGAGCTCAAGGAACAACCTTTAGGCGGGTTTTATAACTCTAAACCTTATGCTTTGATTATACATCTTTTTCTATGCATATAGTTGCTAGTTCTTCTTCTTCCCTATCTTCCCTTGCATCCTTGCAAGCAAAATCGTGAAGAACTGCTACTGTTCTTGAGGTAGAAGATAAGGGCGTTAATTCCTATGCTTATCTACGGATTTCCACTTTACCAAACGGTCCTAACCAATTGCCCATGCGGTTTGTACAACTGTTTGGTGGGCAAACGGTTTCAGGGTCGCATGGAGGCAAACGGTCTTCAAGACCGTTTGGTCCAGTTGACCAAGCGACGACCGTATGAGAATCCTGTTCCTAATTATGTAAGCTGATCACACACAAAAATTTAGGGGTTAGCTCCAAAGGAATCGTGAGATATAAGCAAATCCATTAGCAAATCCAATTGAATTAAGTTCTGTTTTTCAATCTATTTAATTTGCCCCTTTTGGGCAAACGGTCTCAAGACCGTTTAAGATGGTTGACCAAGCGTTGACCGTTTGGGATTACTGTTCATAATAATGTTGATTAATGACTCACCAAATTTGATGGCTTAATTCCAAACGAGTCATGAGTTGAAGGCTAATCAATAGGGCAAACCCTAATTGCAATCAGTGCTGAAATTCCAATGAGTTAATTAGAGGTTTTGGGTTGATTAGCCCAAACGGTCTGAAGACCGTTTGGGGAATCATCCAAACGGTCTCAAGACCATTTGGGGATCACCAAAGACCGTTTAGAGGTCTGGGGTCAAGTATAGTTGACCAATTGAAGGTCCAAAGGTACCAAACCATATTGCAATTAAGTATTGATGTAATGATTAACTCAAGAGATCAAACCTTGATGAATTTTCACTAGAGTCCAAAGGATGGATGGGCAAACAGTCTCAAGACCATTTGGAACTCATCCAAACGGTCTCAAGACCGTTTGGTGTCAACCCAAGACCGTTTGGAGGTCTAGGGTTAAGGTAATTTGATCAATTGAGGGTCCAATTACAGTAGGTTATTGAAATAATCAAATTGCTGATTTGTGACTTAATTAAGGTTCAACCCCTATCAAATCAACTTAGATTTTGATGATTTCTTGGGAAAACGGTCTCAAGACCATTTGGAGGTCATCCAAATGATCTCAAGACCGTTTGGGCCAAGTTTGGGCCCAATTGGAGGTCAATTGATAGATTCAACCTTGAATTGATTCACATTGTTGAATATTGATGACCATCCGATTTGAAACTCTACTTGAGATGGACTTAACCCTAATTGGATTTCAATTGAGGGTTAATTTGGTTTCCAATTGATTGAGGCTCATCCTAATTGACTCAATTTATAAGTGGTTAACATGGCTTTGGCCAATTGAGGGCTTCAACATACTTAATCATAAACATTTGTAACTTTTGAACCATGTTGGAGGTCCAAACGGTTTGAGCCCATTTGGACCAAACAGTCTCAAGACCATTTGGATCCAAACGGTCTCAAGACCGTTTGAGGCCAAACGGTCTCAATACCGTTTGGGTCCAAATGGTCTCAAGACCGTTTGGGCTCAAACGATCTCAAGGTCGTTTGGACCAATCGATCTCAAGACAAGTTGATCAAACGGTTTCAAACCGCATAAGCTCAAACGGTTTGGAAAGTCAACCTTTCCAAACGGTCAACGCACCCAAACAGTTTGGGCAAACGACCTTGAGGTCATGCGGTCTTGGAGTCAAACCTAGCAAACGGTCAACGCACCCAAACGGTTTCAAACCGTTTGGTGGTTGAAAGTTGAAACCGTTTGGAGGTTTTCAAGGTTATTTATATATAATCACTTGAAGTTGTAATTGATTCAATGGTGATCTAATATAAACCCTAATGGTAACTTAGAACATTAAAGGACTAAGTGATTAATAAATTAACCCATGATGGTGATCAATGGGGTGAATTACCAAAATACCCTTGATGGGTTCAATTGAGTAATACCTTGTTCAAATCAAACCACTAATCACATGATAGTGATGTTTTGGCTTATGTTAGCCCATGAGAACTTAACCCAACCTGATCTAGAGTGATGTTATCACCATCTACTAGTATGAGGAGAGAGAAAGTATCTTAAGAGAGAGAAAGTACCTTAAGAGAGAGAAAGTATCCTTTTAGGGTGAAAACTCAAGTAAAGAACCTTCAATACACATAAATGTGCATGATTAGGGTATGATCCACCTATGTGAGATCATGGAAACCCTAATTATGATATATGATGAATCCTAAGCTTATCTCAGAGCATCAATGATGATGTTCCTCATACATGATGATGTTATGAGTTCGATTCACCATGTGATGTGAATAGTAAACCCTAATTCAAGGGTAATGACATGTGATGTGAATAGTAAACCCTAATTCAAGGGTAATGACATGTGATGTGGATAGTAAACCCTAATTCAAGGGTAATGACATGTGATGTGAATAGTAAACCCTAATTCAAAGGTGATGACATGTTATATGAGTATTAAACTCTAGTTGATAAGAATCAAAGAACTTAGCTCTTATGACAAGAGTGGAAAGTATAATCATTGTTTTGAATTACCTTTATTAGTTGAATTAACCATGCAGGTTCTGATATGGAGGTAATCATATCCAGGTATGGATGATGATACTATATTCATTAAAGGCATATTGATAGCTTTATGAATAATTAAAGTATCTTGATGCCTTGTCAGTGGCATTCTATGATAATAATGGGCTGTGAGAGCCATGAATACCATCAAAGTCATGCTTTAGAGATGACTTGTGATGAGTATAATGAGAAATGATGACTGATGTGAGTTAGGCTTGTTACATTTAGTATTCTCCTTTTATAGATGTTATGCTACTGTTATTGTTTGAAGAACAATGTGTGATGTTAAATGAATACTGAATGTACCTAACTAATCAAGTATAATGTAGAGCCCTGATCATAGACCCATCATTGTCAGAGATCAAATGATGGTGAAATAGGTTTTCCTAAGGGAACTCTCGGATCACATACTAGTGAGTATGTGGGGTATATGGATGTGTAGAACCTTACATCCTAGTGTACGAAATTTATGTAGATATGTAATCCGTCAATCCTTCACTACAATCCCATACCGTATCAGTAGTAGGTAAACATGAAACCTCCTGATGATGAAGAAAACATATATATCCGTATCAGTGGAGATAAACATGAAATCTCCTGATGACGAAGAGAGTACAGAACGCCACTGTAACTCTAGAATAGCGAAGGACCAGTTTACCCTGGTGAGCTATAATAGTAGAGACACAAGATGTCCTACAAGTGATCCTCTTACTGACTGAGGAAGGTGAAGGTCATGAGAATCCATCTCTCTTAATGACCTATGTATGATACTGATGTGACTTCTTAGCAATCAGTTGGAGTATGAGTGGTATGCCTCATCTCCACAGGGCATAATATTGTTTGTAAAACATAATCAACCGCGTAGTATACATGTTAGAGATAACTACGAGTTAGTTGATTGATGATACACTGTAATAAGTGCTTATATTTTTCATGTCTCATAAATGTTGAGCTCTTGTTTATAGCTGCATCTACTATTGAATACTTTGAAAGCTTTACTGCTTAAGATATTCTTTGATGTTATAATAAAGCTTCTGGCGGAGAGTTATAACTCTCGCTGGGACAATTATATAAAATTGTCTCACCCCGTAGACCAACTTTTTAGGTGGACGTCAGAGACGGAGGAACCGGTCTACAGGTGACCAGTCCCAGCAGTAGCAGCAGCAGCACCAGGAGCAGCAGTAAATCTCAGGTGGAGATTTAGCCTGCCATGTGGTGTAATTAGAGTCGGTCCTATGTGTCCTCTGTACTCTCAGGTCTTGGAGTCTTTTGTTATGAGTTCTTGAGATTTTGTATCTTGATGTATATAATTACTCAAGAAGTAATTATCATGAGATGTAAATAGTTTATCTCGTGTTATGAAAGAAGCTTTTATGGATTCAAGCTCTTGTTTCGAAAAGTTTTAATTTTCCGTGATTTTTGTCTTCCGCTGTTAATCGAATCGGTTCCGCTAAGTTTGAATCGTGTTTATATCGTGGTTTGGAGATCAGAGCCCACAATTAGTGGTATCAGAGCTCTAGGTCAGTTGAGTCTATAGAGGCATAGGACTTAGGATGTCGAGTATATCTTTAGTACTCCTTCCTTATCTAATAGAATCTTCTGCTCCTCAAGAGAAGAAGATACATAAGGATGGCTGAGCCTCATGATGAGTACGTGGAAGAGAGTAGTGCTAGTGCACCTCAAGGTGGTGCAAGGGTTCCAAGAATAGAACAGCCTGCACCAGAGTCACCAAGAGAGCCACCCCAGTTTGACCCAGCCGACATGGGTAACCCAGCTGTACAGACAATGTTCGGGCAGTTCATGACTGCCATGACACACATAACCGACAGGATGCCCATGCCTACACCTAGGGCGCCTGTCCAACCTGAAACACAAGGTGTCAGTAAGACGTTTGAACGACTTCGTCGTGTCAGAGCTACCGAGTACTTTGGGACTGCCGACCCCGCAGATGTTGATTTATGGCTGACAGAGTTGGAGAAGGCTTTCAAGATTCTTATTATCCCAGAAGCTGAGAAGGTTAGACATGCTATCTATCTTCTCAGAGGCAGTGCTGGTCACTGGTGGAACATGGAAGAGCAGAAGAGACTTGGAATAGAGTTCTCATGGGAAGAGTTTCGTCGGGAATTTATCAATAGATATTTTCCAAAGACCTTCCTAGATGAGAAGATCTCTCAGTTTGAGAGACTAAGGCAGGGTATGATGAACATTAGCGAGTATGAAGCTAAGTTCATGGAGTTGCTGCGGTTCTGTCCGCACATGGCTGCCATAGAGGAGGAAAGAATCAGAAGATTCGAAAAGGGTTTGAATGCTGATATATCAACCCCTGTGTCTTCCTTAGAAAACCGAGAGAGATTCTCTACCTTCGTTGAGTCAGTCCGAAGGATAGAGAGATCTGTGGTTGAGAAGAGACAAACTCAGAAAAGATATCCACAGTTCCAGGGTTCTTCATCTAGGGATTCTAAGAAACCTAGATTCTCTGCACCTAACCCTCCACCACCCAGGTCGAGTTTTCAAACTCAATGGACACCAAGCAGAGGTAGAGGACAGAGTCAACCGCCTCAAATTCCTTTTACATTGTCCTCACATACAGGGCATGCCTTATTCCTTTTAAATTGTAGCCATAGAGGAAGATTGTATACAACAGTGATGAGAGGACAAGTGCTACATTGGCTTCTTAATGTTTCATATGGATTCATCCCATCAGTACAAATTCTAAGTCTTAAATTCCCGTCCTCTTTTCCAAATTTAGGATACAATAAATTAATCTTCTTCCATTGCTAAGAATCAGACATATGTCGTAGCATACCATCATTTTTTTCTTTAACTATGCATGCTAAGATAAATTTTGTGCATCTACAGTATTAGAAAACAAGCATTGAAACTGTGGTATTATAGGCATATATCACATCACCTTGGCAGGAGACTGGATTTTGGTCTTAACCAATGTCGACGTTTTGTTCCTGGATGCCCCACATTTCATACTTTCTTTCAGATTGATATAGCCCTTTTGAAACAACACACAGTCTTATGGGCATGCATATATCTTCTTAGCCTCCATTCCCATTGGTGATAACATCTTTTTCATTTTGTATGTTGAGTTTGAAAGCTTGTGGCCTTCAGAGAGAATTTCTTTCAACAAAGAC
Source organism: Alisma plantago-aquatica (assembly GCA_963693085.1). NCBI lineage: Eukaryota > Viridiplantae > Streptophyta > Magnoliopsida > Alismatales > Alismataceae > Alisma > Alisma plantago-aquatica. The sequence goes on from OY856409.1 coordinate 676,575,864, forward strand.
AATAGAGAAGTGAAGCTTTTTTCACTCCATGTATTGTTAGCCTTCAGAGTATACAATCTCAACATTGCGTTCAATACGTAAACCTAGTACAACCTAAGTATAATAGTTTTTCAGCATCATGCACAATGTCTCTAAATAACGTAGGAGGATCTGTAGCATTTACCCCACCACTATCTATCATCGCATCAAGCATGTCTATGGGAATTGGTTCATTATCATAAACATCATAAGCCATTTCTTCTTTAACACAATTATCACTACCGACATCTGCTAATACCATACTAGGAATCTTTCCATGCGAGTACCATTTTGTACATCCATGTACGATCCCATTTCACATGACATGATCTTTGATTGTGTCAATAGTGTCAACTATCAGGTTGTTACTACAATTTCTAAAGGGGCAATAGAACCTATCTCCAGGTTGTTTTCTATGTTCCTCTACAAATCTTACAAACTCATCGAGACCATTAATAAATTTTAGAGTGTTCTGATTTGGTTTAGACATCCATGATCAATCCATTACTAAGATCAAATGGGAGACGAGCAACTCATCAAGTTCTAGATAGTAAGTTTATTTTCGAAAAAAATAATGTTTGAATTGAGCCCTAATCATCTAGTATCATTCACATTCATGAATGTGTACCACATATCCCATTCTTTCACACTTCATCTCACTAGTAACTATATAATGCATGTTCGATTTCAATAAATTTTGGCAACATTTCCCCACAGTTCTCCAAGTACAGTGATGTGGATGGGCAAATACCCACCTACATATGTACCCAGAGAACAAAAGGGGAAATTTATTGAAATCGAACACACATTATACACTTACATCCTAAATGAGATGAAGTGCTCAAGAACAGTCCCAAATCAGGGACTATCCAATGAGTAAATCATAGATGAATTTCTAGGCCAATGACACAGTTTAGAAATTAGGGTTTACAATCTTCTAATTAGATATCTCATATATGCATTTTAGGGTTTACAAGTCATCAATATTTCATTACCATTTCCTCACAATCTAATTAAATACATAGTTAGAAATAATTTTAGGGATTACAATCCATAACAATCTAACTAAATCTAGGGCAAGAACATATTAGGGTTTAGAAGGAAATTTAAATTCTAATTAAATACATAGTTACATATATGCATTTTCATCACAATCATACAATTCATCACAATCTAGTTAAATCTTGACCAACAACATATTAGGATTGACAAATAATTTTCAATTCTAATAAAATAGAAAGTCACATATATACATTTTCATCACAATCATACAATTCATATTGGATACATTATTAATTTAAACAATCACACCATTATAGATAGAAAACCCTAATTTGGGCATTTTAAAAGTTGATAGGGAAGAAATTTTAATAATGCGCCTCTGACAAAATGGCGGTCTGATCCGTCAAGTTATCATGAATCGTCAAAGAAACAGGAAGATATTAGCTTTAGAATTACTATAGTTATCTAAATAGAAGTTACCATCAAACAACCTATAACCAATTCAATGATCCAAATGCAATTCATGGCTTAAACTTTCAAATGAAAAAAATAGAGAAAGAGGTACCTTGTTGGATGGCAGAGAGAGCAACAGTAAAGTCCTCGGCTTGGAGAAGCTACGGTGAAGAAGCCACTAGAAGTGGTGAGGAGGAGCAATGATGCTAGTAGAGGTGAGGAGCAGAGGTGAGGAGAAGCAACAACATCAGTAGAGGCGAGGAGGAGCAACAACAACATCAATGGAGGTGAGCTTCAAGAAACACCGGCTAGAGGAGGAGCACTGACTAGAGGAGGAGAGACATCAATGTCAACGACGTTGGTCGAATGGACAAGCTGTAGTGGAATCACTGGAGTAGTTTTCCAGAGAAACACAAGTAGGGGATATAGGGTAAAAGGATTTCTCACGAGGTTTAAGTAAGACATTCCATGTCGGTTATATATAAAATTGTTGAGCTAGAATGTAGGTCGTTAATTATAGAAAAAACAACCTCCAACAAAAAAAAACTTTGTCATTGGCTATCTGCAGCAAACCAATACCTAACCCTGCAACCCAGTGATACCTACACTGTCATTTATGGCTAGGACAAATGACGTGAAACACAAAGTGGAGGTGGGAAAATTACTGGGGACACATGGTGCTTGCATCTTTCTTGTTGGTCGTTGAAGGAACAACCAATGAGAAACATCAATTGGGGGTGGAGAAGTTTCTCCTATCACATGGTGCATATATCTATTTATAGCGTCAGATATTAGTAAAAGAACTAATGATATAGGGTTTTGGAGGCAAATGAAATGCCAAAAAAAAATCTATGTGAAATTCTATTTTTGCGGGCACTATATCGCGTCGGTTTCTTTGAGAAGCTACTGAAAAATAAAAAAAATGCAGTTTGTGTTTTCTCAGCTGGTCCAACTACAACAATTGTTTTTAATAGAACAATGCTAAATATAACACCCTCAATTTTTCTTGATAAAAAGGCCGACGCAATATGTCATATCTATAGTAGCACTCCTTTGGAGTGATTTCCCCAGACACTTGATAAGAGGGACTATGAAATGCATGGTCATGCTCATGTGAGTCAATATATGATATTAAGATCACATTATCTAGCATAGTTTGCTCTAGTTTAATGAACATAGATCTAATGTTGATAGGATGACATTCCATGACTTGATTTTAATATGGATATCTATGACAAAGGGATTATACAATCATGGCAAGACTGATCACTTTATAGGTTGTAGTTGTTGTCCAACTCATTCATTTTACTTGGGTAGAATTGATGTGTGTCTAGACACCAATCTTTGCTTGTATTGTTCTGAGCATCACTACTGATGCAATTAGGGACCTACTGGGTCATACACATAAGGATGCAAAAGGGAATTGAAGGTCACAATCAAACATATAACTAAAGTGGTTCTAAATCATAGATTGGATTATTAACTCTTTGATTAGGTGATCAAAATATCTAATCGTCTGATCACATGATTGGGTCAATCGATCAATTAATTTTAAATGATCAATTGAGTTTTCCACTAAATTTCTTAGATTGGGTGATCTACTTGTGAGATTGGGCGATCACAGTTAAATAGGGAAAGTTTTAGATTTTAGATCAAAAACTAATATGTCATGATTGGGCGAATATGGACTAATATGAGGTGATCTACTTTTGAGGTTGGGCAATCTAAAATCCAGTCATAGTTTTCAGCACTAAATAGTTTTTTTTGGATTTCAATTAGGAAAGGGATTAGAATTTAATTTTCTCTAAGACCATGACTTCCTATATAAAGGGGGCATGTCCTAAAGGGTAAGACACAATCCTTAAGACAACTTGTAAGACAAGTTGGTCATCAAACTTCCATCTTCGAGAGAGAGGAAATCATGCTAAGGAATGTTTCCCAAAATATGAGAAGAAAGGGAGTTTTGGGAAGCCTAGAAGGTTGAAATATCTTGTTCCTCTTTGAATTGGTGACCAAGGTAGTGCACCACATTCTACCTAATCCATGTAGAAGAAGTAGAGGATGAGGCATACATGTAGAGTCTTGAAGAACATTTTCTACAAGATAAACAAGTTGTTGCTCGGTGGACAATCTAGATCTATGTTGTTCTATCTAGATTTTTTAGTGGCTGTTCAAGATCTAGATCCAGAGGATCAAGTTATTAACCGACATCAGATGTGTCTATTTGTTGGACAAATAATGTGCCCAAAGGTGTCACCTTTATCCCCTCTTGTGTCTTTTATTTACCTCATTTTATAGCTATGACAGATGCAACTTCTTCGGTAGAAAGGGAAGAAAAAAAATTATCCCACTGCACCACCTTCCCAAAAACCCAATAGTGATATATAAGACAATGTCATAGCTTCTAATGCCAGTTTGGGTTTTGAACCAAAAATAATTTGTTAGAAAAATAAATGTGCAACTTTTATCCACAATCACCTAATATCATATATGATATGATATACATATATACACCAATCAACACCTTGAAATTTGAGTTTTTGGTGGATGTGGACATGTAAATTAGATCAATGTGGTGTGATATGAAACATTCAATATCACTATTTTGATTTGAAAAATATTATGTAACATGTAGATCACTTAAATTCCATGTCTCTCTCTATGCATTCTTCGTGTAAATTTTAATTATGCAATTAGAATGGGGTGATGTGAAAAGATCACTAAGGACCATGGTGGAGAAGAGGATACCATCAAAATCATGTAAGTAAATATGATGACAGAACAGGCATCAGAAGCAAAATTTTAACTACCATATTCCCCTTAAGCCAATGGATCGCATTAATGACTATGTAATGGGAAGGATGGTTTAGAGGATATATCGGGTCCTGCAGCAAGTCCAACGACAATCTTCTATTCATCTTGTGCACCTCTCATCTAGTCACACTATAACAACATCTACAACAGCTCTTGGTTGATCACCACAGACAGAAGTTTGACATTGTCCTCCTAACGCAAAAAACTCCATGCCTATAGAGTAGTCCACATAGACCACCAGGAAATCTGATCGTTCTAGAAGAATGGACAAGAAGGAATTTGTCCCTTCATGTTGGTGTACTGGTCACCAAATTGCTCTCCCACAATTGTTCTTCCTTTCTATCCCTCCCTTTATCTGGTAGGACTTGATCGTGTTCTCTTGGTTACCAAAACTAGAGAAGACAAATAATTATCAGAAGCAATTGGGTTCTATCTCTAGGATGCCCCCAGTATGACTCTATTTATAGCAGGGTTAGGGTTAGGGTTCCTAATCTATGTGGGAGTGCAAGGGAGCCTAATTTCATGAATTTTCGCAACCAATGAGTGGTGAAACAATCAGTTAACAGGTGAACTGATTGGTTGGCATGTGAGTCAATCGGTTCACCCGGTGAACCGGTCATTTCATCATGTTTCCCAATTGCAACTGTATTGGAAATTCTAATCCAATCAATGCACAACATGAAGTCATAACTAATCCTTGATGTGATTGAATTGATCCATTAACTGGGTACTTCATCTCAAGAACTGATCGTACGGAGACCTTGAGTCGATCGGTTCACTAAGTGAACCAATTGATTGACTGAGTGAATTGGTCATTTCAAGCCATGGTTCATCTAGAATTTTAGTCAATTTAGTTTCCAATCAATCTGACACTCCAATCAGCCAGTTCAATACTTGAACTAGTCGAATCATTCATAGTGTATTTGATCATTACCTTTATGGCAACCCTTATTTAGAATCATGGTGGATGATGTCAAAACACACCGAATAACATGTGACGAGAGTAGTGAATTTAGGTCTGGAAACCACAATATCCACCAACACTATAAGAGATTATTATAACTACCATTTATGGTTTCCATGTATCATTCTTATGGTGGGTATTTATAATACACTATTTGTATAACAAGTATCTATGTGTTTGGTTTGATATCACATATCATGACTGATGAGATTTTTTCATCGACCAGCACACACTCTAGTCCTATGTGTTATCGTTGTCTATCAGCCTTCCACAATAACAAAAGGACTAGGGACAAAACAAGAATGTATATACTCTTAACATTCACCTCATTGTTCAAATCATCAAACCAAAGACATACGCCATTGAGTAATATCATTCTTTAGACATTTATTTTTAATATAACAAAAAAAATGGGAAGATTGCCTTTACAATTAATCAAATCATTTACATGTGATGCATTAAAATAATCATATGCTTGGCTCTTTGGGCATACATACCAATAGAATCCCACATGCACTTAGTGACAATCACCCATGAATCTTATCTCAAGTTATCTAACATGACCATCACGCTTCTACTGTGAAAGTTATCTAACATGACCATCACACTTCTACTTGTTCTCAATTGGTACTCAACAAATCTTCACATCTCATTGTATGATCTCTCGCATGAGATGGAAATGCCTCTATATGTTCTTGGCACACTGATGCAATCTGGGTTCCTTAACTTGTGCAATATATCCATTATTGTCACAATATAGCTCAATTGCATTGTGGATTCTTAGAACTATCCCTAGTTCAAAGATGAACTACTAGATCCAAACAACCTTATTTGTTGAATTCAATGTGGCAATATACTCGACCTCTATTGTAGAATCGACAACTATCTCTTTCTTATCATATTTGTCAGTTTGGAAGCTTGCATCAGTGTAACCCTTTACCACCAACTCTTCCTCTCCACTGTAGATAAGGAACTTATCTTTAGTTCTTATCAAGTACTTAATTATGTTCTTTATGGGTTTCCAGTGAGGATCACCTGGATCTGATTGATATCTGCTCATCATGCTCAAGGCATATGAGATATTAGGATGGGTACACAGCACTGCATACATGATGGATCCAATTGCATATGTATATGGAGTCTTACTCATGTGTTCTCTTTCTTTAGATGAACCGGGACATTGATCTTTATAGATGGTAACTCCATGCACCATGGGTAGGTTTCATCTCTTTGAGCTCTCCATGTTGAACCTCTTCTATACTTTAGTAATGTATGTGCTCCAAATTAGTGCCATAAGTCTTATGGATCTATATCTATAGACTTGATTCCCAAAATATAGGATATTTCACCCAAGTCTTTCATAGCAAATGTATTTCCTAGCCATATGCATTCCTTTTGTAAAGTAGGGATGTCATTCCCCATCAATAGTGTGTCATCCACATACAATATGAGGTATATTGGCATGCTCCCACTAACCTTCTTGTATACACAAGGTCCATCTTCATTTTGAGTAAAGCCAAACTCTTTGAATGTTCATCAAAATGAAGATTTTAACTTTAAGATATTTGCTTCAATCCATAGATTGACCATTGTAGTTTACAAATTTAGTTACATCCTTTGGTTTTATAAAACCCTCAGGTTGTGTCATGTACACATCATCAAGAAGATTCATGTTAAGGAAAGAAGTTTTAACTCCATATGCCAAATTTTATAGTCATGATAAGTTGCTATAGCAAGCATGATGTTGATGGTCTTAACCATGACAATTGGAGAAGAGGTTTTGTCATAGTTAACACTTGAACTTGTCTGATCCCCTTTGCAACAAATCTGGCTTTGTATGTCAGTAATTTACCATCCATGTCAGTCTTCTTCTTGTAGACCCATTGGCATCCTATGGGTTTTACCTCTTCAGATAGATCCACCAAGGTCCATGCCTTATTGGTGTACATGGATTCCATCTCAAATCTCATGGCCTCAAGCCATTTCACAAACTCTGGTCCTTTAGTATCTTATAGATAGGTTGTTGGCTCATCATCTGTGACAACTCTGTGCCTTCCTAAGTCACAAGATATCCAAATATTTCAGGTTAGATGTACGAGGAACCTATGTTACTTGAGGAGTTTGAGATTCCATAATGTTTTGTGATTCTCTTTGTTCATCTTGTCCATCTATCAGTTCAATTGTTTTTTGTTTGTCTTGAACCTCTTCAACTTCAACTTTCCTCCCACTCATTCCTTTGAAAATAAATTCCTTTTCCAGGAATTCAACATCTCTGGAAACAAACACTTTGTTTTTATATAGGGAATAAAAGCAATATCCTTTGGTCTACTTAAAATATCCAACAAAATAACATTTATTAGATTTGGGTCTGAGGCCTTTGGGAAACTTCCTTCTCCCATAAGCTTCACAACCCCAAATCTTCATAAAAGACACATTGAGATGCTTCCCTTGGGATATCTCATATAGTGTCTTTTGAACTGATTTAAATGGTACTCGGTTTAGTTTAAATGTGGTAGTTTGTAGAGCATAACCCCAGAATGTAGTCAGAAGTTTAGCTAAGCTCATTATTGATAGCACCATATCCAGCCATGTGTGATTCATTCTTTTTGATACACCATTATGTTGTGGTGTTCTAGGTGGAGTCCACTATGATACAATACCACAGGCTTGCAGAATGTCCTCAAACTATGGAGTCTAGATATGTGATTCTCATTTATGTGCCCTAGACGACAATGCCAAAGATATCTTTTGATTGAGTTGTTGAGTTTCAGACTTTTGGTATCTATCTTTATATCTAGCAAATAAAGACCATAAGACATTGGGGCATCACCGTAAAATATCCCATCTAATGAAATAGAACATCAACCATTCTTAACATGAAATTGATATGCATCCTTGTCCATACAAAATACAAAAATGATGTTTCTATTTATGGAAGGTACATAATAGTAGTTCACTAACTCTATTACAAGCCCTATGAATAGAGATAAATTATAGGTTCCAACTACAATGGTAGCAACTCTTGCTCCATTTGCGACTCACAGTTCAACCTCACCCTTTCTCAAAGCCGTACTTCTTTTCATATCCTGCATATTTGTGCATATGTGAGATCCACATCCGCTATCAAGTACCCAAGATGAATAAGTGAATAAATTTATCTTGATAATGTATACACCTAAAGTGGATATCATCATCCCAATCTTCTTCTACCTGAATGTCTTGAAGTACAAAGGATAGATTCCTATTATACTTTCCTTTCCCCTATCTTGACTGTTGAAGATCTAGATTTAAGCTTAGTCTCAGAATTCTTCATGACCATGCTTTCTTCCTTGGACTCGACTCTGCTAATCACCATCACATGTTTGTCCTTCTTCATTCTTGATTTGACATTACTTAGCATGCCAAGCATATCTGACAATGGCTTGACCATGTTATTCAAGTGATAACACTCAATAAAATGGCTATATGATTCAGGAAATTGCAGATCATATATGTGGCCATCTCTTGAATCTAAGAGAATCCCAATCCTTCTAGATGTTCCACATGTCCAATCATATTGAACACATGGGTCTCTACTAAGTTTCCCTCTGTCATTTTACACTCTAAGAGCATCTTTGAGATATTGTACCTTTCTTGATTTGTGTAATTATGGTTGATGTTCTTACGATATGTTACCATCTCAAGTATCCCCATGTCTTCACATTTCTCATAAAACTCAAGTTCATGAATCTTAGCATAAGGTGCTTTATATACAAGGCATCATTGGCATGCTTCTAGTAAGCACCTACCTCATCCCCTGGCGCATCAGGAGCTGGTATTTCTAGCACTGGAATTTCTAGGACATAGATCTTGTGCACTTCATTGAGAACTCTTCTCAAAGTCCAAAACCAGATGTGGGAATTTGTCTCTTTAAATATGTCCTTCCTAAGGATGAATCACAATGATGATTTGATTGCCATTTGATTCTACAAGAAAAAAATTTGCATTTGTCAAAACTCTTTTATTTTGATTTTATTTGAAAATTTTGACGATATTTAATTAAACCTTCAATTAATTTTCACCCCCACTATTTTATTCAAATTGGTAACCCTCACATATCAATTTGGAAGATTGCAACATACAACCTTCTAGTGAGCCAAGATCCAAAATGATTCAATATTACCTGGCCAACACCAATGTCTGTAATCAATCATTAAGGTAGGCAACTGTTGCCAATTGCATCTTATGCAATACTTGGATAAATGATATGCACAACTCTTTTCCATAGTCATCTTCATGCTTCTAGGTGCTTAATCTCATTAAGAACACCCAGTCTAGCCTGACCCAAAAGGCAACATGATAATAATACATCCCGCTTGGTAGGCACACATTATTACCATCACACTTCCATGAGATAGATAGTGCACCATGCTTGGCATGCCCACACATAGTCGATCAAGCTTTTCATGTGTGTTTCTAATGGAAAGAATCTTAGACTTAATATGTTGTTGAGGGAGTTTATATTTATATATACATATACATTATCCAATCACCACATATATATAGTACGCATCATATGCATGCTATATCCCACAACGAAAACATGCAATATACATAAGTGATGGTTATGGCCATTCTATTATAATTCCTTTGAGCCACAAGAAAATACCACCACCTAGGGTCTACATCACATGCAAAAACTCATTTTTGATGAATATCTTTGCTTGCCCATCTGGGTTGATGGTCATCGGGTCTCCGCGAGTGGCGGAGCATTATCGCTCATTCATGCAAGAGATTGGGGTTCCGATTTCCTTAGCGAAATCCTCCGTCTCGAGACTTTTTGAATTGATTCACTCAAGAGGGGATCGATCCTATTCTGTTTCCACTTCCCTCACTTTCGCTGCGCGCCGTAGGAATCCAAACTGTCCCCGGTCATTTGGTCTCCAATCCAACATCTTCTAGGTCCTCCAATTGAGTGGTTGAGCTTCATTTGATCAGTCTTCCATATGCCTCCGATTGGTAGGCTCCTCTTATTCATTGTAATAAGATATTAAACTATCCTAATACTACATGATTATAGAGAAACCTCAAGTTACATTTGGGGGGAGCAATTGTATGAGAGAATAATACATTTACAATTGAAAGATAAAGTAGAGGATTGGTATGCAAACTGAGATAAAATAGAAATAAACACACAACCACCATGCACATATAATAGGGTTATTGTTCATAACCACGCTACACATTCACCATTAAAACCTACTTTTAGGGTGGCGTGTATAAATTGCATATATATATCATATATATTAATTTGGTATTGTATATGGTATTTGATTAGACATTAATATTCACATCATATTCAAGAAATAAATGATAAAACCAAAAATCTGATCATATCAATTACCCTAAAATATAGTAGACTGATGTGGCTCTAATACCACTATAGGAAAATATGGTGACAAAATAGGCATCTGATACAAAAATTTAACTGTCATATTCCTCTTAAGCCAATGGATTGCGTCAATAAATATGTAATGGGAGGTATGGTTTAGAGGATATACCTTGTCTTGGAGAAAGTTCAGTGACAATGCCCTCGTTGTCTTGTGCACCTTTCTTCTAATGGCACTAAAAAAACTTCTACAACAACTCCTAGTTGATCTCCACAAATAGTAGTTTGACATTGTCCTCCTAGTAGGAAAAGCTCCACGCCTCTAACATAGTCCACACAGACAACTAGAAACTCTTGTCATTCGAGAATAAAAGACAAGAAGGAGTTGTCCCTTCGCATTGGTTTACTAGTCACCAACTTTCTCTCCCACAATTGTTCTCCCTTATTATCCCTCCCTTTATCGGTAGGACTTACTTTGGTTCTCTTGCTTACCACAACTAGAGAATACAAACAATTCTCAAAAGCAAGATGAGGGAGAACACGAGGAAGAAATAGACCTGGAAAGAGAAAAGGAAATGACCAGAAGGGTGAACTTCCAATTCACTCCTTGCTGACTCATCCTACTCACCAGGATGAGAAAATGTATTGCATATAGCCTTTCCTTTTGTGTTTGTCTTCCTTTCCTCTTCCTTACCACTGAGGAGAAGGCCTGCTTAGGGGACTACAAGTGGTGGCACAATTATGAATTGACTTCCACCTTATATCTCCCCCAGACCAAATTTCTCACCATCCCTTTTGGGGGTGGGGATCCAACTGACTGGAATTGAGTTTGAGGTTTGATTCTATATAAATCAGATGAATCAGGCAGAATGAAAGAGGCAGATCTTAGCAACCAAAGAAAAGTACCATGTTGCTCCTACCAAGCCACAAACAAAAAGCTTTGTAGAGGGTGGCCCTACCTAGACGAAATCCAAAGGTGGAGATCGTAGGTGGGCATATTGAACTAAAATAAGATCTCAGATTAACATCTTGATACACTAATTTACCATAATAATCACTGAACCAACTTGAATCTGGACTATGATTCATAACAACTCTTACCAAAATAGGATTTCCCTTTCTTGCCATAGTTTCTACAGTCAATCCCCCCTACCGGAACAAATTTGCACTTTCTTTTAAGAAAGTCTCTAGTTCCACTTTTCTTTCTGTCGTTAAGGTATCTTTTCCTTTTGTTGCAAGTTCTTTGAGTAATTGTGGATCGATGGTACTTGAAATAGTTTTTTCATATTGATGTATTTTTTCTAGTGGCATTCAATCACAGAATCCATTGATAGCTATATAAATGACAAGAGTTTGATCTTCAATAGGAAGTGGTTCGTATTGTGGTTGTTTTAGAACTTCTTTTAGTCATTCACACTTATTTAGTGAGGCTTTAGTGATTGCGTTTAGGTCTAAGGCAAATTGAGAGAAGGCTACTACTTCTCGATATTGTGCCAATTTCAGTTTTAAACTACCACAGACTTGTTTCATAGCCTTCAACTGAGAGGTCGACCTGACACGACTGACGGATAAGCCAATGTTAATAGATGGTCAGAGTCTGCAATAAAAGAGCTATGTTTCTAAACATATTTGTCCATCTGTAATTGAAATCACATTAGTAGGAATATATATATCGATGTGACTCCCACTTGTGTTTCTGTGACAGGTAAGGCGGTTAAGCTACCTGCTCTTGTTTCATCAGATCATTTTGTGGCTCTCTCTAAGAAACGGGAATGCAAGTAGAAGACATCTTTGGGGAAAGCCTCCCAGCTTGGTGGTCGGTGTAACAATAATGACATTTGGTGATATGCCACTACCTTTTGTCTCTAGGAAGCCCCCAATACCCCTCTATTTATAGGAGGGTCAGGGTCAGGGCTTCCAGTCTGTGTGGGAGTGGAAGGACTAGAATTTCATGAATTTTCACAACTTGCAAGTAGTAAAATGATCGGTTCATAGGTGAACCGATCAGTTGGCATGTGAGTCGATTGGTTCACCTAGTAAAATCAGTAGTTTTATCATGTTTCCCAATCTCAATTGCTAATACAATTAATGCATACAATGACATCAACACTAATCTTGATGCAATCAAATTAATCCGTGAACTGGGCAGTTCATCTCATGAACGAGTCGTCTGGCGACCTTGAGCCGATTGGTTCACTAAGTGAACTGGTCAGTTCAATCCCTGGTTCATCCATAATTCAGCCAATGCAATTTCCACTCAACCTGACACTCCAACCGATTGGTTCAACACTTAAACCGACCAGTTCAAAGTCTAATAAGCAACTTTGTTGATTAAATTGATTACCTAAACACTTTAGTAATCAATTTATTTATCATTCATGTATAAAATCATATTCCAAGTGATTCCTTTCTGTGTGACCCTATAGGTTCCATATTACATTAGCAGTGAGTGTCCATTACCATTTTTTGAAATCACAAGCAAAGAGAGGCATCTCACAACACATCATCGCTACCCAATTAAATGGAAAGTTGGAGAACAACTTCAACCGACAATCTATGATTGGTGTTATAGTGTTTGTATAGTTCTTTTGTCACTAATATCCAGATTGAACTCGGGGCATGGAGTAGTCATCCTCCTCAACATTCAATCTCTATTCCTTGAACTACAGCATACTGCATGAGATATATGTAAGCTCAATATCAAATATTAACTCACAAGTGCATGTCCATGCATTTCTCAGTCTCACTTATCAAGTAGCCAAAATATCATACTCATGTAGGAGGGACAAATCCCATCTATATCACTCACAGTCATACCCATGTGTCATAGTGTATCTGTTCATCACATTTATGGAAACCCTTATTCATAATCATGATGGATGATGTCAAAATACATCAAACAACATGTGATGAGTGTAGTGACTTCAGGTCTAGGAACCACAATCACCACCAACACTAGCAGAGATGATTCTGACTACCAATAACAGTTTCCATGTATCACTCTTGTGGTGGGTCTTTTCGATACACTATTCTCTAATAAGTATCTATGCATTTGGTTTGATATCACATATCATGACTGACGAGATTTTGTCATCAAACCAACACTCTCTAGTCTTATGTGTTATTGTTGACTATCAGCCTTCCACAATAACATCCGACTAGGGACATAACAAGAATGTATATACTCTTAACGTTTGTATGAACTCATTGTTTAGGTCATCAACCTAAAGGCATATGTCATTGAGTAATATCATTCTTTAGACATTTATTATGTTACTTCATTATCTCATATCTGAATAAAACTGAATAAATTGGAAGATTTCCTTTATTATTAATCAAATCATTTATAAGTGATGCCATTACAATCATCATATGATTGGATCTCTCGACATACATTCCAACAAAGCCCACACCATGGAGGAATGTTTTTGGAGGGTTTGTAATCAAGGAAAAATAATGGATCAACAATAAAAAGATATGTTTGAATTAGGGACTTCATAATTACCGACTAGCTTTCCAGACTGGGTGATCAGAGAACCTGAAAAGGTAGATCTACAATTTCATCTAGATGTGAATCTCTTGTTTGTTTTTTTATAACACTTGTTGGCTCATGTTGTTGTACTAGTTGCTATAACCTCTTCTAGAACATGTGGTGATTGTTATGGTATATAAAACATATAGTAATGTATATGTAATGATGATTGTATACATTTTAGTATATATTTAAATCCCTCAATATATTATCAATGTTGAAGATGCCTTCCAAGTGAGATACACATAAAATATTTTTAGATAGGTGTGGTCATGCCAAGTTTGGTGCACAATCTACCTCGGGAAAGTATGAATAAGTATGTGGGCTTGCCAAATTGGGTGTATACTTATTATATTGGCCTTAGATTGGAGATGATTAGGTGATATTAATGGGATCACGAACCTAGAAGCATAGAGGTGGCATATAATTCATATGATGAGTTATTGGCATGGAGTTGTGCAACCATCTATATAAGAACTAAATATGATGCAATTAATAATTGTTACCTACCTTTATAATTAAGTTACAAGTGTTGTCGATTGGATGAGCAATGACTTGGTTATTTGGATCTTGACTCAGTAGAGGTTTCCTCACTATTATATTTCAAACTAATGGTGAGGGATGTTGATTTGAACGAAATAGTGGGAGCATAATTAACTAAAGTCCAAATTAGTTTCGTCAATCATATTAATGTTCAAATGTTGACTCATGCAAAATATCTTGTATGTAGATAGATGGAGAACTCAACCCATAATCCATTTTCACTATGATCCATCCTAAAAAAAGAGATACTAAATGTGAATAACTTTAATGATTGGTTTAGGACGTTGAAAATTGTTCTCACACATGATCATAAGTTCTATGTCCTAACACACTAGTACCTAATGAACCAACTCAGAATGTGTCAATAGTGGAAATTGATGATTACAAGAAGCATTCCGATGATGCTATGAACATCAAACTACTGATGCTTTGCTCCATGAATCATGAGCTTCATAAGAAACATGAGAACATACATGTTATTGAGATGATAATACATCTTAGGAACATGTATTAAGAACAAGCAAGGCATGATAGGCTTAATGTTTCCAACTCCTTATTTAAGTGAAAAATGGCATAAGGTGATCCGGTTGGACCCCCTATACTCAAGTTAATTGGGCATGTGGAAGCGTTTCAAGAATATGATCTCCTTTAGGTAAAGAGTTGTTTTGAATGGTCTCAAATTAGGTTTTTCTAAGCCCATGACTCTCCTATGTAAAGGGGGGTGTCATGATTGACACATAGAAGTCATGATATGGCATGCCAGAGTCATATCTCAATGTGACAGTGCTGACTGTGATTCTTAGACTTAAAGTCACTATAGTAACACATGTGGTTCTTTGTACTTTGACACTAGCCCAATGTGCTATGAAAAATGAGTTTCCAAAAATGTGGTCATTGGGTATAGTACGACACATAGGGCATGTTGTGTATGATGTGGATGAAATTTGTCCCTCCTTTCGATTTGCTTGTGTTGTTTTGAACATCACTACTGTCGTAATTAAAAACCTACTGGGTCACACAAAAGGATGCAAAAGGGAAATAAAGTTTGCAATCAAACATATAGAACGGTTCTAAATCACAAATAGGATTATTAAATCTTTGATTGGGTGATCTTCTAATTCCCTTATCACCTTGATTTTATGAACAATATCCTAATGTTTTTTTTCATTTTTATGCATAAATGTGGTGATTACTCTATTTTCCCACCCATACATTGGAGTTTCTCCTTTTCTTCTCACGTTAAAACCATAGTGTTAACTCTACTAACTATTTTATGTTATAACCATTAACAATCCCAACAAGGTTCCTTTTATTTATTTGTTACTTTTCTTGGCCTTTTTGATAAGGCATGTACCTCTTGCATGCCTCTTTTGTATGTAAGACCTCATGTCATAGTATGAGTGATTAGGCCCATGATCAAATCTATTTCTTGGTGATCATGTGACCTTTTCACATAGGATTACTTGGATCCACACATCCAAAATGTGTTCCACATGCCTCATAAGGTTTTAACTTTTTTATCTAATATTTCAAAAAATGAGTATCCAACCTTGTTGCATGTATCTTCTTGAGTTAATAATCTCATTCCATAAGAGGGGTGATTGGGGTATGATCACAACTAGTACAAGGTTTTCTGATGAAAGCAAATTCATCCTAGTTTTAGTGGTTGTTTAGCCCAGGTTTGCACTCAGATACCTCAATTTTCATTAGGAAGAGTTTCATTTCATTCTATTTAGATTTTATGTTAGCTTGTTAGAATTTTGACAATTTTCCCGACTTGCAAATTTATTGTTTGATTTATTCATACAAGCCAAACCAGCAAGACCTAGGGGGTCCCGCTGATCAACCTATTAATCAATCTACCGATCGACCCTCAAATATCATCAACTACCGAGCTACAACAATCAACCTTCCACCTATGGACCAGATTGGTCAATCTTCACTAAAATCTCAAGAGGAATATTAACCTCAATGCTCGACCATCCTATCAAACTTCAAGGTCAATGGTCCAATGCACAAACTTCAGCTCAAAATGCACTCAATCGACATACAAAAACTACAAACAGATATTGATATTGACCTATCTCAATCAACCTTCATGATCGAGATCCAAGCTATCGACCTCGCCCAAGTTTCTTTGCCACCAAGAAATGATCTTGAACGTCCACATAGTGCAAATCTAGCTATTGGCTCTTAGGTACATGTCTATATACCCATTGTATGACAACAAAGGATGTCTCGTACCCGATGCTAGTCAAGTCACACTTGTCTCTCCACTAGAGGACCAATTTTCAGCCTACTATGGATGGGAATGATGAACCTATCTACCTAGAGCTATTTACCTCTCGATGTTCTTGTGTAATTGACATACCTTCAATAGTAGTGATCGACATCCCCACTAAAGGAGCAATAGACCTCCAATAGTTTAGTGACAATCAATCATCAACAACTCTGCAATTATCAACCTCCAAGTGCTCGATCTCGATGTGCTCAAAGTTAAGGAAGATCAACCTCTTGATAGATTGACCTCTTAGCCGAGTTTTTGTGCATTCACATTCATTGATAAAAAATGATTGACATCTGGCCCAACATGTCGATTGACCTCCTTCAATCAACTAGACTTGCTATTTCCTACCTTTAGTGATGTTTGACATTTTGCTCTATGCTTCAATTGGCTGTAAAGTCTCTCTATGAGGAGGGAATAGTCATCTCACTAGGGTGTGTGGACTAGACCTGCTACCTGTTTCTTGCAATTTCAATTTTATTTCATCTCTTATATGAACTCATTTAATTCACTACTAATCGCTTCATGCAATTTCTGTGGATTGATAAACCACTCTATGTAATTTATTTTGATCTTAGACCATGAGAACTTCACGAGTTAAGATTTTCATATCAGTTGGTTTTTATTGATACCCTAATGAGAACTTCTGATAAGATGTCTCCAGATTAGTAGATATATTATTTTGAAGTACCGAGACATCAAGCCTATGGTGATATCCTCTCATGCAAGTTTATAATGTCAAAATAGAAAACTTTCATAACTCCCATTAGATATTCATACAATTATGGATTTGATTGAATGCGCATATTTGAGTAGTGTTGGTGAAATTCAATTCCACCCCAGTGTTTTCCATTATTAATCTAAATCCAATTTTATTTCAGCTTTTACATTTTTTTGCACTTAGTTTAACTCCACCAAATCTAAACATAGTTTTAAATATTAGTCTTAGCTCAACTGAACACAAACCATAAAGATTCTTGAAAAGGTTGTCCCTTGGAATTCGATCCTCACCTATATTAACATACGACTCACCCGCTTGTGGTTGTTTTATTGCATGTTTTTTATAAAAATCAGGGATTGATATTTGTGGTGAATTTGTCACTATCATAACTTCCACATCATTATCATGTGGAATAGTCCTGAAGGATCATTGGCTTTTTACATATTCAAATGGTTTCCTACAAATCTACATTCTCTCTTTATTTTTTGCATGTTATAAGAAATTATGAGGAAGAGATAAATCAACTTGATTGATTACATGGGAAAAGGGGGCTAATTTCTTGAAGTTTTTTGCTTGTAGGCAATAATGGTCATGCTTAATATATGTTTTCCATATTAAAAGTGAAACATGTTTATTCCATGTCTCTCATCTCATAAGATACAAACTATTTTTCTTAAACTATAGCGGCTAGCTCGTGTCCTTTAGTTTATTTCTCTTAGATTTTGCTATGTAGTTTTGTTGTATTAATACTCATTTTTTCTAGCAACTAAAATAAGTCATATACAAAAACAAACAAAAACTTAAAGAGGAAAGAAATTAAGAGAAAGCGATAGAAATAGGGCATCTATCATCATGTATCCTTTGAATGAACAAAAAAACACAATTATTGATGATGTATCATATGTGAAATTATGAAGGGATAAAATGAATTAATGTCATATTATTTTTTTCATTATGATAAATAGATAAAATATTATCTTACCAAATAGTTGCAGGATATCATATAATTATATATTAATATTTCCTTTTTGTTACATAAATATCTTGTACTATTAACAAACTCAAATATCTTGTAACATAATGAAATATTTGGATTTTAAAAATCAACACATAGCACGTTACACTCTCATGTACCTACAAGTACAAGTAAGGGAACACAACACTCACATTGAATGACCTAATTGACACCTGGGTATATGTTCTGGAAGGGAATCCACGCAAGTGGTAAAATCCCTAGCCCCTAAAATATCCACTCCATCAAACCAATTATTTTTGGAAGTCACCATGATCAAGAGTTATATTGAGGGTAGTACCCCATCCAGGAGAACCTTTAGACCCATGTAGAGTTAAAGTATATTGTGCCTTCTAGAGAAGCTTAAGATGCACTTTTCACCTATTAAAGAACAAATGTGGAATTGTTGGGGATATGTCTTCTAAATCCAAATGGGCTAAAATAGAGATAGACAATTTTTGTGAAGGAACCCTTTCACAAACCATTGGCAGAGTAGGAATGTCTCCCAAATATCGTCTCAAATGTTGTACTCTTTTGAATACCCTAACTACATCATGTTCATGTAAGGCATTGATTTTAGAGAACCAATTTTGAAAACATACACTACATTATGAACACCTAAGGCATTTATCTTTCTAAACCTCCTTTTTCACAACCCAAGATAGAGATAGAATCTTGCCTGAATTTTAGCTCCATAGTAAAAAATTTGAATACCCAAGCTACATCATGCCCACATAAGAAATTGATCTTGGTATAACCATTTTGGAGAACTGAACTACATCATACCCACCTAACACATTGATCCCAATCAAAACCAAAGTCATCACTAGAATCTTGTTAGAAATCCAACTCCTTGATAGAACATCTTTAAAAGAAACCATCTACATCATACTCAAACAATGTAATGATCACAATAAAACCCATATAAAAAGTTGAGCTTCATCATGCACACCTAATTCATTGATATTGGTAAGACATCATGTTCAAAACTCAAGACAGAGATTGAGTGGAATTCAAATTTAGACTCTTTGGTAGAACCTTTCTTGAAACTCGAGATACATCCTGCTCATGTAAGAATTGATCTTAGTAAACCAAATTTGCAAAACCTAGTTAGGTTGTTAATGATTATTTAGACTTGTTGGTGAAACCTTTTGTAGAAAACCCAAGACACATCATGACACGAAAATCAAGAATATGTGAGACATTAAGCCTTGAGACAGATGCATATCATCATAATAATTGAGGAGCAAAAACCTACTAAAAAGCCTAACAACATGACTGGTATAAAAACCTCTAATCACATCTGAGTCCAAAACTAGAATAAGCAATAAACCAAACCATTAAGCAAAGAACAAGAGCTGAAACACTTCTTAACTCATTCTGAAAAATTATACATCCATTCAATGTAATCACTATCCTCCTATTCAAATTCCACAATTAGGAAATATTTGATAAGTATCACATCCTTTTTTGATACCCAGTAAGATATGGGGAATGATCTATCGACTTGGTTCTTCAATAGAGATCCCCATCTCACTTGAGTTGTCTACATATAATGAGTAACATAATTTAATCATCCATGCTTTCAATTGTGCCACATTGTGTTGCATCCTCATAAGGATAAGAAGTCAAATGTAAAGCAAGTAAATTTGGGTTACCAAAATTGAAATTATTAAGCTTGATCTTTAGGGATGCACATCCCAAACATTAATGATATCAACTAAAAATATTCAATGAAGCCTATTCATCCTTCTTTACCCCTTCATAAGAAAGTGTAAAAACTTTCTTATTTTCCATTTACCATAAAGAAAAATAAGAATTATTCAAGCCTACTAATATATATAACCATTCCAAGCAAGGGCAAAACATTTATTCATTTTCTTCTATGGACTCAGGCATCTCCATAACATGGCCCCCTTGTTACCTAAGATGCACTTTTATTTGATATAAAAATTCTTCATTTGATTTAAAAACCACTTTTCAAAGGGTATTTTTATAGACACCATCTTGCTTATGCTTTTAAACCATTACACTTGCGTATGAAGCGGTAAATGATCCTCCATCAAGGGGCATGTAACAAGCAGTATGCCCCTCAAACAAAGTCCCTATCTACTTATGCCTTGCATGTGCTCAGTACCTTCTAATGCATAATTACGAGAACTAATCCTCAATTTAACACAAAGAATGTGGATGATTTGGGCATTTAATATGAAATCCTTGGGCTCCAGATCTGTAAGGACAAAGTGTAAGGTTTTTGGGGTAGGAAGTACAACAGAATATTAAAATTTTCTTCTAGAAATTCCCATGCAAATAGATCTATCTTTGCAATAAAACCCTAGTATATAAAAGAGTAAAAGAGGTATAAAGGTGATACCTTTATACATTCTTGTTGTCTAATGGAAATATGCACCTGTTATTGGTGAAGAACTCGATCTATCATATTCAAATTTGAATTGGCAATGAGAGATATGGATGGAAAAGAAAAGGATCCAGATTATCCTCCCTTTTGAAAGATGTACTGCAAGCCTCCACATGTCGTGCATTCCCTCTACATTGTCAACACAGATGAGGGAGGATGTGGTGCACCACCTTGGTCACCTAGTTGAGGATGGATAAAAATTATGGGTGTGGTAATTGTCCCAAAACTTCCTTTTTTTCCGGATCTTGAGTGGTGTCTTTAGGGTTTCTCTTTCTCTTGGAGGGAGAGAGAGGATAGATAGCTTCTCTCACAAGGTGTATCTCAAATATGGGTCTCACCCTTTGGGACATTCAACCTTTATATTGGATAGTCAAGGGCTTGGAAATACATAATTCCAATCTCTTTGCTAGTCATAATTAGAAAAATAGTACAATACTAAATAGTTAAACTAGATTGTGATAGACCAAGATTGTCATTCTGATCATAGTCAAAGATGGATCTTCGGTCACATATGTCTAGTGAAAATCTCAATTAATCAAATTATGGTTGGCCAATCAGACATCCTGGTTACCTGATAAATGGGTAAATCAACATGTTTATAATTCAAAACAATTCTAATCATATCTTTGATTGTGAACTTCAATTTCCTTATGCATCCTTATGTGTGTGACCCAGTAGGTTACTCCATATTGAAGGTAAGGCATGGAGTGGCATCCACATAACTCTCAATCTATGTTCGTTGAGCTACAATAGATTATTTGGGATATTGTTAGCTCAACATCATATATCGACTTACTTGAGCATGGACATGCATTTCATAGTCTCACTTATCAAGTGGTCAAGATATCACTCCCAATGAAGTAAAAGATTCCATCTACATCACTCTTAGTCATCTCTAAGTGTTAGAGTGCACCCAATCACTATCTTTTTGTCAACTCATATTATATACCATGTTGGGCTGGTGGTTAAAGCACACATAACAACTTGTGATTATTGTAGTGGATTCATGTATAAGGATCACAGTCACCAATGTGACATTTGTATATGACTCTGACATGTTACTACATGACTTCCATGTGACAATCTCAAGGTGAACCCATGCATCTGAGTTGATATCCAATACCATAACTAAAGAGACATAGTCAGAACTCATAGATAGGTCCTCAACCCAAACAATATGTCATTGAGTCATATTATTCTTATGAAATTGATAGGGCTATTCATTATCACAATATTGAAACACATATAATAAGTGGAATTGTCATTTATGTATAATCAAATGAAGTACATATTATTTCTATTCTGGTCATCACATGATGGCCCTCGGGACATACAACCAACAGTTCCCACTTGCACTAGAGTCAAACACTAATGAACCTAAGTCCAATATATCTAACACGACCATCATGTTTCTATTGAGAATATGCCTTACTTAGAGGATCAACAATGTTGTTTTTTGTTGGTACTCTACAAATCTTAATATCTCCTCACTATACAATCTCACTAAAGAGATATTAATGTCTAAGTATGTGCTTGGAGTGTTGATCTAGGTTCCTTAGCTTGTGTATTAGCTTCATCATCATCATTAAGGTTTACCACATTTTCAATATTTGAAACCATCCCAAGTTCACTAATGAACTTCTTGATCCATATTGCTTTCTTTGATGTGTTGAATGTGTCAATATACTCTGTGTTTTTTCTAGATTCAGACACTATCTTGAAACTCTTCCAACTTATAGCTCTTCGTTTCGGAAAAACATAAATCATGATTGACATATATGGTCACCTTTTTTTGTTTGGAGGCTTGTATCAGTGTAAACCTTTACAACTAACTCTTCCTCATTTCCATAAATTAGGAATTGATGTTTAGTTCTTATCATGTACTTAACGATATTATGGACAACTATCCAGTGATGATCACCTATATATGACTAGTACCTACTCATCATACTCAAAGAAAATGAAACATATGGATGTGTGCATATCATTGCATACATGATAGATCAAATTGTTGAGGCATATGAAATCTTAGTCTTGGATTCCCATTTTTCCAAAGAGCAAGGACATTGGGATTTAAAGAGACTTAATCCATGTAACATGGGCAAGTTTCCTCTCTTAGAATCAGGCATGGTAATCCTCTTTGACACTTTATCAATGTTTGTAATTTGACTTAGACCAAGAATTCTTCAAGATCTAGCTCTATATATCTTGATTCCTAATATATAAGATGATTCTCCTAAGTCCTTCATAGAGAAGGTATTGCCCAACCATGTTTTAACCAATACTAGAGTTAGGACGTCATTTCTCACCAATGTATGCCATCTACATAAAATATGAATACTAGAGTTAGGACGTCATTTCTCACCAATGTATGTCATCTACATAAAATATGAGAAATATAATTATGTTCCCACTAATCTTCTTGTAAACACAAAGTTCATATTCATTTTGAATGAAATAAAACTATTTGATAGATTCATCAAAATGAATATTCCACCTTCTAGATGCTTACTTCAAATAATAGATTGACCTTCGTAAGGAGGATTCAAGAATGAAATTTTAGCACTTGAGCTAGCCAAAGACCTAGAAATGATGTTCAACCATCTTAGAAGAAGAAGGGTCCTAAAAGCCCAAATTGACCATTCCCTTCTCCCCTATGGTTGACATTATACTTGCCTCCATACATTATCTTTTGTCTCTACCAACAAGCTATCACTAGAATGGAATATTGATGATGAAACCACTTGGGTCTCTCTATAACCTAATGTGATGTAGTCTCTAACACAATTCAATAATCATTAGAATTCAAACTAGAATCAATATCCAAACTATTGAAGGAGATAAATGGTCAAACGTTTCGGCTGGAATATTTTGGTGACTTCTGCTACTTTTTAGAGGAATAACTCCCAAAAAAATTTGTGGTCCCTTAATTGTCACATATAATGGGATGGGTATCTTAATCTTCACATATGTATGTATTGTTCTGACACGATTAAGTTCAAGATGATGATAAGTTGTTGATAAATATATTCAAAAGATAACTTGAAGGGCATGCCTTGTCATGGTAAACCAATAAAAGATGGAATAGGAGACATCCCAAACCAAATTGGCCAACTTCATCGAGTAGTATGTGTGGAACTTCACCAACTCCCAAATTAGGGACAACCTCAAAGCCATTATTCAATAGGTGAAGAAGTATTTTATACATCTTTTGGGATGTTGGAAATATGTAGAAGCAAAAATCAACAACAAACTAACTAACAAGGATATCATATGTATGGTTAATGGGTTATCCTCCCTCTTGTTGTGGTATGATGGTGATAGATGGAAGCACAAATATATAACAAACCAAAAAACAAGGATATAACATGTATGGTTATCAAGTTATCCTCCCTCATGTTGTCATCTATGATGACATTCTAGTAATGGAATTTATCTTGTAATCTCGTACAAGTTGGTACTAACATAGATACCAAAATCACTCAAAGAAGTTTACAAGAACATTGGAATCATCCTAAAATACACGGAAGTAAGAACTATTTCCATCTCTAACATGTCATATTGATCCTAAAAAGTACATGAAGATACATCTTCCATAGCGAACTCACTGACACAGGTCACCCCAATCATACTCCAACAACACCCAGTGCAACATGAATCAAGCTCCTACAACACCCAATTCCACTATAATAAAAGTTTACAGTATTTGGCCCTAAATACTATCGGATGGAAATATCCTCCTCCTTTATCAACAACAATACAATAAATGATGTCTCCCAGCATGATGTCTTTAATAATGATATTCGAATAACCAACATTAACCATTCTCTTAAGGTGTGATTTGGTTCATGCTCGTTCTACTGATGTCTGAAAATGACATTGGAAGACCCTATGAAGATTCACTGCACTTGCATTCTCTTAAACATACACCATTCCCAAAATACAATATGTGCTATAGTTTATGGTGTAGTGTTCTCTTCCAAACCTTATTATAGATAACATTTACAAAAATTCTATTCAGAGTATCATTGTTCTTCAGGACACCTAATAGAAAAATATTGAATCTTCATGCATGGCGTACAATACCTCATAAATGATAGGACACTCAAGCTAACACATAATCATGGATTAGTCCACTATGTGAAAGTTATTCTTATACAATTACTCAATCTTCAAAGACCCTAATGAATTGGAGTGTAGGCCTAAGAATGAATGGAACAAATAAGAATGGACTTTCTCTTCGAATGAAACATGTGACATGTATGATGTTAAAGCTATTCTTATACAATTACTCAATCTTAAAAGTCCTTAATGAATTGGAGTGTAGGCCTAAGAATGAATGGAACAAATAAGAATGGTCTTTCTCTTCAAATGAAACATGGGGCATATATGATGGTCCAACGTGACCAATATCATTTGAGAGATAAAGTTGTGATTCTACACTACAGTGATGATAGTGATATGTTATACCTTTCTTACTACATTGAACATCTTTATGGCAGCAACCCATATGGAAAAACTACAACACTAGTCCCAGATAAAACTGGGCCCCAGTAGGGACCTTATGCAATCTGACGACCATTGAGACAACCATAGATCCATATTATCAAGCATGGGCACATCATGATCCTAGCAATGTCAACATAGGAAAAAGGTGAATGCACATCTTTCCCATGGTATTATCTCCAAATGAGATAAGATAGCACAAGCTGAATCAATACTCTACACGGTATGGCACAAAAAATATGAAACAATACATGGAAGTCACAAATAGGGAATCGTAGGGTTAGACTTTTTCCAGACATCATGATTAAACCCTAGCTTAGAAGGGAGAATAACACCTTTGATGGAGGATTCAGAACTATGAACTTCAAGAGAGGAATGAGCCATGTATATTTTTTATTTTGACTATGCATGGTAAGTGAAATCATGAGTATTACCCCTGCACAAGTGACAGGCCCAATCTGGATGTAAATCTTAAATATGGGTCCATCATAGTGGAGTTAATCTAGATAGTGTGATTCCATCCATGACAATGGGATGTGTTATCTAATATCAACTACAAACCAACCAAATGTCCATCTGGTTGAATCCACTACAAAATAGTCTTAATGGCATCACCAATTGATATATGAATTTTAAACTCAAATTCTTCCAATATAAAATTGCATAACTTAAATAATTTACATATTATGCTTTTAGGATAAATAATTTAATAGAAGAACATAAATATGAATAATATGCTCCACCTTATAAATAGATATAACGAAATACTTCCTATATATATTCACTGAAATTAAATAGGTGAAATTATGACTTACATACAAGGTCTGGTTTGATATCTATTTTGGCTAATTCTTAGTTGAAAAAATTGTGTCACTCAAATATAGTTAATAAATAAATAGCATCATACTGACCTTATTAATGAAAAACAAATTCTCACGTCCAAGGCAAGAGTTGACAACCAAACCTGGGCAATACACATCATATTTTATTGAATCCCCCATTAAAAGTTAAAAGAATACATATCATTAATTTCATTTCTCTTAAACAACTTTTCTTGTTTATCTATATACAATCAGCACAACACAAAATATAACAAAACACATTTTACATATATATTTTACATGTTACTTGTATGTCATGACACTTCATTGATGTATTTAAATGGTACCTTAAACAAAAGACATTATTTGATGTCTATGTATATTGAATACAAATTGTTGTTAATTTTGTGGTCAAATTTCAACATAATTTTTTTTTACATCGGCAACTGTATTTTTTCTTTTTTACTTAATATTTAAGTTGTATGTCAACGTGGTTGGAAAAGGAATTCCATCATCTAGGTTGTGGAAATAAAAGGATATTGTGTGTATTAACCTTGTTATCAATATTTCCAAAATATTTTTTTATAAGAAGTCATTTGTTCTATGATGAGTGAGAAAAAAGAAATCAAGATATTTAGAAGATATTTTAATCTATCCTTTTCCCTATTTTTATAAATTTGCAAAGCAGCATGATTTTTAGTAGTGAAAAGACAATATTAAGAGAAAAATAGCATCCAAATAGGAGAATATAATAGAAAATGATATTATCTTGTAAACGAGGACTTGTATGAAAACAATGTGACGCACACATCTTTAAAAGTTTTGATCATTCAAGAATGATAGTAGTTGGCATGAAAAGTCCATAAAAAATGAATGACAAAGTTATATGTGAGGAATCAAATCACTAAAATCATTGCACAACCAAATGTTTGATATTAATATTGGTCTTTGCTAAAATGAGCCATATGTTGAGTTTTAAGGAAACTAGATGGAAAAGTTTTTGAAAAGTATAGGAATTATTATTTTAACTATAGTAAATGGTTTTAATGATAATAACAATAAGAACAACGTAATAATAATATTGTTGTTAATATAATATTATAATAATGATATGAAAATTGTCGGTCATTCTATCAAAGAAGAGAAGATGGTTTATATGTCAATACATGGTGTTTGGGCTTGCACTCTTAGTGTTTCACAAGGTAAACATGGATTGTGGTATTTTGGTTTACAAGAAAACAAACTATATCTTTTATACATGCACTAATAATAGTCATTCTCAAAATTTAAAGTGTGATTATTGCAAATTAGTTGCAAGTGTGAGACTATGTCATAGAATAAATTATAAATGACAAGGCTTTAAAAAAAATCCAATCATCATAAGGAATTCTCTTTCATGAGTTTGCCATTTTTAAAAGCTTCCTCAATTTTGAAATAAAAAAAAGACACTCGTGCGGTAGGAATTCATAATCACATAGTTTATGCTATCTTATAGGATTTTTAAAATGTAAGAGAATTTTGTTAATCTCAAAATATGTTGATCTCTTTACCTTGTGTGACTAAACAAGGACTACAAAATGGTGGTGTTCAGACTATGCATTTGTTTCTATGTTAGTCATTTTTCTAATGTAGGACACACTAAGATATATGGGTTATATTCATCAACTAAGAGAGTCATTATGTTTCACATCTTTTGGGAAACTTAGCAAATAGAAACATGGATTGTGTGGTGGATAGAAAATGACAAATTCATTCTACTGCAACTAACATGAAGGACGAGAACATATACCACATTTTGATGAAAACATCACCCCACGGGGATTAAATTTATTTATGGACCCGCAGTACATGTAGAGGTGAGGAAATAACAAAAACTGATTTTGAATGTAGTGGTTTCCTAATTGGGATTGTAGTACTACTGTAATGAAGAAGAAAGAAGGACTAGAATGAATTCCCATTCTTGGTAGAGACTGAGGAGGCCATTGTATAGGAGATGTAGCCCAAGTTACAAGTCAACAAAGTGGTATTCAAAGGATATGTTAAGAGATAAATTTGAAGGATTAGGGTGTCATGAGTTTTTGTGGGCATCATTTTGGAGTGGTTGAATTATAGCTCAAGGTTTTGATTCGCATGGATTACACTTGATGAATTGAACTCTACACCTAAGAAAGATGATTATATGGTCTATTCAAATGTCCCATATAAAGAACTTATAATATTTGGATTATATTACATTAATAGTGTAATGTAGGGGAGATTATCAAACTAATTTCGATTTCCATCTAAGAGGGAGTTCAAGTAAAGGAGACAATCTTATATTTGTTAATACTGGTTAAACTAGAATCTTAATCGAATCACTATGAGCATATCTATACAGTCATAAACAAAAATGGTAACAAGAGGGAAGATATGATTTGGATAACACTTAGATATTGAAAGGTATTTTAGGATATTTTCTATATAATTTTGTCCGAGGAGGTTAGCATTATCTAACAATGGGCAAACATTGTGGTTTAACTATTTTTCCAATAATGTTACCAAATTGGCAATTAATTTGGGATTTCAAAAAACTATTGTAGATATTTATTTTTAATTAATGGTTAATAAATATCTATTTAATTATGCAAAAGTAATTATCCTACAAAATTTGGAGGGAAACTGTAGGTGCTCATAATTCATTTCTATAAATGATGATTCAAATAAAATAACTAAGAGGTTTATTCATTATATATACCTAACTTGTGATGATAGCATATTCACTCTAGGTTTTTGTGATGAAGGCCATTTAAGTGTCTCAGTTGTTTTGTAATGAAGGACATTTAAGCATCTCATTATTATCATGATTCTTGGTATATTCACACTTCAACAAGGAAATTGACATAAAGAGTGATTTCAATAACATAAAAGTAATCGTGAGACATATATTTGGTAACAAATATGCACTTGCACACACATGAAAACACTTCTTAACATATTTTAATACAATTTTATGTATCAATTTATTCATTTATAATTTATAAATCCATATTTCATCACACAAGTTTATTTCCTAATAAATCAATCTAAAATATACTATTTTAAATTGTGCATTCATGTGTGTGCATGCACATATTTAATAATAAATATATGTTTATCCCAAGGGTCGTCACCAGTGTTAGATTCTCAAAAATTTGACCATAATCACCAAAGTTTATTTAATTTTTTACATATTATCTTCAAATATTTTATATAAATTGTATAAAGTTACAATACCATGTATATGGTTATAAATATGATACAACCTCAGATCTCTTGTTCTGCAGATCTACTCTTTTCTATTTGTATTATTTATCACTACTAGTTCATCCTTGACCACCCATTTGTCTCCATGACAACTTTAGGACCCTACGAATGTGAATTATGCCATGTGAGATTTAGTTCAGGTCAGGCTCTTGGGGGACATAAGCGTTGGTGCATTAAACGAAAGCAGGAAGAGATGCAATATCGACTCCAATTTCGACAAGCTATACTACAACCTCTGGAACAAACACCACTACTACCTTTAATGCTTCAACAACAATATATTCAACAAGACCCTCATTTATATGGAGAGACAAATCACATAGCACCATTCTATAATAGTCAAAATCCCTTCTACCAATAGAGAAGATTTAACAATTTGACAATGTTGTTGAGACACCATGTACTCTTCTAGAATAGTATCATCATGAATAAGAAAAGCAATATTTTTCCAAGTAAAAATATTGTTTTGGTTATATATGTACTTTTTTTAATGCAATAATAATTATGAACCCACACCAATTGGGTTGTTACATATTCTTGCATTTCTATTGATTCATTCATGTTATCTATTTTAAATGTTGAAGAAATTTTAGTGAATATTGTCATATTTGGATAGTTGTACTTTTTGGACGAAATCTATCATTGTATTTATTTTTTTATTATAAATGGACTCCTATAAAGTGATGTGGATATAGGAACAACTTCCAAAAAGATACATTTGAAAATTTGGTTTAAGAAAAGAAAAATCAAGGTCCTGACAAGGAAAGGGTCACTTATCAGATGATTTCTTTTTGAAAATTCAGATATGGTAAATACACATATTCAAATTTAACTTGAAACCTCCATGTAAACCACAAAAAATGTAGCCTAATCGATAGAGATAATAATTCTTATTTTTATAAGATTACTTAAAAGAAAAATATGAGTGGGAGTTAATGTTATTTACCACGAGTTGTATGGTGTACCTAAATTAAGGAGACCAATAAAAAAGAGAAGTACCCATGTATTTTAATATATGGAAGACAAATAGAAAAACTCATGTACACGCACTTTGAACATGCTAGATAGTTTTTGCTTAACTTAGAAGGTGAATACAAATAATGATAGATATGTACCATGGATTAATTAAAATTAACATTTTAAAAAGCAACTCTTTCATTCTTGGGACCAAGAATTTACTATGCTTAACTGACACTTTTGATTTAATAGTCTAACATAAATACTTATATCAATATCATCTGAGATGAAGAGTGATAATAGGATTAATAACCAACTTGAAGAGTTCATTTATAGTCAAGAAAACAAATCCTTTGATAATTATTTCTCCAACTAATGAACTATATACAATTAGTAATACTCATAATAATATTGCTTGTCAACATGTATTGTAGATTCTATGAACTGATTAATAAAAATAACAAGAATCTATATAATTCTGATTGTTGTAGGTTTAACGATTATTAAAAAGACAAAATCTTCACAAATAGCAAAAACAATGTTTTGAATTGATTAAATATTAATCTTCTTATTCACAATGCTATTGTTTTAGTATAGTACATGGTGTCTCAGCCACATAATAAGATATATTGATTCTTTTGTATTGTTTAAGGTATTTTGACTGCTAAATAGTGATCATTGATTCATCTCTCTTGATTAATGAGGATAATGTTTCATGTAATGCTATGAAACATCAGAAATATGAATTATGTTTGCTCCAGAAGTTGTCATATAGCTTGCTGAAATTGGATTGGTAGATATTGCATATCTTTCCACTTCATTTAATGCAAAACACAAGTGCCTCACAAGGCACTGACTAGAATTCAATCACATAGTTCTTCATTCATATCCATAAAGCCTAAAAACATAGACATCATTACATTTAAAGCATGTGATTAAACAATTACCATCACTTCTAGTTGCTCCCTTGAAGCAGGAATCAACACATCTTTACGCCTATTATGTACACAATTGTCATTACCTCCAATTGTGTTTGAGTCATTCCATGGAGGAGAACAAGTGGTTATGAATCAATTGTAGTGGTTAATCATCAAAATAAAAAATGCATAGACCAACAAAAAATGAAATGTAGAGCTGTATCATATTCAAAACCACATTGGATGATATTGGCATTATACAATTTAGATTATTTTGGAATATTTAACAATTACTTTGGAATTATTTTCAACTTTAATAATCTTTTTTGGGATATACAATTGTATATAAAGAATATGAACTATATAGTTTATGCATTATTAGAAGTAACTAAAAACATATTCAACACTAATATATATAACTACACATATGAATACCTAATTTGACATATTTTAATATGATTACATTTCTCAAATTTTACATTTGGAATTTTAAAAATGTGTAAATGTATTCCATCAACTACCATAATGGTTTGTAAATTACAATTCACTCTAGAAAATAATAGTATAGTTATATACACCTATAAATTTCAAATATGTTTGCATGTACATATTTCATAACAAATATATGTTATATTATTACATTTATTATTAGTATAAAACTAATTGGGTCAGATCTTAGTTGTCAAGGTGCTTGCCTAGGTGCCCTAGGCACTAGATAAGGCACCTCAAACTAGGCACCCAACCTATTAAATGGATTAAGTGGGCATCTAAGGCCCTTTAGGCCCACACTAAGTCATTTAATGGCTAAATTAGCATGAATGGATTCTGAATTTGATCAAAGCCGATCACACTAATTCATTTTAGGGTTGAAATAGGTCTGATTTAAGCAAAAATAAGTCAAATCCTGGCAGAATAGGTCTGATTTGGGGGAAGTACGTCCAATTTGGGGGGAAATAGGTCTGTTTCATGGAAATTTGGTCTGATTTAGCCAAATTAGGCATCTGTTTGGAAAATATAGGGTTGATTAGGAAAAGTCAAGGTCTAAGAAGTTTATTCTATGAAAAAAATAGGTTAGATTTAGTTAAAATTAGGTCATATTAGGTCGATTTAGATCAAGATAGGTCATCAGGTCTTCCTAGTCATGTTAGATGTGGTTTAGGTCAAATATAAATTATATGTCATGTTGCTATGACCATGTTTCTTATTTTAGAGGATAAAATTCATTCATGTCCTATAAGTCATGCTCCCACATCTACTATAGTAGTACACCTTCTATTTGCATATATTCTTCTATTTCAGACTTCTTGCTTCTACATCTAAAAAAGCTACTATTGTTTGCATGTATGTAGATAAAATTTCTTGATCTCTTCTTCCTCAGGTTAAATCTCCTTTCACGGCTTGTGCACTGGTGTTTTAAATTTTTTTTCTTCTAACTTCATCTTCCTACATGTCTCCTCTCCTACTGTTGTGCTTTTATTTTTCCTACTCCGTATTCCTATTTTCTTTCTCCTTCAATTCCAAATTATCTTCCTCCTATAGTTTTTTTCTTCCTCTTAATTCTCCTATTGGATCTCCCAACAGTTATCAATGAAAGTAAGGCATAAAACACAATTTAGTAAACATATATTTACAAAATCACATGTAGTATCATACGTATAAATATACAAATATGCAACTAAAAAAATAAAAAAAAATCATAAAATGCCCAAAAAAGCCTAGGCGCCCGCCTAGATGCCTAGGTGGTCGAGAAGGCCATTGGGTGGGACTTACCGCCTAGCCACCTTGACAAGTTTCTTTATCAAAGTTTGTATATACCATAAAATAATCATGATTATAAGATTGTCAAAAGTGAAAATCATCCCAAAAGAACACTCTTAGAATCAATTTGTAGAACTGAGATTGTGCATATTCTCAAATATTTATCCCTAGGGAATCAATTTGATGAACTCCTTCATGGGGAGTACCCAACATATTGTCAACTACATTATGCTCGAAAAATGAGTAATCCTAAACATGTATATACTATTATATTTTAATTGTTAATATAGAATACATGATACAAAATAAATAATAATGAATTAAACATTGACATAAGTTAATATTGTATATATTCTATTACAATGCTCATTTGAAGTTCTACAACAACTGATAGTGATAAAAATGGAAATAAGTTGGGAGTGGTCATTGTAAAAATTTATTTAGAAAATATATACTATATAAAGTCATATTAAAATAGTTTCAAGATATCATGAATGTTCATAATCTACTTTAATTTTTGTTTTTTATTTTGTACTTTAAATGTCCAAATGCATTATATTGTACTTATTTGAATCAGAAAGTATAAATACTCATAGAGATGGACAATTTTAATTTAATAATTACTCTAGTACTTTTGTCCCCTTCAGACAAAGAAACATATAACTCATGATTTTTTTCAAGAAAATTATATCATAACCTTTTTTAAATATAGGCAAAACATTAACTAAATGGATTTGCAAATGTTGTTATTAACTTAATAAGGTTCTAAAAAGAATTTTTGTAGGGAGTCATAAAATATTAATTCCATTGATGTGTTTATCTAACATATACGATTCTAATCTAAAAATGATTTTTGTATGCACATTGTTAGGATATGCCATTACAAATAGAATCTTGTTTTATACATAAAAAATATTAGTTAAAGATATACTACATGCTATATTGTTTACGAATACAAAGTATGTTGGAATTGATCTAAAGCTTGTTTAACTTTCAACAAATTGATTGCATTTTTTACAATTAACAATTTATATAATAGACTCAAAGGTCTTCCATATGTTGTTATCGTAAATAAAATATGCTTGAGACACTCAGATCTTAACGTTATCTATCACATTTAATGATATGGACTAAAAAAATCATCATTTGTAGTTCTAAATTATATCATCTAATATAACACTAGAAAATGATTTATTTCGTAGTTACAATTCACCATTCGTTCCTACTTTAAGTTTACTCAACTTGTTAGATATATATATATATATATATATATATATATATATATATATATATATATATATATATATCAAAATGTAACACATGATGGATACCGTGTCAAAGTAATATAGAGTGAATATAAACATTGTGATGGAGTAAAACGGTTCAATTCAATTTCTCATTATGGAGACAATAGAGAAGTTGGACGGTGTGGATGTACCTAATTGGGATAATTTTTTTTAGTTCTTTAATATAATAGACAGGGAAGTAAAAGTTGATGGTTGCGATAGAATCACTATATGATCGTTGGAATAGATGAGTACAACTGGAGTATTATGTGAGAGGAAGATCCATCCCATGTTAGAAAGTAAGCTTTATATAACAACTATATTAATGTCCATGTTATAGCGGAGTGAATGTTGGAATGTAATGAAATAACATGTCTATAACATGAATGTGGCTGAGATGTGTATGTTAAGATGGATGTGTGAGAAGAAATAAAATATCGCCTGAGAAATGACTATATCAGGAGTAAGGTCAAGGTGGAAAATATTAAAGACAAGTTCTATGAGGCTGACTGAGACGGTATAGTCATGTTCAACAGAAACTGACTAATGCACCTACACGATAAAATTTTATTGAGTCAAGCACAATTGAAAGAAGAAGGGAAAGGAATAAATTGACTTTAGATGAGCTTATGTAGAATGATTTTGAATCTTTAAATCTTGATCAGGATATGACCCACACCAAAGCTAAAAAGAAGGATCCATGTAGCCTACCCTAACATGGTTGAGATTGATTCTTAGATGATGACAACTCTAAAATTAGCATCTAGAAGACGACACAAAAAATATTAATTATTATTCTTACAAAAACATGTAGAAAATGACATTTCTACATTTAACTAAAAGGTTAATAATGATC
The DNA here is from genome assembly GCA_963693085.1 of Alisma plantago-aquatica. Taxonomy (NCBI): domain Eukaryota; kingdom Viridiplantae; phylum Streptophyta; class Magnoliopsida; order Alismatales; family Alismataceae; genus Alisma; species Alisma plantago-aquatica. Next base: position 676,611,377 of record OY856409.1, read on the forward strand.
AATCCTTCAAAGAAGAATTGTTTTAAAAAACTAGATTTCTTATTTTAATCAACTTGAATGATATAGAAACAATTCAAAGTTGGCAATTCACAACATCATGTGCAGATGGGTTGTATATCACATCATCAGTTAACTAGGAGACCTAGTTGTAATAGTTGAGATCCAAGTGGAAATTATATCCAAGTGGCATTCCTGTTGTGAGTTGTGGTGAAAAAATTGATTTAAATGATGGTTTTGATGGTGGTCAATTTGGAGCCCATGAGAAAATATTTATGCAACATACAATGAAGTAGAAGCTATCATAAAGGGTGACATCCTTTCTGTTGGTTTTACTACAACTAATATAATATATTATGTGATGTGTTGTATACATAATTTTGAATGTAAAGAAAAAAATTTAAGTTATAAATAAAATTAAAATATTAAAATTTTTGTGCATGGCTTTCTTGGAGTGTGCCACATGACATGTTATCACCTATGTTGTTTGAGATTGTATGTACAAATAGAGATACCAACTTTTGGTGTTGGTAATATATCAACCACATAGTTGCATCTTGGGCAGCCATAGTTTGTCAATTTGAAATTGTGAAATGGTTTTGGAAGGGATAGAATGGCTATTGGAAGTCTTGGTGTGATAAATACAACAAAAGTTGGTGAAAAATCAGTTTTGTGTGTTTACATTTTAGGATAATATGAAGACATTCTTGCTGAGTGTTGGACACTATCTCTTCACATATGGTTAAATTTGGCAATTGTATCACTCCATAACTTTGTAGTGGGCATGACATTCAATCTCCCCGAGGAAGCAGTAAATTTCATTGCCATTGTGAGTATGTCAGCAAGAATTGTATTATATTGAGACTTGAGAGGTAGTCACAGATGAGAACATTTCATGAATATATAGTCATCTATAGGTTGATATGGTTCATTTTTCACACATTCTCATTCTTTAGATTGAATAGTCATTCATGTTGTGTTAATTGTCCTTGCCATGGGTTTATGTAGTTTTGTGATTTATATCTACCTACCACCTATAGCATGAAAGAAATCATAGAGAATCAACTAAACGCTAAAGAAGGGATCTTATATTAAGGATTCCCCATTTAAATAAAATTTGCAATTGTTCACTCGCCTCCATGAAATACACATTAGGTGACCAGATGGCACTTCTCTTTTCCTGCTTTGTTGTTTTTCATATCACTAATAGTTAGGATGATTATATTCAAGGAAAGACGATATTTCATAAAAATGAATGAAAAATGGGGTTTCGATTTCTTATCTACCATTATGATTATATATAAAACTAGAATAATTTTGGGATTACAAGCATCATATTGAGAATCTTGATACTTTCTTTCTTGATGCCTTGTGTGTAACCAATGATGATCTAGAGTGGTACTAGTTTCTAGTTGAGTACATATAGATGTGAAACTCTTATGGATCCATTATTTCATATTTGTCTGGTTGTGATGGAGAGAAGGTTTAAATACTTTGAGAATCAGTTGAGGTGTTTTCTTTATCGAAGGTGTGGTCAATTTTCAAATTGGCACATTGCAATCCTTTACAAGTAGAGTTAATTAAGTTTTCATCTATAGACCTCATTCTAGGATTTTCATTTTCTTCTTTTATTTTGCATATAGATCTAGGAAAGACTCAACATGATGTACGAACATCACATACCACGTAGAGTTCCTAGGACGAAAGGTGGAGATTGGTGGAACAAGTATGGAGTGTGAGAAGTGGGTATTTGAGATAAGAAGCAATGGGTTGCACTTGTCTATTATTCATTCAAAGGTGTTATAAGAGTGGGTATGTACATGAGTGAAGTTGTATCTTCTTTTTAGGGTTAGTATGCCTATAGGGAAAGTGACAATATTCACTTTCTATAACAACTCGGTCCACTAAAGTCTAGTATAACATTTGAAAACCTGTCACCAAACATGGAAGGAAACAAGTGCTAGTTGTGGGTTGCAAAATGCTAATTTGTAAAACAACATTGGAAATGTTTAACATTTTATGAGCCAAATTGTGTAGGAGATAGGGATGGCAATGGTGTTGATCTTGTGTAATTATGATTAGAGTGTAGTTACATTATAAGATCATAATTACATCATATTTATTGTGGTTTTCATAATTAAAAGTTATATTTTTATGTGAAAAACTTTAGTTATCCAAACTGCAAAAGATATCAAATAGTTGTTTAAACACTATAATGTATAAAAGGTACAACTTCTATGTTCTTTACCAAATATTAGATAATGTACTAATATTGTACATTGCACTAAATAATACACCAACAACAATCTTCACAAATATTGATGGACAGTCTAAACTTTACAAAGGATATTTTTAGGGAAAATGTGGTTGGAAGAACATGAGATCTTTCAACACATATGTGTAGCATTCAAAAAGCAATTATTCATATTTTTGGTTCCCAAATGTCGATTTTTGATTAGTTATTGTAACAATTTCTCAAAGTGAGAGATGAGCATATGTTAGAATTTAATAACCCTTACAAATTGAAAAGGTAATGTAAAAAGGGAGTAGTTTGTGGATGTATTTGGATAAGTGATTATTTGAGACGGCCTCAATATCCATGATCGCCCATCATTTTCCATTGCTACCCACAACTTTTTTCAAGCATTATAGTAGGTACTTGTTGATCAATGCTTGTAAATGCTACCGTTGTTAGTTGACGTGAAGAAATTTTAAGATCTAGAGTTACAATATTGTGTTACCAAGAAACTAAGTAGAGAAGTTTTCAGGAAAAATGTAGGATGAATATGTGTGTTTGAGTGTTGAATGATGTTTGTTTATTACATACCACTGCCAATTGTGTGGTTGTTAGATGAATGTTAGGCCAATTAGGTCTCCTGACCATGTGAGAAGATATGATAGATTTTAGGTTTTCTCACATCTAAGTTAACTAAACTTGCATTTTAGCCTTGATTAGATCTAGTGATTGTCCTCTAATGTTGATGAAGGACATAATTCAGAAGAAAGGAAGAAGTGAGTACTAAGTGTTTACTTTTGCACAGTGAATAAAAAAGCAGATGAAGCGGCCAAGCACATATGCCGCTGTATTTTCATTGAAGCGGCCGCTTAAGTTCCCAAGCACATATGTCGCTGTATTTTCATTGAAGCGGGCTGTGAGGCGTTTTGCACTGAAGCGGCCGCTTTTTTCCGCTTTTTCCCGCTTCAGGCCGCTTTTCTGGGTCCGCTTAAGTGGCCGCTTCAGGGCGCTTCACAACATGTTTTCCTGGACTTGCCCAATTTCCTTCTAAATTTAAAAAGAATGAAAACTATGTATTGTAATAGGTGTAACAATCACTTTGGTAATTAGTATCTCTAATTAATTACTTCTGTTTGTACATTATCTACGTCTATATGTAAACTATGTACTTCATCTGCCATTTATAGAGTCTGTAATATAATATTAGTAATAGTTGCAGGATTTCTTTGATGTTTCATCCCTGTTCCTTCTATATTTTAATTTACATCATATAATATTAGTAATACATCATGTTTCAGCTGTGGTTGAATTTGCATGATTTTTTTGATATTGCACAATCTCATAAGGTAACCTCCTAGAGGAAAGCACATCATCCCATTACATATATACGATTGCTTTTGCTGTTGGTTGTTGTACAATTTCATCATGTCAGAAGAATCGATACATACCATCATGACACTTGTATATGATTGCATGATTCCATAATGAATAAAATATGCTGCAATGTCACACATTAGTCACTGTAAAAACTAATATTATGATTAATTTATTTATTGTAAATTCAGTAGTAATTGCTGTAATGTATCATTCATCAAGACTTAGCCTACATTGTTATATTTAAATTTTAATTGTATGCATTATGATTCTATGACTCTAAAATATACTTACTCAATTTGGAAATTAATCTACTAATTATTCTATTTTATATCACAATTAGTATGGACGAGGGTGAATAAAGTTTGGCTAAGACAAGTGATCCAAGGTGGAAGTAATGCACTATTCCAGATACAGCGTGAAGGGAGAAAGTGAAATGTAAATTTGTCTAAATTTTGCTAAGTTCTTTAAAACAATGTGGACCGCTTTTTCAAAAAGCGCCCGCTTTAGTCCGCTTCAAAACCCGCTTCCCGCTTTCCGCTTCATGGGGGGCATTCCGCACGCTTCGCGCTTCGCGCTTTCCAAAACCTTGCTTTTGCATCTACAATCTTCTCAACTATATCAATTATTAGTAAATGAATGGACTACATCAATACTATGTTGACTATATCTTCTTGATAAATCAAATGAGGAAGTGGAATAAGATTTTAATATCTTTGCCTAATGTACATTGTTTTTGTGACTTGTCTTTTTAGAATTTTCCTTACATTGAATTTTTGAGTAGTAATTAGTTTAATAATTGTTGCATTACTAGGGAATGAGATATTAGAGTTTTTCTACCATTGAATTTCAGATTTTACTTAGTTCTATAATTGTTGCAGTATTAGGGAATCGGAGAAACCCATTGACTCCGGTACTCGTAAGCTTGTCACACCATATTGTTGGTTGGCATTTTTATGATATACATTTTGAAAAATATATTTTGTATTTTTTATTATCGAGGAAACCATCCCCAAACAAGACCTCTTTGTGACCCATCTCTATAACGTAGACATTGGGGCGCTCACTGCCCACCTAGGATCATTTAAAGTGAATAGTTTGTTGGCCTATGTTGTTAATACAATTTCCAAAAATATCTCTCACAGGAGTGTCGAACCCAAAACCCTTCATTATATTTGTCATGTATGAGTAAAAATAGACACTTGCATATTTATAATACAACACTTGGTTCTTTACGTAGAACTTTTTAAATAGAAGACATGTTCCTATGGCTCGGCACGTTGTTTTCCTTAGTGAATGATATTTTACAAATGTCTTGTAAATTTTAAGTTTGATCCACCATTCCCTGCTTTCTTGTTTAAGAGGTGTAGTAGAGCAAAGTTACAAGTATTTCTTTAGTAGTCAACGTTTTGCACACTAGTAGAAGCAATAAATTTCAATTATACTATGCAAGATTGCGAGGTATCAACTGAAAATTGATAAAAGATGATGCTAATGTTGACAAGAACTAAGCAATGAAATTGGAAGGGTGTGTCCATTTAGTATAAGAGAATAGCTCTTCATTGTTAGCAATGTAAATAAGAGATTTTTATTAAGGCATGTTTACGTCTTGTCCTTTTAAGTGCAAGTATAGATTTGCATAATTATTTACAAACAAAAGAAGAATATATACAATTCGTTAAATGTAAGGTGCCAAAAGCATGTTTTTTTTTTTTGTATTTAAAAAGCATGTTATTTTAGAACACCTCTTATAATGCTCCAACGCATATTTTCTTAAGAGGAAATCTTTGCTACTGGAAGAAAGGAAGAAAGAGAAAACTACTTACTACTCAAGAATTGCATGTACCTGATGTTTCTTATCGGGTTCACAATCTTTGTCTGGAGTTCGTGTTGCGTGTGTGTCCCGTTTAAAAGGTCGATTTTTTATGTTTGTGTGACTGGAATTAACAGGATATCATTTGGAGCACAAATTTGAGAAGAAGATTCTGAATGCTTCTTATCACAATGCAGCTTTATAGGTTGTAAACGGATACTAATTAATTTTGGTAACAAATCTGATATTCTCCTACGAGGGCAGCTGTGTTGGTAATCTCACGTCTGGGTTCCATGTGCGATTAAAACGTATGTTAATGAGTGGCGTATAGTAATGAAGAGAATATCATGACTTTAGTACAGTGCTAATTGGCCATGAAATAGTTCGGAATCAGATCCCGGGACAACAAATTTGTTGTTGATTGAATCAGACCTGAAGCCCGAACAGGGGCTAGATACCAAGGCAAGGGGAAGGAGTAGAATTAGGACCAAGCATGAGGGGAGAATCTGAAATTCTGAACCTCTCTACCTAGTAGCGAATAGTGGGTATGACACAAAATATTTCCCCCCATCACGTTCGTTGCCGGCACTTTCTGCAGTACTGTTGATATCACAACTAGCGGACGAGACGATCTTCGAATAAGAATCAATCTCCCACCCGACAGTTGACGAGAACTTAGTGGCCTCTATATCGGGCAGCGCACGTACCGAGATCAAGACTAGAACGTTGAACCCTAGAGTTCATCAGGTACCGTACGTATCATGGCATCGAAAGATTATGGAATTCGATGTCAAAAGAGGATCGCAATAGTATAGCATCTGCGTGGCAGTAGGAAGTTAACCTAGGTCGAGGAACTAACCTTGTCTTACTGGATCTCTAGTATTTCTTCCCGATCCGTCGCAGCATGCAGTTGTTGCTGCCAGAGGCAGAGGCTAGGGCTAACATGCAAAAAAGCTGTTTGTATGGGGGGCGCTTTGTGACGGACCAAAAAACATTGACAGCAAAATTGGAAGAGAGTGGGGGTAGTTGCGAACAGAATGATCATGTTGTCGTGGAAACCGTGCGGTTGAAACAAGCATAAATGTGAAGAGGCGTGAGTATATAAGGGGAGAAGACGTGGTGAATGCGCGTGGAGTGGACAATAGAGGGCCGGAGGGAGCAGTTATCTAGATCCTTCCGTTCTGAGGAGAAAAGACAAGAGGGAGATGAGATCAATTTGGAGAGCCAACCCATATCTCCTTATTACAAAGCTACGTTCTCCACTTCTAAGCGAGACATTTGTTTGAATGGGGTCTTTTGTTTATCACAAATAAACGGTATAAGAAATTAAAATTTTGGTGAGAAGAGGAAGAAGGTATGAGGTTGCAGAATAGATTGATTTAGGATCTGTTGCTTAAGGCAATGAACATTTACAAAGCAGAGGGGCCGGATGGTGTCTCTGCTGCTTCATAAGACATAACTGGGAAGTCGTTGGTGACTCCATTTTGCACACTGCCACTGCTGCTATCGAAGGTAATAAGCTGGAAGATGAGTGGTACAATACTATTCTAGTCCTTATACCAGAGTGCACAAGACCCGAGTCTTGTAAACAACTAAGACCTATTGCTTTGAAAAACGTTAGCCTCAAGCTCTCTTCGAAGATAGTAGTCAGCAAAGAATGGATGCCAAAGTGGATATCACCAGCGTAGAGCAGTTTTGTACCTGGACGGAAAATAACTAACAACATTGTGTTGGTCCAGGAAATTATCCATAGTATGAAGAGAAGAAATTATGTGAAGACGATGGCTATAAAAGTTGAATTGATGAAAGCCTATGATTTGATGGACTGAAAATTCATTGCTGACACCTTATGCAGGCTTAATATGCATGTAAACATTAGAAACTTCATTTTTAAACTCGATCACAGGTGGACATATTTTTTTATGTTGGAATGGCCAGTCATCTATTCCCTTTGAAGCTTCCGGAGGTCTTAGGCAAGGAGATCCACTGTCTCCATATATTTTTGTACTCTGCCTTGAACATTTAAGCCAGATGATAGAAATCAGAGTCGAAAGAAAGGAATGGACTCCTGTGAAATTTCCTGGACACAGAGCAACGGTGGCTCACGTGTGTTTCGCCGATGACATGATTCTCTTTGCTAAAGCGGACCAGAGAAACATCGACACTATTATGAGCTGTTTTGGAGATTACAAGGAGGCGTCGGGATAGGCAATCTCTGTTGAATAAACCCATGTTTTCTTTGCCAAAAGCATTGATAATGACACCCGAGATATGATATGCCAAAGGAGTGGCTTCTTAAAAACCGAGGACCTAGGCAAGTACCTCGGGGTACCTATGGTCCATACGAGGGTCACCAAGAGAACCTATATAGACATTCTTGACAAAATCTCAAGTAGAATAAATGCATGTTCATCGAGGTGTCTATCCTTGGCCGGGCGGGCATGCTTAGCTAAAACAAATCTAGCTTCCATCCCTACTTTTGTTATGTAGACTGCAATCCTTCCACTAGACTTGTGTGACATAATAGATAGTTCTATTCAAAAGTTCATCTCGGGAGGAGGAAGGAAAGACAAGCCTATTTTTCTTATGTCTTAGGACAAGGTTACGAGTTGCCCGAAGCATGGTAGGCTAGGCATTAAAGCAATGAGGGACTGGAGCCTAGCATTACTGTTGAGAAACGTTTGGGATGTCAGACGTGGGAGGAGCATGTTGTAGTGTCAAGCTATGAAGAAGAAGTTTGAGCAACACAAGGAAGGGTACCTCCCTACTAGCTCGAGTTTGGGTAAATTTATATGTCAAACAAAGATGCTCATTGAAAACAACACCCACAAAACAATAATCAACGGGGAAGGTACCAACATATGAACTAATAGATGGGCTATAAAATATGGATGCCTTGTAGACTATACCATAAGACCCATACCAGAGGAGCTGCAAGATTTGAAGGTCTGTAGCTCAGTGAATCTCAAAGGAAAATGGGACTAGGGGTTCCTTGAGCATTGGTTCCCAGACAACATCGTCAAAACCATTACTAAAATTAAGGTTCCATTCACTAGACATCAGGGAGATATAATCTATTGGAAATATACAACTAATGGCCAGTTTACTTCAAAATTGGTGTATGACGTCCTGAGGAGCCCCAAAGAGGTGAGAAGATAGGGTAAATGGAACACCATATGGAAGGAAAAAGTAGTTTTTCGCATCCGTATCTTCATGTGGATGGTTTCTCACAATGCTCTACTTACCAATGTTAACAGAAAGCAGTGTATGATGACATTTGAGGATTTGTGTCCAAGGTGTATGGTTAGTACCGAAATGATTATCCATGCCCTAAGGGACTACAGATATGCACAGAGTGTGTGGCTACAACAAATCCCAAGTCAAGAGTTAATCACCTTCATGGATGGAACAAATACAAGTAGATGGGTTATGTGGAATCTAAAGAGAAGTGTTGATCATATTCACAAATTTCTAGTAGCAAGCTGGTACATTTGGTGGTGCAAAAACACACAAGTGTTTGAATAGAAGGAAATATCGGTATCTCACTGGGTGAATTATATAAAATATCAACTAGGAGGAAGTGAGGAGGCTTTCACCATCAAACAAAATGTATGCACCACACAGGTTAGAAAAGGGTGGAAGCATCCTTGAAAGGCTATATCAAGATAAACACAGACGCTATAGTCAAAGGGGGGAAGACAACATCAGTAGTTGTAGCCTAAGACAACCGAGGTAGATGGCTAGGAGGAATTGGTCTCTACAGTGTGATCAAGGATGTACTGAAGGTTGAACTAGAATCTCTAGTGACAACAGTAGAGGTTGCTGAGGAAAGTGAGTTCCACCAAGTTATCTTCTCCATTGACTATCAAACGATAGTTAGATACATCCATGAAGATCCAAACAAGAACACTAAATATGCCAACTGGGTAGAGGCGATATAGGTGCAAATGAAAAGAGAATGTAAAATAACCTATGGAAATAGGGCATGCAATATGCTAGCTAATAGTCTACCTAAAGAACATCTCAAAAAGAATAGAGGTGTCTTTAGTTATACTAGACCTCCGGAGGAGGTGTACCAAACTTTAATGAATAATACATGTAAAGCTAGTAGTACTACCGAGTTTAATTCCTGCGATGAGTCTTCCTTTTGTAATTCTTTTTTGAGTTTCCGTGCATGAGGAGGAAGCAATGAATAAATAGCCTCCTGACTTCCCCAAAAAAAAGAGCCTCTGCCAAGGCATAAGACCCAATCACATAGTTCCTATACAACATCATTATCTCATCATGCCCCATTAAGGCTCATAATCATCACCCTGTGCATCATAAAGATATCACAACATTCACAAGCTATAATGTTTATTCAACATGAGACATAAGGGTCACACAAGTAGGAGAGAGAAAATACATCATCATAATTATATTCATTACTCAAGCAAATGACTCATTTAACCATCATGATCTTAGATTAGGATCCATGCTAACCAATTAGGGTTTCTCAATAATATTATAATAACCAAACCCTAAACTACATTACTTTCCATATTATGGGAACATATAAGGTTAACATTATTATTGTCATAGTCAACTCCATATTGACCTCCGATCCACACCACATGATGACTAAAAACTTGGGTAGTGGGTCGCTGACGGTCATGCACATAATTGACAGTTGAACACTAGGGTTGGCCGCTAAAGATAGAAGTGCATGGTTGCTAAAAAACTATGCTATCATGTGATCATCGGTCAATGATGATCATGCACCCAACTGATCGCTGAACATGGTCATCTTAGTGACCATTCATGAGGGAATATCAACGGCCAATCAACATGGCTAAGGGATATCTGTCATAGATAGAGAAAACTATACATCAAATACATACAATGGAAAGCCAAAAAATCTATCAACCACAAGATAGCCAAAACATGAGCATGGGGAGAAAAACTAATGTTTCAAGGAGTGCATGCAAGCACCAACTTCTCACCATCCATAAAACTCAAGAACAAGAATTAGGGTTTCAGAGAAAGAGCTAATCTATGCACGATCACTACAGAATCATAAACCCTAGAACAAGGTATTATCATCAAGCAACATACAATGACGTATTAGAGATAAGATAATCTTTGCATGTAAGATTAAGGTGCAACAATAGTAGAGGAGAGAGTTATATAACCCACTTTGAGGTGAAGATCAACTCCCAAGCCACAAAGACCCAAGAGAGAGAAGAAAACCACAACTTGGATCAACTCCATGGACAAACAAGATCACCTCAAGAGAAGAAGAGAAAACCAAGGTCAAAGGAAATATCAAGAGAAGAGGGTAAAAACCCTAAGTCAAAAAAGAAAGGAAGGAGGGGATCTCCATCTAACATAAGTACTACTATGGAAAACCATAGATTCGACCTTTATAGGAGAGGAGTTCCTCAAGAAGACCACCACAGAGAATGATGGGTTCGGGTAAAAGAAGAAGAGAGGGTAGGGTTTCAAGAAAAATGAGATCAAGAAGGCTAGATCACTTACTAAGAACAAGGATCACCAAAAGATCAACAAAGAAGAGATGCTCCAACCCTAGACACTACTACAGAAATAGCATTCAGTGTCACTTTTCTGGGCGTCGGTTATTAAGAAAAACCGACACCTAACATATAAGGCGTCGGTTGTTTAAGCAAACAGACGTCTATATTCGAAGACCAGCCAGACGCGGGTACCGCTTTGTATTAAGCGTCGGTTGTTTATAAAAAACCGACGCTTAAAGTCGCCCATAAAATCCATATTTCGATAAAAAAAAATAGTGTCATTGTTAGCGTCGGTTATATACCTAGAAAACCGACGCCTAAGTGCGATGAAAATTTGCGCGGAAAATGTCACTTCAGCGTCGGTTATCCTTGTATAACCGACGCTGAAGGTGGTTCCCGCCAAACATTTTCATGAAAATATCGTCCAATTGGACGTCGGTTGTTGCAAACAATCGACGCTAAAGATGTTTAGGCGTCGGTTGTTGTAAACAACCGATGCTATTTGGGAACTTCATAACCCTCGATCGCCCGACTCTTCCCCTTTCTTCTGTTTCATTGCGAGCGATTTCTTCTCTGCTGTCGCCCGACTCTCTGCTCCTTCTTCTCCACGACAGCGCCACCGTTCCGCCACTGCTACTCCGGCGCCCCCTTCTCCGGTGCCCCCTTCTCCTTCTCCTCCGCCGCCGCACCCCCTTCTCCTTCTCCTCCGCCTGGCCGCTGCCTGCCTGTCGCCGCCTGGCCGCCTGCCACCGCTGACGCTCCCTGCTCGTCGGAGTCGCTGCCGCTGGTTCTGGAGCTCGCCGGCCGCCGCCCACGTACTCAACCAGCTCGACCTTGCCCTACTCTGCTTTCCCAGGTACCTGCCGACCTACCCAGGCGCGAAATTGGTTCTTTATGTGCCGACCTAATCTGCTTGCCTAATCTGCTTGCGCGAAATTGGCTCCCTACTCTGCTTGCTTAATGTGCCTAATCTGCTTTAAGTGGTCCTAATATCATAACATGATAGTTTTATAATCATGTCTAAACATAATATGAACTAGATTTATTTATGTCATTAAATCAATGAACTTAGGAATTGGGGGTTCAAGAATAACCCTAATGATAACAGGATAATAAGGAAACCTAAACTCTAGATTAGGACTTGAGTAGCGTTTAATGTTATTATATGATTTGTGGCACTTTAGGATGTATATTGATTTCTTGATTTATTATTTAATAATGCTCTGTTGATTAGGATTAACCATGTTGCCTGTACTTTATAGACATTTATTATATATAAGAATGACAACACATGTATTTGTTGGCCTAGAAACCCGTCCAAGATTGACTCATTAGGAGTAAATATTGGATAGTCCCCGGTTTGGGACTGTTCTTGAACACCTAATCTCACTTAGGATGTAAGTGTATAATGTGTATTGGGTTTTCGAGAAAATTTCGGCAGCATTTCCCCGTTTGTTCTCTAAGTACATATGTACTTAGAGAACAGCGGGGAAATGCTGCCGAAATTTTCTTGAAAACCCAATACACATTATACACTTACTAGTGAGATTAGGTGTTCAAGGATGGGATAGGTGGTACACATTTGTTATATATAAGAATGACATCAAATGTGTTTGTTGGCCTAGAAACCCGTCCAAGATTGACTCATTAGGAGTAAATCTTGGATAGTCCCCGGTTTGGGACTGTTCTTGAACACCTTATCTCACTTAGGATGTAAGTGTATAATGTGTATTGGGTTTTCGAGAAAATTTCGGTAGCATTTCCCCGTTTGTTCTCTAAGTACATATGTACTTAGAGAACAGCGGGGAAATGCTGCTGAAATTTTCTCGAAAACCCAATACACATTATACACTTACTAGTGAGATTAGGTGTTCAAGGATGGGATAGATGGTACACATTTATTATATATAAGAATGACATCACATTATACTAAATGTTTGCCTTTTTCTAGTTAATACAAATGCTAAATGTTTGCCTTTTTAATGACATTTTCAGATGGCTGACCATAATGAGCATGATGTCCATGATGAGCATGAAGTCCATGATGAGCATGCTATCCATGACGAGCATGGCGAGGATACCAATGTAAGTTCTAAAAATATATCCTGTATTTCTATAAAATTCATTATCTTCTAGTTATGTCATATATCCTATATTTCTATATTGGGCTAATTTAGTGTGTTTATTTTTGTCAAATTTTAGGTTGATGATGTACCTGTACCCACTGAAGCACTGGAGCAACTTGATGCGCAACACCAAACACTTAACAAGAAAATGGGCATCACTCTGTTGAAGAAGTTATTAGCGCTAAGTGGTAGTGGATCCAAATTGGTGGTGGAGTTTGATAATGGAGGAAATGCAATTGGAGTGAACTGTAATAATTTTGTAAACTATCTTGGGTGTACCACTCGGAGCCATTGTGGTGTTAAGTATGATAATTGGCATAAAGTTCCTCAAGGGAAAAAAGACTTGATATGGAAGGATTTATGCGTGAGTTATTATTATTTGCAATTCTATTTTGTAGATTACAAATTCTATTATTTGCAATTCTATTTTGGATACTAGTTAATAATATTTCTATTTTACAGAATCTGTTTGCATTGGATGAGAAGTTGCATCGTAAAAGTGTGATGCAACGCGCTGGAAAGATGCTTAGGAATTATAGGACAAATCTGAACAGAGAATACATAAAAGAGGGTGATAAGAAGAAGAAATCAGCCCTTGAACAATGGAACTTCTTGGACAAATAAGATTGGGACAATTTTGTTGCTTCAAGAAAATCTGAAGAATTCAAGATATTAGGCGTCACTCCCAATTTAATTAACATTTAGTGCTACTAACCAAATCATTAATGTGCATACTAACTAGGCCCTCAGTGACGCACAAAAAGCAAGGCGTGCACTGAATGTGCATGACCACACTATGGGTCCAAAAGGCTATGCAAGCATTCGGAAAAGACTACAGGCGGAGTCTGCGGCTACTCAGCAGTCTGCTGCTACTCAGGAGTCTGCTCCTACTCAGGAGTCTGCTCCTAATCAGGAGTCTGCCACACCCATGTCTCGCCATGATATCTGGATAGCTGGCAGGCAAAACAAGAAGGGTGAAATAAAGAAGCATGTAACTGCTGAGGCGGCTGCAAAAATGGTAAAAATACAACTCTTAGAGAAATCGTTTGAATATTGATTATTTGTGGTGTTAACTTACCAATTTCTGTTTATGCTGATTAGCGGGAGTTGCACGAGCAGAGGAAACAAGGCACGTTCATCCCTCAGGGCACAAGGGATGAATTGACAGTTGCTCTGGGTAACCTAGAGCATCCTGGACGTGTTAGAGGTGCCAGCGCTGGTGTTGGCATCAAAGCATTCTTTGGGCCATCCCAGCGCAAACCTAGAGCGGGACTTTCTCAAGAAGAGGTAACCTATTCTTTTTTTAGAATGTTACTGCAAAAGGAAATTCATTAATAAGAAGCTAATGTTTCTTTTATCCATGTATAGGAGAATAAGAGAGTTGAGGATTTAGTTGCTAAGAAGGTCAACGATGTAGTTGCTGAGAAGGTCAAGGAAGAATTGCTGCGGTGGCAGGCATCTCAGGCTTCCAATCAGCCTATGGCGACCCACTCTTCTCCTGATGTACAGACTGCGAGTAATCCTAGAGACCCATCGCCTAGCACGTCTGCTGTAAGTATTGTTTATGACATTGTAGCTAGTCTTTTCAAGATGATATATTTTCAAGATTATATGTATATATGTATAACATTCTTTACGTAAATTTGTAGGCATTGAAGCCATACCGCTTAAGAATACAAGACTATGTTGTTGCAGAGGCGCAAGCTTACCCGTCCCTTCCTGGGGAAAGGTTTCACGGGACTCCAATGCCACAGGGCTATGTTCGTGTGGGCCCATTACGTGCGTTACCCTATTGGAGGGAAGTTGCGTTGCCATATGCCCACCCAGATATTGATACACTTGGTGAGGCAGAAGGCGGGGTCATATTGTGGCCCAAAGAAGATGTCGTCTACACGACTGAAATTGTAAGATAAATTTACATTGATTTAGAATGTTAATGTGTATATATGATGTCAACTGATCTGAAATTATATATACAGGTTAAAAAGAAGACACCAGGAGCACCTAGGCCTCCACCTCCACTTCCCGCATTACCAACTTGGGTTCCAACTGACCTAACATACCCGTTAGGTCCTGCTTGTAGGGGAATGGCATGTTGGCTACGGGCACATAATATACATTGCCCTATAATAGTTTCTTTAGATGCAGATTATGCAGGTCGATCATACGATAGCTCTTTATTTATAGAAGATATTATTGAGCTGTTTATGTATGATTGGCTGAATACATCAATGATAGAGACATGGATAAGGTGAGATCTTGTTTATACATCCATATACCTTGTGTAAGATCCGGTGATCTGGTTTCTTATATATTAATGCATACGCCTATATGTTTTGCAGCTACTTAGTCGAAGATCATTGCAAACAATTTGCATTTGATCATGTGGGATTTTTTATTCCATCATTGATTAGTTTGGTAGCTAAAGACCCTGATAATGTTCAACAATACTGTATAGATGCTTTTACAATTTTTGGTCAGCAAAAGAAGACGATAATAATAGCTCCATTCAATGTCAAGTAAGTTTACTTTATTTATAATTTGGACTTAAGAAAATTCCATTTTTATTTTGCATTTTGAGTTATTAATTGTTAACTTCTTACTTCTAGCGGTAGACATTGGGAGTTACTAGTTATTGTCCCCGGGACATTCACTGTTTATTATCTAGATCCTGCGGGGAGTACATTGAACACTAAAATTGGACACGTAATGAGAATGCCATTATTCTGGTGAGAAATATTTCATTTTTATATCCGTTAACATCTTTTATTACATTACTATTTACTTATGCAATTTATTGTGTTATATTAACATGTAGGGGTTTAGATGCATTCAAAAAGGCTGAAGGAATGGTCCCAAGGAAAAAGAACCAGCCAATAAATTGGCAGAACGTACAAGTAAGTTCCCGACTCGAATATATATATTATTGATGTGAATTGTGCTTAGTTGTATTATTTTGTATGTTTCAATTTATAGTGTGCTACACAAGACAATGGCTGGGCATGCGCATACTATGTGATGCGATTTATGCAGATGATTATCAAATATGCCGCATTGGACATCGATACCATACATGAGGTATTATATATAGTCTCATTAGTTAGTATGAAATATATCAATCTTATCTTATTTTTATATTATTACTTATATATATACATCATTCTCTTTGCAGGTGTTTAAAACTGACCACACTATAGGTAAACGCTTAAAAAATATACATGCTCCATATACGATGGAAGCATTAAATGAAGTAAGAGAAGAATGGGCAAAAGCCATACAAGCAGTGGCAACTGTAAGATATAATTGGGATGTTGATAGCGATAATGAATGATACTTTGTAAATGAATATTTCTGAATGTTAATACATGTATTTGAATGTTTCTGTATGTGTGAATGTGATAATTAAATTGATGTCTGAATGTATGTACTTGTGTAGAATTTTCCTTGTGACTTTTGCAGGTTTGCGGCATGTTTGTAGGCTGATATCAATGGATGTCGTAAACCTGCAGTTCAGAAAACTGAACTGCAGGTTCTCATCCTGCTGACCAGCCACAGCATGCCTGCAAACTGATATGAAAAAAAATATATATAAATAGGCGTCGGTTATTTATAGAAAACCGTCAGCAAAGACCTACAGCGTCGGTTTTTTTTCAATAAACCGACGCCTGATGTGGCCAAAGCAGTCCTGGAAATGGCGTCGGATATTCGTATCAAATCGACGCCTATTTAATCTATAGGCGTCAGTCTTTTGGTATATAACCGACGCCAAAAGTGTTCGCGCCACAGAAAATGGCGTCATCTAGGGCACTTTATGCGTCGGTTATCTACTAAAAGACCGACGCTATATGGAATATAGGCGTCGGTTGTTTAGTAAATAACCGACGCAGAAAGTGCCCTAGATGACGCCATTTTCTGTGGCGCGAACACTTTTGGCGTCGGTTATATACTAAATGACCGACGCCTATAGATTAAATAGGCGTCGCTTAAAAAACTGACGCCGAAGTGTTCGACCTTTAGCGGCGCCCACATAGGCGTTGGTCGGAAATCGACGCCAAATGGGGTTAAACGACCGACGCCAAAGGCTATTTATGTAGTAGTGAGATCACCACATGCAAGGTTCGACCTCCTTGCTCCGATGTTGAGCTCATTCTCTTCCTAGCACCAACAAGGGGTATATATACATGCAAGGGCAGGAGAGAGATGTGGAAGGTTAGGTGTCCAACTAAACATGCCACTTGTTCATCGTAGAACTACCATGCAACCACTAAAACCATACATGCAAGAAGGGTCGTGAAAACCAAGGTGGATCAGTGACGTCACTTGGTCCTAGAGGACCATCAATCGAAGGGAATCATAACCTACAAGGCTCATCGGCCAAAGACCAAAACACATCAACACCCTAGGTCTCTCATCGACCCAAGAGAGAGCTCCTAGCATCTTAGATCTAATGGGACTCAAGGAACACCCAAAACTTCATCGACCACTGAGATTAGAGTCATGAAAATATAAGGGTAGTCGCTGAAAAACCAAGAACTCAAACGGTCAACACATGGTCAACACCAAACTAGGCCATCCAAGCAAACCCTAGAAACATCAACACATAAGATGTCACCAATTCTATCCTCATCAACCAAGGTTCAACAAGGCGCCCCTAAGAATCATCCTTTGTCTCATGATGCCAAAACATATGAGGCGCATCAAACATGTGACAAATTGTAAGATAAACCCTCAACATGGATAAATTGCAATCATGTTCAAAATAAGCATACATACAACATAACTAGCTCAAACATCATATAAACTGGACCAAACTGAAAGCATAAGCAAGTCACATTCTATTAAAGCATGTCAAGAGATTAGATTAAGATCTAATCATCTTATTAAGAAAAAGCAAGTAAGATCATCTACCTTGCAACCTCATATCTTCTCTCTTTCGGAAGACACCGTGTTGTTCCAACTCTATTTTTACTAGGACAACATGCTTTTGTAACCGACCTTGACCTCACCAGCAACTGATGCCATATGGATCAAAAAATGCTAAGCCACTTCAATGATATTTGCAAATCTTATATAAGAAAAGATAGGTGGTAAGTCCTATAACTATGCTGAAGCCAGCCTGTTTAGCAGCAGCTTATTGGAAGTGGGCCTGTTAGATTTGGGGTTTTCTGGCCAAAAATTTACTTACAGGAGCGGATTACTCCATGTACATTTAGATAGGGTGGTGGCCAACGAATCATTCACCCTACAATTTCCCATATTACCATAAAGCACCTCCCAAGGGTGGAATCTGACCACAGTCCTTTACTAGTGGAACACAGAACTGCTAGACGAAGAGATCCACGCTTCTCCACAAAAGTCCTACGGGAATGATCCTGCCCGTTTCACACCTTTTCTGGGTAACGTGTGGGAGGGTGAACAGGACTTCAACACAGCTTTAAAAAAGGCCTGTCCTAAACTTAGCAAATGGGATAAGGATATACAAAGCAAGAAGCATCGGGAGAAGGATCGTCTTCTCAGGAATATAGACGGGCTCCAATCCATTCTAGCGGTAAGGTGTGATGCTCAAACTGACCAACTTTGTATTAAAATGCAAGCCGACCTCTCACTGAAGAAAGAGAAGGAAGAGTGGAAACACAAAAGTCGTATCTGCTGGATCAAAAATAGAGATCAGAATACACGCTTCTATCAAGCCTTTATTAATCAAAGGAGGAGACAAAATGCAATATCTGCTCTTAAGGATGAGGTGGGGACATGGATATCTAACCCTCCTGAACTTATGATGATGGTAACAAAGTATTTCCAAGATATCTTTGTCTCAGATAGAAGTCCGAGGGCGATGCAACTTGAAGCTATTCCAGCTAAATTTCACAACCTGTCAAGCCGACAATGGGAAATAGTAGGGAGAAGACCGAAAAAGCTAGAAGTCCGGGATGTGTTTCAGCTGGATTCACAGTAGTATTAAAGTCGCCTAAAACAACCCAAGGACCTGCGAATTTATTTCCCATATCTACCAGATGTTTCCAAAGCAACTTGCAGACTGAGATGTGAGGATTCGCGTATATAAAGGTCGCCAGAAAACTGTCTTCCACCAAAACAGTAACAAACTGTCTATGAGTATTGATAACTCGTACCTTCATGCATCTTCCTTCCAACACATCCATATGCCGCCAGCGAGCCCCGCGCTTCCGATCTGTGAGAGTCGGTGAATCCTAGCCATTTAATAACTGTCGTAGCATTCTCATTGCTTATGCGTGGCTCAAGGATGCCTACAACTTTTGGTCTGTGGATAGATATATATTCCTTTAACACTCTACAAGTATCATAATTTCCTATCCCACGAACATTCGAACACAACATATTGACCATTGTGAATATAGGAAACGGCCTGATCAGCGACTTTATGTCGGAATTCGATTCTCTTTGTCTTCCTCCGTAGTCCTCTCTTCACCACACTTTCCCTCTGCAAGGCTTGCCACTAAGTCCTCTTTGTTTAAAAGTATGGAGCTCTTCCTTAGAGACTCTGTACCTCTTTTGGTACTACCATTTCTCTTCATCTTGGTATTGCTACCTCGGATAATTCTACCCGTCGTCTTCTTAGCGGTTTCTACTTTATTGCTGGTCCGGGCTCATTTTGTATGCGGAGTCTTGAAAGGCAGCTCTCTCGTTTCCTCAGCTACTTCTGAGATCATAGAGCTGTCCACTATATGATCATCGTCAACAACTTCTATGACCTCGTCTACTTCAGGATTTATAACATTGTGTTTCTGAGACTGCCCCACGCGCTGGTCTTCACCTCCCATTGCCACATTGGATATCTGTTGTTCATTCTGCTGGATATCTTTCAACACCTCTCGCTTTTGTTCTGCCGTTTCAACTGTTACCACCTTTTTCTTTTTCCAGACCCGCTGCAAAACCGCCCCCTCCCACGCGGGTCCCAGTTTTTTTTTTTTACTTTTTCTTTTTGATCTTTTTGGGGGAAAATAAAATAGTGGAATTCGCTGTTTTGTTTATAATTTTATTCCGTAACGATTTTTTTGATAAAACAAAATGCATTGGATTCGTTATAAAAAATATATTTGAACAAAACTAATATTGATATATTTTTTTAAAAAAATTTAAATAATAAATAAGTCAAATATTAACATAATACATCCAATATGGTGTTAATACGTTTAATATAAAAATGTTATGATGTGAATGTACCAACTTATGGTGTGAATGTGTGAATGTGCCCACTTATGAAGTGAATGCGCCCACTTATGGTGTGAATGTGTGAATGCGCCCAGTTATGGTGTGAATGCGCCCACTTATGGTGTGAATGTGTGAATACCCCAGTTATGGTGTGAATGCGTCCAATTATGGTGTGAATGTGTGAATGTGTCCAATTATGGTGTGAATGTGCCCTCTTATGGTGTGAATGCGTCCACTTATAGTGTGAATGTGTGAATGTGCCTAGTTATGGTGTGAATGCGCTCACTTATGGTGTGAATGTGCCGACTTATGGTGTCAATACGCTCACTTATGGTGTGAATGCGCCCAGTAATGGTGTGAATGCGCCCAGTAATGGTGTGAATGCGCCCAGTAACGACGTATTGGTATGAATGTGTGAATGCACCCAGTTATGGTGTGAATGCGCCCACTTATGGTGTGAATGTTCCTACGTAATGCGCTCAGTTATGATGTGAATGCATCCACTTATGGTGTGAATGTGTGAATGCGTCCAGTTATGGTGTGAATGCGCCCACTTATGGTGTGAATGTGTGCATGCACCCAATTATAGTGTGAATGCACCCAGTTATGGTATGAATGTGTCCACTTATGGTGTGAATGCGCCCACTTATGATGTTAATGTTCCTACATAATGCGCCAAATATTAATAGTAAAGCGTCCACTTATGATGTGAATGCGCTCACTTATGTTGTGAATGCGCTCACTTATGGTGTGAATGCACCCACTTATGGTGTGAATATGTGAATGTGCCTAGTTATGGTGTGAATGCGCCCACTTATGGTGTGAATGTGTCCATTTATGGTGTGAGTGCGCTCACTTATGGTGTGAATGTGCACACTTATGGTGTCAATGTTCCTACTTAACGCGCCAAATATTAGTAGTAAAGTGTCCACTTATAGTGTGAATGCACCCACTTATGGTGTGAATGCGCCCAGTTATCGTGTGAATGCGCCCAATATTTGTAATAAAAGTACATTTATAGTGTGAATGCAGTTGATTATAATGTGAATGCGCTCAATTATGATGTGCTTACTTATAATGCGCCAAATTTGAGTTAATGTGTCAATTATGGTGTGAATGCGCCTACTTATAAGATCTTGTCCATAAATTATAAATTAGCACAATTTTAACATAATACATCCAATATTTGTAAAAAAGTGTGTATATCATTTTTTATCAAAGTATATCAATATTAGTCTTGTTAGATTAGATTTTGTGTGACAAATCCAATAGTTTTTGTTTCGTCAAAAAATTCATTAAGGAGCAAAAGTTATTAGCATGAATTATGTACTCTTTTGTCTGCAACTATGTCACATGGAAAAAAAAGAAGTAAAGGGGGGCACGGCCGGGGAATACCACCCCAGTCAAGCGGTTTCCCACTTTATGGGGGCGCGTTCATCGCGTCACGGTAGTATTTTCAATCTATTGTAGGACTGGCCTACATGCGAGCTTTTGTCTACACCCGACGCTACTTTCCTTTGTGCTCTCTATCACGACCTCTCCGTTTCTGAGTTTCCCACTCATTGGTAGAGCGTTGATTGGCTAGAGCTTCCGGGTTATCTCTCTCATCCTGATTGCCACAACTGTCAACCTGGTTCTGAACTTCCTTACAATACTTTGAAGTAATGTCCTTCTTCC
This sequence comes from Alisma plantago-aquatica, assembly GCA_963693085.1. Taxonomy (NCBI): domain Eukaryota; kingdom Viridiplantae; phylum Streptophyta; class Magnoliopsida; order Alismatales; family Alismataceae; genus Alisma; species Alisma plantago-aquatica. Next base: position 676,633,304 of record OY856409.1, read on the forward strand.
ACAGATAGCACAAGTGAAAGGGTAGCCCTCATAAACGACCTTGTACTCAACTCCGTTTATAAGAATCGCTGGTATAAGGCTTTTCCTCGTGTTCATCTCCACTACCAGCCGAGCAAATTTGCTCCTTGTCCTTTTAGTCGTATGGTAATCAACCTTTATTAGTCCACCAAGCGCTAACTCAATATACTCAAATATGGTGGGAATGTACAGGTGGAGGGGCAGACTTAGAATTCTGACCCAAGCCACAATATATTCAGGTAAATCCTCGGAAGGTACGAAAGTGTGGTACCAATCCCATACTGCCATACTGCAGCCAAAGAGCTTCCAAGGCCCACCTGTCCGTGCAGTTTCGTAGTCCTTATAACACGACAATCGTACTACAAAATGACCGAGTTCTAGTTCTATCATATTGAAGTTGCCAGAGATATTCCACAGAAGCTTTAGTCTGTCCGTCAAAGTCATGCAACCTATTTCTGAACCGATCAAGCGAATAACTACAGCGTATTTCCACGGGGATGTCAATTTTTCTTCAGCCTCTGGATTTATGTAGATGGATGGTTTTCCCTCAATCTACTTTTAGGAAACGTCTGCCACATGGATATCTTTGACAAAGAGGGACTCTAGGACATTATCCTCCACATAAGTATCATCTCGCAACCACGCTTCTGTACGACGGGGCCTCCTTCTGCCCTGAGGTGGACATGAAGCAAGGACCAAAGGAACTTGTGCCTCCTACAGAATCATGTATCTTCCTTTGTGCCGCCATTTCTTTCCCCTTGCCAGATGAGATCCCAGCAGGCACCTCCTCCCTCTCACAAGATCCTCACATGCCGGCATACTACAGAACAAGCCCCACTTCTGGTACCGGGATTTCGACTCATGACCCCTTTTCCGGTACCGGGATTCCGACTCCTAACCCCTCGTCGTTTTTCCCCCTGGATCTCTAGGATCCTGGCGTCGGCAATGGGCTCTGTTGTCCCCGTTTATGGTCATCCCAGATGATTCGTCGTCGCTAATGCCGCTAGACACCCCTCAGTTGTTGATCCCCCCCACCCAGGCACCCCTCCGCTCCCCCTAGGGTTCGTCATATTACACATCGGATTCCCAATCCCTGGGCAGAGGCTCTGTGCCTGGTTGGAGTCCACTAGTGATGTGACGAGGGATGGTTATCGCAAGATGATGTGATAATGATAATGGTCTTGGATGACAACAGTATCATGTGATGATGTGACAAGTTTATACCTCATACGTTTTTTATCTTCTGGAGTTGCAATCTACCCCTATATTTGTAGATTTTGTTTAGGGTTTAGACGTTGTATCAAGTGAAACCCTAATCATGTAGTTACCCTACGACATAGATCTATTTCCAGTATTAGAACTTACTGGATGGTGAAACAAGTAATTCTTACTAGAAACTCAGAGTGCATATTATTGAATATGTGGGGGTGTAAGTGGAGGATATATCCTTACATCCACAATTTTAGGTTATGGAGGATGGCTATTGTCATGCCTCAAATTTTGTGATGTGTGAAAGGCAGCATTCAATATACTACAAGATGCCTCAGATCGAATGGACATCTGTGACATGTTCTCTAGCATTGTGACCTATTCCAAGGCACGCTAGTTGTTTTCAACTTGACTATATGTTCTTGTTCGTAGTTGACTGTTATGTTTCTATGTTGTCTCTCGTACTGACCAAGAGTTGTGGGTGAGATTAATAGAGTTCGACTCTTCCATAGATCTTGTATGACACTGATTTTGACATATCAGTGATCTGATCAGTTGGATTTGGGTGGTACAACTCAAATCCTCGGAGCACAATTACAAACGTAATACAACTGTGTAGTATATTTTCTTAGGGTTAAACACAACCACATTGGATGACCCCCTGCCTTGTTTCTTATATTGCTTAGATGTTATCTTTTATACATGTTGTTCGTATTCCTTGTGAAGGTATAAGATGTTCTACTGATCAGTTGTAGCTGCATAAATTGCCTAATCCGTGTTATCAATTTTACTTATATTATTTAGTTGATCATGCTCATCCTGTTATTAATATTACTTTCCTGCTATATAATCTATATATGGTAATAATAGTTTTTGGCAGAGAGTTATATCTCTCGTTCGGACATTAGTCTCACCCTGTGGGTTTCTACATCTTTTAGGTGATCACGCACAACGTAGTCGAGATCGTGCGGTTGAGGAAGAGCAACAAGGAGATCCGTAGTTGTTGAAGGTTGGATATGCTTCTAGTATTTTGTAGTAGAGTTTTATGTGTTGATCCTGTACTCTCATGTCCTTAGAGGCGTTTTATAGATGTTGTATATTGATACGAAGTTTTGGTAGCATGCCATAGTAGTACATGTATGACTTGTATATATGAACATATTATCCATTATAACAACTTCGTGGTAAGATGGCCATTGTACAACGATGTTTATACCTTTTGATATGATATGTGATACGAATGGCACAATTTGTGGATCGGATGTAATATGTTTCCGCTTGAGATATATATAAGTAATCAGTTTTAATTTACCATAATTTGTAGTAATCTATATGTTTCGTTTAATTTTGTGCTTTTATTTTGAGTAATCTTATTTTGGTGTGATCGGTGTGTCACACCCCTCCCCTTATATAGGAGTGTATGGGCCAGTGATAACATCCAATTTTGTGGATATTATATGCCTTGTTTTATCCATATTTCTCTCATGTTATGCAAACTTATATTCACTTCCCTCCTACCTTGTATATAGTTTCTCTCTCTACCCCACTTGAAGGTAACATGGACATTTTTATGCAAATATGATCAAAGAGCAGAACCCCCATAAGTTTCCACAATCAATGGCTGGTTCAGGGAGAACAACTGAATGACCATCGAATCTCAGGCGATGGGCCCGTGGACGAGTCTGCATCTCCACCGGTTGATGTCAAATAGCTCAGCACCCCCATCGACCATCACTACCTTTCATCCTCCGGTGGACAGATCAAAGGCCTACCAACCGATGGCCAGGTGGATCTATCAAGCAATGGCCCAACAAGCTGATCAACCGATGGCCTGCACATATCATTAGATCATGGTCAAGAATATGCATCAGGTGATGGTCACATAGACTTCGCCAACCAATGACTCATCTACTCGACCAACTGATGAGCCAACAGACCCACCTAATGGTCCTTCTTCACAATCACCTAATGGCTGCCAGTCGATGGAAACCCTGACAGATCTTTCACTTGAAGCCATCAAGAACATGGCCTGAGGTAGATACTCAGGATACTTGGGGAAGAAGCAAGGAACCTCAAGCTAGCACCTATATATAGAGGACCCACAACTCCTTTAGACGGGGTCACGCTACACTAAGGATGCAAAGACGATGCCAGAGAAGAAACTTGCCACTACTTATTGCCGCCTCCATCTGTTGACAACGAAGGAGGATGATATCCATGTAACACCTACTCCCGTCTGGTCCGCCATTTATGTCCAAAATCATCCCTCGAAGGAAGGAGGACCAAGATATGTTCTTCACCGTCACCACACTAAGCCACCAAACAGGAGGACTGGAACATTAGTTGTAACCACCGCCCAATCACAGTTGGTGTATCCGTTGTTTCCCTTACTTCCATACTTCTCCTTCGCCCCTTTTCTAAACTCCTTCCAACAGTACTCTATGTGCTTTTTAATTTCTAAATCTGTAATGCTACTGAGTAACATGAGTGGGTAAATCCATTACTTGGGTTGGGAGTAGCCACTAAGGCTCTTCCAACATGTACATGCTTACATCCTTTTGAATATAAATATATGCTCTTGGCAATTATTATCTCCATATGCTTTTTCTTAATTCTTCATTTGCATGATTAGCTACCATCTTGTGATGTTTGACTATTAGTGCCTCGAAAGAGTAGTGCTAATTCTATCTAAGTGTTATGGAGTTGCTTGAATGCATGAGAATGTTGGAATGCTAAAGCTAATTATCATATGGCTATCATTGTGATTGTTTGTTTGCCTACTCGAGAGAGAGACAACATTATAATGTAGATTCATCCTAAGCTCGAGAGAGGAGGGAATAGACATATAGGATGATTGCTTATAACCTTGCTAAAGCCATACAAAGGGGTGTGAGTATTGCATGTTGTGAGAGATCTTAGTAGGTGCAACCCAATCCAAGTTCCCATTCGCTTTGGTTACCACACACTTGCTTGTTTTGTTCTTTCATTTTTCTATCTTAACTTCTCATTTACTTGTTCTATTTGTTTGAAACAACATCGTTCCATAAGGAACACCATCTTATCCAACTTTCTTGGTTGGCGTAACTGAGATAAGACTCTACGTTCCTAGAACTCACCACCCTTGTCCCTGTGGTTCGACCCCGATTACTACCTTGAACCCCGTATAATAGTTGTGGGGGCCTGGGTGTCAGGTTATAAATTCAAGAGTTTGAATACTCTAGATCTGCTCTATTTTGAATTGTGATTTAGGCCGATCAACTTTGTGACGCCACTATCGGGGACAAGGCAAAACAATATTGTTAAGAACACTAATCTTCTCAACATAAAGCCGTGCCTCAAGTCTAGCGATAGACTTGACCGCACAAAGTCTTAATCCACCATCTCATAGCTACCTTAAATATTTCATTAAACACGTCAAGATTCTAACTTGAATGTGCAAACTATTTTAGGTAGCTCAAGAAGAAGAAGATTATCAGAGAAACTAGCCACCTTGTTCTCATCATGTTGCCTCATATAGGAGTTCATCAAGGAAGAGCTAACGTGAACACAAGGGTCGTTATACCTCAACAAGACCATGAATCTGAATGGGAGGATTACAACCATGAACAAACAATAGGTGATATCCCACCTAGTGCAATGCCTCCTCCATTTCCAAGTGAAGAGGAATGTGAGGAATGACGACACGACGAAGGTCGCCACTAGAGGGCAAGGAGGAATGGAAGAAACAACAATAACAATAACAACAATGAAGAATATGAAGATGATGAAGAAGAAGAGGAAGGTTGTTCCCTTAGGGACTTGGTTGTAACTAGAGCTAACAAATCTAGATACCCCATCATTATCCCAAGGTTTGATGCTATGAATTTTGAGCTGAAACCTGAAGTCATCTCCATGATCCAAAATAAAACTTTTATGGGTAACTCAAAAGATGAGAATCCTTCTCATCATCTTGGATCCTTTAAGAACATTTGTGAGAATATTAAGATGAAGAGGGTGCCACAAGAAGTTATACAATGTAAGGGATTCATCTTCTATTTAGAGGACAAAGCTTTGTCTAGGTATCTTAGCCTTCCTAGTGGATCCATTAATGAATGGGGGGCCTAGATGATGCTTTTGTCACAAAGTTCTACCCCATTGAGAAAACCATCAGAAATAGGCACATGATCACTGGATTCTTACAAAAGCCTAGGAAGAATTTTCATGAAGCACGAGAATGATTCTAAGAATATCAGAGGGATTGTCCTCATCACAATTATGATAAGGGTTTTCTAGTGACAACATCATATAATGGGTTAATGTCTGCAGAACGAACTTTGCTGAATGTCTCCACTGGAAGTGATTTTCTTGGAAAGAAGCTGGAGAAGACTATGATGATCATTGATAACATGGTTGCACTGCAAGTAGGAATGGATTATGAGAGAAGTGATAGGAGCTCAACAAAGAGGGCTAACTCTGAAGGACCATCTTTCGAGGCCAAGGCTTTAGAAAATATAACTTCCCAAATCCAAAAGATTGCCCTAGATGTTAAATAGTTGAAGGATACTAGAGGAAAGGGGAAGGCTAGGACCGAGAATGTTATGAAATGTATCAGATGCGGTGAAGGGGGGAATGGTGTAGATAACTATATCTGCACTCAACTAGAGGATGATGATGAAAGTGAAGAAGAGGAAGAAACTAGGAATGTCTCCTATGTAAATTTCAAGAGACCAGATCACCATAGTTTCAATTATGGAAACAAAGATGTTGCTGAAAACTCTCACCAACTGGGCAGTTTGTCTAAAAGACTACTAGGATTTGGGAGAGGAGGATGGCAGAGCACTTTCACCAAAACCACCAGCTACCAACAAAATCAAAGTAACCACCAAGGGCAAGGACAAGGACAATCTCGAAACAAGAACACATATCAATAGAACCAAGACCAAGGCCAACCTAAAAATGGTAACCATCCAGACATGATGACTCAACTATTTGATTTTGCAAAAAGGAAAGTTTTAGTGAATGACCAACTAACTCAAAGTGCTATCACCACCTCAGGTGTTAGACCACAATGCAGACCCAAATGTCTGATATGCAGATGCATCAAAGACACATTGATCAACAACTAGCACAACTACCTAAACTAATAAAGAACCCTCAATGAAATATCCCCTCTAATACAGAGACTGTAAAGATGGCCACCCTCCACTCTGGGAAAGAATTAGTTAATCAACAAGGGGAGGATGATAGAGAAAATGATGCCAACACTAAGAAACAACCTAAACCAAGTTTGGTGGAAGAAGTTCATGAAGAAGGAGAGTTTACCAAGAAGGACAAGCCTAAGGAGAAAGGCAAGTGGAAGAAAGCTACTATTGAAAGGGGATAAGATCTAATAGAAGAAGTGTGAGAAGTTAATGGAAGCCATAAATAAACTGCACCTAGATGTACCCTTCTTAGGTGCCATAGAGGAAATGTCTACCTATGCTAAATTCTTTAAGGACCTCATCACAAAAATAAGGAGAGAGATCACATCGAGATAGTGCAATTGTCAATGATGTCCAACAACTTCATTCAAGCCAAGATGCCAACAAAGAAGAAGGACCCTGGTGTGTTCACTATACCTTTAAGTGTTGGCAATAATATAGAGAGAAAGGGACTTGCAGATCTAGAGTGAGCATCAGTCTGATGCCTCTCAACTTGTCCTAGAGACTAGGACTCTCCGACATGGTGAAGTCGGGAATGAGAATTCAACCGGCAGATCATACTTTGACAAAACTTGTGGGGGTAGTGGAAGATGTTCCTATTCATGTAGGATGATTCTTTATACCTTGTGATATTGTTGTGATCAACATAGTTGAGGATCCAACATTTCCCATGAACTTTGGAAGGCCTTTCCTTGCAACATGAAGAGCACTAATCAATGTTGTAGAAGGAATCACCATTCTTAGTGTTGGAAATGACCACATTGACTTTCACGTCCAAGATGTTATGAGGGGACCCTCTATATTAGAGTCAATCTACTTCATGGATAGATACAACCAGTACTATGAAGAAGTGCAAGAAGACAACACTATTGTCGATCCAGTCATGCGATCTATGAACCACCCAGACCACAATATTAAGATCCTGAGGTAGTAGAAATTATGGATTATCTAAACCAACTGGAGGAAGATAATAATGATGAAGAAGGAAATATAGAGACTGCAAAGTATGCTTTGTTAGAGAAAACTACAAAAGAAAAGGTAGCACTTAAGTCTAAACCTGAGTTGAAACAACTCACTGAGGGCCTAAAGTATGAATTTATTGATGATGAGAAATGAAATCTTGTCATTATAAATTCCACCTTGATAGAAGACCAAGAAGAGAATTTGATAAATGAACTCAGACTACATAGAAAAGCAATTGGATACTCTATTCAAGATATCAAGGGTCTAAGCCCAACTCTTTGTATGCATAGGATAAATTTGGAGGAATAAGCTAAGGCATTAGTTCAACCACAATGGAAGCTAAACCAAATGCTCAAAGAGGTGATCAAGAAGGAAGTCATAAAACTATGTGATGTTGGAATTATTTACCCTATCAACGATAGAAACTGGATGAACCCGATTGATGTTGTACCCAAGAAAGGAGGGATGACAATTGTAAAAGGGGAGAATGGATATCATGTAAAAACACATACTGTAATAGGTTGGCATATGTGTATTGACTATAGAAAATTAAATGTTTCCATGAGGAAAAACCATTTCTCTTTATGCTTTATTGATCAAGTTCTGGAGGGGTTGGCACATCACTCTTATATTTTTTTCTTAGATGGGTACTTAGGATTTGATTAAGTACCAATTCACCCTGATGATCAGGAGAAGACAACCTTCACCTATATACATGGCTCCACCTCCACCTTGTGATTAATTATGAGAAATTTTTCAACAATCTTATCCTGGATGAACCCTTCACAAGAGGGGAATTCCCTATCTCTTTTGAGGCATAGATCAAACTAATGATATTTGAAGAGGATAACGGGAATCTAGACAATATTTTTTTCGATGCACCTCCAAAACTAGCAAACCCAGTATTCCTTGAACCACCTATGACTGCTTCATGTAGAGACAACTCACACCCACTACACCACCCCCTTTTCCATGCAATATGGATGACATGGATATGTCCATTGTTTCTAGCATGTTGGTGTGAAACATTTACATCCTTGACGATGCCCTAGACGATGAGAAGTCAGGACAAGATATCATCTATCACAACATGCAGTACAAATTAACAAGGGATGACTTGTGTTCTGCCTTTTGGAAACAAGAAAATGTGAGCATAACTCTCTTCAAGGTCTTATGTCGGACCATTATAGAAGAGTTTATGTATAAAGATAAATATGGGATAGTATTCAATGCAATGTTGAATCTGGCAGCTCACCTATTCAAAGAAAGAAACAACACAAAGTCCATTAAAGAACTACAAAATACACTGGATAGAAATAGGTCCTTAAAGTACATCACATTACCCTTTAAAGCTTTAATCATTGACTCTTGATGGTGGATGACCTTTCAAAAAGGAAAGTCATCACATACAACTTCAACACCAAAGACCTGCCTTGTGGAAGAATGGTCTTTGAGAAACCAAAACATAGGATGAGTCAAGAAATTCCAACCCGTCTGAAAAGATTGATACAAGGTTTCAGTGGGTGGTATCACCCAAACTAGAAAGAAATTTATATCAAGCACAACTTTGTCCAGGAAAAACAAAATTCAGGAGACAATGCTTTCATGGCACTAAGGATGATCAAATCCATAAATATAGAAATTTCTACAGAGTAGATTGCTAATATAGATTTTCACACTCCGTGAGGGAAATATCTTATGGAGATAATGCATGATAGGAGATTCTTCTATGATTCACAAATGGCTGATATACCAAGACACATGTACTCCCTAATTCCTTTGCCTGAGAAGACACACTAGGAAGAGCAGTTGAAGAATTATAAAGAGGCGCCCGAAAATAGGGTTCCCAAAGAAAGCACTAAAAAACCACATTGTCCCCACCACCTCCCAGTGCTGAACCTGCAACATGCATATTTGTCCCTACTGCCCCAGTACAAATTTCTAAACCTATGGAGAGGGAGTCACCATAGGAGATTAAAACAACATCAACAAGTCCCCAACAAAAAGAACCCCTTCTATACAACTATCTTCTGAGAACTTCATAGCAGATACCTCATCTCTTGAAGACCATGCTAATGAAGAGAGTGAGGTGCACACAAAAGAAGAAGCACACTATGCCCAACCACCTAAAGGACTACAACCAACATATGTGATAACACCTACCTTCGAGAACTTTGACAAACTAGCATGTTATGGGCTTTCTGTGGAAGAAGTTACATTTCTACTGGAAGTACCACAATCAAGGGAATATGATCTCATCATCATTTTCAAACAAGAAAATGTACAAGTACTACTGCTAGACCTCCGTGATATTTTGACAACATGAGGCTACATGACGGTTAACATTATGGAAACATGCCAACTGCTTTTGGATGATGATCTCTCCAACGTCTATATGGTGTTCTATGACAAAGTGGGAGATGTTGTATCCAAAAAAGAATCTAGTGAGCTCCAGTGGCTAATTGAACACCTAAAATACAACATTCCTCGATGGATATTTATGCAAATCATTCATGATGGACATTAGGCATTGCTATCAGTTGACACCGTCAACAGAACAACAATATTTTATAACAATTCGAACGCAAGTTTAGTAACAAGTGCACAAAATATCATAAAACAACTAATAGCGTCATCAAAGAAAAAGTCGTCAAGGTAGCCACTAAGATTGTAGAGCTGATAGAAATGTATGGCCACTTCATACCTAATGATCTCACATTCGAGAAGCCACGATTTTTTCATAGATGCCCCAAACAAGAGCCTCTATCAAATTAGTGTGGTTTTTACGTACTATACTGGATGCAGATGCTAGCTACATCAAACCAGAAGATTGATCAATATCAAGACGACTACTACCACCATCTCCAAGGACAATTTTCTATGAAGATTTTAGATTAAGAATGGTCGATCTCAAATGACAAGCTCTAACTCGCCTGTTCTAGATCTACTCATCCTTTGACACCCTAACGATAGGGTGAATGATAAGTTTGGAGGGGGGGTCCTGAACAGGCGAATGTGGTATGTCTTTACTCATTCATATTTTCTACCATTTTCACCAAAATTTTTGAAAAATCATAAATGAATTAAATCACCAAGTAAGACATAAGCTTTGCACATGTTTCTATTCTCTCTTCTTTGAAAATTTTGATGCACAGATAGTCCGAAAAGGCAAAATTTTGGTTCCAATTTTCCTAGATAATATCTTAACTCACATGCTTAGGCTTACTTATCTTCAAGCTAACTTTTAGCATAATTGCTTCAAGAATGACAAATTTGGGCTACTTAATCTACTTAAAAATTCCAAGTGTGATAATGTCTTAATGTCAACCTTACCACGGGATAATGTAGAAGATAGAAGGATGCTTGTCCCCCCAAGGAAAAACCTCAAAGCAAGGAGGACTTGGTCTAATACGCTCCTGATTGATCACCATGTTTTAAAGTACATATAGGAAAGCATATAACCCTGGCAAGGAGGAAACTACTACCCTATCTAGTGCAATAATCCATGGTTTAGGATCAAAAGAGGCATGGCATCCCAAAAGTTTCCCCAAAATCCTATCATCCCAAAGCTGAGCATGAATAAAGTCGAGAGGAATAAAATTATGAGAGTTGTGCCTAGGAGGATGTTGAAGGACTTCACTCGGCTGGCGTATAGTTGCACTTAGGAATGAAGATATGTCATGCCCGGTAGTGGAGTCTGGAAGCCAACTTTTACATACTTGCATTTAGGGGGACCTCACGCAACCATAGGACATTACATCAGGGCCCAATCAGACAACACTGTCGTTAAGACAACTAACATGGTTGATTAACCCTGAGAAATGTAGGAAACACAATAGCTTTAGCCTAGACAACACAATAGTTAGGAATTCTATAAAAAGAAATGGGTGTGAAAGATACCTTTGCCAGAACCTTACACAAGTACATCCTGGAAAAGGGTCATCAGTGCATCACGAAGAAGATATCTTTCTGCTAAAGAAAGACATAATAGGAAATGCAAGTACCACGAATCCAACCTGAGAGGAAGAGCCCCATGACCTACAACACCTTGTCCTAATGCATTAGCTTTGTTAAGTCTTACATTATCACATTTTTTGCACTCACAAAAATAATAACCAATAAAGCCCTTTGAAGTCATTTGATGCTTTAATTCTATTTGTTAGCCTGAGCACAATCTAGACTTTGGGTTTGGGAGAGTTGATAACATCAAATTTTGTGGATATTATATGCCTTATTTTATCCTTAATTCTATCCTATTATGCAAATTTTTATTCACTTCCCTCCTAACTTATTTATAGTTTCTCTCTCTACCCTACCTGAAGATAAAATGGACATTTTCATGTAGATCTGATCAAAGGACAAAACCCCCATCAATTTCCACAACCAATGGCTGGTTTAAGAAAAACAACAGAACGATGACTGGATCTCAGCCAAAGTCCCCATGGACAAGTTTGCATCTCCATAGGTTGGCATCAAATGGTTATGTGTCCCCATCTTTCATCACCACCTTTCGTCTGCCGGTGGACATACCACAGGCCTACCAACCGATGGTCGTGTTGATCCATCAAGCGGTGGCCCAACAACTGATCAACTGATGGCCTGCCCACATCATTAGGTGATGGTCAAGCAGATGAATCAAGCGATGGTCACACATACCTCGCCAACCGATGGCCCATCTGCTTGACCAACCAATAGGCCAGTAGACCCACCTAACTGTGGTCTGTCTTCACGATCACCCAATGGCTGCCAATCCATGGTGGCCCTAACAGAACTATCACTCAAATTCGTTAATCACATAGCCAGACGAAGATACTCAGGATGCTTGGGGTGCAAGTAAATAACCTCATGCTAGCACATATATATAGATGAACCTGAGCTTCCTTGGATGGGGTCGCACTATGCTAAGGATGCAGAGATGTTGTTAGAGTAGAATCTTGCCACCGCCTATCACCGTCCACCATCATTTGACAGCGAAGGAGGACAAGAGCCCTCCGACGCATGTTCCCATTTCATCCCTCATTTCTGTTCAGAATCCTCACTCAAAGGAAGGAGGATCAGGATATGTTCTTCACCGTCTCCACACCAAGCCACTGAGTAGCAGGACTCGGACATTGATTGTGACCACTGCCCGGTCACAATTAGTGTATCCCCTATTTCCCCTACTTTCATACTTCTCCTTTACCCCTTTTCTAAACTCCTTCCAACAATACTCTATGTGCTTGTTCATTATTAAACCTGTAATGATACTCATTAACTTGAGTGGATAAACCCATTCATTGGGTTGGGAGTAGCCACTAAGGCTCTCCCAAAATGTACATGCTTACATCCTTTTAAATATAAATATGTTCTCTTGGCAATGGTTATCTCCATAGGCTTTCTCTTAATTCTTCACTTACATGATTAGCTACCATCTAGTAATGTTTGATTATTAATGCCTCGAAAGAGTAGTGCTAATTCTATCCAAGTGTTATGGATTTGCATGAATGCATGCGAATGTTGGAATGCTAAGGCTAATGATCATATGATTATCTTTGTGGTTTTTTGTTTTCCTATTTGAGAGAGAGACAATATTATAAATTAGATCTATCCTAAGCTCAAGAGAGGAGGGAATAGGCAGATGTATGATTGCTTGTAACCTTTCTAAAGGCATACAAAGGGGTGTGAGTATTGTATGTTGGTGAGAGATTTTAGTAGGTGAAATCCAATCCAAGTTCCCATCCTCTTTGCTTATCACATGCTTGCTGGTTTTGTTCTTTCTTTTTGCTTTCATAACATTTCCTTTACTTGTTATGTTTGTTTGAAGCAACATCATTCCATATGGAACACCATCTTATCCTACTTTCTTGGTTTGTGTAATTGAGATCAGAATCTATGTTCTTAGTGCTCACCATCCTTGTCCCTATCCCTCAACCTTGATTACTACCTTGAACCCCATATAATAGTTGTGGGGGCATGAGTGTCAGGTTATAACTTCAATAGTCCAACTACTCTAGATCTGCTCCATTTTGGATGTGTGATTTAGGCCGGTCAGCTAGGGTTTCCACAAATCTGGAAACATGATGGGACAAATTTCATGAATTTACAATTGTTGTAAATCACCAGTCAGTCGACTAGACACCCAGTTGATCAAGTGACACGCCAAACAACTAGAACTTCAGCCTTTCGATTGGCTATTTTTTCTATTTGCAAAAGCACTAGATTTCAATGTGACGATTAATGCATGTCATGATGTCAACATCAATTCCCTTATCCAGTCCTATTGATCATCTAGTCAATTGATTGGACACTTCAATCATAGACTGGCATTCCTAGTCAGTCGACTGGATACTCCGGTTAGCCATCTGACAACTAGTGTTGTTCAAGTTGATTACTTAAATATTTTAAATAACCAAGTTAAATCATATCCATTATGAAACTCCTATTCCAAGTGCATCCTATGTGTGTGACCCTATAGGTCTCAAATTTTGTTGGTAATGAATGTCCATAACTAGATGTTGACATCACACTCAATGAGTGATTTTTAGCTACACATTATTGCTATCCAAGTAATTGGATAGTTGGATAACAACTTCAACCAACATCTTTGATTAGTGTTATCATGATCATATAGTTCCTTTTTCATTGAAATCCATATTAAAAATGAGGAATGGAATGGTCATCCTCTTAACATTCAATCCATGTTCCTTGAACTTGAGAAAACTATCTGAGATGCATGTGATCTCACATATTATATATTAACTCACATTAGTATGACCATTACTTTCTTAGTCTTGCTTATAAAGTGTCCATGATATCAACTCTGGAAAGAGGGACAAATCTCATTTACATTACTCACAATAAATGTATGTGTGTCACAACATACCCTGACACCACCTATATAGTAACCCTTATTCAAGGTCACGTTGGATGGTGTCAAGAGTATACCAAATGACATGGGATGAGTGTAGTGACTTCAGATCTAAGAACCACAATCACCACTTTAACTATTAGAGATTATTCTAACTATTAGCCAATGGTTTCCATGTATCACTCTCAGGGGGGGGTCTGTCTAGTACACTCTTCTCTAAAAAGTACTTATGTGTTTAGCTTGATATCATATATCATGACTAATGATATTCTATCATCTATCAACAGACATTCTAGTCTTATGTATTATTTTTGTCTATATTGTTTCCACAATAATATCCAACTAGGGATATAACAAGAATGTATATACTCTTATCATACATATGATCTCATTGTTCAGGTCCCCAACCTAAATACATATGATATCTAGTAACATCATTAGTTAGATATCTATCATGTTATACCATCATCTCAGAATTGGACTAACACACGGACAAAAAATGCCCTTATTATCAATAAAATCAAGTACATTATGCAATATTAAAATCATCTTATGATGGGTCTTTCATCTTACATAACAATAAACTCCCACTTGCACTTAGAGCCAATTACACATGATTTAATCCCAAGTGATTTAACATGACCTTCATGCTTCTTCTGTGAAAGTGTTGTTGTCAAGGGGTCAACAACATTGCTTTCAGTTGGTACTCTACAAATCATCACATCTCCTTGATGTGTGATCTCTCATATGAGATGGTATCTTCAAAGTATGTGCTTGGAATGCTGATGCAGTCTTGGTTCCTTAGTATATGCAATAGCTCCATTGTTGTCACAAAACATCTTTACTGCATCATTGATGCTTGGAACCACTCCATGTTTGGTGGTAAACTTCTTGATCCAAACAACTTCTTTATTACATTGGAGGTAGAAATGTACTTGACCTCTGTTGTAGAATCAATAATTGCTTCTTTCTTGGAACTCTTCCATCTAACAACTCTATTGTTGAGGCAAAATACAAATCCAAATTGCAATCTATAGTCATCTTCATCTCTTTGGAAGCTTGCATCAGTGTAATCCTTTACCACCAACTCTTCCTCACCACCCTTGGCAAGAAATTGATCCTTAGTTCTTCTCAAGTACTTAAGGATGTTCTTCACCATAGTCTAGCAACCTTCATCGAGATCTAATTATTATCTACTCATCATGATCAAGGCATACAAGACATCAAGAAGAGTACATAACAATGCATACATGAAAGATCCAATTGTAGATGAATATGGAATCTTACTCATGTGTTCTTGTTCTTTACAAGAGCTAGGATATTGATCTCTAGAGATACTAACACAATGAGAAATGGGTATTGTGACATCCCGCTATCATATAGACAATGAGACGTCACACAAAAATGCACGGAAACACTATAATCTACATGTTACCGAAAACACGGGTTAATTAAAATCGATTGCGGAAAGTAGATAAAAGAGAACTATTACATTCAGATCCTCATCCTACAAGGAAACATGTTATATAAATATGCACAAGCATGGATTTATGTCCACAGCTTAAAGGAACAAGTTGTCATGTCAGCACCAGAGTTCATCACCTGTTTATACATACATAACGGGCCACATCAGGCCAGCAATAGGATATACAAAATTACAACAGCTAGTCATCGTGAAACGTCATTAAAACACCTCTGATAACCTGAGAGTATAGGGATGACTCTAGGACTCCACTACAAAACCACCAAAATAGCAGCATGTCCATCTCTTGCCTTCTACTACTTTTCTTCTTACTGCTCGGCCGCAACCTCACGACCACCACCACGTCTAGCGTCATCACCTAAAAAGGTTGTAAACCAGCGGGGTGAGACACATAGTCCCAGCGAGCAACATAACTCCCCACCAAAATTATAAAACCTCAGAAGGTTTAAAACAGACAAAGCAGATAGTTGGTAAAGACATATAATAGGAGCAGCATACTGAGCAAGACTATTATTACCATCAATCTTACCAAGATATCCATGAGACCTATATCCAAATATTTCTTTATGGAACATGATTGACAAGATAAGCTTTATAAGAACTTATCACAAGATATCAAGATCGTATAAGTAACTATAAGAGATAACTGGATCATCTACATAAGCAAGGCCTCAACCAATGTCTCATGTTTTGCTCTAAGCAGAATATACTATTTGGCTAGATTATGTTTTATTATTCCATGAGGAAGTGAGATGTCCCTACTCAAATCCAACCTTCAGTTGCAAATCCCAAAAACCGGTGCCATACAAGGTCAATAGGAGAGCCAGACTCCATGACCTCACCTCCTTGTGGTCAGTGCATGAAAACCAAAGCAGGACTGCAGTCTCATGCTTATATGGCCTCAACCTTAGGGTCAGCTCCGCAAGCTACCCATATCTCTAGCTCACCTTGACACAGGTGCTAGTATACTTTTGAGCCACGGGCCTGATCACCGTGCCCTTGATCCATGAACAAATTAATGCTCTAACTCATGGAGTCATGGGCTTGTTCACCATACTCTTTACCATACGGAGTCTAGAACTGTAGTTGTACTCTAATCCTCCTATTTTTGGCTAGGATAAAACCCTACATATTCAACAATATGTGCTCTGGGTAATCCCGTAGGATAAACCTATTTCACCAATACCAAATTCTGACGATGATGGATCTATGGCCAGGGAAAACTACATGATAGATTCTACTGTAATTAATTAGTATATTTTAAGTGAGTTGTTGAGGCAACCAAGTTATACAATATCGAGTTGCATTAATATTGTCACTATAATGGGATCTCAATCCCTCCTCACATATTGCTACTGCCTCTCAAAGCATCAACATCTTGCATCAACATCCTGGGATAGCAATCCTTATCTCATCATCAGAGGATAACACCTCAACTAGGCACTCAGCCTTTATCAGGTCCTCATACCTATCTCATCATACTGGTGATGCATGTTATCTCATCAACAAGGATTATTATCATTTAGTGTTATTCAAAGCACATATACCTCCTAGCTCTTACCTGGCTATGAATCCATTTAATATACCTGCATGGTTAGTATGCATATCAAGAGAGATAACTTAAATCACTGAACATAGATCTTTATGATGATCATGATATCATGTTTGGAATGACATCCATGATTATATGAAGCATAAGCTGTATCAATCATATTATTGTTATCAAACCATGAGCATACACTATGCCCTATTCTTGTGAACATAACCATGTATCTTATCATCTTATGTAGAAACATCTTAGCTTCCCAACATACCCTGGTTCACAACCTACCATCATATCCCATTACTAACATAGATGCGGGTTTAAGGTGATTAATCCATTTATTAGGATTTTTGGGTTAAACATAACCTTCACCAAAGATTCTCACTTCCCTCACTATAAGTGTGGTGGGTAGTGCCACTCTCACCAAAAGAATAGCGGGCAAGATCTTATCCCTCATAATAGCCTATCGGCTAGGGTTTTCAAACCCTAAAGCACTTATGTCACCATATCGGCCATCAACACTTCACCCTATCGTGCACTAGAGAGCAACCAACACTGAGTTGTGTCATGCAACTTGTACTAGAGGTGTGTATCGTACACAAGAAGCTAGGGTATCATAACTTATCTTATCGACCAAGAACCTTATCGTTTACTAGGGTTATGGTTTCTATCAGCCAACCCTCTCAACAAGGATCATATCGACCAGGAGCATGGCGCCCAAGACACCCTATCACCCAACCATCAAACCATGTCGTCCAAGGGACCCTCATGTCGGCCAAGGCACTCTATCACCCAAAGCATCATGTCATCCATGGGCAAGGTGGCCACTAAGGCATCATATCGGCTAATTCAACTTAGGGTGTGTCGTGCAAACACAAACCCCAAGCCCGACACAAGGTTTACCCATCCTACTCATATCGTTCAAGGAAGAGGCTAGGGTGTCGCCCACCTACAACACACAATACTAAGGCACCACAAGAAGTCTATCATCCAACTCGGTCAAGCACCTTATATTGGCACCACTAAGGCACCTATTAGGGTTTCATCATGTAAACTCCGTGTCGGGCAAATCAAGACCAAACCATGTCACCCATAATAGAGATAACTTACCATCCACCATGTCGACCAAGGGGACATCCAATGCAAGGGATCATCTCAACCAAAGCATATCGTCTAAGGATACTAACAAGGTGAAAGGGGTCATATTGGGCACAAAGCCTAACAAGGCTCAACTCAACATATCGACCAAGCTAAAACCCACAAAAGGGTGTATCGTGTAAGGGTACAAGAACCTCACCAAGATGGTCATCTTCAACCTCAAACTCTTTAGCAACAAACCATATTTGATCAAGATAGTTGACTCACCTCTCAATAACCAAGTGAGAGGGGTTTTGCTCAACCTCCATCACAAATCGGACAACATGATGGATCATATCCAACTTAGGTCATCACTCATACAAAGGCTCACTTCTCAAATCCATGGTGAGAGGAGGGTGATGCCCAAGAAACTAGAGCATAGACTCACCTCTCAACTGAAAAACCACTAGAGGGGGTGAATAGGGTTTTATGGATTTTTTAAAATAATTTAACTCAAACAACCACAATTGAGATAATAAGAAGGAGACAAGGTGTTTAGAGTGGTTCCAACCTTAGAAAATACTAAGGTAGTCAATCCACTACCCGGTTGCTTATCCAACCGGGATTTTGAAAGTATTTAATTTTATTACCTTGCAAGGATATTACATAAAATTACAACACTTTCAACACCCTTTGGACAACCTTCACCTTGAAGTAGTCTCACCAACCTTGAAGCATCCTTCCTTGAAGTAACTTCAAGCTCCCCCTTGAAGTAGCCTTCCTCTTGAAGTAGCTTCCCGTTGAGACAACCTTCTAGAAGTAGTCCAAAGATCTCCTTCTTCACCAAGAAGATCAAAACTCTCTCCAATCCGCAGCCTCCAACCCTAGGAGTAGCAAGGAGAGTACAAGCAATAAGAAAGAACAAGAAGGGAAATAGAAATTACAATTACCACTTGAAGCACAAGGCTTGATTTCCTATATCAAGCGTATTGATCTCCTAACCAATGAGTATGGAAGTGTAGGTTTAGTGGGTAGGAGATGCTAGCCTATAGGACATGAATTTGGAGTAAAGGAAATGAGTAGCAAGTACTAGTGTTGCTCAATTGCTCAAAACAGATTGCCAATTGCAAGTATGTAAGCTCATGTATTGCACAAGTGTGTTTTGGGTGTCCTAAGGCTTGTCCTATTTATAGGAATGGCCTATGAATGCTTAAGGACGTTCTAGAAACTTTCTAGGGGGTTCTTAGTGCTCAACTAGCCGTTAGGTATCCATTAGTTGCTTTAACAATGACTAGTTAATTAATTCTGAAAAGTACAGACAGAGACATTCTCGGTCGAAGATTTGTCGACCGAGAGTCCTAGTCGGTCGAGGACTTGTCGACCGAGGGACTGTCTGGAGCAAGTGTATGTAATATTCTGATATAACCCCCAACTACCTTGTCTGCTATGTCTAACGGCTACCTGGGTCATTCTTGGTCGAAGAGTTTGTCAACCGAGAGTGTCTCGGTCGAGAATTTTGTCGACCGATATTAACCATGTTTCAATGTTTTAAACCAAGTACTAAGTGTATGTATGAGTGTGCAGTTGTGACACTTATTGTAGGGGATGACCTATCTAAGTGTTGTGAGTGGCTAGGGAAGATCTAATGCTTGATTTACATGATGTCTAAGTACTTGTACATTATATACTTGTACAAGTATTTACATTTGATTACAATCATGAAATTAAGGCATTTTGAAGCATATAGATCTTCCAACGGTTTGTCATCCACCTTGTTCCTACAACACTCAAGTAGCACGTTAGATCCGCAAGAATGAAATGTTTGTCCTCATTGAAACCAAGGGATTATAATAATGTCCAATTTAGCCAACAATCTCCCCCTTTTTGAAGATGACAAACATTTCCTAAATATAAAATAAGGAAATATAAATTATATGAGTTTCATACCTGAAGTTTACCTTTTGTAGCCAAGATTTATGAAACTCCAAGATTTATGAAACTCATTTTACTTTATGTTTTTGTTTTTATATTATTTCTCCCCCTTTGTCATTTCAAAAAGATATCCAAGAAAAATCATTTTGTATGACTTATATATCTCCCCCTTAATTTTATGCTATGCTCCCCCTAAATAAGATATTCAGTTTTAAAAATAGGGATTAATGTAAGCCATTTATTGTCGAATTTAGCCACAATTTGTTTCTCAATCATTTGCAAAGGATGTTAAGCCTTGAAATGATATGAGATCCTTTTAGATCCATGGCATATGTATTTTGTTATCTCATCCATTTTACACGGGATGTTAAGCCCTAAAAATGATATGAGATCCATTTAATCTTCTAATAGAATGTATCTCTAACACGAGATGTTAAGCCCTTAATTTGTTTAGAGAATTCCATTAAGAACAAGATATATGTCATATTGTAGATTTCTTTGTTTTCATAACCAACATTACTTTTAAGAATACTAAGGTCATAACAAGCTTCAAATGATGTTTACAAAGTTTTGTAAGCTTCTTAATCTTATAATCAAGATAGTTTGTGTGAGCTCCCCCTTAATCTTATAGTCAAGATAATTTAAAGATTCTAAGGTCACAATCAATATTAGGTCATAATAAGTTGACCTTTTATGAGAGTTATGCACTAAAATTATGTTTTCAATATGATAAACACGTTTTGAATCAAGATACTAAGATTAAGTGTAGTAAAATGATGTACAAATAAGTATTTTGTCAAGCTTATTTTAGGTCGACCTTGACTTTGACCATAGCGCCCCTTGGTCAAACTTGATTTCAACCAAGAGGCAATTTCTGTAGATTTCCAATTTGAACACTTATATGTGAAGTATAATTTCTGCATATTTTTAATTTAAAATGCATTTGTGGCATGAAATTTTACTATTTATGCAAAATTGCATCTTCATATGAGATGAATCACAATGATCAAGAATAATATACATTCATGGTTTGTATATAGATAGAACAAGGAATACTTAGGAAAAACCATGTGGATTATGATAAAATAGTAATTTCCTTGATTAAACTAATCATGGTTCATATTTTTCAGTTTTAAGCCAAACCATGTAGAAAATAAACCAAAATAATCTCATTCAGGTTCATAAGTTTTCAATTTTAAGATAAACCATGTAAATGAACATACTTAATAAACATAATCAATGAATAAGGTTTGTTCAAAATCAGTCTCCCCTATCCAGAAATAGAACTGACTAATCCTAAAGCAAGGGGTCGAGAAACTCAACGCCACTATTCCTGAACAACTTGGAACCGGGCCTTCTTTTCGCACTATTACGGCTAGTAAAATAGAAAATAATGGAAAAATTGGGATTCAATTGTCAACTGCTCCTATCGGAAATAGGATTGACTACGCGCCCCGAAAATGCCTTGCTTGGCTTGGGAGCAACCCCAATTTTCCTGTGGGCAATACCCGCCTTCTTGTACTGAAAGTGGGGCTTACTTTTCCACCCCGATAAGAAAGATTTTCACAAGATTGTCTCCTCCAATCCACAATGTCTGGACCCTGCATCCCAACTATAGGCCGCGGGTTAAGGCCGTTTGAGATGCCGAGTTATCGGGGTCAGTGTTTTCGGATGAGGAAGCAACCCCTAGGGAATTTACTTAGTTGTTTTCAAAGCTATTTGGCACCCAACGCCAATCTTCACCATGGTTCATTCTTTGTTTTCAAGTGATATGCCCCCACTTAGCATATACCGGCTTAGAGTCTCGAACTTTCGAATACCCGTAAGCCTTAAGGTTATACCGCCCTCCGTGTCTAACGATCCGACCCCTAGAAAACTCTGAACTAGATATGGCACTTCGAGTTCTAAGAAGGGATTCCAGACTAATCCTGTTACTTAGCTTAGATATCAAACGATCAGTGATTTCGGATATCATATACGTCATTTCACTTCAAGATCTGAAAAGAGGCCCCTTAGGGTGGGAAGAGGTCGGGAAAGAAGCCCTTTTCAGAGCGAAAGAAGCCCTTTTCCTGAGGGAAAGAAGCCCTTTAAGGTAAGACTAATTATGGAATGCTAAACCACCCCCGGGGAAGAACGGAACGAGGGGAGGGTCGAAAGCTCTACTTCGATCCACCACCGGGTTACTTTGAAAAGGTAAAGAAGCTTTAACAAGCACTGGCATCTACCCGACCCACCAGCAAAAAACAATGCTGCTGGTCCGGTTGTTGCTGCTGTGCTTTGTTGCTAGTTGCTGCTTCTAGCGTAGCGCTTATGCTGCAGCAGTCCTTGCAAACCTCCCCGCCATGAAATGGAGTAAGGGGCGTTCCTTAGAGTAAGACAACCCCCAACATTCCATAACACAAGAATTGGGATGGAATGGAGGGATTCCCGATTGGCTGCTGCAGCTTCTGCTGCTTTAAAATCAGCTGACCCTTCTTCCGCGCTTGTTCAAAAAGGAGGCGGGTCGGCTGATTTTGCTTCTTTGGTTTCTCTGGCTCTGGCTGCTAACAGCCCCGACCATGAAATGGAGTAAGGGGCGTTCCTTTAGTGGGTTTTACCCGATAAAAAATTTTAGCAAAAATTTTAAGCCAAATCAACCTGAAAACCAGAGTGGTTTTCTTCCCTTTCAAAGTAAATGTCGTAACCCGTATGGAGCCACTTTCCAAGCTTAAACGAAAAGGTAAGATGTGAGGAGCGGAGCGACCCACCTGAAGGCGGTACCCCAAGGGAGGCGGAGGTGGGAAGACGCCGACCGGTCAACGCACCATGTTCGGTTCAAGCCCGAACAACAGGGCAACAACAATGGCTCTCCGGACAGGGATAAAGAAAAACCAGGCTGCTGGCTGCTTGCTCTCCTCCCGTCCCTAGGGAAAGGTCCGGTCGGTGAAGTTATTTAATGAAATGAGGAGTTAATAGAGTTGATAAGAACCAAAGGACCGAGCACCGCGAGGTGAGCTTTCAATCCGGAAAACAACTAGGGCTCTCCGGACAGGAAAAACAATGCTGCTCGGTTGCCGCCCCGACCCTTTTCATTCCACTAATTGGAATGGAATGGGGTAAGGGGCTCCCGGATGTCAGCTATTTATGTACACTCGCACCGCAATATGTTTAAGATTTCATATTCATAATGTTATACCTTAATTCATGATGCAAAAAGGTCAAAATGTCTTGTGTTAAAGATGGCCTCCAAGATTTATTCTTGATTTGCATATTAAATCAATCATTAATAACAAATTGATAGCAAACTAGATTAATTGAAAACAGATTCATCAGAACTGGATTCGGTCGAACTGTTTGTCGACCGAATTTATCTCGGTCGGCCTTTTTCTCGACCAAGAATGCTGATGTTTGTACATGTTTTATCAGATTTGTTGCAAACTTCAAAACAGTAACTTGTTCGGTCGACTATTTCTCGACCGACAATGTTCTCGGTCGAACAATTTCTCGACCAAGAGTATTTCTGTATTATTTTAGTACTGTTTTCAGTAATTGTTTCTAAGTAAAACATAAACTATTTTCAATTCAATTATGCAATTTTGAAAACTCAGTTGAGATAAAACATATGAATATCAAAGTAACATTTAGATCAAATATCAACTAATCATATTCAAATCTTTATGTTTTGAGGACCCTAATTAAGACAAATTTTCAAAGACATGTCTCTACAGATTTGTTTAAAATGTATATTTTCAAGTTAGAAATTTTAATTACTTGAATCAATTTGTTATCTCATTATGTTAAGTTGAGATAGACATAGAGATATACAACTTACAGTCTTTGGTCATATCTCGACTTAATTTTGTTCATTTAGTTTGGGGGTTTTGGAACCCATACTAACTCAACATCCTTGTTCTTGTAAGGACATGAGAAAGAATAATGTCCAAGACACAAACAATAATGGCAACATATAGAATCAACCTCATATCTCTTTCTATGATTTTGTTCTAGGTTGTTCTTGGGTACATATGTATATTTTCCTCTAGGTACATACATAGATTGATTTTCTAGCACTTGTGTCTTTCTCCAACTAGGTTTTTGGTAAGATTTTCTTTTAGGCTTATAACCTAGTCCTCTCCTTACAATTTGATGATGAGAATCATTTAAAATATTATCAAGGATATCATTGTTACTCAAACTACTAATTTCTTGTTGCAGCTTAACAATCTCATCCATTCTCTTATTGATGTCTAACTTTGCTTGATCTAGATTAGATAACAAGGAATCTCTTTCTTTCACAATAATATCATAATCTAGATGTGTACATAAAACAGACTATTTTTGAAGATCATTTATTTGAGTTTGCAAATTTATCTTTTCTAGGGATATAAGATTGCAATTTGCTTCTACTGATTTTAGCTTAATATCATGATCTTCAATAGCCTTTTTGAGATCTTAATTTTCAGATGTGAGAGCAAGAAGTTTAGCATGTAACTCATCATTTAATTTATTTGATTTCTTTAATTTCTTCTTGCACTCAATATATTTTTCATGTGTTTCTTGAAGACTAGCAATTAAATCTTCTTTAGGTAAATAAAAAAGGCTTACCTCTTCTTCTTCTTCTTCACTTATTGTAGAAATAAAGCACCCTTTATGCACATCTTCCTTCTTTTTCTTCCAAGGGCACCTAAGTGTTGTGTGTCTTGTTCCTAAGCACCAATTATAGCTTGTTGAAGATTGGTCCAAGCTGCTCCTTTGCTTGTAGTTGTAGGCACCACCACCCTTCATTCTTCAAGACTCGATTAGAGCTCCTTGAAGCCTGCTCGGATACCAATTGAAAAACCACTAGAGGGGGGTGAATAGGGTTTAATGGATATTTTAAAATAATTTAACTCAAACAAACACAATTGAGATAATAAGAAGGAGACAAGGTGTTTAGAGTGGTTCCAACCTTAGCAAATACTAAGGCAGTCAATCCACTACCCGATTGCTTACCCAACCGGGATTTTGAAAGTATTTAATTTTATTACCTTGCAAGGATATTACATAAAATTGCAACACTTTCAACACCCTTTGGACATCCTTCACCTTGAAGTAGTCTCACCAACCTTGAAGCAGCCTTCCTTGAAGTAACTTCAAGCTCCCCCTTGAAGTAGCCTTCCTCTTGAAGTAGCTTCCCATTGAGACAGCCTTCCAGAAGTAGTCCAAAGATCTCCTTCTTCACCAAGAAGATCAAAACTCTCTCCAATCCGCAGCCTCCAACCCTAGGAGTAGCAAGGAAAGTACAAGCAATAAGAAAGAACAAGAAGGGAAATAGAAATTACAATTACCACTTGAAGCACAAGGCTTGATTTCCTATATCAAGCGTATTGATCTCCTAACCAATGAGTATGGAAGTGTAGGTTTAGTGGGTAGGAGATGCTATCCTATAGGACACAAATTTGGAGCAAAGGAAATGAGTAGCAAGTACTAGTGTTGCTCAATTGCAAGTATGTAAGCTCAAGTATTCCACAAGTGTGTTTTGGGTGTCCTAAGGCTTGTCCTATATATAGGAATGGCCTATGAATGCTTAAGGACGTTCTAGACACTTTCTAGGGGGTTCTTAGTGCTCAACTAGCCGTTAGGTATCCATTAGTTGCTTTAATAATGGATAGTTAATTAATTCTAAAAAGTGCAGACAAAGACATTATCGGTCAAAGATTTGTCGACTGAGAGTCCTAATCGGTCGAGGACTTGTCGACCGAGGGACTGTCTGGAGCAAGTGTATGTAACGTTCTGATCTAACTCCCAACTACCTTTTCTGCTGTTTCTAACGGCTACCTGGGTCATTCTCGGTCAAAGAGTTTGTCGACCGAGAGTGTCTCGGTCGCGAATTTTGTCGACCGAGATTAACCATGTTTCGATGTTTTAAACCAAGTACTAAGTGTATGTATGAGTGTGAGGGGATGACCTATCTAAGTGTTGTGAGTGGCTAGGGAAGATTTAATGCTTGATTTACATGATATCTATGTACTTGTACATTATATACTTGTACAAGTATTTACATTTGATTACAATCATGAAATTAAGGCATTTTGAAACATATAGATCTTCCAACGGTTTATCATCCACCTTGTTCCTACAACACTCAAGTAGCACGTTAGATCCACAAGAATAAAATGTTTGTCATCATCTAAACCAAGGGATTATAATAATGTCCAATTTAGCCAACATCAATGACTAAGGAAGAGAGGGGTTTTACCTACACCACTAGAGCTCTAACTTACTTCTCAAAACCAAAGAGAGAAAGGGGTATTGCTCAAAAGGAAACTATAATATATGGGTTCGGCCAACTAGGTCCAAAGGTACATAAGAAACAACAACATCATCTACAACATGATCACTGTGTCCACAAGATTAAACGTACATGCTAGAGCAAGAAACATATCTAACAACATGCATGGCCGATCATGATCATATATGAACATGCAACATAAAAGAAGGTAGTATAGTTAGGGTTAGAAGTTATATAACCCCCCTTAAGCAAGCTCCTCAAGCTCCAAAGATCCTATCTCCAAGGCACACCACCTATGGTTCAGCCACCAAGCTAGAGGAAGAAGAAGAGAACTCCTTCAAAGGGATCAGCCACCAAGCACACCAAGGGAAGGTGTATCGTGCACCAAGGAAGAGGGAGGCAACAAAGAACTAAAGGGATCCTAAGAAAGTGAAAGGGAAGGTATATATAGAAGAGGATGAAGGGGTAACCAAGGCAAGGTGTCATCCCACTTAGGGGAACTTGTCTATGGGCAATGCCACCTTCTCATCTCGCCACATCCACATGTCTAAGGCATTTGCCACATGCAAGCATCAAGCACCAAGTGTCCACAAGGGGGTGACACAAACGATGCTAAGAGTGAAAGATGGTCATAGGACAATACATCCTCTTGGGTGATACATTCATGCCCGACACAAGCCATGGCCGACACGCACTAGGCTGACACAAGTACCCAACACTCCCTTGCCTGATACAAGGCCCATCAAGGCAAGACAAAGCCCAAACAAGGCAAAACAAGGACCAAGGCTACTCAAGCAACGAGCCCAACCCATCCTTTCCACACTAGAGGATGCAAGGAGAGAGAGAAACATCTCTCAAAGTGACAAACTTGCTCATCAACCCTAAACTTGGGTTATTTGCATGTAGCACCTCCAACTTTCAACAAAGCACAAACAAACCCTAATCACCACTTGAGGTGATTAGCAAGAAACTAAACACCAGGGTTAGGCAAAACAAACAAGATAAGCCCAAAACGGAGGTCATGGTACTTACAAGTCATAAACCCCTACAAAAGGATTTCGTCCCCGAAATCCAAAGAGAAAAGTGAGGGATACTTCCTCCTCATCTATTCCTCGAGCTCCCACATGGCTTCCCCAATGCCACGATGATGCCAAAGAACTTTCACAAGAACCAGGTCTTTCCTTTTTAACTTCTTTACTCTTCTGTCAAGGATCGTCACTGGATCTTCCTCGTAGGTCACATCTTCATCGAGCTCAACCTCAACTGGATGTATCACTATCCCTGTGTTTGGATGACTTTTCTTCAGCATGCTGACATGGAACACCGAATGTAACCTGTGCAACTCTGGTAGAAACTCTAACTTATAAGCTACCTTGCCAACATGTGATATTACCAGGTATGGCCCCATATACCTGGGTGCCAGTTTGCCTTTCTGGCCAAACCTCAGCACACCTTTCCAAGGTGAGACCTTGAGATACACTTTGTCTCCCACCTGGAACTCTAAAGGTCGTCGGAAATTATCTGTGTATGACTTCTGTCTGTCCTGTGCCACTTTCAACTTTTACTATATCACTCTGATCTTCTATGTTGTCTGCTGCACTAACTCATGACCCAAAAGCTGATACTCACTAGACTCATACCAACATAGAGGAGATCTACACTTCCTTCCATATAAAGCCTCATAAGGAGCCATTTCGATGCTCCGCTGGTAACTATTATTGTAGGCGAACTCTTTCAAACTGAGATGTACATCCCAACTGCCTAAGAACTGCAAAACACAAGCTCGGAGAAGATCCTTTAAAGTTTGAATAGTCCTTTCAGACTGCCCATCTGTCTGCGGGTGGAAAGCAGTACTGAACCTCAACTGCATTCCCAATGCCTTGTGCAGTTGTTCCCAAAAACGACTCATGAATTGAGGAACTTTGTTAGAAACTATCGTTGTTGGTACACCGTGCAAATGCACT
Organism: Alisma plantago-aquatica; assembly: GCA_963693085.1. Taxonomy (NCBI): domain Eukaryota; kingdom Viridiplantae; phylum Streptophyta; class Magnoliopsida; order Alismatales; family Alismataceae; genus Alisma; species Alisma plantago-aquatica. The sequence goes on from OY856409.1 coordinate 676,661,770, forward strand.
ATCTCATGCACATATATCCGAGCAAGCTTCTCTGCTGTATACATTGTCTTCACGGGTATGAAATGAGCAGACTTTGTTTATCTATCCACTATCACCCAAATAAAATCATGATTCCTAGTTGTCCTTGGCAGACCAACTACGAAATCCATGGTTGTATGATCCCATTTCCACTGCGGTATCAGCATGGGTTGTAACGTTCCTGCCGGCTTCTGATGCTTAGCCTTAACTTGCTAGCATACCGCACACCTAGCTACAAACTCAACTAAATCTTTCTTTAAACCAGGCCACCAATACAGGTCCTTTAGGTTATGATACATCTTGGTAACACCTGGATGCATAGCATACATTGATGTGTGCACTTTCTCGAGTACTAGCTTTCTTAGATTATCAACATCAGAGACCACCATCCTATCATGAAAACAAACCAATCCATCCTTGGACTCATGGAACCCATTTCGCTTCTCGCTGCCAAACTCTGATCTGATCGACTGAACTAAAGCATCTGTCTGTTGTGCATCCTTGATCTGCTGCCTCAATGTGGGCTTTACTTGCATCTATGCCAATAGTCCTGCCAACAAGGAAACTTCTAACTGTACATTCATCTGCCGCAAAGAGACAAGTATATCCCGACTATGGCAAATCAAGGAACTCAATTGTGCCTTCTTCATAGAGTGAGAAGAAGAAGATTTTCTACTAAGCACATCCATCAGCTACCATGTTCGACTTAACAGGATGATACTCAATGGTGCAATCGTAATCATTGATCAGCTCCATCCAGCGATGCTGTCGCATGTTCAACTCACTCTGTGAAAAGATGTACTTCAGGTTCTTATGATCTGTAAAGATCTGACACACTTCCCCATAAAGATAATGTCTCCAGATCTTTAATGCATGGACCACCGCTGTCAACTCCAAATCATGTGTCAGATAATTCTCCTCATGTTTCTTAAGTTATTGTGAAGCAAAAGAAGCCACATGATCCTCCTGCATCAGCACACATCCTAGGCCTTTCTTGGAAGCATTGCAGAAAACCACATAGCCTTTCCCAGACTCTGGCAGTATCAACACTGGAGAACTAGTCAGCTTCTCCTTCAAGCTTTGTAAAGATTGCTGACAATGATCATCCCAAACAAAGGGTACATCCTTCCTGGTCAATTTTGTCAATGGCAGCACGATCACATAGAAATTTCTTATAAACCTCCGGTAGTATCCTACTAAATCCAGAAAACTATGAACTTCTGTTGGCGTCTTTGGTTGCTCCCAATCTACAACTGACTCCACCTTCTTTGGGTCTACTCTGACTCCTTCTGCAGATATCACATGACCTAAGAAAGTCACTTCTTTCAACCAGAACTCGCACTTGTTAAACTTGGCATACAACTGATATTGGCGAAGAAGAGTCAAAGCTTGTCGAAGATGTTGTTCATGATCTTTACTACCCCGACTATAGATTAAGATGTCATCTATAAAAACTTCAACAAACTGATCTAGAAACTGATGGAACACCCTATTCATCAGATCCATGAAAGTAGCAGGTGCATTGGTTAGCCCAAACAGCATAACCACAAACTCAAAGTGACCATACCTCATCCTAAAAGCTAACTTTGGTATGTCCTCATCCTTAATCCTCAACTGATGATATCCATATCATAGATCAATCTTCAAGAACACTATAGCACCACGCAACTCATCAAATAGATTGTCTATCCTCGGTAGCGGGTACTTGTTTGTTCAACTGTCGATAATCTATGCACAACCACATCGATCCATCCTTCTTCTTTATGAATAGGACCGGAGCACCCCACAGTGATGTGCTCAGCCTGATGAAACCTTTATCCAACAACTCCTGTAACTGCTTCTTCAGTTCTGTCATCTCAGCTGGAGCCATTCTGAATGGTGTCTGGGCAACTGGCTGTGTTCCTGGCACCATATTGACCTCAAAGTCAATCTCTCGAGGTGGGGGGACACCGGGGAACTCATCTAAAAACACATCTACAAACTCTCAGACAACAGGAACCTCCTCAAGGCAAGGACCTTTTGAATTGGTATCCACAATGTGAGCTAGGAACACCTTACATCCTTACCGCAACAACTTCTCTGCCACCATCGCTGACACTAAGCACGTCGGAAGGATCTTTCTATCTCCTTAGAAGATCCGCTTCTTACCACCATCATCAAACACTGTTTGCTTGGAACCACAGTCCAACATAACCTTATACTTCTCTAAGGTATCCATCCCAAGGATCACATCGAATCCATGCATATCAAGTGGTATAAGATCTACTTGTATACTGTGTCCCAAAAAAGATAGAATACAAGATGGACACACTTCTCGAAGCATCGATGAACCATCAAGAGGGGTTTCTAGCAACATGCTATCTCTCTTACAGCTAACATGTAAAAGATAGTTTTCAAGCATAGTTCGTGCGATAAAAGAGTGTATAGCACCCGGGTCAACCTGAATAGATATAAAGCAAGAGGAAGACAAATCAGAATGAAACAACTCCATCTGACCTGCCACAACTCGCGGGTTGACTATCACCTCCGACTGACTCATAGCGTAGAATCGAGTTGTTGCTTACTATCCACGTCCTCTGCTTCCTTGAGCAGACGATCATGCTTGTGACGATTGACTGCATCCTCGCCCTCTGTTACTATTGGGCTTCTGTCTATCTGACCCTTTCTGATTCTACCTCAGCTATTGTGTCACTTTAACATCTCTCTTTGGGCAATTTGACCTCAAGTGCCCAGTCTGTCCACAGTGGTAACATGCCCTGCCTTCTATTTGTGGCCTAGATGGCCAAGTCACTGTTACCAAAGATGTACTATGAGCTTTGGATGGTGAAAATCCACACCCTCTTCCCTTACTCGGAGACCACAGAGATGGTTCACGAGAACTCTGCATCGTGGAAGGTGCCGAATACCTTGGCTTCTTGAAGCCATCAAACCTCTGTCTTTGAAACTGAGCAGGCCTTTTCCTGGCATGGATTCCCTTTTCTCCTTGACAAACCATTCAATCCTGCTGACGGACTCCACGAACGTGGCAAACCACTCCCGATTCTCCAAAGTAGCAGCAGGTGTTGACAACTCAACACTCAAACCTTTGTCAAACCATCTGATCTGCTCATCATCTGTCGTCACCATGTGAGGACAAAACCTCAGCAAGTTCATAAACTTGGCTTCATACTCGATGATGCTCAACGATCCTTGGCACAGACGCTCAAACTGGTTGATCTTCTCATCTAGATATGTCTTCGTGAAGTATCAGCTGACGAACTCCTGTCGTAAAACCTCCCTACAGATCACCTCACCGGGTCACTTCTCCTCCTCGATGGCCTACCAGTGGCCAGTACTACCTTTCAGAAGGTAGACAACGTGCTTTACTTTGTCTAGTTTGGGGATGTCAAGGATCCAGAAGGCCTTCTCGAGACATGTCTGCCATAGATCGGCATCTGTCGGATCAGCCGTTCTAACGTAATCCGAAGCTCTGACTCGGCAAAGCCGCTCAAAGGTCTTCCCAATGCCTGATGATTCACTATGGGGAGCCTGTTCTCTTGGCGGAGGCACTGGCAATCTTTCCACCATGTGATTCATCGTAGCCATCAATTTCCCTGTAAGGTGCTGATAGGCAGGGCTTTCAAGAATGGATGGGTCAAGTTGGGGGACCTCAGGCACCCGATCTTCATGTGCATGCACTCTTGCTCCATCAACTGATGCAGCATCACTGCTCTCGGCAGCATGTTCTTCATGATTTACAGACATTTTTAAGTTTTATCTTCTACTGAGGGCACAAGGTTATTGTAAGAAAATATGGAAAACTCACAAGAACAGACACAAACTAGTCACCTAGGGCTCTGATACCAAACTTAATGTGACATCCTGCTATCATACAGACAATGAGACGTCACGCGAAAATGCGTGGAAACACCATAATCTACATGTTACTGAAAATACAGGTTAATTAAAACCAACTGTGGAAAGAAGATAAAAGAGAACTATTACATTAATATCCTCATCATGTAAGAAAACATATTATATAAATATGCACAAGCATGGATTTATGTCCACAACTTAAAGGAACAAGTTGTCCTTTCAGCACCAAAGTTCGTCACCTATTTATACATACATAACGGGCCACATCAGGCCAACATCAGGATATATAAAATTACAACATCTAGTCATCATGAAACATCATTAAAACACCTCCGAGAACCCAAGAGTATAGGGATGACTCTAGGACTCTACTACAAAACCACCAAAATAGCAGCATGTCCATCTCTTGCTTCTACTTCTCTTCTTCTAACTGCTCGGACTCAACCTCACGACCACCACCACGTCTAGCGCGATCACCTAAAAAGGTTGTAAACCAGAAGGGTGAGACACACAGTCCCAGCGAGCAACATAACTCCCCACCAAAACTATAAAACCTCAGAAGGTTTAAAGAAGATAAAGCAGATAGCTAGTAAAGACATATAATAAGAGCAGCATACTGAGAAAGACATTTATTACCATCAATCTTACCAAGATATCCATGAGACCTATATCCAGATATTTCTTTATGGAACAAGATTGACAAGATAAGATTTATAAGAACTTATCACAAGATATCAAGATTGTATAAGTAACTGTAAGAGATAACTGGATCATCTACATAAGCAAGGCCTCAACCAATGTCCTGTTTTTGATCTAAGCTGTATATACTATTCGACTGGATTACATTATATTATGCCCTGAGGAAGTGAGTTGTCCCTGCTCAAATCCAACCTTCGGCTGCGAAGCCCAAAAATCGGTGCCATACAAGGTCAATGGGAGAGCCGGACTCCATGACTTCACCTCCTCGTGGTCAGTGCATGAAAACCAAAGTAGGACCATAGTATCATGCTTATATGGCCTCAACCTTAGGGTCAGCTCTGCAAGCTACCCATATCTCTAGCTCACCTTGACACAGGTGCTAGTATACTTTTGAGCCACGGGCCTGATCACCGTGCTCTTGAGCCATGAACGTATTCATGCTCTAACTCATTGAGTCATGGGCATGTTCACCATGCTCTTTACCATACAGAGTCTACAACCGTAGTTGTACTCTAATCCTCCTATTTTTGGCTAGGAGAAAATCCCACATATTCAACAATATGCGCTCCAGATAATCCCGCAGAATAAACCTATTTTACCATCACCAAATTCTGACAATGATGGATCTATGGCCAGGGCAAACTACATGATAGGTTCTACTGTAATTAATTAGTATATTTTAAGTGAGTTGTTGAGGCAACCAAGTTATACAACATCGAGTTACATTAATATTATCACTATCATGGGATCTCAATTCCTCCTCACAGATTGCTACTGCCTCTCAAGGCATCAACATCCTGCATCAACATCCTGGGATAGAAATCCCTTATCTCATCATCATAGGATAAGACCTCAACTAGGCACTCATCCTTTATCAAGTCCTCAGACCTATCTCATCATACTGGTGATGCATGTTATCTGATCAACAAGAATTATTATCATTTAGTGTTATTAAAAGCGCATATACCTCATAGCTCTTACCTAGCTATGAATCCATTTAATATACCTCCATGGTTAGTATACATATCACGAGAGATAACTTAAATCACTGAACATAGATCTTTATGATGATCATGCTATCATGTTTGGAATGACATCCATGATTATATGAAGCATAAGTTGTATCAATCATATTATTGTTATGAAACCATGAGCATACACTATGCCCTATTCTTGGGAACATAACCATGTATCTTATCATCTTATGTAGCAGAATCTTAGATTCTCAACATACCTTGGTTCACGACCTACCATCATATCCCATTACTAACATAGATGTGGGTTTAAGGTGATTAATCCATTTATTAGGATTTCCAGGTTAAACATAACCTTCACCAAAGATACCAACTTCCCTCACTATAAGTGTGGCGGGTAGCGCCACCCTCACCAAAAGAATAGCGGGCAAGATCTTATCCCTCATAATAGCCTATCGGATAGGGTTTTCAAACCCTAAAGCACTTATGTCACCATATCGGCCATCAAAACTTCACCCTATCGTGCACTAGAGAGCAACTAGCACTGAGTTTTGTCGTGCAACTTGTATAAGAGGTGTGTATCGTGCACAAGCAACTAGGGTATCATAACTTATCCTATCGACCAAGAACCCCATCATTTACTAGGGTTAGGGTTTCTATCGGCCAACCCTCTCAACAAGGATCATATAGACCAGGAGCATGGCACCCAAGACACCCTATCACCCAACCTTCAAACCATGTCGTCCAAGGGACCCTCATGTCGGCCAAGGCACTCTATCGCCCAAAGAATCATGTCATCCATGGGCAAGGTGGCCACTAAGGCATCATATCATCTAACTCAACTTAGGGTGTGTCGTGCAAACACAAACCCCAAGCCTGACACAAGGTTTACCCATCTTACTCATATCGTTCATGGAAGAGGCTAGGGTTTCACCCACCTACAACACAAAATACTAAGGCACCACAAGAAGGCCTATCATCCAACTAAATCAAGAACCTTATATCAGCCACCACTAAGGCACCTATTAGGGTTTCATCATGTAAACTCCATGTCGGGCAACTCAAGACCAAACCATGTCGACCATAACAGAGATAACTTACTAGCCACCATGTCGACCAAGGGGACATCTAAAGCACGGGATCATCTCGACCAAAGCATATCGTCCAAGGATACTAACAAGGTGAAAGGGGTCATATCGGGCGCAAAGCCTAACAGGGCTCAACTCAACATATCGGCCAAGCTAAAACCCACAAAAGGGTGTATCATGCAAGGGTACAAGAACCTCACCAAGATGGTCATGTTCAACCTCATACTCTTTAGCAACAAACCCTAATTGATCAAGATAGTTGGCTCACCTCTCAATAACCAAGTGAGAGGGATTTTTCACAACCTCCATCACAAATCGGGAACATGATGGATCATCTCCAACTTAGGTCATCACTCATCCAAAGGCTCACCTCTCAAATCCATGGTGAGAGGAGGGTGTTGCCCAAGCAACTAGAGCATAGACTCACCTCTCAATGACTAAGGAAGAGAGGGGTTTTTCCTACACCACTAGAGCTCAAACTCTTTTCTCAAAACCAAGGAGAGAAAAGGGTATTACCCAAAAGGAAACCCTAATTTATGGGTTCGGCCAAATAGGTCCAAAGGTACACAAGAAACAACATCATCAACAACATGATCACTATGTCCACAAGATTAAACGTACATGCTAGAGCAAGAAACATATCTAACAACATGCATGGCCGATCATGATAATATATGAACATGCAACATAAAAGAAGGTAGCGTTAGGGTTACAAGTTATATAACCCGCCTTAAGCAAGCTCCAAAGCTCCAAGCTTAAAGCTCCTTGCTCCAAGGCACACCACCTATGGTTCTGCCACCAAGCTAGAGGAAGAAGAAGAGAACTCCTTCAAAGGGATTGGCCACCAAGCACACCAAGGGAAGGTGCATCATGCACCAAGGAAGAGGGAGGCAACAAAGAACTAAAGGGATCCTAAGCAAGTGAAAGGGAAGGTATATATATAAGAGGATGAAGGGGGAACCAAGGCAAGGTGTCATCCCACTTAGAGGCACTTGTCCATGGGAAATGCCACCTTCTCATCTCGCCACATCCACATGTCTAAGTCATTTGCCACATGCAAGCATCAAGCACCAAGTGTCCACAAGGGGGTGACACAAATGATGCTAAGAGTGAAGATGGTCATAGGCCAATACATCCTCTTGGGTGATACACACATGCCCGACACAAGCCATGGCCGACACACACTAGGCCGACACAAGCACCCAACACTCCCTTGCCCGATACAAGGCCCGTCAAGTCAAGACAAAGCCCAAAAAAGGCAAAATAAGGCACAAGGATACTCAAGCAACGAGCCCAACCCGTCCTCTCCACACTAGAGGATGCAAGGAGAGAGAGAAACATCTCTCAAAGTGACAAACTTGCTCATCAACCCGAAACTTGGGTTATTTGCAAATAGCACCTCCAACTCTCAACAAAGCACAAACAAACCCTAATCACCACTTGAGGTGATTAGCAAGCAACTAAACACCAGGGTTAGGCAAAGAAAATAGGATAAGACCAAAAAGGAGGTCAGGGTCCTTACAAGTCATAAACCCGTGTGCCAACACGTGCTATTACCGGGTATGGCCCCATATACCTGGGTGCGAGTTTGCCTTTCCGGCCAAACCTCAGCACGCCTTTCCAAGGTGAGACCTTGAGATACACTTTGTCTCCCACCTAGAACTCTAAAGGTCGTCGATGATTATTTGCGTACAACTTCTGTCTGTCTTGTGCCACTTTCAACTTTTGTTGTATCACTCTGATCTTCTCTGCTGTCTGCTGCACTAACTCAGGACCCAAAAGATGATACTCACCAGACTCATACCAACATAAAGGAGATCTGCACTTCCTGCCATATAGAGTCTCATAAGGAGCCATGTTGATGCTCCGCTGGTAACTATTGTTGTAGGTGAACTCTATCAAACTGAGATGTACATCCCAACTGCCTAAGAACTACAAAACACAAGCTTGGAGAAGATCCTCTAAAGTCTGAATAGTCCTTTCAGACTTCCCATCTGTCTGTGAGTGGAAAATAGTACTAAACCTCAAGTGTGTTCCCAATGATTTATACAGTTGTTCCCAAAAATGACTCGTGAACTGGGGACCTCTATTGAAAACTATCGTTGTTGGTACACTGTGAAAATGCACTATCTCATACACATATATCTGAGCAAGCTTCTCTGTATATATCTGAGCAAGCTTCTCTGTTGTATATGTTGTCTTCACGGGTATGAAATGAGCAGACTTTGTCAATCTATCCACTATCACCCAAATGGAATCATGATTCCTAGTTGTCCTTGGCAGACCAACTATGAAATCCATGGTTATATGATCCCATTTCCACTACGGTATCGACATGGGTTGTAACGTTCCTGTCGGCTTCTGATGCTCAGCCATAACTTGCTAGCATACCACACACCTAGCCACAAACTCGGCTACATCCTTCTTTAAACTAGGCCACCAATACAGGTCCTTTAGGTTATGATACATATTGGTAACACCTGGATGCATAGCATACATTGATGTGTGTGCTTCCTTGAGCACCATCTTTCTTAGATTATCAACATCAGAGACCACCATCCTATCACGATAACAAACTAGTCCATCCTTGGACTCATGGAACCTATCACGCTTCTCGCTGCCAAACTCTAATCTGATCGACTGAACTGAAGCATCTGTCTGTTGTGCATCCTTGATCTGCTTCCTCAATGTGGGCTTTACTTGCATCTGTGCCAATAGTCCTGCCAACAAGGAAACTTCTAACTGTACATTCATCTTCCGCAAAGAGACAAGCATATCCCGCCTATGGCATATTAAGGAACTCAACTGTGCCTTCTTCATAGAGCGAGAAGAAGAAGACTTTATGCTAAGCGCATCATCTACCACGTTCACCTTACCAGGATGATACTCAATGGTAAAATCATAATCATTGATCAACTCCATCCAGCGACGTTGTCGCATGTTCAGCTCACTCTGCGAAAAGATGTACTTCAAGTTCTTATGATCTGTAAAGATCTGACACACTTCCCCATAAAGATAATGTCTCCAGATCTTTAACGCATGGACCACTGCTGCCAGCTCCAAATCATGTGTCAGATAATTCTCCTAATGTTTTTTAAGCTATCGTGAAGCAAAAGAAACCACATGATCCTCCTACATCAGCACACATCCTAGGCCTTTCTTGGAAGAATCACTGGAAACCACATAGCCTTTCCCAGGCTCTGGTAGTACCAACACTAGAGCACTAGTCAGCTTCTCCTTCAAGATTTGTAAATCTTGCTGACAACGATCATCCCAAACAAAGGGTACATCCTTCCTGGTCAATTTTGTCAATGGGAAAACGATCGCACTGAATTTCTTATAAACCTCTGGTAGTATCCCACTAAACCCAGAAAACTACGAACTTCTATTGGTGTCTTTGGTTGCTCCCAATATGCAACTGACTCCACCTTCTTTGGGTCTATTCTGAGTCCTTCTACAGATATCACATGACCCAAGAAAGTCACTTCTTTCAACCAGAACTCGCACTTGCTGAACTTGGCATACTACTGATGTTGGCAAAGAAGAGTCAAAGCTTGTCGAAGATGTTGTTCATGCTCTTGACTATCCCAACTATAGATCAAGATATCATCTATAAACACTTCAACAAACTGATCTAGAAACGGATGAAACACCATGTTCATCAGATCGATGAAAGTAGTAGGTGCATTGGTTAGCCCAAATGGCATAACCACAAACTCAAAGTGACCATACCTTGTCCTAAAATCTGACTTTGGTATGTCCTCATCTGTAATCCTCAACTGATGATATCCAGATCGTAGATCAATCTTCGAGAACACTGTAGCACCACACAACTGATCAAACTGATCGTCTATCCTCGGCAGCGGGAACTTCTTCTCGATCGTAACTTTGTTCAACTGCCAGTAATCTATGAACAACTGCATCGATCCATCCTTCTACTTTACGAACAGGACCGGAGCACCCCACGGCGATGTGCTTGGCATGATGAAACCTTTATCCAACAACTCCTGTAACTACTTCTTCCGTTCTTCCATCTCGGCTGAAGCCAATCTGTACGGTGTCTGGGCAACTAGATGTGTTCCTGGCACTAGATTGACCTCAAAGTCAATCTCTCGAGGTGGGGGGACACTGGGGAACTCATCGGGAAACACATATGCAAACTCTCAGACAACATGAACCTCCTCAAGGCTAGGACCTTTTGCCTTGGTATCCACAATGTGAGCTAGGAATGCCTTACATCCTTGTTGCAACAACTTCTCTGCCACCATCGCTGACACTAAGCACGTCGGAAGGATCTTTCTATCTCCTTAGAAGATCCACTTCTTACCACTGTCATCAAACACTGTTTGCTTGGAACCACAGTCCAACATAACCTTATACTTCTCTAAGGTATCCATCCCAAGGATCACATCAAATCCATTCATATCAAGTGGTATAAGATCCACTTGTATACTGTGTCCCGAAAAAGATAGAACACAAGATGGACACACTTCTCGAAGCATCGATGAACCATCAAGAGGGGTTTCTAGAAATAGGGTATCTCTCTTATAGCTAACAAGTAAAAGATAGTTTTCAAGCATAGTTCGTGCGATAAAAGACTGTGTAGTACCTGGGTCAACCAGAATAGATATAAAGAAAGAAGAAGACAAATTAAAATGAAATAAATCCATCTGACCTGCCATGACTCGCAGGTTGACTACCAACTCCGGCTGACTCATAGCGTAGAATCGAGCCGTTGATTGCTGTCCACGTCCTCTTCTTCCTTGAGAAGACAATCCTACTTGTGATGTTTGACCGCATCCTCACCATCTGCTACTGCTGGGCTACTATCTATCTGACCCTTCTGATTCTGCCTCAGTTGTTGTGTCACTTTAACATCTCTCTTTGGGCAGTTTGACCTCAAGTGCCCAGTTTGTCCATAGTGGTAACATGACCTGCCTTTTATCTGCGGCCTAGATGGCCCTGTCACTATTACCAAAGCTGTACTATGAGCTTTGGATGGTGAAAATCCACACTCTCTTCCCTTACTCGGAGACCACAGAGATGGTGCTCGAGAACTCTACATCGCGTAAGGTGTCGAATACCTTGGCTTCTTGAATCCATCAAACCTCTATCTTTGAAACTGAACAAGCCTTTTCCTGGTCATGGATTCCCTTTTCTCCCTGAAAGACCATTCAATCCAGCGGACGGACTCCACGAACGTGGCAAACCACTCCCGATTCTCCAAAGCAGCAGCAGGTGTTGACAACTCAGCACTCAAACTCTTCTCAAACTGTCTGATTCGCTCATTATCTATCGCCACCATGTAAGGACAAAACCTCAGCAAGTCCATAAACTTGGCTTCATACTCGGTGATGCTCAACTATACTTGGCATAGATGCTCAAACTAGTTGATCTTCTCATCTAGATATGTCTTCAGGAAGTATCGGCTGACGAACTCCCGTCAAAAAACCTCCCAACAGATCACCTCACCGGGTCGCTTCTCCTCCTCAATGGCCCACCATTGTCCATCACTACCTTTCAGAAGGTAGACAACATGCTTTACTTTGTCTGCTTCGGGGATGTCGAGGATCCGAAAGGCCTTCTCGAGACCTGTCAGCCACAGATCGGCATCTGCCAGATCAGCCATTCCAATGTAATCCAAAGCTCTGAATCGGCGAAGCTGCTCAAAGGTCTTCCAAATGCCTGATGATTCACCATGGGGAGCCTGTGCTCTTGGAAGAGGCACTGGCACTCTTTCCACCATGTGATTCATCATAGCCATCAACTGCCCCATAAGGTGCTGATAGGAAGGGCTTTCAAGAATGGTTGGGTCAAGTTGGGGGACCTCAGGCACCCAGTCTTCATGTGCATGCACTCTTGCTCCATCAACTGATACAGCATCGCTGCTCTCGGAATCATGTTCATCATGGTTTCCAGACATCTTTAAGCTTTATCTTCTGCTGAGGGCAGAAGGTTATTGTAAGAAAATTTGGAAAACTCACAAGAATAAACACAACCTAGTCCTAGATCCCTGTAGACTCAGTGAACTTAGGGCTCTAATACCAAACTTAATGTGACATGCCGTTATCATACAGACCACAAGACGTCACGCGAAAATGTGCGGAAGCACCATAATCTACATGTTACCGAAAACACGGGTTAATTAAAACTGATTGCAGAAAGTAGATAAAAGAGAACTATTACATTTAGATCCTCATCCAACAAGGAAACATGTTATATAAATATGCACAAGCATGGATTTATGTCCACATCTTAAAGGAACAAGCTATCCTATCAGTACCAGAGTTCATCACATGTTTATACATACATAACGGGCCACATCAGGCTAGCATCAGGATATATAAAATTACAACATCTAGTCATCATGAAACATCGTTAAAACACCTTTGAGAACCTGAGAGTACAGGGATGTCTCTAGGACTCTACTACAAAACCACCAAAACAACAACATGTCCATCTCTTGCCTTCTACTGCTCTTCTTCTTGCTGCTCGGCCGCAACCTCACGACCACCACCATGTCTAGAGTGATCACCTAAAAAGGTTGTAAACCAGCGGGGTGAGACAGACAGTCCCAGCGAGCAACATAACTCCCCGCCGAAACTATAAAACCTCAGAAGGTTTAAAGCAGATAAAGCAGATAGCTGGTAAAGACATATAATAAGAGCAACATACTGAGCAAGACTATTATTACCATCAATCTTACCAAGATATCCATGAGACCTATATCCAGATATTTCTTTATGAAACATGATTGATAAGATAAGATTTATAAGAACTTATCACAATATATCAAGATCATATAAGTAATTGTAAGAGATAACTGGATTATCTACATAAGCAACGCCTCAACCAATGTCCCGTGTTTTGCTCTAAGTAGTATATACTATTCGGCTAGATTACATTTTATTATGTCTTGAGGAAGTCAGTTGTCCCAGCTCAAATTCAACCTTTGGCTACAAAGCCAAAAACCGGTGCCATACAAGGTCAATGGGAGAGCCGAACTCCATGACCTCACCTCCTTGTGGTCAGTGCATGAAAACCAAAGCAGGACCGCAGTCACATGCTTATATGGCCTCAGCCTTAGGGTAAGCTCCGCAAGCTACCCATATCTCTAGCTCACTTTGACACATGTGCTAGTATACTTTTGAGCCACGGGCCTGATCACCGTGCTCTTGAGCCATGAACGCATTCATGTTCTAACTCATTGAGTCATGGGCCTATTCACCATGGTCTTTACCATAAAGAGCCTAAAACCATAGTTGTACTCTAATCCTCCTATTTTTGTCTAGGAGGAAACCGTACATATTCAACAATATGTGCTCCAGGTAATCCCACAGGACAAACCTATTTCACCATCACCAAATTCTGAGGATGATGGATCTATGGCCAGGGCAAACTACATGATATGTTCTATTGTAATTAATTAGTATATTTTAAGTGAGTTGTTGAGGCAACCAAGTTATACAACATTGAGTTACATTAATATTCTCACTATCATGGGATCTCAATCCCACCTCACATATTGCTACTGCCTCTCAAGGCATCAAAATCCTACATCAACATCCTTGGATAGAAATCCCTTATCTCATCATCATAGGATAACACCTCAACTAGGCACTCAACCTTTATCAGGTCCTTAGACCTATCTCATCATACTGGTGATGCATGTTATCTCATCAACAAGGATTATTATCATTTAGTGTTATTCAAAGCACATATACCTCATAGCTCTTACCTGGCTATGAATCCATTTAATATACCTACATGGTTAGCATACATATCAAGAGAGATAACTTAAATCACTGAACATAGATCTTTATGATGATCATGCTATCATGTTTGGAATGACATCCATGATTATATGAAGCATAAGTTGTATCAATCATATTATTGTTATCAAACCATGAGCATACACTATGCCCTATTCTTGTGAACATAACCGTGTATCTTATCATCTTATGTAGCAGCATCTTAGATTCCCAACATACCCTGGTTCACAACCTACCATCATATCCCATTACTAACATAGATGCATGTTTAAGGTGATTAATCCATTTATAAGGATTTCCGAGTTAAACGTAACCTTCACCAAAGATTCCAACTCCCCTCACTAAAAGTGTGGCGGGTAGCGCCACCCTCACCAAAAGAATAGCGGGCAAGATCTTATCCCTCATAATAGCCTATTATCTAGGGTTTTCAAACCCTAAAGGACTTAGGTCACCATATTGGCCATCAACACTTCACCCTATCATGCACTAGAGAGCAACTGACACTGAGTTGTGTCATGCAGCTTGTACTAGAGGTGTGTATCATGCACAAGCATCTAGGGTATCATAACTTATCCTATCGACCAAGAACCCTATCATTTACTAGGGTTAGGGTTTCTATCAGACAACCCTCTCAACAAGGATCATATAGACCAAGAGCATGGCACCTAAGACACCCTATCGCCCAACCATCAAACCATGTCATCCAAGGGACCCTCATGTCGGCCAAGGCACTCTATCCCCCAAAGCATCATGTCATCCATGGGCAAGGTGGCCACTAAGACATCATATCGGCTAACTCAACTTACGGTGTGTCATGCAAACACAAACCCCAAGCCCGACACAAGGTTTACCCATCTTACTCAGATCGTTCAAGGAAGAGGCTAGGGTTTTGCCCACCTACAACACACAATTAGAAGGAACCACAAGAATGCCTATCATCCAATTAGGTCAAGCACCTTATATCGGCCGCCACTAAGGAACCTATTAGGGTTTCATAATGTAAACTCCATGCCGGGCAACTCAAGACCAAACCATGTCACCCATAATAGAGATAACTTACCATCCACCATGTTGACCAAGGGGACATCTAAAGCAAGGGATCATCTCAGCCAAAGCATATCGTCCAAGGATACTAACAAGGTGAAAGGGGTAATATCGGGCACAAAGCCTAACAGGGCTCAACTCAACATATCGGCCAAGCTAAAACCCACAAAAGGGTGCATCATGCAAGGGTACAAGATCCTCACCAAGATGGTCATCTTCAATCTCAAACTCTTTAGAAACAAACCCTAATTGATCAGGATAGTTGGCTCACCTCTCAATAACCAAGTGACAGGGGTTTTGCACAACCTCCATCACAAATCGATCAACATGATGGATCATCTCCAACTTAGGACATCACTCATCCAAAGGCTCACCTCTCAAATCCATGGTGAGAGGAGGGTGTTGCCCAAGCAACTAGAACATAGACTCACCTCTCAATGACTAAGGAAGAGAGGGGTTTTGCCTACACCACTAGAGCTCAAAATCACTTCTCAAAACCAAGGAGAGAAAGGGGTATTGCCCAAAAGAAAACCCTAATATATGGGTTGCCAACTAGGTCCAAAGGTACACATGAAACAACAACATCATCAACAACATGCTCACTATGTCCACAAGATTAAAAGTACATTCTAGAGAAAGAAACATATCTAACAACATGCATGGCCGATCATGATCATATATGAACGTGCAACATAAACGAAGGTAGTATAGTTAGGGTTAGAAGTTATATAACCTGACTTAAGCAAGCTCCTCAAGCTCCAAAGCTCCAAGCTTTAAGCTCCTAGCTCCAAGGCACACCACCTATGGTTTGGCCACCAAGCTAGAGGAAGAAGAAGAGAACTCCTTCAAAGGGATCAGCCACCATGAACACCAAGGGAAGGTGTATTGTACAACAAGGAAGAGGGAGGCAAAAAAGAACTAAAGGGATCCTAAGCAAGTGAAAGGGAAGGTATATATAGAAGAGGATGAAGGGGGAACCAAGACAAGGTGTTGTCCCACTTAGGGGCACTTGTCCATGGGCAATTCCACCTTCTCATCTCACCACATCCACACGTCCAAGGCTTTGCCATATGCAAGCATCAAGAACCACGTGTCCACAAGGGGGTGACACAAACGATGTTAAGAGTCAAAGATGGTCATAGGTTGATACATCCTCTTAGGCGATACACTCATGCCCAACACAAGCCATGGCCGATACACACTAGGCCGACACAAGCACCCAACACTCCCTTGCTCGATACAAGGCCCATCAAGGCAAGACAAAGCCCAAACAAGGCAAAACAAGGCCCAAGGCTACTCAAGCAATGAGCCCAACCCATCCTCTCCACACTAGAGGATGCAAGGAGAGAGAGAAACATCTCTCAAAGTGACAAACTTGCTGTCACGGAACCGGAATCCCAGTCCCATGAAACAAACATATACCAAAGGCGAAATGCGGAAGCGTAAAGCTTAGCAGACATGAACAGATAACAAGATACAAGCACCAACATAATCTCAACAATCAACAAGATATATTAAGCAACATTATTATATTACACAGATTGAGTTACACATTCAAGAGTCACTTTATACAAGTCTGCTCATGTATACTATATCTGGATCTTACAACAAGTACACCTAGCATAGCTCACCAAGCCCATCAACCTTCTAGCCATCTCTGAACCTAAAAACAACATACGAGAAATGGGTCAACACACGAGGTGTTGAGTATGGGGCCGAAAGATACACATATATATAAGCTTTGCATAATTTTGAAAACATTTCAAGATTAAACGAACAAGAATAAACATGTTAATTGTTTAACAAATGCGAAACCATATTTTATGTCATTTCACTCCATTATACCAACAATATCAAACATGTTTAAGGCCTTTGACCATCTTCCCGTCGGAAGGGTCCGTAAGGGTGCTCAAGCTTAGCTAACCCTTTTATACAAGAGGGACCTCAAGGTCATAACCAAGAGCCCTTTATCAACAATATTATAATGGAGTTCCATATATATATGTGTTCAAGTTATAAAACTGACGAGGCAAACATCGAGTAATACATAGCAATACTACATAGAAA
Source organism: Alisma plantago-aquatica (assembly GCA_963693085.1). Lineage (NCBI taxonomy): Eukaryota > Viridiplantae > Streptophyta > Magnoliopsida > Alismatales > Alismataceae > Alisma > Alisma plantago-aquatica. The sequence continues at coordinate 676,679,287 of OY856409.1, forward strand.
TATTTGAGAAAATAGACAAACAAGCATATAATATATGTCTTTTCAAGAAAGAAAGCGGTAGTCATATAACTAGATAAGGCCCATACCTTATTCAGAGATTTCATAACGTAACACATCCATTACCATCTAGCCACATGCCAAACCTGATTAAGAATAAGATTACATATATGCATTAGCTTCTCATCATTAACCCTAATTAGGTGCATTTTAGGGTTTTGGCCAAGTTGGTTTCAAGGTTGGTTATTAGTTCATTATATGATATCGTACTGGTCTAGAGTTCATCATAAGAGTGTGGTTCAAGTTTCATATTATTTTGAGGTTTCATGCGGACATTACAAGATTTAGGACACTTATGCTCAAATTATGCCACGAAACACATAATAGTGTAACTAAGGTCATGATCATCAAGATAGGAGAACCCATCATCAAACACGGTTTATATCATCAACATTAGGTCATAAGAAACATATTCCAGAATAGGTGTATGTCCATTAGAAGCAAGATTAGAAATCTAGGCAAAGTTCAACATTATAGTCCAAAGTAGGTACATATGTACAATTGAGGTCATTTATGAGAAAGAATAGAGATAGAAGCATCTTCATTAGGGCTACAAAGAAAATTAGAGTTATTGATTTGATGATTACGGATGCAAGATTACATAAAAGATTTCAACTTTATAATGGATGTGCATGTAACATGGTCAAAGAAGGTTAAAATTCGTATTTTAGCCAATCAGTAGAATTAAAATAGGACTCAGGGTCTGAAAATATTCCTAGGTTGTAGATCTTTTCGAAAGGATCAATTTGATATATAATTTTGCATTATTTGGCCAAGGGGTGAGGGACTTATGCATTTTAGAAGGTTGTCATCCAAACTATAGGGAAGGAACATGACATTACCATGATATCATTCACTGATGGATTCCTACCATCGGATCGGCGCCCACCAGTGTCCATTCATCCAGCTGCTCACAGTGCGCATACCCACTAGCACTGGCTGGGACCCAGCACCCAAAGTAGCGACCGCAGTCAACTGAGGACCAAGACTGATCAGAAGAAAAAGGGGATGCGAGAGGGGGAGTATTCGTCGGATTGGTATCCAACGACAGCGACTTCATCATCAACCCAGCTTCAGGGTCGTGGCTTCCTGGGCAGCACGTAGCATGAGTATGGCTCGTCGGAGATTGGGTGTGGGGCAGAGAAAGAAGGGAAAGGCCACCAAAGTCTGCCGCCCACACCGAGGGGAGGTGGGCGGACTCCTTCCCGCTGTCAGTTCTTCCTACAGATGTGAGGAGGAGAGACGCCCAAAGCGAGTTCCCTGGCGGCGCCGTGAACAAGGGGAAGAGGAGAAGAGCTGCTGGTGGCACCCTAGGACACAAAAAGGATAGGAAAAAGAGGCAAACGAATCGCAGAAGGTCTCACGCTTTAAATCTTAGGCAAAAAGGCATGGGAGGGGGGTGATTTTCTGAGCAAACACAGGCTCAACGCCACCATCGCTGAACCACAGTACAGGTGAGGATGGATCCACCGCCATTAGATCCTGGACTGATCCGATCCAATGATCAAAAGGAACAGTGTGCTAGGGTTTTCAAGAGTGGGGGTGGCGACTGGGTCGTGCCCCCTCCCCTTTTTGGCCCATTAAGGCCTAAAACAAGCTAGATCGAAGTAATTCATGTGAAATTTGAGCTGATTTTAAAAAGCCATATCTTGGGCTACAAATGTCTGATTGACATGATTCTTCTACTGTTGGAAATCTGATTGAAAGATATATAATATGAAAATATATAATAGACTAAAAATATTGCAATTATTAGGTTCCATTATACTTGTAATGTGGTGATCCATTAAAGTGTGAATTATAGTTCAATACTCACGTCAAAGTCACATAATGTGCTAATGATTATTGAGGTCACTGAATTAGGTCATCCTCACATTCATACTATAGATTTGACATTTGATTGAGTAAGAGACAGTTGGATGAGAGAGAAAAGTCAGGTTATCACACTTGCTCATCAACCCTAAATTTGGGTTATTTGCAAGTAGCACCTCCAACTCTCAAAAAAGCACAAACAAACCCTAATCACCACTTGAGGTGATTAGAAAGCAAATAAACACCAGGGTTTGGCAAAGAAAATAGGATAAGCCCAAAATGGAGGTCAGGGTCCTTACAAGTATGTTTCCTCTCTTAAAGTTCTCAATGCTAAACCTTTTCAGCACTTTGTCAATGTATGTGCGTTAGCTTAGGCCAAGAAGCCTTCTAGATATGTCGCTATAGATTTTGATTCCTAAGATATAGGATGCTTCACCTAAATCCTACATAGAGAATGTACTTCCCAGCCATGTTTTTACCATTTGTAAGGTAGATATGTCACTACTTGTCAATAGTTTCATCTACATACAATATGAGGAATACAATAATACTCCTGCCAACCTTCTTTTAACACATGGTTCATCTTCATCTTGACTAAAGCTAAACTCTTTGATTGATTTGTCAAATCGAAGATTCCATCTCTAAGATGCTTGTTTCAATCCATAGTTTGAACTTTGTAGCTTATAAAGTTTATAGGCTTCTTCTTTTTTAGAAAACTCTCATTTTCATCCTTAAGGAGATTCTTGTTAAGGAATGTGATTTTAACATCCATCTACCAGATAGCATAGTCATAATAAGTTGCAATGGAAAGCATGATCCTAATGGACTTAACCATGACAAGTGGAGAAGAGGTTTTGTCATATTCAACACATTGAACTTGTCTGAAACCCTTTGCAACCAATCAACCTTTATAGGCTAGTGCATTACCATCCATGTCAATCTTATTGAAGACCCACTTACACCGTATGGGTTTTACCCCTCAGATTGGATCCACCAACGTTCATACCTTGTTGGTGAATGTGGATTCCATCTCATATCTCATGGCATCAAGACACTTCTCGAACTCAGGTCCCTCAATAGCTTCTAGGTAGGTTTTTTTCTCATCATCTATGACCAACTCATCGCCTTGTTGTGTCACAATATAACCAAATCTTTCAGACTCAAGTTGTGTCCTTCCAAATCTACAAAGTTCAAGTGTTATAGGAGGAACTTGAGATTCCACAATAGTTTATGACTCGCCATTTTCCTTTTGTACCTCTATAGGTTCAAGGTTTTCTTGTTGGTCCTGAACCTCTTCAAATTCTACTTTCCTCCGGTTGATTCCTTTATAAATAAATTTCTTTTCTAGGAATACAACATCCTTGTCAATAAACACTTTTTTTTTTCAGATGGAGTATAGAATAAGTATCCATTAGTTTTCTTAGGATATCCAACAAAATAACATTTACATGATTTGGGTCCAAGATTTTTAGGAAATTACCTTATCACATGAGCTTCACAACCCAAAATCTTCATAAAAGACACGTTGGGATGTTTCCTATATAATATCTCATATGGTGTCTTTTGAAATGATTTATATGGTATGTGGTTAAGTATAAATGTTGCAGTTTCTAGAGCATATCCCAAGAAGGAAGTCGGAAGACTAGAAAACTCATAATTGACTGCACTGTATCTAGTAATGTGTGGTTCCTTCTTTTTAAAACACCATTATGTTTTGGTGTTTCAGGTGGGGTCCATTCCGATATGATACCACAATCTCGCAAAAGATCGTCAAACTGACGACTTAAATATACTCTGCCAAAATAAGATCAAAGTGTTTTAATACTTTTACCAAGTTGGATTTGTACTTCATTCATCAAATCCCTAAACTTTTTAGTGGTTTCTGACTATTGCTTCATTAAGTACACATAGTCATACCTACTGAGGTCATCAGTAAAGGGAATCAAGTACTAATAACAACCTCTAGCATATGTGCTAAATGGTCCACATACATCAATATGTATGAATCTGAATAGATCACCCGTTATCTCAATATTTCCAGTGAAAGGAGTCTTTATCATGTTATCCAATAACAAAGATTCACATGTCTCTATTGATTCAAAGTCAAAAGTGTCTAGATATCCATCTTCATGGAGCCTAGAAATGTGTTTCTCATTAATGTGTTATAGACAATAATGCCAAATGTATGTTTGGTTTCAGTTATCAAGTTTTAAAATTTTGGTATTTATGTTATAAACTTGTTTTCGTAGATCGAATAAGTAAAGACCATTAGACTTTGGGGAACTGTCATAAAAGATCTCATCTTTAGAAATAGCAAATTGAACATTCTTAATATAAAATTCAAATCCATTCTTGTCCATACAAGATACAAAAATGGTGTTTCTATTAATAGTATGTACATAATAGCAGTTATCTAACTCTATTACAAGCCCATTGGGCATAGATAAATGATAGGTTCCAACTACAGTGGCAGCAACCTTTTTTCCATTCACAACATGCAGTTTGCCTTGTCCTTTCTTAAAGGTGTACTTCTTTTTAGATCTTGCATATTAGAATATATGCGAGATCTACATCTGATATCTGGTACCCAAGATGAAGAAGTAGAGATAGTTATCTCAATAACATATATACCTAAAGTGGATATCTCTACCTCCTACTTCTTCTTCCTTAGTTCATCGAGGTAAAAAGAATAATTCCTTTCCTAGTGTCCAGCTTGGTCACAGTGGTAACAATTTCCTTTCATATTCCCCCCTCCCTTTGCTTTAAGTGCAGAAGACTTGGGTTTTTAGCTAGCTTTAGAATTCTTCTTATCCTTGCTTTTCCCTTGTACTATCCTTTTTTTTCCAACCATCATCATGGATTTGGGTTTGTCCTTCTTCATTTGTGATTCGGCAGTTCTCAACATGCCAAGCAATTTTGACAATGGGTTATCAAAAATTTTCATATTCTAGTTCATGACAAATTGACATCAGACACTTGATATATATGACATCTTCAGAATGCTTCTTGTAAACATCTCGTTCAGCCTTAGGCACAGTGGGAGCAGGTTCATCTATCTCCAGTGTCTCCAAGACTTAGAGCTAGTGCTGTTGAGTGGGAATGATTCTCAATGTTCTGAACCAGTCATGGAAGTTATTCTCATTCAACTTTTCCTTCACATGGAATGACCGCAAAGAAAATGTGTTGTTACTTGCTATTTTTTTAGAAAAGAAATTTGCATTTTTTTTCAAAACCCTTTTGATTTTATTTGATTAAATGAAAATTTCAACAATATTAATTAGGCATTTAATTAATTACTGCTCCCACAATTTTTTACAAATTGGTAGCCCTCACTATCAATTGGAAAGATTACACCAGACAAACTTTTAGTGAGCCAGACCCAAAATAATTAATTTATTACCTAGCTAACGTTAGCATCAATAACCAACAATTTCGGTACGCAACATTTTCCAATTACATCTCATACTATTCCTAGATAGATGGTATGCATAGATACTTATCATATTACATATGTATGCTTCTAGGCACTTAATCTCATCAAGGTTACCTAGTTAAGCCTGACCCAAAATCCAATACCATAGCAATACACCCTACTTGGCAGGTCCACATAACTACCATCACACTTCCACAAGATTGACGACACACCACGCTTAGGTTGTCCATGATTGGCCAATCAAGATTTTCATATGTGTTGCTTATTGAAAACATCTAAGACTTGATATTTGATTGAGGGTTTTATTTATATATAAATACATATACATATCCCTTCACCACATACTTAGAACATGTATCATACACATACTATATCCACAAACCAAACATGCAAGCATAAAATATGAGTGATGGTTATAGACATACAAATGTAATTCCTTTGGAGAGACAAAGAATTTCTATCCACCTAAGGTCATACATCACATGTTACAGCCTGTAACAGAAAAATGATGTGTTAGAAACTAGCCAAAGGTTGGTTGGAATCTTTCAATCAATCGATTTGTCTACTTTTCAGACGATTGGTATCCATCAATTCATCGACTGACTCCTGGATCAAGTGACTGTTTGGACTCCTCTAGTTAGGCAATTGGGCCTCCAGTCGATCGATTGGATCCTTTGATTTGTCCTCTCAATCCTTACATCTTCTCTTTAGACAAAACATAAATTAAAACTATCATAATATTTATTCATTGTAAAAGTGAAACCTCAAGTTACATTCGAGGGATGTATAGGGAGAAAACATTAATTTACACATGGAGAGAAAGAGAGAGGCTTGATATGAAAATCACATTTAAAATATAGGAAATAAACCATTCAACCATGCACACATATCCAGGGGGTATTGGCCATAACCACACATACATCCACCATTAAGAGGATTTTAGGCGCATATATATCATATCATATATAGGTTATATGAGACATTACCTAATGTTTGTGGTATTTAATCGGACCTGTACATTAATCATTTCAAATATTCATGTAATATTCAATAAAATAAACGATAAAAACAAAAATCCATTATATTGATTAAATCCTAAAACATAGTAAGTTGACATGGCCATGATACGAGTGTAAGGAAATACAACAATAGAGAGGATAACAAGAATAAAAAATAACCTTCCATATTCCACATAAATTAGTGGATTGCGTCAACACCTATGAATGGGAGGGAAGGTGCAAGACATATACCTGATCTTAGAGTATGTCTAGTGACAATTCTTGTAGATTTGTGCTTCTTTCTCAAGCAACACTCGGATGGCGGTCGGTGGCAACCTCTGATGTAGCACCATGGATGGTGGTTGATCATGTCCTCCTAACATTGTGGAAACGACCTCCGCGCCTCTATGTAGTTCACACAGACCACCACGAACTCCATGTCATTCTTTAAGAACTAGACAGAAGGCGTTATCCTTTTGTGTTGTCAATGTACTAGCATCGACTTTGCTCCCCTTTGGCTATCTCTCCCTATTATGGGTAAGATGCATCTATCTCTCATGTTACCGCAATGTTGATATGATGAGTATCTGGTGATGAGAGACTTGGCCACCCCCCATTTATATAGGAGTGGATGGGATAGGGTTTCCACAAAGTAGGAGGAAATAATGGGAGGGATTTCATAAACATACAACTGATATGAATCACCAATTGGTTGACTAGACATGCAATCGATCAACTAGACACCCATTAGGTCGAATGGCACACCAATCGATTGATTGGACACTACAATAAGTCAATTGGCTATTTTTCCTATTTGCAAATGTATTGGATTTTAAAATGACTATTAATGCATTCCATGATGTCAACATCAATTCATTGATCTAGTCCTACTGATCATTTAGTCAGTCGATTGGTATTCCAAGTCAGTCAACTAGACACTCCAATCAGCCAACGGATAGCCAATGTTGTTTAAATTGATTACCTAAACACTTTAATAACCAAGTTAAATCTTATCCATGAGTAAACTCCTATTCGAAGAGCATCCTATGTGTGTGACCTATAGGTCCCAAACTATGTTGGTAGTGAATTTCCATCACTATATTATGACATCACAAGAAATGAGTTGTATCTAGCAACACATCATTGCTACTCAAATAATTGTAAAGTTGGAGAACAACTTCAACTTACATTTGTGATTAGTGTTATCATGATTGTATAGTTACTTTTTCACTAATATCCAGACTGAAAATGAGGCATGGAATGTCATCCTCTTAACATTCAATGTATGTTCCTTGAACTAGAGCAGATATTTGGAGATGCATGTGAGCTGACATATCATATATTCACTTACATGAGTATGGCCATACGTTTCCTAGTCTCACTTATCAAGTGGCCATGATATCAACTCTGAGGCAGGAAGAACAAATCCCATTTACATCACTTATAGTCAATCCTCATGGGTCACAACGTACTTGAGCACCACTTTTATGGCAACCCTTATTCAAGGTCACTTTGGATGGTGTCAAAGTGCATCAAACAACATGTGATGAGTGTAGTGACTTCAGGTCTAAGAACCACAATCACCACTATCACTATGATAGTCAATTCTGACTACAATTCAAGGGCTTCTATGTATCTCTCTTAAGGTGGTTCTATTTGGTACACTATTCTCTAACAAGTACATATGTGTTAGGCTTGATATCATATATCATGACTAATGAGATTATGTCATCAGTCAAGACACATTCCAATCGTATGTATTATTGTTGTCTATATTGTTTCCATATTAACAACTGACTAGGGAGATAACAAGAATGTATATACTCTTACCATACATATGATCTCATTAATCTGGTCCTCAACCTAAATACATATGGCATCGAGTAACATCATTCTTTAGACATCTATCATGTTATACTATCATCTCATAATTGAACAAACATATATATGAAAATTGAATTTATTATCAATCAAATAAAGAACATGATGCCACATTATAATCCTCATATGATTAGCTCTCTGGTCATACATACATACACCTATTAAATTAGAAATATTACATGCATATTATGTTTTATCAATTGAGAATGACTCTTTTATAGTTGTTTAGGAATTGGTTAGATATAGTGAGTGGCATCTAATCTTGATATAACACATAAGTAAGTGTTTTTATCTATGATAACCATATTGTTGATCATTAAATTGATTTATTATATCAATACTATATCATTATTTTTCTTGATATTTTTTTGATAAGTATATTTAGATTGAGATTCTAGAATATTTTCCCCTTTTATGTATTATTCTTTTCACCTTATTTCATTAGATTTAATCATCATTTTTATAACATTTAAGAAAGAATTTGCAATTTTTTTAACTATTGTAGTGGTAGTAAGTCCTGGGTGGATACCCTTGCTTCAAAGGTCACGAAAATATTATAAGATATTTTCATAACTATTTTTATTATTGATGTTTATGTATACATATAAATATAACACACAAGAAACTAAATATATCACCTATTTTATCATTATAAATATATGTGTCATATTTAAAATGAATCTACTTATAAACTTCATTGAAAAATCAGAGATATTTAATGCATATATTACACCATGAAAATCTTAACATAAAAATGTTGGTTTTATAAAGGACTATACTTGTCAAAAAATCAATTCCATACACAATCCAAACATAATGGAAACATTTTCAGGCATAGGATATCATGACAAAATCATGACATGGTATCATTTGAAGGTGGATGCATGGTTAGGCAAGTTAACCATGTTTTTCTTGCTCTCATTCCCAAGAAGGACATAGTTTCATCACTAGTTGATTTCTGGCCGATCTCTTATTGCTCAATGCTTTACAAAATCATTACTAAAGTTATCTATCAGAGGTTAGCCACCTTACTATCTAAAATCATCTCTTGTTATCAGGGTGCATTCGTCAAAGGTAGGAACATTGAGGATTGCTCATTATTGGCTGCTGAATTCATTCTCAAATATAATCTTAAAACCAGTCCTTGAGTTGCCTGTGTAAAACTGGGTGTTACTAAGGCATTTGATTCAGTTAAATGGACTTATCTTTGATATTGCTTGTCGGGGCTCGGGTTCAATGAGAGGTGGATTTCTCTTATCAAGCAATGTGTGGAAACACCATCCTTCTCCCTCCTTCTAAATGGTTCATCAGTTGGTTTCTTCAAAAGTACCAACAGTCTTTGTCAAGGTGACCCATTATCACCCTTGCTCTTTGCCATAGCTATGGAAGGGCTCAACATATGCATTGATGATGCTCACAATAAGAAGCTATCCTATCAACAATACAAAAGCTCTTAGTCATCTCTTATTTGTTGATGATGTTCTTATATTCACTGAAGGTTGACCTCGCAGTCTTACACATCTTAAATACCTTCATCAATAATTTGGTTCTATTTCAGGAATGAAGTGTAACCCAAATAAAACTCACATTTACCTCTCTTCATCTTGTCGCAATAAGGATGCACTTTACAATTGCATGGACATTCAAAAGGGCTTCTGGCCCACTAAATATCTCAGGTTCCCATGGTAGGTGGTAATATCAGAAGGTGTTACTTCCATGAATGCATAGACAAGCTCAGAGACATGATCCAGAGATGGCCTGGCTCTAAAACTCTATGGTTGGACGTCTTATGCTCATCAAATATTGGGCAATGGGCTTGATTGGATACTAGATGAGAATGGGTGAAATGCCTTACTATGTATTAAGGAGAATGGAAATTCTTATGTCTAACTTCTTATGGGGGAGCTCTTCACATCCTTCTAGCTGGATGAAGATAGCATGTCCAACAAATGAAGGTGGGTTGGGTCTCAAAAAACTTGATGACCTTGTTGATTATTACTCCTTGAGATGTCTAAAGAAGCTTCTTAATTCCCAAACCACCTAGTGCACTAGGATGGATAGAAGATATGGAGGCAACCTGGCTTCTAATGCTCATCTAAAAAGAAGCTCAACATGCCATAGATGAATGATACAGATGTGGACCTCTTACTCCAATGAAGATGATGGAACGATATGGAATAACATTTGGTAAAAGATTCCTTGTGATAAAGCTTTTGAGAACCTATGGATTTCAAGACACTATCCTAGATGGAGTTTTACTACTTTCCGAGCTCTGAAGAATATTCTACCTACCTTTGAAAAGACCAGTTCATGGTCTGGTAGTCTGGTTTCTCCTTGTATTCTATGTCAGCAAGACATGGACTCTACCCACCATCTGTTTGGAAGTTGCAAGTACTGGAAATATGTTTGGGGTTGTGCTCAACTAAAGATTAATATCAGGTCGTCATATATTCTACACACTTGTCTATCTGAGCTTGGCAATAGATCAAGGCATAATATTATTATCGAGCTTTGGGCGATAATTGGTGTTGTTCACTTGATTTGGACTGAAAGAAATAGAAGGCTTCACAATGAAGGTTCATCGAATTTCACTGAAATCTTCTCTCAGCTAGCTCGGGAGATCAAGCAACTCCAATTCAACTATAGGGCGAAATTGGAGGTTTCACCTCTTATAGCAAGGAATTGGGAATTTTATTAGTGATTGTAATCATGTAATCCATGTTCCTAAGTCCATGTAGTAATCGATTAACCACATGTATGGATGTTGTTTTTAACTTTGCCCCCTTTTAGGGGTTTTGGAATATATATACCCAAATTTTGCAAAAAAAAACATAAAAATAAACTAGAGGAACACTCTAGAACAACACCCCACTAGAGTAGGATCCAAAAGATTCACGAATTTCACCTCTCACTACTACCAATGATGTGGTTGTTGTTGGCATTGTCCACCACCTATGTGCATCAACACATAGCCAATGCATTTCATGAACATATATTAAATTGTTAGGTTTCATGAATAATATGAGCATAACTTAACATAAAGCTTAAAACGGGTATGAGCATGCATAAACATTACTAATGACATTAGGATACATTCTTAAATTAATTAAACTTTCTCATTAGGGAACCTACACAATTAGCCTTATCTGCGATACACACATGGTGTGCAGGCTTGCGCTTGAACTAGTAAATATAAACATCACGTAACACATTCAAGGTTTGCAAGTTTGGGCTTGAACCCGTAAACTATAGGGGATCATGAGGCACCAACCTTACATAATGTTATCATGAGATAGGTCCTAATTATTAATTCTTATTATGATCCAATCTTATCTTATTGAGGGTTTTCACCCATAATTGCATTACTTAAACATGAAGATGTCAAATTCTTAACTAATTTTATCTTAGCATATAATCATTCGTGCAACAATCTTTAACAAGATATGCATATAATAATTACCTCATATATCATTAAAGTGTTCAAATGATATCACTTATATTATAAACTTCAAACACGATTATGCAAACATCATTGATGATGCAATATAATGAAACTCAATGCGTGGAATTTTATATTTTTCTAGAAAATTTGGTCGATCGAGTTGTTCCTGGTAAGAAACTCAGACCACACAAGGTTCTGGTGTCATATCAAAATACTGCAAAAAATTATAATTTAGTAAATTATCTACAATCCAATATATAAGTTAATGTAAAAAATTTAGATCAATTGGATAAGTCAATAAAAAAATAAAAATAAAATACTAAATTGTTGTACTTCATCATGTATAGCATGGTTGGTTGAGTTTATCTAGGGGAAACTCAGTTGACCAACAAATTCAGATATCTCTAAAAAGTCTAATATTTTTCAAATAAGACTCCTAATTTAGTTCTCCAATACATATCCAAAACTAAGGGTCGTATGAGTAACAGAAAAAATAATTTAAATCATTTACTATCTATTATACTTAAAACTAACTTTATAATCACAGTTTCTATTAATGATATCATGAGACTAGGGTTTTCAATCTATAACCCTACAATCTTAACAATCTAAACCAACCAACTAACAAACAAAATTAGGGTTTTTAAGTAATATTCAACATAATTATGAGAAAAACAAATCAGTCAATGATGTCTCTTAATAAGATTCAACTAGGATATAATGTAATTTAAGAATGGAATATTACAAATTAACTTTAAAAATTCTTGAGTTGTCATTGGTTCATTTGAATTTATGTGATGGTAATATATATAGGGTGTCTCTAATATGAATTGAAACATAATGTACATATCAAACCCTAATCCACACATTCTATGGTTAGAATGTAAAATCACATACATGTCATATAATTGCCATATGCTATCCTCAAAGTGAGTAAATACACTTAATATATATGATAACCCCTATATCATCTACATAGTATCCCTAGACACTCTAATTTTATTTGAGGTTTGTATTGGGTAAAAGAAACAATATTCCATCTAATAGTCCTTGGATTATGGAAAGGACTACCATAGTGTGATTCTAGACCTTGAAGGCTAGATCACTAGAACTTAGGAAAGATTTTAAGATAAGATTCTAAACTAAATTATCTGTTTCTAAGTATATTAAATGGATTGTATTTGAGACATTTTTATGAGATTTGTGATCTTTATATGAAAGGGGTCAGTAGGAATAGCTTTTTTTTAGTATCTCATAATGATGCCTTAGATTTGACATTAATGTCATTAAATCTATGACATGTACTAGAGATGAGGTTTGTAATGTAGAGAGGCTTTATGATCTTACCTAGCCAGTGTTTGGTAAATCTGAGGTAGAGTAGAGTCCTTTTCCAATCTTAGGGTTTGTAGTTTACCTAATATGTTGGCATTTTTTCATTGACTCAGGAACTTGGCGTGGCAACTTTTACTTGATCAAGAATAGTTCAAGTAATTTCAAGGAAAACCTAATATTAAATCTTGACAAGCCAAAATATAAGATTTGATTATTTTTATGCAATTACACATTAGTTTCTATTAGTTATATCATTTTCATTCTAAGTAGTTTATTTCTACCATTACATGCATGATATTTGTAATTGTTTGATTTAATCTAAAATACACTTATTTCTAATCAGTCAAAAAATAATTAGTTCAATGCTAATTTTATCTTGAGCCTAATCCACTCACTCAGTGTCTTGATATGTGGTGGTTTTAAATTTTTATAGGTAGTGATTCAACTTGAGTACACCCAAGAGTCACTCGTCCCAACGATCTTTTCTTCACCATCTAAGGTGGAGAAGTCTCTCCTTGTTTTAGGTTAGGTAAATAGGATGTCCTTGTACTAGCATGTTCTGGGAGGGTTTGTGTGCATGTAATGATGTACTTTATCTTGATTTAGGTCTCTTATGTGAAAATCGTTGTTTGATAACTTTCTGCTTCATGTTGTACTAGAGTTAATCGTAAATAATACTTAAATCTAGGGTTTTCTTGTACATGATTTGACGAAAATGATTACAGCTATAATTTCTTCTGCCAAACTGAAAAAGGAAAACGTTCTTTGTGTTTTACATGTAATCAAAGGTTTTGATTTTAGATTTCATTTTCTAACGTGAGGATTAGTGTGGGTAGTCTGGATAGCCTCGTGGGGTGTTGGAGGAGGGTCCCACAATAGGTGATAGAGAAATCATAGTCTTTGATGAACTTTTTCCATCTATGCTATCTCATATAAAGGTCCTTCTATGCGGGGATATATTCAAGGCTCTTTTTCTCAGGGAACACCTCAAACCTTGTGTCATGTAGATAATACATCCATGTCTTTAGTGCATACACTATAGCAGCCAACTTAAGGTCATGTGATGAATTGTTCTACTCAAGCAGCATGCAATGTCGAGCAGCATAAGAGATAACTCAGTTGTTTTGCATTACAACACAACCCAAAACATGTTTATAAACATAATTATAAATTACAAAGCCATGACCATCATATAGAAGAACAAGTATAAGATCAAATGCCAACTTTTCCTTCAGCATTTGGAAACTCTGTTCAGAAGCACCATCCTAGAGAAACTTACAATCCTTCCTTGTCAACTAGGTAAGGGTTTTTCTATGATGGAGAAGTCATGTTTGAAATGCCTATGGTAAACTTCTAGACTGTGAAACTATGAATATTTGTAAGAGTTTTACTGACAACCTAGTTTTGGTCAAACTCCACCTTTGTTGGATCAACTCCTATGTGCCCATTAGAGATGATGTACCCCAGAACCATGACTTCACCATTCCAAAAGTCACACTTAAACAAACTTAACATGTAAAGATGATTCTTGAGTGTGTCTAGAATAACATGAATATGTTCTTCATGGACCAAGTCATTGTTGATATAGGTCATAATATTGTCAATGAACACAATGATGAGAAAAATCAAGGAACTGATGGAATATCCTATTCATCAGATCCACAAAGATATCAAGAACATTAATAAGGCCAAAGGACATCACTTGGAATTTGTAATGCTATGTCTAGTATGATACATCATCTTATCAACATTTGAGATCCAAATCTTCAACTGATGATTGCCACTCTTCAAGTAAATCTTTAAGAAGACCTTCCCAATCATAAGCTGTTAAAAGAGATCATCAATCCTAGGAAAAGGATGCCTATTATTAATAGTAATTTGATTGATCATCTTGTAATTGATGTGCATGCATAGAGACTATCCTTCTTCTTGACTAAGAGAATGTGAGCACCCCAAGGGGAATCACTTAGGAAAATGAAACCCAACTGCAAGAGCTCATGTAGTTGTTTCTTAAGCTCAACTAAATCAGTAGGGGCCATTCTGTAAGGGGACATTTAGATTTAAGAAGTACTTGGTAGTATATAGAACTCTAACTCTCTACTAGGAGATAGAATAAACAAGTATTTAGTAAAAACATTTGGAAAGTAGGAATATGAGACATATGTTTCTCTTTCTTGACTAATAAGGATACGAGAAACACAATGTGGCCCTTCCTCCCCAACTTCTCTACCTCCATACGAGTAATGAAGAGATTCTTCCTCTCCCTTTTACTACCTTTAACAACAAGGGGGTCCTCCCCTATATAGTTAGTATATGTATATGAGACATATGTTTCTCTTTCTTGACTAATAAGGATATGAGAAACACAATGAGGCCCTTTTTCCTCAACTTCTCTACCTACATACAAGAAATAAATAGACTCTTCCTCTCCCTTCTCCTTCCTTTGACAATAAGGGGATCCTCCCCTAGATAGGCAATTGTAACAAGCTTCCTTTTATATTCAACGAGGGCTTATGAAGCCAACTCATCCCTAGAATTACATGAAAATATTTCACGTTCACTACCGTAAGGTCTATAGGAAAAACCCTCCCCTCAACATATAAGAGAACCATGGATGACATTATCTCTAGTTCATGTACATACCTACTATGATATATGGTGTTCAAATCATAATCTAATTACTCAATAGGTAATCTAATCATATCCACTAATACATAAGAAATGAAGGCATGTGATGCCCTAGAATCATATAGGACTTTAATACTCTGACCATGAATATAAGAAATACCTTCTATAACCCGATCTAGCTTGCAATCATCTTCCACCATCGTGAACATGCGTGCCTTCCTTCTCTACTATAGGAGCAATAGCCACAACATATTTACCATCATAGCTTCCTTGCTGAATGAACTTGGATTAATCTCACTTGATGTAACTAAGCTCTCCAAAAAAGTAGCAAAATACCTTTCCAAGACTGGACAATCCTCCATGGTACACTGATACTTGGTTGGACTATTGTTGTTGTTATTATTTATGTGTTCAGAGGGTCCACCTTATGGTGCCTTCCTCTTGCTATTTTGTTGTCTATGGTGGTTTCCCTTATGGCAATTGTGGTTCTTATGCTGGTAGTTATGCTAGTGACAATGCATTCTGGCATTGTAATTCTTCTTCCTAGACCTCTCTGGGTGATACTCGAGCTCTAGATAAACATCAAGGGCTTCATGGATCATCTTGTGGCCTTTCCCAGAAAGTAAGCAATTGAGATCATCCTTCAGACCATGGATGAATTTCTTGGCTCATTCTACTTCAATAAGATTGATCCCATACTTCTGGAGGATACAAAAATGATTGGCATATGGAGACACAGTCATATTCTCATGATGATAAAGGTAGAGGATTCTTCCTCCATTTTGTCGATCATGACATCAGACACATATCGTCTCTTGAAATCCTCTACATACCCCTCCCACGTGAGGAACTTTTCATCTAGGTCATTGGCATCACAGAATTTATGTAACTAGACTTGTTCTACTCCTCTCAGCATGTGCATCCTGGACCTTATGTGATACTCCTCGTAATACTCCCAAGTCATGGAAGCAATGCACCAAATTGCAGATCCATGCCTTAGCCTTTCCCAAATTTCCAATCTCTTCCTCTCTCACAAATGACTCAAGATTCACCTTGAGGAAGTCTATCAAGGTGACTTCATTCCTCCTTAGGTAATGATCTCCATCTCTCCCTCCTACTACAATGTTTAAAGCTCTGACCAACACATTATAAGGGACATAAGCATCTACTTCATCTAGGATCTCCTCTTGCCTAGCGTTGTGATCACTCTCCCCATCAGAGCATGGGGGTGGATTTTTCATGCTCAGGGGGACAATTGGGGGCCATCAGGAAGAGGTCAAGAGACATTCATAAGAATGGAACATAATTTATAAGATCCTCCTATGATGTCCATTCTAGGAATTATATGATACCACCTTTGTCACAACTTCCATTCCATAAACAACCCAAACACAAAGGGAAATAGTTTCACGCATAGATCTTGAAAAAAATTTGACATGGTACCATTCATTAAGAAAAATCCAAATTTTTTTTAAAACATACCCACTTGTAGTGTCTTAATGCAACATCACAGAATGAAATGAATGTCCAACAACCTAAGAACATGAAAGGAAACCTAACATAAACATGAACATAAAGACAAATTAGAGGAACACTCTAGAAGGTCACCTCACTAGAATAGGATCCAAAATCTTCACAAACTGCACCTCCCTCTACTAGTAAAATTGTGGTTGTTGTTGGTGATGTCCACCACCTATGTGCATCCAAACATAGCCATGCATTGAACAAGAAAATAGTAAGTGGTTGGGTTTTAGTAATAATAGAAACATAACTTAACATAAAGCTTAAATCTGATATGAGCATGCATAACAATTATTAATGGAATTAGGATTCATTCTTAACTTAATTAAGATTTGTCATTGGGGCACCTACTCAGTGAACCTTACCCAGTCTGATCTCAGTGAACATACACATGGTGTGCAAGTTAGATTGAAGCCATAACATAAAATTCACTAAACACACTCAAGGTGAACATGCTTGGGCTTGAACCCATAAAGTGAAGGGGCTCATGAGGCACCAACCTTCCATAAAATGTTCTTGAGAGAGGGCCCATTTACAAATTCATGTTCTTATTTGTTCATATCTTACATTGGGTTTTCACACATAATCACATTACTTAAACATGAAGAGGTAAAACTCTTAACAAATATTATCTTAACATATAAACATACATGCGGTAATCTTTAAGAAGATATGCATATAATAGACACCTCTTAAATCATTGAAGTGTTCACATAATATCATGTATAATATAAACATTAAACATGATTATGGAACAAAAATTTATGGTGTAATATAATGAAATCAAAGGCATGTATCACTCACCTAGCATTAGTAAGAACAAATGATCCTAAAATCCCCTGATCTCATCCTTTTAAATTTTCCTAACGTAATAACCCAAAACCCTAATTAACACATTATAAACCCTATATTGAAATGCAAGAAAAAATAGTCACAATCAAGGCTCATGACCTAGTCCTTTGGCTAGATCTCAAAAAACCAATCAAAAACCATATGTAAATTAACCCCATTTGACATACCATGAAATGATATAAATTATCTCGCATTGGCCAATCATGATTTAGATAATTCATTTTTATCTTATTTCGGGATCTAGATGAAATGAAAAAGAAAAGAACAAAAAGCCATTTGATAATTCATTTTTATCTTATTATCTTTGAAATGACCAAGGGTGACCTTGTAAACTTGTCTACAATAAAGACCATACTTTAGGTAACTCGAAAATGCCTTAAAGTCCTAAGTCTATCAAAATCACATGTCAGTTATTAACATACTCCACATGGACATTGAATCCCCTTGTTCCTCTCACCCCAACCTTGACTCTAGGTCCTACCGGACATCCATGGAGTGAGGCCACTCCACCTAGGAGCCCATGATCTTACTCCCCTCAAGAACCCCTCCTCAACTTGTGGCAAGAGCATTCCTACAGAGCTCCCCAAAGAAATCATGCTTGGAAACACATGCACAAGACATACTCAATAGCCATGGAGCTCTAGCATCAAGCCACTACCATGGTCAGAAGAATAAAGAAGGGAAAAGAGTCTCTCCTTGATAACAACCAAAACAAAAAATTGGAAAAATCACGATGATGATGGAATGGAGTCAAGCGGACATCATGTCTTCTTGAAAGACAAGAAGGCAAGATTTATGCATCACCCCCACCCACACTCACATGGAGAGAAGAGATGGAACAAAGAAAAATAGTGTGTGTCCAGAAAAGCACACCCTTAGTGCTTGGAAGAACTTTTAGTGACACCTCAAGCAAGGTGGAGCATCCACAAGGTGGTCTGACCAGAACTTGTTTCAACCGCCCACTACCCATGAGAAAATAGAGTGGAAACAGGGAACCCAGACTCATCTCGTGGACATGTAACATGACTGCTGAAAGAAGGAACAAAAAATGGACTCATCTTAGATGGAATCCACTAAACACATTTTTAGGAAAATCCCAAAAGAATAGGGCAAGCAACAAGCCCTTTGGCTATTGTTGTCACCGGTAGTGAGGTTGGGGTTCACAGATCCAATTTTTGTCCAGAGCAAGTGGTGGAAAAAAGTAACAGAAAGGATGGAGAAGAGGCCAAGAAGCTTACCGATATGCCAATCATGAAAAAAGGAATCCAAGTTGAGGAATTATGTTACTATCATTGGAGGTTTCTGAAATTCAGACTTCCGTATCTCTCCCCGCTCTCTCACCCTAGCGTCGCTAGGGTTCTTCCTCCATAGGTGACTGGCTGGGGGGAGGGGGTTTGGCTTCCTCAAAGTGGTGCCCCGCTCCCCCTCGACCTCTTCTCGCCCGTCATCAGCAAGATCTCTTCTTCAGGAAGTGTGTGGGTGTGGTGTCTTTGGAGGCAGCTGTCTTCTTCCTCCCTATTGTTGAGCCCGGCTGCGACAAGTTTCCTATCCCCTTTCTCTTTTACTGGCTTTGTGTTTAGTTTGTTCTCTTGTTTTGTCTATCTCACTATTAATCAATGCTGCTTTCTCTTCTAGTGGTAGATTTTTCTTTCTCGGTCAATTTTATTGTGGAGTTTGTATGGAAGTAAGTGCGGAAAAAATATCCTTTTGGAACAAAGATTTGGTGCAGGTACTCTACCACATATACATACTCAGGTTGAAGGTATTCCTCATACAAAGCTGCCTTAGCCAGTGAAGGAGAAGAGGGATCTATACATCATTGTCCTTATCAGATTCCGATATGAGTTTTTGTGGTGGTTTGTATCTGTTCTTGATCTTTGTGTGGTCTTTTAGTTTGTTTTTCTCCTCATGTATATGTCGTATGGCTCCTCCATAATGAAATCTGTCTGTTTAACTTCAAAAAAAATGTTACTATCATTGGAGTTCAGGAGAGTTTGGGCATTTTGTGTAGGGTCCAGGTAGGGCTTAAGCCATGTACATATATGTTCAGGAAGACATCCAATTGGTTGGGATGGTTGGTTCCCACCGATTTGGACTAGGAAATGAGAAATCGATGGAGATTTGGATAAGAGCTAAGTAGTTATTCGACATTGTGTGTTTGGAGGTAGAAGGAAACCTCCATACGGTTGAGATCACCCAAATTCATCTTGTTTGTGATCCAAAACCCAAACATGGGTCCACCATGGTCCCTAAATAGATAAAAGAATTTTATAAAATTAAAATCCATATGTTGTTATTATACAAAATATTTTCCCCAACAAACTACCTCAAAAAATCTCAAAAGTTCACAATAGGTTTAAAATTATGTGTAGACAATTCTCAAGGAATTAGATTCCCTAAGCTCAACCGAAACCTCTAGATAAACCATTTAGGTTTAATTTCTATAATACCTAATTAATAGTATGAATATAATTATCTTGGAAACATTGACCATTAAGCTTGCGTCATCATGCACTTTAGTTAAATTTTTGTTTCATAACTTATTGCACCCCATAAGGTAGAAGATAGCACATTACTCATCTTAATCTCATAAAGGATGAAATTATGAAATTAATAATTATTCATACCTATACAATTGAGGATGTGGAAATAATATTCTCATTTTATAAGATTTTTAGTTTCTTAGGATAAAGTTCTTATTAATTCTACATGAAATTGTAGCTTATTGATATAATTTCTATCTAGGAGGGGTGAATCTCATTGTATAAATAAGTATCATTCAAGTTACTATGATTTTACTTAATTTTCAAATCAATAATCTATGTCTTTTTATGATTTACTAAGTACTAGTTAATAGTACTTCTAGTTGGAAGATATAAAAAAACAAATAATATATAAATACATATATATATATATATATATATATATATATATATTGATGTTGTAAGGCCACATCCCATTATTTGTTTAGTCACAAGTAATTTTCATGAATTGTATAACTCATGTTATTTATATGATATATATGGATTTATTTTGAATTAATTTAAATAAAAAAATTATTGGATTGGCCTTTGGGATTCAGTTCATCCGCTACGACCCCTTATGACAGGTTGAAGGTATAGGGTCATTCGGAAGGGGGTGCAACAGAATGTCAAAAACATTCTGACAATAACCCTAAGTTGTATATTTGACATAACCATAAAATGTCGGTATATTAAATAGAAATAAAGTATATGTAATATTCCTTTTTGCACTCTTGTTGTCCAACAACAAGAAACATCAAACTTGAAGCTAATATCGTACTAAAATTCATGCAGTGAAGTAATATGTTTGGCATTCAAGTAACAATAGAGAGAGAACTCATCTTCCTTGGTAGTGGAACTTGTCCTCCAAGATTCCACACACATTCTCAGATTCTACAATTTTCATATGGATAAAGGGAATCTAGGGGTACCACCTTGTCTCTAAGAAGAATAGGAATCATATTTTCAATGTCCTAGCTTCTCTCTCTCATTTCCACCTCCGATCATCCAGTACCCCCCTTGGGATTTCTTTCTCTATCTCAAAGAGAGAAATTTGTGACCCACTTCTATGTTACATCTTGTGGTACTCACCCCTTTATAAAGGGAATTGATGAGTTAGGTTTTTCAAAACTAAAATCATTTTCCTTCATAGAATCCTCAATAAGATTCCAAATAAGCAATACTTAGATAGAATTCTAGCTTTCGACTGATAGTCCAAGAAATTATCTCAACAATTTTGCAAACCTTCCAATTTTGAGTCATCAGTTGGAATCATATTCATAAAATCCTATTTTATTTTAACTTATACAATTACCCAATTGATTGGCTGACTTGTCAACATATTATCTAGATACTTTCTAGAATGCCTAATCAACCAACCTATTTTGAGAATCAATCAACCTATTGATTTACCAATCATTGAGGCGATCTACTGAATGTTTTAGCCAATCAGTTGAATTTATATTCAACCTATTCATAATTTTGAACCATTATAAGTATTAGTGTGATGGAAAAAAATTTCCCTTGATCATTTTTATGTGTGTTACCCAACATTACATATTAGGATGGTAGTCATTCAAAAGACCTCACAAGATTTGAGTGGTCTCTAGAAACCCATATTTTCTACCTTAGTCATTGCAATAAGTTGTGTCGGGCCTATGATGTAAGAGGGAGGTGAATTGTGCTAAAAACTACTTAAACATAACTAACTAGACCTTCAAAGTATATCCCAAGATAAATCTGCAAGTATGAAAACCAAGGGAGAGAGAGATTGAATAGTCCATAAGTGAAGGCTATTAGTTATAGTGACTCGATCTCAAAGAATACAAATCCAATACCTAGAGAGGTCATCCTATTTGATTTTTATTCATGAGTCACTCCTTATATTCCATTACATGATTTATACCAAGAGGCCACCTTTTCAAGTTAAAGGTGAAATGAATTTCCCTTTTTGGTCCAGGGAGACAAAAACCTTACAAGGGACTTCCCTATCGTTATCTAAGGATCTCCCACTCAACAAATAAGTTACCTACCCTTATCCAATGGTTTTCTACCTTTCAATTTACATTCACCAAGGAGAGGCTTGACCATCAAAGTATTCCTTCCCATACTACAGGCCACCACTCTCCAACTCCTTTTTCCCAAGGGGTGACTATCTTTTCCAAGAGCTTCCTTCCTACTTCCTCTCTTAGATAAGAGAAAGAACCACCCTTACAATATGAGATAATGGATGTGAGCTAGAGAAGTGAGATATTTACAAGATATACCATGTAGGGATAAATCTCTTTTCAAGTATCATATTCACTCTAATAGATGAAGGCAAGTGATTAAGCTCCTATGAGTGGAAAATGGCTATTCGAGAAAAAATCTCTTGAATATAGTATAGGAATGTTATGGGGCTTATTCGCTAACTATGGGAGCTCCCATATATTTATTATATATAGTAAAGATTTCCTCTAAATGTTTTTGATGATAGGAATAATTAATATCCCTTCTAGGGGTGAGTGGGTTTCAAACGGTCATATTTCCACTTTCTCCCCCCCCCCCCAATGACTATATTTGCACATACTAACACTGAATAAAATAGGTCAAAGAAAACTCGATCGATGAACGAAATAACTTATGCTTTGAAAAATGAAACTCAAGTGAAAATATTGCTAGGTCACATTGTCATGCTTGTTAGTCGAGGTTGTGTTGGTAAAGCTCATCTAAAGGAGGGTTTGTTTGAGTCCTTTCTGAGATATTCCAAACATCCCAAAGTGTGTAGTAATTCATTCAAATCATAAAAGTAACCAATATGAGGTTAATCATAAGTTATACAATGATGATGAGTTATTACATAAAATATCTAAAGAAATGAATGTCTAGTGTTCATACAACTTGCTCTTTGTGTATGTATGACTTGATTTCTCCAAACTAGGGTTTGCAAGTTTGGGCATTTGGAGAGTGTTTGTATAATCAAAAATCCCTTAAGAAGCATTATACAAAAATAAGTGGAATAATTTAGTCATCATAAAATTATAATTTTACGATATGTATCCTTTAAAGTCAACATACTGGAGAACAACATCAACATGTAAGTGACCGATGTTACCATTATTGTATAATCCATTTCTGATAGATATCAATATAGAATCCAAGACATGTAGTATTCATCCTCCTAACACTCATCTTTTGTTCCTTGATCTAGGGTAGAATAATGAGGTTGTTGATCTCAACATCATACACTGACTCACATGATCACAATCATGCTTCTTTGTCTGGTGGGTGGGGATCTCTAATAGGATACATACGTCACCCACAATAATGCACTAGAGTCATTGTGCACCCATTCACTACTTGTTCAGAAACTCTTATACAAAGTCATGTTTGGTAGTATAAAAGTGCACAAAATTACATTTCATCATTGTAGTTTCGAGTTTAAGTGTCATAATCACTACTTTCACATGCATACATGACTCTAACAATCATAACATGGCTTCCATGTGTCATTCGGCCCAAGTCTGGTCCAAACGAGGGTAATCTCCCTTAAAAACACAAATAATATGATCAATTTCAAAACCCCATATCTTCCTAACCTCAAGAGCATATACCATGATGCAATATATAATTTTGTTTAGAAAAATGTCATCCTTATAATGATGCCACTATCTCTTGATATTTTTGTATCTTTCATCCATGTTTTAGAAAAGATGTTGCCTTATGATCTTATGTTTGGTAATCAACCTAAAGTCACCCACTATATGATCATTAATGACCTCTAGGCTTTCATATCCATTAAATCATTGAATTATAAGTCTCTTTTACTATTATGTGTTCTTGGGCCATTTAAATGAACCATGATGTATACTTTGACCCTAAATGGTTATTCTTGACCCAAATGGTGACTTCTTTAAGTGAATGCATGCTATGATTTGATCAAGTCTTAAGCTCTACCCTAAATTACTATCATATGATATTTCAACCTTGAAATCAGTAAATATTATGATGATTTGGGATATGTTGTTGAACTATCATGCCTCTTGCCATGATTGACTATTAAAACCTTATGTGCCTAGTTTGTGCATTAAAATGACCAAGTTTATCTAGTTGTGCCCACATGATGAAATGTGATTGTTATGCTAATCCCATGCTCTATCATGTTCAAATCAGTAAACTCATCACACTTGTAACACTAAATACCAACTTGACCTAACCTATGTTCTTTTATGATCTTATGACTTGGAAATTGGAATTTATTGAATGGAATGAATCCAAAATGACTTGTTATGATATTACATGATTAAACCTTGGTAGTAATATAAATCTCATGTTTTCCTGACTCCAAACTAGAAATGATCTCATGTTTATATCTAATCTAATGTGGATGGTTCACCTAGATCTTGGACATAGTGTTGATCCATGGACTATGATTGAATAATGACATGCATCTTTGGAAGTTAGAAACTATGTTTGAACTATTTAAAACCTAGGAGTAAGGGAAACATCCATATAACTCATATGATGGTTTACTCAAACCCTAGTGAACTAAGACACCATGCTATATCTTTTCCTTACGAGGTACACTTGGTTTGGTTAATCTCTAGGATCTGACTCATGAATCATAACTCGAAAGGTATGTTTTTCTCTTCGACATATTATGATATTGGATTTCTTGTATGTATGATCGTATGAATGCTTGGTTATTTAATTACTTGGTTGAGCTATTACTCCTATGAAAAATACTTTCATGTTTGGTTATCATATGTTGTTTAACCTTGAGCATGGTCTAAAGAAATCCATTTTGATATAATGGATAAAGAAGCCTAAAACATGCTTTGTATAAGAGAATGTTGTCAAGTTTCCTTGCCTTGTTCTTGTTCTTGCTTAGTACTCAATTTAGCCAAGCATCATTTACATATTATTAAGTTGTTTACATGCCTTTTCATAGCGTACTTAATGCTTTACAATTAATATGTTTTGTGTAGAGATTTTATAGTTATCGAAGATCCATTGCACTCTGGACTCGAATGAAACACCAATGGGTATTCTTGAATATAGAAATGGGTACGCATCTCTTATCTCCATGTTTAGTATCTTTCTATATCTTGTGTTACTGCTTTTACATATATATATTTCCTATGTGAAATATTTGATCCATTCTAGGAATGGATGCCCAGGTCCACTCGCCTTTGGTTGTGTAGACATTAAGAGTGTGGACTCAGGGTAACAAATTGTTCCATGACAAAAACATTGACATAGTACATGAGTACCCGAGTGTTTTTCTTAGGGAGATCCCTAGAATACCACTTGATCGTGATACTGAATTATCTATCAAATCATCACCCGATACCACACCTATTTCTTGGGCACACTATCAGATGGCTCCTACTGAATTGATAGGATTGAAAAAGCAATTGTAAGAATTTCTAGACATGGGTTTCATCTGCTCTAGTACCTCCCCTTGGGGAGAACCTGTTCTCTTTGTCAAGAAAAAGGATGGATCTCTTCACATGTATATTGATTACCGTATGATAAATCAAGATACTATAACGAATAAATATTTGCTACCCAAAATCAATGACCTTTTTGATCAACTTTGTTCTACTCATGTCTTCTCTAAGATTGATCTCCATTTTGGTTACCACCAACTCAAGGTTAATGATGAAGAAATCCCTAAAACTACCTTTTGAACTCAGTACATGCATTATCAATTTGTGATCAGGTCATTTGGGTTGACCAATGCCCGTGATGAGTTTATGAACTTCATGAATAGTGTCTTCCAACCTTTCCTGGATGAGTTTTTAGTGGTCTTCGTTGATGACATCCTGATATATCACTACTACAGAAATAGCATTCAATGTCACTTTTCTGGGCGTCGGTTATTAAGGAAAACCGACGCCTTATATGTTAGGCATCGGTTTTTTAAGCAAACCGACGTCTATATTCAAAGACCAGCCAGACACGGGTACCGCTTTGTATTCAGCGTCGGTGGTTTATAACAAACTGACGCTGAAAGTCGGCCGCGAAATCCAAATTTAGATCAAAACAAAATAGTGTCATTGTCAGCGTCGGTGATGTAGGTATACACCGACGCCTATGTGCGATGAAAATTTGAGCAAAAAGTGTCACTTTCAGCGTCGGTTATCCTGTTATAACCGACGCGGAAGGTTGTTCCCGCCAAACAATTTCATGAAAATATCGTCCAATTGGACGTCGGTTGTTGCAAACAACCGACGCTAAAGATGTTTAGGCGTCGGTGGATGCAAACAACCGACGCTATATGGGAACTTATACTCCGCGATCGCCCGACTCTTCCCCTTTCTTCTGTTTCATTGCGAGCAATTACCCTATTTCTCTACTGCCGGCGATTTCTCTCCGGCGATTTCTTCTCCAGTGCCATTTCTCCGGCTATTTCTTCTCCGGCGCCCCCTTCTCCGGCGCCCCCTTCTCCACCACCACTCCTCCTTCTCCGCGCCCCCTTCTCCGCCGCCCCTACTGCCTGCCCCTGCTGCTCCAAGCACCTGAGGCCGCCACCACGCCTGACTCTTCGGCGCCGCCTGGTGCTTTTCCACGGTCGTCGCGCCGTCGCAACCACCGCCAGAGCCACGGTCGTCGCGCCGTCGCAACCACCGCCGTCGCTGCTAGCTACTTCTCCAGCCAGAGCCACCGGAGCCTCTGCCTTCTTCCCTCTGACAAGGTTGGTCTTCCCGCTGCTAGCTGCTCTGCTTTTTTATGCATCGATCAAATTGTTGTGATAAAAATGCATGTAATGTATTTGATTAGAGTTAATCTAATCTGGATGTTCATAATAATGGTATGTTAAATATGATGATTAGGGATAAATATAATGTCTAGTACACAAATATTAGATGATATTCAAGAAAACCCTAGTTTGATGAGCATGTTGTTAATCATGTTAATTATGATTCTTCTATATATTCTGATGTCATTATATAATTATGTGATCCCAACATATTAAATTGAATTAGAATGATTTCATGAATTATAGGGTTTTAAAGTTGATAAACATGTACATGCAGAAATAGGGTTATTAAACCAATGGTTATAACATAGTATGATCTTAATCTGATCTGGATGTTCATAATAATGTAGTATGTTAAATATGATGATTAGGGATACATATAATGTCTAGTAAAGATTCCTAGACCTTTTGTTTGAAACTATTGATTTCTTGATTTATTATTTAATAATGCTCTATTGATTAGGATTAACCATGTTGCCTGTACTTTATAGACATTTATTATATATAAGAATGACAACACATGTATTTGTTGGCCTAGAAACCCGTCCAAGATTGGCTCATTAGGAGTAAATCTTGGATAGTCCCCGGTTTGGGACTGTTCTTGAACACCTAATCTCACTTAGGATGTAAGTGTATAATGTGTATTGGGTTTTCGAGAAAATTTCAGTAGCATTTCCCCGTTTGTTCTCTAAGTACATATGTACTTAGAGAATAGCGGGGAAATGCTGCCGAAATTTTCTTGAAAACCCAATACACATTATACACTTACTAGTGAGATTAGGTGTTCAAGGATGGGATAGGTGGTACACATTTATTATATATAAGAATGACATGAAATGTGTTTGTTGGCCTAGAATGTGAACAATCATTGTTTTTTATATTACTTGTACATTGATATAAATTAGAATGAACAATCACTAAATTATATACTGTTTGTATGGAGTCCGGCTTCATTGTAGATATCTATTATTGTGTTTGTTGGCCTAGAAACCCGTCCAAGATTGGCTCATTAGGAGTAAATCTTGGATAGTCCCCGGTTTGGGACTGTTCTTGAACACCTAATCTCACTTAGGATGTAAGTGTATAATGTGTATTGGGTTTTCGAGAAAATTTCAGTAGCATTTCCCCGTTTGTTCTCTAAGTACATATGTACTTAGAGAACAGCGGGGAAATGCTGCCGAAATTTTCTTGAAAACCCAATACACATTATACACTTACTAGTGAGATTAGGCGTTCAAGGATGGGATAGGTGGTACACATTTATTATATATAAGAATGACATGAAATGTGTTTGTTGGCCTAGAATGTGAACAATCATTGTTTTTTATATTACTTGTACATTGATATAAATTAGAATGAACAATCACTAAATTATATACTGTTTGTATGGAGTCCGGCTTCATTGTAGATATCTATTATTGTGTTTGTTGGCCTAGAAACCCGTCCAAGATTGGCTCATTAGGAGTAAATCTTGGATAGTCCCCGGTTTGGGACTGTTCTTGAACACCTAATCTCACTTAGGATGTAAGTGTATAATGTGTATTGGGTTTTCGAGAAAATTTCAGTAGCATTTCCCCGTTTGTTCTCTAAGTACATATGTACTTAGAGAACAGCGGGGAAATGCTGCCGAAATTTTCTTGAAAACCCAATACACATTATACACTTACTAGTGAGATTAGGTTTTCAAGGATGGGATAGGTGGTACACATTTATTATATATAAGAATGACATGAAATGTGTTTGTTGGCCTAGAATGTGAACAATCATTGTTTTTTATATTACTTGTACATTGATATAAATTAGAATGAACAATCACTAAATTATATACTGTTTGTATGGAGTCCGGCTTCATTGTAGATATCTATTATTGTGTTTGTTGGCCTAGAAACCCGTCCAAAATTTACTCATTAGGAGTAAATCTTGGATAGTCCCCGGTTTGGGACTGTTCTTGAACACCTAATCTCACTTAGGATGTAAGTGTATAATGTGTATTGGTTTTTCGAGAAAATTTTGGTAGCATTTCCCCGTTTGTTCTCTAAGTACATATGTACTTAGAGAACAGCGGGGAAATGCTGCCGAAATTTTCTTGAAAACCCAATACACATTATACACTTACTAGTGAGATTAGGTGTTCAAGGATGGGATAGGTGGTACACATTTATTATATATAAGAATGACATGAAATGTGTTTGTTGGCCTAGAATGTGAATGTTTATTATATATAAGAATGTGAATTTATTATATATAAGAATGTGTATGTTTATACAAATGCTAAATGTTTTCCTTATTCTAGTTGATACAAATGCTAAATGTTTTCCTTTTTAATGAAATTTTCAGATGGCTCACCATGATGAGAATGATGTCCATGATGAGCATGAAGTCCATGATGAGCATGCTGTCCATGACGAGCATGACGAGGATACCAACGTAAGTTCTAAAAACATATCTCGTATTTCTATAAAATTCATTATCTTCTAGTTATGTCATATATCCTGTATTTCTATATTGGCTTAATTCGGTGTGTTTATTTTTGTCAAATTTTAGGTTGATGATGCACAGCTACCCACTGAAGCAATTGAGCAACTTGATGCGCAGCAACAAAAACTTAACAAGAAAAGGGGTATCACTCTGTTGAAAAAGTTACTTGCGCTGAGTGGCAGTGGATCCAAATTGGTTGTGGAGTTTGATAATGGAGGGAATGCAATTGGAGTGAACCGCAATAATTTTATAAACTATCTTGGGGTTGTCACTCGAAGCCATTGTGGTGTTAAATATGATAATTGGCATAAAGTTCCTCAGGCGAAGAAAGACTTGATATGGAAAGATTTATGCGTGAGTTATTATTATTTGCAATTCTATTTTGTAGATTACAAATTCTATTATTTGCAATTATATTTTTTGTACTAGTTAATAACATTTCTATTTTACAGAATCTGTTTGCATTGGATGAGATGTTGCATCGTAAAAGTGTGATGCAACACACTGGAAAGATGCTTAGGAATTACAGGACAAATCTGAACAGAGAATACATAAGACAGGGTGATAAGAAGAAGAAGTCAGCCCTTGAACAATGGAACTTCTTGGACAAAGAAGATTGGGACAATTTTGTTGCTTCAAGAAAATCTGAAGAATTCAAGGTATTAGGCGTCACTCCCATTTTAATTAATATACATTGTATTCACCTATTCAAGATTAAGATTTAGTGCTACTAACGTAATTATAAATGTGCATACTAACTAGGCCCTCAGTGACGCACAAAAAGCAAGGCGTGCACTGAATGTACATGACCATACTATGGGTCCAAAAGGCTATGCAAGCGTTCGCCAAAGACTACAGGCGGAGTCTGCGGCTACTCAGGAGTCTGCGACTACTCAGGAGTCTGCAGCCACACCCTTCCCTCGCCATGATATCTGGATAGCTGGCAGGAAAAACAAGAAGGGTGAAATAAAGAAGCCCGAAACTGCTGAGGCGGCTGCAAAAATGGTAAAATACAACTCTTAGAGCAATCATTTGAATATTGATTATTTGTGGTGTTAACTTACCAATTTTTGTTTATGGTGATTAGCGGGAGCTGCACGAGCAGAGAAAACAAGGCACGTTCATCCCTCAGGGCACAAGGGATGAATTGACAGTTGCTCTGGGTAACCCAGAGCATCCTGGACGTGTTAGAGGTGCCGGCGCTGGTGTGGGCATCAAAGCATTCTTTGGGCCATCCCAGCGCAAACCCAGAGCGGGACTTTCTCAAGAAGAGGTAACATATATATTCTATTTTTATAATGTTACTGCAAAAGGAAATTCATTAATAAAAAGCTAATATTTGTTTTATCCATGTATAGGAGAATAAGAGAGTCGAGGATATAGTTGCTAAGAAGCTCAACGATGTGGTTGCTGAGAAGGTCAAGGAAGAATTGCTGCGGTGGCAGACATCTCAGGCTTCCAATCAGCCTATGCCGACCCACTCTTCTCCTGGTGCACAGACTGCAAGTAATCCTGGAGACCCATCGCCTAACACGTCTGCTGTAAGTATTGTTTATGACATTGTAGCTAGTCTTTTCAAGATGATATGTTTTCAAGATGATATGTATATATGTATAACATTCTTTACGTAAATTTGTAGGCATTGAAGCCATGCCGCTTAAGAATGGAAAACTATGTTGTTGCAGAGGCGCAAGCTTACCAGTCCCTTCCTGGGGCAACGTTTCATGGGAGTCCAATGCCGCAGGGCTACATTCGTGTGAGCCCGATACATGTATTACCCGATTGGAGGGAAGTTGCGTTGCCATATGCCCACCCAGATATTGATACACTTGGTGACGCAGAAAGCGGGGTCATATTGTGGCCCAAAGCAGATGTCCTCTACACGACTGAAATTGTAAGATAAATTTACATTGATTTAGACTGTTAATGTGTATATATGATGTCAACTGATCTGAAATTATATATACAGGTTAAAAAGAAGACACCAGGAGCACCTAGGCCTCCACCTCCAATTCCCGCATTACCAACTTGGGTTCCAACTGACCTACAATACCCGTTAGGTCCTGCTTGTAGGGGAATGGCATGTTGGCTACGGGCACATAATATACTTTGCCCTATAATTGTTTCTTTAGATGCAGATTATGCAGGTCAATCATACGACAGCTCTTTATTTATACAAGATATTATTGAGCTGTTTATGTATGAATGGTTGAATACATCAATGATAGAGACATGGATAAGGTGAGATCTTGTTTATACATCCATATACCTTGTGTAAGATCCGGTGATCTAGTTTCTTATATATTAATGCATACGTCTATATGTTTTGCAGCTACTTAATCGAAGATCATTGCAAACAATTTGCATATGATCATGTGGGATTTTTGATTCCATCATTGATTAGTATGGTAGCTAAAGACCATGATAGTGTTCAACAATACTGTATAGATGCTTTTACAATTTTTGGTCATCAAATGAAGACGATAATAATAGCTCCATTCAATGTCAAGTAAGTTTGCTTTATTTATAATTTGGACTTAAGAAAATTCCATTATTATTTTGCATTTTGAGTTATTAATTGTTAACTTTTTACCTCTAGTGGTAGACATTGGGAGTTACTAGTTATTGTCCCCGGGACGTTCACTGTTTATTATCTAGATCCCGCAGGAAGTACATTAAACACTAAAATTGGACACGTAATGAGAATGGCATTATTCTGGTGAGAAATATTTCATTTTTTATATCCGTTAACATCTTTTATTACATTACTATTTACTTATGCAACTTAGTGTGTTATATTAACATGTAGGGGTTTAGATGCATTCAAAAATGCTGGAGGAAAGGTCCCAAGGAAAAAGAACCAGCCATTGTCTTGGGAGAACGTAAAAGTAAGTTCCTGACTCCCCGACTCCAATGTATATATTATTGATGTGAATTGTGCTTAGTTGTATTAATTTGTATGTTTCAATTTATAGTGCGCTACACAAGACAATGGCTGGGCATGCGCATACTATGTGATGCGATTTATGCAGATGATTATCAAACATGCCGCATTGGACATCGATACCATACATGAGGTATTATATATAGTCTCATTAGTTAGTATGAAATATATCAATCTTATTTTTATATTATTACTTATATATATACATCATTCTCTTTGCAGGTGTTTAAAACTGACCACACTATAGGCAAACGCTTAAAAAATGTACATGCTCCATATACGAGGGAATCATTAAATGAAGTAAGAGAAGAATGGGCAATAGCTGTACAAACAGTGGCAACTGTAAGATATAATTGGGATGTTGATAGTGATGATGAATGATACTTTGTAAATGAATGTTTCTGAATGTTAAAACATGTATTTGAATGATTCTATATGTGTGAACGTGACAATTGAATTGATGTCTGAATGTATCTACTTGTGTGAATCTTTTTATGTTAATTTTACAGGTTTGTGGCCTGTTTGTAGGCTGATATCAATGGATTTCGTAAACCTGCAGTTCAGAAAACTGAACTGCAGGTTCTCATCCTGCTGACCAGCCACAGCAGGCCTGCAAACAGATTTATAAAAAAAAAATAGATATAGGCGTCGGTTATTTACCGATAACCGTCAGCACAGACTTACAGCGTCGGTGTTTTATAAAACACCGACGCCAAAAGGGTTCGCGCTACAGGAAATGGGAGTCATCTAGGACACTTTTCTGCGTCGGTTGTTTAGTATATAACCGACGCAGAAAGCGTCCTAGATGACGCCGTTTTCTGTGGCGGGAACCCTTTTGGCGTCGGTGTTTTATAAAACACCGACGCCTTTATATTAAATAGGCGTCGGTTTTATAACCGACGCTGAAGTGTCCACCCTTTTAGCGGCGCCCACATAGGCGTCGTTCCGAAACCGACGCCAAAGGGGGTTAAACAACCGACACTAAAAGGCACTTCTGTAGTAGTGTATTCAAATGGCATTGAGTCACATCATACCCACCTTTGCAAAGTTCTTAATATCCTCCAATCACAGAACTTCTATGTAAAATTGTCTAAATGTGAATTCTGGAATTTTGAAGTCATGTTCTTGGGTCACATAATTTCTGGTGCAAAGATATTTATTGATCCCACCAAAGTCTCGACTGTTTTTGAGTGGCAAGCCCCCAAAAATGTTTCTAAAGTATGAAGTTTTTTGGTTCTTGCTGGTTATTACTGATGTTTCATACCCAACTTCTGTAAGACCACCTTACCCCTCATAAAGCTCACTAGGAAAGGAGAGCAGTTTGTCTAGTCGAAGGAGTGTGAGTTTGGTTTTCAAGAACTGAACACAAAGTTGACAACCACACCTATCTTGACCCTTCCTTCTAGAAATGATGGGTTTGTCATGTTCACCAATGCATCAAGGTTCAGTCTGGGTTGTGTCCTCATCTAAGAAAAAAAAGTGGTTGGTTATGCCTCTTGACAATTGAAGACAAACAATGTCAACTACCCAACCCATGACCTCGAGCTTGCCTCCATCATATATGCACTAAATATATGGTGACACTACTTGTATGGTGCCACCTTCAACATCCTCTCAGACGACAATAGTCTAAAGTACATCCTGACACAAAAGGTTCTCAATCTCATACAAAGGTAATGGCTCAAGTACCTCAAAGACTATGATTTCACTATTTCCTACCACCTTGATAAGGAAAATGTAATGGCCGACACAATAGGAAACAAGCTAAATGTGCTTCCATCTTCACTATTGAGTAGAGAAACATGGAATTCAGGTCACCATGGGCCCTGAGGCATGTGAGAGATGTTCTAAGATGGGACAACATTCATGTCAAATCAGGCCTCCAATCTGAGATTTTGTCAGCCCAGAAGAATAGTAAGAACCTTGAGGAGATGACCAAGCTTCTAGAGAAGCCCTAGACACATATGACGGTGGGTATGGATGGTGTAATTTGGTACATATAATGCATATGGGTCCCAAATGATTCATATATGATAGAGAAGGTGCTACGAGAAGCACACATGTTGAATTGTACAATTCATCTTGGATCGACTAAAATGTACAAGGATCTACAGAGGCATTTATGGTGGAAGTCTTCTACAATCCCTACCTATCCCTGAGTATAAATTGGAAAACATCACCATGGATTCTGTGGTGGGTCTACCCATGACCAAGAAAGGGGGTGATGCCATTTGGGTTGTAGTCGACTGATTGACTAAGTCAGCCCATTTTATTTGATCAAGACAACAACCAAAGTCCCAGAGTTAGCAAAACTCTATATTCATGAGGTAGTCAGATTGCTTGGGATTCTTGTATACATTGTGTCAGATCATGATGCAACATTCACTTCTAACTTGTGGCAACAAGTACAAGAAGAACTGGGGACGCAACTAAACTTCAGTACTACATATCATTCACAGACTAACGGACAGTCTGAAAGGACAATTCATGTTTTAGAAGACTTGCTGAGATAAAGTGTCCTTAATTGGGGTGGTTCATGGGACCACTATATTCCTATTATTGAGTTTGCCTATAATAATAACAACCAATCCAATATAGGCATGCCTCTGTATGAAGCTTATATGGAAGACCATGTAGGTCTCCTCTTTACTGGGATGAAGTAGGAAAAATACAGATTTTGAAGTCTGACGAGCTAGAACTTTATTCTGATAATGTCTACCTAATCAAGCAAAGGTTGAAAAGGTCACAAGATTGTCATATTTCTTATGTTGATGCACACATGACAGACACTTAGTTTTTGGTAGGTAACCATGTTTTTTAAAGATTCGACCAATTAGAGCTATTGCAAAGAACAAAGGATAACTTAGCCCTAGATATGTGGGTCCATTTGAAATTTTGGACCGTATTGGGGAGTGTTGTGGAAGCACCATGATAGCAATGATGGTACCTAGGAATTGAAGTTAGATATGGGGAAAGATTTCCTGACCTTTTCAAGGATGTCTGAATTTTGGGGACAAAAATTTATAATAAGGAGGGGAGGATGTGATAAAGTGAGTTCTCCTCTATTCTTGTTCAATTCCTATTTTTCGCTCATTATGTTCACTCATGACCTAAATTCATTATTTCTTGACTACTTGATCAGTATTGACACTCAAATTTGAAATATAATGATCAATATAAATTTTATGCACTGTGTGACACCATAGCTTAGGTTAATTAATCACTTTATCCAAAGATGTGCATTTGGTCATGTAAATTTATCTTTTGGTTCTCAAACTTTTTCTAAGAATTCTAAACATTATAGTGAACCCATGATCCAAATTTCATCTCAACTAGACACTCCTACAATTTCCTACAATATTAATGTGTTAAAAACCATTTTATTTGCCTTTTAATTGGCCCTTTCCAAGTCAACAATCTATGGCAAGCTAAGGGGAAGGAACCCAACCCTTGGATCTACCTCCAGTGAATCACGACATATTCAAGTGGTTATTACATTGTATCCTACCTCCTGCTTATTGTGGGGAGGAGACAATGAAACTAAAATGGTCAATCAGCCAAGTATGACCATAATACGAGATTTCAGTCGTAAAGAAACGTACATCTCGTGATTTTACTCCGATCTATCCCTACTTTGACTAGTGTTAATGCTTTGTTTCACCATAAAAATTAGATGCTCTCTCATATCTCTTACTCTGGTGGCAATAGGATCAACACCAGATCCTACTAATCCCTAAACCTAACCCCAACCCTATAAAAGCCCCCCAATGACTGTCGCCACCATACCTTGCTCGAAACCTCGACCTCCTGTGCTATCTTGGTCTCCTCAACCCTTATTTTCCCCACCAATATTCTATTGCTCCATTTCCTAGCTTGATTTGGGCATCTTTCCCTTGCACCATCATCCCACCATTTTCAGCCACCCGCAACCTCGTGAGGTTGCGACGAGCTCAGGCCACACTTCTATTGTCGACATTGGCGCCTCTTGCTTAGAAGCCCCCCTAACTTCAGAGAGCCCCTCTGCCTCATCTCTTGGCTCTCTTGGAGGTATGATAAAAGAGAAAGGATGCCTCAAACCGCTGGTCCAAGAAGAATCAACTGGGTCTAAGACCCAGCAAACCAAGGTCTGAACCAGTAAAACTCGGGTTTGAACGAGCCAAATCAAGGATCGAACCGATCCAAAAATCAGCAAGCAGTGCCTCCTATGTGGCTCAATATTAGTCATCCACTGTACATTGAATGGCTGTCCTTTTTCCATATTAAAGGTATTTTCCAACCCTCTCTAATAAATAATCAATAAAGTCGCCAAATCTTAATTAAATCATAGAAATTTCATCATAACTCCAAAAATATCAAAACTATAGTCCATTTTCATCATAAAAATTAGCCTGATTCCATAAAAATGGTTTCAAGACCTGATTCACATCCCTATTCTCGTATTTAGTAAATCATCTATTCAAATTCATATATGTGATCTTTTCTTATTAATACTTGATCATCTGACCTAAGATTTGATCACTGACTTTCCTTATGACATAAATCAAACATTGATCTAATCTTAAACACAAATGATGCTAATTCATTATGATAATGATCTAAATATTTGACAATGAGTTGAGTATTGATGATAATAATTAGGGTTGGCATATATGTTCCTAAAATACCTAGGTAGGTCATTCATACTTGAAATATACTTTTCACTTGAATATATGTTGGACATCTCAAAATATTGTTGATCATAAGTGAATGACCTAACCCCAAGGTTAAATAGGAATGAATATACCATAATCTTGAATATTGAAACATGATCTTCAAAACATAATGATCTTGACCCTTGATCCTAATCTAGTTGATCTAGGATCTGACTCGAGGGGTTGGCCTATTACTTGTTGAGATCTTATACTCTGAAAATCAACCAAAAGTGTATGATATTATACCTCCTCCTTGAACGTACTAATATTATTGATGATACATTTTATGTATCTCTTGAAATGTATACTCAAACTATGTATATATTTGAGCTACCTCATTCCCTATTGATTAGTCTTCTAATTTTCTATATTATAGTTTGCAATACACATGAAACATAAATGATATTTCCCATTATGACTAGTAGTAATAATTATTGATATTGATTACAAATGACCTCCACATTTGGAGAGTGGAACTTGTACATGTTGTTGATGTCCTCCCTCATATTGAGAGATTGATCCTGGTGACCTCCCCCATCTCGTTGAGGAGATGGATCCACATAAATATAAGCATACTTCTCAATATTAGCATAATGGGAAACATATAAAATCTTGTCAAATAAATATTGTTTTGAAAATTGATTGTCGACTATTTTGAATATAAGTCTTGCCATGTATACTACTTTTATATAAAACTATTTTACTTGTTTTCGATAGTGTACCATGTAGTTGCATTGATTGTGTCATGATTTTCTTGATTTTAGGCCATGGAAAGAACTGAAGTTATGACCTACCAAACCTATTATCTATTTCATTTTATCTGTTGGAATTAAAGAGTATTACATCAATCTAGATTATACATGGGAGCCAATATAAAAGGGATATAGTTGTTGGTTTAGTTTCCTTATCTTGTTATCTTTATTTCCAAGTTGCCTTATGTAATAAACATTCGGTTCATTTTTCAATAAAGCATAATGTTATTTCCCTTTTGCATATTATGTGTTGGTGATCTTCGGGATACTCAGGGATGAGTTCTCTAATCCCTTTAACATTTCCCATTCATACAATGCTATTGGCACTAGCATAAGAATGGTTTCTTGACATTTGTCTTTACTTTTCACCTTCCTTCATAAAGGAAGCACCTTGCTTCACCAAGGAAGCTTTCTTCAATCAAGAAGTTTATATGGCGTAATGGAAGGAATAGAGTGAAAGTTCTGTGAATGAAAGAGAGTGAGCTATTTACAGATGACAACTGAAACCTCTCTCTCACAAGTATTTTATATCACTCAATTGGTTGCAATACATAATCAAGATCAAGAAGTGAATCAGAAGTTCTAGGGGCTATTCTGCTCAAATATAGCATATGTGCATGTACAATAATATTAGAATTGAATCCAATGAGACCAATTTATAGTTAATGTGCACTAGCTAGTACAATTAAGAAAGAACAAGAATAAGGCGAGGATACTTGACGACATTCTCTTATACAAAGCATGTTATATGTTTCTTTATTCATTATATCAAAATGGATTTCTTTAGATCATGTTCAAGGTTTGACAACATATGATAACCAAACATGAAAGTGGTATTCATAGAAACAATAGCTCAACCAAGTAAGTAAATAGCCAAGCATTCATACGAGCATACATACAAGAAAGCCAATATCATAATATGTCCAAGAGAAAAACATACCTTTCGAGTTATGATTCATGAGTCAGATCCTAGAGATTATCCAAACCAAGCGTACCTCGTAAGGAAAAGATATAGCATGGTGTCGTAGTTCACTAGGGTTTGAGTAAACCATCATATGAGTTATATGGATGTTTCCCTTACTCATAGGTTTCAAATAGTTCAAACATAGTTTCTAACTTCCAAAGATGCATGTCATTATTCAATCATAGTCCATGGATCAACATTATGTCCAAGATCTAGGTGAACCATTCACATTAGATTAGATATAAACATGAGATCATTTCTAGTTTGGAGTCAGGAAAACATGAGATTTAGATTACTACCAAGGTTTAATCATGTAATATCATAACAAGTCATTTTATATTCATTTCATGCAATAGATTCCAATTTCTAAGTGATAAGATCATAAAAGAACATAGGTTAGATCAAGTTGATATTTAGTGTTACAAGTGTGATGAGTTTACTGATTTGAACAACATAGAGCATGGGATTGACATAACAATCACATTTAATCATGTGGGTACAACTAGATAAACTTAGTCATTTTAATGCACAAACTAGGCACATAAGATTTTAAGAGTCAATCTGGTGAGAGGCATGATAGTTCAACAACATATCCCAAATCATCATAATATTTATTCATTTCAAGGGTGAAAGATCATATGATAATAATTTAGGGTAGAGCTTAAGAATTGATCAAATCATAGCATGCATTCACTTAAATAAGTCACCATTTGGGTCAAGAATGACCATTCAGGGTCAAAGTATACATCAAGGTTCATTTAAATGGCCCAAGAACACCTAATAGTAAAAGAGACTTATAGTTCACTAATTTAAGGGGTATGAAAGTCTAGAGTTCATTAATGATCATATAGTGGGTGACTTTAGGTTGATTAACAAACATAAGATCATAAGGCAACATATTGCTAAAACATGGGTCAGACTTGGGCCATTGGGGTATGTGAAGGAGCGCTGGTCCCATGGATGGGAACCCATACCGATGAGGGTTTGTGATTTCCAGGGATCGGGAGTGATGGTGAGCAGTTTGCATGAAGGCGTCTAGTGCATCGACTGTAGTCGAGTGCGAGGAGGAGCATGGACCCTACTGAGGTGGCGTGTCACGCTGTGGTTCGCCGAGCAGCGCCCGGCTGGCAGAGAGATCATGAGCCAAGGGGGGGAAGGTGAGATAGAGAGGGGGAATGGAGAGGGCCCTCTCAGTGCTTGGATTGGTATCAAGCGGTCCACGGGTTATCTTCTCGACCAGACTTTAGCCCGCACATCGCAACAGAAACATGTGGTGGTAGGACTCACCAGAGAACAAAAGGGGTGGATCTTCGGGCCTCGGGGGCTAGCGGGAGCTGGCCGTACTGGCTTGGGGAAGCCCTTCACAGCGTCCTTCGACCATCTCAGCTGCCGATAGGGACCAAGGCGGAAAAACCCAAAGGGGGTGGCGGCGACACCGATGGAAGGAGGTGGAAGAGAAGCGTCAAATTGGGGTGTTAGGGTTAGGGGAAAGAATAGAAAAAAAGGATACAACAACTTAGGGGAGAAGTTATATAGGATAAGAGGTTGCCAATTTGCACCAAAGTGGAGGGGAAAGGAGGAGTACTTGGTGCCCAGTGGCATTGCCGCCGGCAATTCGTATGGAGGTTGGAGAACATATCATGGCAGTTAGATGAGGGGCTAGATCTGAGTTAAAAACATCTGAGGGTTGAGGTTCCTCACGTAGAGATCTCGACCTCCTGATTGGCCCATCAAGGAACTCGTAGATTATTGAGAAGACATGGGAGGAAAGAGTGGGCCGTGCACACTCAGACGCCCACTAATGGGCCCAAACTGGCTGGTAAAAAGAGAGGTGTATAAGGTTAGAAATTTAGTGTTTCAAGGCATAGCCAATCCATTAGCCAATCATTTGTGCCTCGTCTGTCCTCAACATTCCCAACAACTCTATCAACGACTTGTCAAAGTTGTTCATGTTGTAGTTCATCACAAACTGACTGTAGGATTCTGGCAACAATTGCAGTATCACGTCAGTAGCCAACTCTCGGCTCAGGGGAAATCCCAATCTCGTCAGGTTCTCCACATACCCAATCATTTTGAGCGTGTGAGGACTAATTGGATCTCCTTCGGTCATGACACACTTGAACATTGCCCTGGAGACATCATATCTCTCTTGTCGTGCTTGATCTTCATACATGTTCTTGAGATGCTGAATCATCTCAATGACACCCATGTTCTCATGTTGTCTCTGCAACTCATGGTTCATGGAGCACAACATCAAGCACTTTGCATCAATGGCATCATCAGAATGCTTCTTATAGGTATCCCTTTCTACCTTTGGTGCGGTAGGAGTAGGTTTCTCTGGAACTGGAGTATCAAGGACATAAAGCTTTCTCTCTTGAGTGAGAACAATTCTCAATGTCCTAAACCAGTCATGGAAGTTAGTCCCATTTAGCTTGTCCTTTTCAAAGACCGATTGCAACGAAAAGTGATTGATGTTTGTTGTCATTTGTACTACAAAAGGAAACATATGCAATTTAGTCCAAAACTCAATTTTGACTTATTTGATTGATTTGAAAGGTTGACAATATAAATTTAGGACATTACTTAATTATCACTCCCACTATTTTTGTTCAATTTGATAGCCCTCACCATCAATTCAAAAGATTGCAGCGTACAATTTTCTAGTGGGTCAAGATCCTGAAATCCTCTGAGTCATGGACCAGCTAAGGCTGTCACCCATAACTCAGATCTTCCAGGTAGGCAACTTTTGCCAATTGCATCATATGCAACTCTTGAAAGATGTCATATGCAACTCTTTGCCATGATCACCTCCATGCCTCAAGGTGCTAGATCCTATCTAGGTCACCTTTTTAAGTCTGACCCAAAGCCAACACGATGAA
Source organism: Alisma plantago-aquatica (assembly GCA_963693085.1). Lineage (NCBI taxonomy): Eukaryota > Viridiplantae > Streptophyta > Magnoliopsida > Alismatales > Alismataceae > Alisma > Alisma plantago-aquatica. The sequence continues at coordinate 676,721,218 of OY856409.1, forward strand.
TATGCACCCTGCTAGGGCAGACCCACATATTCATCCTTCACGCTTCCACGAGATAGACAGTGCACCACGCTAGGGCGTGCCCAAACTTGGCTGATCAAGCTTTTCATGTGTGTCACATTTGGAAGGCATCTAAAACTTTAATATTTAATGAGGGATTTGGGTTTTATAGGTACATATACATATCCAATCACCACAATATATAGTATGTATCATATACATGCTATATCCCACAGAAAACATGTGAAATGATAAAAGCGATGATTATGGCCATCCTAATGTGATTCCTTGAGCTAAGAGGAATCACGGTCATCTAGGTCTACATCACATGCAACCTGTCCATGATGAAGTGCTATAGTCATCCGAGTTGATCAACTCATCACATTAATGACCAACTCACCCTGGTCGGTCGTCTGGGTGCCACCAGCCGATCAGTTGGCTCCTCCAACCGATTGGTTCGTCTGGTCGTCGTGCATCTCCTCAGGTCACCACCCGCTCGTCTTGCTCCTCGATCCAATCGTCTGGATTGCCAACCGATCAGTTCACGCCTTGAACTGATCGTCTCAGTTGTCGTCAGATTGTCTTCCGTTCTTTGACATAACAGGAAATATAAAAGATCTATCATATTTACATTTAAATTGGGTAACCCCGAGTTACATTTGGGAGGAGCAAAGGTAGGAAAGAAATCTTGAGTTATCTCAAGTTACATCAGGAATAAGGAGGCAGGGAATCAGTACGCAGACTGATATGCAAGCAACCACATTCAACCAAGCACACATGCATAGGGTTTATTGGCCATAACCATGCTATACATCCACCACAAAACTCATTTAAGGGCGATGCGTATCGAGTGCATTCATATTGCATATCATATATGTATATTGGGATTTGTGGATTTAGGATTGGACATGCATAAACCCAATTTTATTCGCATCGTATGCAATAAATAAAGGTGACAAACCAAAACTGAGCACATCGATAATCGTAAAGTATAGAGCAGTTGACGTGGCTCTGATACCACTGTTGGGTTTTAGGGGAGACAGACAAGGCAGCGGAAACAAAAATTTTCTTCTCCCAAACCCAGTCTAAAGGAATCACGTCAATGTCTATACAATAGGAAGGATGGTTTGTAGAAACATACCTTGTCCCAAGGTTTGCTTGGTTACATTACCTCGTGGCTTGCGCGGTCTTCACTTCCGATCTTGGACGATGTTTGTGCAACTCCTGGTCTCACTGAGCCTGTCGGGATTGACAACTGTCCTCCGAGCAGCAGAAGTCTCCCACCTATGTAGTAGTCCACATGGACCACCTGGAACTCCGATCTCCTTGTCCTATAAGGAATCGAAAGGAGTCGCACCATCCTGTCAGCGTACTAGTCACTGACACACTCTCCTACAACCAGTTTCCTTTCTGTAGTTGTCTTTCCCGTCTTGTGCCTCCCTTATCGGGTAGAACTTGCTCGGGCTCTCTCGGTTACCACAACCAGAGAGAATGACAACTTTGTAGAGCAACTGGTGTTCTGAGTTGTTGTTGTTCCTGAGAAGCCCCTACTACCCCTATATATATAGGAGGATCATGAGACAAGGTTGTCTACCCCGGGCAATGCGGGATTAAAGAAGGAGTAGAAGAGTTCGAGATTTTCTACAAAACAACCAACTGCGCCACCTGAACCGATCATTTTAAGCATGAACCGATCGGTTGGGGACCTGAGCCGATCTGTTCACACCTGAACCGATTGGTTGGGACACTTGAGCCGATCGGTTCGTGGTCCTGGTCCAACTCAAATTGACTTTCATATTTGTTTCCAACTAATCAAATATTAGTCCTTATCCAAATCGAATTTGTACAAGTGAAACAAATTGTATTTGCAAAATAGTCTTCTGACTTTCCAAACAATCTCGGTTGGTCCACGAGTCGACCAGTTCAACAATTGAGTTGATCATTTAATGACACATGAGTTGATCGACTCACAACTTGAGCCGATCGATTCAACAACCTGAGCTGATCGGTTCAACCCTGTGAGCTGATCGGTGGGGCAGTAGACTGTGCAAATCAGTCAATTGCAGTTTAAATCAATCTGATACTCTAATCAATCGATCCAACACCTTGAACACTATGATATTAAGCTATCAATTGATTGAGTGTTTAATTGAACTACTAAACTCCTTTAGTAATAAATCTAAATATCATTTGTGGATAAACTCCTCTTCCATGTTAAATCCTATGTGTGTGACCCCACATGCCCATTTTACGTTGGCAGTGAAAGTCCATAACACTTATGTCTTCACAAGCAAAGAGCGGTACCTAGTCACACATCAGTACTACCCAAGTGAAAAGGAAAGTTGGAGAACAACTTTCAATCCTACAATCTGTGAATGGTGCTATAGTGAATGTATAATTCCTTTGTCACTAATATCCCAAATGAACTCGAGGCATGGAGCAATCATCCTATCAATGTTCATTCACTTTCTTGATCTCAGAGTAGATTGAAGGAGATATGTAAGACATCAATATCACATACTGATTCACACATGCATGCAAACCTATCTCAATCCTACTAATCATGTTGCCATGGATATCAAACTCCCTTAGGAGGGACAAATCCCATATCTATCACTCACCCCTCAAAAGCCCCATGTGTCAAAGCCACCCAATCATCACCTTTTATAACAACCCATGTTTCAGGACTGCGTTTGATGATATCAAAGTGTATCCAACAACATGTGTTGAGTGTAGTGATTTCAGGTCAAAGAATCACACTCACCACCATCACTGTGAGAACTGACTGTGACTACCTTGTCATGGTTCCATGTGTCAAACTCACGGTGGGTCTGTCTGGTACCCTTGTTCTCTAACAAGTGCCTATGTGTTTGGTTTTATATCTCCATATCATGACTAATGAGATTTTGTCATCAACCAACACCACAATCTAGTCTTGTGTGTCATTGTTGTCTATCTACCTTCCACAATGACATCCAACTAGGGACATAATAAGAATCTACAAACTCTTGGCATCTGTATGATCTCATCGTTTAGGTCCTCAACCTGAAAGCATACATCATTGAGTACTGTCATTCTCTAGACATTCAATCTGTTCTATCATTGTCTCATATGACTGAACCAGAAAGAATTGGAAGCTTGCCTTTGATGTTTATCAAATCAATCTTAATGTATCCCACCAATCATCCCATGGTTGTCTCTCAGGGCATACATACCAACAGACTCCCACTTGCACTGTGAGCCAATCACCATTGAATCATATTCATAGTGATCTTCAAACATGTCCCACATGTTACTGTACTCTAGTGCTAACATAGTGAGTTATGGCAGCACCTTGCCAGAGTCAGTATTAACTACATGTCTCTCATCTCTTCGATGTACGTCACATGTATGAGATGGAGTTGTCGTAATATGCGATCTAGTATTCCTTTGTTAACCTTTAGCCACATTGCATAACCAAGTACTCCTAACTTGTCATCAATGACCAGAATAACTATAAGTTCATTTCTATGAACTCCTAGATCCATATAGTATCCACTACTATTCTCTAACACACAGATACTCAGCATTTTCTTTTAAAACAACTTTATTGGAACGTTTCCATTTATCAACAAACATTCACTTTTATATATCCCATATATATTTTGTCCTTTTCGGAAGTTTGCATCAGTGTAACTCTTTACAGTGACTCCTTCATTCTTTCCATAGAACTAGTACTTCTCAAGTACTTATCAAGTTCTTATGGTATTCCAGTAACCTTTACTGGAACTAGCCAAACATCCACTCATCATGTCCCACATACGAGTCATCAGGATGAGCATATCATATTGTCATGTCCTACATACAAGATGATATATGCGTTATGCAAGATGATGGGATGATTGTATACATGATAGATCCATATCTATTCTTCGTGTTCCCATTCTTCATAAGAATTGGACACCTAGCCTTGGGATACTAACTCTATGTAACATGGACAAGTTTTCTCCCACTGAATCTGTGTATACTGAACCTTTCGGTATAGATTGCCAATGTATGCTCTCTCTTTTCAGGTCAAGAGATTTTTGAGAACTGTCTCTATTGATCTCTATTCCTATCACATAGGAAATGTCTCTATCTTCCCTAAAGATAATTTCCACTTTGGATTTCCATTCTAGAACATTTCCATTTCACATCAACATGTGGAATGTGAATACGCTCCCACTAAATCACAGATCCCTTCTTTAACTATATCATCAAAGTAAAGATCCAGTTCTGAGTTGCTTGTACTCAATCAATCACAATGATTAGTCCATTGTAACTTATAGACTTCATTTGTGTTAATGGATTCATAAATCATATAGGTTGTGTCACGTACACATCCTTGTCTTATTCCTCATAGGAATGTGGTTTTAGTATCCATATGCCAAATCTCTTAGTCATTAAGCTACAATTAACAAGTATCATCCTTCTCAAAATGTTATCCATGTGTCTTAATGCTTAAGACTCATTCACACTTATGGATTTTATCCCAATGGGTGCTACCATCAAGGTCATACCTTATGGTTCACATGGAAGTCATTTAGGATGTAATGGCCATAAACCATAACTCAGAATCTGGTTCCTCATATTCATCTAGATAGTCGACTCATCACATGACCAACTCATCACATTGAGGTATATCTGTCAAGGATATAAGAACTCACAACTCCTTATGAATCTTAATGTCCTTTATTAGTGTGGGGTATTCTTTATTCAAGAAGAATTTAGTTATTTGATAATCATCCTCTAACTCCTTAGAGTATGACTCCTCATTGATTTAGACATCGTCATGCCTTAATCATGAGTTCACTATGATACACTATCATAATCACTCATAAGGTTCTCAAACATTTGGTCTAAGTATTTTGATTCATTGATCTCATCAAGAATTAACACTTTACCAAATTCATACTTCATCTATGATTTTCTTGAACACTTCAAGATATTCATATTGATATTTCTCTAAACACCGCTTGAAGTATTAGCATTAACTCTAAAAGGTATGTAAATACATCACATTTATTATACCTAATAGGGTAATCAATCTCCCACTACTACTAGTGAAGATTGATTAATCATGTCTAAGAGATTCATGTCTCTTACTGGTTCTCTAACCAAAAGAGTCTAGATTCAACCATCATATGGAAACTAGAAATGAATTTCTCATGATTTATGATAATTTGATTGTTTGAGTTATCAATAACTTTTAGGTATCATTTTATCTTATGCATGCCAAGTACCACAAGATAAGCAAGGCATTGCCACAAAGATTGAAACATCAACTTTATTAATTTCCATCATTGTCATACAATATGCAAAAATTAAGGTGTTTCTATTCATTGGAAAATATGAGATAGTAGTTCATAACTCTATTACATGCCTTTAAGGCTGAAAATAAACTAAAGTACTCCTATTTATGGCAGCAACACTTGCCCCATTTATTGAGTGCTTTACATTTTATGTCTTGGTATCATATACCTAAAAAATGTTATAAGTTTATTTCATGACACCTTCAGGTGGAGATGTCTATCGCCTCCTTCTTATTTAGTTCTTCCAGATAGAGTGGACAATTCCTTTTCCAATGTCCTGGCTTTTGACAATGGTGGCAATTGCCTCTCTTGGTTATGCCTCCCTTGGCCTTGAGAGTTGAAGACGACTTGGGTTGTTGGCTAGCATCAGAACCTTTCTTAGCCTTGCCCTTGTCCTTGCGCTTGGACTTACCTTTCTTGTTGTTGATCATCATCACATACTTAGGCTTGTCCTTCTTCATATGTGCCTTGGCTATCCTCAACATGCCCAACAACTCTGCCAACGGATTGTCAAAGTTGTTCATGTTGTAGTTCATCACAAACTGACTGTAGGATTCCGACAACGATTGCAATATCATGTCAGTAGCCAACTCTTGGCTTAGGGGAAATCCCAGTCTCGTCAGGTTCTCCACATACCCAATCATTTGGAGTGTGTGAGGACCAACTGGATCTCCTTCTGTCATGACACACTTGAACAGTGCCCTAGAGACATCATATCTCTCTTGTCGTACTTGATCTTCATACATGTTCTTGAGATGCTGAATCATCTCAATGAAACCCATGTTCTCATGTTGTCTCTACAACTCGTGGTTCATGGAGCACAACATCAAGCACTTTACATCAATAGCATAATCAGAATGCTTCTTATAAGTATCCCTTTCTGCCTTTGGTGTGGTAGGAGCAGGTTCCTCTAGAGCTAGAGTATCCAGGACATAGAGCTTTCACTCTTGAGTGAGAACAATTCTCAATGTCCTAAACCAATCGTGGAAGTTAGTCCCATTCAGCTTGTCCTTTTCAAGGACCGATCACAACGAAAAGTGATTGTTGTTTGTTGTCATTTATACTACAAAAGGAAACATATGCAATTTAGTCCAAAACTCAATTTTGACTTATTTGATTGATTTGAAAGGTTGACGATATAATTAGGACTTTAATTAATTATCGCTCCCACTATTTTTGTTCAAATTGATAGCCCTCACCATCAATTCAGAAGATTGCAACGTACAATCTTCTAGTGGGTCAAGATCCTGAAATCCTCTGAGTCCTGGACCAGCTAGGGCTGTCACCCATAACTCAGATCTTCCAGGTAGGCAACTTTTGCCAATTGCATCATATGAAACTCTTGAAAGATGTCATATGCAACTCTTTGCCATGATCACCTCCATGCCTCAAGGTGCTAGATCCTATCTAGGTCACCTTGTTAAGTCCGACCCAAAGCCAACATGATGAATATGCACCCTGCTAGGGCAGACCCACATATTCATCCTTCACGCTTCCACAAGATAGATGGTGCACCACGCTAGGGCGTGCCCACACTTGGCTGATCAAGCTTTTCATGTGTGTTGCATTTGGAAGGCATCTAAAACTTTAATATTTAATGACGGATTTGGGTTTTATAGGTACATATACATATCCAATCACCACAATATATAGTATGTATCATATACATGCTATATCCCATAGAAAACATGCAAAATGATAAAAGCGATGATTATGGCCATCCTAATGTGATTCCTTGAGCCAAGAGGAATCACAGTCATCTAGGTCTACATCACATGCAACCTGTCAATGATGAAGTGTTATAGCCATCCGAGTTGATCAACTCATCACATGAATGAACTGCTCACCCTGGCCGATCTTCTGGGTGCCACCAGCCGATCGGTTGGCTCCTCCAACCGATCGGTTTTCCTGGTCGTCGTGCATCTCCTCAGGTCGCCACCCACTCATCTCGCTCCTCGAGCTGATCGTCTGGACCGCTAACTGATCGGTTCACACCTTGAATCGATCGTCTCAGTTATCAGCATATTGTCCTATGTTCTTTGACATAACGAGAAATATAAAAGATCTATCCTATTTACATTTAAATTGGGAAACCCCGAGTTATATTCGGGGGGAGCAAAGGTAGGAAAGAAATATGAAGTTATCTCGAGTTACATAAGAAATAAGGAGGTTGGGAATTGGTGTGTAGACCGAGATGCAAGCAACCACATTCAACCAAGCACACATGCATAGGGTTTATTGGCCATAACCATGTTATACATCCACCACAAAAATTGTTTAAGGGTGACGCATATAGAGTGCATTCATATTACATATCATATATGTATATTGGGATTTGTCGATTTAGGATTGGACATGCATAAAGCCAATTTTATTCGCATCGTATGCAATAAATAAAGGAGACAAACCAAAATCGATCACATCGATAATTGTAAAGTATAGAGCAGTTGATGTGGCTCTAATACCACTGTTGGGTTTTAGGGGAGACAGAGAAGGCAGCGGAAACAAAAATTTTCTTCTCCCAAACCCAGTATAAAGGAATCATGTCAACATCTATACAATAGGAACGATGGTTTGCAAAAACATACCTTGTCCCGAGGCTTGCTCGGCGATGTTACCTCACGGCTTGCGTGGTCTTCACCTCTGATCTTGGAGGGTGTCTGTGCAACTCCTATCTCACCAAGACTGTCGGGATTGAAAACTATCCTCCGAGCGGCAGAAGTCTCCCGCCTCTGTAGTAGTCTACACGGACCACCTAGTACTCCGATCTCCTTGTCCCACAAGGAATCAGAAGGAGTCGCACCCTCCTATCAGCGTACTAGTCACTGACACACTCTCCTACAACCAGTTGCCTTTCTACAGTTGTCTTTCCCTTACTGTGCCTCCCTTATCGGGTAGCACTTGCTCGGGCTATCTTGGTTACTACAACCAGAGAGAATGACAACTTTGTAGAGAAACTGGTGTTCTGAGTTGTTTTTGTTCCTGAGAAGCCCCCACTACCCCTATATATATAGGAGGGTCATGGGATAGGGTTCTCTATCCCGGGCAATGCGGGATTAAAGAAGGAGTAGAATGGTTCGAGATTTTCCATAAAACAACCAACTACGCCACCTGAACCGATCGTTTCAAGCATGAACTGATCGGTTGGGGACCTGAGCCGATCGGTTCACACCTGAACTGATCAGTTGGGACAGCTGAGCCAATCGGTTCAAGCATGAGCCGATCGATTCATGGTCCTGTTCCAACTCAAATTGACTTTCATATTTGTTTCAAACTAATCAAATATTAATCCTTGTCCAAATCAAATTTGTACAAGTGAAACAAATTGTATTTGCAAAATAGTCTTCTGACTTTCCAAATGATCTCGATTGGTCCATGAATCGGCCGGTTCAACAATTGAGCCGATCGTTGCATGACACATGAGTCGATCGACTCACAACTTGAGCCAACCGATTCAACAACCTGAGCCGATCGATTCAACCCTGTGAGTCGATCGATTGGGGTAGCAGACTGTGCAAATCAGTCAATTGCAGTTTCAATCAATCAGATACTCTAATTAATCGGTCCAACACCTTGAACACTATGATACTAAGCTATCAATTGATTGAGTGTTTAATTGAACTACTAAACTCCTTTAGTAATCAATCTAAACATCATTTGTGGATAAACTCCTCTTCCAGGTTAAATCCTATGTGTGTGACCCTATAGGCCCATTTCACGTTGGCAGTGAAAGTCCAAAACACTTATGTATTCACAAGCAAAGAGTCGTTCCTAGTCACACATCAGTGCTACCCAAGTGAAAAGGAAAGTTGGAGAACAAATTTGAATCCTACAATCCATGAATTGTGTTACAGTGAATGTATAATTGCTTTGTCACTAATATCCCGAATGAACTCAAGGCATGGAACAGTCATACTGTCAATGTTCATTCACTTTCTTGATCTCAGAGTAGATTGAAGGAGATATGTGTGACATCAATATCACATACTGATTCACACATGCATGTTTGATGATATCAAAGTGTACCCAACGACATGTGTTGAGTGTAGTGATTTTAGGTCAAAGAATCACACTCACCACCATCACTGTGAGAACTGATTGTGACTACCTTGTCATGGTTCCATGTGTCAAACTCACTATGGGTCTGTCTGGTATGCTTGTTCTCTAACAAGTACCTATGTGTTTGGTTTGATATCTCCATATCATGATTAATGATATTTTGTCATCAACCAACACCACAATCTAGTCGTGTGTGTCATTGTTGTCTATCTACCTTCCACAATGACATCTGACTAGGGACATAATAAGAATGTACAAACTCTTGGCATCTGTATGATCTCATCGTTCAGGTCCTCAACCTCAAAGCATATTGTCATCGAGTACTATCATTCTCTAGACATTCAATCTGTTCTATCATTATCTCATATGATTGAACCAGAAAGAATTGGAAGCTTGCCTTTGATATTTTTCAAATCGATCTTAATGTATCCCACCAATCATCCCATGGTTGGCTCTCAGGGCATACATACCAACAAAAAATCCATCCCCAAAATAAGGTCAAAGTTTACATGTCTAAGAGTATAAAATCTGACTCAAAATTTTGACTTACATAAGGTAGAGGGACTTTTTCAACAATATAACTAGAGACTTTAATTTTCCCACTTGGGGTGGTTACATCAAGTATACTGTGTTTCAAGGTTGAGCATAGAGGCAAGATCTTAGACATGAAGGTATGTTTTGACACAGAGTCAAATAGGGTGACAATAGAATGGTCATAGATTTTCATCATACTTATATATATATATATATATATATATATATATATATATATATATATATATATATATATATATATATATATATATATATATATATATAGTCAGGCTAGAATACACTCGAGTGTACGGATCGCACAGATATACTCAAGTGTGTTTGCATATCAAGACTATTTTTTGCAAAATGTAAACTGTTGATCTTCACCGTCATACTATAACTAGGCTACATACATATTTTGAGCCCATTTGGATGAGTGTAAGTCACTCATCCAAGGGCAACAAAATCGACGCACGAAACTAATTTGAAATGCATAATTTTTGCGGTCTTCATAACATGAGCTATACATATCCAAATGCGCTCAAATTTTGCATATGAATTGTTCACGAGATGTTTAAGAAGATCAATGGATTAGATTTTCAAAAAAAATATTGCATCATGAAAAACTACTCGAGTGTATTCTGCTCCGGATACACTCGAGTGTATTCTAGCCTGACTCTATATATATATATATATCTATGTATATATTTGATGTAAGGTGTTTTTATAAGATAATCATGATACCACATTATGGAAATAATTTCAAATTTAAATAGTACCTTCCATGAGTTTGTTCCCATTGGAATTTGCCTCATCTGCATACACTACAAAGACACGGGCTTGTCTGTGCTCACCCTATTTGGCCCATGCTAGAGGAAGTTGAGGGAAATTGTCTCCAAAGTGTCCTTCCTATTTGCAAAAATGGCAGACTGGGGACGTGTACTTGCATTGGCCAGAATGGAGATTACCATAGTTGCGACACTGGGGCACATTGGGATTCCGGCCTTGTCCTCTATTTGGGCCATGATCCTGATTCTAAGCAGGGCTTTGATTGTAGTTCTGGTTTTTTTATTGGTTGTTGTACTAGACAAGAGGATTTTTGGGATTCTTCTGTTAGTTTTTATTCTTCTTGCCACTATTATGGGGTTTCCCCTTTTGTTCAGGCTTTGTGGGCACAACATTAGTAAGACCTAGGTAGGCTTGGGTAGGTAGTGGTTTCTAATTTTCCATCACCAAGGTTCTCTCCATGGACAAGGAATGGTCATAGGCTTCCTAAAAAGAGGTAGGTTTGGATGAGGAGACAAAAGCTTTGAGGGTTAGGAAGAGATCATGATTGTAATAATCTAGCTTCATCTCTTCTGTGAGGTTTGTGACATGTCTCTCCAGGAGATGGAATTGCCGACTATACTTGTGATGGCCCTAAATTTTGGAACTTGATATACAAAATATCATTGTTGACATACATGGAATAGAATGATTAAATGATGGACCTTGAGGTTTCAATTTGTCAAATGATGTAGGTTGAACTCATTTTATTAAGATTCAATGAATAGTCGAATCGTATGCAAGGTTTATACAATTATTTAATTGAGGAAATAAATTAATAAACAAATGTTGGATTTTGGATGTCAAACTTGAACAAGAGTTATATTACGTGTTGGAGAACTAATACTTCAAATTATATGGCTTTTTTATTAACCGTTTGAGAGATATAGAGGCTTGAATATTGATTCAATGATTTAAGCATGGTTGAATGATATGGGTTCCAAATATCATGATATGACTTAGGTGAGGGGTATATAACCCTGTCACACATCCTCCTTTTCTTTCGACGGGTCCTTCCTAGTCCCACGATTAGATCAGATGGTGAAGACTTTGTCTTTCACCTCCGTTCCCCTCGGAGCCACCAGTAACTCAGTCTGCGAGCCTATCGCTTTGTGAGATCCCATCTCTATTTTGCATCTCTCCACTACTGCGAGAAGAAGGGAGGAGCAGGAAGTGAGGAGGCAGATCGACCCCCACCATCATCTCCGATCCCTACCACCACTACTTCTTCCCTACTGCCAAACACCACCTCAAGTCTGTTGTCGACGACCTCTTTAAGCATCGACATCAGCGCCCACAGAGATCACAGTAAGGATCCCTTGCACCCAGTTTGGATTAGCGCTGACGGCAGCGGCACATGCAAATAACAAACATCACCGCCTACCTCTGGATCCCTCCCTCACGCAGCGGCGCCTGCCAGCACCAAGGTCATAAGGACAACGATGGTGACCTTGCATCGATGGCGTAAGCTGGGATCGAGAACCGCGGACAAGCTTGGCGGCGTGTTCGACAAATCAGGAGGGAGTTGGCGATGCTGGATCTCAGACCGTAGAAGAGCCTCACATCAGCGTCCATGGACAGAGTCCAGTAACACGACGAAGTCCGGGAAACGGCCGTGATTGTGTGAGAATGCGGAGTAGAGAGAGACACCTATTCCTGCTGATCGCTCACTGAGGTAGAGCCCAGCGGCGGTGCCCTTGCCAGAGCAGAGCCCCAGCGGCACCGAACCCAGGCGGCGATGGTTCTCTGCGGAGGAAGAGGTCCCGCTCGGGACTCAAAAGAAGGCGATGGGGAGGTTCTAGTCTCCCTTGCGGAGGTAGGTATGAGAGAGGAGGAGGCCATGTTGCCTGCTTGGTCACCATCAGGTCCAAGCACTGGTGGCGCTCGACCCAGATAGTCACGCAGTAGGTCGGCGCTAACAGAAGACTGTTTTGAGCGCAACACGGAGAAAGAAGAAAGGAAACAGACCGGGTTTAGAGCAGAAAAACCGGTTCATCTCCCAGCAACCAGACCAGGCAGGTCCAGGAAATGAGTGGGCTGCTTGCACAAGACAAGCCATGAGCCACGTGGCACCCGCCTATTGGCTCAAAAAGGTAATAATCTCAGATAATTCCCAGATGTTGTTTAAATCACAGTAATTAGCAAACTTATCAGAAAAATACAAATAATATACCGAAATGTTCATAAAAATGTGTAGAACAATATGGAAGTAGAATATCAGACTTTTGATGCTTTAATATCAGTGATATCATGTAAAGTGTATTATGCTTGTTTTATGAGTAATAAATATCAAACAATGGCCTAAAATCATGATAAAATGTCAGTAAGTCTATAATCATGTTTAGAATCCGTATGATGTCAGTAATTATGATGTTGATGCACGAAATCATGTAATTTGATTAATATGGCTAATTAGGTCTAATAACCCTAAAGAAAATGTAATAAATACATGCATGCTCAATAAATGGTGAAATTTACATAGTAAGCTCATATCTGTATTTTGAACCTCAGTTTTAATTATGAAATCATAATAATGAAAAAAATCCATATTATATGAAGATGAATATTAATACATGTTATAAAACCCTAAGCTAGGTTAATGATGTAACCTAGGGTTATTATGTGCACTAAAAAAGAATATGGAGCCTAATATTCAGATAATGAATCATAATCTGGAAAATGACATCTGTAGGATAAATATAAGACAATAATGCAAGTAAATGTTGGAATATCCTAATGAGATAATATAAACCCTAATGAACATGACTAGGGTTAAGATGATGAGAATCTGATGATAGTATGTGGTCTTCTCTTAATCAGGTGATGACCAGACTTCTAGATGATCAAGGATAAGTTAGGAATCTCTGAACTCAGGTACGTGGGATTTATTAAGTATAAGACTAGTTTTCTAGTTGCATATGATATGTGATATCTTGAATGCTCGTATTTGGATATGATTGCTTGGTTGAACTATTATGAGTTATACTTCGCCAAATCTAATAGAACATAATTGAGTATGATGGGTTGTAGCTACATGCACTGCCTAATGCTGGATGTATGTGCCTAACATGGATGTATGAAATCTAGCCCATGTTAGATGTATGTATCCCTCTCTTTTTCTTCTCTATGACCCACATTAGATGTATGTTGAAAAGGTGCTTGAAGTAGTACAATCGCATCAAATGACATGTTAAAAGAAGTGTTTACCTGATTATCGCTTTAAATAATGTTTTCTTTTAATCTTTCTTTCTCAAGTTATTTCAATTATGCAAACATATTAGTATGTATCTTTCTACCCACGTGCACAACACCTTGTGTGTTGATTCGTTGTTTTACGTATGTTTTAGGTTCAAAGATAGCATGGGAGAAAAAGTACATGATGTGAGAAAGTTTTACAGGTTGTACCTATTGTGTGGATCCTAGTTTAGCATACATGTACGTAGACTTTTAGAATTTTCATTCAATATGTAACTGTAAATCATGTTGTAATAATTCATTTGTATAAATATGCATGTTGAATGTTGAGAATGTTATGGTTATATGTTCATGTATGCGTATTATGCTTCCGCATCACTTTCTGATATGATTGGATGATGTTTTCGGATTCTGACATCCCATTCCCAATAGGGTTTGGAGAAGCCAAAATCCGGGGACGTCACAGTTGGTATCAGAGCATGAACAGTAGCTACACCTAACAATTTCTCACCATGAAACATTAAACCTAAATATCACCTTTCACTTTACACCTTAGAAACTTAGTAAGTTATTCTATAGGAATAAGGTTTGACTTAGCCTCTAGGTTAGAACCTAGATGTTCGAGAACTAGGTTTAGACAAGTGTGTGAAACCCTTTCCATATAGAGCTCATATGTATTGGGTAGCTACACTAATCTACATCTCGTTCTTACCATTTCACTAGGTGACATAGCACTAGACTATCTACTGTGTGTGGGACACTCGATTTTGCTGATTTGGTTTTGTTTTCCAATCGGCTCGAGCCTCGAGAGTTTTCTCTGACGTCCATCTTCTCTGAAAAAAAAACTATATAATATTTTATTATATATATGTAAATATGAAAATGTGTCCCTCACACTGGAGAGTAGTTAGTGTTCATGCAACCTAAGTGAAAAGGAGTGACATCAGTCTAGAAGAGAGAATATATCTAGATTAGATGTCTAGAGCCTCATAAGATTATGTGATACATAGATAGACAAAAGAAAGATGAAGGAAACAAGTATATAGAATTCTATCTAAGTTGATCTATGATAGTATAAGTTTCCTTATAAAGGTTTAAATTGTACATTAGTTGAATCCAATTTTGTAGAATTTAAGCAAAATCTTGATGATGAAAGTACATTCCCTTTTTATACTTAAGATAAGCTAAGTTAAGATAGAGATGACTGTGCATGAGCCTCAAGCTCTTATACAAAGAGGATGTCTAGTGGTAGGATGAAATATGTGGTGAACTCTAGAGAGAGTAAGACCCACATGGAGAAGGTCATAGGACCTAGCCTCCAATATATGAGATATGTGGTAAAAAAAATGTCCTACACTAGATTACTCTTGAGTGTTGAGTTGAGTCCTTATGAATGATTCAAATCTATATGTGAGATCGGGTAAAAGAAAAGGATGGGTAGATGACCCATATGATAAAGTCAATCCTTTGGCTGAGTTAGGTCCTATCTAGAGTGACATATTTTGTGAATCTCATCAGTAGTTACAAGTGAGGTAATATATGAAATCTAGTTATGAGAGTATGATGCTTTGTGCAAAAGATACTCAATATACATGTTCTCCCTTCTTCTTCTCTTTCTTAATATATGATGATAGAAACCTCACTTGAGCTATATAGATGATTTATATATGAGGAGTCACTTGTATAAGCTTGACTTATTCTATATTCCCCCCTGTATCATACATGTACTACCCAAGATTGAAATCATGATAAGTTTGACTTTAAAAATATTTTCTTCCCCTTCACATGGAACATGAAAGATATGATGCTGAGATCATGGGATAAACTTAGTATATTCTCTTTTTCCCTTCACATAATACATCGAAAAAAAACAAGAACTTGTGAACTTGATAAAAAGATATTTTTGGATCATAGGATATATGATCAGAAATATAGTTGTAACTTTGATCCTTCTCAATTTATGCTTCTAGATTGAGTATGAATATCACACCATAGGGTGAAACCCTAATGGCCAGAAATGATACGTAAGGCCTTCTTATGTAGAAAAATCCTAATATCAAGGATGAAGATAAGTCTCCTCTAATGTTGAAATCATTGTAAGATGTTAATGATGTTAGATTTGAATGATCTGAATATCATGGCATATAAATGAATTCATCATGAACATTAAAATTATGAACAAAACATGTACCCTTAGTGGTGATGTAGTCCTAAGATATCATGATGTCATGTTATGGCTAAGACATTAAGTGATGCTTCCACATATATAAGGTGGGGTGGACACACCCAAGAATCTCTAGACCCTAAGCTGACAACTTAGAGTGCATGCAATTATGGTGGTCTTAGAACCTAAGAAATGATGATGTATATGAAGTTGAACTCCTAAACAGTCATTAAGGACGATATTAGTTGAATTTCGAGGACGAAATTCCATATTAGGTGGGGTGAATGTGATGGCCCTAAATTTTGGAACTTGATATACAAAATATCATTGTTGACATACATGGAATAGAATGATTAAATGATGGACCTTGAGGTTTCAATTTGTCAAATGATGTAGGTTGAACTCATTTTATTAAGATTCAATGAATAGTCGAATCGTATGCAAGGTTTATAGAATTATTTAATTGAGGAAATAAATTAATAAACAAATGTTGGACTTTGGATGTCAAACTTGAACAAGAGTTAGATTATGTGTTGGAGAACTAATACTTCAAATTATATGGCTTTTTGATTAACCGTTTGAGAGATATAGAGGCTTGAATATTGATTCAATGATTTAAGCATGGTTGAATGATATGGGTTCCAAATATCATGATATGACTTAGGTGAGGGGTATATAACCCTGTCACGCATCCTCCTTTTCTTTCGACGAGTCCTTCCTAGTCCCAGGATTAGATCGGATGGTGAAGACTTTGTCTTTCACCTCCGTTTCCCTCGGAGCCACCAATAACTCAGTCTGCGAGCCTATCGCTTTGTGAGATCCCATCTCTATTTTGCATCTCTCCAATACTGCGAGAAGAAGGGAGGAGCAGGAAGTGAGGAGGCAGATCGACCCCCACCATCATCTCCGATCCCTACCACCACTACTTCTTCCCTACTGCCAAACACCACCTCAAGTCTGTTGTCGACGACCTCTTTAAGCATCGACATAAGCGCCCACAGAGATCACAGAAAGGATCCCTTGCACCCAGTTTGGATTGGCGCTGACGGCAGCGGCACATGCAAATATCAAACATCACCGCCTACCTCTGGATCCCTCCCTCACGCAGAGGTGCCTGCCAGCACCAAGGTCATAAGGACAACGATGGTGACCTTGCATCGATGGCGTAAGCTGGGATCGAGAACCGCGGACAAGCTTGGCGGCGTGTTCGACAAATCAGGTGGGAGTTGGCGATGCTGGATCTCAGACCGTAGAAAAGCCTCACATCGGCGTCCATGGACAGAGTCCAGTAACACAACGACGTCCGGGAAGCGGCTGTGATTGTGTGAGAATGCGGAGTAGAGAGAGACGCATGTTCCTGCTGATCGCTCACTGAGGTAGAGCCCAGCGGCGGCGCCCTTGCCAGAGCAGAGCCCCAGCGGCACCGAACCCAGGCGGCGGTGGTTCTCTTCGGAGGAAGAGGTCCCGCTCGGGACTCAAAAGCAGGCGATCAAGAGGTTCTAATCTCCCTTGCGGAGGTAGGTAGGAGTGAGGAGGAGGCCATGTTACCTGCTTGGTCGCCATCAGGTCCAAGCACTGGCGGCGCTCGACCCAGATAGTCACGCAGCAGGTCGGCGCTAACAGAAGACCGTGTTGAGCGCAACACGGAGAAAGAAGAAAGGAAACAGACTGGGTTTAGAGCAGAAAAACCGATTCATATCCCAACAACCAGACCAGGCGGGTCCAGGAAATGAGTGGGCTGCTTGCAGAAGACAAGCCATGAGCCACGTGGCACCCGCCTATTGGCTCAAAAAGGTAATAATCTCAGATAATTCCCAGATGTTGTTTAAATCACAGTAATTAGCAAACTTATCAGAAAAATACAAATAATATACCAAAATGTTCATAAAAATGTGTAGAACAATATGGAAGTAGAATATCAGACTTTTGATGCTTTAATATCAGTGATATCATGTAAAGTGTATTATGCTTGTTTTATGAGTAATAAATATCAAACAATGGCCTAAAATCATGATAAAATGTCAGTAAGTCTATAATCATGTTTAGAATCCATATGATGTCAATAATTATGATGTTGATGCACGAAATCATGTAATTTGATTAATAGGGCTAATTAGGGCTAATAACCCTAAAGAAAATGTAATAAATACATGCATGCTCAATAAATGGTGAAATTTACATAGTAAGCTCATATCTGTATTTTGAACCTCAGTTTTAATTATGAGATCAAAATAATGAACAAAATCCATATTATATGAAGATGAATATTAATACATGTTATAAAACCCTAAGCTAGATTAATGATGTAACCTAGGGTTATTATGTGCACTAAAAAAGAATATGGAGCCTAATATTCAGATAATGAATCATAATCTGTAAAATAACATCTGTAGGATAAATATAAGACAATAATGCAAGTAAACATTGGAATATCCTAATGAGATAATATAAACCCTAATGAACATGACTAGGGTTAAGATGATGAGAATATGATGATAGTATGTGGTCTTCTCTTAATCAGGTGATGACCAGACTTCTAGATGATCAAGGATAAGTTAGGAATCTCTGAACTCAGTTATGTGGGATTTATTAAGTATAAGACTAGTTTTCTAGTTGCATATGATATGTGATATCTTGAATGCTCGTATTTGGATATGATTGCTTGGTTGAACTATTATGAGTTATACTTCGCCAAATCTAATAGAACATAATTGAGTATGATGGGTTGTAGCTACATGCACTGCCTAATGCTGGATGTATGTGCCTAACATGGATGTATGAAATCTGGCCCATGTTAGATGTATGTATCCCTCTCTTTTTCTTCTCTATGGCCCACATTAGATGTATGTTGAAAAGGTGCTTGAAGTAGTACAATCGCATCAAATGACATGTTAAAAGAAATGTTTACCTGATTATCCCTTTAAATAATGTTTTCTTTTAATCTTTCTTTCTCAAGTTATTTCAATTATGCAAACATATTAGTATGTATCTTTCTACCCACATGCACAACACCTTGTGTGTTGATTCGTTGTTTTACGTATGTTTTAGGTTCATAGATAGCATGGGAGAAAAAGTACATGATGTGAGCAAGTTGTACAGGTTGTACCTATTGTGTAGATCCTAATTTAGCATACATGTATGTAGACTTTTAGAATTTTCATTCAATATGTAACTATAAATCATGTTGTAATAATTCATTTGTATAAATATGCATGTTGAATGTTGAGAATGTTATGGTTATATGTTCATGTATGCGTATTATGCTTCCGCATTGCTTTCTGATATGATTGGATGATGTTTTCGGATTCTGACATTCCATTCCCAATAGGGTTTGGAGAAGCCAAAATCCGGGGACGTCACAGTTGGTATCAGAGCATGAACAGTAGCTACACCTAACAATTGCTCACCATGAAACATTAAACCTAAATCTCACCTTTCACTTTACACCTTAGAAACTTAGTAAGTTATTCTATAAGAATAAGGTTTGACTTAGCCTCTAGGTTAGAACCTAGATGTTCGAGAACTAGGTTTAGACAAGTGTGTGAAACCCTTTCCATATAGAGCTCATATGTATTGGGTAGCTACACTAATCTACATCTCGTTCTTACCATTTCACTAGGTGACATAGCACTAGACTATCTACTGTGTGTGGGACACTCGATTTTGCTGATTTGGTTTTGTTTTCCAATCGGCTCGAGCCTCGAGAGTTTTCTCTGACGTCCGTCTTCTCTGAAAAAAAACTATATAATATTTTATTATATATATGTAAATATGAAAATGTGTCCCTCACACTGGAGAGTAGTTAGTGTTCATGCAACCTAAGTGAAAAGGAGTGACATCAGTCTAAAAGAGAGAATATATCTAGATTAGATGTCTAGAGCCTCATAAGATTATGTGATACATAGATAGACAAAAGAAAGATGAAGGAAACAAGTATATCAAATTCTATCTAAGTTGATCTATGATAGTATAAGTTTCCTTATAAAGGTTTAAATTGTACATTAGTTGAATCCAATTTTGTAGAATTTAAGCAAAATCTTGATGATGAAAGTACATTCCCTTTTTATACTTAAGATAAGCTAAGTTAAGATAGAGATGAGTGTGCATGAGCCTCAAGCTCTTATACAAAGAGGATGTCTAGTGGTAGGATGAAATATGTGGTGAACTCTAGAGAGAGTAAGACCCACAGGGAGAAGGTCATAGGACCTAGCCTCCAATATATGAGATATGTGGTAAAAAGATGTCCTACACTAGATTACTCTTGAGTGTTGAGTTGAGTCCTTATGCATGATTCAAATCTATATGTGCTATCGGGTAAAAGAAAAGGATGGGTAGATGACCCATATGATAAAGTCAATCCTTTGGCTGAGTTAGGTCCTATCTAGAGTGACATATTTTGTGAATCTCATCATTAGTTGCAAGTGAGGTAATATATGAAATCTAGTTATGAGAGTATGATGCTTTGTGCAAAAGATACTCAATATACATGTTCTCCCTTCTTCTTCTCTTTCTTAATATATGATGATAGAAACCTCACTTGAGCTATATAGATGATTTATATATGAGGAGTCACTTGTATAAGCTTGACTTATTCTATATTCCCCCCTGTATCATACATGTACTACCCAAGATTGAAATCATGATAAGTTTGACTTTAAAAATATTCTCTTCCCCTTCACATGAAACATGAAAGATATGATGCTGAGATCATGGGATAAACTTAGTATATTCTCTTTTTCCCTTCACATAATACATCAAAAAAAAACAAGAACTTGTGAACTTGATATAAAGATATTTTTGTATCATAGGATATATGATCAGAAATATAGCTGTAACTTTGATCCTTCTCAATTTATGCTTCTAGATTGAGTATGAATATCACACCATAGGGTGAAACCCTAATGGTCAGGCATGATACGTAAGGCCTTCTTATGTAGAAAAATCCTAATATCAAGGATGAAGATAAGTCTCCTCTAATGTTGAAATCATTGTAAGATGTTAATGATGTTAGATTTGAATGATCTGAATATCATGGCATATAAACGAATTCATCATGAACATTAAAATTATGAACAAAACATGTACCCTTAGTGGTGATGTAGTCCTAAGATATCATGATGTCATGTTATGGCTAAGACATTAAGTGATGCTTCCACATATATAAGGTGGGGTGGACACACCCAAGAATCTCTAGACCCTAAGCTGACAACTTAGAGTGCATGCAATTATGGTGGTCTTAGAACCTAAGCAATGATGATGTATACGAAGTTGAACTCCTAAACAGTCACTAAGGACGAGATTAGTTGAATTTCGAGGATGAAATTCCATATTAGGTGGGGTGAATGTGATGGCCCTAAATTTTGGAACTTGATATACAAAATATCATTGTTGACATACATGGAATAGAATGATTAAATGATGGACCTTGAGGTTTCAATTTGTCAAATGATGTAGGTTGAACTCATTTTATTAAGATTCAATGAATAGTCGAATCATATGCAAGGTTTATACAATTATTTAATTGAGGAAATAAATTAATAAACAAATGTTGGACTTTGGATGTCAAATTTGAACAAGAGTTAGATTACGTGTTGGAGAACTAATACTTCAAATTATATGGCTTTTTGATTAACTGTTTGAGAGATATAGAGACTTGAATATTGATTCAATGATTTAAGCATGGTTGAATGATATGGGTTCCAAATATCATGATATGACTTAGGTGAGGGGTATATAACCCTATCACGCATCCTCCTTTTCTTTCGACGGGTCCTTCCTAGTCCCAGGATTAGATCGGATGGTGAAGACTTTGTCTTTCACCTCCATTTCCCTCGGAGCCACCAGTAACTCAGTCTGCGAGCCTATTGCTTTGTTAGATCCCATCTCTATTTTGCATCTCTCCACTACTGCGAGAAGAAGGGAAGAGCAGGAAGTGAGGAGGCAAATCGACCCCCACCATCATCTCCGATCCCTACCACCACTACTTCTTCCCTACTGCCAAACACCACCTCAAGTCTGTTGTCGACGACCTCTTTAAGCATCGACATCAGCGCCCACAGAGATCACAGCAAGGATCCCTTGCACCCAGTTTGGATTGGCGCTGACGGCAGCGACACATGCAAATAGAAAACATCACCGCCTACCTCTCGATCCCTCCCTCACGCACCGGCACCTGCCAGCACCAAGGTCATAAGGACAATGATGGTGACCTTGCATCGATGGCGTAAGCTGGGATCGAGAACCGCAGACAAGCTTGGCGGCGTGTTCGTCAAATCAGGCGGGAGTTGGCGATGCTGGATCTCAGACCGTAGAAGAGCCTCACATCGGCGTCCATGGACAGAGTCCAGTAACACGACGACGTCCGGGAAGCGGTTGTGATTGTGTGAGAACGCAGAGCAGAGAGAGACGCCTGTTCCTGCTGATCGCTCACTAAGGTAGAGCCCAGTGGCGGCGCCCTTGCCAGAGCAGAGCCCCAGTGGCACCGAACCCAGGCGGCGGTGGTTCTCTGCGGAGGAAGAGGTCCAGCTCGGGACTCAAAAGAAGGCGATCGGGAGGTTCCAATCTCCCTTGCGGAGGTAGGTACGAGCGAGGAGGAGGCCATGTTGCCTTCTTGGTCGCCATCAGGTCCAAGCACTGGCGGCACTCGACCCAGATAGTCACGCAGCAGGTCGGCGCTAACAGAAGACCGTGTTGAGCGCAACACGGAGAAAGAAGAAAGGAAACAGACCGGGTTTAGAGCAGAAAAACCGGTTCATCTCCCAGCAACCAGACCAGGCGGGTCCCGGAAATGAGTGGGCTGCTTGCACAAGACAAGCCATGAGCCACGTGGCACCCGCCTATTGGCTCAAAAAGGTAATAATCTCAGATAATTCCCATATGTTGTTTAAATCACAGTAATTAGCAAACTTATCAGAATAATACAAATAATATACCGAAATGTTCATAAAAATGTGTAGAACAATATGGAAGTAGAATATCAGACTTTTGATGCTTTAATATCAGTGATATCTTGTAAAGTGTATTATTCTTGTTTTATGAGTAATAAATATCAAACAATGGCCTAAAATCATGATAAAATGTCAGTAAGTCTATAATCATGTTTAGAATCCATATGATGTCAATAATTATGATGTTGATGCACGGAATCATGTAATTTGATTAATATGGCTAATTAGGGCTAATAACTCTAAAGAAAATGTAATAAATACATGCATGCTCAATAAATGGTGAAATTTACATAGTAAGCTCATATCTGTATTTTGAACCTCAGTTTTAATTATGAGATCATAATAATGAACAAAATCCATATTATATGAAGATGAATATTAATACATGTTATAAAACCCTAAGCTAGGTTAATGATGTAACCTTGGGTTATTATGTGCACTAAAAAAGATTATGGAGCCTAATATTCAGATAATGAATCATAATCTGGAAAATGACATCTGTAGGATAAATATAAGACAATAATGCAAGTAAACATTGGAATATCCTAATGAGATAATATAAACCCTAATGAACATGACTAGGGTTAAGATAATGAGAATCTGATGATAGTATGTGGTCTTCTCTTAATCAGGTGATGACCAGACTTCTAGATGATCAAGGATAAGTTAGGAATCTCTGAACTCAGGTACGTGGGATTTATTAAGTATAAGACTAGTTTTCTAGTTGCATATGATATGTGATATCTTGAATGCTCGTATTTGGATATGATTGCTTGGTTGAACTATTATGAGTTATACTTCGCCAAATCTAATAGAACATAATTGAGTATGATGGGTTGTAGCTACATGCACTGCCTAATGCTGGATGTATGTGCCTAACATGGATGTATGAAATCTGGCCCATGTTAGATGTATGTATCCCTCTCTTTTTCTTCTCTATGGCCCACATTAGATGTATGTTGAAAAGGTGCTTGAAGTAGTACAATCGCATCAAATGACATGTTAAACGAAATGTTTACCTGATTATCGCTTTAAATAATGTTTTCTTTTAATCTTTCTTTCTCAAGTTATTTCAATTATGCAAACATATTAGTATGTATCTTTCTACCCACGTGCACAACACCTTGTGTGTTGATTCGTTGTTTTACGTATGTTTTAGGTTCAGAGATAGCATGGGAGAAAAAGTACATGATGTGAGCAAGTTGTACAGGTTGTACCTATTGTGTAGATCCTAGTTTAGCATACATGTACGTAGACTTTTAGAATTTTCATTCAATATGTAACTGTAAATCATGTTGTAATAATTCATTTGTATAAATATGCATGTTGAATGTTGAGAATGTTATGGTTATATGTTCATGTATGCATATTATGCTTCCGCATCGCTTTCTGATATGATTGGATGATGTTTTCAGATTCTGACATCCCATTCCCAATAGGGTTTGGAGAAGCCAAAATCCGGGGACGCCACAATACTCAGCCACAATGTTGCTACCTTGGGTAAGTGTAATTAATTGCTTATGTTTCTCTTTCCTTTCAAAGGTAGGTTGGAAATGATTAGTGAAACGGGTTTAAAGTCATTCTAGTTAATAGGGATGACTTGTTGTGTCCGGACATAGTTCTCCCACCCCAAACTGTCTGCCCTTCTCAACTGGTAGGTAGAAAATGCAACTTAATCTTGTTTAGGGAACCTCACAACCCTAAATGTCTTCTACATAGACACTAACTAGGCATCAATGTTATCTAGGACATCATACTTATCCCCACCATAAAGGCTTCCATGCTATGTTGTAGGAAATCCTGGATGGTAATTGATTTTGTGTTATTGTTTGACACAAATGATGTTGTGTGAATTGCCAGATCATGAATGGAATCCATAAGGGATTTCTATTTCATTTCCCAATCCCTCATATTTGTGGTCTTATTGGCAGAACCGACATCCTCGTCATGACTCCTGTGTGGTCTCTTTCCCTTATTCTTGAAGTTCCTTAACCATCCCTATTGTTCCTAGTTTTTGGGGCCATCTATAAGGGTTCAAATGGTATAAGTTTTCTCATTTATAATTTTCAAATCAAGGATATGATAGATCATGGAAATATTGCAACTTTAATTCAACTTTCCCAAATTATCTTCGAATTTTAGTTCTTTCCCATCCTTAGGCTACCCAAAATAGAGAGAGTATAGATCAAGTCATGAAATCCTAATGAGAGTGAAAAGATGAGGAGTCATCATACTTTCTTCTAATAGGTGGCTTGGGTAGTCCTTAAGGAAGAGATGAGATGCTAGAAGACTCTCTAGAGTTATAGGAAGTCCTTCGGTCCATTTCTGGATTCACTAAGGCCATGTGGAGCAGGAGGAACCTCAACCACCATGAAGATGGATAGGAAGTGATTATGCCAGAACCCTCTTTATGTTTTTTCTAGACACCTCAGTTTCACCATGGTGAATTGTAGGACTTCCTTGGTTCAAAAGGAAAAAGCATTCTACTTTATTGAAAAATGAACCAAAGGTTTATTATGTAGGTCTTGTAGACAACTTGGAAAGAAAGATAACAAGATAGGAAAACTAAACCAACAACTACATCCCTTTTATATTAGCTCCCATGTAAAGTCTAGATTGATGTACCGGTCTTTAATTCCAATAGATAAAATGAAATAGATAGTAGGTTTGGCAAGGCATGACTTCAATTCTTTTTATGGCCTAAAATCAAGAAAATCATGACAAAATCAATGCAATTGCATGGTACACTATTAAAAACAAGTAAAATAGTTTTATACCAAAGTAGTATACTTGTCCAGACTTATATTTAAAATAGACAACAAGTGATTTTCAAAAGAATATTTATTCACCAAGATTTTATTACTAGTTTCTCATTATGTTGATATCAAGAAGCATGCTTATATTTATGTGGCTCCCTCACCCCAACGAGATGGGGGAGGTCACCAGGCTCCATCTCTCAATATGACCCTATGAATGAGGAGTTCATTTGTACTCAATATCAACAATTATTACTAGTAGTCATAATGGGCAATATCGTTTATGTTTTGTGTGTATTACAAACTATAATAAAGAATATAGGAAGACTAATTAATAAGGACATAGGTAGATCAAACAAATTCATATCCAAGTATACATTTCAAGAGGTGCATAAAATGTATCATCAATACTATTAGTCTGTTCAAGGAGGAGGTATAATAGCGTACCTTCTTGGTTGATTTTCAGAGTACAAGATCTCCATGCGTAATATGTCAACCCCTCGAGTCAGATCCTAGATCAACAAGATTTGGATCAGGGTTCAAGATCATGATGTTTTGCAGAGCATATTTCAATATTCAAGATTAGGGTTATTTATTCCTATTTAACTTTGGGGTTAGGTCATTTATGTATGATCATCAACATTATGAGATGTCCAACATTCTTTCAAGTGTCAAGTATATTTAAAGTATGAATGACCTACCTAGGTATTTTAGGAACACAAATGCTAACCCTAATTATTATCATCAATATTCAAGTCATTATAAAATCTCTAGATCATTATCAAAATGGATTAGTATCATTTGTGTTCAATATTAGATCAAGGTTTGTTTGAAGTGATAAGGAAAGTCAGAGATCAAATCTTAAGTCAGATGATCAAGTACTAAAAAGAAAAGATCACATATATGCATTTAAATAGATGACTTACTAAATATGAGAATAAGGATGAGAATTAGTTCTTGAAACATTTTTTTAATTAGGCTAATTTTTCTAGTGAAAATGGGCTATAGTTTCAATATTTTTGGAGTTACAATGCATTTTCTATGATTTAATTGAGATCAGGCCACTTTTATTGATTATTTGTTAGAGAGGGTTGGAAAAATACCTTTAATATGGAAAAGGGGTAGATGTTCGATGAAACGTGGATGATCAAGATTGAGCCACGTAGGAGGCATGACTCACTAATTTCTAGATCGGTTTGATCCTTGATTTGGTTGGTTCGAACCTGAGTTTAGCTGGTTCAGACCTTGGTTCATTGGGTCTTGGACCCAGTTGGTTCTTCTTAGACCGGCTATCTGATCCCTTTTTCTTTGCACAGACCTCTACGCAAGCCAAGAAATGAGGTGCAGGGGCTCTCTAGAGTTAGGGGTTAGGAGCAGGAGGCACCAACATCGGCAACAGAAGTGTCATTCAAGCTCACAACGACCACGTGAGGTTGTGGGTGCCCAAATATGGTGGGCTGATGGTGCAAGGGCAAGATTCTCAAATCGATCTAGGAGGCGGAGCAGCTAAAGATCAGTGGGGAAAATAGGGGTTGAGGAGACCGAGATAGCACATGAGGCTAAGGTTTTGAGCAAGGTACAATGTCGGCGGTCATTGGGGGAGGGATTTTATAGGGTTGCGGTTAGCTTTAGGGCTCGATAGGATCTGGGGTTGATCCTATAGCCACCAGAGTGACAGAGATGAGTGAGCATCTTTTTTTGATGGTGAAATAGAGCATTAATGTTGGTCAAAGTAGGGATATATCAGTGTGGAATCGCAAGATGGATGTTTCTATATGATTGAAATTTCGTATTATGGTCATACTTGGTTGATTGACCATTTTGGTTTCATTGTCTCCTCCCCGCAATCAACGGGAGGTAGGAGGCAATGGTCAGCTGCTCAATCTGTCTATGATTCCTGGGAGGCAGATCTAAGGGTTGGGATTTGCCCCTTAGCTTTCCACTAATCGCTGACATGGAAAGGGCCAATTAAAAGGCAAATAAAGTGGTTTTTAACAAATTAAATTCAAGAAATTGTAGGAAATTGTAGGAGTGTCCAATTGAGATGAAACTTTGGACCACAGGTTTAAAATAATTTTTAGAATGCTTAGAAAATGTTTGAGAACAAAAAGATAAAGTTATGTGACCAAATACACATATTTGGATAAAATGATTAATTAACCTATGTTGTAGTGTCACAAGGTGCATAAAATTTATATGGATCATCATATTTTGAATTTGAGTGTCATACCTGATCAAGTAGTCAAGAAATAACAAATTTAGGTCATGAGTGAACATAATGAGGGAAAAATAGGAGTTGAACAGGAATAGAGGAAAACTCACTTTATCACAACAAAAGAGTCATGGTCTAAGGGTAGATAAGTCCTTTATATGGTTTTTGTATCCCTTGACACTTGGTATAACTCCTACAATAAAATAGGAGTTGAACAAGAAAAGAGGAAAACTCACTATACTTGTGGTTGTTTTAGTTTTTCTCTTCCTTTATTGTTTTATCGTATTTCTCGACTTCTAATATAATTTCAAGGTCTAAAAAGTTTAGTTTAATTTTTTAATATCTCAACTCACATTTCCCCCTTAATTATAGTGTGATGCCCCCAACATTTCAAAATATAGACCACATGTGTGACATCCATATTAAATTCCCCACCTTAGTAAGAATATCATTTGGAACACCACACACTAGGTGTAACATCCTAGGATTTGAGGCCTCAGATAAAAATATCTTATAAGGAATGATTGGACTACCCATATCACCAAGGTGCACCTCCTTTTCTGGGAGCCCATCCCTAAAGAACTTCATAGTTAAGCGTACTCGACTTGGAGTAGTACTAGGATGGGTGACCAGTCGGGAAGTTGATCTTTGCTTGCGTGTGAGTGAGGACAAAGCGCGCAGTTAAGGCTAGTGGTGGTCTGTGGGGCCAGTCGTCATTCCTAAAACTCTACTAGAACCTTGGGCAGTGGGCCCAGGCGTTAAAAATGGTATCAAAGCCAATTCCCCTCCAGTAGGTGGGGCCCACATGGGCATGGGCATGGCATGCCAGTCTTGAGTCGTGCAGTCTAGGCATGTAGGAAAGGGTTGTCCATGGTTGACGTAGCCACCCTTGCGCTTATATTCTGTGATCGGGAGCTGGGTGTCTATGGGCCATTGTGGGTCTGCACTAAAATGGGGAAGAGATTATGAGGCCTTATAGTTGAGCCTTGACGAGGAAGTCAAGAGTCTTAGTGGGGGAGATTGTAACATCCTAGGATTTAAGGCCTCAGATAAAAAGATCTTATTAGGAATGATTGGACTACCTATATCACCAAGGTGCACCTCCTTTTCTGGGAGCCCATCATTAAAGAACTCCATAGTTAAGTGTGCTCGGCTTGGAGTAGTACTAGGGAAGTTGATCTTGGCTTGTGCGTGAGTGAGGACAAAGCATGCAGTTAAGGCTAGTGGTGGTCTGTGGGGCCATTCATCATTCCTGAAACTCTACTAGAGCCTTGGGCAGTGGGCTTGGGCGTTACACTAGGTCAAGAAGAAGAGAATAAGAGGTGGTCAAAAGGAGAAAAAGTAGAATGTGCACATGAACAATTAATAAGACACACATACACAAGCTCACCATTCAACATATAATGACAAAATGGACCATTTCAAATAAATTTTACACATCAAATAGTATACTTCTACATATGCACATATTATACTATATAAGATCTTCTAGACTTTGTACATCTACTCGTAACACAAATCCCAACTATCATGAGTGTTCAATATTATATAACCACATCATCTGAAGGAAACATTACGAGTGTTACACATTAGCACAATATAACCATGTCGAGTACACAACAAGAATCATATAACTCCTTAACAACTATGACTTGGTAGTAGTTTAAATCTAAGACTTGGTGGTAACATAAATGACAAAAATAATAACTAAAAATAATGATCTTTTTTCCGGGAGCCCATCACTAAAGAACTCCATAGTTAAGTGTGCTCGGCTTGGAGTAGTACTAGGATGGGTGACCAGTCGGGAAGTTGATCTTGGCTTGTGCGTGAGTGAGGACAAAGCACATAGTTAAGGCTAGTAGTGGTCTGTGAGGCCAGTCTTCATTCCTGAAATTCTACTAGAGCCTTGGGCAGTGGGCCCGGGCGTTACACTAGGTCAAGAAGAAGAGAATAAGAGGTGGTCAAAAGGAGAAAAAGTAGAATGTGCACATGAACAATTAATAAGACACACATACACAAGCTCATCATTCAACATATAATGACAAAATGGACAATTTCAAATAAATTTTACACATCAAACATTATACTTCTACATATGCACATACTATATTATATAAGATCTTCTAGACTTTGTACATCTACTCGTAACACAAATCCCAACTATCATGAGTGTTCAATATTATATAACCACATCATCTGAAGGAAACATTACAAGTGTTACACATTAGCACAATATAACCATGTCGAGTACACAACAGGAATCATATACCTCCTTAACAACTATGACTTGGTAGTAGTTTAAATCTAAGACTTGGTGGTAACATAAATGAAAAAAATAATAACTAAAAACAATGATCTTTTTTCTGGGAGCCCATCACTAAAGAACTCCATTATTAAGCGTGCTCGGCTTGGAGTAGTACTAGGATGGGTGACCAGTCGGGAAGTTGATCTTGGCTTGCGCGTGAGTGAGGACAAAGCACGCAGTTAAGCCTAGTGGTGGTCTGTGAGGCCAGTCGTCATTCCTAAAACTCTTTTAGAGCCTTGGGCAGTGGGCCCAGGCATTACACTAGATCAAGAAGAAGAGAATAAGAGGTGGTCAAAAGGAGAAAAAGTAGAATGTGCACATGAATAATTAATAAGACACACATACACAAGCTCACCATTCAACATATAATGACAAAATGGACAATTTCAAATAAATTTTACACATCAAACAATATACTTCTACATATGCACATACTATACTATATAAGATATTCTAGACTTTGTACATGTACTCGTAACACAAATCCCAACTATCATGAGTGTTCAATATTATATAACCACATCATCTGAAGGAAACATTACAAGTGTTACACATTAGCACAAGATAACCATGTCGAGTACACAACAGGAATCATATACCTCCTTAACAACTATGACTTGGTAGTAGTTTAAATCTAAGACTTGGTGGTAATATAAATGAAAAAAATAATAACGAAAACCAATGATCTTTTTTGGATAAGTTAAAATATTACTCTAAAATAAAGTATAGGGTGTCCAATACCCAAAAACCTTGTATACAACTATACAAAGGGAGTTTACTCTAAAAAAGTCCCCAATGTTCCAACACCTTGTGATCCATCCCCTTACAAAGATGGGTTCTAGCCTTACAAACATCACTCACACTACTAACGAGATCATAAAAAATGTCTAAGTACTCCCTCTCCCTACCAGTGTGCACTCTACTATTCCTTTCCTTCCAAATAAGGAAGATCATAGTAGACAGACACACACCAGCGAATGATGTGGAATATATTATCGCACTAACAAACTCACTTAGGGTTGAAATCCCTAAGTTTTTAACCAAAACAATGTGCAATAATACCACCCGCAAGAGGACAGGTCTTATCGCAGTATAGTTGAGGATCGAATCCCAAGGGACAACGTTTTTAAGAATCTTTCTCTAGTCGAATCTAGTTGAATCAAGACTAATATTTAGAACAAGGTTGATTGATTTGAGTTTAATTAAACTAAGTGCAAGAAAAGTAAAAGAGCAGGCTTAAAGGTTGATTAAAGATTAATGATGGAAATCGCTGGGATGGTCCCGGGTTTCACGACCACTACACATGCAATCACATCCAAACATCAAACATCCAGACAAGATATAACCATTCAAATAGAGATGCTGCAGAACCCCCCATACGGGCGTCAGGTTCGCGTAAGCATCACCTTAGGTATCAGATGTCTCGTCACCATCCAGATCACATACTTACGGCTCTGAAGATACATAAATCCAAATGAAGTTGTGGGCCCCCTATATAGGCATCAGGCACACAGAAGCATCACCGTGGGCTAGATGGCTCGTCACCACATGGATCATACACTTACGACCTCAAGGAATCACATTCTATCTCTAGTTTGGGAGTCAACCGCGTTAATTTACATTCAAAACCTACGCATTGAAGTTCTCGCAACATAGGAAACGAACAAGATAAATGCAAGCAGGTGATCAATCCACAAGCACACATCGACAATTAACAACGAAATGAAAGATTATATACATGCCATGGAATGTTTAACAAAAAGATATGAGAGCATGGGAAACGGGGCTAGTCCCCACACCCCAGCGAAAGTAAACTACTCACTCATGGTGAGAGAGACAAGAAAAACAAGAGAAAGAGAAGATTCCTCCGTGAGCATGGGAAAGAAGATGATCGCAGCTCGATGGAGAAACGGTCTTCTACACGATGTCGGGGCAGATCTAGACGAGGAGGGAAGAACACCACGGCAGACGGGGTAGATCTTCTCTCTCCACCTTCTTCTTCTTCTTGTAGTCCTCGCTCGCAGTAGGAGGAGCAGCTCGTGGATGAGATGGTGGCGTGGAAGTGGCGTAGACACAACAGATCTAGATCTAGATCTAGATCTAAATGAAGTGGCTTGCAGATCTGAGTCTTCACTCCAGATCTGGGTGAACAGGCCACAAAACCACCACGGGGGCAGGTTCTTGGCTATGGAGATCGTCTCCTTAGGCCCAGGACAGACCTGTAGTGTAACATTTTCTGGAGATGATGATTTGACTGACTGGAGTCGTCTTCTATTTATAGGAAGGTTGTGCACCGACTTAGATTCGCGACCTTAGTAATGATGCTGCGGTCGTGGCTTTTTGAATGATGTCGCGGTCGTGACATTTTGCACGGTCGCGGTTAGCTGGGATCACAGTCTTGATAATCGCACTGACGTGTCCGTGATCTTTAGCTTGGTCGTAGCTTCGCTGTAGGCCGCGGCTATGCAGGGGAGGCACAAAGAGTTGGTGAAGGTCGCGGTTATTACCGTGGATAGGTGTCTGCGATCTTTTGTCTTGGTCGTGATCAACAGCAACCGCGGGTAGAGTCGAGGGAGGTCACGATTGAGTTTTGCCACAGTCGTGGTATTTGGACACCGCGGTCACGGGGTTTGGATGCCGCGGTCGCGGCTTCTTGGCTCGATCGTGCCTTAGCTACAGGTCGCGGCTTTTCTAATGATGTCGCGGTCGCAAAATTTTGCACGGTCGCGGGATTGGCGACGCAGTGGTCGCGGGGTGGCTTGGAGGTAGGTCGCGATTGGGTTTTCTAGAGCCGCGATCTAGGTGAAGAAGCGGGCACCGTAGCCGTGTAAAGAAAGAGAAGGGGCCGTTGAATTGCTTTGACCAGGCCCAAACCAAGGGCTAAGACAAAGGAATGGATTAGAACATGGGCCCAATGCCCAAATTGACCTGTCAAAAATGATGTAAAATTACAATTAAATTCGTGATCGATTTGATTTAACCAATATAAGTCTCAGATAAGAATATATGGCCAATAAAAGCTCAATCAAGTAGTTAAGCCAAGCAAAAGCACATAATATAAGATAAAGCCAATAAAAGCACGAATGTAACCAAGACTGGGCTAAACGAGATGGTTGAACTACGATGAATATGCATTCATCAAAATACCCCAAACTTAAACGTTGCTCGTCCTCGAGTAACACAAAATCTAAAACACTCACCGGATGAAAACTTTCCACTCGTGTGATTTGCTTCATCTTCACATCACGATTGTTTCTTTTCTGCTCAGTATGACTAAGTGTCTCAACATCCTGAGATCACATAACACATTTTACCATATCTTCATTTCCGATTCACTTCCCAATATCACTTCCGCTCTACTTTTTCCAAAATCAAGCATGTCAGAGAGTTTTGTAAGAGTCCAGAGATACCCACAGAACAACAAGTGTGCACCTGATCTGACACTGGTGTTTTTAGGATCAGGGAGGCATTCATTGTGCCTTTAGGTGGAAAAAGGAGTGAAGGGTGGTATGGAAGGAAGAAACAAATCTCTCCTCTATTCGACTCGAGATTTTTATTATATGATTTGCAATTTCATCGATTGCATTTTTTTGTGTGTGAATCTGTCCTCTATTCGACTCGAGATTGCATTTCTTTTTGTGTGCGTTTAGGCATCTTTTCTTGGTGATACGCCCCTATTTCGTAGTGAGGGGTATGGAATAAGTGAAAAGAGAGAGAGAGAGAGTGCCGCCCCGAACTTAGGGTTTGACACTATATTGGCTATTTTTGTTTGTTTTTGATGAACGGAGGGGTAAGAAGATGGTGGAAGAAGTGTAGAAGAGAGTTCAGATCAGAATGCAACTTGATTTACAATTCAGTGCACCAGGTCGTTCTCCTTATCATGCTCTGCTCAAATAATGACTTGAAGATCCGGTGGAGATTCCATGCTATTGTTCCACTAGTCAGATAGGAAGCACAATGTGTTTGATCCCTCTCAATTCGACAGATACTTGCCATATCTACTGATCATGATGTTAGGATTCATAAGCTTCACACGGTGATTTTAATCATTGGCTAGTTTTAGAATTTGTCCTCCTTGAGGCTTCGCTTCGAATAAGGAGGGTATAATGATTCAAAACTGTGTGGAAAAACAGGATAGCCAGCTAGGTAAAGGCTTTGATTGAAACAAAAGCATCAAGACTTCATCATGTTTCTATACAAACTGCTATGAAAACTTTAGAAAATTTTGAAATTTTTTGAAAATTTTCTCAAGATTGCAGCAAAAATTCAACGATGAAATCTTAAGTCTGAAACGGATAGGAAAGGGTGGAAAGTGGAGTACGTACCACCCACCCTCCACCCCGAACTTAGGAATTTGCTCGTCGTGAGCAAACTCTAAATCTGAGATGGAGGGGTAAACTCGTGCCGGTTGGTCCATCAGATGTGGTTGCATTCCTTTCGGCGACGCGTCCTCCATCTGCAATCTCAAAAATAGAAACTATCAGAACTTAAGACTGCATCTTGCGATGCATTGCCTACCCGGTGCAAAATTTTCTAAAAACAAAACTAAAAGTAAAAGCTAAGTTAAAGATCGGGTTGCCTCCCGACAAGCGCCTTTGTTTTACGTCGATGGCTCGATGTGATTTCTTTAACTTTCTGGTTGGTATGTCAGTTTGGAAAAATTCATCAATTCATTAGTGCTAGTATCAGCTATGGTGAAATATCTCTTCAAGCGTTGGTCGTTTGCCACAAAATCACCTGACTTCTCACTCCATAAAGTAAATGCACCATGTGGATAGATGATCTTGACAATGTATGGTCCAGACCATCGAGAACGGAGTTTTCCTGGGAATAACTTCAGTCTTGAGTTGAACAGCAGAACTTGGTCTCCCACTTGAATGTCCTTTCTCTTCAGATGACCGTCGTGCCAAAGTTTGGTGCGTTCTTTGTAGATTCGTGCATTTTCGTAAGTTGTCATTCGGAGTTCATCCAACTCTTGAAGTTGTAGAGTCCTGAATTCGCCTGCTTTCTTCATGTCAAAATTCAACTGTTTGATTGCCCACCATGCTTTATGTTCTAGTTCCACGAGTAGGTGACATTATTTTCCATAGATGAGTCTGAAGGGTGTTGTTCTAAGAGGAGTTTTGAACGCGGTTCGGTAGGCCCATAAGGCATCATTGATTTTCACTGACCAATCCTTTCGGTTGTGTCTTACTGTCTTTTCCAGGATAGCTTTGAGTTGACGGTTCGAAACCTCTACTTGCCCACTTGTTTGTGGGTGGTAGGGGGAAGCTACCTTGTGCGTTACACCATATTTTCTTAACAATGCTTCAAAACTTCTTTCCAGAAAATGAGAACCTCCGTCGGATATCACGGTTCGTGGGATTCCAAAATGGGGAAAGATAATATCTTTGAACATTTTAATGATGGGTTTTGAATTTCTAGTGACGATTGGTATGGCTTCTACCTATTTAGAGACATAATTCACTACAACTAGGATGTAGGAAAATCCATGTGAGGATGGGAATGGGCCCATGTAGTCCACTCCCCAAACATCGAAAATCTCGACTTCTTGCCATAGCTTAAGTGGCATCTCATCTCTTTTCGTAATGTTTCCCGTTCTCTGACACTTGTCACATGACAACACAAAGTTATAAGCATCTCTGGATATGGTTGGCCAAAAGAAACCACATTGCAAAACCTTCAAAGAAGTTTTCTTTGAACTCATATGGCCTCCAACTGGGCCTGCATGGCATTGTTCTAAAATAAGTTGGGCTTCTTCCTCAGTGATAAAAAGTCTATATAGACCATCAACATAGAGCTTGAAGAGGTACAGTTCATCCCAGTGATATTGCCTCACATCATGCATGAATTTCTTTAGAGCATTTCCAGTACACTCAGGGTGGATGACACCAGCGGCAAGATAGTTCACATAGTCCGAGTACCAAGGAGTAGCTTCTGAGACTTTCATAAGCTGGTCATCTGGAAGAGAGTCATTAATCGGGATCTGCTCAGTTTCCAGAGTGTGGATACGACTTAAGTGGTCTGCGACAACATTTTCTGTGCCTCTTTTATCTCTAATCTCCAGATCAAATTCTTGCAATAGGAGAATCCATCTTATTAGCCTTGGTTTTGCATCTTTCTTTTTTAGAAGATAACGAATAGCAGCGTGATCGGTGTAGACAATTACCTTTGAACCAATAAGGTAGGATCTAAACTTATCAAAGGCATATACGAGTGCTAGGAGTTCCTTCTCCATAGTTGCATAGTTCCTCTGAGCTTCGTCAAGGGTCTTCGATGCATAATAGATGACATGATGTTTCTTCTCTATACATTGGCCCATAACTGCTCCCATAGCGTAATCGTTGGAATCACACATAATTTCAAATGGGTGTTCCCAATCTGGAGCTCGGATGATGGGTGTTGTTGTAAGGACATGCTTTAGATTGTTGAAACTCTTGATACATTCTTCATTCAAATAGAAGTCGGCGTCCTTCAGCAACAAGTTTATCATGGGCTTGGTTATCATAGAGAAATCCTTGATAAAACTTCTGTAGAAGCCCACATGACCAAGGAATGCGCAGACTTCTCTTACATTGGTAGGGATCGACAGTTAGGAGATCACTTCGATCTTGGCCTTGTCCACTTCAATTCCTCAATTACTGACTCTATGGCCAAGGACAATACCTTCTTTTACCATAAAATGACATTTCTCCCAATTAAGCACTAGATGTGTTTCTTCACAACGTTTGAGGACAAGGGAGAGGTGCCTTAGGCATGAATCATATGAATCCCCATATACGGAGAAATCATCCATAAAAACTTCCATAATGGTTTCGGTTAAACCAGCAAATATGGCTGCCATGCAGCGTTGGAAGGTTGCAGGCGCATTACAGATCCCGAATGGCATCCTTCTAAAGGCGTATGTCCCAAAGGGGCAAGTAAAAGTAGTTTTCTCTTAATCATCTGGATGTATAGGAATTTGGTAGAATCCAGAGTAACCATCGAGATAGCAAAAATATTCCTGGTGAGCCAATCGCTCTAAGACTTGATCTAGAAAAGGCATCAGGAGATGATCTTTACGTGTTGCCTTGTTCAACTTCCTGTAATCGATGCACATCATCCACCCGGTTACTGTTTGAGTGGGAATGAGTTCATTATCTTCATTTCGTATCACAGTAGTGCCACCTTTCTTTGGAGCAACATGTACAGGACTCACCCAAGGTGAGTCAGATATCAGATAGATGATTCTAGTAGTGAGCAACTTGATGACTTCATGGCAGACTACTTCCTTCATATTAGGATTCAACTTTCATTGATGCTCAACAGTCGGCTTGTGGTCTTCCACCATAGGGATTTTGTGCATGCAAAGTGCTTGGTTGACCCCAGTGAGATCACTCATCTTGTAGCCGATAGATTTCTTTCTTTTCTTTAATTCTTTCAGGATTTTATCTTCTTGTTCTGTCGTTAGATCAAAATTTATAATAACTGGACAAACCTTGAGATCATCCAAAAACACGTACTTAAGTCCCTCGGGCAGGGGCTTCATTTCAGGGGCTTCTGGCTTCTCGCATGGCTCTTCAGTTACATTCATAGCTTTGAGTTCCTCGAACTTAGCTTTAGGACCTTCTTCTATAGAGTCGAGGTGAAGGATACAATCCTTAACTTGTTCGTTGATGGAATTATCAGCATATGGGTTTGTTAGAGCTACTTCTGAAGGATCATCTTGTTCATACTCCTCTTGTGTGAGGAGCGACATTTTCTCAATGCAATCAATCAAATATACTTCTTCCTGCATGCTCGGTCTTCGCATGCTTTCAAAAACTTTGAACTCGAGGGTTTCTTTCCCTAGTCTGAGCAGTAAGGTCCCTGCTTCAATGTCAATCAAAGCTCTTGCAATGGTGAGGAACGGACGGCCAAAGATGAGAGGGTATCTGGCATCTTCCTTTATGTCCATGATGACAAAGTCACATGGGACATAAGAGTCTTTTCCAACCTTGATAGGGACATCTTCAATTATTCCTAAGGGAAGAGTCATAGAGTTATCTGCAAGTTGTATGGTCATTCCAGTTGGGAGAAGTTCTGCAAACCCCAACCTCTTACAAAGGCTAAGTGGCATGATAGATATACTAGCACCAAGATCGGCCAATCCCTTTTTACATGAAGAGTCACCAATGTGACATGAAATCCCGAAGGATCCCAAATCTTTCTGTTTCTTGGGCATCTTGCTCTGGATGATATTGGAAGTGGTTGTTGCTAGCTTAACGGTCTCGTATTCTTCAGTTATGTACTTCCTTGTGAGTAGAGACTTTAAGTACTTAGTCTAGGCTGGTATCTCGGCCAGCGCATCTAGAAAGGGTATATCTACATGAAGCTTTTTCATAGCTTCTTTAAACTTGTTGAATCGAGTATCGAGCTTTGTCTGCTTCAAATGAGCTGGGAAGGGAGGACGGGGCTTGTATACAGGAACATATGGCTCAAGTGTGTCTTCTGCCTCCATAGCCAATGGTTCCTCCGATCTTGCTTTGTCTGTCTTATCAGCGGTTGGTTGTTCCTTCAGTTGAGACTCAGGTATTGTAGAGTCTCGGACATTCAAAAAGTCATCATCGTCTGTTTCCGCTATCAATATCTTAACAGTGGGGTCAGAGTAGTCTTTTCCAGACCTGGTGGTGACAACCTTCAATTGCTCTGGGTGCTTAGGATTGTTCTCTGGTTGGCCAGCAAAGGCTCCAGCAGGTGGCTTCATGCTAGCCGCAAGTTGAGCTAGTTGAGATTCAATAGCCTTCTGATGGGCTTGCTGGTTAGCTATCATAGTCTGCTGCGACTGCATCATCTTCTCAATAGTTGACAATTTGTCGTCAGGATGGATGGGGCCGGCTTGTTGCCCTTGTTGTTGCTGTTGATAGGGGACTTGGTTGGGGTTCTGAAAGTGAGAATTGTTCTGATAATTGTTGTAGTTTCTATTCTGGTAGTTTCCTCTAAAGTTTCCTTGATTCCCAAAATTTGGTTGTTGGTTGTACTGAAATCCTGGCGGACCTCGTTGTTGAGTATTTGAACCAAGTTGTCATGAGTTTTCTACTCCATAAGGGTTTCCATATTGAAATCCTGGATTGTTCCTATTCTGATTCGGATTATAGTACCCTTGACTAGGGATGGTATTGATGGCGTTCAGACTTTCTATTTGACCATTATCTCCTTGGGTACAAGTATTACTCAAAACAACATCATAGAGAATGTTACATGCTAGAGTAGAATGATCAGTTCCCTTGCATGCTTCACAGAAGAGTGAAGCTGACTTAACTTGTTCTTGTTGTCGAGGGGGTGAGCGTCTTTTTCATAAGCTATGAGAGACAATTCTAGATGGTCTTGCTTGGTAACTAGGAGTTTGAGAGATTCAGCGATAGACTTGTACTTGGGTGTTGCTTCAGCCATAGCTACCTTCAACACTCCTTTGCCAACAAGTCTACCCCAGTTGGCTTGGTTTTCATCTCCAAGGGTGACAACCTTCCATGCGCTATCATAACTCTGCCGCATGAAGTTTCCTCCAGACGAGCAATCCAAAAACCTCTTGATATCATCATCCACACCTCTATAAAAGATTTCAATGAGTTGATTCTTTGGGATGCCATGATGTGGACACTTGCGCAATAGCTCTTTGTATCTTTCCCATGCTTTAGCTAGGGATTCTCCAGGGACCTGGGTGAATTGCATTATTCGGCCCCTGATTTCATAGGTGAGAGAAGGTGGATAATTTTTTTCCAAAAAAACATTTAGAAGTTGTTCCCAAGTGGTGATGGGTTCGTATTTCAAGGAGTTATACCAACTCATGGCTCTATCAGCGAGAGAGTATTTGAAGAGATGGAGTCTGATGGCATCATCCGTGACTCCATTTTGCTTTGTCATGGCACATAGGTCTATAAACCTCAGAAGATGTTCTTAACTATCTTCTCCTTGCTTACCATAGAAAGGGCTATTTTGAAGCAATGTAACCCAATGTGCCCTTATCTCAGAATTCAGAGCTTGATGGGAGGGGGTTGCACTGGGTGATGAACGTCAACAACTTTGGCGATTGAGAACTCCCTAAGGTCTTTTTGTAACTCTGCTTGTTGAGCTGCTTCTTGGGCTGCTTGGATTTCTTTTTGAACTGTGGCTCGGGCTTCTTGCATAAGCCTATCTCTTTGTGCATTAAGGGCTTGATCTACCCTTCGAGCAATTTCCTCCTCTTGAGCCATTCTTGCTTGGTTCTCTCTGTACTGACGGTGAAAGGTTCTGTCTATCTCAGGGTCAAAGCTAGCAGAGAGTCCGGGACTGTTCGAGCAGTGCATACACTAGACTTTATGGGTACCTAGGATGGAAAGATCTTTTGCTGGTAAGATGGATGGAGTAGAACCAAATTCAAGTATATATGATCGATAGTATCAAAAGTAAAAGAAAAACCTAAATTAGCCTCGAAAGAACTAGATTTAACTAGATGATTCTGTTGTCCCCGGCAACGGCACCAGAATTTGACGTGGCATATATTATCACACTAACAAACTCACTTAGGGTTGAAATCCCTAAGTTTTTAACCAAAACAACGTGCAATAATACCACCCGCAAGCGGACGGGTCTTATCGCAGTATAGTTGAGGATCGAATCCCAAGGGACAACGTTTTTAAGAATCTTTCTCTAGTCGAATCTAGTTGAATCAAGACTAATATTTAGAACAAGGTTGATTGATTTGAGTTTAATTAAACTAAGTGCAAGAAAAGTAAAAGAGCAGGATTAAAGGTTGATTAAAGATTAATGATGGAAATTGCTGGGATGGTCACGGGTTTCACCACCACTACACATGCAATCACATCCAAACATCAAACATCCATGCAAGATATAACCATTCAAATAGACCTACTGCAGAACCCCCATATGGGCGTCAGGTTCACGTAAGCATCACCTTAGGTATCAGATGTCTCGTCACCATCCAGATCACATACTTACGGCTTCGAAGATACAAAAATCCAAATGAAGTTGTGGGCCCCCTATACAGGCGTCAGGCACACAGAAGCATCACCGTGGGCTAGATGGCTCGTCACCACACAGATCATACACGTACGACCTCAAGGAATCCCATTCTATCTCTAGTTTGGGAGTCAACCGCGTTAATCGACATTCAAAACCTACGCATTGAAATTCTCGCAACATAGGAAATGAACAAGATAAATGCAACCAGGTGATCAATCCATAAGCACACATCGACGATTAACAACGAACTGAAAGATTATATACATGCCATGGAATGTTTAACAAAAAGTATGAGAGCATGGGCAGCGAGGCTGGTCCCCACACCCCAGCGAAAGTAAACTACTCGCTCATGGTGAGAGAGACAAGAAAAACAAGAGAAAGAGAAGATTCTGCCGTGAGCATGGTGAAGAAGATGATCGTAGCTCGATGGAGAAACGGTCTTCTACACGATGTCGGGGCAGATCTGGACGAGGAGGGAAGAACACCATGGTAGACGGGGCAAATCTTCTCTCTCCACCTTCTTCTTCTTCTCATAGTCCTCGCTCACAGTAGGAGGAGCAGCTCATGGATGAGATGGTGGTGTGGAAGTGGCATAGACGTAGCAGATCTAGATCCAGATCTAGATCTAAACGAGGTGGCTTGCAGATCTGAGTCTTCACTCCAGATTTGGGTGAACAGGCCGCAAAACCACCACGGGGGCAAGTTCTTGGCTATGGAGATCGTCTCCTTAGGCCCAGGACAGACCTGTAGTGTAACATTTTCTGGAGATGATGATTTGACTGACTGGAGGCGTCTTCTATTTATAGGCAGGCTGTGCACCGACTTAGATTCGCGACCTTAGTAATGATGTCGCGGTCGCAGCTTTTTGAATGATGCCACAGTCATGGCATTTTGCACGGTCGCAGTTAGCTGGGATCGCGGTCTTGATAATCGCACTGAAGAGTCTGCGATCTTTAGCTTGGTCATGGCTTCGCTGCATGTCGCGACTTTCTGAATGCCACGGTCGCGGCTATGTAGGGGAGGCACATAGAGTTGGTGAAGGTCGCGGTTATTACCGCGGACAGGTGTCCACGATCTTTTGTCTTGGTCGCGATCAGCAGCAACCGCGGGTAGAGTCGAGGGAGGTCGCGATTGAGTTTTTCCACGGTCGTGGTATTTGGATACCGCAGTCGCGGGGTTTGGATGCCGCGGTCATGTCTTCTTGGCTCGATCGTGCCTTAGCTGCAGGTCGCGGCTTTTCTAATGATGTCGCGATCACGACATTTTGCACGGTCGCGGGATTGGCAACGCCGCGGTCGCAGGGTGGCTTGGAGGCAGGTCTCGATTGGGTTTGTTGGAGCCGCGATCTAGGTGAAGAAGCGGGCATTGTAGCTGTGTAAAGAAAGAGAAGGGGCCATTGAATTGCTTTGACCATGCCCAAACCAAGGGCTAAGACAGAGGAATGGATTAGAACATGGGCCCAATGCCCAAATTGACCTGTCAAAAATGATGTAAAATTACCATTAAATTCGTGATCGATTTGATTTAACCAAGATAAGTCTTAGATAAGAATATGTGGCCAATAAAAGCTCAATAAAGCAGTTAAGCCAAGCAAAAGCACATATTAGAAGATAAAGCCAATAAAAGCACGAATGTAACCAAGACTGGGCTAAACGAGATGGTTGAACTACGATGGATATGCATTCATCAGCAAAACATCTCAGGGCATGGTTGGAAGCCATTTTCTCTAAGATCCACAGAACACCAACATCCATGTTATCTGGGGGAGAGACACCCCACCCCATCTTCATAGAGGTCCTACACTAAATGTATTTAGAGAAGGAGCTTGACCAAATTAGGTGCAGGTGGGACTCCTCCTCATGTTTACACAACAAGAATTGGGTTTGGTTAACTAGGCCCCAATCCCTCATTCTATCCAGCATCGAAAACCTCCTGAAGAGCCCCCTATTCAAACAACAAATCCATTTAGGGAGGTGGAACAATTTCTAGAGGATAGGGAACCAGGGAACCTGGGGACCATAGAACTTCTTGACCCTAGATTTATTGATGAGTCTAGTACCCCGATCACTAGCCACCAAGTAAAAGTGATCCTCACTGCTCCAATTGCTATACATCACCTTCCAGGCCCTCAAACAACCAACGGAGTGGAGATCAAAGAAGGATTGTATATCATCTTCAACCAGCAGACCCAAGCTGATGACATCTTAGTGATGAAGTCATCGATCCTTGTCTTAGTATCCTACAGCACAATCCTATGTGGATCAGGGAGATTGAGCCCTCCCTGCTAGAACATTTTAGCAACCATGGACCAGGCCACCATATGCCCTTTGCTCCCCAAAGAAAATAACCATAGATCAACCTGACCTTATCCAGAATGAAAGGAGGCAGTTTGGCTTGCCTACACCAAAAAGAGATCTTTCTGCCAAAACATTCCTAATGAG
Source organism: Alisma plantago-aquatica (assembly GCA_963693085.1). NCBI lineage: Eukaryota > Viridiplantae > Streptophyta > Magnoliopsida > Alismatales > Alismataceae > Alisma > Alisma plantago-aquatica. Next base: position 676,764,963 of record OY856409.1, read on the forward strand.
CATGGCTCTACCTACAAGAGACATGGACAGACCCATCCATGATCAAAAGTGTATGGATATTGTCCAAGATCGAAGAATACACCCTATTGGATCCTCTACCACCTGAAATAGGGATACCCAAATACTTAGTTGGGAATACACCTTCCTCCAACCCCATTGTTGCTTTCAATCTACCTCTTCTTGTATCACACAACCTATATAAGAAGACTCTAGACTTAATGTAACTCATATGTAAACCAGTTTTGTTCCCAAATATACTGATAATGTGCCTCAATCTTCTTAGATGTCTACCATGGCCGACAACAATGAGCAACACATCACTGCTAAGATAGGGTGGGACAACACAGGTGTGCCCACTAACTTGAAATATCTTAATTTGTTGATCTGAGCAACATTGACCATAAATGTCAAAGATTCCATGACTATAGTGACCAGAAGGGGAGAGAGGGGGTCCCCTTGTCTCAACCTATTAGAAGCATGGAACAATCCTTTGGGAATGCCATTCACCAGGATTGAGAATGTGGTAGTCTGCACACATTGCTTCATCATGTTAACCCACCTAGGAGAAAATACCATGGAATCCATAGTTTCCCAAATGGATTGCCACACCACATTTTCATACACCTTCGTCAAATCTAATTTGATACATGCTCTCTTTGATTTATTCTTGATATTGAAGTCGACAAGGAAGTCACCTACAAGCAAAGCACTATCCGAGATGGATCAGACTTGGAAAAAATGTCTATTGGTTAGGATAGATAATATCTGACAATACTCTCTTCAATCTTCTCACTAAAAACTTAGTAAAAATCTTGTATAGCACCAAACAACAAGCAATTGGTCTATAATCATCAAGGAAAACTAATATCTTCTTCATAGGTATCAGCCTTAAGAAAACTTGGTTGACCTTTTTAACCAAAGCATCTGCCACCAAAAACCAATGAATGGCCATGCATATATCCTCTTTCAATATAGGCCAGAACTCTTGCAAGAGCTTCCCATTAAATCCATCATGCTCGAGGGCTTTAGGGGCTCCAATTGAAAACATAACATCCTTGATCTCCTCTTCATTAGTAAGACAACGTAATATATGATTCATAGAGTCTGTAACCTAGGGTTGAATAATGATTCTTGTAATGGAGGTCAAAATTTGATTATAAAGTTGTTTAGAGAACAACACAACCTCCTCAGCCACTTCCGTAGGCCCTTTAGTCACTGAGCCATCCATTTTTAGGAGCTAATGAATACAATCACGCATATGGTTCTTCTTCATAGCCTTATGGTACACTTTTGTGTTATGATCCCCTCCTTAATCCAAACTAGGAGGATGTGCTGCCAATATTGCACTTCCTCTACCTTCTCCAGATGCAACAATACTCTCAAAGCGACAACCTTTTTGAACTCAATCAGATCAAGATTAAGAGGGTCATATCTTAGAGTGGAGGAAGCATTGTTAAACTCTACGGTATCCTTCATCAAGAGGTTAGGAATGTCATAGATTTCTTTGGACTAGGCTCTCCACACAACCTTAGTCTTTTTGAATTTCTCAGACACCACAAAGATAGGATTCCCCACGACGTGAGTATCCCAACAATCTTTGACAACTTTAGAGCAACTCATCCAATCCAACTAGAAAATCAGGAACTAAAATGGTCTATTGGGTTTTTGTAGGTTCATTATATTCAGAGTTAACCATGCGTGGTCGCTATTAGGGTGGCCTCTAAGCATGACATTAGCTTTAGGGAACACATTCAACCAACATCCATTAGCTAAACATCTATCCAGAATGCTAGCACTTCTAAACCTGGGGCTACTCTTATTGTGCCACGTTGTAATACCAATAGGTGATATTGAGCTCAACCAAATCCGTCACATCAACAACCACATTGAATCTACAAAGAATACAATCTGGTATCAATTTACCACAAAACTTCTCAAACGCTTGTCAGACATGGTTGAAGTCACCCACCACAATCCAGGGCAACTCTTGTTGAGAAGAACTCACAATCATCTCCCATATGGAATGCCTACAAGCTTCACTATTGAATATGTAGATGACCATGATAACATAATGTAAACCACCATCATTTATTAAACTGAAGACCATCAATTTATCATCAACAAAAATGCATCGGGCGTCTCAAATTTCCTTGTTCCACCCAACTACAATCATTCCAACCTCAACCTATTGGAGATTAGAGACACAATCCCAACCAATAGGGAACAAATTAGGTATTTTTTGAGTGAATATATGCTTGACCCTGGTTTCCAAATAGATGATGAAAGTGGCTTGAATCTATTGATAATCTTCTTCGGTCTCCTCTACCTCTCCAGTCTAAAGGCACCCCTCACATTCCACATGAGGATGGTTGTCTAGATTGGGATAGACCACCTCATCCATAGGTGGATAATCTAGAGGAGGCTCTCCTACCTCTGACCACATTGTTCTTGTTCTGACCCATCTGTAGTGAGGACCCAATAATATCCTCTAACGAGAGATCAGAATCAAGGTTCTCAAGTACAAAAATGGGTTACTTGCTATAGAGGAGTTCCCTCTCACTTGGAAAGAGGGTTCCTCAACCACGAAAGTACTATCAACCCTAGGCGAGGCCGCTTTCTCCATAATAGCAATGCCCACCTACTCAACCTCACTGAACCTAGGTCCAGTGTCCATCGCTACCTCAGCATCATTTGGCTCACGGACAGTCACCTCCATTGGTGCCTGACCTGGCACCTCTGGTCTAGTCCCCTCGTTGCCATCGATCTACTCACCCAACTGTGACAGACACCTACATTTGGTCCAATTGTTCTTCCTCCTTCTGCGAGGTCGTCTATTGGTGGACCTAGCACGCACAACCTGGGGATCAATAGCAGAATCCTCCCTAGGCCCAGGGCATTGGCCAGGAAAATGGCCAAACACCTCACACATGAGGTATCTATCTGGAAAGGCTGTGTGCTGCACCTGGACTTTAAGCTCCTTACCGTCCAAGAACTCAACCATGACATTAGAGGGGGAACTTTGTTAGCAACCATCTTGAAACAGATGTAGGTGACACCAACATTCCTACCTTTATCTAAGAAATTGATGAGCCTAGGTGTAACCAGACCATAGGGAATGATCGTAATAGCATGCCTAATCTGATGCTCCCCCACATTCAATAGATCGATCCAAAAGGAGCATAAGAGAGTGCCGCCTACATATTTTATGCATATTTCCATCGTATATTCATGCACCTTCCATCAAAGGGACAAATGATTTTAGGACTTATGATATCCTACCAATGAGTTAGATCATATATAGTGTGATCTCCTACCAAATATTTAGATCAGTTTAATGCATTATACTACCAAATAGTTTAGTGCTATCATATGATGGATCAAATATTTTATTTTTCATGTTTTCAAAACTATATATATTGAAAATCAAGCAAGAACACTTATATCATACAATACCATATGCCAAGTATTATGTGCACATATAACATGACTGTAATATTTCAAGTAAGAGGTAAAGTGTACCTTGAATTGAGATAACATAAACATCACAGTCTTGAGTTCACTACACCCTTGGTCAACCCCTAATTAAGACATGGTTGCATGTACCATCATTAGATTCTGATATTAACCCAAGTCATGTAATTAGGGTTTTACTTCATCTAGTTACTTAATTAATATTTGTCATTTTAGTTGAGAGTTAGGTTATTGAATTTGAGTTCTAAATTATGAGTAATACTCAGAATATTTTATTCCATTCATGTATATGTATATAAACTACAACAGTACATGCACAATAATTGAAGTTGGGGTTTTATACCTTGTCTTATGGATCATTATTGTATTAGAATGAATTCTATGTGTCAAAAAGATCTCAGAGTTACATATTGGGCTCTATATTTATATATCAAGATATTCTATAAATTCCAAAAAAATTTATTACCATACTTTATATATTCTATTTGGGATAATTAGCTCTATTTAGTAACATGAACAATTTATATGCGTCCATGTGCAGAAAAATACATCTCTTACATTGTATGGATTGAAAATTACATTTTGAAGTTATGAGCATGTTCCCAAAATTTTGGGTCATCATTTGTTATACATTATTCATGTGACTAAAATTAGAATTCATGCATGATATCATTGATTTAATGTATCTAAATTGTTTTAAGATGCCATCTTCATTTACCCATTTTCTTGAGAATTTTGATATCTTGTTCATAGTTTTTAACAACCAATATAATTATTATTCACTAATTGAGATGCAAGTATTTCCTAATGTTTTATAGGGTAATTAACTTATTGTCCTATCTGGATCAGTCACATGGATCCTCACTCGAGCTTACAACTGGGATTTGATTTTTCCCTCTTTCTCTCCTATGTTCTCACCCTAGTATTTGTCTCTATTCCTCATTCATGTCCACCATTAGGAGGAAAAACTCCTCTCAAAGTCTGTGACCAAGAAAATCCTCCTCCTCTGTATCACATACATTTTCTTATGGTTGAACATAGACTACTCTAACCTCATGGTCCTGAACAATGGAGTGGGATCTCCTCTCAGTTCCTACCACACCTCCACTTGAGGTGAAAATGAAGCTCCACAACAAGAAATGTTTGTGTTTTTAGTGATCCATATTTGTATCTTATTTTTCCTCCAGAAGCTTGGTGGGACATCGTAAGACTTGTAGCCATCAATTGGCACTAGAAAACCCTGGCATGTCCAACACCACCTATGTTGCCATTGTAGTGTGTGTTTGATGGCCATGGTAACTACCTTCTTACCCCTGATTAACCCTCTACTATGGTCGGGACAACACTAGGGATCATTTGCCTTCACTCAAATCCTTATTCCACCTTCTATTTTCCTTCTTCCTTCTTAGTGTCACATGCAACTAGAAACAGAGACCCTGAGTTAAATGTTTCCTCACTTACTATGTTCTCATGACTAATTGACTACAAATGAGGGGTTTCTCACTTTATCTTAGTGTGGGGAGGTCAAATGTTGGTTCAGTTTATTATTTCAATCTACGCACATTATGTGGTCTTGGATGAAATTGGCATTGTTGTTCACACCATGTTGTTCAATTGAACTACATCTCAGAGACAAGCTTCTGGCTGTCAGATTGACTTGATCAATGGTTGGTAGTAGATCCATTCTGAGTGTATCCATGGCACCAAAAGTTGGGGGTGCGACCACTAAATCTATGATTTATGGCCCAAGGAAGCCCATGCATCTTGGATGGACTAAAGGTAGTGTATGACATCAATGATACCATATCTTAGACTAGTGTATCTAGGATCTGTTGGGCAATGTAGTTCTTTTAACCATGACCATGCATCCAAAATGATCCACTGTGTAAAATTGGTCCAGTGGATAATCTCAACTAGGTAATCACAGATGAGTGTGAAAAGTGTGTAAAAGTTTACCGGTTGTCAATCTGGTGTTTTGGGATTACTATTTTTAGCTACCCACGATTGACTTTTGGTCTTCCACCGCCACTGTATCTGAATCAATTGTGTTACCAAACAATGGCTTAAACATGGGCCATCGGGCACCAAAAAATACCAATATATTTTTCCATATTCAAACCCATATAACTTCTCATAAGAAACTCCTAGAATTTCCAAATATGATTCAAATCTTCCACCTACCTCATTATACCTGCAAAATAATTTTTGTGTAAAAAGTCCATTGTTTGACTAAACAAATATATAACTCAAAAGCATAGAGTTTAGGGTATTAATCAAGATATCAACATCAATTGACTTCCATATTATACTAGAACATTTGGAACTCTTAATATAACTCAAATACATGAATTAATTTATGTCATTACACATTTAAGAGTCAAAATGTTTATTCCATCACATCATACACAACTTAAAAGAAAATTTTGTCCTCAAAACTAATCCCATTTCTTATTACAAGATAAAAACATCGACATCCATAAATTGGCCATAACTCTAGTTGCAAAATCTCTACAAGCAATAGCTTTGCTACTATTCTTGAACCACTCTAAGGATATTGAAACAAGGATTAGATTCTTAGGTCATGTCATGATATATTCCAAGTTGTATTATTTACGTCCTCATTTTACCTAAGCATTAAGGATTCAATCATTACATTTATAATGTGAGACAAAGTTTATATAATTAACCCATGTGCAATCATAATTTTGTTATGATAATTTTTTAATATATATAACATCTCTATTAAGCATTAATGTTAACAACTCTTTTAACAGATATCATTAACATAATTTAATTTCACTTTTTATATTAGGTTGCAAGACCCTTTTTTGTGTGATATCATCACAACATTAAATGATGCATTACATTATCACTTTTCATGTATATGATTAAGCATCTATATATAGAATTACGAAACCATCACTTGATTTTCCATTATGTCATATCCATATTTTAAAAACTCAAGCTTAAATCATGACGAATCATATTTTATGGTTCTTCTTAAACAAACATAAGGAAGTGGCTCATTGAACATATAGTAAAAGATTATCTAGTCCAACTTTGGTTCTCTTGACTCATATCTTGAGGGTAGTGTCAAGTTTAGTCTCTCAGAGTTCACACAACTATATGAGTATCTCATATGCAAAACTCTAGTTTGTGTCTTTGGTCTAGGGTCCTAAACTATATCTCATTGACACTAAAGGATGCCACTCAAGCTCAAACCAAACCAAAACATATTATGAGTTTCTCTTAAAAATCTCCATTCATGAAACATTTACCCAACTATTTATGTTACAAACAACAACTAGATTCTAATAGGAAACCACCAACCAAATTATGGGGCTTTACAATATATTAATATTCCTTACCTCCTCTAGGGCTCCCTCACCCATATTGTAGGTAATCACATTCATATTTTGATATACATGAGTAGCCTCTCTGACTATAGGTCTTGGTCTTCCCAAGGACATCTAGGGTTAAACTACAGGAATCACACATAACATGACTCAACTCATTCATTCAGGAGTAGTCTAGTTTATGACATATTATCGCACATAATTATCGAATTTCTAATATCTTGAAGGTTAGGTTTTCTGGCCTTCTCACTATGGGTCTCACTCTCTCTATAGTTAACTCTATAATTGGTCCTAACGTATAGGCATCCTTTGTAAAAGTGCATGAGGCTCATGCTAATTCACATCTTTGTCTTAACTTATTTTATCTTACTTAGAAAATGATATGTGCTTGCATCATCAAAACTTATCTCACCCACAAAACCAGACATTAATATATAAAGTCAAACTTTGATCATCATGAATCTATTTATATAGTTATCTAATCCGTGTTCATATCATCCAATCTATGCATCTTATATATTGACAAGGCTCTAGACATCTAATCTAGAACTACTCTCTCTTCTATACTGATGCCACCCTCTTTTGCTTAAAATGTCAGACTACCTCTTATCTCCCATGTGTGGGGATACTTCTAATATTTAAAAACATATATAATAAAATATTATACAATTTTTCTACAATTAAACAAGAGTAATGGAAAACAGTCACGACTCGAGCCAATTAAGAAAAATAAAATAGAAAACTAAGAGTTTTCCACATATTAGAAAGTTTCAGTGCCATATATACCAGTGTGATGCACATCATCTCCAAATAATGTAAGGTCCCAATCCACAATATTATATGAAAAAAAATGATAGCTCAGGATCTGCAATACAAAACACCTTGATAGAGATCTAGTTCTAAGACATTTATGTGATAGTCTAGAGGCTAGGTCAGATCAAGTCTCTAAAAGACAACAAACCAACCTTAAAGATGTTCAAGTCCAAGGTTAAACTTAACTTGAGTTTCATGATGGGGAAAATGCCAGGGTTTGCTATTTTTCATGCTCTATTACCACTTGTGACATCCCCAAATTTTCAACACCTTGACCATATGTCTAACATCCATATGGAAACCATCACCTCAGTAAGAATCCCAATTTCAAACACCACATACTAGGTTATGAATAAGAGAATCATAATAGGTAAGAAGGAACAAAAAAATCACATGTGCATGAACAATAGACAAGCCAAACTTACACAAGCTCACCATTCAACATATTATAAAATGAACTATTACAAATTGATATCACACATTGAATAGTAAACTTCTACATATGCACATACTAAACTATACAACATCTTCTAGATGATCAGTCCACCTATACATATGCCTACCACACAACTCCCAACTATCAAAAGTCTTCAAGATCATATAACCAAATCAACTAAAAAAACATTATAAGTGGTGCACAGGAACACCATATAATTATGTTGAGTATGCTAAAAGAATCATGAACTTCCTTAACAACTATGACTTGGTAGAAATATAATATATATATATATAAACAAAAAGATCTTTATTAACAAAAGAGATCACATATGTTAAGCATATTTCCATAATGTACTCATGCATCTTCCACCAAAGGGTTAAATTCTTTTAGTCATTCTAATCTCCTACCAAAGTGTTAGATAATATGTACAATGTGATCTCCTACCAAAGATTTAGATCATTCAGTGCATTATACTACTAAAGAGTTTATCATAGATGGATACGATATATTACATTTGCATATGTTTAGAACTATATATGAAAAAAAATCAAGCAAGGTAACATACAAGAACCCTTATTTCATTCAGTATCATATGTTAGGTATTTTGTAAACATATAAAACAACAACACAATATTGTAGTCAAAGTAAGAGGTAAAGCATACCTTGTATAGATATAACATAAAAATCACAATCGTTAGGTCACTACACCATCAGTCAATCCCTATTTAAGAGAAGATTACATGTACTACCATTAGATTATGATAATCTTAACCCTAGTCATGTCCATTATGGTTTTATTTCTTGAGTTAACCTCATTATTATTCACCTTACTAATTGAGAGTATCTTACTTTTATTGGGTTCTAGATTAAGATAAATAAACTAAATATTGTAATCCATCCCATACATGTATATTAACCCTAATATTACATACACATTAGTTGAAGTTAGGGTTTCATACCATGTAACTATGAGTCATTATTGAATTAAAATGAATTTTATGTGTCAAAAAGATCTCAAAGTTCCATGTTGAGCTCCATATTTACATATTCAAATATTTTGTGTGTTCTAACACTTGTTGATCATTACCATATTTACTATATTTTTTCTAGGATGCATGCCCAAACATATACATCTCTGCATTGTGTGGATTATAAATAACATTTTGGAGTAACTAATATGCTCTCATTATTTTGGATCATCATTTATTATTTGTTAGTCATGAGATTATAATTACAATTCTTAAATGATATTATCAAAGTTATATTTTAAAATTGTGATATTAGGGTACCATGTTCATCTTCTCATTTTTCTATGAATTTTCATATATCATTTGTATTTTTTAATAAATGAGTGATTATTGTGAATTAATAAAGAAGTAAGTATTTCTTGACATTGTCAAAGGTAATTACCTTATTGACCTATCTGGATCGACCATATGGCTCCTTACTTGATATGGATACTAATCTGGTTTGTCCCTCTTACTCTCACATGTTCTCACCCTAGCATGAGTCTTTATTTTTTCTTACATGCCCCCTTTCAGGTGGAAGAACTCCAGTGAGAATTTGCGACCAAGAAAATTTGCCTCCTTATCATCTTCAGATGCATTCATAACTGTAACATATACTTTACTACCCTCATGAACAAGAATGATATAATGGGACCTCCTCTCAATCCCTATCTCACCTCCACTTGATGCCTCTACATAGATCCATCGAGAAAAATGTGTTCTTGCTCAGGAAGCCATCTTTATCTCCAGTTTTTCTTATAGAAGCTTCATAAGGCTTGTATGAGCCATATATGGGCAATGTAAAAATCCAATGTGGCATGCCCAACATCACCTCCATCTCCAATGTGGAGGGTGTTCGAAAACCATGGTAACCACATGCTTATCCTGAATTGACCCTCTCTTAAGATTAGGAAAACACTATGGATCATTTCCCTTCAATCAGATGCCTCTTTGACTCACGATTTTCCTTCATCCTTTTTTGCATCACATCCAACTAAAAATGGAGAGTTTGAGATGGAGGGCTCCTCTTTTACAATGTTCTCTTGACTAAATGACTAAAAATGAGGGGTTGTTTAGTTTGTATTAGTGTTGGGAGATCAAATGATTGTTTAGTTTCTTCTTTCATGCCACGACCATGATATAGGCATGGACGAAACTAGCACTGTCATTCATCCCATGATTCTCAACTGAACTGCAACTTGGAGACAAGCTTCTGAATATAAGATTAAGTGTGCAAGAATCACTTAACACACATAAACTTGATTCGATCTCATTGAACACACATGAAGTGTGCATGCATCACTAAAAACACACTAAATCTACAGGAAACTCATGGGACACATGCAAGGTGTGTAGGCATAATGGGACAAACACTAGGTGTGCATGTATAGGGTTAAATAACCCAAAAATAGAATCAAGGGCACTCATGAGGTATAAAACTTCCATAAATTCTCTTGAGATAGGGCCTTAGTTATATATATTCTTATTATTATTCATATATGATTTCAAACATAGGTTTTACACCCATATTTCTTAACTAATCTTAAAACATGGAGAGATAAATGTGATTGATCTAATCTTGAGAATTTAATTCTCTTACAATAAGTCTTGGAAAAATATACATGTTAAAACTGACTCTTACACTATTTATATATGTCACATGATAGCTTGTACATTAAATATTTGAAAATTCAAATGTGATGAAAACTCATGATGTAATATAATAAAACCCAAGGGATGTACCACTTACTTGATTCTAGTAGGAGCAAGGCTCGTGCAAGACTTTTGATCTTAACTCCAAGTCAACATGTAAATCTAACCTATCATTATATAGTTCAAATCCTAAACCTTAATTATGCTAAGTCTAAAACATCATGGAAACAAAGAAAAAACATGTCATGTAACCTATCCCATTAGCTAGATCTCCAAAAGATGACAAAAATCATAGCAGGGTTGACCCCATTGGAGTTATATATTAGTTTCTATGATTAAATGAAGTGTAGGCCAAAAATACCCCATCAGAGATGAGATAAATCCAAATAATGGATTTCAAGTACTAGATAAATAGAACCATGAGAAACAACCATGGCAAATGAAGGAAATAAAACAACATATATCTTTAACTGAAGACATGGCCATCTCTTCGACCATACAGAGAAGATCATAAAAATGACTCAAGGCAAACCAAACCTCATCGACTGCACAAGGTTACTAGGAACCACCAAGATGGAGAAAAACACCTCAAACACAAGGTCAAAAAAGTGATCAACGCCATGAAATTGAAACCAAGCATGATGATGGATTTGTGAAGGAAAACACCATCCAAAACCCTAGAAATCTGATCATCCAACATAGGAAAACCAAACCTCGATATGAGAGAGAAAACCATATGTCAACACATGAAATGGAGAACCTAAATCCTCCATCACCCACAATATATCTGAAACATGATCATGGGAATTAAAACCAACATTTCATGGCGTTTATGCAAGCACCAACTTCTCACCATGCATAAAACTCAAGGACAAGAATTAGGGTTTAAGAGAAAGAGCTAATCTACACAAGATTACCGCAAAATCATAAAACCTAAAACAAGGTATTAACATCAAACAACCTATAATCACACTTTAGTGATAAAATAAGTTTTTCATGTAATATTACGGTGCAACAATAGTAGAGGAGAAATTTATATAACCCGCCTTGAGGTGAAGACCAACTCCAAAATCCACGAATATCCAAGAGAGAGAAGAAATGATTGCTTGGATCAACTCCATGGCCTAGCAAGATGATATCAAGAGAAGAAGAGAAAACCAAGGTCAAAGGAATTCTCAAGAACCAAGAAACACAAAGGTGATCTTTGAAAACCCACTCAAAAGGGTCAACACTCAAACAAGGTCAACCATCTACACAAGGCACCAAAGCAAACCCTAACCATCCACTCATTATGCCACTTCAACATCCAAGGGTTCAAAAAGGTTCCCCTAAGAACCATTCTATCTCTCTCATGATTCCTAAACATAGGAGTCACATCCAACACGTGACAAATTGCAAGATAAACCCTCTACATGGGTAAATTGCAATTAGGTCCAAAACAAGCACACATATAGAATAACTAGATATTACATCATGAAAACTGGACCAAACTAAAAGCATAAGAAAGTCACATGTTACAAAGCATCTCAGGAGATTATATTATGGTCTAAGCATCTTATTAAGAAAAAGCAAGAAAGATCAAGTGCTAAGCTAGGTTAGGGGTCTTACATAACTAATCTTGATATATGATTATTATGTCCATATCTTTCTGGGCTAAACCATATTCTATGCTAAATTCACACACCTTTTTGACCCTTGAATTTCGTTACTCTATTGTGAGTCCTTCTACCCTAAGATGCAAGTATATGATTCAAACCTTGAAATGACAAGATAAAATGGAAGGAACATCAGAATGACATGAAACTTGAACCTCACCTTTATAATGGCCTCTATATCAATAAAATATCATCAAATACACTAATTGGTGAATTTAAACCTAATTTGACCAAAATCCCAAAATGGAACTACTTAGATTTAGTGATGAGAATCTAATGCATGCATGTAATCTTATACTTAACTAGGGGTTTCTTATGGCGAGATAATCAAGGGTAAGTTAGGTTATGAATCTTTGAATTAGGTACAGTTTTCAAAAATTATATGACTGTGGATTTCTTGCTTGCAAAGTGATATGTATGTATGCTTGTTTGCTTGCTCAAATATTGACATGTAGTATTTTATTATTGTACTCGATGTTTGCCATATTGTTTTATAACTTACACACATAAATTAGAACTAAATTATACAATGTTGGAATAGGGTTGTGCTCAATGATTGTAGTCATTAAGGTCCCTCACTAATAAACATGATTAGCTCTTCACAATGGCCTCAAGGTTCTTCACTTAGAAAAGAGTTAGCTAATCTTGAGCACCCTTACAGACTCTTTTGATGGGAAGATATTCAAAGACCTTATGATATATGATGTTGTTGGTATAATTAGAGTAAAATGATATAAAACACGAGTTCTCGATTTTCTAAATACTTAACTTGTTTATTCTTATTTATTTACTTCTATAATCTTTTCAAATTATGAAAATCTTACATATATGTATCTTTCTGCCCTGTACTCAACACCTTGTGTGTTGAACTGCATTACTTCACATATTTTATGGGTTCATATATGGTATGTCAAGGGTACTTGTTGTAAGACCCCTACTATGCATGAGCAGACGTGTAAATTTGACTCTCAACTTGTAATTGAAATCTTGTAATAAAAGGATGTTGCTTAATATACATTTTTGAATGTGATTGTTTTGGTGCTTTTATCTTGTTATATGTGCATGTATGTTAATGTTTTATGCTTCTGCATTCACGCTTTGGTAATACCATGTTAGGGACAAATGCCTAGATCCTATCACCATTGAACTTGTAGTCATTTAGAGTTAGGATTTGGGTAGAAAATAGTTCTATGCAGAAATTATCAAAGCATGAACAATAACTATACCAAACATTGCTTACATGAAAAACAAACTAAACTCAACCTTACATCTTAGCCATAGAAACTTAATAATATGTCCTTTGTGGACTATGTTGACTTAGCCTCTACATTTAAAGCCTAGATGTTTTAGAAATATGTGTAGACTTGTGTAATCCCTAGAATCTTAATTTTCTCCTCCTTATTTCCTATAGTATGGGATGTAGGTCCAGGAAGGTGAGAAAAGGGAGACCTTATTATAACCGTAGACATGTGTCTGTTGTATGTACTTAGGATAGCTACATAGATGTGCACCACTTTCTTGCTAGTTTTGTAGGTGTCATGGTACTAGACGTTTTGATGACTGTGGTAACTCACTTTTCATTTTGGTTTTATTTAAATGGAGTATGGAGATTTCCATCGCATGTTTCAAAGTTGGAGAAAACTTATTTCAAATGTAAGTATATGTACATATGAAAATTGTTACCACACGTAGAAAGGTAGTCAACATCCATGTAACCTAAGAGAAAGAGATGTAACATCAGTCTAGATGATATATTTTAGATGAATGTTGTAGTATATAGAGTTTTCTAGAACCACGATAAAGGTTAGCCTAGTAAGTAGCCTAGATGACCTAAGATGATGATTATGACGATGATGATGATGATGATGATGATGATGATGATGATGATGATGATGATGATGATGATGATGATGATGATGATGATGATGATGATGATGATGATGATGATGATGATGATGATGATGATGATGATGATGATGATGATGATGATGATGATGATGATGATGATGATGATGATGATGATGATGATGATGATGATGATGATGATGATGATGATGATGATGATGATGATGATGATGATGATGATGATGATGGAAATGAAGATGATGATGTTGATAATGATATCGATGTTGATTATATGAGTTTGCATCCTGGAGACCTATGTTTGATGTTGGAGGATTCAAGTATGTTTTGATAATATGAGATGAGTTTCTCCACGAAACCCTATCTAAACCTAGAACCATGTATGGAGCATATGACTTGGTTGATGTGCTAAACATAGCTAGTGGGTTGGCATGCTTACTTGTACCTAGTATTGTACATGTTGAGATATGATTCAGTACCAACATGGGTCTCAACCTCTTTAGAAAGAAGGAACTCTAGTATGGGACATACAATAAGGGTGAACTCTTGCTATGGGTCAACCCAAAATGGGAGAATGTCAGAGTACCCAACCTTCAAAATATGTGAAATTGAAAAATATGCACAATGAAATACATGACGATGAGTCTCTAGAAAGAATAGTTCGAAGTATGTGACTTGAGTCACCTAGTGTGTGGTTCCCTTACACATGTTAAACCCTAAATTTCCTATGAAAAGACCTAACCCCAGAGTAAGAGGCAATTGAATTGTGATGTTTTCTGTATAGGTGAGGGAGATATCCTAAGAGCCTAAGATGATGTACATGATGTTTGATCTCCATGATGAGCCTCATACTTGGGTTAGTGGTTGTATATAAAGAAATATAGTGGTGGTCCTTTTTATGGTTGGATAGAAATTTCGTTATGATAGTTGTGGTTAGCATCTCTTGTTGGACATAAATAGGTCTTGGCTTGAGTGAGTTGATCTTATGGATCTCCTTTGAGAAAAAAGTGAGATAATTACAAAACCTCAATATTGATGATAATAATGTGCCTCAGATCATGCATGATACATGAAAAAATCCCACTTATGTCAAAGTTGAATGTGTTTGACACATCACTCTCATAAGGTACACCTAATGTGAAGCCACATTATACATAAAAGATATAAGTTTCAAATGAAAAACTTGATATGACAATTATCTTGGGGTCTTAACTCGAATAAACATGATGAATACAATTTCTTGATTTTAGACAATATTTGATTATATTTGTTAGCATTTTGGGGGGAAGATAAAAGATGCATGAATATTCATATAATGAAGAAATACACGTGCATGTATAATCTTGTTTGAAATCATTGATGATGAACATGTTCTCTTGAGAAATTGACAATATAGATTTTGATAACACACCTTGGGATCATATGAGTACTTGAACAAAAACCCTAATGTAATAGGGATAAGGGATAAGGGATATGGAATAGTAGTGTTAAGATGATGTTATAATATAATACAACACCCAATAAGATATCTATAATCAGGATGGATGCACCATTGATTCTTCCAAAACTTATGAGAATGACCTAAGTCTGGTTGCCTAGGGATGGTTGCTTGAACATAATGAACATCGACTTTAACCTTTGACTACAATCTTGGACGAATTTTGAGTTTGAAATTTCTTTTAAGGAGAGAAGGTTGTGATAACCTAAATTTTCTCTCTTCTCTTGTATCCTCATTCTCTCTCTTCAAGTGGGATTATTACTCAATGGTAAATGAATTTAATAGTTTGGATATTGTGATGAATCAATTTGGTCACATCCATGATCAATTTTACAATGTGTGACTAAAAATTGCATTTCTTGACCTATATGGCATTCTTTAGAAATTCCAATGGCACAAGAACGGATCCAACAGACCTTCAAAGCCCAAGTTATGAAGCCTTGAGTTTGGTGAATTAATTTGTGTTTTAGATCTGATTTTGTACCTTTCTTATCTATTATTGGGTCGACCCCTTGGGCTCAATGCTGGGTGCAAGCACGCATGGCCCACTTGCCTCATATCTCAACTGCAATCAACCAGGAGCATTGGATCATGATCCTACGGCCTAGGAGTCATCTCCTAGCTCTGTACTCGCCACTAGCACAAGGAGCATTGAACCACCTAGCTTCATCCAACAGACACTCATTTCTTCCTCATGTATCCCAAATAAAAACCCCACCCTCCTGTCTCGAAACCTTATGATTCTTTCTGACGTCTTTCCTCTCAACCATGCCCTAGGGTTGTCTGTTATTTATCTCTCGCACCCCCTACGGCCATGGAGGACGTAGCCAGTCCCAGGTTGGGCATTTGCGGCTCAGTGCATAGTTGACCATCATGGAGTTAGCCCTGATTCTATGGGGACCAGGTGAGTATGGGACTCACCCTTATAGGCACTTGTAGATCCCCACCCTAGGGAGGTCCCTTACGCCAACAAGGGAAATGTCGTTGGCTTGCTGCGGGCGGCCTTCTTTGACAGTTTCCCTTCTAGGGGTTAATGATGCAGATCAGACCGTTGGATGGTGATCCAAGTGCCAATGTGGCACACCTAGAAGGCCGCGTACTATGCCACACTACAGGCCCTGACATAGCACCATTAAGGTGCCACATTGTGGCTACGCGTGTGCACTGTCGCATGCAAGCCAACATTATGGAGTGGTGCCCTACTGCAACTATGCAGTGGGATCTGGTGAGAGATAATACACAGAGGTGGACTAGAATGACATGGATGTGGCCTCAGATCATCCTTCAAAGGACCACATCAATCACTACACCGACGATATGCTTTATATGTAACACCATCCCCTCTTTTCTCAAGGTTTCTATATAATATTTCAAAAATGCATAACTGTCTCATCTTAAGGCCAGATATAGCAAAATCATATACCAAATTCATCATCACAAAAAGATATAGAACATGAGCTAAGTTTCAGACTCCAAATTCTTCTTTTGCTCCTCTATTTTCCTAAAATTACCTAACTTTTATCTCTTTGAACTCATTTGATACATGGCCACGATAAAGTTTGGATCTTCATTACTCAAACTACTTCCTAATATTCTAATAAGTATCTTATGCCATATTTTATCCTAATAATCGTGTTTGATCATACTTTTGCACTTTTGATGGCCTCATGATGTTGGTGTACCCTAATGTGTTATGTTTTGACTAATAATGATGGACCTTGCCCCATTATGCTAATCTTGCTTCTTAATAGGGACTAATTCTGGACCAGACTCTAGATCAGTTTCATATATCCCTTCTTGGTATAATATCACCTAATGCACCCCTCTAGAGTATGTTTGTTCTCTATAGTACTTAATTATGAATATGACCCCCTTATGGTAGAGCAAGTTTATACCTTAACTCAATTGTGGAACCATGGCTTTCTATTATGCATCAAACCCCTTTATATGATTGAAATTAGTAGTTACACAATGATTAGAGATTACAGTGTCCATGTTCACTTTATATCTTTATATGATGGTATATGTGACCCTAAGTCCACTAGGTATGACCTAGTGTGACACTTATGGATTACTTATCTTTCTTGTGACATTATATTGAAATAGGTCTTGATATCTTGTATTACACTTCTAAATCAGGGAAACTCATCCTTTATGATATCTTTGATGTGGATGTCAAACATAGTTTATATTTTGATGATACAAGGAACCATGTTGATATTTGTTTGTGGTTGGAAATGTTGATATCCATTGTTGGTTGCATGATGCCTAGACTTTGGGACATCCACCTTATCTTGATATTTGATTATTATGTCCATATCTTGTTGATATAAACCACATTCTATGCTTGATTCACATACATTGATGAACCTTGACCTTGGTTACTCTATTGTGAGTCCTTTTACCCTAAAATGCAAGTATATTATTAAAACCTTGAAATGATCATATAAAATGGATGGATCACCAGAATGACACGAAACTTGAACGTCACCTTTATGATGGCCTCTAAATCAGTCAAAGATCATCAAATTTACCCATAAGCGAGTTGATGGAGCTAGAACTTACACCAAAATATTACTCTTCCAATGGAAGTCCTAATATGCACCAAAAACCCTAGGGAGTTGATGTTCTCTCTAGGTTTACCTACAACTGGTGCTAGATAAATGCTCCAACCCCACAAGAGTATGGAAGCCTTATCATAGTACAGGTTTAGGATCGAACCCAAAGGACAACGTTAAGAATCTGAGTGTCTTTTTCTTGTTTCGTATCAATCTAAGTTAATCATCTAAGACCAGAAGTTTGATTTGAGTTATTTAACCTAAAGCATGCAAAAGTAAAGGCAAGAATAAAAACTAGTTTAAGGATTAAAAACTAAGATTAGCAGATGATGATGGATCACTGGGGTGATGCAGGTGTTCGCCACCACTACACATGAATTGTACTTGTACCAAACATAGCAAGACTTGTAAGCAAGATACATGGATGTTGTACAAAACCGATGTCTTATAGGACAAGAGCGGTGCACACATCCTTCACGGGTTGAGTAACTCTCATTCGGTACGTATCTACGTGTCAATGAAGATATGTAGTCTCCGAAGAGAAAATCTTACTCAACCTCGTGAAACGTGCATCGGAAAACTAACAAGCGAGCGATAATTACCAAATCGATTAGTATCCTTATAGACTATCCCTCTTTCAAGGATATAGCTACGAGAAACGTGAGAGTGTTGCAACGTCAGCCATTCTCGAACGAATGGTCAAGTACTTTACACCACTCTCTCCTCAGAGTGTGTTCCTTGACCTGTCAAGGTCGCACTTTTGTACGCCAACTGATTCCATTTCATAGTACAAAAGTACAACGATGGAGGTGAGTTTACTCCACTCCTTAGAAAGCGTTCCTAGATACCGAAACGGGTGCGCGGTGGATACACGCACCAGAAACCAAAACTAAATCGGTATTCGAGTCTCAAGAGCGGTCGTAGAAAAACCACAACGAAATACAATAGATGCATACAAGAACGCGGCCAACATTCAAGCATGTATGAAACGATTTAGTATTGAAACGGAATGATAACATCTTTTTAGTACAAGATACAAAACACGGGCAGCGGGGCTAGTCCCCACACCCCAGTGGATGGAACTACTCGCTCCTCATAGAGGGAGCAACAAAGAAAGAGAAGAGAGAGAAAGAAAGCATCGTCGGAGCAGAAGAGTAGATCTGTGATAGCCCGATGTAGATCGTCACAGTCTCCGGGACTGCTCCGTCGTGGTCGATGTCATCCGTTTCTCCGCCTCGATCTTTGGGTCAACCTCCGGAATAGCAAGAGTAGGATGAGGTGGAGCTATGGTGTGAGCAATGGTGAGATGGTGATGGAACAACCTTCTAGATCTGCGCCCAGACTGGCTGCTCACCGGATCTGGACTCAGGATGGGATTCTGAGGTTGTGGGTGAAGTTTGGTCAGAAACGGTGCTCGGGCAATCTGGGGGCGTTCCGGCACTGGTCCCAGTCCGGCAGCCTTGGGCCGTCGTGAGATGGGATGCCTAATGGAGACCCTTGGGGTCCTATTTATAGGCACTGGACTGGCTTTCACATTTTTTTGTGTGATTCCAGACCGAAAATATCTTATCCAAACGGTTTACATTTTACTCTCTTCCATTCGGTTTCTGTTCTCTCGGTCACGTTGTGTGCATGCATGCACTCTTCGCAGTCTTAATACTTGCTTCAGCCCTCGCGGTTCTTGCTACTTACTTCAGCCCTCGCGGTCTTCAGCCTTCGCGGTCTCGATCTCACTTCAGTCCTCGCGGTCTTAGTGCTCTCGGTCTTGAGCTTCTTCTTTTCCTCTCGGTCTTGCACTTCTTCTTTTCCTCTCGGTCTTGCTCTTCCTTTTCCTCTCGGTCTTGCCGTTCTCTCGGTCTTGCCTTTCTCTCGGTCTGCAGAGTCGGTTTCATGCCTTCTCGGTTTCTGCTGCCGATTCTTTTTGTCTCATTTGCCTCGTACGGACCATTCGGTTTCAGCTGTCCATGTGCTGCTGTGATCATTTGGCCTTCACGTGGGAGTCACTTTATTCAGCCGAATGGTTTGCTGCTCGCTGCATTCACCCTCTCATTCGGTCCTCATTGGTTTGACCTTTTCAACCAGCTCACACGGTTTGGTTGCTTTGCTTTTCTCCATTCGGTTTGGATGCATGCGTAGGTGCAACAGTTGCTGCTGCAATACTCCATTTAACTCACGTGAACACTACTAGCCTTCCTAATACTCCATTCAATCGTGCCTTGCGTTCTCCATGCATCGCAAGCCAGCGGTTTCATTCTTTAATTAGTCATTCGATTTCATTGTTTCACGCTTCTCAATATTCAATTGCATGCGCAACTGATCTCCACTATGTGGCCAAATGGTCTTTGCGTGGCCAGCCCTTATCATCCTATTTGTATGCATGCATTAATCATTCGGTTTTCATGCTGCGGCCAAATGGTTTTGCACTTTTAATCACTCAAACGGTCTCCAGTGGTGGCTGTAAACGGTCGTTGCTTGCACAACTTGCTAACTCAAACGGTCTTCGGTTATTGTATCATACGATCTTCGATTGCATGCATACGTACAGCTCGAATGGTCTTCGGATATTGGTCTTTGATTTGGCAGCAAGCAAACAGTCTTGCATGTCCTCATACTCAAATGGTCTTGGGACCGCATGGGCTCATACGGTCTTGAGACCGCATGAGTGAAACCAAAAGGATCAAGATCGACTAGCGGTGATCTGCAGAGGGAAAGGGGAATGTGTAAGAGAGAATATCATCGAATAAACTAGTGATTATAGCTATTTAGGCAATATTTGCAAGGAATTAGTGAAACACTCAAGGTGAACCAAAGCGAGGGTAAATCAGTCAATATGAGGAATAAAAATCCCCAGAATTGGCGACTCTGCAGATGAATATGGAGGATTCATCACCACACCAAACTTGAGCGTTACTCGTCCCGAGGAACGAAGAAAAACTTAAGATAGTCGACAAAAAGCTCGTTCGTCTCGTAATTACCTCATCTGCATGTAAGTGTCAGAATTTTCATGAGAAATGAGAAAAGGGAAAATGAGACAAAACAAAATTAGGGCAAAAACATCAGAAAAGAGAAAAGGGAAAATGAGACAAAACAAAATTAGGGCAAAAACGTCGAAAATCCTTAGAATTGGTGACTGAAAGTGGATCTGGAGGATTCATCACCACACCGAACTTAAGCGTTACTCATCCCGAGGAACGAAAGACTTAAAACAGTCGCCAATGAAATCATTCATCTTGTGATTGCCTCATCCTATTGTCAAATCGTAATTTTGTTCATGGCTCGGATGGATACAGCCTCAAAGCTTCCTTAGATCACGGAATACATCTTGTGATATCCTCATTTCTGAGTTTACTTTACTAAAGTACTTCCTTCTCACTCTCTGTTGTATCGGTCATGTTAAAGAGTTTTATGAGATTTTGAACAGACCCACAGAATCAACAAAATGCATATGATCTGTCACTGGTGTTGAAAGAGGAGAGAATGGGGGTGTGATCAAAAGATAAGAGTCTCTCCTCTAATTGAATCAAGACTCTTAAAATTAATTGATTCATCGAGATACTTTGAATGATTTATGCACAACTCTGGTTGGCTTAGCCTTACACCCGATTTTTTCTTTTTCTAAAGGTAACTCAGAAGTGTGTATAGGTTGGCTTAAGGCTTTTGGCTATTTTACCTCTTTGAGGGGAGGTAAGGGGTTATTTTTGGATCCTTAGGATCTCACTACCGGTCACGACACATCTGCCTTCATGAGGGCAGCTAATGTACCGACCGGGAAAGACCTTTATCGGTTATCCTTATTCAGGGCACAACTCTCATGTTTTTATTCACACTCTGGCTTTTATTCATTCTCACCTGGCTTAGGACAAAGGGTATTTTTGGATTTATTTCATATTTGGGCTGCCAGGCCTCTTTTTAGAATCGGGGTAGATTTTTCACCAACCTCGGTATGTGCACAAACATCATTGTATACTCTTTGAGAAGGTGGTACGCCCCTGTTATGTATTGAGGGGTAAGGAAGAAGCGGTAGTGGAAAGAGGGGTGTGGTGTACCACACCAAACTTAGAGTTTTGTCGAGGTGTGGTTTACCACACCGAACTTAAAGTTCGGCAACGTTCTAGTTTTGACTAGAAAGGAGTGTGGCGTGCCACACCGAACTTAAGACTTTAGCATGGTTAGTGAACAGAGGGGTATGAAAATGAAATAAGAAGTGGAGAAGAGAGTTTGGATCATGATGCAGTTTGCTTAGCGATTCCATGCGACAGGTCTCTATTCTCCATCACACTCTGCTCAAAAAGAGACATGATGAAACATCAAATGAGAAATCCATACAACAGATCCATTAATCAGATAAAGGCGTGATGTATTTGATCTATCTCAGCCTTATTGAAGTGTATCATCTTTTCCTGTTTGAGATATAACATTAGGATTCATAGACAAAAATGAAAAACACGCATTGGCTAGTTTTAAGTATTCTTTTCCAGGAAAATTGCAACGCAAAAGAGGTGATGATCACAGATTCGTAAAGCAAAAGCCGACTAGGTAAAGGCTTTATTTTTAGAAAACTAACAAAAAGGCGGAAAGAATTACAAAAAAGAAACTAGAATGGAAAAGCAGGAAGCAATAAAGATAGAGGGTGGAGTGAAAGTCATACCACCCGCCCTCCACCTCGAACTCATAAATTCATTCATTTCTGAACAAATATTAGATTCGAGGTGGAGGGGAAGGGTTGCGCGATGTTAACCAGGTGGTCCTCTTAGTTGGAAGAAGGTCCGGCTAAGATGCCTTGCGATAGTTGGTGCCGAAAATAAGGAAGTGGTCTGAACAACTTGTTGGCTGGGAAGTTGTGGAAACTTGAACGAATCTTCTAGATGACTTGGATGCACCTCACATTGAGCTCGTTGTCCTTCCAGAAGAATCTAGAGACCTTCCCCCATCAGCGAGGGAGGTGGAACATAAGCAGTCGAAACAGGAGGTCTATGCGAGAAATCAAGGTTATGCCCACTTGTGCCTTCTAGTTGTGGCTCACCCTCGAAGTTCAAAGGAAAACTACTTTCTTCAAAATCTAGGGCAGTTGATTGAGGGTCGGCCACTTGAACTTCCTCCTGTCTAGGATCAGGTGGTGGATCCGGTTCTGGCTTCATTTCATCACCTGGGTTTTCTTGGGTAGGATATGGTGGCCAGGGTGACATTTCTTCTTCAAAGGAGTAATTTCGAGAAGTATCATTATCTTTATCAATGTTGAATTTGGTAAGAGCGTCGTTCCTCTTTTCAAGGTTTTGTTCGGAATTTTCTTCGTAGAACATCCTTAATTCATCCAAGTAACTAGAAGAGGGTTTGACTGGTAGAATGAACTCTTGCTCGGGTGAGGAAATCATGGGATCCTGAGGTAGGGGTTCCAGTGATGTCTCTTCATGAGAGGGATTAGTCCTTGACATATCATTTTGAGGGCTAAAATCCCTTGATGAACCTGTTTCTTCAATATTGGGACTGATACATTGTTGTTCCAGTTCTTGTTCATAACACTCCTCCAGTTCAATTGAGTGCTTGTGAAGAGTTTATATGAGAGGAATGGAAACTAGCTCAGGTAATGGATAAATCTCAGTTTCATGAGTGTTAGAGGGGGCTTCTTCATAGGGATGAGTGGCTATAAAGGGATAGGTTTGTGGCTTGATGTCATCCCAGGGGTCCTTTTTGTCATTACAAGAGATTATGATAATATCATAATCCATCCCAAAGTCAAGAGATGGTTCATGTTTCTCTTCATGGTGCACTTTCAACTCATTCAAGTGACTAGAGGGAGATTCAATAGAAAAATCATGTTCTTGTTCGAGGACTGGCTCCGTCAGAACTCCTTGTGGTGGTGTCATCTCATGGGAAGGACCCGTCATAAGATTGTCATCTTGAGACCCCTCATCCTCCCTTGATTCTGTTTCATCATCAGTGAGAGGGGTATGGTTCGTCTCTGGATCAGGATCTTGGTCAGTCCCATCCTCGAAGTTTGTTTCTAGATCAGCCGAATGATCAGAAATGTCTTCATAAGGAAAAATCGGATCCTTTCCCAGTAATGGAATCATTTGAGTCTCTTGCATAAAAGACGTCTCCTTATCTGAATCAGTCTCATATTCATCTATGTCTGACTGAGAAGGGGTGTAGAGTTCGTGTAACATAGACCCTTCTTCATTGGAATTCAACGACAAGACAGTTGAAGTTGAAGAACATTTGTCATATAGGGAGTCAATCATTAATGGTTGTCCCTCAATCTGTATGGGCGGATCTGAGTTTATGGGGGGAGAAGATAGATAATCATTAAAATTTGTTCCCAATTTATCTCCCAATTGAAGAAAATCTTCATATTGGTTACTCATGCTTTCATCTAAGAGCATAGTGCAAGAGTCATTATCCGGGTCAGACTTCGGCTCGAAGAATGATTCTTTTTCCTGTGGTGTGGTGAAGGTATCATCCTTGAGTTCAGTCATTGGTTCTGAGGATGATTCCCCACCCTGTACTGGCACTTGAAAATTATTGGGAGGCACATTCCACATGATTTCGTAGTCATCATCATAAATTTATTGCAACATGTGGACTAGAGATGTGCTTAGTTAAATTTTGTGGTTGTTATGCATGTTGCTCAGGAGCGTTGACAAGTTGCGTAAGTTGATTAAGGTCGGCTATCAACTTCTTGGTCGCGACTGTCTGATCAGCTAGTTGCTGAGCCACCGATGTTTGTAAGGCACGTAGTTCCTCCATCAATATGTGTTGATTTTCATGAAAAGGCTCTTCATGGCACCCGTTTGATTGATGTTGATAATAGCTTCCCTCATCATAGTATTGATTTGAGTTGCTTTCCAATTGCCCTCCTGTATTGCAGTCTACGCCTTGAAATCCGCCATAGTTAGGTTTCTCGTAGTAGCCTCCGGGGTGATATGGAATATAACCTGCGTTATATCCATAGTTGCATGGAATGGCTACTCTGAGTTTCCCGACTATACGATTCATGATTACTTGACGCAAGGCCATCGCGTAAAGAGGATGAACGTTGAAACAGTTGATCGATGCATGAGAATAGTCGCCACAGAATTGACAACTATTAGTTGGTGGCACTGACTGCTTCATTTTGAAGAGAATTGGTACCTGAAATCAAAGAAAGAGTTTATCAAGTTTGACCAACCACTTCAAATCCAAGATGATATGCAAGATTAAGTCCTTTACTTTTTAGGTTTTTGAAAAGAAAAAGAAAACCCTAGAGAAACCTAAATCGACACAAAATTTGAAAAAGACGATTCTTATACCGTTGTCCCCGGCAACGGCGCCATTTTTTGATGGAGCTAGAACTTACACCAAAAGATTACTCTTCCAATGGAAGTCCTAATATGCACCAAAAACCCTAGGGAGTTGATGTTCTCTCTAGGTTTACCTACAACTGGTGCTAGATAAATGCTCCAACCCCACAAGAGTGTGGAAGCCTTATCATAGTACAGGTTTAGGATCGAACCCAAAGGACAACGTTAAGAATATGAGTGTCTTTTTCTTGTTTCGTATCAATCTAAGTTAATCATCTAAGACCAATAAGTTTGATTTGAGTTATTTAACCTAAAGCATGCAAAAGTAAAGGCAAGAATAAAAACTAGTTTAAGGATTAAAAACTAAGATTAGCAGATGATGATGGATCACTGGGGTGATGCAGGTGTTCGCCACCACTACACATGAATTGTACTTGTACCAAACATAGCAAGACTTGTAAGCAAGATACATGGATGTTGTACAAAACCGATGTCTTATAGGACAAGAGCGGTGCACACATCCTTCAAGGGTTGAGTAACTCTCATTCGGTACGTATCTACGTGTCAATGAAGATATGTAGTCTCCGAAGAGAAAATCTTACTCAACCTCGTGAAACGTGCATCGGAAAACTAACAAGCGAGAGATAATTACCAAATCGATTAGTATCCTTATAGACTATCCCTCTTTCGAGGATATAGCGACGAGAAACATGAGAGTGTTGCAACGTCAGCCATTCTCGAACGAATGGTCAAGTACTTTGCACCACTCTCTCCTCAGAGTGTGTTCCTCGACCTGTCAAGGTCGCACTTTTGTACGTCAATTGATTCCATTTCATAGTACAAAAGTACAACGATGGAGGTGAGTTTACTCCACTCCTTAGAAAGCGTTCCTAGATACCGAAACGGGTGCGCGGTGGATACACGCACCAGAAACCAAAACTAAATCGGTATTCGAGTCTCAAGAGCGGTCGTAGACAAACCACAACGAAAGACAATAGATGCATACAAGAACGCGGCCAACATTCAAGCATGTATGAAACGATTTAGTATTGAAACAGAATGATAACATCTTTTTAGTACAAGATACAAAACACGGGCAGGGGGGCTAGTCCCCGCACCCCAGTGGATGGAACTACTCGCTCCTCATAGAGGGAGCAACAAAGAAAGAGAAGCGAGAGAAAGAAAGCATCGTCGGAGCAGAAGAGTAGATCTGTGACAGCCCGGTGTAGATCGTCGTAGTCTCCGGGACTGCTCCATCGTGGTCGATGCCGTCCGTTTCTCCGCCTCGATCTTCGGGTCAACCTCCGGAATAGCAAGAGTAGGATGAGGTGGAGCTATGGTGTGAGCAATGGTGAGATGGTGATGGAACAGCCTTCTAGATCTGCGCCCAGACTGGCTGCTCACCGGATCTGGACTCAGGATGGGATTCTGAGGCTGTGGGTGAAGTTTGGTCAGAAACAGTGCTCGGGCAATCTGGGGGCATTCCGGCACTGGTCCCAGTCCGGCAGCCTTGGGCCGTCGTGAGATGGGATGCCTAATGGGGACCCTTGGGGTCCTATTTATAGGCACTGGACTGGCTCTCACATTTTTTGTGTGATTCCAGACCGAAAATATCTTATCCAAACGGTTTACATTTTACTCTCTTCCATTCGGTTTCTGTTCTCTCGATCACGCTGTGTGCATGCATGCACTCTTCGCGGTCTTAATACTTGCCTCATCCCTCGCGGTCTTGCTACTTACTTCAGCCCTCGCGGTCTTTAGCCTTCGCGGTCTCGATCTCACTTCAGTCCTCGCGGTGTTAGTGCTCTCGGTCTTGCGCTTCTTCTTTTCCTCTCGGTCTTGCACTTCTTCTTTTTCCTCTCGGTCTTGCTCTTCCTTTTCCTCTCGGTCTTGCCTTTCTCTCGGTCTGCAGAGTCGGTTTCATGCCTTCTCGGTTTCTGCTGCCAATTCATTCGGTCTCATTTGCCTCGTACGGACCATTCGGTTTCAGCTGTCCATGTGCTGCTGTGATCATTTGGCCTTCACGTGGGAGTCACTTTATTCAGCCAAATGGTTTGCTTTTCTCCATTCGGTTTGGCTGCATGCGTAGGTGCAACAGTTGCTGCTGCAATACTCCATTTAACTCACGTGAACACTACTAGCCTTCCTAATACTCCATTCAATCGTGCCTTGCGTTCTCCATGCATCGCAAGCGAGCGGTTTCATTCTTTAATTAGTCATTCGATTTCATTGTTTCACGCTTCTCAATATTCAATTGCATGCGCAACTGATCTCCACTATGTGGCCAAATGGTCTTTGCGTGGCCAGCCCTTATCATCCTATTTGTATGCATGCATTAATCATTCGGTTTTCATGCTGCGGCCAAATGGTTTTGCACTTTTAATCACTCAAACGGTCTCCAGTGGTGGCTGTAAATGGTCGTTGCTTGCACAACTTGCTAACTCAAACGGTCTTCGGTTATTGTATCATACGATCTTCAAGTGCATGCATACGTACAGCTCATATGGTCTTCGGCTATTGGTCTTTGATTTGGCAGCGAGCAAACGGTCTTGCATGTCCTCATACTCAAACGGTCTTGGGACCGCATGGGCTCATACAGTCTTAAGACCGCATGAGTGAAACCAAAAGGATCAAGATCGACTAGCGATGATCTGCAGAGGGAAAGGGGAATGTGTAAGAGAGAATATCATCGAATAAACTAGTGATTAGAGCTATTTAGGAAATATTTGCAAGGAATTAGTGAAACACTCAAGGTGAACCAAAGCGAGGGTAAATCAGTCAATATGAGGAATAAAAATCCACAGAATTGGCGACTGTGCAGATGAATATGGAGGATTCATCACGAGTTCAAACATAATTTGGATGAAACTCTAAAATTGAACTATTTAGGATTCATGATGAAAATCTAATGCATGCATGTAATCTTATGCTTAGCAGGTGTTGTATGTGGCTTGACAATCAAGGATAAGTTAGGTTATGAATATCTGAATGAGGTACGAGCTTTAATAATTATATGGAGTTAGGATCTGGATAATAAATGGCTCCATGATAGTATCAGAATTAAGGAAACATACCTTGTTGGGAATGATACATTCAATAGTGAATTTAGATGAATATCTAACAACCTGGAAGGGATATGCTACTAAAACCACATCATTTATTCTTAACCACGTACCTTCTAAAATAGTTGAAAAGAAACTATATGAGAAATGGATTGACATACATCTCTATGTGTTTTTCATCCTTCTTTGGTGATGTGAAACTTATGTTAAGAAAGAGTATATGAAAAAGCTTGGATCCAAATCAAACAAATGTTATGTTTTCTGATACCCTTAGGAAATTAAGGGATAATAGTTCTATATTTCATCAGATAGAAAAGTGTTTGCTATTAGAACTACTTTGTTCCTCAAAAATATTTTATTTCAAAGGAAATACGAAAAATGGATCTTGAAGAAGTTTGAGGTCAAAAAGATAACATTCAACCTATGGAGGAACATGAGGAATAAGAAGAATTACTACATATAGTGGAATTTAAAATTTATCATGAAGCACATGAACCTCAAAGGTTTAGTACGACATGTGTGGAGCCTGAGAGATGTTGATTTCTTTTGACAAAATTAGATGATTTGTTGGAATGAATGATGATATTCAACAACCCATAATATGGCTATTGAGAGAGCACATTCTACTAAATGACTTCAATCATGGGACCTAAGATGGACTCCATGTACACCAAATATGTATGGAGTTTGGTGGATGTCTTTGAAGGGTCAAAACCCAGATATTGCATATGTGTCTTAAATAAGAAGACTTACATGGATGGTAATGTATAAGCCCACAATGAGAAATTGGTTGCAAAAGATTTTAGATAAGTTTAAGGTGTTGAAGATGATAAATATATTTCACATATTTCCATATTTCAATCCCTAGGAATCATGATTTATATTTTATCTTAGTATGACAATGATATTTTGAAAATATATGCTAAAACTACATTGCTTTAATGTGAATCTTCTTGAGGATGTACACATGACAAAATCCAAAGAATTGATCTAAATGAAGCTAATGAAGTCTATATGAAATATGAATTGAAGCAAGCATCAAGAAGCTAAAATTTTCATTTTGATGAGACATTTAAAGAGTTTGTCTTAATGGAAAATTGAATATGAACCTTCTATTTGTAAGAAGATTAGTGATAATATAATTGTATTTCTTATTTTGTATGTAGATGAAAGATGACATATCTACTGCATTTGGTAAAGACTTTGTTGGGTAACACCTTCTACATCACATATTTAGGTGAAGCTTCCTGATTTCCAAAAATCAAGATCTATATAGATAGATCTTGGAGGTTGTTCATCTAAATGTACTTGCATCAAAAAAGTGTTGAAGAGGTTCAATGTACATGTCTCCAAAAGAGGAAACTTACCCATGTCTATGGAATACTTTTTTCTGAATCTAAAATTCCCATCTCTTTGGAAGAGTGGCCACACATGAATAAGATTTCATATGTCTCAACAAATGGATCTATAATGTATGTGATGTTATGTATACATAACAATGTTTATTACACTTTTTAGAATAATGAGAAGATTCTATATAGATCTTAGTGAAGTTCACTGGGTTACTATAAAGAATACCATAGAACACTTGAGAAGAATTAAGAATCAATTCATGATATAGGAGGTGAGGAAAAGTTATTTGTAAAGGCTTACACTAATGCAAGTTTGCAAACCAGAAAAAGACTATTACTATCATAACTAGATTTATTGTTTATCCTAAACTAAAGAGATATTAGCTACAAGAGTTACAAGCAAAATATATTAGATAGTTATACAATTAAGACCTAGCATATTGAGACATCAAACACATCAAAGGAAGCAGTTTGGATCAATAATTTCATTACTGAAATTGGGGTAGTCCATCCATTGACAATGTACTAGAGTTTTGTTTTGACAAAAATGGATCCACTACACATGCTAAGGAACCCATATCAAACAAGTGCTAAAATATCATACTACAAAATTATCATCTCATACAATAAATCATACAACCATGATATATAAATATTTATAGGGTACCAGCTGAAAGCTATGTATTTGATGCCTTGACTAAAACACTTTCATGGAAGAAGTGTGATGTTCATCTTATGCCACTTGGAATTAGATTCATGACTAGATGTAGTGCAAGTGGGTATATGTTGTTTTTATGTCCTCAGATCCATCATGTGATGATTGTAATGGAATAATTTATACATTATTTTATTATTAATTAAACTAAATGTAATCAATAATGTTTGATACAATATTGAGGTAATGATTAAGTATAATAATTTCCTTTGAATGTTTTGGATTGATGATATATGGTTTGAGTTGAGGACCTGAATATGAGATCATATGTATACGTATTTCATTCTCATTATGTCCATAGTTAGATATTATTGTCAATGTTATATGCCATTAACTATTGATAATATTAGTGCGTGTTGACTGAGACTATGTCTCTTTAGTCATGATATGGGGTACCATGTCCTTCACATAGGTACTCCTTAGATAACAAGTTCTATTGGAGAGACATATATGAAAAATACATAAAAACTACTTCTCTATCACATGGATGACTTCAACACATCACATTTGTTTGCTTTAACACTCTCTTATGTTTTTCAAGTATCTACATAATAAATAATAATCTTTTCTATGTGCATGAGAAACTCCTAGAAGGTGTTAACTTACTACATGCTCATGTACCCATGTCTGCTATAGGATAGAAATTATGTATGTGTTTTATAAGTGATGTTTTAAGAAAAAAAGTTTATATATTTCTACAAAAATTGAAATACTAAAATTTATATATTTGTTTAATGCATCTCATTTATATGTGAGTATAAATAAAAGATAAAGAAATCATGATTTTCATGATTAAAATTTGTGTTAATTATATGGCATATATCACAAACACAACCAACTTGCTGCTCAATATGAGGATCTTTCAAAAAATTCAATGTGAACCACTTTTTGTAGAAATGTGATGTATAACACTGGCTAAATAAGAACTATGTCCTCTCAATCATTCATATGATGATATTTTTATATTCCTTCTTGTATATGATGGATAAAATTTCATATTTAAAACTAACAATTTGAAATGAAACTTAGATGAGGACAAATGGATAATCACAACCCATGAGTTTGATGAGTCACCAAGTTATTTGTCTCACCTTTAGTTTTACATAAATAAACTCATAAGCTAAAATAAGCATCCCCTTTGAGTGTCTTAAATATTTATGGGTTGCGATTTCTATTAAGAAACACATATGGGAGGAAAATGACTATCATTTTAAAATTCTATTCACAACAGAGTTTCACATGAAGATCTAGTGAAGTGTGAGTGAAATTTATTATGAATAAAATTATGTCCATACTTAGATAAAGTACATATATATAAAGGAGAATAAATAATTTTCATAATTTACAATAATTCCAAACATGGTTGACAACGCGTCTTACTTGTCCTAGTGATCTTGAAACCCCTAAGTCTAGTTCTTAAATTGGATATTAACATTTATATAGAACGTCTAAGGAAAATATTATACAATCCCAAATAATTAAATTTATCGTTAAATATGATAGATCGATTTTCTATCCATGACAATTTTGAATTCATGATGGTAAGTGATGTTAGAAAATTATTTATTAGATAATAGTGTGGTGACTGTCTGAATATCTTCCA
Organism: Alisma plantago-aquatica; assembly: GCA_963693085.1. NCBI lineage: Eukaryota > Viridiplantae > Streptophyta > Magnoliopsida > Alismatales > Alismataceae > Alisma > Alisma plantago-aquatica. Next base: position 676,797,285 of record OY856409.1, read on the forward strand.
TTCGCATGAGAGAGTGGCACCTACACCAAAATTTGTAGGAAGAGGTGTGTAACGAAAATGTGAATGAGTGGGAAGCTAAAAAGACTCTATACAAGGATTAGTACCACAAATCGGCAAGAATATAGTGTTATTTCCATCAATCTCATCCAACTATTTTTAGTGTCTCTTACTAAAAGGTATTTCAAATTTAGGGTTCCTAAGTCACACATCTTCAATCTATAAGTGGAAAAAAGGATACTTATAATTATTTTTGTAGTTCTTTTAACCATTCCTCCCTAGTATATTGTCCTATGAGTCCAACTTTTTTCTCTTATTCCAACTATCTAGATACAACTTTTACATGGCCATCATATCTTCCACATGAAGCTAGAGTTGGAGCATTCACCTACATATGAGTTCCCAAATCCCACATCATCCTTCATTGTTTCTAACTTCTATCTCCAAAGACAAATATGATGCATGACTCAAGTGAACCTCTACAAAAATATCATAGAATTCTACAAGACCAAGCCACAAGTTTCTAAATGGACAGATGTTGCATAGAAGAGTGGAAACACAAGGTCAAGGAGGCAATGAATAGAGTGGAGAAACTCATGGTCATGGTTCTTACCACATAATATAACATGATGTCATTGAGGATGATACTCTACCCATTGCATGAAAACTAATAAATGAGGAATGCCTAGCACAATATAGGGGCATCAACAGAAGATGATGGGGATTTAGATTGCTCCTAACATAATCTAGGGGCATTTATAGAAGATCCGAAATGACACCTTGAGGCTAACACTATCGATAAGTAGGAACCATAGATAGACCCAATAAGTGATAAGGATCTTAGTTACTATATTTTGGTTTGTCATCATTGTTTGAACAAAACTAGCACCACAGACCCCTTCCCATGTTACATCCTCAACCCAATTGAACAAAACTATTACCATTTTTTCTTAAGAGGGCCACTAAAAATTGAATTATAAAAGGGAGAGGAAGAGGGAATGTGGTTAGATAATCTCCCTTTGTGCTCCTATGTATGGAAGAATTTCACTAATCTATAGACAACAATATAAATCCTCATGTTGTGAGTGATTTCGTGGACATAAATCAGATTTACCAAGTGTTATGTATCACATTTCTTAAGGAATTGGTTCATAAGTTTCGTATATGATGTGTTGATCTAAGATGGAAATTTTTACCTCCTTCATTAGAAACAAATATTTTTGTTTTTTTTTGTGAAATATATTCCTTATATATATTTTTCAATCACAAATATCATGATTTCTTGACTAGCACATGTGATTGAGATGCATTCATCTGTACATGTATAAATTATAAGTCACAGCTTTTTTTTGTTAATCATTCATGGTTTATGTAATTGATTTTATTTTTGACAGAAATCTTTTCTCTAAATTCATAAGTACACTGACAAAGTTTCATTTGAAAAATGAACTATTATTAGTGTGGGCCCTATCGGGGTGGCGTGTCAGGCCATGATTTGCCAAGCAACGCCCGGACGACAGAGAGAGAGGGTGAGCCAAGGGGGGAAAGGCGAGACACAGAGAGATGGGGATGGAGAGATCCCTCTCAGCCCTTGGATTGATATCAAGTGGTGCACGAGTTATCTTCTCACCCAGCCTTTAGCCCACACTGTGCAGCAGCAACCTGCGGCGACAAGACTCACTGGAGTGCGGAAGGGGTAGATATTTGGGCCTCGGGGGTGAGTGGGATCTGGCCGTACTGGCTTGGGGAAGCCCTTCACAGCTTCCCTCGATCATCTAAGCTGTTGATAGGGACCAGGGTAGGAAAACTGAAATGGGCTGGCGGCGACACCGCTGGAAGGAGGTGGAAGAGAAGTGTCGAATTGGAGTGTTAGGGTTTGGGGAAATCAGAGAAAAAAGGATACAACAACTTAGAGGAATAGTTATATAGGCGAAGAGGGTGCAAATTTGTGTCAAGGAGAAGTAGTTGGTGCTCAGTGGCATTGCCGTTGACAATGCGTAAGGAGGTTGGAGAACATATTGTGGCTGTTAGATGAGGGGCTAGATCTGAGGTAAAAGCATCTGAGGGTTGAGGTTCCTTGTATAGAGATCTCAACCTCCTGATTGGCCCATCAATGAACTCACAGATTGTTGGGAAGACAATAGAGGAAAGATTGGGCTGCACACACTTGGACGCCCACTAATGGGCCCAAACTGGCCGGCCCAAGGTAAAAAAAGAGGTGTATAAGGTTAGAAATTTAGGGTTTCAAGTCATATCTAACCAATAAGGCATAACTTCATCATCTGAGCTCCAAATTATATGAAATTGGGTGCATTGGAACTCTGAGAGAAATCTCTACAACATGAGAACAAGAATAGGGTACAAAATTTGACAAGGATAACATCAAAATTCAAGTGAAAGGAAAAGGTGTATGATATGAAATTATGCTTGATCTTTATCAACACGAGTATCACCAAAGTGATATCTCCATACTAGGTGGACCAAAAGTGCATCAATACACATACCAACATGATATTGAATTTGATAATAAGGCCTATGTCAAAAGTATAAGTCATATGCAGAGTTTGAATTTCCAGGATGTCACATCCTCCCCACCTTGAAAGGAATTTTTTCAAGACATCAATCGAGATTGAATTTTTCCTACTCAGTGTCCAAAAAATTGTCATAGTGTTATCATAAGTATCATTACTAGAAATTTCAATCCCATTCCAAGATCGAGCAATCGAGCATCATGGTCAACATATAGTCACATATATCATCAAATTGGAAGTATCATCACATGAGTCATAAATTTTGGAGAGAGTATCCTATATATCATCAAAGTTTAAGAGATCACATTTCCAGTTAATTGGATAGAGTTCAAGAGTAAGGCATGACTTTCTTTCCCAACATTTAGGGTTTGAACTTATACATTGCTCTAGGTGGGGTTATACATCCATGATTGAGATTTCATATTTCAACAATTCGAGACATCATAAGTCAAGCGAGTTAACTTAATCATCATTTTACATTTTTGAGATTTTGAAACATGTAAGTCATTAATCATATATCGAGGGTGAACTCAAGATCCAAATAGGGTGATCATAGGAGACAAATCATTACCAAGATCATTCATCATGATTTAAGATTTCATTATTCAATATTGAGAGTCAAGTTTGGACATCAATGTCATAGAACTGAACATTTTGAAGCTAGGGTTTAGATTCATATTTTAGACCTTAGGGGTGACTTAGGGCTCTACCCTTCCTATGTTCAAGATGTCATTCTCATTATTCTTGAGGTTCCTCCAACAACATATAATCTTTTTCAACCCATATTTTCTCCATCTCTTAGGGTGTACATCATTTGCTTTATGTCCCAACATTGGGCTCATGGCAACCTTCCATCTTGGGCTCGGTCTTCTCAGTGACCTTCCCTCCTGGGCTTGGTCGTCATTTTGGCCTTCCCTCCTGGGTTTGACCCCTTGGCGACCTTCCATCCTGTGCTTGGTCTTCATGTTGGCCTTCCCTCCTGGGCTTGGCCTCTTGGTGACCTTCCCTACTAGGCTTGGTCACCTACTATCAACCACTTCCTCAGTGACTTTTCCTTAGTCCCTTAGAGATGGCATAGTTGGGTTTAAAGGATTATACTCGATATATGTTCTTTCATACTTTGTGTACTTAACCCTCCAAACATTATGTGACATTTGAGGTTACCTCAATTCTTAAATTGATTGATTTACTAGCCCTTCTAGGGTCGATCATTCATCCATATACAACAACCAAACAACAATCAAGCAACATTTTGAGAATTATTCAACATTTCACAGAATCAAGACCGAGTTTATGTTCATGGTTGAAAATTGATCTAGGCCTAAGTCTTTCTAAGAACCTAACCCCTAACTATAGTCAGCAACATAATATTTCAAGATCACCATTAAATTGAGATTCAGGATCGAGTATCAATATCGTCATGGATTTGACCTATTAGAGACTTATGTCAATAAATCAAAGTCGTATGGAAGGGGTCACTGTCCCAAGCTCTAAATAACCAACAACATGATAATTTAGAGGTAGTCATAATGTAGATGTGACCTAGGTTAGGGGAATCACAAGTCAATTACCACCCTAACCTAGCACACTAGTCTACATTGGTCATGAGTTATGAAGCATATCCCGATAATTAGGGTGAGTATTAACTATTAAATCATATTTCACAAGGTCACAAGTCATACATCAAGATCGTTAATAGGGAAACCTTATTTCAAGATTTTGTGAGATCAAGGTCATAAGTTCAATTCCTTCTTTTTAAGATCAAGGTGAGGGTAGATCTTGGAGATCAAGAAATCGAATTGAGAACTCAAGAGTTTGAGCATAATTGGGTGATATTGAGATCTAGGTCGCCCATATTATTCAAATTGAGTCTACAAAGAGGGATAATAGTCAATCGAGGAGTTTCCTCTTGTAAGTAGTTTTCACATCATAATCTAGGGTTCCAAATGTGTGGCTGTGACATGACATGATAATTGCACATAATAAGAATTTATATGTAATCTTGTAACGTTGAGTTTCCATAAGCTTTATGCATGAGTACATCACATTCATGAGAAATTTCATACCTCCAATAGGGTTTTCAAATTAAGATAAGAGCATGGTATTATCTTCTTAATCAACTTTCATTAGTTCAAGTCACTTTTAGTTTCTTCATGCATAAGCTACCCAAAATTGAGAAATCTTGTGATTAATAGTCAAGGGATAAGTATCACATGAGGAGATAAGAAGCCTAACTAATCTTTATTTACTTGGGTGGCTTAGGTGATCCTTAAAAAATAGATGAGATACTAGAAGACTCTCTAGACTTCAAGGAAAGGATTTTAGTCCTCCCTGGGTTCTGAAGATGTGTTATGCCTCAAACATATATAGAGGCATATGTGTATATCTCTGATACCATTTGTCATGGAACTATTTGTACCTTGAGCTCACACTCCTAATGGATACACAACCAAAGGCGAGTGGACCTGGGTGTCCATCCCTAGAATGGATCAAATATTTCACACAAGCAATACATATGTAAAAGTAGTAACACAAGATATAGCAAGATACTAAACATGGAGATAAGAGATATGTACCCATTTCTAGATTCAAGAATACCCACAGGTATTTCATTCGATTCCAGAGTGTAGTGGATCTTTTATAACTAAAAAATCGATAAACAAAACACATTAATGCTAAATTATTAAGTACACTATGAAAAGGCATGTAAACAATTTAATTGTTCCTCTTTCTCTAACGAATATATTTTTCTTTACAAATGTAGTATGATTGGTGAAATTTTTGGGTTTCAAATCTTGACCAATGGCACTATCAAAAATAAACTTTGAGGTTGTCAATCAAGTTTTGGTTCACCAAATCTAAACCAATGAACTTTTCTTAGTTTGATTCATATTTTTATTCTTAAAATTTCATCATAGTTAAAATCATGTACTAAGGCATCAATTGAACCTTCAAATGATTTTTTCAGGTGAGTTATGTCCAGGACAATCACACCTGATGAAAACACTTGATTGAAAAAAAAAATCCAATTAATTAAATATGCAATATAAATTGATCTAGCTAGTTCTATTACATGGTTGATCTTAACTATAGGTCAAAAAATTATTACAAATGATTTTAACAAAATTGAAAGTGAATATATATAAATATATATATATATATTATATTCTTTAGTTCTTGAAATATGAGCTATATGAATTAAAATATGTTTGTATCTATGATTCATTTGATGTACCTATTAATATAAAATGATTTCAAATAAAATTTTTAAATACTCATGAATAGAATAAGGAATTCATCATCAAAACATGGACAATGTGTAAGTATAAAGTCAATGTATTACCCTATTTTGAATATGAAAAACCATTCCCAAGGTATTGAAAAGAAGAATGGAATTTCTATAGCTTAGTATATTGAGGAATTTATGATTTTAAATGTACACATACCTTACAATTCATGGATACTAACCTATTTTGTTAGCATTTGACAAGATGCACAATGTGTATGCAATTTCTCCCATTCATCACATTCATAAAAGATATGTAATTTAAGATCTATTTCAAAAGAGCCACGTCTTTCTCCATCTTTGTCATATGAAAAAGCGTTGGGGTGGAAAGGAAAATCATAGGTATTTTCCAATCACCCACAACTGGATGGAGTCATTAAATCAAAAGGTTGTAATTCCACAAGCCATAGAAAATATCTCAATTTTATTAAAGCCAAAAGATGAATTAATAACATCAACAAAGTACAATAGGTATTATGATAACATGTTAACATTTGAGATAATACAACAACATAGAATCAAGACAATAATATAAAAGATACATAGACTTAGAAGATGGGTATCCTACATCATACATGCTTATATCACAAGATAAAAGTTAGGACACTAGACACTAAATATAATTATCAAAGGTAGAATCATAGTCCTCATATTATTTCTAATTCTGCGGATTGGGAGAATGGTATGGAGAATTCTCAACAACTTCCTTATAGGGACCTTTAGAGTCATCATCCACTCCATCATCTCAAGACTCACCATAATCATACTCATCATATTCACCTTCAATAGTTACATCCACCTCATCCACAAATATGCCACATCCTTAGAAGAGCTCACAAAAAACCCATCATTAGAGAGTGGTTATTCCATCATGCTACTATCAATGGTAGCCTAGTCTATCTTGGTAGAGTTATAGTGGTCCATAAAAACCCTAGAGAATCCCAAGAATATTGTGGATGGGATAAGGGACATGGGTATGTATAGGGTAATAGGTGCAAAAGGAGGTTTAGGAGGCGTATGTGGGGTCGTAGGTAGAAATGAGTAGGCATGCTTAGCATAAACATGAACAGAAGAGGTGGCATGGGCAACAAATCTAGTATATGGTGGAAATGGGATGCGATATAGAATTAATCATATGCTAACATGGCATAGTAAGTGGAGATGAATAAGGGATGGTAGGATAAGTATAATTGAGGGGATGAGGTGTTCATGGATTAGCTGATGTGGAGAACGTCATCATGAAGGTGGGAATGGACCTGATGGTGGTAGTCATTCTCATACATTATATATTCTAAGAGTTTCTCATTGAGTATAGGGAAGGAATCCCTAGAAGGAGGTATCACGATGGTGGAAGACCAGTAGTTGAGGTGTAGGTTGGGTGGGTGGTGGTGGATGGGAGGTAGGATAGGAGGAGGAAGAACTAGGTGAGCACTTCATGGTCTTAGTTTTTAATTGGGATTTCTTGATGAAGGTTTAACTAATCATAGCCCCTCTATGATCTGAAGTGTATTTCAACTCAATGGTGTGTTCAATGTAATTGTGAAACACTTCTGTGATCAAAGTGGGATATGGCATAATGGTCTTGTGAGTTTTTACTTCAAGTCAAAACAAACCATGGGATGGAGAATGTAAAAATCCATGTTACATTAATCCCATTCAAAATGAAGTAGATGATTACAAGTGTATTTCCAGGAATGTATGTTTGATTTTCTTGTATAGACATTTTCATTGACTATGAAAGTTGTGAATCTATACTAAGGGGAAAAGACAATAGAACTAGATGTAGCACTTTGTGTTCTCATACCCTTGATTCTTGATAATCATGTAGAAATCATGAATAGCATACTCTGTTGCTATCGAATAGGTAGAATCCCATGGATGGTCAAGCTATGAATCATTTAAGTAGTGAGTGAGACTCTTTTCAAAAATATAAAATTGAATCCTAACAATTATGGATGAGATAAAAATGGTATTAGTATGTTGGAGGCATATTAGAGCAACAAATTCATGTAAATTTTTCATGCATTTAATCAACAACTCTTTTACACGAATAAGAGTTATTTTATTCATACTAAAATATAAGGATAACTTTGGAACTATGAGCCTGGTACAACTTAGAAATTCCAAACATATCTATTCCCTAGTTATTGGAAGGTCTAAAAGCATAGGGTTTCTTAGGTAGGATGGAATCGAATCTAAATATTGCTTGGGAATGGAAAAATTGTGTGCCAACTAAAGGAACTATCTTAGAGGTGGTAAGAGGATAGTGGGAAAATATCCCAATTATAGGGTTGAGAGTAGGGTTGGTTTTCTCATTTTTCCTAAGGAACATGTTCAATTATGGAAGAAAGGATAGGGAGAAACATCTAGGGTAGGAAGAGAGTCAGAGATAATATAGTTCATGGAGAGAGAGGGGTGGATCATTTAGAGATTTGGTGGGTTTAAGGGTAGGCGAAGGTGTATGACATATGTGAATTTCTTAGCAATGTGGTCATCAAGTAAGTAATGGAAACCCACTATATATTTACTATGCAATGTGGGATTGTAAACTAGATTAGTTTTACTAGTAGTATCACACTAGATAAGAAGCATAAAATGGTGAGTCAAGGTCTTTTAGCATTTTCTTCAACATATGACCTTGGCACAAGTACTACAAGTTGTTATGTATTCAACATTGAACATTGATAATGCCACAATATTTTGTTTCTTGAAGAACCAAGATACTAAACATAGTCATAGGATAAAGAAACTGTCACATGTGAAATTTCTATCAATTAAGTACCTGGCATGATCCACATCACTATAATTGGTTATAGTAACTTCCCTCAACTTAGAATCTGGCATGTCAAACTTAGGTATTTTAGCTAAGTGCCTCAAAATCCTCCTAACCACTATAAGATGATATTTCTAGAACTAGATTGAAATATAGAAAAAATTTAAACTTAAACATAATAATAAGTCTAGAGGCAAGTATTATATTGTAAACTAACAATCAAACCTCTTTATAGCTAGTCATTGACTTTATATCCTTCCTCATTCTTTTCAAGCTTCATAATGTTGCACATGGGAGTGTGCAATAGTTTGCAATAGTCCATCCCACAACATTCTATGAAGTCACTTGTATACTTAGCTTGGTTGATGAAAATTCCCATCCTTTATTTGATTTATTTGGAATCCCAGGAATAAGGTAAGATCCCCCCATCATACTCATTTTGAATTGACTATACACTTGGAAGCTAAAATCTTAGAAAAATAAAGATTAGTGGAACCAAAAATAATGTCATTAAATATATTTTTACCATAAGAAAATGTTAAATGTGTTTCAAAAAGAGTGTGGAATTGATTTTCCCCCATGGCATAGCCATTTTCAGGCCGATTTGTTTTAAGATTCTCATACAAAGCTCTAGGGTCTTGTTTGAAAACATAAAGAACATTATGCAATATATAAACACGATGCATGTGCTTGTCATTTTCAAAGACAGAAGGTTTAAACACAAAGACTAAATTCTCTATATATCCATTTAGAAAATTATTTTTAATATTCATTTGGGAGAGAGATTAAAACAACCACAAATATAAGATAATATTTATAGTGGTTTCACCTCTAAAGGATGTAGCTCCGCTACCTAGAGAAGTCAATCTCTAGGGTTTTCAAACTTTGGGTACCACCTTGTATTGCATTATTAGAGTTACACCAAGAAACTACTCATTTCTTGACCAAGGGCTAAGCTTGAACTTTGTTTAAGGTCAAGGGAGCTAATAACCATACAAAGAACTTACCCAACCTTAGCCAAAGGGTTTTTCCTTAACCTTTCTCCTTCCATCACCATAGAATCACCTTCCTACACTAAGGAAGCTTTATTTAGTAATGAAATTTACATAGTGAATTTTAATACATAGAGTGAGAGATTTATAAATAAAATTGAAACTAGCTCTCTCACAAGTATCCTACATCAATTCATGATTGCAACAGATAACCAAACTCAATAAGTGATTAGGAAGTTCTAGGAGATTTTCCACTCAACTATAGGATCAGTGCATGAAACTAAATCTTGGAATTCAATCCAATGAATCATATATATAATTAGATGTGCCCACTATCCAGTATAACCATTTATGCCTTGTTTAGCAAATATTTTGGGAGTTGTGGTAGAGATCAACAAAAGCAAGCAGTTTAGGTAGGGGATTGTTAGCCCAAAAGCTACTGTGCCTAACATCAATTGAATTGTCCACTCCAAAATTATTATTTCCAACATAATTCATGTGATCCACAATGTTCAAAAAGAGCAATTTTCATCGTATAAAATGACATCATGAAAAGTGTAAGAATTGGTCGCTCACCCAAATGACTCATAGTCTGAATGTTATGTATTTGAGAGGTTGGTTGTATCACCAATGGATATATATCACTTCCACATCTCTCTTTATCGGCTATATTCCAATTTACATGTACAATACCATAATCTGGATTTAGGGTGTCAATCTGGTCCACGACACTAGCATACAAGAAACTCAATGACCATCAAGAAAATTTTAGGGCACCAAATATCAATTGATTAACTTGGTTGAGTTCAAGTCATATGATCATCTATCAAATTTTATGATATTTAAAATCTTTATGGATGGCATTAAATGGACATCAAACATTGATCTTTGCCATGTTATGTCCAAGACAATCTGGGCCAATGGAAACATTTGACTTGCTAACATCTACTTCATGAAAATTGCAAACAATTCAATATATGTAATTTGATTACATTGGAATTAATTATAATTCATAGAATCATTAGAAACAATTTACATAAAATTTAAAATGAAAAATATCTATTCTTAGATTCATAAATTTTGAGTTATATCACTTGAAAGTTTCCATTATAGGGTATGAATATTTCATTAACTTGAGTGCATCTATTAATATGAAAGGATCTCAAATAGAAATGTTAGGTAACAATAAATGAAATTATAAGTCATAACCAAAATGCAACTCATGTATAACTATTAGATCAACAGAAAACAAAATTTAGGCACTTTTGTATGATATAAAACATGATGGAAGGTTATCTAGTGCTTTGAAAACACAAAAAATGGCTCTAGATTCTCTCTCTAAATGTGTTAATGCTGGATAACTAAGATATGTTGCTTTTTTTAATCATAACAACTAATAGAAAATGATCACATTTATTTTGACAAAAACACAATTATAGAAATTCAGTATGTTCGTATAACAAACACAAATTCTTCCCACCAAATTAAGTTAGGAATATATAATTACATTTCTTCACGAGTTTAAATATATCTAGCTAGATTTTCTAACAAGACCAAAAAAACACTTATATATATATTCTTACATGCATAAAATTGTATGTGTTTAGTGAAATACAACTTATTTTAAATGTGTTCTTTTTTCCCTATTCACATTATTCTCATGTAGTTGAGAAATATCCCACCTATAAAACCTACTAAATATTTTTCTTTCAAAGAACGCAAAACTTAGATTTTATTCATCCTGTTCTATATTGCAAGCCAAATGTAGTTAAAGAGACATAAGTCTCCACTATAAGCCAATGGGGTATAACATTGGAAAAAACTATGATGGAAGTATAAAGTAAGGAGTGTTTTGAAATGAGACCATCCACCATATTATGACTACACGGGATGAGGGAAATGAAAGGGTTGCCAAAATAGGCAGAGAATTGATAGATTAATCTACTTATAGGAGCTAGTGAGGGGTTTACATGGAAATGATCACTCAAGACCCGAATGGCCAAATGTGCACCTGAGTAGAGAATTCATCCAATTTTTGTTCTTGAAGGGCTCCAAAGAATTAAAAATTCCCTGAAGCATTGCCTCAAAAACAAAGCAAGATGTTGTTGAAGCCTGCTTCCCAACAGAGTCTTACCAGGGTTGTCAACCACATGTATGCTAATACCAGATTTCTTAGAATGGTATTGAAATGTCACACCCATGAAGAGAATGAAATTGTGACCTTCACATTTATGACATGAGGGAATTTCTTGGCTCCAGTTTGATTATGACCATATACCCCATCCAAAGATAGATTATATGGTCAACCATGGTTACCATTAGGCCAATGTCCTTGTTTGAAAAGCCTAGATTCTAGTGAGGGAGTGGCCATGGTACCAACTATGGCTATGATATAGTGAAATCTAGTCAAGGAAGTAAAGTAGGTTGTCTAGAGTTTATTGTATAAGAATAATGCATCAACAAAACAATTTGAGGTCAAAAATATATTTTTTACAAGAAGATGATGAGTGGATAATAAAGAGTAATGGTTATGATGCAAGAATGTCTGGTGGTTCTCTTATATAAATTCACACCTTTAAAAGTCCTATTCACAAATCTTCCCATACTTGACTAACTACACAATTTCTAACAAGGCCACATATCTATAGTAGGTGGAGGGTCCCTAACCCTCTACTTATGGTTTATAGTGGGCTTGATAACCATTGTGATATTTCTATAGAGGGAAAATTCATATCTTTACACAAGGTTTTATATCAAAATGATATTACAAACCATGTGTTTTTCATTTAAATTTATTTTTTGAAGACAAATATGGTGTTGTTCATGATTATTTATACAATTAACGTACAAATATACAATTTTTATAGTATCTCATAATTGGAATTGAAATCCAGTTGAGATGAATTCATTCATTTGACAATATATATATATATATGCTATCTATTTAGTGATTTGAAACGTTTGATAATTCTTGGTTTATCTTGTTACTTTTGTTTTTATTTGAATCATTTGATGAATTTTTAAATCAAAACTTATGATGTTCATATATATATATATATATATATATATATATATATATATATATATATATATACACATATATATATATACATATATATATATATATACATATATATACATATATATACATATATATATATACATATATATATATCATTCATTATAGATATCATTCATTATATATATCAAGGATACATGAGTATGAAGTACACTAAAATTAGTTATCCTAAGAAATGCACTCCCTCAAAGAGTTTCTCATAGATAGTGATGATATTCTTATTTTTTAGTATCATACATAAAAGAGAAATACCAGTGATATTTTTAACTTATATAACAAGAATTTTGGTAACATATTGACTAGAAGATATTTATGAAAGAGAGGTGAAGTGTTTATGTATTATTATATACAGAAGAAAACTTATCCAAGGCATGGCATTTCATTTGGGTGTGCAACTTTGACATACTATACACAATTTTGGTAGTAAATGAAAAACTAAAATGCAAGTACATCATCGCCTATTTTCTGTAAGAAAATCATGTGCAAATCCAATCTTTCATTCTGGGACCATAATTTTATTTTCTTTAAGCCAAATATTGTATGCAATTTTATACAATCAATGCTTATATACATATCATTAGAGATGAAAAGTGACTATTGATACATACATAAGTAGCATGATTATTCCATTTATAGTGAGGTAAAGGACAACCAATAATATAATTTTCCCAAAAAAGTTGATTATAAATGGGATTGCTTGCAATAGGAGAACTATTTCTTTTTGTTACATCTGGAGGTTTAAATTCATATTTTTTTTGTACAAGAAAATCAACACATTATTACAACCATCACTACTATAGTTGTAATGAAATATAGTAGTACCACTACTATTAGAGGACTCACTACTAATGAGATCATGGATCTCAGTGGGTGAAGCCACAATAATATAGATTAATCATGAAACATATATTGATAATTAAATATTCAAAAATACACTTGAGACATAATTAAATATTCAATATGATACTTTTTCACAATTTATTTGTTTATGATGTTGAAAGTGCATTTTTGGAGTGTTCGTATTCATAAAGTGAACATGAAAAGTAATTATGAGAAGTATACATGTTATATTATTATTTAAATAGATATATTTTATTTAAATATATGTTATTTTAGTTATGTTTGTGCACATATTCATATTATTACAATAAGTATTACACTTATAATTCCTTGTTGACATATGAATATACTAAAATCATCATTTTAATGAGATGTTTAAAATCCATCGTCTTCACACAAAAAATTAATCATTTAAAACTACATTAAAATATAATCATCTAAAATTTTCCATATCATTCTATGTGATCATAAATTTAATACACATCTACTTCTCATCTTTCTTGACCCACTATTTTATACCTCGATTATTTGCCACTATTGTTTGACTGACCACCACCTGAACCTTTCATGGAAACAAGTATATAAGAAACTGGATGTGACATCAATCCTCCACACCAAGTGCATATAGATGTTGTGGTTTCAAAGTCATTTTGCCTCTTAGGGAATGAACTTGTTATGTGAGATATATTTTGGGTGAGGCTCTCAAGAGATACATGTGGGTTTTTCATTACATGAAAGTGGTAAGATATGTGAAATTCTCCAATTAAATTCCAACAACTTTTGTCATAAACTCTAGACAACATACCACCGTCACTTATGTTGTTTTGACAACAAACATGCAATAATTTCCTCATGGACCTAGAGATATATTGAAACCAAATAAAAATCATCATTATTTAGTAGTCTAAATTCCTTCTACTAGTAGGATAGCACCAACATATCGGAATATGTGGTTAATAGACCATGTACTCATCTAGAACATTACTATAATGAATAATAAAATCAACCAAAGATATCATAAAATAAATTCTATAATTCAAAATATGTCAACATTATTAGTCCATTTGGTTCTAATTTTGTTATCATGAACTAATGGCTATGTTTTTATTGACTTCTTGAACAATACTAATGGATATGGAACCATCTACTTTGCTTGAGTTTCCAACCGAAGAGTATTTCATAGTAGCTCATTTTCTTCCCCTTGTTCAGAACATATATTCTATAAAATATCAAAACTTTAGGTGCTTTATATAAACTATAGATCAAGATAGTCAAAACCCTAATATAACAGGCTTTTTCAAGAGTAGAATTCAAAACATCTCAAGCCTTCTCATCATTCAGACACATATCCACATACAATCCATGTGAATTGAATATTTCAAGGAAAATTAAATGCCACCTAGATGATTCTCCACTCCTCTCAAATTTGAGACAACATACCAAAAAATCTCTCAGTTAATCTCTTACATGTCATCTAAATTCCACCTTCATTGACCTATAAAGCAAGGTTTTCCCATCACTATAGGAGTCTTTCATGTCCCTAATAAGATAATGGATGTATTCTTAGTACCTCCTCAAAGTGAAACTATTGGACAATTTAGCTAGATGTCTGATAAACCTTTTCTTCTAATTTTGTTCTTCATTACAGTTATACAATAACTTCAATTAGATGTTCACCATTTTGACCTCCATCGTCATTATTTTCTTCACCTCAACTCTATAGAATTAAAAGAACCAAATCTAACCCCTCTAAAGTGATGTTTAACATTGAAATAATGCCTATTTCCTCCTTGCATCATGCCTACTATGGCAATAGGGGTTTTGTGGTTTAGTCTACCTCACTTACAATTTAAGACTTCTCAATTTAACTAGGAGATGCATAAATTAGTTATCATTGTTGATGAATATAATATGTACATATTCATTTTGGTTATTGAAGTCAAGTTTCAGTAACTCCAATTTATCACAACTTTATATATAACATAAATTTATTGTATTCATGATTTTCATCTCGTATATTCTTTTTATCGGTCACTTTATATTTGGACAACTAGTCCTTTTACCACAATTTCTAGTATTTTTTGCACATGTATGGTATTATGTACACATGTTTTCAATAATATATTTTAGAGTCATATTGTCTCTGATGTGAGAATCACATGTAATTTATTTGGGGAAATGTGATATTTTTGCTTGCCAAATAATTTATCATTTTTTAAACATGTTAATCATAACTAATTCACAATAATTAGATATGACCTAAAAAACTTTCAAATAGAACATTTTGGTAACATAAGAATTCCAAGGAACCTTCCTAGACCAAGTTTTAACCATGAATCCAATCCTAAATCCCATGCATGATTGTAAACTATAAAACCCTAGATGAGATTATGTTAATTATCACATTTTTATAGTTGACCATCATAACTAGGGTTTTATCAATTCCTAGAGGACAATAAGATTCCTCCTCATGATCAAATGAGTGGACATGCACATTGAGTAATCTCTGTGTTTATTCATCCTATTCTAATATATGAACTAATATTTTTATTTGAAGTGTATAGTTTTTCCAAAGTATGTGCAAGTAGGGTAATTGTGATATGTGTTGTGCTTTTCATTATTTTACCATTAACATGTATAATAGTAATAGTGTAATATGCTGCTTTTGTATAGTGTGGAAAGGAATCGTGCCACTGATCTTGTCTCCATTTCAAAGTGGTTGAACATACAAAAGTCCAGCAAAGCAAAATTAGATTTGTTGGACTTTATGTTATCTCTACCTTTTTCTAAAGTATTTTACATTTTCAACTATTAAATACTCAATGTCATTCTTAACTTTTCTCATTCATTGTGTAGTTGTGGAAGATATGTTCATAGGTGAGAGTAGCAGGGTAACTGATAATTAGAATATAGATTGAGCCACATATCATTTGAAGACGTAGTAGTGGCTTGATAGTGTAGCAATCTTTGGTAGAGATTTTCATTTATGTTTAAATCCTATTTTTCATTGATTGGGTTTTGAACATTTTCATCAATAACTCATTAGGTATTTTCCTTTTACATTGAAATATTGAGAGTGACAATTTTATTGTTATACATGCGCTCAATTTTGGTTCACCTATTTGCATGATATTCAATAATGTAGCATGCCATTGATTATTGGGTTTGGATTTGATGTTTTTTCTCATGTGTGCTAAGAGAATGGGGTTTTATATTATTCAAATAGGATGATGAAATATCCTTTAATTAATTATAAAGGAGTTGGTTTAAATGAATTAATTCTTCTAATATAGTCCATAATCACATAATTATATATCATATTCTTTATCACAATGTCAATCCCATGGAATACTACATTGAGTGCACCATCATAATGGATTTATGCATTCCAAAATCATCACCTAAATCTCATACAATAATTTTTGTCAATTTGTATCTAAACTGGAATAAATGCAATTTGCAATTAATTTGTACTTATTAGGTTTCATATTTGGAGCAAATAGTCTTTTATTACAAGGAAGAAAATTACAAGTTTCACATGTTTAAGGTCCATTTAGTTTCTTGAGAATCACATTTTCTTCATTCAAAATTTATATGTTCTTGTATAAATTACTCTTTTAATATCTATGTAAACAATAAACACATATTTTTCAGGCATTGTTAACATTACAACTAACTCACACTATCTCTTTAATAAAAGCATTGTTTCTCTTTTCAAGACAGACTAACCCCATAATGAGATCAAATCATAAAAACACTACAAAATTTTTAGTCCTTGGCACAAAATTAGACATGCCAACACCATAACTTTATGGAATATATCTATAAATCCAACTATATCATTCATAACAACATGAAGGTCCATCATTTTCATCACCAATCCACTCAGTTTTTTTCAGACCCCTAGATGGATGGATGCTCCATATTAAATTAAAATCTTCTGATTTCTATACCTAATTCCATGAATTTTCTTACAATAGGCAGTGCCAAATCTCTCCTAATTACCAAATGAAAAAACTCACTTAGGAAATGTCTCATTAATAACCATTTCAACCGACATCGATGTAGTTACTCTATGCCTTTCAAACCCTCATACAATTCAATAGATTGATGGATATGTGGCAATACATTTGCTATTGGTCAAGCATACAAAATCTTTGTTGATCTGAGCAAAAAATTCACCTTTTAACCGTCAATTCTGGAGTATTAGATGTCCAACCAAATTTTCATTTGTTAGTAGACACACAAGACGATTTCATGGTTCATATCTAAGTTTCATGAGAACTCTGAGGATTGTCTACAACTACTCTTTGCATGTCCTATTTCCTTCATAATATGGAATTACTATTTCCTCACATATTATATACAATGGAACATTACCTCATGGACTCATCATAAAATCTTCTTTGACATTATTCAACATAACTAAATCAGTATATCCTTGCTTGTGTTATGTCTGGTTGATTTTATTTGAAACAAAACGACATTCTTTTGATGGATTATCACACTCTCTTATGGATATTTGTAGTACAATATTGGATTTATATATTTATATACATTTTTATCATAGTTTATGTAGGTTAGATGCTACCAGAATAGTATCTTGGAAGTATGTGTCCATGTCCCATGACTGATGATGGAAAATGTCCTTCACATGGACACTTCACATTCATGTCACTCCTTGAAAAACTAAAGAAAGGTTATTATGACCTCTGTATTTATCATTTGCATCACGTTTTAGATTACTTGGTGCTTCCCACTTGCTTATTCATCTTAGTTTTCCTCTATATACCTATAACTCTTTATTAAAGCATGGTACTTCTTGTTCCTATCTTTCCTCACCTATATAGTTTCAACATAATTCATAGTTGGATCTATGTTTAATCTTTTTATGAATGGATGAAATATTTATACAGAAGTCTAGTAGCATATTTTTGTCCCAAGGAAAGCCCTAAATAATATGCCTAAGAGATTTCCTACCTAAATTTTGTTTTGTAAATAAATTTAAACCAAGACATCTTGTTTAAAAGAATTCTTTGCTTACCAATTTTGCTAGACCCTATACCTAGTTATAGATTTCTAAAAATGATTTTAGGAACATTAATTAGTACTATACCCACTACATATGTAAAAGCAATGCATATGTGCATGATTGGTCATTTTTGAATGTAGACTCAAATGCAAATTTTCAAATTTTTGTGCATAAATCTCAAATATTATCGAGAATCAACATCAGTTGTGTAGTTGGTTGGCCGAATTATCTTCAACATTCTCAGTAAAACTTAACTAAACATTCCCATATGAAATGAAATATTGGTAGTGAAGGTATGGAAGAGAAAGAAATGGTTGGGGAAGGAGTCTATAATGTATTGTAGTAGTATTCTTTAGGTCATGTCACTAACCTATCATATTTTTTGTTGTTATCTAAACAATCACTTCCTTTTATAAAGAAATAAAGTATTTGGGTGGGAATGTGGAGTTGTCCCAGGACGTGGAAAAAATCAATGAAATTGTAAGAAGACAACAAATCAATGAGAATAAAAAACTTTGAAAAAATTGCAATGTGAACGGTTTTTAAAATATAGAAAATTATTTTGTGTTATCTTTTTTATAAACCCTCTTTTTTATATTTTAGTGTAGATCAAACTACATCTCTTTTTTATTTCTTTTAGAATATGTAGTAACAAAATCATGGCTATAGAATTAATAAAATTGAAGTCTATTTTTTTGAGATTTTTCCAAACATGATTATCAAATTTTATGAGTTAAAAAATTACTAAAAAACTTTCTTTGAATTATGAAATGCTCTTTTGTTTCATACCAACATGCTAACAATATTTCCTTCGAGTACCTACATGTGGTATTTGTGAAAACAAAATATTTTACTTTTGAAAGATATAGGGACTGCTTGAATTGCAAAATATAAAACATATTTTGATTTTATAAATAAAAGACACAACCAAATAGAAAATTATATAGTTAATTCTTAGACTAATGGCTCAAATGGGAAAATACTGGTTTTGATATTTTACAAATATTTCCACATTCTATTGATAGCTTACTCATCTGAGTGTTTCTAGATATTTATAGCTTCTGAAGTAATTTTATTTCAAATACTTACATATATTTGTTGAATTCTTACTAGTTACGTAGTTTTACATACTATTTAGCCCATGTGAATATAAATATGTAATGAGCAAGTTATTAAGTAATATTTTCGACCCAAAATTCAAATTTCAAAACACCTTGAAGTGTTTTATAATCATGTATTCCATTTAACCTTTTTTGTTTGTGGGATTTATCTTAAGCATTACCAAATGAGTGGACATGACCGCTTGGCTATATTTTCCCTAGAAGTCCAACTGGAAATGTTCTCTTAATTTATGTAGGGTGTAGTCATTTGGTTAAGTTCTTTCAAGAAACTCAACAAACAAAAAGCTGATGGCCAATGAGTGAGTGGGAAACTAGTAACTCTAAGTGGATGGAATTTCAATTTTATCCATTGATTATTCGTTAATTTTTTCTAGAATTTCAAGAATAATTTGTATATGTTGAGGAAGGCTCCTAAGGCTGATATCAATATTAATAGGATGTTTTGAAGAAATTCTAACTACTCTTGTGCATACAAACTTTAAATTATTAGAGTCGAGTGTATTGGATTTTCTATTCAAGAGTGTTCTTAAATGATTTGATTATGCTTACTTGTTAATCATTTACACAACCCTTATAAATTGATTTTAAATTAAACAAGGTCATATTGACCTAGTGAGGTTCATATGTGATTCTAGGCAAGAGTTGTAAATAGAGTAACTTATAAATTGTGGATATTCATCAAGATGTTAATTGTGTTTTAATGAACTATCTACATCACGTGTCATGGCTATCCAAGCATCAACAATAGGTGATGTCTTCTCCATTGACCTTTAAAGGTAACATCAACATTTATTAGACAAATATTTTATGTTTGTACCACTCCATCATTAATATCCCTTAATAAAGTTCTTGGTGGAAGTACATGAGGAACTTCTTATCCACAATGAGTGTTCTACTTCAACTCACAAAGGGGAGGTGAGTGTTTATAGATAGATCCAAAATGTTTCAGTTGATCTTCCAAGTAAAGGATAAACAATAAGGATTATCCTTCGATAGAAAAAGAGGATTGTCTTTAGGCTACAAAAGACACAAATATTGTAATTTGTATTGGCACTAAAAAAATCATAAATCACAAATCCATAATTCCTAATGAGAAACTAATAGGTAATGTATGTATGGTATTTAACACAAGAAGAACTATATATCTTATGTATATATATTATTATGTACATGTGCTTTCTATTCTTATTTTTATTACTAATTTCTTTCTTAAAAAGTTTTTTATGTCAGCAAAAAATCTTCTCCTTCTAGAATTTTTTGTAAAGTATTGCAAAAAGAGAGCAATGAAGATAACTATACAAAGTCATACAATTTAGGACCTATGATGAATAAATAATAATTCTATTACTTCTAAGCTATCAATAGCTTCAACGCATCCATAAGAGTAAAACTACTTGGATGTAGAACAAGACACCTTAGAGAACAAAACCTTCTACAATAGAGCCTTGACATCTCCTTAAAAAAGAACAAAAACAATCATAGAAGACCTTCCATCCATGCAACAAATAAATCATCGGGCTTCAAGATGGACCTAAACCTAAATACAGATTTGCATACCAAATTTACACAAGCACTCAAGAAAAAATCATCTACAAGCCATCACATAAGAACCGCAACATAGTCCTAAAGAAGATGACAACTAACACTAAAAGTTTCAGACCACACAGTAGAAAACTCATCGACCACCAGACTAGAAATGACCCCAGATCATTGAGAGTGTTGAATTGTCCTCATCAAAGAATAAAACAAGCCTATAAGATATTATGTACACATATCAAAACACTCATCAAGCTTCAAAATAGAGTAGACCCAGAATATATCATCTCATCATAGATACAAAGAAATACCCAAGAAAAATCAAATAACAATCTAGCACATCATAACCACATTAGCTATAAACTACTGCATAATCATGAAAAAGATGGCAGATAGCAAAGAAAACATCGATACCACACATAAAAAAGACATCCATAACCAAAAAGGAAACCCAGCCAAAAAGTAGAATGACTATGTTAGATCATCAAAAATTTTAGTAATAGATTTCCAAACACTCTCATCATCCGTGTATGAATCATGATGAACTCTTTTGTTTCTTTCCATTCAACTATGATACATGATCAGAAGGTGTATAGTCCTAGAACTCTTACCCTACATACTGGATATACCACTCCAACGTTTAGGGAGTAAATAAATCTTATCTTCATGTTTCTCTAGGTTCCAAAAAGTCTTAGACAAATCTCAATCAAAACTAATATTACTTGTATCTTCATAACTACTCATACATAGAAAATGTATAGAGGCAAATGATATATTCCCCCTTCTATTAGAATCATATGGAGGAAGTTTATTGTGCTTCTAGAGTAGCACCATTGATCTTGACATAACTTGAAATCCTCTCATGTTCCAACACTAAACTCAATAAGAGGAAAAAGGGTAACCCTTAAAATATTGTTAAACAAATGAGAAAAATTCGATGACTCTTCAATAACTCAAAAATAACATTTCTTTAAATATTTTTAACTGGTTCATTCTACTCACGAAGAACCTTTCTATTAGAAACATCCCACGCATTTAGAATAAGGCAAGCTTTAGAAACTTCCTTACTCTTCCTCATTATTAGACCACCCTATTTTTTAGGAAGGGTTACTCTTCCCCATTTGTTGAGATGGATATTTATTTTATCATTAGTTTGGCCTCATAAAAATTCTCTATGACTTCTACCTATATCATCTCGAGTTGAACTCAAACTAGGAAGGGAAAAAACCCCAAAAAGTGCATAGATGACAAAGTAGAATTAATAGGTTGAACTCTTCTGGCTAAAGAACGTAAATTTACCTTCCAACTCCCCTTCTTCTTATGATTCTATCCATAAGTGGGAGCATTATTTTTCTTTGTAATTTTTCTTACAAACAAAGGAAGACCAAGATATATCAAAGCATCCATGGTTCCGTCTTTAATACCAAGAATGTTAACCATAGCACCAACCTTCCTTCACTAGTGACTTCTAGAAATTTGCATTGGAAAAGATAAAGTGAGAACAATGTAACTTCCTGGACACATGAATAAGAATGATACCCTTCTCACTTCTTTTTCATCATTTCATTGAACCCTTCCATAACTATCACAAAATAAATAGGGGGTAATAGGATCCCCTTGTTTTACCCAATTAGATGGCTAGATTGAATCAGTAGGTTCCCCACTGATAAGAACTTGATAGAAAATAGTGTTAAAGATGACTTCAATCCATCTTATCCAAGTAGAGGGAAAACAAATTTTATCCACAATAGAAAACAAATACTTCCAATTCATAGAGTCATAGGCTTTGGATATATCACCCTGAATACACATATTAGAACATGTGTATTTCTTGAATTCACTAACGATTTCATTAGTAATTATATTTGCTTCTTTAATACTCCTACCTTTTACAAATACCCACTACATTATGTCAATAATAGAAGGCAACACTAATTGGAGAATATTTGCTAATATCTTAGATATGATTTTGTAAAAAGTGGTACATAAAGAGATCAACCTCAAATTAGCTATAAAAGAAGTATATGTACCTTTAGGGATCAGAGTAATGAACGTTTTGTTAGCTTATCTAAGCAATTTCCCATTGATAAAGAATTATTTAACAACTTCATAACATCATCACTAATGAATTTCCAAGATTTTTTTAAAAAGAACCATTAAACCCATCAGGGCATGGTCCCTTGTCATCATTCAAATTTTCAACCACATCCTCCACTTATTTTATAGTGATGGGATAAATGAGATTGATCTTTTGGTTACTAGTCAGAATGGGACCACTCCAAACAGACCTCGACACCTCAACAGAAGCTTTCCTTTTATAGTACAAATAAGAATAGAAATTTGTAAAAAAAGATTTAAAATCATCAATATCATGATTTAGAACCCCATCAATTGTTGGGATTTTAACACTATTCCTTGTGAAATGAGTCTTAAAGATGAATAAATGAACTCCATGTTAAAATTGCCATTTCTCAATCACTGAACTCTGAATGTTTTCCTAACAAAAGAATGTTCAACATCAAGTGCTTTCTTAGCTTCCACCCTCATCTTATTTGCATTAGCTCTAGTATTCTCATCATTAGGATTCCAATAGTCTAACTTTTGAGAAACTAAGGTAGAGTATATAACCACATTAGCATTTTCAAAAAATCTCCAACAAACATTTTATTACCATTCTGTAACTTTCAATTTTAAGTTACATTGCTTTCTATAGAGTCTAAAAGTTGCATACCCTCCTACTTGAATGTTCCAAGCTTTCTCCATCACAACAAAAAATTCTCAAAATATATACATGAATTTACAAATATGAGTTCTCAGTTTCCTGGGATTGCCAATATCGAGACTAATCTTTTAATGATAACTCATAATATTAGAGATGCACTCCCGATTATAAACATCAATATATAATAGAAAATAACAATTGTATAAGATATTATTAATCTTAGAAGTTAGAAACTATCTTGTTTCCAAATGATTGTCCCTGAGTAAAATAAGGACCACCCAAGTCAAGCTCGATCAAGCCACAATCAAAGACACAATAATTAAAATCATCTATCAATTTTTTTAATGGTAGTTGCTTGCCTATCCTCTCAAAATCCTTCCTCACTACACTAGACTCATGCATATTGATCCAAGGATAAAAAAATGGTATTAATGCTTTCAAAGAATTGCTATAGATTTACTCTATCCGTCTCCACATAATGACTATAGACATCAGTAATATAAAAAGAAACTTCATCCCACTGAACTCTAGAATGAATAACTTGATCACATTACATCATCTTTGTAATATGACAAACATCCTCCTTCTAAAGGATAATCACCCTTTCAAGAGCATGGGGATTGTGGTTTGAAATCCATTTACACCCACTGAAAAAAATCATAAAGTCCTAAATTTGTCCAACATGAAGCTTAGATTCATTACGAAAGATAGTATCACCTCTAAACTCCCTATTTCTTCTTGGGCACCCAATACCTTTTTGCTAGTCCCCCTGACATTCCAAGAACTGATATCTAGAGAAAAGTTTATTTAATAAAGGGGGTTGTTGAACTTTCAACCTTAGTGTCTGTAACGACCCACATTTTTGAGTGTCTAAAAGACCTTAAAGTCGCAGATCGTCATTCAAAAATTCCAGGATCAGATTCATAAAATAATACAAAATAGTAAACAATTTTCATTAATGATCAAATATTTACATGTTTAGATAAAAAGCTCCTCTAAGGAGTTGCATACTTTTAAATAGAATTAAATTTTACAGGTGTGAAGATAAACCATTAAGACTAAACCTTCATGATTAAACTGTAGTGTCTTCAACATCTCTATCTGTACCCTCATGTCCACTAATCAAGTATATCTGATACCTAAAACGTCGAAAAATAAATACGCGGTCAGTATATTACTATATTGGTACGTGGGTTCAAACAATAATCACAAGTACAGATATAAGCAAACATCTTTATCTTGAATATAAGAAAATAAACTTGTTTTCATATTCTAACCCATATCTGGTCAACTACCTCAGGTGTAATCACTATCCCTCCGGGGCTCGTGTGCATTACCCTTAAGATAAGTCTAACCTAGGGTTCAGAATACTATTATTTACTTTACATGATACTCATATGCACTTTATAGTTTGCAAGAACTAAATAGACAAGCAAGCAGTTTATTTTTTGTTCAATCTCATCGAGAAACACCGGCAATCTCGGAATTTGATACATGTATTCATAAGCATAACCACATACCTTATGCCATCACAGAAACCATGTAGAATATATTATATGTACTTTAAGAGTGTTTCCAAACATCCAAGCAACAAGCATGTAATCAACAAGTATCTTTGAAGAAGGATGATGTGGCGGTTCCTCATTGGTCCACTCCCCTCAACTCCTCACCCAGCTGGATAAGTGGTTTTGGGCTCAATCCTAGACCAGTCGGTCCAAGCCCCCCCCTTCTTCCGCTCGCTCGGGTCAGGGGCCTCTCCCCTGCCTTCGTCCTTGCATTGCGGGTCAAGTGGCTGGCGCTGTCATCTGCGCCGACTTCGATGCCCACCGCGGCGGTTGGAGGCACCAACCCCCGCACGGTCTGTTCCCCCTTCACCTCCATACCCAGGTCCTCGAGCAAGTTAGCTCCTCCTGCTGTAGACTGCCACCCACTGTGACTCCTCCTTCAGCTCACCGGCAGCATGTCTCCACTTCCCGTCCTCAGAACGCAAGGCGCCACCCATCTCTTTCCCCCCTCAGTTCATCCAGTAGCGCATGTGCCCTTCCCTCACCGGCGCCCAGGGTAGTCCCACGCTACAGATCTGAAAGGCGTCCAGGGGAGTTCCGGGAAGAGCATTGGTTCTAATTTCATGCGTTATCCTCACTGCCGCCGTGGGATCGTGTGTGAGTGTGGCAGGTCCGCACAAGCACCTCCATCTCCTCTACCACTCTGCAATGCTGACACTGTCGCTTTAGGCCTCTCTCTCCCAACTCCGCCAATGGCCAGACTCAAGGGTAAAGCAAAACCTATCACTGCAGGTCGCAACCCCGACTGATTCACCTCGTCTTCACACATCTGCATCCACATACCTTGTTGTGTTCTTTACACAAACACAGTTGTGTATCAGGACGCGGATAAGACTCCCAACTCGATGAGGTCACTAAAGGGCCGTCCAATCTTTTTGCGGCATCTACAAAGTTTTCTGGCCCTAGCAGGCATCAAGGAGAGTCGTGGCATGGAACCTCATTAATGTTTCGACGGATTCCCTGTGTATGGAATAGAGAGGTGAGGGAAAGGATGACGAAGACCCTAGTAGAGCAGCATTATCTAGGAAACCCTAATGGTGGCAAGAAGGTCAGCAAGGCATCGACGAAGAGAGGTTTCGAAGCCTGCGACACATGAGGGATGGATTTACGCGGACTATGAGTTTTCCTTTTTATAGACAAACAGTTGTGAGATGTATATGATTTCCATGATTCACTAGAAAAGAAGGCGATCAAAAGCATTAATCAACATGCCTTATCTTCACAAAGCACGACCATATATATATATATATATATATATATATATATATATATATATATATATATATATATATATACATATATATAGGGTAGCGATCCAGTGAGAAACATCCTACGGTGAGAGCATGAGAGACATTTGAATAACTACAAATTAGTAACTGTTTTTTTAAAATCCAACCGTATAGATGGAAAAAGCATCATTTCATTTACCTTGTCGCAAAAAATCATTGCATGCAGACATTGTTTACATGTCCATATGTACGATATACACTGTTTACATCCAACGGTCAGCCTAAAATTCAATATAGAGCGTCGAAAAATATTTGGTTGTGGTGAATGATCTATAAATTGGATGGTGATAAAATTTTATAGGAAGGTAGATATTAAGGTATACTTGTAATCTGTACGGTTGGTTTATGAAAAATTGATCTATGTGGAGAGTTATTCAAATGCCTCTCATGCTCTCACCAGATATGTTTCTCACTGGATCGTTGCCCTATATACATATATGTATATATATATATATATATATATATATATATATATATATATATATATATATATATATATATATATATATATATATATATATATATATCTGTGTGTGTGTGTGTTGTGAATATGTATTAAGTATCTCCTTTCTATTTTGGAATTGGCACCCACAAGTCATAAAAGAATACCTTCTTTATATGGTAACATTGGATAATTCGATCTAGATTATCCTTTTATCTTTCTCTTTAGTATATCTTTAAAACTAATTATCCTCATACCATGGAAAGTCATCAAAATCTTTTCCAAGTCATATTTGTTAATATACAAAAGTTACATCAGAATAACACTAATTATTTCCGCAAACATTATGTTGCCAATAATGGTTATATGATTACTCTTTTAATTATCTAAACCATTACGTATCTTATTTCTTTTGGAAACTTTCCATAATTCTATTTTTCCACAATTATAAAGCTATTAACATTTCTTTACATGATAATTCTCTTTTCTAGAGAATTCCACATAATTGTATATTTAACAATATTAATTTTCCATTACTTTAGGACTCCCTTCCTTAATGGATTATTGCAAACCACCAAATACTCAAAATTCCTTTTATTACTTTAACTCATGCTACAAGCACCCATACCATATGAATGATTCATATTATTATTCCACCAATAATACCATTGGGGAGGATTATTTATCAAATCATGCTTTACATTTATATCATTCAATTTTATCAAAATTTGAGGTTATAACATTCACCCCTCCTTAAAAGGAATTTTGTCCTCAAAATTCAGGCCTACTAAGCCTAGGTGAATGATGACTCCTATTATCTTCATGGATTAGGGTTAACTCCCCACTTAGATGTCGTTAACAACTTTTCTTTAGTATAACAATTTTCATTTTATTACTAAGATTGACACCTAAAATAAAATTCAAGTATATCCACATCTCTAGTATATGCATATTATCATCACTTGATGATTTCATTATTACTTGGTGACTTCTCTTTTCACTTAGGTTTCCAACCTATTATTTGTTACTTTTAACACAAGGGTGAGGTAACACCTCTTACCCTAGTTCATGTCATTACAAATTCATCTTAAGATATTTATTCTCAATTTTAAACATAATATGTGTCTATCCAATCTCCCTCCCTCATAATGAGATGAAATAAGCATTTGGTTGTAGCCCAAATACAAAGTTCATTCCATTCCAAGAGCGCAGATAGTACATCCACACATTACCTTTCAATTTCACATATTAAGTTGAATCATACTCGGTATGACTCTAAACTTACTTTTTCTTAATTATATAGCATTTTTAAACTCCATGAAGTCAAGTATCCCTTTTCTTACTCTTAGGTTAGGGCACAACTTCTCTCAAGTTTTCATGACTTCCTATAACTTTTATATTTATTGTTGGTATGTATGCCCATAGAGCAAGTCATATGATGATTGTAATGGGATACTTTGTAAATGATTTGAATAATAATAAAGGAAATTTCCAATCTATATGTTTAAACTATTTCTGAGATGATGGTGTAACATGATAGATGTCTAAAGATTGTATTACTCAATGACATATGATTTTAGGTTCATGACCTAAACGATGAGATCATATGAATGTTAAGAGTATACATTCTTGTTTAGTCCCTAGTCGGTTGTTATTGTGGAAATAACCATAGACATCAATAACACTAAAGACTAGATTGTGTGTTGGTTGATGACAGAATCTCATTAGTCATGATATGGTGATATCAAACCAAGCACATAGGTACTTGTTAGAGAACAAGGTACCGGACAGACCCACCGTGAGAGTGACACATGGAACCATGACTTGGTAGTCACAGTCAGCTCTCACAGTGATGGTGGTGAGTGTGATTCTTAGACCTGAAATCACTACACTCAACACATGTCGTTGGGTACACTTTGACATCATCAAACGCAATCCTGAAACATGGGTTGTTATAAAGGTGATGATTGGGTGGTTTTGACACATGGGGCTTTTGAGGGGTGAGTGATAGATATGGGATTTGTCCCTCCTGAGGGAGTTTGATATCCTTGGCCACTTGATGAGTAGGATTGAGAAAGGCATGCGCATGCACGTGTGAATCAATATGTGATATTGATGTCATACACATCTCACTCGGTCTAATCTGAGATCAAGGAAATGAATGAACATTGACAGGATGACTGTTCCATGCCTCGAGTTCATTCTGGATATCAGTGACAAAGGAATTATACATTCACTGTAACACCATTCACGGATTGTAGGATGAAAGTTGTTCTCCAACTTTCTACTTTCACTTGGGTAGCACTGATGTGTGACTAGGCACCGCTCTTTGCTTGTGAAGTCATAAGTGTTATGGACCTTCACTGCCAATGTGAAATGGACCTGCAGGGTCACACACATAGGATTCAACCTGGAAGAGGAGTTTTGTCCACAAGCAATGTTTAGATTGATTACTAAAGGAGTTTAGTAGTTCAATTAAACACTCAATTAATCGATAGCTCAATATCATAGTGTTCAAGGTGTTGGACGAGTTGATTGGAGTATCGGATTGATTGAAATCACATTTGACTGATTCTGCACAATCTGCATTCCCAACCGATCGGTTCATGTGATGAACCGGTTGGCTGAGGTTGCTGAACCGGTCGGTTCAATTGTTGAACCGATCGGCTCATGCACAGAGTGAAACGACCGGTTCAAGTGTTGAACCGATCGGTTCAACTGGTGCAATCGAGCAACTTGGGAAAGTAGGATTGGTGAGAATTTTCCTTTCGTTTCAATTGCCCAATTCGATTGGGAATTATATTGGTATTTGATACCAATTGGGAAAGAAACAAGGAAAGTCAATCGGGAACCAACCTGGAACCCCAACCGACCGGTTCGTGAGTGAACCGATCGGTTCAAGGGTCCCAAACGATCGGTTCAGTGGTGAACCGATCGGTTCAGGTTGCGAGACAGTTGCTTTTTGTGGAAAATCCCGAACCCTTCTACTCCTGCTTTAGTCCCGTATTGTCGGGCACAGAGAACCCTGTCCCATGACCCGCCTATATATATAGGGGTATTGGGGGCTTCTCAGAGTACAACTCAGTGCAAGTTGATTGCTCTGCAAAGTTGTCGTTCTCTCTGGTTTTGGTAACCGAGAGAGAGCCCGAGCAAGTGCTTCCCGCAAAGGGAGGTGCAGCAAGGGAAGGACAACTGCAGTTGCAGTCGACAGCAGGAGAGTGTGTTGGCGACTAGTACATCAACAGGAGGGTGCGACTCCTTCCAATTCCTTGTGGGACAAGGAGAGTGGAGTTCCGGGTGGTCCGTGTGGACTACTTCAGAGGCGGGAGGTCACTGCCGCTCAGGAGGACAACTGTCATCCGACAGTCCGGTAGGAGGAGGAGTCTTCAGTCCCGGTGCGACCAGGAGCTGCACAGACACCGTCCAAGACCGGAGGTGAAGACCGCGCAAGGCGCGTGGTATTGTCGCCGAGCAAGCCTCGGGACAAGGTATGATTCACAAACCTTATTTCCTATCATATAGATGTCGACGCGATTCCTTTTGTTCCGGGTTTTGGGAGAAAATTTTTTTGTTTCCGCTGCTTCTCTGCCTCCTATAAAAACCCTACATTTACATCTCATGTATCATTATGTGAGACTTAGACAAATCCTTGAGGTCTCTAGCGGTATAGGTACTTTTGGAGTGATCTCATCCTTATGCATCAAGAGAGTGCCTTTCATATTCACCCATTAGGCTACATGATCCTCATAGAGGTAGCTAATCTCCTTAGTCATGTACCTTGGATAAACCTAGTTGTTACCTCCCAACCACATGGTCTTGTGCATTCAGGGAACAATCAACTCCTAACCCATCGGTCCAATGTACCTCTAATACACCCTACTTGACCCTAGGATTGAATTAGGTCTCTACTCTCCCTAAGGGTTTCTTTTGAGATGTCACACATTATTATCTTGTTTAATTCTTTAACCCGGATTGCCTTCATATCTCTCTTTTGAGTTCACATAATGCAGTGTCGTCCCATCATTGGGCTCGTGCCACCTTCCCTCCAGGGCTTGATGCCATGTCGGTCTTCCCTCCTGGGCTTGACCTCTGTGATCTTCCCCTCCATGGGCTTGATCCTAAACAACTGCATTTTGGACTTAGGCCACCTTCCCTCCTGGGCTTGGTGCCTGCCTGGTCTTCCCTCCTGGGCTTGACCATTTCATGACCTTCCCTCCTGGGCTTGGTCGTCCACTTAGGCCACCTTCCTTCCTGGGCTTGGTGCCTTACTGGTCTTCCCTCCTGGGCTTGACCAGTTGTGTCACTCAGAGTTGGCATCCTTGGGTTCAAAGAATTTAAGTACTTTCATTTTTTTATATCTTTAACTCTTCACTTCTCTAGGTGATGATTAAAGTTATCTCAATACTTAATTACTTTTATTCACTTACCTTTTAAGGGAAAGTCCTAGCCTAGGGTGCCTTCTTGGCTCATAGGAGGGGGTTCGGCTCTCTAGCCACAACCTGATCCCAAGATCTAGGTTTTACCTCCCTCATAGGTCATCTTCCCACTCTCGGGTTGACCCACCCCAGGTTGTCTTACTAACCCTAAAGGTTTTATAGATATCTCTTTGTTTTCATTGAGTATAACTTTTATCATTATAACATATCAACTCATGTTTGCTCAATCTCTGGAATACCCTCTCATGGTCTCTGTTCATTCAATGAACTTGGGTCACCTTCCCTCCAGGGCTTGGTGCTACCTCAGCCTTCCCCTCCAGGGGCTTGGCCACCATGAATAATCTTCTAGAGACAACATGAGGAGTTTGAGCAAGTTATATTCCAACTTTTCATTTTGTTATATATACATCTATTGGGTTTTTATATCTCTTAAGACTGATCACCTAAGTTTTATGCTCCTCATGCCCACATGCATGGGAGATTGGGTTACCTAAACCATCCCTTATCTTTTTTACTCATGATTTCAAGTTTCACATGGATGGTGTCCCATACCACCACACCATGTTCATTATTTAAAATTAAGATTTTAAGGTTAGGGTTAGGGTTAGGGACTATAGTCTACCTCTCAGAGTTTTCATATTCCTTGACTCTCTAGAGTTTGTATATCCCTAAACCAAGTCCTTCCTCTAAGAAAGGGCTTACCCAAACATGTCTCCTTCTAGTGTCTACCATCTCTCTAAAGTGATCTACACAAAAGGTTACATCTTTTCACATTTTACTTCTCTTATTTAACAGTTTCCTTTCAAAGCTTTTAAGCAAGAGATGAGAAGTAGATGAAAATGTGAGATGAGAAACCTAATTTTTCTCTTAACATTTCTAAGGATTATTTGAAATTATAAACTATTATGTACTAGTTGATGAATTTGGGCTCTGATACCAATTGTAACGACCCGCACTTTTGAGTGTCTAAAAGACCTTAAAGTCACAGATCGTCATTCAAAAATTCCAGGATCAGATTCATGAAATAATACAAAATAGTAAACAATTTCCATTAATGATCAAATATTTACATGTTTAGATAAAAAGCTCCTCTAAGGAGTTACATACTTTTAAATAGAATTAACTTTTACAGGTGTGAAGATAAACCATTAAGACTAAACCTTCATGATTAAACTGTAGTGTCTTCAACATCTCTATCTGTACCCTCATGTCCACGAATCAAGTATATCTGATACCTAAAACGTCGACAAACAAATACACGGTCAGTATATTACTATACTGGTACGTGGGTTCAAACAATAATCACAAGTACAAATATAAGCAAACATCTTTATCTTGAATATAAGAAAATAAACTTGTTTTCATATTCTAACCCATATCTGGTCAACTACCTCAGGTGTAATCACTGTCCCTCCAGGGTTCGTGTGCATTACACTTAAGATCAGTCTAACCCAGGGTTCAGAATACTATTATTTACTTTACATGATACTCATATGCACTTTATAGTTTGCAAGAACTAAATAGACAAGCAAGTCGTTTATTTTTTGTTCAATCTCATCGAGAAACATCGACAATCTCGGAATTCGATACATGTATTCATAAGCATAACCACGTACCTTATGCCATCACAGAAACCATGCAGAATATATTACATGTACTTTAAGAGTGTTTCCAAACATCCAAGCAACAAGCATTAATCAACAAGTATCTTTAAAGAAGGATGATGTGGCGGTTCCTCATTGGTCCACTCCCCTCAACTCCTCGCCCAGCTGGATAAGTGGTTTTGGGCTCAATCCTGGACCAGTCGGTCCAAGGCCCCCCCTTTTCTTCCGCTCACTCGGGTCAGGGGCCTCTCCCCCGCCTTCATCCTTGCATTGCGGGTCAAGTGGTTGGCGCTGTCATCTGTGCCGACTTCGATGCCCAACCACAGCGGTCGGAGGCACCAACCCCCACAGGGTCTGTTCCCCCTTCACCGCCATACCCAGGTCCTCGAGCAAGTTAGCTCCTCCTGCTGTAGACTTCACCCGT
Source organism: Alisma plantago-aquatica (assembly GCA_963693085.1). NCBI lineage: Eukaryota > Viridiplantae > Streptophyta > Magnoliopsida > Alismatales > Alismataceae > Alisma > Alisma plantago-aquatica. Next base: position 676,830,954 of record OY856409.1, read on the forward strand.
TGCGACTCCTCCTTCAGCTCACCGGCAGCATGTCGCCACTTCCCATCCTCAGAACGCAAGGCGCCACCCATCTCTTTCCCCCCTCGGTTCTTCCAGCAGCGCCTGTGCCCTGTCCTCACCGACGCCCAGGGTAGTCCCATGCTACAGATCGGGAAGGCGTCCAGGGGAGTTCCGGGAAGAGCATTGGTTCTAATTTCATGCGTTATCCTCACTGCCGCCGTGGGATCGTGTGTGGGTGTGGCAGGTCCACACAGGCACCTCCATCTCCTCTACCACTCTACAATGCTGACACCGCCGCTTAGGTCTCTCTCTCCCAACTCCGCCAATGGCCAGACTCATGGGTAAAGCAACACCTATCACTGTAGGTCGCAACCCCAACTCATTCACCTCGTTTTCATACATCTGCATCCACAGACCTTGTTGTGCTCTTTACACGAAAACAGTTGTGTAGCAGGACGCGGATAAGACTCCCAACTCGATGAGGTCACTAAAGGGCCGTCCAGTCTTTCTGTGGCATCACCAAAGTGTTCCGGCCCTAGCAGGCATCAAGGAGAGTCGTGGCATGGAACCTCGTTAACGTTTCGACGAATTCCCCGTGTATGGAATAGAGAGGTGAGGGAAAGGATGACGAAGACCCTAGTAGAGCGGCATTATCTAGGAAACCCTAATGGTGGCAAGAAGGTCAGCAAGGCATCGACGAAGAGAGGTTTCGAAGCCTGCGACACATGAGGGATGGATTTATGTAGACTATGAGTTTCCCTTTTTATAGACAAACGGTTGTGAGATGTATATGATTTCCACGATTCACTAGAAAAGAAGGCGATCAAAATCATTAATCAACATGCCTTATCTTTGCAATGCACGACCATATATATATATATATATATATATATATATATATATATATATATATATATATATATATATATATATATATATATATATATATATATATATATATATATATATATGTGTGTGTGTGTGTGTGTGTGTGTTGTGAATATGTATTAAGTATCTCCTTTCTCTTTTGGAATTGGCACCCACAAGTCATAAAAGAATACCTTCTTTATATGGTAACATTGGATAATTCGATCTAGATTATCCTTTTATCTTTCTCTTTAGTATATCTTTAAAACTAATTATCCTCATACCATGGAAAGTCATAAAAATATTTTCCAAGTCATATTTGTTAATATACAAAAGTTACATCAGAACAACACTAATTGTTTCCGCAAACATTATGTTGCCAATAATGGTTATATGATTACTCTTTTAATTATCTAAACCATTACGTATCTTATTTCTTTTGGAAACTTGTCCATAATTCTATTTTTCCACAATTATAAAGCTATTAACATTTCTTTACACGATAATTCTCTTTTCTAGAGAATTCCACATAATTGTATATTTAACAATATTAATTGTCCATTACTTTAGGACTCCCTTCCTTAATGGATTATTGCAAACCACCAAATACTCAAAATTCCTTTTATTACTTTAACTCATGCTACAAGCACCCATACCATATGAATGATTCATATTATTATTCCACCAAAAATACCATTGGGGAGGATTATTTATCAAATCATGCTTTACATTTATATCATTCAATTTTATCAAAATTTGAGGTTATAACAGTGTCCTCATTAATTATTTGTAAACCCCCAAATTTTCTATGCATAGGAGAAAGTATATAATTAATAACTCTGTGAAAGATGTCCACATCAGGCTTTTTATTAAATTTAGTGGGAGATTTGTTTCTTCTATGAACTTCATGAAAATCATCATCATCCTTACTTGAGAGATACCAATACTTAGATATGTTTAAGAAAAAAATGGAATAGGGGTAGTAGGTACTGATATCCCTCCAACATTAGTCTTCAATAGTAAGTCTATAACCAGTTCAACATTTTGAGCGAACCCGACTTCATTCAACTTGACCGATGAATTGCTATTGTCAATACAGATAAACTTTAATCTTCAACATTAACCCTTTTCTCCTTCCATTCCAGTTTTTGAGAGAAAATAGTTAATATAGTATAATCATCATGTCTGAAAAGTCCATATGAAGATCATTTAATAAATACTTCTCAAGAATTAAATATGCGACGATTCATGTTTTGATGTCGACTAAGGCAAAATTTATGATTATAGGACTCCATATTGAATATAAGACATTAAAACATCAAAACCCCATCTCCTCTACTGAAAACCTCCAACATTTTGTGAGGATTCCATAACCACGAGAGGTAACCTTTCAAAGTCAGGGGACAGGCTCTGAAATTGATAATGTACCCTATGAGACATTTATTCCATTTACAAGCATTTTCTACACCCTTTTCCTTTGGGTAAAAAAGCTTCGCATCAACCGTAGTAATTTCAGTCTAACTAAAAGATAAGGTAGTATCCTCTGGCTTGTGGAACTCCACCCAACTCTCAAGATCTAGGGAATTAAAGGAATGGGGGATTGGATCATTAGTTTGAAAGTCATCATCTCCCTTCTTTCTTCAAAATTGGCTAGGTCCACGAGGAGTTGTCCAGTGGTGCAACATCGCCCTATCATTCATCCACTCTGTCATGTATTCATCGCGTCACATATAACATTTCTTTTTTTTGGTCGATCAAAACTCCTGTTGCTTTTTATTTTCATTTTTCTTTGTAAAATTTACAATGCTTGCTAGTTCCAATAATGGAACCAACTAAAAGAAGAAGATCTATACAGTATAAGGAATCTCAAAGAATAGGACCACTATGCCCAAAAGAGGGTGAAAGGGGAGCGTCGACATACTAAAAGGTTGACTCAACCAACACAAGCTCCATCAAATGAAGGATAACCAGCAGCACAAAACAATAGATATCATCTACTGAAGAAAATCAAACCAGTAGCACCCAACTGAAGAAGATCGAAACCAACAATAATAAGTCAACAAACAACAAACCACCCCAAAGAAGATGAACCAAATCCAAGGCACATCAATAGCAAAACCAAGAAATGTGAGAGGGGAGCGTCGACATCCAAGAGGATGGGGACTCGACCATCACAAGAGACACCACCAGGGAAGAGAGGGGGGCCTCAACATCTGACACCAGGATGGATACTCAACCATCATAGGAGAGAGGAACCTCCAATGAAAAAAGAAGGGCGACAACAAACACCTCAACCAAACCAGTGAGCAACAACTTAAGATATAAACAGAAGACCACATAACTAAGAAGGAGGGTGAAAGGGAAGCGTCGACATCCAAGAAGGATGGTCTCAACCATCACAGACATCATCAAACAGATTATAACTAGTAGCATCTCAAAACATCTAAACCACCAGCATCAAAGGTTGAGCGCACCAACAGATAGCACATCCAACAGATAACAATAGGCCAAGAAACACTAGCAAACGGCTCAACCAACCAGCAAGCAATAACTTAAGATATAATAGAAGGCCACATAATGAACACCACTATTCAACATCAGCAGTCGACTGAAGAAGATCGAACCAGTAGTAGCAGGCCCACAAATAGCAAACCACCCTAGAGCAGATGAAAGAAAATAGGGCACAACAACAGCAAAAAAACCAAAAGGTGAGAGGGGAGCGTCGACATCCAAGAGGATGGGGACTCGACCATCACAAGAACCACCACCAAGATAGGAAGACAGTAGCAAAATAAAAGAGAGGGGAGCCTCAACATCCAACACCAGGATGGATACTCAACCATCACAAGAGAGAGGAGCCTCCAACTAAAAGAAGGCATTCACCATGAAGAAACTAGCAAGGACCTGATCTACCACAACAGATCACCAGAGAGAAGAACCAAACCAAACCAGCTCAGAACAAGAAAGAAGCAAAACCCAAAAACAACAGCCATAAACCAGAGCAGGTCCAACTGTAGAAACCCAAGACGAATCAACTCATTCACAATCACTACAAAAGACCATAAAGTCCTATAAGATACACTTCCAGAGAATCTCATCAGTTCTATATTTATCCTCATGGACTCTGACATTTCTTTCACACCAACAATGGTAGTAAATCATACTAGAAAGAAAACTGAACTTCCTGGAACGACAACTGATAAGTGAATTCCAGTCTAGAGGCATACTAAAACTGCTATCTATGGAACAAGCATATTTCCACACTTCCTGAGAATAGCAGCAATTGAACATAATGCGATTAGTGACTTCATATCCCTTCAGACACAGAAAGCAAGCAGAAGGTATAGCAAAACCTCTTCTCCTAATATAATCAGAAGTAGGGATTTTATTGTGTTGACCCTTCCAAAGATGCAATTTAGCTCTCATGTGGGTTTTAATAGACCAAATCCAAGAAAACACATCATCTTCCCTTCTCTTGGACCTAATAGAGTCCCAAACAAACCCGAAACTAACAACTCTGTTGCCATTAAACGAAATAAAGTCTTTACAAACAAATTGAATATCAATAGCTTGCAGAGCTTCAAGAACCACATGTTGAAATCTATTCTTGCCTCTGGGAATAAACCACTCATTATACTTAATAACTTTAGATAAGAGAAAATCCCAAGATAAACCAGAGATGGAGCATAAGTTTCTACCCACTACATCCTGCAAGAAAGTATGGGAAGGGATCTAAGGATCTTGCCACAAAAACATACTCTCACCATCACCAATATGAAAAGTGATATGTTGTAACAGAGTGTCCCTAGATCTGAGAATATTATTAAACAACCACGAAAAATTAGATGAAACCTTAACAGTCCAGAAAGAAGAGCATCTAAGATACTTCTTAGAAATCCACTTGACCCATAGAATACCCTTCTTGCTCGCAATATTCCACACATTAATAAGAATACAGGCATTATAAATATCTCTTGCCTTCTTCATACCTAATCCACCCTCTTTTTTCGGTTTAGTGACAGTATCCCACCTCATTAGGTGCATGTTCTTCTTGTTATTCGTGCCACCCCAAAGAAAATATCTGCACAACTTATCAATTTGATCGAGAATGGCAGTATGTATGGGAAAAGAGAACGTCCAATACAAATGAAGAGTTTTGAGCATAGAATTAATAAGTTCCAATCTTGCACCCATAGACAACAACTTGGATTTCCAACACTCTAGTTTCTTCTTTACTTTATCAACCAGAGAAGTACAGTACCTTTTGGAAAGCTTTCCAGTGAACAAAGGCAATCCAAGGTATTTAGAAGGAAAAGAACTTTCTTTGAAACCAAGAATATTAATGATGGGCTCTTTATCCACACCCTTACTAAAAATAATGGAGCTTTTAAGCGGGTTAACTCTAAGACCAGAAACATTCCCAAATTCCTCAAGAATATCTTTAATAACATTAGCAGAATCATCATCAGCCTTAGAGAAGATCATAAGATCATCTACAAAAACCAAATGAGATACGGAAAGGTTCTTGGACACCTTGATGGGAGAGAATCTACCATTTTTCTCAGCATCCTTGATCATCTCAGAGAAGCCATGCATAGCAATCAGAAAAAGGTAGGGAGAAATAGGGTCCCCTTGTCTTACACCATTAGATGGGGAAAAAGAATCCGAAGGTTCTCCATTGACAATGACTTGATATGAAGTAGAACATAAAATTTCCTCAATCCACTTTATCCAGATCATAGGAAATCCCATCTTGGTCATAATAGAGAAAATATAGCTCCAACTAACTGAATCATAAGCTTTAGTAATATCAGCCTATAAGCACACCATGTTACCCGAATTGGACTTTTTAAAATCACTGAGAATCTCATTCGTCAACAAGGTAGCATCCTTTATGCTCCTCCCTTTGATGAAGGCACACTGGTTAGAATCAATAATAAAAGGCAGGACTTTTTGAAGTCTATTAGCCATGAGTTTAGAGATAATCTTATGAAAAACATTACATAGTGCTACAGGACGTTGATTCTTAATGTCAGAAGAATCACCACCTTTTGGAATCAGAGTGATAAAGGTCCTATTCACCTCTCTCAAAATCTTACCATTCCTGAAGAACTCATGCACAACACAGAACACATCATCACCAACAATAGGCCAGGCTTTCTTGTAAAAGGTGTCATTAAAGCCATCCAGCCCAGGAGCCTTATTATTCTTGAGGTTCATAACAATATCATCTACCTTTTCTCTCGTGACAATGGCAATAAGAGAAGTTTTCTGATTTTCATTAAGTTTCTTTCCATTCCAGGCCCCACTCCAAACACCCTGTACCGAGCAGCAATTATTAAAGATAGTCTTATAATAACTAGAAATGTGCCTCTTAATATCTTCATAACTGTGTGATGTAATACCACCAATATAAAGCTTCCTGATGGAATTCAAAATACGCCTTGTCTTCATAGATGAATAAAAGAACGAGGTATTAGAATCCCCTTCTCTAAGCCAGGCAACTCTTGATTTTTGTCAGAACATATAACATTTCTTAAAACTATAGTTTGTCAAATAATCAAATTAGTATTATTTAGGTGTGTATATTTCTAGTTTTCCTATGATGATTAAAATATTTCATCATAGTTATATTACATGAAAATAGGGATCTTGAAAAATTGGGTATGGATATGAAATACTTCAATTTTTTTTTACTTATATCATAAAACTCAATAAATTTTATTCATTTCTACATGAAATTTCCTTACAAGTTTAAATCTGTTACATTCGTAGCTTTAGACAACATGACTTTTTTTAAGTTGAAGTAGGTTAAACTAGGTAATTCTTTTTACCTTGTAATAAATTTCTTGATAAAGATAGCACACATGCTCGAAACGTTCTGCTAGGAGAATCAATGCCCGGAACGACCGGACGCCTGTTCTATAGGACGGGTATGGTAGAATCTAATAAAATTTTGTTATAGAGCATATTTTGCATTTCTCTCTCCTAATTTCTTTTAAGGGGTTGGATTTTGAAGAGGAGTGGGAAGGAAATAATGCATTTTGAGTGGTTGTCCTATAGAATTTCTACAAGATACATCCTGTAGTAATAGCTACCCGACCCGGACGTCCTCTTTGGGTTTCCAGCTAAACATCTCAGCTAACCATGTTGGGAAGATGAAAACATATTTTTTTAACCATAAGAATACAATGCATGACCTAAAGGTAAATAAAATAATGAATCATCACTCTAATCTACATTTTGTATCTACTCTATTACACTATACATTTGAGTTTTTTTAAGTAGATAGTAGTGGACATGTCTTCGTACTTCTTTAATTTCCCTTCATTATATTAGAGGAGGACATGTCTTCGGACACATGTGATTTTCTTGCTTTAGTTGGGAGTAGACATGTCTTCACACACCCAAATATAATCGAAGAGGACAATTTAAAAGAAAAACTTGTCCACATCAACCCTTTACTTTCATTATAAGCCATGCCATGCATACAATGTTTTCATATGAAAAATTTTGCTATATCAGCAGTGTATCTTTGCATTCACAATGACATCATCTTGATTATATTATTTCAAATAATAATGGATTATTTATGAATAACACAAAATGTGTTGCTTCTACTTTACTTGATATAAATGTTGAGATCTATAACAAGATGCACAAATTTTGACCACCATATTGGAGTACTTAGTAAATGTGGAAAGTTGTACTGGTTATCTTGATTAGTACCTCTTATCCTGTATCTTTTGTTTCATATTTCCTTCGTCCCCCAATGTAAGTTCCATATGATTCATTGCTAATAAATACGATAACGCCTTTTTATACTGATTTGAGGTAGATCATTAGCAGAAGGTTCTAACCATTTAGTTAACGATGAATATGTATAACACTAAGAATATTTAAGGTCCTAATAAAATGGAGTAAGAATTATATTTTGGAACCATATTTGATAGATTATTTGCATCTTTATATTTAAGATAGCATATTTTCACATTTTGTTTAGATCAAAGATTGATTTACTGAACCATTTCTAATATCAAGGTATTTAAGTGATTCTTAGGATGTTACGAGGATAAATATAATTTATTTAAAAGAAACAACAATCGTTGGATTGGTGAGCCATAATGCGAGTTCAATGATCGGGCGGTGGTCATACATCTCACCCACTAACTTAGGCCTGAGGGGATCCATTCGTCGATTCGGTAGCACATGTTGGATGGCTGATGAGTGACCGATGGACTATCAATTTGATGGATCCACGTCGTCTCTCCCACTCCTAGTTGCGGGAGGTGGAGCAGCATGCATCGTGTGAGCGGGGAGGAATTGATATAGGAGCGCTTTGGGTGAAAAAAGCTTGTGGCGGATCTCTCTGTAGCAGCAAGAATGGGTGAGGAAGATCGAGGATGTCCGGGCACAGGAAGCAGTCGAAATGTTGTGAGGATGGTCACGAGTGGTGCGGTAAAGTCAATGATAGGTTTTATTAGTTGGAACAAGGAGAGGATGTGGGACACTTGAAAGTCTCACTCAAGCTAATTTGCAGTCAAATTGAATATAGTCAGGTGCTTTTAGATTAGGAAGGAAATCCTCGTTGATTTGAGATACCAAAAGAGAATTATAGTTTTAGCAAAAAAATTAACGAGCTACTCTGCAACGTATATGTTTATTTTTCTTTTGCTTATGTTGATGTATTTGAAATATAACCAACATTAGAATATGGAATTGAGTAAATGCACATGATGAAATGGCAGTATATGTTTATTTTTTAATTTCATGATGATAACATATTTGAAATATAGCCATGATTGTGTTCTAAAACTAGTCAAATAACATAATTAAATGGCATCACACATTGTGTTTGATGAGAAAGTAACTTTTGCTAAACAAATTTTGATGATATGTTAAAACAAGATATATTATACTTATCTTCGTGTAGCAATCAGTCAATACCACATGCCATCTATACACAATTTGAGCAATCCAGCAAGGTTAAATACAGAACATGTCCTTGTTCCATGTACCCAGTCCGAAGAACGTACATTTCCCTTTTAAAAAAAAGGTTTCTAATCCACATGGGCCTTATTCTATTAATATTAATATGGTCAAATAGTTTCTCAAATAGAGAAAATCGTCAAACTTTTCTTCTTTCTCCCGTTCAAAACACAATATCCTAACATCTACTTATTTTAATGAAGCCAAAAATATTGACAATATTTCTAAAATAAAGTAGGTAAAATCCTATTATAACTAATATTAAGTATCCTCCAAACATGACAAGAAAATTTTCCACGTTCCTTAATTCTTTAGTCCCACTTTTCAAGACAACTTCTCCATATTCAAAAATGCATGCCTTACAAACCACTGGACCAGATGTAAGAAAACATTGGTTCTTTTCAAGTAGCCTTCATTTTGGCTTACTTTCAAACAAAGGCTTTTTCTGACTATAAACTTAATCTTATATAAAAAATTATCTAAAACGCATCCTTCTCATAATTAATTACCTTGAATTGATGAAGATTGTCAAATAAGCACATATTGATATTATATCTTTCAATCAACTCTGAATTTACTTTAATGTTCCAAATAATTAGTTGGATAATGAAACACAAGAGACTTGCTTAATCTTAAATATACAAAATAAATCCTCACAATAAATCCACATAACATTAAAAATACCTCAAATGTCATTATTTCTCCTTCTTTTTCGGTAATTAAAAGGGATCTAAAATATCATTAACGTAATCATACTTTCAGAATTCCATTATTAATTAACATTATCATTTATAGAAAGTCCTAAAAACGTCATAATATCTCATTAATCCCACCTTAAAAGAAAATTTGTCCTCAAATTTCAGATATCCATTATCCACAAGTTTGTCTGAAACCTTACATCCCATATCATCGATACTTTCTCCCTTAGCATTCTTACCACCATGATAAAGTTTGATTAGATTCACATTTCACTGCAATGGATAACTTTATCTAATAGGAAGATTATCTAGCACGCCAATGTTTTTTATAATACACATAACTTTCCTCCTGACCTCTTTGATATTTTCATGTGTATTCTAGTAGGATACTTTCTAATTTGAGGTGGTACCCAATACTACATATATCATGAATTATATTTCAATTTTGTCACTCTCTCACATGTACTATATTCTTTGGGGCTTCCAGTTGGGTAGGAACTCATATCTAATTAAAAAAGATGTATTGATCCTCCCACTTTAATTAGATACTTCCATAATACATCTAAGGTCCTCGGGATATAGTTTTGAGTATAGTTTATATTTCTAACCACATATATGGTGAATCAAGCCTAAAAAAATAGGGTGATTATTAATTGATTTTTCAAATATGATCTTACTAAGAGTATCCAATCCGCATCCAACCCATGATTGAGTGAGTAGAATAAAGTCATCTTAGTAGAAAGATATATGAGAAACTATCTTATTTTATTCTAAATAGGTGGTTTCCAGAAGACTCTCTAGGGTTGATATTAAAAACTTTTGTCCATTTCTAGATTTACTTTGGTCAAGCAGATGGACACATCATATTTACATGGAAAAGAGGTGTCTAATTAACATATAAAGCCATAAGTTATAGAATTACATTGGGAATTATGTAATTTTAATATAAATACAACCATTTTAAATTTATTTTTTCTATATAATATATATATATATATAACATTATATATATATATATATATATATATATATATATATATATCTTTTAGGGTAATAATTAGATGTGAAGTCTAACACCATGTTGATCTATCTAACGTATTGAAACCTAGAATATTATCCTATTTGATGATTAGGAGGTTATTAAGCTTGGTTCCTTAGATTTAACCAAATATGGATAAAGTTATACCTTGATGTAGTTGTTAGATACACTAAAGAAAATAGTTAATACATGTAACATGGTTAACCCAATGTTAATTCTAATATATATAGGCTTGATAACAAATATAAAAAATTAAATGGCATAAGGTTCTATAATCAACATCACATATTAACATAATAGCATGTATATGAGTTAACATATAAGCATAACATGTCACATATGCGTCCTTTTCTAAATAATATCCATATAGTAGCTAAGATAAGTTTAATAAGAGGTATAATGTACTTATACATGAATTAGAATAACATTTGATGTTTCCATGTCCATAAATACAAATAGTATTCCATTATTTAAATAAATATTGAATTAATGGACTTAATATTATAAATAAGTAAAATATGGAAATTTGTATATAATAATATAAGGAAACTCTTTTGGTAACAATGTCAAGATAATGGGACTCTAAATAATAAATAATGATGGTAATGATGTCATGTTATAATAATATTATGATAATGAGTATGAGTGCTGATTGTATTAGAACTTAATAAAGGAAACTTCAAAACCCAAATCGAATTCCAAAAATGTGTTCTTTAGGTCCCGATTAGCTTGCATTCCAAGTTCCACATTAATTGAACAATCACAAATACCTTAATTTCATTTAGGAAAGAAAATATAAGGTTCACTTTAAAGTATTAAATAATCATCTGAATGACACCAAAAGAGGAAACTATAAAAATTTTAGATTCTATATCCTCAAATTAGGCTAACTTCCAATTTTGGTACTATTGAACAATGTTTGAGTCCTTGACTAAATAAGGAAAGAAAATTAGGTTTTAAATACTAAATATTCAATGTCTTTTCATCTATACATCCAGTTTCCTAAAGTCTCACGTTCAATGTCATGTCACGTGGATGTCCTTCTTTGTCTTTTACTATGGTTGCCTCTGGATCGTTTGATGTGACTCTCATGTCTTTGGGATTTTCTTCAACCTTGATCCAGATTAGGAAACATCTACACAGTGTCCAGCTCTCTATCCTAATTTTCTCTCACAATTTTATACTCCTATGATTCTCTCATTATTAGACTTCTTTGCCTTTGCCTTCCCCTCACTTTTTTATATTGTATGACCCTATAAATGTTAGGGTTCTCGATCTATATCCCACCTTCCCTTGTCCTCTATTGGTCCCATGTCTCTCACCCTTCTTCTTCCTCCTCTAAACATTGGTCCTTTAGACCCCTATTTAACCAATTCTTAACCTTCACAGTACCCCCGACAATGTGTTTTGAGCCTTCTTTAAACTCTAAGAAAACCCCACTCATCTTCCTCTACTCTCAGCCACAAGCATCGGGAAACTAGGTCCAATTCAAGACTCCAGACCTTAACAAAGCTTGGGAATGGCCTAGATCAGTTCATCTTCTCTACCAGAAGCTTTCCTGGCATTTTATTTTGAGATATTTAGGGTATGTTACAAATCCATGTTTCTCCATTTCATTCTCTATTCTTTGATCCCTAGGATCAAGCACGTTGGTTTAGCTTGTTTTTTCATTGGGTTTCACTGCCTATGGTTTTAATATTCCTCACAATTTTGTCCAAAGTGTTTTTCTACATAGTTCATCATTACTCTGGTTTCCCTTTTTCCTTCTCCTGACAGCCATGGAAGAAGGTGATATGATCAAAACCTGATCCTCTCACTGCCCTTCTTGGGCTTGTTGTGTTCAGGAGGTCTTCCCAGAGTCACAGGTGATGATTCAGGGTCTTTGAGTGTTTTGATTCTTCGAAAAGGATCTTTGTATCAGATCCCATGGCTTTGTATATCTCACTTCATGAGGAAGATGAATCCCGCTTCCAGTTTAACAATTTTTCCATTGATATATGTATTTACTTGCTATGCATATGTGGACTTTCTTGACCTTTTCACCCTTTTGTTTTGAGTATATTGTGTGGCATGGATAGAGTGGGTCAAGATCCAAGTGGCCGATTCCTATTGGTCCACTTCGAAAATGTATGTCAGATTTAAAGTGAAACTATCGATGTGGCTTTTTCTGAGTTTCTGATTGGCTAGAATTAATAAAATTCACTAATAAATATTTACTTATTAGAAAAATAAAACAAAACATGTCTTGAAATATGTGTTTTATTCTCTCTCTAATAGTATATATTTTATCTCATAATTCCAATCTATAGATATTTGATATATATATATATATATATGGTTTTATCTAATTGGCTAGATTTTCTAAAATGCATATCTACTAATCAATATGTCAAAAAAATAAAGTAAAATACGCTACAAACTCATAAAAATATAATCTGTAAGATTACATGGTTTTGATAATCTAATTCACTAATGATAAAAAGGTGACCTTTAGAGTTTATGTAATTAATGTGAACTTATCATTAATTTCATATTTGCATCTATAGGTATCTTATAACCATGATGTGGAACTACAGTTGGCTTAGTATACATCCTGACTCAATATGAGGTATGTTGTATTCTGCTATCAATATTGAGCAATTTACCTAAGTTACTCTCTCTTGATGTATGTTGCATCTGTTTGACAATATTGAGAAATTGATATACTTTTTCTCTCTTAATGTATGTTGAATTCTATTATCCACATTGATCATTTAACCTAATTTTCCCTCTCTTTATGTATGTTGCATACCTTACTTCCATATTTAGCAATTATCAATTATTATTAGTCTTTTGGTCCTTTGAGACATGTTATTCTATACAATTTTCTCTCTCTCTTCTGATAGGTTGACTCATGTGAGTTAAATGGTACGAACATTTTTCTAGATATTCTTATTGACTCTAAATTGTACTTCGTTGCATGATGAAACCCTAATTATGGATACGATTTATTTTACCCACTTATGTGGCGTATGTTTCATATTATGCATTTTATGGAAATCTCATTAAATATATTTTGTGAATAAACTTTCACTTGCCTCAACATTTATGTATAATTTGTTATTCAATATCCATAGAGTAATATAATGCTTTGGTTTTTGGATTTTATTCACATGGGTTTTTATTTCCCTTTGTGATGTTATTTGGCACTGAGGTTTTAGTCTTCCTATCATGCATTGAGGTTTTAGTCCTCCTACACTTGTATGTATATGGATGGAGGATCGTATGCACCATACCCAAAATTTTATGCCAAGGGTGTTTGGTTATGTACCATTCTCTGTCAATTTTTAGGTTATGTTCCCTAATTTCCACTAACTTTTATTTTCACTAGTGTTATGCTTATCTCACTTGCATTAGGTTAATTATTGTTGATAAAGGGTTATGTTATACACTTTATTTGATTGTGCTTATGTGGCACATTTTGTTAGTTTTTAGATTTATGGAAAGTGAATCTTTTTGTATACCTTACATAGTTTCCTTTTGATATTCATTTGGATGTTCAGATTCCCTCTTTCCTGGAAGCCTTGAATAATTAATTATTGTTCTTTTTACATAATGTGTGAATCCCTATTTATATGCTAATATTGGCATTTTAGTGATCATAATCTCCATTTTTTATCTCTTGTGTAGTATGCTTCCAACCTCTTATGTAAAATAATATGGAAGACTCGATATGATGACATGGACCCAGCTTAGAGGAGGTGTCTCTTTGGATATAGACTTGGGATAGTTTGGACTTCCCTATGCCTAGTTGTTGAAGTTTTTTCTATCATGTAACCCCCTACTAGGAGATTATTTTATAAACTTGTAGATTGAATATAGTAATCATATATATTTTTGATCCTATGCTTTGGTCTTGTATACCATTCATTTGAGAAAAAAAATATTCACCTATTCCACCATACTTAATAGTGTGTTTGGATTAGCTAGGTTTATTCCTCAAAATAAGTATGGATTGGATCCCCTCTCCAGATCCACTCCTTGAAATCTATTTATGGAAACAATACTACTTTCATCAACTTCAATGCATTGTTCATTTCTACTTTAAATTTCTTAAATAATGTATTCCATAATATGTTATTTAGGCTTGTAGTGAAATAAGACAAGTAAAAGTCAGTTCATTTTAGAGAAAACATGTGATCACTTTGGAGGGACCAATGTAATATTTGATTAAGATGGTAACACACTCTTTGTCTAATCACTAGCTTAGTGAGAATAACATCATTTGATGAATAAGAAAAGACTACTTATATGAAGCAATTTGTGGAAAATAATTTGAATTACTTGTGAATTGAAACAAAATAAACCTTAATAATTGTTATATAACTGCTACACATGCATTGGATTTATATGTATCATGCTTTTCATACCAAGTAATGTGATGGTTCATGTGTCTAAGTCTATGATATTTATATATTTGTGCCAAGTTAAAAGAACTGCATTTTATAAACTATACAAAATTGGTCACAACTTCATCAAGAGGTGATGGAATTTAAGTTTACAAATAAATGCATTTGGTATGCTCAAAAGTAACACCATATGCCTTTCTTAGTATAATGTTGGCAATCTAGAAATAGTACTTTGGTTGTTGTGTTCTAAATGTTATTACATACTATTTGTGACACACATACCATATTACACATGTGCTTCATAGGGAAACAATGTAGAACCATAGATATACTTACCATTCAGCTGGATCAAGTAACTAATGCTTCAGAGTTATGGCTATGCAAAATCCCCTTAACAATAATAACAATTTTTATTATTTTTATTACTTTAACACCATGTAAATATAAAAAATTTAGCATACATTTTTACCAACTATTTCTTCACGTACCACCTATCTTTTTGCCACTTTAATGTCTATTTTATTACTTTTCACCAGTCAAATTGCTCATCCCTTTGCATATAAATTTGGTGTTGGACCAAAAAGTTTTTCCTGGAGATCTCTTACCTAGGGAAAATCATGGTATACTAGTCCTCACATGAATATCATTAGTTGTCATTATGTTTGAAAAGAATAACTATTGATTTTCATCCTCTAGACCCTCTCTCCTACTAGGATTAACCTCACAATGCAATTTCGATTTATCTAGATTTATACAACTTAGCCTGTCATATTCTAATTTTTTGGATACACTACTAGTTGGATCATCACACCAATTTAACTTTGTAAGTATAAAATATTGAGTTTCAAATATTCCAATAAGATATTATGAGAAATTGATTATGTGGCCAAGATAATTTTCACTCTCCTATTCATGGGAACTTATGAATTTCCAAAGCCATGACCCTGTCACTCTACTATAATCTTTTTTATGTCAATACTTAGCCTCCATCACATATATGTAGTGAGTATTATGTCTTGCACAAACATCCCAAACCACCTTAGAGAGAAGATCTTCATTCTAACCTTTGGAAGGTTTAATGTTAAGACCTCCCTCTTTCTTTACAGCTAACATTTTCTTCCATGCGGTCATATTCATCTTCCTATTGTCTCCATTGCCCACTAGATGGAGATTCAAATGATTTGATCCATACCATCACAAATCGGCATGGGGAGATGGGTTGTTTGCACGAGGTAGGAAGCTAGTGAGTTGAGAATAGAACAAGACATGGTTACCCTCCAAAAAAGGAAAGTGTGTGATTAACCTATAAAGTTACCTTTTTTAGTAACATTCAAAATATCTTGATATAGAGCTTTATTTGCTTGTTTGTGAATAATCAAAACACTAAGATGTATAACCTGGTATTCAATCTGCACAATGACCATTTACCAACTAATTATTCTCCCGGTGGTTCTATCAATATTCTTATAGAAGAAAATATAAAAATTCTCCTTCAATAAGGATTACTTAGATGCTAATTGAAGATCTAAAAATATTTCATCATTGTTTGAACATAGGAAATAGAAGCTTCATCAAATACAATAGTATCATCTGTCAAGAAGATGTGGGTAAAGGGAGGTCCTCACCTCGATATAAGTGAAGTTTTCCACTTCCCTTAAGCTTTATCTTATGCCATAACCTGGTTGAGTCCTTCAAGATACTTGATGAATACATAAGATGAGAGGATCCCCTTGTTGGACCCCTCGGAAAGCTTTGCAAGGTGGAAAAGTCTCTCCTTTCCAAGAAATGGTGATCTCCCCTAATGTGATGATATTCATAATAAGATTTGTGAGGTCATTGGGGATATATATTCTCCATAAAGTGGCATATATGTAATCCACTCCATAGAATCATAAGCTTTTGCCAAATCCACTTAATTGTCGTGCATTCTTGGTTCTCATTGTGTGAACCACTTCTTGCACGAGGATGATAATGTTTGCAATCCTCCTACTAGCAATTACACTACTTTGAAAGGGGGAATTCACACATTGAGGAAGTTCTTGATCCGCTCGACAAAATTTTTTAATAGTAACATGAGACTCATGTTATTGAGAGTAATAGGACCAAGTCAACTACAATTCTCAGAGATGGTAATTTTTGGGACTAGGATCATAGTGGAATTTTCTTGTGTTGGAATCAGCTGTCAGACAAATAATTGAGTAATGGTCAGACATAAGGATTGCTTGAATTTCTCCCATTCTTGTAGAGATATTTTTCTTCGACATTGTCTAGCCAAGTGCCTTGTTAGCATTGATCTTGAGTAGCATAATATGTATTTCCTCCTTGGTGGGAAGTTTTGTGAGGTTAACCATATGGGGATGTGGTAGAGAAGGAAGGATTTTAATTATTGGGCAGCCTGAGTAGTGTAAATTCCTCCTGAATTTCTCATTACAAGATCAAGAATTTGAGAAATATCAAGGTTCGTTAGGGATCCTTTCTCCTCAATCAATTGCCAGTGTTATCCTTCTATTTTGAGGTCACATTCATTCTCCTCTATTATTTGACCACATCCTAAAAATTATTTTGTCTTAGATACTCCCAATCTAATCTATTAATATAATATAGTTGGTAGTCATTAAGCTTGCTTCCTTTTCAACGCATCAAGGTAACTCATCTGGAGCTTGGCAAGCTCATCATCTAGCTCCCTTGAATAAACGCTACTGAGTTCTTCTTTATTCCTTACAATGATCTTCAAAATCCATTCTCTCTTTTTTATCTCTTCCTTTTTATCATCCCTATCCCAATGTATAGTCTTCATCATGAAATTTTTGATTCCTTAGGTGAAATTTGTCTCTCCATTCCAATATTGGGTGAAGAAAATACGCAAAGAGGGAAGTTGATTCTAGGAAACACTAATTTTCAGGTGAAATGATCTTGGATTATCACGCACCTTAGTCTAGACCAAAACAAGGGTATCGTTATAAGAGACCTTGGGTAACATTTTGACATGGGTCAGAGGAAGGGAATCTCAACAAGATTGGTTTGCAACCAATATGTTGAGTCACTCTTGAATCGTGCCTAGCTTGAAAGTAATCATGGGTTTGAGCTCCTATGTCTTCAAGACCAATTTGCATAATAACTTTAGAGAACTCCTGCAACTACTTATATTGAGAGTATCGCTTCCCATTTTCTCACAGTCTATGTGATAGCATTAAATTCACCTAGGACCATCCACATCAGGGATTGTGGTAGTTGAGATTTTCCTCAAATGATTCCAAATGATGCACCTATTCCCTTGTTTAGTTCTAGCATATATTAAAGTGACAAGAAATCTTTTGGTTTATCATGAAGTAAACAAATTGTTTGTTTAGAGATAGAACATCCACACCTCCAACCTAATTCTTCTATAGCACCCAAGTGCCACCTGAAAATCCATTCACTTATACATGATGGAATGCATCAAATCCCAAGTGCCTAATGATAGAATCAACAATGGAGCCATTGGTTCATTACTAAATGATTCCTAGAATATATATCTTATAGTTATGGGTATAGTCCCTTATTATGTTTGGGACATTGTTGAACAAATTCCTTGCACATTATAAAAATTCACATATTATTACACACCAGGGGATTGGATTGGTAGGATTTTCTTCCCTTCAACTGTCGAGGATTGGGTCTGGTCTTGGTTCCTCCTACCTCTCTTTCTAGATCATGTATATTGTATATCATTCACAGAATCTTCCTATTATGTAGGTGTACATCGATGCTTCCTCCTGTGGGTACCTAACAAGACATAGAACCCTATGAGACCTAGTTGGATCCAAAGTAGAATCTCATTGGTGGATCAATTGTTGCATGTTCCCCAACTATGACACTGTGTCATCATTAATAATATCCGTTACCTCATGTTGATTTTCCTTTGTTGTCGCTTTGTTCCCTTCTTTGCAATTTTTTCTAGTATGATTTTGCATGTTTCAGATCTCTTTCATCAGTTTCCTTGTTGAGTTAGCCATATTTTTTTGGTTGGTATTTCTTTTGTTCTCTATATGTTACCTATAGTCTATGATTGTGACCTGATCAGTGACATGGCAAGGGTCCACTGATCCACCCTCATCCTCCTCTTCTATTTTTGGGTTACTAAAATTATTGGTAGTTTCCTCAATTCTATTTCCTATGGATTGTTGTTGTTTTCTCTATCACCTTTTTCAAGGGTCTTGCAAACATCACAATAGATAAATCACCCAATGGCACATGGTTCTACTTGTTGTGTGTTGCATTGTCTCTATGTACCCATTGTGCATCTATATTCACCTTGCAATTAATATCAGTGTGGTCTAGCACATACAATGCACATAGATATATGAGTGGTTCTCATACAAGAGGTTGTAACTTTCACATTGGATACAATAGGATTGGACGAGTCTTGATTGATTTCTATCCTCTTGAATTTCCCCTGTCACTTAAGTTTAATATTTGTGTCCACCATAATCATGTCGATGTAATCTCCGATTTCCTCATAGAACATCTGTTGATATAGGAATATGGAAAACATAGGAATGCATAATGAGGCTACAACAAATCTAGGATCCCATGGTTGAACACTCAGATAAGACCCCCATCACAGGCCATGGGCTGCCTCTTAAGGCATTGAGGTAGTTGTCCTTGCAAAGACTTTGTACCAGGAAATAGTGATTCTCTAGATCTATCAGGAAGAAGTTCCTGTTAGGGTTCCAAATCACTTTGATGTGCTTATATATCGTCATGGACCCAATCTCACATCCTAAGAACTTCACAATCACATTATAAAAGCAGAGTTTCATTAGTTCAACATGTTTGCCTTCCTTGATTTCAAAGCTCAGAGTTTTCTCTATCTCTCTTACCTCTATATCTTCCTTTATTAGACTGACATTAAGTACTTCAAATACCACAATTTGTTCCATTTCATCACTTCCTACCCCAAATGTGATATATGTGTATGATATTAGCCACTAGGGATTCGGGGCCACTAGTATGCCTTGCAGATTGTTCTAAGTGAGGGATGGGAAGGTTTCCTCATTGGCTGATAGACCATTCACACCGATCATTGTTTCTTGTCGACTCTAATGCAAATTGTTCTATTTCTTCTCCTCAAATCAGAGAAATCCAAAGTGACTCCTAAACCATATAGAACTTTCATCTATGATATCAGGATACCTTGCACTATCAACTGTCCCTGGACATTAAACTCAACATTAGGGTTGTATGAGACTATTCTCCGCATGAAGACAACGTCCATGTTGCCATTTTGTAAGTTGTTCTCTTTCTTTCTATTATCTGATGAGTGGATGCCCCCTCCACACCACCCCAACCCCCGTTACTCTCACATCTGCTACCTCCACCTAACCCTAGTGCCATACATCACAATGTTTTTATTTCACTTTATATATACAAAGTATTTTAATAATTATACATTTTATTTGTTTAAAATATTTAGTGTTTATTGTTTAACACAATGTACTCGAATTAATTTTAGTATAATCTTTGAGTACCATTCTAGTGAATTCTCATTTTTTCCACAGAATGTTACTTTTTCATTAAGATAAAAAAATTGATACAAAAACTACATTTTTTTCACATAGTGAGGAGCGATTAGTTTTCATATGTGTATATGTTTTTTACTCTAAAAATCTTAGCAATAACATTTTTCATATGTATATTGTTTACCATAGTGCAATTATTATGTATAATATAGTTTTGTACCGTCTATGCACAATAAATTATATCAACATCTCTAACATCCTTTATTGTGAATATTTTATATTTTTCATTTATGTGGAAAGAAGTATATTATCATAAAGGAAATGTTGTTATTTAGTATGGAACTCATTTTTCACTCTTTTGAAGAGGAAAATCAATAATTGTGTTTTATAGGTAAGTATGTAACTCCCAGAAAGTCATGAAAACTTGAGTTCCCTACTTATGTTAAACCTATCAATAAAAACTATATAAAGAACACAAATTCATAAGTTTTCTAGGCTAGTTAGGACTAACTAATCACATGTATTTGTAAAAAGATATATTAATTGATACATTTACAAAGTTTCCTATTAAAGTAGCCAATGAGAAAAATTATAACAATAAACTATTGGAAGTATGTTGGTGGTTAGTTTTAGAACCATAACCTTGATAAACTTTGTAACAAATTAGGTTTTGAACATAATTCCTTTTCAGCTATATGTTCAAAACAAATGAACTATAAGAAAAGAAGAATAAGTCCTTGCAAGAGATGGCTATTACCATTCTTCTAAAACATGATACCCAAGAATCCTTTCGAGATCCACATGTAATATCATGGACATTAAAGATGACAACTACATGTTTTAAACCAATTATTAAGAAATAGTTTTCTTAGGATGCTCCTTAAAAAATATATGATAGGCTTCAAAATGTTTCTTCTACAAGATTTGATACGCAATCCATAAAAAGTATATTAGAAGCCCACAAAATACAATACTTCTTAAAGGTCCCTCTAGTTGAGGATCTCATACAATTTCTAGACTCCATGGATGTTGTTAACCAATAGAAACAAGTAGTTGAGAACCATGTCCTAGTTGAATAACCACACATAAATAAATCCTTTCTAGTTATCAATAATGATAGAGTCAAATTGTGTTAATAATCCAATAAACAAGACGATATTGTTGTTGTATCAAATATATGACTAAGAATATTAGTGATATTACTGACAATGACTATTGGGTCATAGACATTTAGGATTAACTTAATATTTAATTATGAATAAGTTTGGGAGTCAGATTTTCAACTAGAATACAAGACAATAATAGACACTGAATATGGGGACTTAGTTTTTAAATATGAAAATAAAACAATTACTCACACCATCATGTCTTAATGAAAGATCCCATTGTAGTGTTAATATTATCAAAAAAAAAATGGGTTATTTTGCCCATGGTTATAATAAAACAAGAAGGTACCTATTTTATGAGTCTTACACTATGATAGATAGAATTTAGTAACATTAATGTATTTTTGGAATTGTATATTTTTTTTGATATAGAACCCTAAAAAATGGTTATCACGAGTGTGTAATTCATATCTACTAAAATAATAAGTTTTTGAATTTGATCTTCTTTGATTCCAAGGCACAAAACATATTAACATGTTTATAAACTAAAATTTTCTTATTATGGTTATGTAAGAAGCTTCCATGACATGGTATGAGCATATAAAATTATCTCTCCTTGATAATGGACTTAGGATTGTAAAAGCAAATTTTCCCAACTTTTAAGAGAATACTTAATTGTTTTATCAATGTATAGAATTATGAAGATGACACTTTCTATGCCACCAATTATGAGTAATTATATGAGGAATTTTACAATATAATGAAAAGTATATTACAAATGACAGTAATGGAAGAAATCCCATTCTTCCTCGATATCAAAATTAAACATTTTGTGTTGAAGATTTTAGTAATCAAGAGAAATATATATTAAAATCATAAAAAAGACAACTATGGGAAGTTGCAAGCCTTGTAAAATAATTATACCTTCGTAGAAGTCAATAAATATAAGGAAGGAAAACTCATAGAAAATCATCATATAGAGTTATGATTCATAGTTACTTTATTTCACATCCTCTAGACTTCACGTATCTTACATAGTAGGGTTATGTTTGTAGGAACTCTCACAAGCAGAATGTACAAAGGAATACAAACAATTCTTGAGACTCCTTGGAGTAGGATCCATCTAATGCAACGATATTGGTTTAGGGTTTACAGATTTATGCCTTATCATAGAAGAAGTTCCAACGATTAAAGTTGTAATTATTGGTATAGATATGGATCCTAAAATCTATGTCTCCTTCTAATCTATGTGGAAAATCACGGTAATTTGTTGGTGATTATCAGTGGTGGATCATCATATTTTGTCAGTTATTGGCACAAATCCCAAGGTCACTAGTTGGATATGTTGGCCCCAGATCTGATCTCAAAGTAGCCTCTGTAGGATTACACCATTTTGTGGTGAACGTGTGTGGCAGATTGCACCATCTACGCCATATATCTCTCCTTAATTTGCATGAATGGTGATTTGTTCCATTCTTCCATGAACTCTTATGGTAGAATGCGTCATTAGACCATCTCCCCGGTTTGAATTCCATCGATGAAGATCTTCATTTGGAATGAATTTGTTGTGAGAACTCATATACAATTTATCTAGGTGAGAACTCAAAGATGGCATAGAGTTTCTAGTCTCTTCCTCTCCTTTTTGTCTCTCTAAGTTTCTCGTTCGGTTTCTTGAACCTTGGGGGAACAATGAGAAGATTTGATTGCATGTAATGACTACCTCCTTTCCTATCATATATATACAGAGGATTGAAGATGTTAGGGTTTCCAAAAACGTATTTGGACATACTATGCACTCCCTCACAGAACAAAGGAATCTAGCGTCCCACAAAATACACCATTCCATGAGTCATGCTATAAGAGAAATTTCCTCTTTCTTGTGGGAGGGGTCCTGAACTTATGAAAACTTATTTCTTAAGTAAGGATCGATATTTTATTTAAGTTCTCAAAACTTTACTCCAGGTCCCTAGATCAATTGACACAATTTAATAAGGTGCAATTCAACCTTTCTTCAAGCTATCTCTATGCATGTGACCCTACAGGCATCTTACTATCGATCCATAAGTAATGAGTGGTGTCTTGACACACATCATTATAGTCCAAGTAGTAGGATTAGTCAGACAAGACTAAGCCATCAACTACTAGTGCTGCCATGTAGTATAATCCTTTTGTCACATATATACAGACTCAACTAGAGGCACAGACAAATCATCCTTGTAAGGGTCAATCAAGGTTCCAATATCTCCAAGTAGATTAGCAAGATGCATATGTTTCCGGTATGATTTATGGTCTCACATGATCACGACCATGCATTGATCTTGTCTCACATATAAAGAGGCCCTGGATATCACGTCCATTATACAGGGGGGACAAATTCCATCTACATCACTCCAAATGTATAACATGATTCTCATCACACCCAATCATATCCTTTATGACAACCTTCTTTAAGATCATGTTGGGAAGTGTCAAAGCATCAAGATTGTCACATCACCATTGTAGTGACTTTAGCTCAAAGGACCACACCACCAATGTCTTATTTGAGATTTGATCATGACTATCATATAATAGTCCATGAATCACTATCAAGGAAGGTATGCCTATTAACTTATTATATAACAAGTACCTATATGTCTAACTTGGTGTACAATACATATGAAATGGTCATCAGTCACCATACATACTAATCCCACATGTATTATTGTTGTCCAATCCACAATAACAATTGACTAGGGACCTTTTAAGAATATTTTTTTTGAATCCATTAGGATCTCATGTTCAATTCATGAACTTGAAGTCCCATGGCTTTGAACCAATTATTCCAAGAAAATATATTATGTACATTAATATCATATCAATTAGATACACATCAATAAATTAGAAGTGTCTTATTATTTAAATCAAAAGTACATAATGTTGCCATATCCATCATCTAATGATTGGCTTCTAGGGCATATGCACCAAAAGCCTCCCACTTTCACTACATCCAATTACTCATGTATCTTATACTACATGATCTTACATGATCATCATGCTTCTACTATGATATTGCCTTTAATAATGGATCAACAATTTCTATCTCTGTCGGTACCCTACTAATCTTTACATCCCCTCTCTCAATGATCTCTTGTATGAGATGGAAGCTCTAAAGGATATGCATGAAAATATTTGATGCGGTGTTGGTTCCTTCGATTAAGTGATAGTTCGATTGTTGTCACGATATAGTTATAATATGTTAGCATTGTTGGAAACAACTCCAAGTTTGTCGATGAACTTCTTCATCCATAAAGATTTCTTTGTAGCATCTGATGCAACAATATATTCAACTTTTATTGTAGAGTCATCTATTGTCGCTTTCTTAGAACTCTTCTCATTAATAACACCACCATTAAGGAAAAACACATAACCAAATGGTGATCAGTAATCATCTTTATCGGTTTGGAAGTTTGCATCAGTGCAACCTCTTTTAACCAATGCTTTTAGGCTTTCCTACATTAAGAAAGCATCTTTAGTTCTTCTCAAGTACTTAAGGATGCTTTCCCTATTGTCTTATGACCTTCACATGGGTCTTCCTGATATATACTCATCATACTCAAGGCATATGAGACGTCTGGACGTGTACGTAACATTTCATACATGATCGATTTAGTTGTAGAGGAATATGGAATTTTAATCAGGAGGTCCCATTCTTCTAAATGTTTGGGAAAATTGGACTTAGAAATACTTCCCCTATGAGACATGGGTAAGTTCCCTTTCTTAGACTCTTTCATGTTATATTGTTTCAACACTTTGTCAATGTATGTATTTTGACTTAAGCCAAGAAGACTTCTATATCTATATCTAAAGATTTGTATAAATAGAATGTAGGTTGCTTCTCATATGTATTTCATTGGAAAAGTATTTCCCAACCACATCTTCACCTTTTGTAGAGTTGGAATATCATTTATCATGAGTATTATACAATCCACATAATATATGAGGAATACTATAATGATACCACTAACCTTTTTGTAGACACAAGGTTCTCCTTCATTCTTGATGAACCCAATTTATTTTATTGATTCATAAAAACAATGATTCTAGATTTTGCATGATTGCTTTATTCAATTGATTGACCTTTTCACCTTACATACCTTTCCAACATTCTTTGGAGATTCAAAACCCTCAAGTTGTATCATAAACACATCCTTAAGAAGATTCACATCTGCAAGCGTGGCTTTGACATCCATCTATAAGATCTCAGAGTCATGGTATGTTGTAATGGCTATCATGATCCCAATGGACATGATTGTGGCAACTAGTGAGAAAGTTTCATCATAGTCAACACCTTGAACTTGTTTAAGGCCTTTAGCCACTAGTCACCCTTTGTAGGTCTGGACATTTTCATACATGTCAATCCTCTTCTTCAAGACCCATTTGTACCCAATGGGTTTTACCCCTTTAGGTGGATCCACCAAGGTTCATACCTTGTTGGTATAAATGGAGTCCATTTTAGATCTCATGGCATCAAGCCATTTACTAGATTTGGGTCCCTCTATATATTCCTTATAGGTGGTTGGATCATCTTGATCTTGATCCATGACTAACACCTCACCATATTGAGTCACGAGAAATACCAATCTCTCTAGGTCATGGCAAGTCCTATTGGATTTGTGAGGTTTTGTATTTTTTGATGGGGCACTTGTACCAAAATATATTTTGGTGCCTCCTCATGTTCCTCTTTAGTTTCATTGTCATTTTGTGTATCTTGAACTTCTTTGAATTTTATTATCCTCCTAAAGTATTTCTAGATTTGAATTTCTTCTCATTGAAGGTACCATTTTTACCAAAAAACATATAATTTTGAGAAGGAATATAGAAAAAGTATCCTTTGGTTTTCTTAGGATAACCCACAAATAAACACTTGTTATATTTGGGTCCCAATTTCTTAGGAAATGAAATCTTCACATAAGATTCACAACCGAAATCTTTGTGAAAGAGATATGGGGACATTTCCCAGTCCATATCTCATATGGTTTCTGTGAAAACTATTTAAAAGGAAGGTCTTTAAGTGTAGATGCAATCATTTTCTAGAGAATGTTTGCAAAAAAAACTTGAAAGTCGTACTTGGCTCATCATGGACCACATCATGTCCACCAATATGCAACTCCTTCTCTCTACACTACTACAGAAATGACTTATAACGTCACTTTTAAAGGTGTCAGTTGTAATAATACACCGACACCTAAACAATACAGCGTCGGTTTATAAAATAAATCGACAACAATCTGTGAAGGGTGACCAGATACGGGTATCACTTTTATTCAGTGTCGGTTCCTTATTAAAAAATTGACGCCTAAAAGTAACCGCCAAATCCAAAATTTCCAGTGAAAAAAATTACCTCCAAAATTTAACATATGGCGTCGATTAGTAACTAATAAAATGACGACTAAAGGTTATTTGCGAGATAGAAAATGGCCACATTTTGGTCGTCGGTTTTACAATAGTGACTGACGCTTATGGGTTTTCCCACACTATCCGCGGGAAAATTTTTACACCCTTTGAGCGTCGGGTTTTCATATAAACTGACGAGTATGGTCATTAATTGAGATCATTTTTTTAATCGACATATTTAAATAGACGTCAGTTTTTTTATAGTTAAAACTGACGACTATCATTGAGAATAAGTGTCGGTTTTTTGTTGAACCGACACCTTTAGTTTTATGTGTCGGTTTTATTTAATAACCGACACCTAATGTTAACTTAATAGGACCCGTGTGAGACTCTCCCCCTGTCTCTCATCTCTATTTCATTGCCAAGAACATAGGGCTGGCGATTTGTGATTCTACCACCGCTTGTTCTACTCCTACCGTCGCCTACTGCCGCGTGCACCACTGCCGCTCCTACTACCGCCTCCACCTCCTACTGCTGTCGCCTTCTACCACCTATGCTTGATACCGCCGTCGTTCCTGCTCCTGCTACTGCCGCCGCTCCTACTCCTGCTCCTTCTACCACCACCGGTCCTGCACCTGCCCTGCTCCTACCTACCGCACGGCCGTGGTCTAGCCACCGCCGCATGATCAAGCCTCTGCCCCCTGCTCCTCACACCGTTGGAGCTCCAGCCTGAGGTCGCCGGAGGAGCTGCTGCACCGTCGGAGCTTAAGCCTGAGGTCACTGGAGCTAGCTTCTGCTTCCCCTACTAGGTAGGTTACATATCTTCATTTTATCTACTGGTTTGTATCTACTGATTTATATTACTTATCTATTGATTTGTATTTATTACATAATTTGATTTGATTATGTGCTTTGAACCCTTGAAACATGTGTGTTAAAGATACATTGATGTTGAATGTCAAAATTAACTCACACGTGGGTCTTCTAAATGATGTTACACGTGGGTCTTCTAATTAACACCAAAAGTGGATTAACACGACCTCAACATATATGTTAATGCTTAATGTGATGCAGTAAGACATTGAATCATAGGTAGTGATGGTGAAATTCATTTCGGCATGTGTTACTTTCATATGATAATTTAGTTCAACCCTTTTATTAATCACAACTTTAGAATAATCAATATTTAATAAAACCCTTTTATTAATCACAGAATAATCAATCAATCCAACTTTTGTCTTAAATATTAGTTAAATAATCACAACCTTAGAAACATATTAGTTTGTCCCCTAGTCAAATCACATCCAGACCTGCACAAAGATTAGACCAAGATTTTAAACCATCGCTCATCCACGAGTTTCGTCCACTACATATGTTATTATGAATAACCTTAATGTTGCTTTTGTTATAACAATATGGAAAAATGTTGCTTTTGTTATATATTGGGCATGCTACTTAATTTTCTATGGTATAGATACCACGAGTTTTGTTACAAATATATGTATATCAGGTTAAGGACATGTTTCTATTGTGACATGTTGAGTTTTTTTCTATGTTATACCCACCACGATTTGTGTTATAAAATAATACATTGATTAATTTAGGAAGCATTGATATGTTGTTATGGCTGTCCACAAGTGTTTTTATAAGAAAATTGTGTGTTGAATGAGGTTGTGAGCAAGGGACTGGTGTTATATTATGTTGGCCTAGAAACCCGTCCAAGATTTACTCATTAGGAGTAAATCTTGGATAGTCCCCAGTTTGGGACTGTTCTTGAACACCTAATATCACTTAGGATGTAAGTGTATAATGTGTATTTGGTTTTCAAGAAAATTCTAGTAGCATTTCCCCGTTTGTTCTCTAAGTACATATGTACTTGGAGAACAGCGGGGAAATGCTGCTGAAATTTTCTTGAAAACCCAATACACATTATACACTTACTAGTGAGATTAGGTGTTTAAGAATGGGATAGGTGGTACACATTTATTATATATAAGAATGACATCACATGTATAAACCCTAAAGTTTTAACCATAAACTCTAATCTGTTTACCCTAGACCCTAATCTTGTTGTAATATACACTTATTTTCTCTTTGATCATAGAATGGATATAGATCATGGATGTCCATTCACAATCGCTGCACCCCAGAGTTTATTTCTGGTCTTGATCAGTTTATTAGATTTTCCAAGGAACATAAGAAACAACCTGGAGATAGGTTCCACTGTCCATGTAGGCATTGCAGTAACAACTTGAAAGTCAGTACTGGTGACGAAATCAGAAGTCATGTCATGTGCAATGGGATTGTACAAGGCTATACAGAATGTCACTGGCATTGAGAGATTTCAAACCCGAAACCAGTGGATGTCGATAGCAGTGCTTGTGTGGAAGAAGAAATTGCCTTCGATGATGTAGATGTGAATGAATCAGTTCCAATAGACATCGTTGATGCGATGCTGGATAGTTGTGGGGTAGAGCACACCAAAACTGATCCACCTCCCATGTTTAGAAACATTGTGCATGATGCTGAGATACCGTTATACACGGGTTGTAAGTTTACGAAGCTTAGCGCTGTGTTGAGATTGTATAAACTGAAAGCTAACAATCGATGGAGCGACAAAAGCTTCACGTCATTGTTGTCTTTGTTGAAAGAAATTCTTCCTGAAGGGAACGAGCTACCGATCTCAACATACCGGTTAAAGAAATTGTTGTGCCCAATGGGAATGGAGGCCAAGAAGATACACGCATGTAAGAATGATTGTGTATTATTTCAAAAGGACTATGTGGATTTGAAAGATTGTCTGAAATGTGGTGCGTCAAGGTATAAATTGACGACTTTGGGGGAGTCCAAAACTGGTTCTCCCACTAAGGTGATGTGGTATCTACCTATAATACCATGGTTTCAACACTTATTTGCCAATCCTATAGATGTGAAGAATTTGAGGTGGCATGCAGATGTTAAGAAAAATAATGATGGGATCCTATGACATGCGTCTGATTGCCCACAGTGGACGAAGATTGATTTATTGTACCCTAAATTCGGTGAAGAGGACATGAATCTAAGACTTGGGCTTTGTACCGATGGGATGAATCCGTACGGGACATTGAGCAGCCAACATAGCACTTGGCCAGTTATGCTTGTTATATACAATCTTCCTCGCTAGTTGTGTATGAAAAATAAGTATTTTATGCTGTCGTCTTTGATATCGGGCCCTAAACAACCTGGAAATGATATCGACGTTCATCTTGAACCTATGATTGATGACTTGAAGAAGCTCTGGGGTGAAGTTATGATGACCTATGATGCTTCACGAAGAGAGACATTTTGTTTGCACGCTATGTTGTTTTGCACTGTGAATGCCTTTCCAGCATATGGGAATTTGTCTGGATATAGTGTCAAAGGATCTAAAGCGTGTCCTATATGTGAAGAGAAAACTGATTCAATACGACTAAAACACGGTGGCAAGACTATATATCTTGCTCATTGAAGGTTTCTTCCAAAATTTCATCTGTATCATAGGTTGCGCAAAGCATTCAATGGACGGAATGAGGAACGTAGTGCACCTAAACCTATATCAGGGGAGGATGTTTATGAAAGAGTGAAATACATCGCCAATGAATTTGGTAAGAGATCACAATGTACGATGGCCACAAGGAGTGACAAGTCTTTATTCAAGAAGAAGTCGATATTTTGGGATCTTCCTTATTGGAGTTCTTTGAGAGTTAGGCATTGTATCGATGTCATGCACGTTGAGAAAAATGTATGTGATAGCATCATCGATACTCTATTGAATATACCAGGTAAGACTAAAGATGGGATAAAATCCCGAATGGACCTACGTGAAATGGGAATAAGGACAGAATTAACAGAAGTAGTTAGTAGCAATCGGAGAACATACTTACCTCCCACTTGTTACACGTTGTCTAGAAAGGAGAAGAAAGCATTTTGTGAATGCTTGGTAAATGTTAAGTTGCCACGGGGTTACTCATCCAACATCCGTACA
Source organism: Alisma plantago-aquatica (assembly GCA_963693085.1). Lineage (NCBI taxonomy): Eukaryota > Viridiplantae > Streptophyta > Magnoliopsida > Alismatales > Alismataceae > Alisma > Alisma plantago-aquatica. The sequence goes on from OY856409.1 coordinate 676,861,918, forward strand.
TTGGTATCAATGTAAGATCTGAAGTTGATAGGTCTTAAATCTCATGATTGTCACACTCTAATGCAACAAATATTTCATGTGGCAATTAGATCTATATTGCCGAAGCATGTAAGGTTTACAATCACCAGACTTTGTTTCTTTTTCAACAGTCTGTGCAGCAAAGTTATTGACTCTGATACTCTCGATAATTTGCAAAGAGAAGTGGTTGTTACCCTATGTTAGCTTGAGATGTATTTTCCTCTGTCATTCTTTGATATCATGGTACATCTTATTGTCCACTTGACTAGGGAAGTGAAAATGTTGGGACCAGTTTTCTTGCATTGGATGTATCCCTTTGAACGATACATGAGTGTTTTTAAAGGTGATGTTCGAAACCGTTATCGGCCTGAAGGGAGTATTATTGAGGGTTATGTGGCGAGAGAGGTTATGGATTTTTGCAATGACATTCTGAGTGGTAATGACGCTCCCGTGAATGACAAGAATATTGAGGAGCATTTTGGCAAAGGAGTTTTGGGATCACGGGTGAAAGTAATCAGCCGTGAGCAGTTGGAGCAAGGTCACTTGTATATTTTACACAACATGGATGAGGTGAGTGTTTATATCGAGGAACATACCAATTTCATCAAGAGACAATATCCTTGAGCCAATACAATGTGGCTTGCTAGAGAGCATAACAAGACATTTATTAAGTGGTTTGAAGATAAAGTCTTACATCAACTATCTCAAACACCAGATAATCTTACTGAAACCATCAAATGCCTCGCCTTTAAACGAAAATTGAATGTTATGTCTTATGAAGGGTTTGACATAAATGGTTTCTCATATTACACAAAGCGTCAAGATGATAAGAGTGTCGTCCAAAACAGCGGGGTCACCCTTCAAGCGTCTTCATTGTTTTTTGCAAGTGCAAAGGATAAAAGTCTATGTGAAGCTAAAATGTCATATTACGGTGTCATTGAAGACATATGGGAGTTTGACTGTGTAGATTTCAGAATTCTGCTCTTTAAATGTAATTGGGTTGACAACAACAAAGGAGTTATAGTGGATGAATTGGGTTTCACGTTAGTGAACTTTGAAAAGATTGGCAAGAAGGGTGAACCATTCATATTGGCATCACAGGAGAAACAAGTATTTTATATCGATGATCCTGCAAATGATAAATGGTCGGTTGTTCTTCATGGTAAAAGACAGTTCATTGAAGAACCTATAGATGAAGAAGAGTACTATGATAAGTATGATGACTCCATTCCATTCTCATTTGGGTTGCCAACACCACCAAACATTGAAGCTGGGGATCACAATGACTTGTATGTTCGCGGGGATCATAATGAAGGATTGTTAATTGATAAAAGATCACAATATTAGAGGCATGGATGTTTATATTTTTATTATGTTTTATTTTTCTGAATGTGAACTTTACAATGTGAATGTGGACTTTACAATGTGAATTACTTTACAATGTGAATGTGAACTTTACAATGTGAATGTGAACTTCACAATGTGAATGTGAACTTTACAATGTGAATGTGAACTTTACAATGTGAATTACGTTACAATGTGAATGTGTACTTTACAATGTGAACTTTACAATTAGTGTTACTTTACAATGTGAAATTTATAATTTGAATGTGAACTTTCAGATGGCTGAGCATTCCCATGATGATCGTGCTGATGATCACCGTGAGGGTGAGGACGTGCTTGCACCGCCTGCCAATGTAAGTTTTAAGAATATATCCCTGAGGTTTATATCTATATGTTCATTTATAATTATATTATGTAAGTGTGTTTTTTTATCAAATTTTAGGTTGGTGATGTACCCCTTGAAGAAATTACAGGACTTGATGAGCAGCAAAAGAAAATTGAGAAAGTGAGGGGCATCACAATGATGAACAAGTTAATACATCAAAGGGGAAATGGACCCAAATTGGCTGTGGATTTCGATCAGGCAGGAAATCCATATGGAGTGAACCGCAACTCATTTGTTTCATATCTTGGGGTTCTTACTCGTAGCCATTGCAATCCTATCCTAGAATCAAGGCATAAAGTTCCTAAGGGGAAGAAAGACCACATATGGAAGGAACTATGTGTGAGTTATTATTATTTGTAATTTTATTTGTGTAGATTACTAATTTTTAGGATACTAGTTAATAGCAATTCTATTTAATTTGCAGAGCATATTTGATCTAGATGAAAAGTTGCATCATAAATGTGTGATGTAACGTTATGGGAGGGTCCTAAGGAACTATAGGACCAATCTCACCTGAGATTACATGCACGATGCTGAGAATAGGTTCTTGATTGATTCCAATTCTAGACATTGATCAGTATTTCACTAACTCTACACTAATAATTTTTGTTTGTATTCTCTTTGAAAAATAAATATAGGAAGAAGGAAGCCACACATCAATGGAACTACTTGGACCCCAAAGAATGGGAGGAGTTTGTTACCCAAAGAAAAATAGATGAATTCAAGGTATTAAGTGCCACTCCCAATTTAATTAATATACATTTTTATGTATTCACCTATTCAAGATTAACCTTTAGTGTTACTAACCAAATTAATGTGCTAACTAACTAGGCTATCAACGATGCTCAACGAGCAAGGCGTGCACTGAATGTACACGACCACACAATGGGTCTAAGAGGATATGAAGGCGTTTGCCAAAGACTACAAGCTGAGTCTACTCAGCCTACTGCTACTCAGGAGACTACAAAGTCCTCTACTGTTGCTCTCGCACCTCTGCCTCATCATGTTATGTGGATAGCTGGGAGGCAAAACAATAAGGGAGAGATATCGAAGCCCGCAACCGCTGAGGAGGCTACAAAAATGGTAAAAATCAAACTCTTAGAGCAATTTATCGATATTGATTATTGTTATGTTTACTTACGATTTTTGTTGATGGTGATTAGCGGGAGCTACACGAGTAGAGGAAGGAAGGAAAGTTCATCCCTTAGGGCACAAGGGATGACTTTCACAAGTTGAGGTAACTTATTCTTATTTTAGAATGTTATTGCGAAAGGGAATTCAATAATCAGAAATTAGCATTTCTTTTATCCATGTATAGGTAGATTCCTTAATTGATAGGAGAGTCAAGGAAGTAGTTGATAAAAGACTCTAGGAAGCAATTAACAAGTGGCAGGCGTCTCAAACTGCCACTCAGACAGTACCTGTGGTGAACCTCTCTTCTCCTACTGCTCGTACTGCAGAGTTTGGGAGTAATCCTATAGACCCACAACCTAGCACATCCTCTGTAAGTATTTTTATGGCATATATAATAGCTAGTCTGTTCAAGATGATATGTTTGTGTATATATGCATATAACATTCTTTACGTAAATTTGTAGGGGCTGAAGCCATGCCGACTAAAAAGTGAAGGATATATCGTTGCAGAGGCATCGGCTTACCCACCCCTTAAAGGGTGCATGTTTCATGGGAGTCCAGTACCAGATGGCATGGTACGTGTGAGCCCGATACATATACTCACTGGCTGGATGAATCTTGCACTGCCTCATGCACACCCAGATGCTGAAACACTTGGTGAGGCAATAGGCGGAGTGATATTGTGGCTCGAAGCGGATGTCCTCTATACTGATATTGTATGATAAATTTTCATTACTTTAATTTGTTAGTGTGTATATATATATGAGTCAATTCATATGAAATTATATATACAGGTCAAAAAGACGAGACCCGCTACATCTCGGCCTCCACCTCCTCGACTATCAAGTTGGCTTCCAGGGGACCTACACACCTCGATAGGTCCTAATTGTAGGAGTGTGGAAGTATGGATCAGCAAACATAATCCAAATTGCCCTATAAATGTTACTATTCTGGAGAATGTTGCAGGTAAATCATACGATAACAATCTATTTATACAAGTTTAGCATACGTATTAATGCATACGTAATAGAAGTTCTGGATACATATTAATGCAGGTCAAACATTCGAAAACAACATATTTATACAAGATATTTTGGAGTTGTTTAGTTATGAATGGCTGAACACATCTATGATAGAGCTGTGGATATGGTGAGATTAATGAATACAGAAATCTGGTTTATACATCCATATACCTTGTTTTATATACGGAAATCTGGTTTCTTATATATTAATGTATACGTAATACATGTTTTGCAGCCACTTACACAAGACATGTGCAGATTTTGGGTTTTCCCATGTGGGATTTTTGGTTCCATCTTTGATTAGTCTTGTAGATACAGACTCGTATTCAGTTACTTCATATTGCTGTGATGCTTTTGAATATTTTGGTAAAAATAATAAGACGGTGATAATAACTCCATTCAATGTCGAGTAAGTTTACTTTACTTGTAATTTGGACTTAAGCAAATTACATTTTTATTGCGGATATTGAGTTATTAATTTTCTACTTTCTTACCTGTAGTGCTAAGCATTGGGAGTTATTAGTTATTGTCCCCAAGACATTCACCGTCTATTATCTAGATCCTGCGGGGAGTGAGTTGGATGTATTATATGGACATGCAATTAAAAGGTCATTATTCTCGTGAGAAATATTTTATGTTTTTATATCTGTTAACATCTGTTACTGCATTACTATTTAATTATGCAATTTAATGTGTTACATTAACATATATAGGGCTTTACAAGAGTACAAAAAAGCTGGAGGAAAGGTCCCCAGGAAAAAAATCTGACACTCATTTGAGAGAATGTGAAAGTAATTTCCTGACTCCAATGTATATATTATTTATGTGAACTGTGCTTATTTGTATTTTTGAATATTTTGTATGTTTCAATTTATAGTGTGCTACACAAGACAATGGCTGGGCATGTGCCTACTATGTGATGCGATTTATGGACCTAATCATCAAACATGCCGTATTAGAAATCGATAACATACAACAGGTACTATACATAGTCTCGTTAGATAATATGAAATATATGAATCTTAATATATATTATTATAATTATGTATATACGTCATTCTCTTTGTATGTCTTTAAAACTGAGGACTTCAACACAGGTGCAAAGCGTTTCAATGTACATGCTCCCTATATGAGAGATGAATTAGATGTTATAAGAGAAGATTGGGCAAAAGCCCTACAAAGAGTGGGAATTTTTCAATATGATTTTGCTGACAATGATGACAATGATGAATAAAGAATAACTTTATTCTCATAATTAATTTTGTGTGAATGTGAATGAAATTTTATGAATTGTCATATGTGTGTGAAAATCATCAATACATGAATGTTTCTACATGTGTCTGAATGTGAAAAGAGATGAAATAAATGGAACCGCAGGTTGCTACTGATTTCTACATGCATGTGATGAAAAAATAATATGAATTAAATGTTCTTATATATGAGTGTGAATCACATATATATAACATTGTCCATCATGTTAATTTTGCAGGTTTGTGGCCTGTTATTGGCCGATATCAATGGATGTTGTAAAACCTACAGTTCAAAACTGAACTATAGGTTTCTCATCCTGCGACCAGCCACAACAGGTCTGCAGACTGACAGAAAAAAAATCAAAACATAGGCGTCGGTTATTTGTATAAAACCGATGACATACAGTTACAGTGTCGGTTGCCCTACTAGTAATCGACGTCTATTTCCATAATGAGGCCAGACACCACGACCGTGCTGGCCAGCTCAGTCGTGGCAGCGGACCAGACATAAAATAGGCGTCGGTTTTGTGTATAAAACTGACGACATATGGTTATAGTGTCGGTTGCCCTACTAGTAACCGACGTCGATTTTCCTAATGAGGCCAGACACCACGGCCGTACTGGCCAGCACGGCCATGGCAGCGGGTGATATGGAGGCGGTTATCACTAATAAACTGACGCTGATAGTGCCCTAGATGGCGCCCTTTCTATGGTGCGAAGGTATATGGCGTTAGTTTCTAAGCTAATAACCGACGCCTATACCCCCCTACTGGCACGTTTTCGATGGTGCGTGAAGGGTTGTGGCGTCGGTTTGAGAACCGATGTGTAACAGTTGGGCTTTTAGCGGCGCCCACATAGGTGTCGCTTCAAAACCGACATTAAAGGCCTTAAATAACCGACACTAAAGGTTGATTATGTACTAGTGCTAAAACACCATTATGTTGTTTAGTTCTTGGTGAATACAATTTTGATACAATATTACACTCCTTGAGAAGGTCCTCAAACTCTTGACCTGATCAAAGTATCTTAATTTATTACCAAGTTAGGTCTCTACTTCATTCTTAAACACATTGAACATTTTAAAGAATTCTAATTTGCATTACATGAGATACACATATCCATATCTACTGAAATCGTCAACAATTGTAATGAAATATTGATACCATCCACTAGTTGTTGAACTAAAAGGACCATATACATCAATAAATATGAGTTCTAAGAGTTTAGTTTCCTTCTAATTTTTTCCAATAAAAGGCATATTTACCCTATTTCCAAACAAATATGATTCATATGTCTCGAGAAATTTAGAATGAAACAATTCTAAGTTTCAATCCTTGTAATTTTGAACATGTGCATATAGGAAAATAATTGAATAGTGTACTTACCAAACTGTTATGTTTTGAACAATCAAATTGTATTAGATATAGATTTATAACTTTCCCTCTTTTTGTTCACAATAATAATAATATCAATAGAAGTTATTTATTGTAAAATGTGTTATGATGTCTGAAAGAGTTTATTTTCTTATTTTTGTTGGAAAAAGTTTGTCATCGTTAATAGAATTGGTAATAAATCATTTATCTCTTTGATATTGTTCCAATATATAAATAAATTTGAATATCTTGACAACTTCATGCTATTATCTTGAATTACTATTTTTGATGTATTCTAACTAAAATATTGCATTTCCATTTATTAAGGAAACACACAAAAGTTGATAATATGGATTATTTTGAATTCCATTTAATTAAATCTAAAATATTGAAATTATGAGTTTATGGTCAACTATGAGTTTGTCTAACTAGGGGTTAGTAGAATTCATTATTCTGGTAATAAGGAACCTACTTAAGAGTTTCTTCGATAGATAAAAGTCCCAAAAGGGAGTATATGGACTACATGGTCAGGCTTATAGTTCAATTGAGATGGAAAATAGTTCATATGTATAGAACTATATATTTCCCACTTCTTGAACCATGAATTTCCAGTCATGAGATTGATTGTAAACATATTTAATTGTGGATGGTACAACTATTAGGAAGCATTTTATGTATCCAAACCAATCACATTATGAAAATGATCACACACTTTAGGATTTTACCCTTACTCCATTTTCCCATATGACAAATTTGATGTTGTAAATAATGTACTTTCCCTAATAGTATATCTTGTGCTTGTCCTTCAAACACTATAGTTGGAACAAAATATAACTCATCTTCTCAAATATCTTTAGATACATCTATTAGATTGATGATAGTCCTCCCTAGATTGAAATTTTGAACCAAAGACACATTTTCCTTATTAAAAGTAAGAAGCTTTTGAGTAGCAATATGCTCATCAATTATTCATGCAAAATATCAAAAACCTCACCAATAGACCCAAATTGGTTATCAATACCAATTTACTTGGGATCCAGTCAATCACAAGACCAACTCCAAACTAGAAAATTAGAAGATGGTTTTTTTAGGAAAATATGATTGTCTTACTCTCTTTGGTGCTACTCTTACCAGGATCTTTTATATATTCTTCATTTGAATTCCTTTTCTTTCTATAGTGGAGAAAAAATTAGTTTAATTTGAAGACATTTTCTCTCTGATGATTCACCTTAGGTCAAAACATTGCCACCTAGTCAATTGGGACACTAGTTGAAAATCAAGAAACCATGGTGGTTGGGGAAACATTAACATTAAAATCCATTCCCATTTCTTACTCAATAAAACTCATCACCTTATTATATGATATGAAGAAAACTTTATGGTCCAATCACGTCTTGATCAAGTATTATGACATATACAACATATTGGAACATATATCTTCCTTTAATGTTGCCCCTTCCTGAACATACTTATAAAATATACTCTACCATATCCATAGTAGTATTTCCTATCCTTTTGGTTCCCTACCTAATATCAATTTCTATTTTGACCCATTGACTAAACATAACACTATCTCCAACATTAAAACTTTTCCCATAACCACTTCTAAGTAAATATACCTTCATTTTTTAGAAGCATCATTTCCATTTATATATAAATAAAATTATTTATAAATGACAGCTCACTCATAATAAATTATCTCCGAGAAATATTCCTACATTTTATAAACAAGCAATACATATGTCCAATGTTCAAACTTTATAGAGGACATGGGGACCTTCATAGTCTATACATCTTACAACTTCTGTATTCAAAGTAAAATTTGTACTATGTTTCATATCCTTCATAACCTCTCATCCACATATTTCTTCTTGGAAACAACAGACTTATCTTTGGTTCTTGTTGGCATCCTAGAGGTAAGGCTAAAACTCAATGGTGTATCATGTTCTTAACAATTGTAAAGACACAATTCACATTTCTTTCACCTGTTTGTATTTTTCTAATGTTTGAGAATTATTCTTCACACCAGACTCTTCTCATCATATAAACATTTATGGATGAAATATATGGTTTTTTCGGTCCTTTTCATATACACTGCATTTTAAAGACAAATCATATATGTATACTTGTATTTTTTGGTGTGTTTGGTGTATATGAAACACAAACTTAATGTTAACTATATCACTAGTATGAATGAACTCTGCTCACAAATATCTTTCATGCAATATTCCCTGTCTTCTATACATTGTTGATGGTACCTCTGCCCATAAATACAAAGTTACTATCTGCTCCAAGGCATTTTCTATTGAGGAGGAAGAGCCAATCCACCAAAGGAGGCCATCTTGTTTGAGTGTTGTCGATATGTATGTCTGAAGAGCCCATTATATCATGATTGTTATGGCATATTACACAAAGGATTTGATTAATAATGATAAAGGAAAACTTCCAATTCATTGTATTTTACTCATTTATGAGATAATGAGGAAAGATAATGAATGTCTAGAAAATGAAAATTACTCAATGACATATGACTTCAAGTACGTGACTTGAACAATGAGATTATACTGATGTTAAGAGTATGTACATTCTTATTATGTCCCTAGTTGGTTATTACTATGGAAGGAAGATAGACAATAGTAATACTAGCGACTGGAGTGTGTGTTGGTTGATGACAGAATCTCATCAGTCATGATATGAGATATCAAACCAAGCACATAGATTCTTGTTTGAGAATAATGTATTAGACAGACCCACCTTGAGAGTGACACATGGAAATCACAAATGGTGGTCATAGTCATCTCTCATAGTGAAGGTGGTGATTGTGGTTCTTAGATTCGAAGTCACTATACTCATCACATGTCGTTCGGTATACTTTGACATCATCCAACATGACCCTGAATAAGGATTGTCGTAATGATGATGATTGGGTAGATGTTACACAGGGGGATTGACTGTGAGTGATGTAGATGGGATTTGTCCCCCCTAGAGTATGATATCTCGGCCATCTTATAAGTGATACTAAAAAATGCATGCACATGCACATGTGAATCAATATATGATATCGGGATCACATATATCTCAAACAGTCTACTCTAGGTTCAAGGAACATGTATTGAACATTGAGAGGATGACAATTCCATGCCTCAAATTAATTCTAGATATCAGAGACAAAGGAATTATACAATCATTGTAACACCTTACACAAATTGTAGGTTGAAGTTGTTTTCCAACTTTCCATTCATTTGGGTAGCACTGATGTGTGACTAGGCACCTCTCTTTGCTTGTGATGTCATAAACTAGTTATGGACATTCATTACTGATGTAATATGGGACCTATAGGGTCATACACATATGAATTCACCTAGAAGAGAGTTTATCCATGAATGATGTTTAAGTTGATTACTAAAGATGTTTAAGTATTCGATTAAACAACCAATTAACGGAATGGACTCGAAACCATCAATTTCAAGTGTTGGACTGATTGGTTAGGGTGTCAGGTTGATTGGGAATTCAATTGACTGAATTCTGCATGACTCGAGACACCAACTGATCGACTCATTGGGTGAAATGATCGGCTCAGGGTTGGTGAGACGACCGGTTCACCCAATGAACTGATCATTTTGATCATGCCAACAGAAGCTTCTTGTGATTTCCCAATTCATGAGAATAGTTGATCATTTCACTTGTTCAAATTTTTATAGGTCCAAGGAATTAATGTTGGACATTAATTGAAAACAAATTGTCAATTCAAATTGTGATTGTGAAACATTTGAAACAATCGACTCACTGAGTGAGCTGATCAACTCATGTTCCAGTAGATTAGTTCACCTATCTTAGGGCAATAAATTCATAGAAATTCTAGTCCCTTCCACAGCCCCACAGATTGGGAACCCTGACCCTAACCCCTCCTATAAATAGAGGGGTGTTGAGCGCTTCTCAGACATAACTCAATTTCCTCTGACAATTGTTGTCCTCTCTAGTTGTGGTAATCAATAGAGAGCCTGAGGAAGTCCTACCATCTAAAGGGAGGGATAACAAGGCAGAACAATTGTGGGAGACCAAGTTGGTGACTACTACACTGACAGGAGGGACAACTCCTTCTTGTCCATTCTAGTAGAATTATGGGAGTTCTAGGTGGTCTGTACGGAATTCCATAGAGGTGAGGTGGCCTTTTCCTATCGCTAGGAGGACAACATCAACTTTTAATTCATGGAGGATCTGCTACAAATGTTATTCGAGTGTGCTATCCATGGTGGAGACCAGGAGCTATTGTCGACGAGTCCCAATGCAACTAGGAGTGCACAACTACTGCAATGAGTTATTCTCATTGGACTTGCTCTAGGACTAGGTATGAACTTATTAAACCATGCTTCTAATTACATAGAAGTTGACACAATCTTGCTATTCTGGAGAATATGGGTAGATAAATTTTGTTTCCATTTCCTACTTTGTGCCCATATTTCCCTACAATGGTATCGGAGCCATGTAATAAGTTTTTTGATATGATCAATTTTTTGGTTTACATCATATATTTATTGCATATGATATGAATACTTAAATTGATTAATGTGTATATTCTACCAAAGACCACATATAATCCCAAACTAATATATATATATATATATGAAATTTACAAACGCTTCTCTAAAAGTTAGTTTTGATGGTGGATGTGTAACATGGTTACGACCAATAACCCTAATTATCTATGCATGGTGGTTGTGTGTTTATTTACTATTTTATCTCAGTTTTCATACCGAGCCTCTACCTTATTCTTCCCAATGTAAAAGTATTATTCTTTCCTATCTTTGATCCTCCCAAATGTAACTTAAGGTTTCTCATTATCATGTAATAAGTACAATAGTAAATAGGATAGTTTCTTTTCTTACAACTATGAAAAGGACAATCTGCGTCGGGTGCGTCGACCGTTTCACGTGACGAGCTCACCGACTGGAGGATTGAGAAGACAGACCATACGAGGAGCGAGCCGACTGGTTGGTGGACCCAACTGACTATCTAGATGTGTCCAAACATAGGTTGGATAGGAGGCAAAGAGATCATTTTAGTCGACCAACCAATCATCCATGAGGCAAACCAACTGATTCAAGGGTTAAACCAATCATCCCGGATTGGCAAGCATAGATCTTCATCAACAACATGATTCTACATGAGATGTAGACCCTAGATTGTAGTATTTCCTTGTTGCTCCAAGGAATTACAATAGACTGGCTATAACCATCAACTTTTGTTTTAAATTGCATGTTTAGGTTGTGGGATATAGCATGTATTTGATATGTACTATATATATGTGGTCATTGGATAAAGTATATGTATTTATATATATACAAACTCCCTCAAATGAAATATTCAGTCTTAGATGCTTTCCATTAATGAAACACATGAATATCTTGATCGACTAAGCATGGGCACCCCAAGGGTGGTTCATTGTCTATCTCTTAGAAGTGTGATGGTAATAATGTGGCCCTTCCAAGAAGGGTGCATTATTATCATGTCAGCTTTTGGGTTAGGCTTAACGGAGTGACCTTAATGAGATTAAGCACCATATGCATACATATGACTATGGTAAAGAGTTCAACATATCATCTATCCAAAAATTGCATAAGATGCAATTAACAAAGATTGTCTACCTTAATGATTCACTCTGGACGCTGGCGTTGGCTGTGTAATAGTTGAATTATTTTGGATCTTTGCTCACTAGAAAGTTGTATGTTATAATCTTTCAAATTAATATGTGAGGGATATCAATTTTAATTAAATAGTGAGAGCGATAGTTAATTAAAGACCTAATAAACATCATCAAAATTTAATCAAATCTAATCAATAAAAAGTGAATTTTGACAAAATTGTAAACATATTTTGTAAAATCAAATGGCAAAATATAACAACAACTTTTCTCTATGATCAGTCCTTGAGAAGGACAAGTTAAATGGGAATAACTTCCATCACTGGTTCAGGATATTGATAATTATTCTCACACAGGAGTGCAAGCTCTATGTCCTAGAGACACCAAACCCAGATGAACCCCTTCCCACTGCACCTAAGGCTGACAAGGATGCTTACGAGAAGCATATTGAATATGTCATTTATGTCAAATGTCTAATGCTATGTTCCATGAACTATGAGTTGCAAAGGTAGTATGAGAACATGAATGTTATTGAGATGGTTACACATCTTAAGAATATGTTCCAAGATCAGGAAAGATAGGAGAAATATGATATCTCCAAGGCATTGTTCAAATGTAACATGGTAGAAGGAGATACAGTAGGTCCTCATGTACTCAAGCTCTTTGGGTATGTGGAGAACCTAGCTAGAATGGGATTCCCCTTGGGTTAAGAGTTGGCCACTGATGTAATTCTACAGTCTCTGCTAGAATCATATTGTCAGTTTGTCATGAACAACAACAACATGAATGACTTTGACAAGCCATTGATAGAGTTATTAGGCACGTTGAGAATAGCTGAGACACAAATGAATAAAAACAAGCCCAAGCCTGTGATGATGATTAGAAAGAAAAAGGGGAAGTTTAAAGGCAAAGGCAAAGGCAAAGCTAAGAAGAGTTTTAAAGCTAGCCAGAAGCCCAAGTTTTTAGATCTCAAGGCAAAGGGAGGAGTAAAGAAGGGAGGAAAATGTCACCGCTAGACACTGGAAGAGGAATTGCCCCCTCTGGTTGGAGGAAATAAAGAATAAGAAGGAGTAGATAGAGATATCCACTTTAGGTATATACGTTATAAGATAATGATAAATTATCTCTTCATTGGTATGTGATTCCGGATGTAGATCTAAAATACGTTGATGTGCATGATCTGATAAGAAGTAAAGCCTTTATGAAAGGGAAAGAGTGGATTGTGTGGAGCAATAGTTGCTTCAACTTTTGACTACATTTAGAATTTTTCTTAGCCCATTAGGCATGTAATAGAGTTAGTGGAACTGCTATTTCATTGTTCTCAAATAGAAACATTTTACTTTGTGCATCTTGTATGAAAATGATTATAAATCCATAAAGAGTTGTTAATGCTTCTATTTTAAAGATGTGATCTTGTATGGCAATGCCCCATCATCTAGTGATCTTTATATGAAAGGATCTAAAGATGAATGTTAATAACGTAATCTTGGGCACATATTTAAGAAATGTAGATTTAGAATCCATATAGATGTTTATCTAGACTCTTTTGGTTATTGAACCAATAAGAGACATGCAAGTCTTAATTATGAGAAATATGGAAAAATATCCTTCACGAAATGTATTGGGAGGATAAACACTCTATTAGAACTTATACATGTTGATGCATGATGATCTTATAGAATAAAAGCTACATATAGTTGTTTGTACTTCATTATATTCACTGATGAGATCAGTTAATATAGGGTTTGTATCCGATGAAATGCAAACATGAATCTCTCGAAGCATTCAAGGAGATTACAAATGAATTATAACTTTGATAAAACTATAAGAAACTTTGATATGAACAAATGTTGTCATACTTTACAATCAAGAGTTTGAGGTCCTTCTAGAAAGATAGTGATAGTGTATCGCAAGTCAAATCCACCTAAAACATTATGAAACATATGTGAGAAGGAATCACATCATGACAAGTAATGAATGATTATCATTTAATCTAATATTCTAACTTCCTTTAGAAACATGCTTTACACTAAAATGATGTATCGTATAAATAGTTTATAAGACATCATATGAGCTATGAAATGGGAATGTCCTAATATGTCTTCAGGATTGAAACTTATATAAGTTAAGTAGTTTCTTGAAAAGGTTTATCCACAAACCATAATTGTTAAAAACTACCTTTAATACCAATCTGATAACAAAAGTGTTTTACTACTAAGATAAGTGAGTTCTAAAAGAATTATGGAGTAAAAGTAGAACTCAAAAGGTTTGACGTCAATAATAAGCTACAATGAGAACAAATGAGTATCACAAATTGTTGTGGAATCTCAAGTTCCTCACATAACACAAAACCACATAGTTCTAGTGGAGCACATATGATATTGAAAGATTGTGAATCCAACAACTCAGATAAGTTGGTCATATGATGATCAACCAACAAATCAACTACAAGCTATTAAGAACCAAAATATGAGAAGTGGCTAAAGTTCATTAAGGAATCCATGTACACTAACAAGGTATGACCTTGTCAGTACCACCTAAAGGGGTAAAGCCCATAGGGTGCACTTGGGATTTTATTGGTAAGACCAAAACCTAAAAGGATAGATTGGTTGTGAAGGTTTTCAAATCTGTTCAAATTGTTGAACATGAAGAAATTCATTTACCAATTGCCATGCTTTCTATTGCAGCTTGAATAGACTGTGAGATTTGGCATAACAAAGATCAAAACTACATTTCTTAAAAGTAATATAAGAGAGGACACGTATGTGACACAACCTAAAGATTTTATAACTCAAAAATGTAAATAAAGTCTATAATCTAAAATTATCAATTTAGAGATTTAAATAAGCATCTCAAAGATGAGATCTTTTGACTTGACAAGACAGTCAAAGAGTTTGACTAGAATCAAGATAAAAGATGAAATATGTGATTACAAATGATTTAGTGGGAGAATATATGAATATTCCACATGTAGATGGGGAATAGCATCTCAATACTATAAGTATTGAAATATGACATGTAAAACACCATCAATGATGAATGATTAGGTGAAACATCCTATGTGATATGGATTGAGATCTATAGAGATAGTTCTCAAAAGTTTCATAACCTAAAATGAGCACATAGAATAGCAAGGTGCTTAAAGAGTTCAGTATAAAGGATCTAATGAGAGAGAAATTGTCCATGATTCATGGGATTAAGTCTCTCAAGAACCCTATGTTCCAATCCTTATGAAGAAAACCATGAGTGAGATGCCATATGCACTAGCAATTGGATTTATCATGTCTGCTATATAATGTACTCATCCCATAGTCTTGTATGCATTGGACATGAAAAGATGATATTAGTTTCCAATGAGGTCAGTGGAACGCCAGTTGAATAAATCCAATAGTACTTGAGAAGCACTAAGGATGGGTTGTTAGATTATAACAACAAGGAAGAGTTGGGTGTAAGGGGTTACACCAAGGCAAAGCTTCCAAAATGACAAAAGTGATCGCAATATAAAATATGTTTTGAGAAAAGAGTTGTGAGTTGGAAGGGTTTTGAACTACAAGCCATTGTTTCAATTCTACAATTGAAGCTGAGTATCCTAGTGTTATGAACATAGGAGTGGATACTATATGGATCTAGATGTACATATGGATGGACTTCAAGATGTTACAACCATTGATGAAACAATAGAGATATTGTGACAATAATGGAGCTAATTGTTAGGCAAGGAATATTAGATAGCATATTACAATACTTTCATCTCATATGAGAGATCATGCAATGAAGAGATGAGAAAACATGCAATATACCAACTATAACAAAATGTTGCTAACCCTCTAGATTATCACTTGCACAGAAGAAACATGTTGGACATGTTAAGACCACTAAGAATATGATTTGTAGGTGATTGGCTCTAAGTGCATGTTACAACCCCAATTTTGGGTTTATTTGCTGAGAAATGTAATTTCTCATATTAAAGATAAATGAACAAATATTGATGTCTTTTGATTGAATGCATGAATTTTGTTTAAAATAGCCTTGTTGATTTACTTGTGGGCTTTATTGGCTATTGGGCCCAACAACAAGGAAAAGACAAAAGAAACTCCATTATTAATAAGAAATGGAGAAAAGAAAAATGTAGTAACCTCTAGAAGGCAAAAGAGTGAAATCCAAAGGTGGATTTCATGCCTCTTGGGTTCCTTGGGTCCCAAGGAATACAAATAAGCAAAGAAAATACAATAAGAAAGGAAAAGATCAATTAAGTATTTCTTTGTTAAGAAAGAAATTGAAAACAATGGTAAAATGTGGAAAATAAGTAAAAAGATGTATAATTGAGTTACCCTTGATGGATTTTCATATCCAAAGGATTCCTAATGATAAATGGAATGCTAACGAGGAAAATAAAAAGAAAGATAAAGAGAAATCCTCAAAAAGAGATATTTTAATAAGAAATAAACTAGATATGAGAAATAATGGATAAAAGATAAATAAAAGGCTAAGGAATATTCCCCAATATGGTAATTCGTGCCTTTAGGTTTTCTTGAGGTCCAAGGGACCCAAAATAACAAGATAATGGAAAAAAAGATTTATAATTAATTTTGAATAAATTAATGAATAACTTGGGAGAGAAGGAAGCCTTCTCATCCATTACAATTTATTTTCCAAATTTCATACAAAGCTAGATAATGCCAAGACAAACCTTCCCTTAAAATTTGAGTTAAAAAGGAGGAAGGGTTTGGGAGATACGAATTTAGCAAGTTATCCCCAAAATTAGGAATTAATCTGAATTTAGAAATATACTTTCCCCTTGTGTTTGATCGCGAGCGATGAGATCCGTTGGATCTTAATCCAACGATGGACGATCATCATCTAAGTTCTGTGCAGACTGGGACATTGCCAATGTCAGAGGGATTTTCCCTCTTGGATTCCTTGCGATCCAGAGTAGGTGCAAAGCTAGCATTGCTTCCTTTGGACTCAGGAGAGCAAACCGCAGAGTTTAGTCTCGACTTTGTCTAGGTTTGGTCGTCGTTTCGGAAATACCCAAACCTCGAGAGCCTGCTACCCACACTATATATAGGGGGACGATGATGGAGGGTATCATCATATCCTTTTTCTAGCCCAAATGTTGTGGAAGAGCACGAGCTTTGTCCTCATGCTTTCAATTTCCCCAGTCACCCTGACCTGATATCTCGACGCATCAGCACACCTCACCGGAGTTCAGCGAGTAGGATGGAGTTGCGGAGCATTTGCAGCAAGCAATTGGACCCCGGTTCGAGTTCGTGGGAGGAAGACACAGCTTCCTGACCTCCTAGCTCACTCGCCGGTGGACGGTATCTCTGAGTCAACCATTGGGTTGACCATCTACTCGCAAGAAGCAAAGCACGGAGGTTGAAGACGAACACTTGGCAATTTACCAAGATACCCCGACACCCCTTCAGTATAGGTAAGGGAAACTTGGTCCATTTGCATCTTTTAATCACTAGAACAGGTGCGCGTGACCCTAGATGTTGGATCCTGAGTGGACCAATGGGCCATCGATCTAACGATCCATATTTTTCTGAAATTAGCAACTAAAGCAATAAAAAGGTTTTCTTTGCTAAAATAATATCTTGAGCTAGAAAACTCGGATGAGAAAAGTTAATACATGTAAATTGATCAGAAAAATATGAGGAATGCATTAAAAATGGCTTGGAAGCATAAATCAGTACACTTTTGTAAAAGTGTTTTATTTTGAAGGAAAAAGTAATAATTTGTGGTTAGAAACCCTAATTGTTGATAAAGAATAGATCTAATCTTGCAAGTGAATAAATTTGAGCACTATTAACAGGTTTAATGATATAGATGGATATTAACTTATTTTGGAAAGGGAATTGCAAGAATTAGGGTTTTAAACCTAATAATGTAATTGGTACCCTTAGAAACCCTAAAGTGGGGAAAAAGGGAAGAAAAGATATAGTAATCTGAAAATTAGGGTTTTGTGGTTCAAATCTGATCTTAAGATCTTAATATGAAAGAAACTGAGATAATTAGGGTTTGATGGATATTTTGATAAAAATAAAGTAAAAATGGTAAAAAGGAAGTGAAACCCTTATTGCAAAGTAAACCCTAAAAAGAGGAAGAAACCCTAAAAAGGAATAGAAGCCATAAGTAGCAATATGGTTTGAATAGTTTTTGATAAAAAGGAATTGGATGTATATTTTAGGATTGAACTGTGTACTTGCTTGATTCTAGATTACTTGCTTGTTTGGACTATTCCTGCATCTGAGTCTGCTTGACAGGTATGTGGTTACGCCTATGAATATCCCAAATTAGTTTCCTGAGGATTTTTGAGTTCTTATCTATGCTTGAATTAAACTGTTGGATTGCATTAAATTCTTGAAAATTATAATGTGGATATGACTATCACCTAAGATATGTGCCTACTAGCTCAGATCCTAGTCCCCTATGTAACTTAATAGATTGACCTAGTACATGGCTACCGATGGGGGTAGGTCCATCAGGTCATTGAACGACTTAGTACATGGCTAACAATGGGGTAGGGCCATCAAGTCATCATGAGTCAGAGATTGGGCTACCTTTGGGTAGGGTCATGCGACTCCATAACCCTAGGTATTGGCTACCTATGTGGTAGGGACATGGGGGTAAGGATCTACCATATGAGAGAGGTAGTATCCATGCCCACTGCAGGGACAGCACAGAGATAAGGGATAGGAAAGGATTGAGTAGTATTGCTTAAAACGTAATCTTGGATGTTAAAGGATATTTGAATGACTACATTGTTAACATAGTTTCACGATTATTGTTTCCCCCACATACCAGCTTCTTGCTGACCGAAGTTTTGTTTGTCGGCGTTTTAGGTACAAATGAAAAGAATAAACAGTAAAGTGGCATATGTGGAATTAAATGAGAATTAACGTGCACAGAAGGATTAGTAGATTAGTATCTTCATGGATAGAAGTTTAGAAATCCCAGTTTTTAAAAGGTATGCAAAGTTTCATTTTATATAGTTTTCAGATTAGTTGGTAAAATTTATTAATTGTTATTGATTATTTGTCAAACCTTTGATTCGGGTTATTGGTTAACGGCTCTGACCTTCTGGTCTCCCTTAACTGGGGGTTACCAGGAAGCGGGGTCGTTACAATTGGTATTAGAGCATAGGTTCCTCATCTAATAATTAATAATTATTAAATTTTACAAATTCCATAGAACTGAGGGAGTTATTAGAGGATTGTCCGAAAGATTGAGGTGTCTAGAAAAGGATCACGTCTGGGGCTAGCAATATTTTCCTCCGCAACGCTAGTCGGAATACGAGGACTCCCGGATTGTGTGACTGCCTGGCCAATGTCTTAGGATATGACTCGAAATAAGATACCTTTAGGACTCTCTCATCTTGTTCATCCCTTCTCAACTCAAATTCTGTTAGGGACCTTAAGGATTAGGGTTTTCTCTCTTCTCCTCACCCTCTTGAGGTATGGGTAAGGTTAATAAGGTCTAAGGAATCCTCCACCAAATTAATGAAAAGCATGTAAATAAGATGTCATGGACATAAGCTTAAAAGAGTAAGCATAAACTAAAGAATAGATACATGCTTAGTTCGTATGACACGAGTTATCATTGCCCTCAGAAGAGACCTGAGGATAGACCTCCTTGTCAGGAGGATGAGTAGAGAGAGTTAGTCTTGGAGGTAGAGACCTCCATTAAAAGTAGAGACCTAGCACATCCTTTGAGGATGATGTTAACCCTAACCCTAAGTGAGGGTTAGAGAGAGAGATGACATGAAGAGTTAGATGTTGCGGTATACCAGGTGTTTGGATAGACATTCCTTGGATGCCATATGAGCCATGAGAAGTTGATGACCGAGTGCCTTTGGCAACCCAACCCTGGGAAGGGTCGTGCATGTATGAGCGAAGGATAGCTCCTTCATGGATGAGGTTAGAGAAGAACCTATAGAAACCTTATGGGCTGTTGCAAGTAGGACATAGCTTGCACCCAGAGTACATCAGTAGTACGAGCAGCAAGTTAAAACCGAGACCAGAAGGACGGGATGGATGTCTTATGAGATAAGCATAAGGGGCTATGGATAATCATGAGCAAACATAAGTTTGAACATAGGCTTCACCCGCGTAGAGGTATGCCTGTGAGCTTGATCCTTCATGGAGAGATGACCTCTAGTAGTATGGCTGGATGTGGAGTTAGCTTTACAGAGAAAAAGAAGGAACCAAGCAAGAAGGTTGGAAACCTAAAACCCCAAGATGTGAGGAATAATGGGGAGTCGAGAATGATGCGACCTAAGTGGATGATAGTGGTTGCCTCATGCATGATCCCTGGACGTTGATGATATCTTGGTTGCCTTTAGAGGAATAAAACCCTAGAGAGAGGATGATGCTTCTAGTACCTAAGGTATAAGTGATTACCTGCTGGATGAGATTTGAGTATCTATAGTTTCGAGCATGGTACTCCTCATGTGTAGAGGTAAAGGAAACCCCTTGAGTTAAGGGTATGTTTGATGAACCCCTCACAACTAAGTTGGTCTAAGGTTGAGGATGAGAACAAGTATGACCTAGCATGGTTTGGTAAGTGTCTTCTTGTGCCTTAGTAGCTTGCTAGGTCTAAGTGTGCTCATGTGGATGCATACCCTAAACATAAGGACGTTTGTGACCGTTGTTATCAAGGTGTAGTTTCCTCCCATCCTGGGAGAGGGACCTTTTTTTAGGGTGTATACCAATTTTGTTTTGAGGTAACCTAAAGAGGTTTCAGAGGATCTTGTGAAGCTAAGTGAAGAGTACATGGTATGAGAATGAACCTGCGGACCCATAGATAACCATCTCTACGTGCATGTGGATGTGTTACCATGGAGGTAACTGGTATGGGGCCTGACCAATGTAGGCAGGTTGCCATGACCCTATGAAAGGATGGAAGTCAGCCCATGAATGTAGAGAGAGAGATGATGAAGGCTTGGGTGAGGTTCTAAGCTGTACATGTACTATGATAGAATCATAAGTCTATTTGAGGGTCAGATAGGGATAAGACTGATGGAAGTAGGAGTTGCCTAATTTCCTAGTTGCACATGACCATAGGGTCGGGAGGTAACAACTATCATTGTCTAAGGGCCATGGATTAGGAGATTGAACTCATGGGACCCAAAAGGCAGATGAGTAGGGCACTCTCTGGATGCATAAGGGAAGAGGGATGACCCCAAAAGTGTGGGCACCCTATATAACTAGAGGAGATGACCAAGGAATGTGTGTAAACCCAAGTAGGTTCAAGACCAGTTTTCAATGGAAGTAATTATTGATATCATGATGTAGAGACATAAGTTGCACGTTTCAACTTAGATTTGAAGGTATACTAGCAAGGTGGGATGTACCATCCCTACTCTTGGAACAGGAAGAACTTTGTGTTTGGACGGCCGCCAAATGCTTATTTCCTCTTATTATGAGAGTGAGAGACAGGACAGTACGCATGCCATACACCAAGAATAAAGATAATGTGAGTTGGAACGTTTCTATAAGGTATGAGTATAGAGATGATAACATACCTTTGTGGAACGAATGATACATGGATGGTTTGCAAACAATAAAAGGTATAAGGTAGTCATCTTATAAGGATGTTTTTTTTATCATGAGCTATGTGAAATTTGCAAGTTATGCAAAGTCGAGTTTGATAATCAAGAGGATGAGCTCGGAGTGTTCTGATGAAGATAGACTCAGAGTTTGAGATGAGATGATAAGTGGAATACATGGAAGTGTATGTCTTCAAACATTACCTAATACCTAAGGATGTGAAGTGGTAATGAATGCTCTGGTTGAGAAATAGCTGTCTAGTTTAGCTAGAAGCTAGAAGAAGTTGAGGTTGCTAGGCTAATCTTAAGTTGAGAAAAATAGATAAGTTTGGCTAACACCCAGATGTATCAATAGCGGTTAATCAAGTAAATGATTATTTGGTTAGCCATCCTAGTCTCTGATGTAATGAAAGGATGGTTGTAGAACATCAGATGCACTTCTTTGGAAAGGAAAGGAAAGTGATGAAACCCTGATGAGAATGGTGTAGGGTTTCTGAGGTATCTAGCTTGAGGAATTATGGCATACATGATACAATAGTTTTAAGGTCACCATACACCGTGATACTACATAGATAGTAAGAGATAGTAGCACTTTGGATGCTTAAGATGAAGATGCATGTGGCTTGTGGCCATGCATGATAGTAGGTGAAGGACGAACACCAGTAACCCAATGCTTTGACATAGAGGATAAAGAGTCCCCTAAAGGGAGTGGGAGTTCACCATTATGGAAGTTGTGGTAAGTCTCCCCTTGGACAAGGAAGGTCAAGATGCAATATGGGTTATGGTAGATCGCCTTACCTAGATAACATGAGAAAGAAAGAATGATGTCAAGAGATAGATTTTGTTGAACTACATAAGAGAGAGAGATGGTTCAACTACACCATGATGCGAGTTCAAAAGTTCTTGAGTATGACCTAAAGGTTCACTTCCATGAGGTGGAAGTAGAAACATGCAGAACTCGATGTTAGTACCGCTTATCACCCCTAACTAATGGTTAGTATGATCCAGACTAGAGAGTTTGAGGTAAGAAAGTGAGCTTGTCCAGGGTGATACAAAGAGACAGTTCTTAAGATGTGATGTTAACCACCATAGCCTTTATCGGGATGCAAGAAGTTCTATAAGGAGGTTGTGTCGGTCACCACTTCATTATGATGATGTTGGTGAAGGAGGCCTCACGAAGGTCAGAAAAGAACCACAGTGTGTGCAGATGAAGTCGCTTGATCATGCAATGGCTGAGAGAGAGCCCAAGGGTGACATGAGTCATGAGCTGATGCAAAGCAGACTGACATGCAGTTCACTGTGGGAGAATATAATGTGAAAATCCGACCCCTCTGAGCTATAGCTGAGAAAGCTGAGTCCCCGATATATGGGTCCATTTGAGATGGATTGGTGGAGAAGGTTGTGTTTAGCCTTACCCCTCAGGATAACATGATGTATAAGGTGTTACATGAGTCCAATCTAGAGCACTATGTGAGGTACCCAAGCCATGTGCTGAGCCCTGAACCTATTCAGCTGTTTGAGAGGCTAAAAAATCCTGAGTCACCTATGAGGGTACGAAATACCAAGGTAAGAAAGAACTCATATGGAAGAATATGAGATGATGAAGGTTCTTGGGAAGCACCATGGCAAGGGTGAAGCCACATGGGAGCCCTGATGGACATAAGAAAGGATTATCCTATTTGTTTGCTTACTTGATGGAATTTTGAGGACAAAATTCTTATAAGAGGGGAAGGATGTTACAACCCCAATTTTGGGTTTATTTGCTGAGAAATGTAATTTCTCATATTAAAGATAAATGAACAAATAATGATGTCTTTTGATTGAATGCATGAATTTTGTTTAAAATAGCCTTGTTGATTTACTTGTGGGCTTTATTGTCTATTGGGCCCAATAACAAGGAAAAGACAAAAGAAACTCCATTATTAATAAGAAATGGAGAAAAGAAAAATGTAGAAACCTCTAGAAGGAAAAAGAGTGAAATCCAAAGGTGGATTTAGTGCCTCTTGGGTTCCTTGGGTCCCAAGGAATCCAAATAAGCAAAGAAAATACAATAAGAAAGGAAAAGATCAATTAAGTATTTCTTTGTTAAGAAAGAAATTGAAAACAATGGTAAAATGTGGAAAATAAGTAAAAAGATGTATACTTGAGTTACCCTTGATGTATTTTCGTATCCAAAGGATTCCTAATGATAAATGGAATGCTAATGAGGAAAATAAAAAGAAAGATAAAGAGAAATCCTCAAAAAGAGACATTTTAATAAGAAATAAACTAGATATGAGAAATAATGGATAAAAGATAAATAAAAGGCTAAGGAATATTCCCCAATATGGGAATTCGTGCCTTTAGATTTTCTTGAGGTCCAAGGGACCCAAAATAACAAGATAATGGCAAATGTAAAAAGATTTATAATTAATTTTGAATAAATTAATGAATAACTTGGGAGAGAAGGAAGCCTTCTCATCCATTGCAATTTATTTTCCAAATTTTATACAAAGCTAGATAATGACAAGACAAACCTTCCCTTAAAATTTGAGTTAAAAAGGAGGAAGGGATTGGGAGATACGAATTTAGCAAGTTATCCCCAAAATTGGGAATTAATCTGAATTTAGAAATATACTTTCCCCTTGTGTTTGATTGCGAGTGATGAGATCCATTAGATATTAATCCAACGATGGACGATCATCGTCTAAGTTTCGTGCAGACTGGGACTCTGCCAATGTCAGAGGGATTTTCCCTCTTGGATTCCTTGTGATCCAGAGTAGGTGCAAAGCTGGAATTGCTTCCTTTGGACTCAGGAGAGGAAACCACAGAGTTTAATCCCGACTTTGTCTAGGTTTGGTCGTCGTTTCGGAAATACCCAAACCTCGAGAGCCTGCTACCCACCCCATATATAGGGGGACGATGATGGAGAGTATCAGCATATCCTTTTGCTAGCCCAAACGCTGTAGCGGAGCACGATCTTTGTCCTCATGCTTTCCATTTCCCCAGTCACCCTGACCTGATATCTCGATGCATCAGCACACCTCACTGGAGTCCAGCGAGTAGGATGGAGTTGCGGAGCATTCGCGTCAAGCAATTGGACCACGGGTCGAGTTCGTGGGAGGAAGACACAACTTCCTGACCTCCTAGCTTGCCTTCCGGTGGACGGGATCTCCGAGTCAACCATTGGGTTGACCATCTGCTCGCAAGAAGCAAAGAACGGAGGTTGAAGACGAACACTTGGCAATTTACCAAGATACCCCAACGCCCCTTCAGTATATGTAAGGGAAACTTGGTCCCTTTGCATCCTTTAATCACTAGAATAGGTGTGCGTGACCCTGGACGTTGGATCCTGAGTGGAGCAACGGGCCATCGATCTAACGATCCATATTTTTCTGAAATTAGCAACTAAAGCCATAAAAAGGTTTTTCTTTGCTAAAATAATATCTTGAGCTACAAAACTCAGATGAGAAAAGTTAATACATGTAAATTGATCATAAAAATATGAGGAATGCATTAAAAATTGTTTGGAAGCCTAAATCAGTACACTTTTATAAAAGTGTTTTATTTTTGAGGGAAAAAGTAATAATTTGTGGTTAGAAACCCTAATTGTTGATAAAGAATATATCTAATCTTGCAATTGAATAAATTTGAGCACTATTAACTGGTTTAATGATATAGATGGATATTAAATTATTTTGAAAAGGGAATTGCAAGAATTAGGGTTTTAAACCTAATAATGTAATTAGTACCCTTAGAAACCCTAAAGTGGGGAAAAAGGGAAGAAAAGATATAGTAATATGAAAATTAGGGTTTTGTGGTTCAAATCTGATCTTAAGATCTTAATATGAAAGAAAATGAGATAATTAGGGTTTGATGGATATTTTGATAAAAATAAAGTAAATATGGTAAAAAGGAAGTGAAACCCTAATTGCAAAGTAAACCCTAAAAAGAGGAAGAAACCCTAAAAAGGAATAGAAGCCATAAGTAGCAATATGGTTTGAATAGTTTTTGATAAAAAGGAATTGGATGTATATTTCAGGATTGAACTGTGTACTTGCTTGATTCTGGATTACTTGCTTGTTTGGACTATTCTTGCATCTGAGTCTTCCTGACAGGTATGTGGTTACGCCTATGAATATCTCGAATTAGTTTCCGGAGGATTTTCGAGGTCTTATCGATGGCTTGAATTCAATTGTTGGATTGCATTAAATTCTTGCAAATTATAATGTGGATATGACTATCACCTATGATATGTGCCTACTAGCTCAGATCCTAGTCCCCTATGTAATTTAATAGATTGACCTAGTACATGGCTACCGATGGGGGTAGGTCCATCAGGTCATTGAACGACTTAGTACATGGCTACCAATGGGGTAGGGCCATCAAGTCATCATGAGTCAGAGATTGGGCTACCTTTGGGTAGGGCCATGCGACTCCATAATCCTAGGTATTGGCTACCTGTGTGGTAGGGCCATGGGGGTAAGGATCTACCATATGAGAGAGGTAGTATCCATGTCCACTGCAGGGACAATACAAAGATAGGGGATAGGAAAGGATTGAGTAGTATTGCTTAAAATGTAATCTTGGATGTTAAAGGATATTTGAATGACTACATTGTTAACATAGTTGCACGATTATTGTTTCCCCCACATACCACCTTCTTGCTGACCAATGTTTTGTTTGTCGGTGTTTTAGGTACAAATGAAAAGAACAAATAGTAAAGTGGAATATGTGGAATTAAATGAGAATTAACGTGCACAGGAGGATTAGTAGATTAGTATCTTCATGGATAGAAGTTAAGAAATCCCAGTTTTTAAAAGGTATTCAAAGTTTCATTTTATACAGTTTTCAGTTTAGTTGGTAAAATTTATTAATTGTTATTGATTATTTGTCAAACCTTTGATCTGGGTTATTGGTTAACAGCTCTGACCTTTCAGTCTCCCTTAATTGGGGGTTATCGGGAGGTGGGGTCGTTACAATGCAACTGGGAGTTTGTTGGTATGTATGCCCAGAGAGCCAATCATATGATGATTTTTATGGCATATTACATAAAGGATTTGATTAATAATGACAAAGGAAAGCTTCCAACTCGTTCTATTTCACTCAGATATGAGATAATGAGGAAACATAATGAATTTCTAGAGATTGACAATACTCAATGATGCATGTCTTCAAGTACATGACTTGAATAATGATATCATATAGATGTTAAGAGTATGTACATTCTTATTATGTCCTTGGTCGATTAATATTGTTGAAGACAGATAGACAATAGTAATACTAAAGACTGGATCATGTTTTGGTTGATGATAGAATCTCATCAGTAATGATTTGGGATATCAAACCAAGCACATAGATACTTGTTAGAGAATAGAGTATCAGACATACCCACATTGAGAGTGACACATGGAAACCATAAATGGTGGTCATATTCATCTCTCATAGTGAAGGTGGTGATTGTTCTTCTTAAACCTAAAGTCACTGCACTCATCACATGTCGTTCAGTATACTTTGACATTATCCAAAGTTACCCTGAATAAGGATTTCCATAATGATGATGATTGTGTAGTTATGACACATGGGGACTGTTTGAGAGTGATGTAGATGGGATTTTTCCCTCCTACTGGAGTATGATATCCAGGCCACTTGATAAGCGAGACTGAGAAATGCATGTGCATGCACATGTGAATCAATGTATGATGTTGAGGTCACATATATCTCACACAATCTAATCTAGGTTCAAGGAACATGGATTGAACATTCAGAGGATGATGATTCCATGCCTCAAGTTCATTCCGGATATCAGAGACAAAGGAATTATACAATCATTATAACACCTTACACATATTGTAGGTTGAATTTGTTCTCCAACTTTCCATTCACTTGGGTAGCACCAATGTGTGACTAGGTGGTGCTCTTTTCTTGTGATGTCATAAACTTGTTATGGACATTCACTACCAATGTGATATGGGACCTATAGGGTCACAAACATAGGAATTCACCTAGAAGAGGATTTTATCCATGAATGATGTTTAAGTTGATTGCTAAATATGTTTAGGTATTCAATTAAACAACCAATTAACTAATTAAACTTGAAACCATCAATACCAAGTGTTGGATTGACTGGTTAAGATGTCAGCATGATTGGAAATTGAATTGGTTGAATTCTACACAAGTCAAGACACAAACTGATTGGATCACTGGGTGAATTGATTAGCTCAGAATTAGTGAGATGACCAGTTCACATGGTGAACCGATCAGGTTGGTCATTCCAACCAAAGCTTCTGGTGATTTTCCTAATTCATGAGAATACTTGATCATTTCACTTGTTCAATTTGATTGGTATAAGGAATTAACGTTGGACATTAATTGGAAATGAATTGTCAATTCAAATTGTGATCAGGAAACATGTGAAATGATCAACTCATAGAGTGAACTGATCATCTCACTGTTCCAGCCGACTGGTTCACCATTTAACTGACTGATTCTCCTGTTTCATGGCAATTAACTCATGGAAATTCCGGTCCCTTCCACTCCCACATAGACTAGGAACCCTAACCCTCCTATAAATAGAGGGGTACTGAGGGTTTCTCAGATAGAACTCAATTGCCTCTTATAATTGTTGTCCTCTCTAGTTGTGGTAACCAATAGAGAGCCCAGGCAAGTCCTACCCGCTAAAGGGAGGGATAGCAAGGGAGAAAAATTCAAGGAGAGAAAGCTGGTGATTAGTACACCAACGAGAGGGACAACTCCTTCCTATCTATTCTAGTAGAATGACATGAGTTCTAGGTGGTCTATGTGGACTTCCATAGAGGTGAGGTGGCCTTTACCCATCTCTAGGAGGGCAACATTAGCTTATAGTCCATGGAGGATCTACCGTAGACACAGTATGAGTTTGGTGTCTGTGGTGGAGACCAGGAGCTGATGTAGATGAGTCCCAATGCAACTAGGAGTGCATGACTACTGCAACAAGTTATCGTCACTGGACTTTCTCCAGGACCATATATGAACCCATTAAACCATCCTTCTCATTACATAGTAGTTGAAAGATTTTTTTATTTTATAGAATATGGATAGATAAGTTTTCTTTCTGCTGCCTACTCTGTGCCCATATTTCCCTACATATGTCACCAAAGATGGATTTTAAGCCCTTGTTAGAGGGAGATGGTCATTTTAAGATTTTTTTTCTTCCATTCCTTCAAGATATTTTGTTAATTTTATAATTATTTACATTTTTCTATTTTTGTAATGCGTTGTTATAATTGGAACCATCCCAAGTAGTTCATCACAAACTTTTCATGTTTGCAACTTTCCATAACCTATCATGCATCATGGTAGATGATTAGATACTTTTTAAACCCTTCAAAAATTTATCTTTGTCTCTTAAACTTATTTCATGCATGTGATTACTATTTTTCTCTTCTGAATGGATGTACAACCTCCCTATAAAGTTTTTTTTTAATTTGGAAAAATGAATTATATATTCCATTTCAAGGAAAACCCTATTAATATGTTTAACTTGTACTTATGAAGATGATGAGGCTACCAACCAATCTTCCTTATGTTGACCATGTTTGTGTTACCATGGAGGTTTTCATAGTAAATCCTATTGTATATATAATTTTCCAATCAACTATCATGCAAAAAGATTAAAAAATATATATTGTGGAAGATATAATTCATTTTTTTGGCACAAATAAGTTAGGGAGAATGAGGAATGTGAAGATAAACCCACATAAGAACACACAACTAAGTAAGATCAAGATACACCTCCACCTTCACCTTCCTCATGAGAGAATGTCAATGACTTTCGAATTATGATATATTTATGTTATTAGATGCGATTCGAGTATTATAATAGTGATAATATAATTAAATACTCAAATTATTGTAATGAAACCCAACCTTTTAGATGGAAACTAATGCTAATCATGGCGATATTCAGCTCCATAACCCATCCCTTGATCAGTAATGAAAGGGATGCGACTTCTTGACACTTAAGCTTATGCAATGGTGAGGCATATGATATTGGCCATGTTTTCCACATTGAATATTACCAATAGACTACCTCACTAACCACAACAAATATTATCAATCAAAATTCTAGAGTGACAATAATGAGGGCCTAATAGATAGACAATGAAGGATAACTATTTTTTAGGTGATATATGTAGTTAGTAGAGATAGAAAAGACTCATTTGACTTAATGATTAGGATGTAATATTCAACACCAAGTATACCCGGTCCATAGTCCTTTATATATAGACATTGATCTTTGTATTCTTTTGAATCAACCATATCTCACATGAAGAAAAGCTCATTTACTTAGATAAAAAAAGTTTTCAGTGGGCTATACCTCCCCTCAAACTAGTTTATCTATTATGAAGATTGTGTTTGCATTTGAAAGTTTTGTAGCTTAACATAGGAGACGATTTGGTAAGGATATAAACAACTTGAGATTCTGATGGAATGTTGGAGATGGTCGGCTTATGAAGTGTAACCTTTTCACACATAAAATATAACAAATCTCAAACTTATTCATTTTGGCATCAAAAGAGAGATTCACAATCAACTAAATTGCACATTTTTCATCATAGTGAGGGGTAGCAGCATGTTCAAGAAATACTTTAAGATCTCTGAGATGATGATAGATCTAGGTAACTTCAACAACTATATATGAAATAGCTTGATACTCAACTTCCATCCTTGATCTATCCATAGTATATTTTTTCTTAGGAGACACACATCTACCAAATAAAAATGGAAAATCTAGTTTTTGATCATCTTGTTAGTTGGAAGTCGGCCCAACTAGGTCAAAGTATCAAGTGAAAGCTATTTGAGAGGCAAGTTGTATGTGAATGCCCAAGTGTAGAGTCCCTTTGAAATATCAAATTATACTTTTGATATGGGAAAAGTGAACGTTAGTCAGATTATCATTGAAGTTGAAGGTTGTGTTCATAACATATGTAATATCAGGATATGTGATACTCATATATTGCAAAGAACCAACAAACTTGCGATATAGACTTGAATCTGCAAAGCGCTCGTGAGTGGAAAACTTGTTGAAATGTTTTGAAATTAGTGTGGAAATGAGTTTGTAATCCTACATTTGAACATTAGGTAAGACCTCACTAATAAATTTTTCTTTAGGCATAAGATACCCACATGATGTATATTGTATTCAAATCCCCAAAAAGTAATGAGTATCACCAAAGTATCAAAGATTAAAGGTATCACTTCGATGGTGATGAACATGTTCAGAAAATTATAATTGTTTCCAATAAGTATAATTCCATAGATGTATAGTAGCATATATATATATATATATATATATATATATATATATACATATATATATATATCGGTGTGTGTGTGTGTGTGTGAAATTTAAACTTCTTTGATGTAAAAATAAGTAAGGATCAACTTATCTAGAGAAAAATTCAAATGAGAAGAGAAATCACTCAACCATTTAAACCAAACAAAGGAGATTATTTAAGATCATATAAAGACTTATGCAATGGATAAATATAAGTGATGGTTCATTTTTGAACCTAGGAGGTTTCTCTATGAATGGAGTTTCACTTAGCCATCCATTTAAGAAATCATTGCAAATGTTTAACTGATGATGTTGCCAACCAAGAGCCACTGCAAGAGTTATTAAGGATTGGTTTCTTGAAAACATGAGAGAAGGTTTGAATGTAATCTACTCTTCTTGAATATACCATCAAAATATAATTTTTTATGATCTAGGATTTCATGAAATTTTAGTTTAGTTTAAAAACCCACATATACCCTACAAACCTCATATTAGAGGGTCAAGGGCTTAGAGATTGAAGTATAGTTTTTAGTTTAAGCTAGAAGTTCTTTATACATTGTTTCCTTCCAACCATGATGTTGTAGTTCATTATTGACAGTTATAGGTACTACAAGTGTAGTTGTTGTATGCATTACATACTTGAGATTAAGCTTCATAATACTAGCTCGGGCCCTTGTGACCATAGGATGTATATGTGTCGTGTCAGTAATAGACAAGGACTATAAGGAATTACATTTAGTATGTTCTTTGAACTAATAGTAGGATCACTACCTCATAAGTTTGATGAGGATTATCAATTTTGTAAGCATCATGATGTAGTAAGAAGTTAGATTCTTCATGCAACAAAGAAGTGTGCTTCTCTTTTGAGTTTGAATATTGTGATATAGACTCAATAGCAACATAAATATCAATGAATAGTTGAACATGATCCTTATCTATGGAATCAAATAATCCAAAATTCATTTTTCCAATAATACCAACAAGTGGTTCATGTGCATTCCAAAATTTATCCCTAAGCTATGTTAGAATGAATTGTGCAAAATCAAAACATGTTTTCATTAAAACTAACATGTGTACAAAGTAACCCTATTTTAACTAACATTTAAGCATCAATAGACTTTTATAGTATCATTGTAACCTATATATACACATGGTAGTGACATGGATTCTAGTTTGTGTTTAGTTAGTCTTTGAGACAAAGGAAATATAAGAATTGGAATGTATGCAATGATAACTAGTTAGGTTCTTTGTGCATTAGATTTTGAAGAGTTGTCATATTATTGTTTATTGTGTTTATATAAAGAATGTTTACAAAAGGAATCCGTCCAGTAAATTTTGGGCACACCTACATCAATCATCATAGCCAGGACCAACTCAACATGTCTATAATTTCTTTCTACTCTTCCATTATGTTCGTGTGTAATGATGGATTACTTGGTGTGTAGCTCATCAAATTTGAAGAAAATCTTCAAGAGTATGATTTATAAACTCACCACCAGTTATATGGCATTACTATAGTTGTACTGTCAAAATGAGTATCATTCATTTTGCAGAAATGTACAAAGCCATTCACAAAGTTTGATTTATATATTATAGAGGATAAAACTATGTGTATCTAGTATACAATAAGTAAGAGCTATACCCATGTAGATTCATTATTGGAGACTTTCCTTAGAAATTGGAATACACTAGATGAAAAGGAAAAGAACTTCTCTCATGAGAATTACTAAAGGGTAATACATGGATCTTACTCAAATAAAAACTACAGCAGAAGTGAGATTTCTACTAATCAGACATAGAAGTTCTTTATTCTATAGCATATGTAAAATGTGTTCATGAGAATTACCTAATCATTTGTGCCATACATCAAGTGCAAGACTCTTGCATCTTCTTGTGAGAATATTGTACCACTAGTGGTTTTGAGTACATAAGACCATCCTTAAGTCAACCCATGTCCAACATTAAATGCCTTCCTAAATTTTTTAGTAGAATTTGTCACTCGGGCAATATTTTGTAACCAAAACACTGACACGTATGTTTTGAGGCAAATAGAAGATTATAATCAACCGAATAAGAAGAAATTATTTTAGTGGGATAGGAGTACTTTGGATAATAAAATAATGTCCAATGTGTGTAATTGGAGGGAGATGACCATTTCCTACCATAATGAACTTCTTCAGAACCTCAATGGACTAAAAACTATTGTCATGTCGATACCAACAAAACAACACATGATGACATATCTTGCTACAAATCTTTAAAGAATAACTTGTCTCCCTTGATCGTTCTTCCTAATACTAGGATCAAATCCTCCCCCATGTAATGTACATACACTAGGTGAACTCCGTATGATTCCTTGCTTAAAGTTCTTTTGAGAGAGGTGAGAGGGTGCTTGTTCTCTACAACTAGATCTACTTCAAGATCCACATCCACGATTAAGTCCCCTTCCATAATGTTGTCTGAAATGCTAGTCCTGTTGGTTGCATCGTGGAAACGGTAGAGGATGTCCTCATCTCATGATCCTTGAAGAGGGAAGAAACTTCATCAAATGTGGGAAGAGGAGGACGCATCATAGAATCCATGACGTTTTCATAATTCGAACCTAAACCGCATAGGAAGAAATAAAATTACCGTCTTAGCATGTGATTGAACACAAACGACCTGAAGTGGCCGCAAGCTTACATACAAACTAACTTTATCGGCAAATAAATAGGACAATATTGTACGGTTGAGACGTGATTGATCACCAAGAGATCTCGCTGTAATCATTGTTTTAGGAAAACCAATTCCCAGACACCCAAACAGGTGAGTTTTGGTGACTGAGCTCAAATGCTGAAATGAGAATCATGGGTTTTACACATGAAACATTAGAGATTGCCGATTGCACTAAGGGCTAGTTTGGTACGATGCAGTCGGGTGTAGTTTTAGGATTATAAAAACAAATCAAACATAATCATGTCTTTTGCACTATCCAAATTTTATTTGGTACGACGCAAGAGAAATTGAAGGCTTTTGTTAGAACTGTTTGGTGAGTAAAAAGATAACAGCACCAGCCTTTTCTCGTGTCTTCATCTTGTACCGGCTAGCTGTTCATACTTTTCAGCGAGTACAGACATGGAGCAGTCAAACTGTAAAGTGACCGTGAGAACAGGTCACTGCACAGCAATAGGTCCGGTTATTCGTTTGTTCGCTTGAAAGACAACGTGTTACTAGGACCCACACATGAAGCACTCTCCCAACTGCACCCGACCACCCGTGATTTGGGCGCGGTACGTTTCGATACGTTTTCCTGGAGTTGGTGTCCAAAAGTGCAGTCCGACGAGGTTCTAAAACATTGAACTGCAACTGCATCGGGCCATACCAAACAAATTTAAAGTCTTTTGAATTCATTGAACCCAACAAGCACCCTACCAAACAGGCCCTAAACCATGTTAAACATGCATGCTACATCAAGCAAAATTACAGTCACAGCGAAACCAACAGACCATACATCATACATGGTATGGCCACGAACACCGAGAGAACAGCTAAGGGCACATTTGGTTTATTGTATTCCATCGGGTTCTTGGCAATACTGCATTTAGTTGATCCTGTATTGGATGTGTAGTCGGATATCAATCTTGACGGACAACTGGAGTTTATGTTTGGTTGAAACGAGTTCTGCACAGAGCGCAACAAAAGTGAAAAAGCTATTGAATATAGCTTATGCGGGTGGGACAGGCTGTCCGCACGGCTGGCGTTAGCTGGACAATGGCGGCTGATTTGAGATGGAAAGTAACATCCAACATTCACTGTATATCAACAAAACCCAAGATTTTTAGCTTTTTACATCTTCCGCAAACCAAATATAATATTTGTGCTGCTGGATACCAAAATACAACCCAATGCGGCCAGATCTGTCAAAACAAACATGCCCTAAGTAAGAGCATCTACTTATATTGATAGGCATACAGCAGGACTCTAGTGCTTAATCCAGGGGAAGATAAGATGGTGTCACGTTGCGCGAAGCGGGAGGCTTTGTGTACCTGGAAACCAGGGAACCGCAGCCAACGCCTCCGTCAAAGCACCTTCTTCACCTGCAGAGTATCAATTCGCAGTAGAGATACGAAGTTTAGTAATCGTAGGAATACTGCAAGATTCATTTGGCTTTGACAAAACGCATGACAGAAAAAAATGGTTAATATTTTTGGAGTCCAGACTTAGCGGCACCTCTGGTTGCTTTACGAGATCAACAGGTGGAGCCGGCGGGCATGCCGCACTTGGCCGGGAGCTGGGTGGCGAGGTTAGGGTCGACGCCGAGGTAGGTAAGGAGGCTGGACCCTTTGTAGGCGCACAGGCAGGGGATATTGGCGTCTGCCAGCGCCGAGCAGCAGGCGGCTGTTGGTGGTGACGGGTTCGGGGCCGTCACGGCCGACCTGCACGCCATGAACCCGTCCTGACTCATGTTGCACAAGCTCTGTGGCCCGGCAGCGGGTACACGGACGGCGGTGGACAGTACAAGCACCGCAACCAATGTGGCGATCGCCATGGATCGGAAACTCTCCATGATCAGCGAGCTAGGTACTTCTTTTGGAGTGTGGGATGGATGATTTCGACTGTCTACAGCTAGCTAGATGCGGTGGTGGATTGTGTGTGGGATGGAATCGACCTTTGCGCTGGTTATATAGTACAGCCGGGACTTCAGCCCCGTGATCACAGGTTGACCCCATCCGGCAGTCACGGGTTCACAGAGTGCTTGGGCATTTGTACTTACGTACAATTGGATACATCCTCCGCGTTGGGACATGGTTGGTACAATATGCTAGGGTTTCCTCTAGCTAGTAGCATGTTTGTGGATGACAATGGTCGGCCGAGTCACTCCAAATCTTCTGTCCGAGCTGTATGTTCCAACAATGTCCCATTCAATCCCTAGCCATACATAAACACTAAAATCACATTTTCAAAAAGAATAATTAGGAGTGTAACATGTGTTAATAGCAACGATTGTATGGACATATCCGGAACACATCTTTCGGGACAGAGAATCGGACCGGAACCACATAGCATCCCGCTAAATGATTTGCTAACCAAATCTACCAATAGAAACCAAATATTCGACCATACACGGCCGCGGTCCGGATCCTCTGTCGCGAAAGACTTCACCAGCCACAGATTTACTTCGGTCTTGAACGGATTAGCCGTCCACGCACGCCTGCACTGCGAAGTGCGAACGGGACCCTGGTGGCATGTGATTGAGCTCGGAGAGCCACAAGTTATGGGCATTGTCCAACTTTGCTATTTCGTCTTTTGTTCAGAAGCTAGTGACGTCCAGTCTAGTTTTCCTTTTAGCCTCCTACATTCCGGTCCTTGACTATTTAAGCATGTTTCAATAATTCAATAGGTCATTAGTATACTATTCTTTCTGTTGTATCTTCTTTTACATTCCTTATAGTTTTCAGTAGGACGTCATAGTTTTTATCCAACTAGAAAAATTCAAATAAGTTGACTAAGCTGGATATGCATTTCCAAATAATATCTTCTACGTCATAACTAAAGGTGAGTGTCATAAAAGTGTTTGTTAATCCGTCCTAGTTGCTTGCTTCAGGGTTTTAAGTTTCATGGAAATGTGTCTCTTAATCCCTCCTAGCTGCTTGCTAGAGCGTATCGAATGTCATAGAAGTGTGTCTGATGTTATTTTTTAAAAATTTGTTTCATTTTTTATATAAGTTGTATGCCTACTGCAACTAGTTTATATTCACAATGATTTACAACAAATCACATTATAATCTACATTCAAATTCGTACAAAATAAATCTTTTAAGTAGGAGTGTACAAATTTTAATTTTATAACAGTTCAGAGTCAGACAATCTCGTATCTATTATACTATAACTACAAACGAGTATGGTCTTTGTCTTTCTTTTAATTCTTCCTTGTTGCACGTTATTGAAAATTTTCAACTAACTGTATTTCTATTTTTTTAAGAACATATTTGCCTGCTACAATGTTGTTATCAACAATAATGTAATGAAATTATTTTTCACATAGAATCCAAAGTTGTACACAAAAATACATATTTTTATTAGGTGTGCAAAATTATTGACTTCGTGTCGGTTTGGACTCGTCAATTCCGTATCTACTATCCTTTAATTAAAGATAAGTTCCATAGAGTTTGTCTCTTAATCCCTCATGGCTAAATTTCTTCAAAAAAACTGATTCTCAATTTTCTTAATTTTTTATTACAAATTGTATGATTTTTTATAAAATACATACCTAGTATAACTAATTGCTACTTGCACTGATTTAATATGAAAAAATCATATAGATTCAGAACCGCTTATAAAATATTTTATCACTAAAAGTTGTGAAACTACCCGCTTAACGTCAAAACGTCAATTTAGAGTCAATCAATATATATGCTACCCCATAACTAAAGATTGAGTGTCATGTCAGTTGTATATATTAATCATCATGTCTACTTGTAATATATATTAACAAAATACTTCAACACTTTATATAACTTATTAGCTTACTACAGTAACTACTAACAATAATGAGTTAATGAGAAAAGACAATATCGATCAAAAGCTGTACAATATATATATATATATATATATATATATATATATATATATATATATCTTTTTATTACGATTGTTGAGTCGAAACAATGGAAATAACAATGAGAAACACAAACACAACAAGAAGAAGAATAACAATTCACGCAAACATGGTTCGGTCTAGATAACCTACTCCACTTGAGGACAAAAGAATTTTAGTATTGTAAGAAGATTGCAAAGGAAAGATATTCTGAGATAGAGAACCCAAAAACCTTGAGAAGGTAATATCCAAATAAGATAAAAAACTCTTTGATATAATTTGGTGCACTTTGGTATTTTTTAGTACAAGAAAACTTATTGCCCATGGGCAC
Organism: Alisma plantago-aquatica; assembly: GCA_963693085.1. Classification (NCBI taxonomy): domain Eukaryota; kingdom Viridiplantae; phylum Streptophyta; class Magnoliopsida; order Alismatales; family Alismataceae; genus Alisma; species Alisma plantago-aquatica. Next base: position 676,899,843 of record OY856409.1, read on the forward strand.
TATCTATAGGATCTATGCCATAAGGCTTTGACTAGGAATACAAAATCCTAATAGAGTTTAGAACAAACTAGGAACCCAAATTACAGGTAGAGAGAGCAATCTTCAACCCCAAATAGGAATACTAATCCAAATCCAAGTAGAAACATGGGTTGGACTCAAACCAAATCAACACCCAAACTAAGACTGTCACTCCCTGTGTGATTAGGACTAGGACTAGGAGTCTTTAAGGCACAATAAATCTTCACCTTGACTCGAAACTAACATTTTGTAGAAAAAGCAATAAATTTATCCTCCTATAGCCCCTAAGGGCATCACTGCCACTTGTGAAGGTTCACCAATTCCAAGTAGGTCTTGAACTCAAAAATTGATAATGTCTTTGTCATCATATCAATAGGATTATCTTTTTTGATGATCTTCTTATCAACATAAGTCTTGACAAGCTATCAAATATGATTATTATGTAAAGATTCTATCTCTTCATTTATAACAACAACCATCATAGAAGAATTTAGAGACACCACAACTGTAGTATAAATATATGTCTCACCAACATCACCAATCTCCTTAGTAGTGGCTAAAGCATAAGAAACAATGTAATCTAGATGTATTGTTGGTGGCCTACTCTGCCTTCTTTCTCTGTCATGAGAAACACTATAGGATTGTGCATCAGATACCTCCTCTTCAACATTATCTAGGGTATCTTGATGAACTATAATAGGAGGTGTTAAACTACCATGTGGTGATGATCACACATCATTAATCTCTAGCTCCACCTGCTTGGTGACACTAGGTGAAAGACGTGTATTAGAAGTAGTAACAATTTTCTTTTTCTTTTAGAACTTAGAAGACTCATAAAATCCAACATTCCTTTCAATCAATAATTTTGGAGACCTATGGTCATCTATACCCTTTTACACCTTCAGCGTAACCTAGAAAAATGCATTTCTTGGCCCTAGGGTCAAGTTCTCCATCTTTGGACTTAACATATGCATGACAATTAAAAATACAAAGATTAGAATATTTCATAGATAACTAAACCTCTTTAGAGTTTTGAAATATAGCAAAGAATACGGAGAGAGCTTAACAATTTAGGTGGTTGTAGAAATAACTTCTGCCCATAAATCTCTCCCTAGTCCAATGTGAATTAGCATGCATCTCGGTTGCTCTAAGAGTGTTCTATTCATACGCTCTGCAACACCATTCTATTGTGGTGTATATCTAATTAGTGTGATGTCTACTAATGCCTTTAGATTAAAAAAATGTGAACTCAGATGACCAAAAATATAAACCTTTATTAGTTTTTAATTCCTTGACACACTTTTCGGTTTCCTTTTCAATCAAACTCTCCCACTTCTTAAATTGTTCAAAAGCTTAAGATGTATACTTTTATAAGAAGTCCCAGACTATCCTTAAAAAATCACAATAAAACTAATCATGTATTTAGAATCCTTATATGGAGCTTGAGAGGGACACCGAATGTCAGAATGATGTAGTCAACATTACCCTTTTAGTATGAACTGTTGCAGAGAAGCTAACTTTATTTTGTTTTCCTATTATACAATATTTATAGAAATCTAACTCCCTATAGTACTGTAATATAATATTCCTCTCTTTCTTAGGTTAGAAAGACTTCTATTGTTCATGTGTCCAAGGCTCATATGCTAGATCTTGGTGGTATCCAAACAAGAGTGGATGAAGAAGAAGAAACATCAATTGTCCCAATGATTGTTTCACCAATAAGTGAGTATATATATCAATTTGTCCTTGACACTTGATAACAACAACTTCACCTTTGAACATGGACATGATTCCATCACTTACAACATGTAAGAAACCTTTTTCTTCAAGTGTGCCTAAAGAGATGAGATTTTTAGTATAACTTGAACATGATGGGCATTGGAGATGGTATAATAACATAATCAAACAATTTGGTATGGTTATATTCAATTCCAATACTCTTGCAGGTGAAATTATTTTCCAAAATGACAATTCCACTTTTGACTGCACTTTATGTAGAGAACCAATCTCCTCTAGGACAAATGTGATAGGAACAACATATTGGGAAATATGGGCACAAAGTATCGCAGCAGAAACAAAATTTTTATGTATATGTATTCTCATAACAACAAGAATGTGTCAACTACTATAAAACAGGAAGGATGGTTTTAGCAAGTTAAACCTAGTACTAGAGCAAGTCTAGCGACAAAACTCACTTTTTTACAACAGCTGACTAGTTGCTCTTGGACAGTGACTGTGCAACTCCTGAACTTTACCATGAACAATAGTCTACGCAACCTTTGTAGTGACTCCGCTGGTCTCACCACGTACTGTAGGTTGACTTTGCTCTTTGAGAAACAACCAAAGGACTTCTGCCTCTAGAGTAGTCCACATGGACCAAGTAGAACTCATATCATTCACCAAGAACAAACAAAAAGGAGTTGTCCCTCCCAATGGTGTACTAGTCACCAACCTGCTCTCCCACCAACAACGACCACCAGTTGTTTCTCTCCCGTAGCTATCCCTCCTTATTGGGTAGAACTTGCTTTGGGCTCTGTCGATTACCATAACCGGAGAAGACAACAATTGTCATAGGAACTGATTCTCAGTTGTTTATATTATTGTTCTCTAGGAAGGCCCCAGTACCCCTCTATTTATAGGTGGGGTTAGGGTCAGAGTTCCCAGTCTATATAGGTTTTGTGTGGGAGTGGAAGGGATCGGAAGATGTTGAATTTTCACAACCTGTGAGATGCCAAACGGTCATCTGGCACACCCAGACGGTCATCTGGTGTACGAGACGGTCATCTCACACTGCCAAACGGCCGTTTGGAAGTTTCCTAATTGTATACAAATTTGGCAATTTTGATTTCCCATTAATATCACATATTAATTTACTTCCACTCCAAGTTTTTGCAATCGAAACTATTCTGGAAACATCTAGAATATTTGTTCGGCCCAACTGAGCCTTCTCACCTAGGCAAGACACCCTTCTATCTCACCCAGATGCCCATCTCGCTCACCCAAATGCCTGTCTGGTGAGTCAAGGTGAGCCGGTCGGTTCAATCACATTGAACCGGTCAGTTCAAGGGTAGAACTTAACCAATTCAAACTATGATTAGCCTAACCATCTAAATGGCTGTCTCAACACTTGAGACACCTGACTGGCATGCCCAAACAACCGGTCGTTTGGCAGACTAGTCAGCCAATCATCCAAATAGTTGTGTGAATTGAATACCTAAACACTTTAGTAATCAATCCAATTGTCATTCAAGATCAAACTCCTCTTCTAGATGAGTTCCTATGTGTGTGACCCTATAGGTCCCATATCATGTTGGTAGTGAATGTCCATGACTATCTTGTGACATCACAAACAAAGATTGGTGCCTAGTGTCACATCAGTGCTACCCAAGTGAATGGAAAGTTGGAAAACAACTTCAACCTACAATATGTGTAAGGTGTTGTAGTGATTGTATAATTCCTTTGTCTCTGATATCCAAGATGAACTTGAGGCATGGAAGGTCATCCTCTCAATGTTCAAATCATGTTCCTTGATCCAAGAGTAGACTTTCTGACATAATGTGACCTCAATTTCATATATTGATTCACATGTCCATGCACATGTTTTTCTCAGTCTCGCTTATCAAGTGGCTAGGATATCATACTCCAGTAGAAGGGACAAATCCCATATCTATTACTCACAATTGATCCCCGTGTGTCAAAGTCACACAATCATCACTATTATAACAACCAGTATTTCAATACTGTGTTTGATGATGTCAAAGTGTACCCAATGACATGTGATGAGTGTAGTGATTTTAGGTCTAAGAATCACAATCACCACCTTCACAATGAGAGTTGACTATGACTTACCATATGATGGTTTCCATGTGTCACTCTCAGGGTGGGTCTGTCTAATACATTGTTCCCTAACATGTATCGAATTGATATTGCCATATCATGACTTAGTGAGACTCAGTCATAAACCAACTCACACTCCAATCTTATGTGTTACTAGTGTCTATCTTCCTTCCATAATAACAAATGACTAGGGACACAATGAGAATATGTATATGTACTCTTAACATCTGTATGTTCTCATTTCCACAGACTAATACTTGAAGACATACGCCATTGAGTAATATTATTCTCTAGACATTCATAGTGTTTCCTCATTATCTCATAACTGAATGAAACAGAATGTATTGGAAGCTTACCTTTATAAGTATTAATCAAATCCTTTAAGGTATATTCCATGTCAATCATCATATGATTGGCTCTTTGGGCATACCTTATCAACATACTCCCACTTGCACTTAGAGTCGATCACCAATGGATCTCATGTTTAGTGATCTAAACATGTTCAACATGATTATGTTGCGCTAGTGCTTATTTAGTGGGTTAGAAACACTTTGCTTATACTTGATATATTGCATGTTCCTAATCTCTTCACCGTCTGATTTTTCATATGAGATGGATCGATCAGTAATAATAAGTAATAAGATTTGCATTTTAAGCCTTTCCAATACGGGTATTTTAAGTACTACATTACACTTCAACCAGGTTATTCTATTCCACCTTCAATATCCGTATGAAAAATTAAACTTTCATTATTGGGTTGGCCATACATTTCACCCTCTTAGCTAAGATTTATTTATCTATTATCTGTTGTTTTTTTGTTCTGGCTCAGCTACCCTATCCCACCTAGCTGAGCCATTCCTTTTTATGAATTGCCGTAATATGGTATCTGATATTCCTTGTCTTACAATTAGCTCCATTGTCATCACAACATTTATACTAAGTCGTCGATGGTTGGAATATCTATAAGTTCATCATATGAACCTTTAAATCCATATAGTATCACTCTATGTTCATAACACAAGTATACTCAGCTTCTATTGTATAATAGCATTAATGGATATTAGTTCGGAACCTTTTCCAATTAACCATCACTTGTCCCTTTTAAATCAAAATATATCTAAATTTGTGATGATTTTGTCATTTATGGAAGTTTGCATTGATGTACCTATTTACGTCCAACTCTTCCTATTATTGATATCCTTATTGATTGGCAATATATCTTTAGTCACTTCTCAAGTACTAATGGATATCTTCAATTAATTTCCAATAACCATTATTGGAGTTTATATCATCTTGTCATGTCCAATACATACAAGACTATATGGGATAAGTGTGTTAATATCTTAGATGATATATCCACTATTAGGCTGGCCCATGAAATCTTGTTCATGATATTTCCATTCTTCACAAGAATCGGAATATAGGGTTCATGTGAGACTAATTTGAATTCTCTCTCGTTGAATCCTTCCATGTTGAACTCTTTCACACATTGCTATTGTATGTGCTTAAACTTCCATTGTGAAACATTTAAGACCTATCTCAAAGGTATTGGTCCTTTTCTCATAAGATGTTTCACGTGAACCTTCATTGTTGAAGGGTTTTTCATGCCAATTCTCAATATTCACAATTTTGAGATGTTATTCCTCATCATATGTGGAATTTTCATATATGATCATACTAAATATTTTGTAATCACAGATTTCATCTTTTATCTTGATTCAAGTCAAACTCTTTGACTATCTTGTCAAATCAAAAGATCCCATCTCTGAGATGCTTATTTCAATCCCAGATTGAACTTTGTAGTTTACAAACTTTATTTGCATTCTTGAAGTTATAAAACCTTTTAGGTTGTGTCACGTACACATCCTCTGATGTATTCCTTCTAAGGAATCCAATTTTATTTGCCAAATCTCTTAGCCTGCGTTTGGCACAGGACTGCGATTCTAGAATCTGGACTGGGTTAGTCAGGGTTAGTCTGGATTCCGGTGCTGGGGCAGTCAGGATGTAGTCTGGTTTTGTTTGGCAACGCAGTCTGATTCTGGTCAGCTGGTCTGATTTCAGTCTGACTGTAGTCTGAATCTGTTTGGCCAGAAGTCTGATTCTGTTTGGTAGCGTAGTCAGTATCTGCTTATTCTGTCACGTTCTTGCATCATTGTTTGAACAAGTACGCAAAATGTGTTTTTGTGATGTCAGTTCAACCTAAGTTTAGAATATATTAAAAATATATTTTATTTGTGTTGTGTGGGTGTTATTTTGTATATTTATAATAGTGCAAATAAGATATGAGATTTGTCCCTTTTTTCGTAGTGATTAACAATTAATTGTCATGTTCTTGCATCACTGTTTGAATAAGTACGCAGAATGTGTATTTGTGATGCCACTTCAACCTAAGTTTATAATATATCAAACATATATTTTATTTGTATTGTGTGGGTGTTATTTTGTATATTTATAATAGTGCAAATAAGATATGATAATTCTAATTTTTACGTAGTGATTAACAATTAACTGTCATGTTCTTGCATCACTATTTAAACAAGTACGCAGAATGTGTATTTGTAATGTCACTTCAACCTAAGTTTAGAATATATTAAAAATATATTTTATTTGTGTTGTGTGGGTTTTATTTTGTATATTTATAATAGTGCAAATAAGATATGAGATTTGTCCCTTTTTTTCGTAGTGATTAACAATTAACTATCATGTTCTTGCATCACTGTTTGAACAAGTACGCAAAATGTGTATTTGTGATGTCACTTCAACCTAAGTTTAGAATATATTAAAAATATATTTTATTTGTGTTGTGTGGGTGTTATTTTGTATATTTATAATAGTACAAATAAGATATGATAATTCTAATTTTAACGTAGTGATTAAAAAGTAATGAAACGTTACTGTAGTCTGGAATGACATTTGCATGTGGTACATTTGCATGTGGTAATTTTAACATAGTTAATTGTCGTCAATAGTGTGACAAATTACATTATCGTCAGTAACAGTCAAGCTACATGAAATATGAAATTGGCCTAATATATTTTGTTCATGACATAAACAAATTACATTATCGTCAGTAAAAGCAACTGATAATAATCATATTGTCGTCATTAGTGAAACATAAACGATCACTGATAATAACATAATTGTTTACGGGTGATCTTCGTCAGGGGACAAGGACAAAACATGGGAGCAATAAACAGCCAAACCAAAGCTAAGATTTTGACAAGGCACTTTGGGGAGACATGGGTTGATGTGGCTCATCGTACTCGTCCCATGACACTGGGCATAGTTCCTGCACCGACTGCTTGTTTTGTTGTTTGATGTCGTCTTTTGGCCAATCAAACAGCAATGCCAAATGAGGAACATGCTGACTGACTTTGGCCTTGAGGACTTTGCCCTTGACTTGATCATCTGTCCCAATTTTGCCCTCCTCCTCGTTTGTGTGAGTGCAACATGGTTTTGTGCATAAAAGTTTATCTTCAACATATTTATGAATTTTTTCCGGTGACATCAAAAGTTTTTCAAATTTTGCCCTTGCCCTTGCCTTTGCACACGATGTCGACATCTAAAATTAATAAAAACAAATGTATGAACAAATAACATAATTCGTAAAGTAACTGTGGCAATAAGATAATAATGAAGTAGGAAATTTGATCGCATTATGGTAGCAACATATAATAATGTAACACATAAGTAGAGAATGTATATTGTTGCGACGCAAAAACACAACTACATTTAGCACAAATGTTACAAGTTCATTTGTTTATTTCAATCATCAGTGCTAAAAAATATCCCTGGTGGGTAAGTGCGACACGTCGTCAAGAAGTTGCGTTCAATGCTTTGTTGCGCGGCCAATGTGGGGGGAGGCAATAAATCTGCCAATATGAACATATTGTCTCTTACAAACTCTCTTTTGATGTATTGCCATCGCATTTGCAACTCAGGCAATGAAATTTAAGGGCCTCCTGTTATGTATAAGAACTGGTGCCATGCTTCCATCCAAGCCTGTGTAGAGTATACTCCATTTACACATCTACCCACGTGATATTGGGTTCTCATCAAACCCCTGAGAACCATATCAAGCTCGTGTGACCAGATAAAAGACGGTGTCGGCGGTTGGCCAGCCATATAACAAATTCTGTAAGTAATATATTTTTCAAAAGTAAGGGTGTATATCACAATTAATTGTATTATTTGGTTTGAGCTAACGTTAACAAAAAATTCGAATAATAACATACATCATTAATAAAACACTCATCAACATGAAGAAAATTTTCATACCACTTAAAATGTAATATGACGTTTATAAAAGTGCCTAAATTAAATAAGTGTATGATGTTCATAACATCCATTGATAGTCATTCTAAATAGAGAAGACAATGTAAATGCATTTTCCATTCAACGTTATGGAGTCATTTGAGGTGAAGGGATGTCCAGAAGCAGACGACATTCTTCCTCCAGACTGGCAATGTTGCGTTCTAAAACCTCATGCTCATACTTTTTGTTAGAGTATAATTCATCGTAGTTGTAATGCATTTCAACGAAGTCCTTCATGTTCATCGCCTGACCCCACAATGACTTGCACTCAACAGTTAGTAACATAATCTCCGCTTTCAATGAATCAATTATTGGGGGGAGATCAACTGCCCAATGGAAGTATATGCATCGGTCTTTTCCCTAAAATGTAGTACGAGGTACAAGTTAATGGCAAAGAATGTGGAACCTCGACAAGGACAGTCTATTATTTATTGATGTACTATCACACCTCAAGAGTAGGGCATATGTAATACATTTTGGCCGGCCTTTGACTCAGAATGGCAAAGTCATTTAACCCTGCATCCTCTGTGTTAATCCGTAAGGCTGCATTTAGCCCACAATCACACCTCGGAACCTCAGATGGAATCATCGACATCTAATAAAACAAAATTGATGATTAATAGAAAAATATCGAGTTCATGACATAATTTTCGAAGATAATATGAAGACCATTTGTTCAGGAGTAGCTAATTGTTACAATAGACAAGTGGAGTTCATTTGGACATATCATAATATAGTATATCTATGACGTATTGTATCCATCTTCTTCTGATGAAGATTCATTATCGCTCGTAATTTGAAGTCGGTGGCGAAGATATCGGCACCTGTCACACATACTTGAAATTTCTTCTTGTAACCTATCTATGTCTGCTCTGGTTGAACAGATTAAGGCACAATGTTCTGACCAGAACATGCGTTCACTACGTGCATATGCGAGTTGTGATACCATTGCATCCCTAATTGCAGTCAGCATAGCCAGTGTAGCTGGTACTTGCTGTGCGGGCAACCTCATATGGCATCTGGTTTGTACAAGACCCCTACCACATGTAAAATATGGCCTGTGGGGATTGTTGTCTTCAAACCATCCATTTTCCGCATCTGTGGCATCCATGTACACTCATACGGTGCAATGCAGACCACATGGGCACGACGGCATGTCATTGTCCACTTCTAGACAGAAAACCTAATGAGACATAATTTCACATTGTTTATAAGTAGGAAAAATTGTAGTGAACAATACAGTTTGAGAACAAAAGTTGTCCGTTAGGTTACACAAAAAAGGGAGTAAGTGAAACATGTTGTAGAACATGTTTCAATGTCTGCAAGTTACAAAACAAATGTATAAATCACTGATTTTCCCACATAGAATTGGCAACAGTTTCGCACAAGACATCTCCCTCTCTAGCATCGGCCTGGCTTGTTTGTTGCAGAGAACTCAATTTGTTCGAGATGTCAGTGGTAGTATGAGGGTCATCCAAGTTTTCGTCCATCATAGGATCGCCATCATTTTGGCGTCGGATAAAATTGTGAACGATACAACAAGCCATTACAATCCGAGACTGAGACTGCACGGGAAAAGTTGCTCCTTTACGAAAGTAGGAAAACCTCTTCTTCAACACACCAAAGGCTAGCTCGACAACGTTACGTAGTTGAGCATGTCGGTGGTTGGACATTTCCTTTTTGCTTGTGTATGAGCCTCTGTTACCCCGATACTTTTCTATATGGTAAGCAACGTTTCGATATGGTGCAAGAAATTGCCTGGTGTTGGCGTACCCTGCATCAACAAGATAGTACTTCCCAGCGGGTACTTTGAACCCGCCTGTGGTTGTAGCTGCCTGAAGTACCCTTTGGTCAGCAGCAGATCCCTCCCAACCAGTCATGATATATGTAAACTCCATTGAGAAGTCGACTGCAGCCATGACATTCATGGAAACATTCCCTTTTCTATTTCTATATCGGTTCTGCTTTTCGCGCTTCACCAAAATGGGGATGTGTGTCCCGTCAATTGCCCCAATGGCATCCTAAGACAAGTATATAATAAATACGCAAGTAAATACCAAACTCAATGATGATGACAGTGGTTATATTAACAATGGAATGGACAATGGTCAACTAAGTGATGGTCATACCTTGAAATAAGGGTAAAATCTTGGACTCTCGCTGATGTGGTGGTGCGGAGTTGTGGATGCAGTTGGCATGACAATATATTCACTGCACAAAGCACACACTGCATCCAACACCTCATTAAACTTTCTACTTATGGTCTCACCACTGTGAATGTAGTCCTCAGCAAGAACACAGTTGGTATGGCCATGGCCAACCATCTGAAGGAAGTAGCAAACTGCCTCCACTGATTACACACCTCTGGTACTTTTCAACAAACCTCGGTCCTCAAGTTTGTCAACAAAGGCTAAAACCGTGTTGGGTAGTATACGGTACAGATCATACGCCCTCCTTTCATGGCCGGTTATTATTTCTAAAACCTTTTGATGGCCGCTCCTAATACTAACCGATCTCGGTATTGGTTGGTGTGTGGTTGAGGCGTCTGAATTTGCCATGATATTGTGGGAAATTTGGTCGGCTATTTGGTAGGATATTGTGTTAGCAATGTCATAAGCCGGACCAGACATAACATGCAGTAGTTGTAGAATGTCATCAGTTGTTTCATATGGATGCATACCAGCCATCACGTCTATAATTAAAAGTGATTATCCGCATCAGGGAAATATCGATATATTGCAGAAATGAAATTAGGGCTTGTTCCATTAAAACCATTACATAGTACTATAGTTCAGAGCTTGTTCCCAACAAAATAAAATAGTACAACAACAACTAATTAAAATAGTACAACAACAACTTCTGATAAAGTTCATCAAATAAAAGGCAGGATACTAATATACTTATTAAATTAGTCAACCTCAAAAGTACGGTGGAGATTGTGGCGTGAAGGGTGATTGTGATGCAGAATCTGCAGAAGCTGTGTTCTTCATTTCCCACAAGTCTTGCAACCAAATGGTAATTTTTTGTGGGGTGTCCATAAGGCTTAGGTAAATGTTACGGTTAGCTGGATCTTTTATGGCGTGCACAAGAGTGGTAAAAACTGGGACAGGGGCGTCAGGGTAGGTTGCATGAAAGTGGTGCAAAATGGTTTGGTATTCGTATTTATCATTACACCTAGCAGCAATTCCGCTGCCCATCTCATGTACCTTGGAAAACACCTTTGTGAATTCGGACACAACATCATTAGACAGGACACAACTGTCCTGTGAGCTTGACACTCGCTTCCTACGTCTGATCGTGGTGGGAGTCGTTGCACCAACACCTTGGTTGTGTGATCCGCCATTGGTGTCCTCACTTTGTGTCCCAGAATTAACCACGTCTTCAGTGAAACCGGCTGGACCGGTTGGTTCTGGGCTGACAAATGAATCAGATGCATCTAGGTCAACAACAACATCATCTTCAGATGCAACATCAGAAGGAGGTTGTCTATCGGTTGAGGACATTGCATGATGCCCCTAGCTATGTTCCCCCCCATCAGCTCGACGTCGTGGTAGTGGTAGAATGGTCTGTTGATCAATCTTGCTAGTTCCCTGTTTGCCTAAAATAGGGGACAACTACTGATTAGGTCAAAAGTAACAAGTTTAATTTAATATATAATAGTCAGGGGAGTATATATTATTAGACATACCGCAAGTGCCTCCCTCCACTCCAGGGTATCAGGCAATATTGGCTTGTGCCTGTTGTCATCCCATCCAACACCACTTTTGTTGGTTACCAATTTTATCTTTGCATAGTCTCTCCTGAGGTTCTTCCACTGAGTTTTTAACTGATCCAATGTACCCTCGTTCCTCCCCATCCTGATATGCCAATCGCGTAGCATCTCCCTCCACGCGTCCCTAGTAAATATTCCATCGACGCACCTACCCATGTCATATTGTCTCTTCAATGCCGCAACCAGAGCCTCATCCAACTCTTTCGACCATACAATACGGAACCTCAGGTCGGGTGCAGCCATAGTAGCAATGACACTGCGATGCATCAATTTAGTGTGGGTGTTTAAATGAAACCGCCATACGAACCTAGTATGAGACTACGCAGTTGAAAGCAATAACTTGTATTGAAGTAGGCTAAGACAAGATCCATTACCCGAACCAGTCATAAGATCCAAAATGTGTACAACAAATTTTAAATTGTAGTTAAATTTGAAATGGTTGTAGCAAACACATCATCAAATATGTTCATTACAGGAAAACTACATAAATAGCAAGCATTCAGCATGGCATTCACTTTAAACGTGTTCGTATTGCTCACGAGATATACCTGGTAAGCCCAAGTGAAGGAAGAGAGTTGCATGGCCAGCGACAAGGTCAGGGACGGTACATACAAGAAATTCAGAGGGAACACAGATTAGCCGAAATAGTGATATTATTTGCAATATAATCAGCAGAATTCGTGTGTACAATAGTAACATTGTAAAAATATTAGTATATGTCTGATGTATCACAACCCTAGCACAACAACCACAATTTGCACAATTGTCGCCATATATTTTTCTTTTCATGGCTAAGGTTATTATGATGTAATGGACAGTAGGCTAAGACAAGATCCATTACCCGGACCAGTCATAAGATCCAAAATGTGTACAACAAATTTTAAATTGCAGTTAAATTTGAAATGGTTGTAGCAAACGCATCATCAAATATGTTCATTATAGGAAAACTACATAAATAGCAAGCATTCAGCATGGCATTCACATTAAACGTGTTTGTATTGCTCATGAGATATACCTGGTAAGCCCAAGTGATGGTTGAAGAGAGTTGCACGGCCAGCGACAGGGTCAGGGACGGTACATACAAGAAATTCAGAGGGAACACAGATTAGCCGAAATAGTGATATTATTTGCAATATAATCAGCAGAATTTGTGTGTACAATAGTAACATTGTAAAAATATTGGTATATGTCTGATGTATCACAACCCTAGCACAACAACCACAATTTGCACAATTGCCGCCATATAGTTTTCTTTTCATCGCTAAGGTTATTATGATGTAATGGACAGTAGGGTTCTCATATAAGTTGACAATATAAATAAGCTTGTACTCAAACTCCTTAAAACTCAACACTTCTACAAGCATTCATAGCAATCCAATTTTAACATAAGATTCGAGTACAAGATTGAGCAGTTCTGCTCATACAGTGCAAACAGATCACTAATTGCAAACAGATCACTAATTGCAAACAGTTCTGAAAACAGTTCTTCTCATGTGTCTTGATATATAGAAGGTAATATACATAGAAGCTAAACAATGCACTATAAGGAGCTAAGGGCATATTTGGTAGCATACTTCTATAATCCCAGAAAATTAAACATGGCAAGGATTTTTAAGCAGTATAGCAATTATAGCTTATTTTAGTCATGTATATAGTTTGATTCATTTTTTTCACTCTGTTTTTTCTTACTCTTATGTAATTAGATATGTGAAACAAGATGGGCCTACAATGATACAACCATATATACAAGGAAAAGAAAAACCAAAAATGTTACTAGGTCTAATTGGAATAGTATCAATCTCTACACAGGCAAACTATATCACATTATACAGTATCATGATTCAAGGAGATCCCAATTTAGTGAGTGATGATGGTAATCACTAGGTGGGTGTACAAACCAAGCTTAAAACTACACTAATTCTAGTGGTTGAGTGTTTTCCTAACCGAACATGTTGCTGACAAGTTGCAGGTGAACAAAAAAGTGTTGCCAAATTCGGTCCAAAGTAAGAAACTACTTGCATATTAAAAATTAAGTCAATTTTTATAATGGTATTAGCCTGAGTTTGAGGACAGTATTGATGATATTTAATTAAAATACCTAATATAGTTTGACGATAAAATATTATTTGCATATACACAAAATGGACAATCTTATTATTTGAACAAAAAGAAACATGTTTTGAATAAGATACAGTTGTATACAAAATAGAATCATAGTTAAGATGTACACAGTATGTTAAAAGCATGTTTACTAACAATGCAGACACTGATTAAAATCTCTGGTTGATCTAAGAATTTTTAGTCCAATCTTGCCCATACTACCTATCCAAATTAGAAGAAGCTCAATAATCGAGTAAGGGTCACATTTGTACCCACCACTAACAAGACCAGGGGACTTGAATAGTAAACCTCCATGCATGGAACTCATCATCCAATGATCAAAAGTGCCCTATATTTGGTGGTTTGAGTAACTTTTATTATAATTTTGAAATAATAATCTAATATGTGGCTATTTAAGTAACAAAGTGATGTTTGCATATAACTATATAATGTTTATGACATACATCTTATAGATTCCTATTTTTAGTATATTATATTTTATTTATTTAAATTTTAACAAATACTAGATATACAAGCATACACATTATATAGTGTGTTTTCTTCTCTTACCATTGGAAAAAAAATAGAAACACACTAGGGATTCAATTTTCTTAAGTAATAACCTTTTACTTACATATTCATATGTAATACAACCGACAATATAAATGATCCTGTACTCGAACTCCTTAAAACTCAACACTTCTACAAGCATTCACAACATTCCAATTTGAACATAAGATTCCAGTACAACATTGAGCAGTTCTGCTCATACAGTGCAAAAATATCACTAATTAGCTAATCAGGAGCATGTGTCCTGATATATAGAAGGTAATATACAGAGAAGCTTTAAGAAAAATTAAAGTTTTGTACAATTTACTTATGTCTATACATGTGTTATGATTTTTATAACACCCCCCTTCATGTATATGCTATTTTTACCTATATCAATACACATCTTATGATCTTTATATCATTTCCCCTTTCATATATATGTTATATTTCAGATACATAAATGTAGGTCAATCCATAAAATTATGGTTAATCCACTGATATACATGTCTTACAGGAAGATAAATATTTTATTGTTTTATACATAGATATATACATTTAAACACAACTAAACCTCAATATATACAGTTGTATTGTTGCATACATAGATATATACATAATTTGGAAAGTTATACTTGTATGCATAGACATAAATGTGGTAATAATGGGTATTTGAGGTTCCACTAATATACAAAACAGATTTATATAAATTCTGTAATCCACTATACAACAGTTTTGGACTTAAGTAAGGGATTAAGGATATCAATGTTTAAATAGCAGCAGTAGATAATTTTTTATTTCAGTAGATAATTTTCATTAGTTTAGGGTTATATTCAGCTTATATACAGAGCTTTTGCAGCTAATATGGCTGCTTGAAGCTTCCTAAAATAAGCAAGAAGGGATTTCTTATAAGTAGCAATCTATTTATAGTACAATTGGATAGCTATACAGGGATGCCTCAACATCAAGATCAGATTCAACCAACTACCACAGGAAAAATAGTAAAATAAATACCAAGAGTACTATCCAGAAAATAATGACATTGTACAACAAACATAGATATATATACTTCATTTGTATATTAGGACATGTGTATAGAAAATAAATAATTAAATACCTATATATAGACTCAGGACCACAGTGCAAAAATATCACTAATTAGCTAGTCAGGAGCATGTGTCCTAATATATAGAAGGTAATATACAAAGAAGCTTTAAGAAAAATTAAAGTTTTGTACAATTTACTTATGTCTATACATGTGTTATGATTTTTATAACATCCCCCTTCATGTATATGTTATTTTTACCTATATCAATACACATCTTATGATCTTTATATCATTTCCCCTTTCATATATATGTTATATTTCAGATACATAAATTTAGGTCAATCCATAAAATTATGGTTAATCCACTGATATACATGTCTTACAGGAAGATAAATATTTTATTGTTTTATACATAGATATATACATTTAAACACAACTAAACCTCAATATATACAGTTGTATTGTTGCATACATAGATATATACATAATTTTGAAAGTTATACTTGTATGCATAGACGTAAATGTGGCAATAATGGGTATTTGAGGTTCCACTAATATACAAAATAGATTTATATAAATTCTATAATCCACTATACAATAGTTTTGGACTTAAGTAAGGGATTAAGGATAGCAGTGCTTAAATAGAAGCAGTAGATAATTTTTTATTTTAGTAGATAATTTTCATTAGTTTAGGGTTATATTCAGCTTATATACAGAGCTTTTGCAGCTAATATGGCTGCTTGAAGATTCCTAAAATAACCAAGAAGGGATTTCTTATAAGTAGCAATCTATTTATAGTACAATTGGATAGCTATACAGGGATGCCTCAACATCAAGATCAGATTCAACCAACTACCACAGGAAAAATAGTAAAATAAATACCAAGAGTACTATCCAGAAAATAATGAAATTGTACAACAAACATAGATATATATACTTCATTTGTATATTAGGACATGTGTATAGCAAATAAATAATTAAATACCTATATATAGACTCAGGACTCCATAAAAAACTTAAGGCGACATTTTGGTTAAGGCGCAGGTCAAGGCTCACCCCCTTGGGGCACCTTGACAAGTATGACATAAAGGCCAACAAGTTTACCCACATAATTGAAGTGTGTAGAAAAATAAAAACATGATGGATAGAGGATAGTTTAAAGTGGGAGAAAGAGGGATAGAACCACATTTGTCAGCCCATTTAGTTGACCACTTTGACAAGATGACAGTGGAGTGGGAAATGAAAGAGTCAGTAGTAGCAAGTGTGGCATATCCATCATATGTTGGGTAGCTAGAAATCCACAATCCAATAGGAGTGGACAATAAGCATAGATGACCAAATGTTCCTTTTTTGAATGTGTCCTGATATATAGAAGGTAATATACAGAGAAGCTAAACAATGCACTATAATCCTAGAAAATTAAACATGGGAAGGATTATTAAGCAGTATAGCAATTATTTTCTATAATCATCACCACAGTAGCTTTGAGGCTCACGTTTTTTCAGTTCATTCAAGCTGGCTCCTTGCAGCCTTTTTGACAATGGAAGTCGAAGATACCATTTTGTCCCAGAAATTAGTGTAATTACGAGGTACTCTAACCTTGATACTTTGAAATGTTACTAAATAGCAGGTCGGTGGAGACATATACCATTTTTATACTGAAAACCTTGCAATGTTACTGAAAAGGGGCGGCGGATACCTACCTTGCAAGCAGGTCGGTGACTTCCCACAACAGTGGCTCGGCAGCGGCGGCGGAACAGAAGATTGTATGGAGCCTTCGAAGGTGAAATGCGACGAGATCGATGACGAAGTGCACAACTATATAGCAGGTGCGACACTGGTTGCCCTTCCTAGGGTTTACTGCACGGCGCTTTGATGCGAGTTGACAACTCGGGAGTAGCTCGACGCTTGCAGACGAGCTTGCAGATGAGCCACCACAGCTTTGCCACTTGATTGACTTGCTACTCCGCCTACTCCACTGGGCCGGGTTTAGGGTACGCCAGTCGCCTGGCATGGCTGCCTCTGGAAATGACTGATGGAAACGATGCCTCAGCTTTATTAATGGTGATAATAGTAATGGAGAGGATAGACCACAGAGCCCGTCTCGAGGTCTCGGGAGAGAAGAGAGGATAGACCACAGAGCAGAAGGAGCAGAAGATAGAGCAGGTAGAGGGGAAAGGAGAAGAATGTCGGGATGGGTGTGGGGTGAGGAGAGGAGAGGATCGCCTAAACTGGTTTGTGAACCGGAATCCTGCCCCTCGTGGGACTGGGGCAACCCGGATTGGGGGGTTCCGTTATCCCATAACGGTGGATTTTCTGGGTTTTGAACCAAACACGAACTAGCCTTGAACCGAAAGTTGTTTGGCAGGGTTGGCTCTAAAAGACAACACGAAACCGGGTTTCAGTCCCGTGCCAAACGCAGGCTTAGTCACTTTTAACCACAAAAACAAGCTTGACGATTGGTAATGGAATTTCTATCATGTCAAT
This sequence comes from Alisma plantago-aquatica, assembly GCA_963693085.1. Classification (NCBI taxonomy): domain Eukaryota; kingdom Viridiplantae; phylum Streptophyta; class Magnoliopsida; order Alismatales; family Alismataceae; genus Alisma; species Alisma plantago-aquatica. The sequence goes on from OY856409.1 coordinate 676,917,968, forward strand.
TTGTCCTTTTATATTGTCCATGTAGGTCTATTCCATAAGACCTTATTGCACCCTTTAGGTATTACCCTTTTAGGTGGTGCTTATCAAGGTCCAACCTTATTAGCTTATATGGAACATGTATTACTCAGAAATAGCTTCTAGATGACTAGTTGGCTCATCCTTTATGACCAACCCATCTGAATCATTGAATTCACAATCCTCCAATATCATATGTGTTCTACTGGAACTATTTTATTCTATGTTACATGACGAACTAGAGATTCCACAACAACTTGTGGTTCTCTTCGTTGGTGCTTATCAAGGTCCAACCTTATTAGCTTATATGGAACCTGTATTACTCAGAAATAGCTTCTAGATGACTAGTTGGCTCATCCTTTATGACCAACCCATCTGAATCATTGAATTCACAATCCTCCAATATAATATGTGTTCTACTGGAACTATTTTATTCTATGTTACATGACAAACTAGAGATTCCACAACAACTTGTGGTTCTCTTCATTTTCATTATACATGTTTGTTGATTTCAAACATTTTGAGTTCTATTATTACTCCCGCTAATTCTTTAGGAATTCAGTTATCCTATCAAAAAAACACTTTTGTTATTGGATTGGGATTAAACGTAATATTCAACATTTATGATTTTTGTTTTTGTTTTTGGATAAGGTAAATGTATTGCCAAAAAAGAAAGTATAGAAGGGCTATACTATACAGAGCAGGGCGTCGAAACCGACCCCAAGGAAACCAAAACACACTACTGAGTTATATTACAGGCCCTAGTAGGTTCTCGTATTATAGCTGACATTACAAAAAATGTTAAAGTTGGCTTTCACAAGCCATCGAAGGTGGGAGCCTATCAAATCCACCAGCGCCAAATAACTCTTTTCAGTATTCATGTGTACCTTGACGTTTCTATCTTGCCAAATGCAATAGTAGGTCGCCGCCAGGAAAATACTAGGGAACACCATCTTTTTCCTGTTTTGACTGTGGTTGGTAACAAACCATTGAAGGATGTCTTTTAGTCTGTAGTTGTTCAAGTTTCTCCATTCGTTTCTGAGACACACAATAGACCACACCCTCTTAGTATACGGGAAGTTTATGAAAACATGATCAATCGACTCCTCATGTGTTTTGCAGAGAGGGCATAGAGGATTAACATCCATTCCCCATATAATCAATCTATCTTTTGTAGGTAGGTGCCCAAGGACCGCCCTGTAGAGGCACGTACTCCATTTGGGACAGTTGTGTTTACACCAAATAGTAGAAGTCCAATCTAGGTCCGGAGCTGCATCGATGTTGATCCATGGTGTCTGGTTAGAGCAAGACCAGGTACCACAACAATCAACACTATACAACTGCTGGATAGCTAGAAATCTTGTGCACATCCTCCTCCAAGCTCTGGAAGGGTGGCTCTATTCGTTAAGAATAAGGTTCCTACCATACCTCTCTGTCATCCATTTTTTCCAGATGTTTTCTTTCTGTATGAGGAAGCAATTGATTCTTTTGATAGTATTTATTTTAAGGATCGTCTCAGGGTCGACAATCTGCAACCCGCCTTTTGAAAAAGGTTGAGTGATGACGTTCTAAGCTATGCCATGGGTTTTACTACCCCAAACAAATCATCCCATCATAGATCTGAGGTTCATGATCGTAGGGTTTGGGATGTCGCACATCATGGACCAGTACCTGATCAAACTTTGAAGCACAGATCTGACAAGCACCAATCTCCCTACCAAAGAGATTTTCAGACCGCTCCACCCTTCAATTCTATCCCTGAACTTGTCTTTGCACATGCTGAAATCCTTAGCAGTACCTCTACCCCCCCCCCCGCTATCAGTATTCCAAGGTATCTTGTAGGTAGTTTACCCCTTCTCATGTCGGCATCTCTCTTGAGTCTACCCCTTCTAGAATCACATGACTTGGATAGGAAGACATGTGATTTAATAGCACTTATGTAGAGGCCAATACTATTCCCAAATAGAATAAGCACTTTTACATACTCCCGTACGCGATTAGCATGTCCCACTGAAAAGAGTAAGACGTCATCTGCAAAAATAAGGTGTGTCTTAACTTTCACACCCTTGACTTATACAGTTTAATATGGCCTTCAGCTTCAGCCTTCCTGATTAGACCCGACAGACCTTCCATCACTATGGTGAAAAGCAAAGGAGATAGAGGGTCTCCCTGCCTCAAACCATTGGATGCTTTGAATAAACCTTCCGGAGCTCCATTGATAAGGATAGAAAAAGACGTAGTTTCAGTACATTGCCTCATAATGTTGATCCACTGCTTAGAAAAGCCCATCTCTTCCATTATTCTCCAAAGGTATACCCATTGCACATGGTCATACGCTTTACTAATATCAACCTTCATGCATGCTTTCGACGAAGCTTTTCCCCTGTTGAAGTCATTCAGAAATTCCGCAGCCAACAGAGAACAATCAGCAATCTTTCTACCTTGGATGAAAGCGTTTTGCTCTTCAGAGATGATGAGAGGTAGAACCCCTTTAACCTGCTAGCCAGAAGCTTAGATATTATTTTATAAAGAACTGAATAGCAGGCGATAGGCCTATAATCTGTGAGCTCGCAAGCGTCATTTTTCTTTGGGATGAACTTGATGAAACAATGATTAACAGCTCTAACCATGTTCCTGCCTTTAATAAACCATCTAATAGCTTTGCACAAGTCTTCCTTGACCAGGGGCCACATGTGTTGGAAAAATCTACTGTTGAAGCCGTCAGGTCCAGGTGCTTTGACCGGGTGAATGGATTTCAGCGCTCTATGTATCTCTTCATCAGTAGGTTCTATGCAAAGATTTTCATTAATGTTGGTGGTAACTTTCCTCTCAATATTGAAAGTCCACTCTTGTTCCTCTGCTCTGTCTATATTGTATAGATTGTTGAAGAAGTTTATGGCTTTAAAAGCTATCTCCTCCCTGCTATTCACGATTTTTCCCTTCTCATCAATTAGCTCATGGATGGTATCCCTCATTTCCTTCTTTCTAATAGCTGAGTGGTATGTCCGGGTATTCTTATCTCCATCATTAATCCATCTAATTCTACTTCTCTGCCATAAGTAGCTCTCACGAGCTTTTTCCAACTCCAAAAGCCTTCTCTCCTTTAGTCTCTCCTCTTCAATCTCCTGTCTAAGAAGAGGGTTATTTCTCAAGTTTAGAGCAACTGCGTTGTATTCATCTTTAGCTTTCAAAAGAAGGTTAGATATATTGACCTTCTTCTTTGCCCAGTCTTTTAGGTTAGCTTTCGTCATTTGCAGGTTTTTCAACACGATATATAGCGAGTTACCGTGTATAGGAGTCTGCCAGCTCTTCCTAACTTCCTCCTCGAAACCCTCCCATTTGCACCAGAAGTTCAGAAAGCGGAAAGGTCTTGGATTCCTCTTCAGGTTGGTGAGGTGAACTCTCATCCACGCATGGTCACTAAAGGGATGCGCTCCCATATTAATGACTGCGTGTGGGAAGGCATTGAGCCAGGCTTCGTTAGCAAGACCTCAGTCAAGAAGGCTTGCTATTCTATATTTAGGATCTTGCTTATAGGACCAGGACACCAAGCCGCCAACTCTGTTCAGTTCAAAAAGGTTGGCATCTGCTGCAACATTATTAAATCTATCCAAGATACGATCAGGTACTCTCAAGCCACCATGCTTCTCTTTGTTCCTTCTAGTACTGTTAAAGTCACCCAACACCAGCCAAGGAAACTCCTCTTGAGCTGTACTGACCATGGTTTCTCAAAGCATATCTCTGTCTCTGTCCAGGTTCTCTCTGTATATCCCTGAGATAATACACGTGAAACCTCCTTGATTGGAGCAGCTAACTGTCATCATTTGATCAGATATATGGATTGGTTCAACTTTCCATTTACTAGTATTCCATGCCAAAATGATTCTTCCTCCTTCGCAGGCTTCAAGGTTAGATAGAGTACCCCATTGTTCAGGAAAGATCATTTTAAATCTCTCGGAAGTTCTTCTTTTGATTCTAGTTTCAAAGCAGAAAATGATCTTGGCTTCCATCTCTTTCAGAATACCCCTCAACTTCCCCTATATTTTGGGTAGGGAAGCACCTCGCACATTCCATGTGAGGACCGTCATCTTGTGTTTTTGGTTTTTCCCCCTCTACCTCCTCTAACAGATTCAGGGGTGGCCCTTTCTTTACCTTTGTCTGTACCACTTCTCGTGTGTCTCGGGCTAGTACTCCTTCCAGTGTCTTCCTGTAGTTCGGTGTCCGCAACCAAGTCGAGAACAACAAAGGAGTTCTCATTAGTGTTGATCCTTGCCCCTTCAGCAGAGTTGTTGTCTCCCGTAATGTTGTCAGGTGTCTTTGTCATTTCTGCATTCACCTGTTCTACAACGGTTGTATCTTCATTGGAGGTAACCACTACCTACACAACCTCCGTATCTTGTTCTGTCAGGACCTCCTTATCATTGGGGTTTTCATTTCTCAGATTTCTAGGAATTGGAGGTCTGCTCCTGCTTACCCCTCTACGTTTCTGTCTGCTGCTAACTTTCTCCGATAAATCAACTCTTGGTCTAGCGGTAACAATGGGAGGATCGTGATGGACGGTTCTCACACCAGGGCACTTGTGGGATCAAACTTATAAAACATGAGATAAACTAAGCAGAAGCGATTAATTAGCAACAAAATATTGAATATTAAAACTTTTTGGAGAAAAGATCTTGAAACCATAAAACTCCTTTATAAGAAATAAGATGAACAGTTTACATCATTGTAAAATCACCTCTCGAGTGATTATATACATCCAGATACAAAATCTCGAGACTAAAAACCAAAATCTCAGACCTATTGACTCCTAGGATCTGAGAGTACAGAGACGACATAAGACAAACTAACTACATGACTCAGCAGTCAGTATCTCCACATGAGATTCACTGCTGCCCCTGGTGTTGCTGTTGCTGATACTTCTCACCCTCAGATTGGTTTCTTCATCCTCGACGTCCACCTAAAAAGTTGAAACCTACGGGAGTGAGACAATTTGAATAATTGTCCCAGCGAGAGTTATAACTCTCCGCCAGAAGCTTTGTTATAGAAATTATGGGATAACATAAGCAAGGTAACTTAAATCATTCAATAGCAGGTTTGATAAAAAGTAAAGCCTCTTTCACTTAAGCAATCACTTCATTAAAGCATATGAAAAATGGTATAATAACTACATGAACAGACTATTAATATAAACAATGTAACATCAATCATTGTTTCTCATAGTTCAACCTAAGCAGATATGCTATGCGGTTGATTATGTTTTACAAACATTATTATGCCCTGCAGAGATGAGGTATACCGCTCATTCTCCAACCGATCACTATTAAGTCGCATCGGTATCATACCTAGGTCATCAAAAGAGTCGGATTCTTATGACCTCATCTTCCTCAGTCAGTGTGAGGATCAACATGTAGGACATCTAGTGTCTCTGCTATTATAGCTTACCAGGGTATTCTGGCACTTCGCTATTAGAGTCACAGTGGTATTCTGTACTCTCTTCACCATCGAAAGATCTCTTGTTTATCTCTCATCGATGCGGCATCAAAGATTCCCTTAGGAGAATAGTGTTACATCACCCCGACATAAACATATAGTGAAGGGTTGATAGATTAAGGTACATCTACAACAACTCCTACACTAGGATGTAAGGATATTCACATCCATATTCCCCCACATACTCAAAAGTATGTCATCCAGGAGTTCCCTTAGGAAAACCTATTTCACCATCATTTAACTTCTGACAATGATGGATCTATGATCAGGGCTCTACATGATATGATTATACTTGATTAGTTAGGTACATTTCAGCATTCTTTTAGCATCAAGCATGTTCTCAAACATTAATCATTAGAACAACAGCTATGAAAGTATAATACTAAATGTATCAAGCTTAACTCACATCTGTTATCATATGGATATCAATTCTTAATCATTTCATCACAAGTCATCTAATCAGCATGACCTTGATGTTACTCATGGCTCTTACAACATATCAATCTCATATGATGCCACTTGAACTAGGCAACATAGTATGTCACTATTCACAAAGCTAATAACATGCTTTCAATGAGTATGCATGATATCATAACCTTTACCTGGCTATGATTACTTCTTGCTAACCACCTGCATGATTAGTATAATTGAGGATATGCATTTATAACAATATCATCACAATATCAAAACCTTTCAATTCTTTTATAGTACACCACGGCCGTGCTTCCCCGCACGGTCATGCAAGAGAAAGTTACCAATGCCGTGCTCCTTAGCACGGGCGTGCTAAGATCAACATATCACCATTGATTTCTAGGGTTTGGATTTATTCACTTCATCATAGGATTATTGAACCTCTTAGCTTACAAGGCATAAAGATTCCTCATGTTACAACTTATAATTAGGGTTTCATACTCAAAGGCATACCCAAAATTACTTCATTCACCAATCATCTTAAATTAGGGTTTACTATTCACATTACCTATTATTACCCTAGAATTAGGGTTTACTATTCACTTCATAGTGAATTGAGCCCATAGCATCATCATGTATGAAAATTATCATCATTGGTGCCCTCAAATTAGGTTAAGATTCATCAATTATCATAATTAGGTTTTCCATGATCTCACCTTGATGGATCATACCCTAATCATGTACATTCTTACATATTGAAGGTATGTTACTTGATTCTTATTCATATTTGGAGCCTTCTCTCTCCTCTTACTACTAGATGATGTTTACATCACTCTAGATTAGATTAAGTCAATTCAACTTGATTATCATAGGTAAAGTCATCACCACTATGGTCATTAGGGTTTGCTTGATCAAGGGGTGTTGTCTTAATTGAACTCTTTATAAGTACCTTGATAATGTTCATCATTAGTCATGACATGGTTCAATCTACTAATTACTTAACCCCTTAATGTCTTTAGGTATCATTAGGGTTTAGGTTAAACAACCATTGGACCATCTAAACCTTCAAGGTATTAAGAAATCTTAACCCTAAAAGTTCCCCAAACGATTACACACTTCAACCTCCAAACGTTTTTGAAACCGTTTGGAAGGGTTGACCGTTTGGTTATGGTTGACTTCAAGACCGCATGGATTAGGTCACACTCAAGACCGTTTCAACTTGTTGACCATTTGGACATGGTTGACTTTGAAACCGTTTGATCAAACCACATGACCAAACCGCATGGGTTCAAACCGCATAAGCTCCAAACCGCATGACCTTCAAATAGTTTTGAAACCGTTTGAGCCCAAATAGTCTTGAGACCATTTGGTCCAAATGGCTCAAAACCGCATGGACCTAAAAGGTACACCAACACTTGTAATCAGTTAGGGTTTTCAATGTTGAACCCCTCAATTGACCTCATCCATGTTAACCACTCATCAATTAAGCCAATTAGGGTTATCCTTAACCAATGGGTCACTCAATTGACCCTCAATTGATAACCAATTAGGGTTGAAACTAATTCAATTAGGGTTTGTAATCGATTAACCATCAACATTGATCAACATGAGTTTAATTGAAGTTGAACCCATCAATTGCCACTCAATTGGGCCCCAAATTGGTCCAAACGGTCTTGGGATCATTTGGAAATCCTCCAAACGGTCTTGAGACCATTTTCCCAAATTCTCATCAAAATTTAAGTCCAATTATCAAGGGTTGAACCCTAATTAGGTCTAAAATCAGCACTTTTAATCAATTCAACAACCTATTGTGATTGGACCCTCAATTGATCAAATTACCTTAACCCTAGACCTCCAAATGGTCTTCGGTGGTCACCAAACGGTCTTGAGACCGTTTGGGTGATTCCCAAATGATTTTGAAACCGTTTGGGCCACTCAACCCAAAGTTCAACAAGATTGGTCCTTGAAATCAACAATTGAACCCGATTAGAGTTTAGGGGATTGAAGTGCCTTCAACTTGTGATTTGTTTGCAATTAGATTATGATTATTTGTAGATGATTAGTTCATGATGTGTTCAGAAAACTTCTAAATGGTCTTCACTTGGTCAAACTTTCCAAACGGTCTTGGAGACCGTTTGAATTTAAACGGTCTTGCAAACCACATGAAATCAAACGGTCTTGAGATCGTTTGATTTCAAACGGTCTTGCAAACCGTTTAGATCAAATGGTCCAAGGTCGTTTGGTAAATTTACCTAGTAAATCACGCCCATCATCTTCAACCTTAGATCAGTTCGTTTACTTCGTGGTTTTGCTTGCAAAAGTGCAAGGAAGAGTGGGGAAGAAAAAGAACTAGCTACTAATTGCAAGAACAAGGATATGCATAAGAAAGCAAAAGGTTTAGAGTTATAAAACCCACCTTAAGGTCGTTCCTAGAGCTCCAAGATTTCAAGCTTTCAAGCCTTTAATGGTGTCTTGAGCTCCACAGGTTGTCCAAGGGTGTTTTTCCAAGAAAAGGTTGGGAAAGATCGGCTAGAAAGAGAGAACTAAGTAAGAAAACCATAAAACCAACCTTGTAACCCAACTTTCTCCATGAGTCCGAGCAAGATGATGGTCTCTTCTTACCTTAGAAAAAGTTGGTCGATCACTTCTGCTCCAGAGCTCTGCCTTCAGTTGGTTTAGCAAGAGGATAAGTGAAGGAAGAAGGGAGATGTTTCCTTTGTTTTGCAAAGGAAAGGAGTATAAGTACTTTGGGGTTATTTTCAACATAAGGACAACTTACTTCTCCTTTTCTCATCTAGGTCCTTCCTTTCTTTTAGGCACGTCCCTCCTCCTCACTTCTTATGTAAAACTACTTCTAAAACCAAGGACTAAAGGCAAAGAAAGGCAACTTATCACTAAGGTGCATATATATAGGGGTCTCCTTACTTACAACTTGGTGATTTAATTACAAAGGTATTCCTTCTTATGTGATTATTCAAAAGAAGCGCCCTCTTCATCATTATTACTCTAAAAGATTCCAAGAGTTATAAAAGATAATCTTGAAGGTGTATTTTACAAGTTGCACCCCACATTTTGGGTAAATTGCACTTTACACCAAAACTAGGGTTTTAAGTACAAGGATTACTCCACAAGCTGCATCTTGGTGCTCAACCTTGGAGAATCCATCATACTTCATCATATTCATTAATATGATGTCTTAATACCAAAGGAACATCTTAACATGCTCAATTTGCAAGTTAACCCCTCTAATTGGGTAATTTTCACATAAGTCCCTGTATTACAAAACAATATTACAACATTGTTTAAAAAGGACAAAAATAGCAATATATGTTCCTCAGGGGCTTTAATTACATACCAAAAGATAATCATAAGTATCTAATTACATATTTAAGCAAAACACCTAGGGTTAGTTCATAACCCAGTTCAGGGATGTTACAGCACTGTCCCTCCACATGTCCGAAAACCTTGCATTTCCCACACCTTTCCGGCAGCGCATCATAGATTATCTTCACCTCCAAATTGCTTTTGTTCAGCAGTTCCACCATCACCACCGGTGGAGGCTTCGTCTCAGCGCTCACCTCAACACAGACATGAGCAACCCCTGCAAAACGCCCATGGGTGTGGAAGTCGATGACCTTGGGATCGCCAACCCCACAAGCAATTATGGAGATGACTCTCATGGTCCAATGTTGTTCGACATCGGGAAGAGTAACCCATACCAGAGCAGATGTAAGAGCTACTCACCTGATATCCACTTCCGGAGACCATCGCCTGGTAAGGACCAATTTCTGGTCGAAAAAACAAGGTCCCTGATCAGTCACAATAAGCAGGTCTGCCTCAGTATTGAACCTTGCCAGGAAGAGGCCTCCGACCAGCTGGGATAGTTGGAGATCCCCCTTAGGTCGCCACGACCTTAGCATCCACCCATGAAGTTGGATGAGGGCCGGTTGCCTTCCTAGGACTTGGACGATGACTGAGTGTCTGTGGTACTCCTCCATAGATTCGACAACTGGCTCTGAGAAAGCCATCCATGGTCGATCTTCGCCTTCCTTGAACTCTGGTTTCCTAGCATCTCCGGGCATGAGCAGGGGCTTGAACCTTCTATGAACGGCCATTGGTTTGGCCAGGGCCTTGGCAAAGGTGCACCCCACAGTAACATCCGCTTGTGGATCACCCCAAGGCGGAAGGGAAGGGGATGAGGGGAGGGAAGAAGAGGGTGTTTCAGAGGTGGTGGAGGCGGGGACGGAGGAGCCCGCCCCCCAGATCAGCCACCATCAGGCCCGACCAACCCCGGTAGAGATGGAACATAGCGGGCGGGCGGGTGTCTAGAGAGAGAGTGCATGCTTAGGAATCATTTATGATTTTTGGATAAACCTTCTTCAAGAAATTACTTTCTTAATGCAGTTTCAATCCTTTAGACATATTGGGACACTCCCAAATCATATAATATATGACGTCTCAGAAACCATTCAGATGGTACATTATTTAGTGATATGTATATATTTATGAGGATGTAAGAAGACTAGATTAATTGAATAACTATATCATGACTCATCATGGTACAATTCCTTCAATCTAACACATCATCATGTTCAGATGGATTTGACTTGTGATACACTACAGTTCATTCTTAAAGGTACTCAAGGCATCGATGTAAAGTATTTAAACATTTGATCTCATCAAAGTTTCTTAATACTTTTTTCAAAGTTATACTCCATACATAATCTCCTTGAACACTTCATGAGATTCATGTTTCCTATTTATTGAGTACATATCATTACATTACCAGTGAATGAAATGAGGTATAAATGATTATCTACAACATTTATTCATAATATCTACATACATCATATGTATGATGTCTATTAAATATTATCCCCCCACTACATCTAGTGAAGTATGTCATGTCATATTTGTGCATAAACAAGATTTTCATGTTTCCTTAGATTCAATAACCAAGGGAATCTAGATCAACATTTATATGTATTCTAGCCATTCACTTATCATATTCGTACAACATGACTAAAGCTAATAATAGTCTTTAGTTATCAATTATAATCCTTTGATATAAACATTATAAACATTCATTCTTGGATCATTTTGCATAAATATCGTAAGATGTTTTAGGACCAATTCCATGCAAGATCATATCTTTGAAATAGAATCACTAACAACTCTTTATTGATAATCATCCTTGTCCATACAAGATTCATAAAGAAAATATTTCTATTCTAATGGCATAATGAAATAGCAGTTCTAGTAACTCTATTACATGCCCATTGGGCTAAGATAAATTAAAATGTTGACTATGGCTTCCGCAACACTTGCTCCACCTTATCCATATTTGTCCTTCTATGAGGTCTTTTACTTCTTGTTAGATCATGCACATCAATATGTCATATATCTCATCTGGTATCATATACCAAAATTTAAGAAGTAGTCAAATTTATCTTATATTGTTTATACCTAAAGTGGAGGCCTCAGTGCCATCCTTCTTCTTCTTTAGTTCCTAACTAGAGTGGGCAATTTCAATTCCAATGTCCAGGCTGGTGATAATAGTGACAATCACCTCTTTTCTTTACTCCACCTTTTACCTTGAGATCTGAAGACTTGGGCTTCTAGCTAGCTTTATAAGTATTCTTAGCTTGGCATTTGCCTTTAGACTTTCCCTTTGTCTTGCATATCACTATCTCATACGTGGGCTTGTCCTTCTTCATTTCTATCTCAGTTGTTCTCAACATGCCCAACAACTCTATCAACGGCTTGTCAAAGTCGTTCATGATGTAGTTCATGACAAACTAACTATATAACTCTGGAAGAGACTACATAATCACGTCAGTGGACAACTCTTGACCCTAGGGGAATCCCAATCTAGCCAGGTTCTCTGCATACCCAATGAGCTTGAGTACATGCAGACCTATTGGATCTCCTTCTGCAATGTTGCACTTGAACAATGCCTTAGAGATATCGTATCTATCTAGTCTCTCCTGATCTTGGTACATTTTCTTGAGATGTGTGACCATCTCAATCACCCCCACATTCTCACGCTACCTTCGCAACTCATGGTTCATGGATCAGAGAATCAGACACTTGACATCCACGACGTCTTCAGTATGCTTCTTTTAAGCATCCATGTCAGCCCTTGAAGCATTTTGACGTGGTTCCTCTGGTTCTAGCATTTCTAGGACATAGAGCTTTTTCTCCTATGTGAGAATAATTCTCAATGTCCTGAACTAGTCATGGAAGTTGTTCCCAGTTAGTTTGTCCTTTTCAAGGACCGATTGCAGAGAAAAGTGATTGTTGTTTGTTTCCATTTGATTCTTTTTGCAAAAGTGATTGTTGTGTGTTGCCATTTGATTCTTTCTGCAAAAGTTATTGTTGTTTGTTGCCATTTGATTCTGCAAAATAATTTGCAATATGTCAAAACTCATTTTGATTTGATTTTATTTGATTAAACTTGGGCTATAATATTAGGTCTTTAATTCATTTTCATTCTCATTATTTTGTTCAAATTGATAACACTCAAGTATCAATTCGAAAAAATATAGTGAAATTTTTTTCTAATGAGACAAGATCCATATTTCATCAAATCATGAGTCATCTTTTTCTGATATCCCACAACTTGATTATTTAGCTAGGCCATCATGCCAATTGCATCACATGCAACTCTTAGATAGATGATATGGACAACTCTTTGCCATGATCATTTGCATGCCTCTGGGCTTGGACTCTCCAAGTTACCAGTTAAACCTGACCCAATAGCCAATACGATAGATACACATCATGCTTTGTGCAAATCTACATATCTACCATCACACTTCCACGAGATAGACGATGCACCATGCTTTGTGCAAATCTATAGTTGGTCGATTAAGATTTTCATGTGTGTTTCTATTGGAAAGAATCTTAGACTTAATATGTTTGATTGAGGGGTTTTATATATATCATATATATATATACATATTGTATCCAATCACCACATTTATAGTACATATCACATACATACTATATACCACAATGTAAACATGCAATATAAAACAAAAGGCGATGGTTATGGACATGTCTACTTGTAATTCCTTGGAGCCACAAGGAATTACTACCACCTAGGTCTATCATCACATCACGTGTATCAACCTTTGGTTGATAAAAATCTATGCTTGTCAATATAGGTAGACCGGTTCAACCCTCTAACCAGTCATCTCGCCTCTTGACCAGTTGGTTGATCCTCCTATCCAACTGATATTTGAACTGCTTCTAAATGGTCGGTTGGGCCTTTTAGGACGGTTGTATGGCCTCCTATCCAATCAATGTCTGGTCTCTTCCAAACGGTCAGTTGGGTCCACCAGGCATTTGTCTGGGTAGATCACTCTATCCTCCTTGGTCATCCAGACGGTCGAATCGTCTCATGAATTGGTCGTCTCACCTGGCGATGAACATCTTCAACATCATTGCATGAAAAAGAAACTCTCCTATTGCTACTTTATTACATTTAATAAGAGAAACCTTGAGTTACATTTGAGGGGAGAAAAGGTATGAAAGCATTAACTTTACATCGGGAAGAGGGAGGTAGAGGATCGGTACACAGATCGAGATAAACATGAATCAAACCATCCAACCACACACAAATATAGGGTTTAGGCCATAATCATGCTACACATCCTTCATCAAAACTGATTTTAGGGTGACGCATTCAAATTGCATATATATATATGCATATATATATATATAGTTTAGGATTATGTGGTCTTTGATTGGATACACATATGAGAGCAGTTTAAATGTTCGCACCGTATGCAGTAAATAAACTATAAACTAAAAATTTGATCATATCGATTATACTAAAACATAGTAAATTGACGTGGCTCTGAGACCATTGTTGGGAAATATGGGCACAAAGTATAGAAGTTAAAACATAATTTTTATCTATATGTATTCCCATAACAGTAAGATCGTGTCAACCAGTATGAAATAGGAAGGATGGTTTTAGAGAATTATACCTAGTCCTAGAGCAAGTCCAGTGACAAAACTCACTTCTTCGCAACTGCTAACTAGTTGCTCTTGTTCAGTGGTTGTACAACTCCTAGTCTTCACCATGAACAACTATCTACACAACCTTTGTAGTGACTCTGCTGGTCTCACCACAGACTGCAGGTTGACTTTGCTCTCCTAGCAACAACTAAAACTCCTGTCATTCACCAAAAATAGACAAGAATGATTTTTCCCTTCTGTTGGTGTATGAGTCACCAACCTTCTCTCCCACCAACAACGGTCACCAGTTGTTTCTCTCTCGTGGCTATCTCTCCCTATCAGATAGGACTTGTTTGGTCTCTATCAATTACCACAACTAGAGAGGACAATAGTTATCATAGCAACTGGTTCTCAGTTGTCTATATTGTTGTACTCTGGGAAGCCCCCAATACCCCTCTTTTTATAGACGGGGTTAGGGTCAAGGTTCCTAGTCTGTATGGGATTGTGCGGGAGTGGAACGGACCAAAAGATCTTGAATTTTCACAACCTGCGAGATGCCAAACAGTCATTTGGAACACCTAGATGGTTGTTTGGTGTGCGAGATAGATGTCTCGCACTGTCAAATGGCCTTTTGGAAGTTTTCCAACCGTATATGAATTTGGCAATTTTGATTTCCAATTAATATTACATATTAATTTACTTACACTTCATGTTTATGAAATCAAAACTATTCAAGAAACATCTAGAATATTTGCCCGGCCCAACGAAGACGTCTCACCCAGGCGAGACGCCCATCTCGCTCACTGATACGGCCTAAATCGCGTGTCCAAAAGGAGGCTGACTCAGAAGGATTAAACTTTAAATTCATAAACTGAAACCTTCAAGGACCCCCACAAATTTATTACAGGGTCAAAGTAGATATCTGGGGTTGAACATAGAGATGTGGGCACATTTAGGATGCTTAAGATATCATTCTTAAGTCAGTTAAGCCAATGCCATAGTTGATAAAAGTGAACTAGAACTAGTCTAGCAAAATGTCACGAAATAAACAAAACAAAGAAAAGAAAACAAAACTGAGTTCGTAAGATTCTACTAATCGAAGAGAAGGAGTTCTTAGCTATGTAATCACAAGTTGTGCAGTCTATGCACCCAATCTTGGGCATAGACAACCCTTGAACACCTCAGTAAGAAACCTACATCCAAGCCTAGTACATATTTTGGTATACGTTCATGTGGGGTCATCCCACTAGCTTTAGTGTAGCATGACTAAAATCCACCAATGATATGAAACCTCTCTCGAGGATGACAAATCAACACCCCAGAATATACAAGATACCCTCTCAGGTCTAGAAGATTCTGAGATGCTAGGAATAGGTGAGATCTGGGCAAAACTAGGTAGTGGGCCTGACCATGCCCAGGTCTACGGTTCTGCATAGATCACCTTGAACTGTCCTCCTCTCATATTTCGATCCAAACTACCTTATCTTGTGTATTCCTACAATGAATCTCTCGATATAGGTAGAAATTGAAGTTCAAGCAAGAAATAGATCAACCAAACTAGCAATCATAACAAAAAAAAAGAAGATAGAACAAAAAACATACTAGATCTGAAATAAAACTTCTTGCTTAAGGTAAAAGTACATAAACATGCCCAAAACGGGCTACATAGCCAAGAAGGAGCTCGAATAGCCATGGACAAGCATAGTTGGCATCAAATAAAGATGGAAGAACTTCGTTTGTACAGAAATAAAGGAGAATAGTAGAAGAAAGGAGAAGAAGAGATTTAGTCCGTAGAGGAGAGGTGGCTCTCTCTCCTTAGCCTTTGTATGGTCTAGATCTTATCTTTGGGTCATCCTCCTTTGTCTTCAAGACTCCTTGGCCTCCTCTCTCTTCAATTACACCCCAAATAGTAGCTTGGTGCATGTATGGAGGTGGAAGATGGATGGGAATGGTAGGAAGTGGGTGAATGGTGAAGGAAAAATGATGGTGGATGGAAGCAACATAAGATAGGGGTGTAGGATGAGCACTTTAGCCTTTTCGTACCTATGAACTCTCCCACGGGGCTTTAGGAACCAAGAATGTGGAGAACCATAATATGGAACCAGAAAAATCTCTGAACCCCTCTCCAGGTCACGAGGGGTGAGTATTTATAGGTGAAGGCGGAAGATGGTTGTGGCACCTGTCTCGGTCACTACCCTAGTCTTGGCCTAACCATGCCAAGATGGGCACGGTCATGTCGAGGTCATGGTCAATGCAGATGCCGCAGTCGAGGTAGATCTCGTGGTCGTGGCAGATGCCTCGGTTGAGACAGGCCCCACAGTCAAGGTGGTTGTGTCGCATTTGCAGTCGTGTGTCACGGTCACGTTGATGTACCGTGGACACGCTGGGGCGTCGGTCGTGGCATCTTGTCCTTGGCCTGACCGTGCCGATCTGGGCCCAATCGTGTTGAGTGTCGCGGTCACATCATTGTCTTGTTGGCCGCAATCACGGCCCTCATGGAACAAACCCACTCCCAAGGGGGTGCTATTACTGGTGGTCAATGGGCCCACATTGATGAACCTTCTGATTGGCGAGGATGCATTCTGATAAAGGACTGACCATAAAAAATGGGGTCCAAGATATCAAAAGTTTCTTGGTGCACAAAACACGATGTTTGTGAGGTAGGATCTGGAGAAATGAATTCTTCTTGAGCTCAGTTCCTGTAGGTTCCAAAATTGGCTCATTGAGCAACTCTATCTACAAATTACTAAAAGATAAGGACCTAGGGTTATTTTGGGCATATTCAAGCTATAATGACACAAAACTATAAATAAATGCTTAGCATAAATGCCTGCATTTGGGTGTTATCAACCACCCAAGGTTAAACCTTTGTTTGTCCTCAAGCAAGACTGTGCTCAAAGAACAAAAAGATAACATCCAAATTAAGCATGGTAATAAATGCTAAAGTTAAGAAAAACAGTTTAAAACATTAATTCTCTTCACCCATGTCATTTCAAAACATACCCCCACCTATCGAGCATAATTGTTACGACCCGCGTCGAGCTTATCCCGTAAGTATGTTGTTAAGCATGTGATTAGCTGATGTGCTAAGTTTAAGCCTGTTTTTGTTAATAATGTTTAAAACAGATAAGACATGTGCTTAGTGTGTTTTCTAGCTTCTAAAGCGTGTAGGACCTTACGCTTGAAGCGTTGCCAGAGAAATCGTTCGAATCCGACCTTCGAGTCAAATGTTGCATGTTTTTGGGCTTATAGGGACCCGTTTGTAGTTTTTTAACTTTGTGTTTAGACCCCTAAGTTTTCCTCCTTATCCTTTCTCTCTTCCTTATCTCGTTTCATTTCTCAGAAACAAAGGAACGCAGCAGCGTTCTTCTTCCGCGTGAGAAAGAGAGAGAAAGAGAGAGAGAGAGAGAGAGAGGGAGCTGTGAAGGGAGAGACGTCGGAGCTTTGTTTTGCTCTGATCAGCTGCTGCAGCTCGTCCTCTTCCCTCCGTTGATCATCTTCTCCGTCAATTCGATCCGGTTTGCAGCAGGAGCTGCGTTTGCAGGGGAAACGGCCAAGAGATTGGGGTGCAAGGAGCAGCCCTAGCTCGTTTCTTCCTCTCCTTCAGGTTCGGATTAGTGGAGTGTATCTATTGCGAAAGTTTTGTGGTGTTTGTTTGCAATTTGCCCGACGATTCGAGAGAAATCGACATCTGCAGCCCGGTTTTGTTTTCTGCCTGTGCGCGGTTCGGCCGAGTTCCTATTCGGTCGGTCGAGTTTCTTTTTAGGGCAATCGTACAGTGTTTTTGGGTCAGCCGAGTTTGAGTCTTGGATCGGCCGAGTTTCTTATTTGGGTAACCGAACAACGTTTTTGTCGGCCGAGTTTGGTCCTAATCGGCCGAGTTTCCTTGTAGGTGTATAAGCGGTGTCCTGATCGGCCGAGTTCCCCAGAGGATCGGTCGAGTTGCCAGTTGGTCGGCCGAGGTTGGTCGGCCGAGTTACAGATTCTGGGAAGTGTTCGGCCGAGTTCCATAGTGATCGGCCGAGTTTCAAGTGGTGAGTGGCAGTTCATTTAGAAATCATTAATAAACTCATTTTAAATGCTTATTTGCTTCAGTATCATTTGATATGACCTTTAAACAGTGTAGCATGTACATTTTAGTGTGATAAGTTCATTGGAACTTGAAATCCGTGATGTGAATGATGAAAAAGAGGAAATTCCATGTCTTACAGTTGCTATGTGATATTTCTGTCTAATTGTTTATCTGCTATCTAATTATTAGACTTAGGTGCCCTAACACCGTAGAACCCCTAAGAGAGGTCTGCAACTTAGGGGTGAAACTCGTGTTGCAACATCATCCGTGCTTGTGTCACGGACAAACGAGGAAAGAGAGGCAGTGTCCAGGTTAAAGGAGAAGTCTGGAGCACACGTGGTTGTGCAGCACACGTGGTTGTGCGTTGAGGCAGACTTAGCACTTCCCGGGTGTGTCGCTAAGTCTTGTACGGTGGAACCGTAGCATGAACTTGCTGCGGATTTTTATATGCAGAGTACACTGTATATATTTAGGGCATAATAAAAATGAATAAGTAATTATGTAGGATCACAGTAAATTTATATAACTGTTTATTTACCTGAAATACCTGTTGATGCTTAGAAGTGTGGTTATTATCTGTATATTTGCTATGTTAATAGAACTGCCCTGCTTGAACTGCATATATGTTTATTTTCAGTTTATAAACCTGACGAGTTGTTTAGTGATAGCTAAGTGAAATGTTATTCACTGAGCGAGTAGGCTCATCCCTCTACTCAAACATTTTCAGGTCAGCATCAGCATCAGGAGTCGGAAGGATCGTTTCATCCTAACGCCTAGTTGATAGAAGGTTTGTAGTTAGTCTAGTTAGAGGTCTCTTATTCCATTCCCCTCGATCTTCGGGACAAGGTGTGAGTGAGAGAGAGAATATGTACAAAGATGTAAATTAATGTTATGCTTTCTTTATGTTAAACAATGTATTATGCTGTAGACCTTGCTTGTATCTTTAATCAGTTAAATAGAAAAGTTCCTGCAGTTTGCTCAGTTTTTTGTTTACAGTTTAAACTTGGTTATCATTTAAATGTTTTTAATCGTTTTAAAAAGTGACGAATGGTTGGTTATGTGTTAATCCCACCTGTCGTGCCCTAATTTCGTGGTTTGTGGTTAATGTGAGTTTGGGGAGTGACAATTTTTGGTATCAGAGCTTAGGTTTGAGTACTTAGTTACTCAAGATCAGGGGACGATAAGAGACCAATAGGATTAAGGTCTAGGTGTCTTTCTTCTATCTGTAGTTTTCTAATAGGAAATATTCTATTATATCATTGCAGATGGCAGGAAGAGTCTTTGATCGTGATGATCAGGCCGAGAGCCATGTTGGCCCTGATCTTCGGTACTTGGGTCCAGGTGGTGGTGACCACGTGGATGAAGCATCTCGTATGTATAGGATGTTTCTGGAGACCAGGGAGAAGTACAAGGCTGATAGGCGAGCTTCTACTTCTACCAGCAGTAAGGATCTGATGCGATCGTATGAGCTTGTAAAGAAGCTCGGTGGTACAGAATTCAGTGGTACTACAGATCCTGCCGAAGCTGATGAGTGGTTTAGACAGATAGAAAAGGTCTTTCGTCTGATGGAGCTTCCAGAAGATAAGAAGATCAATCATGCGGTCTACCTTTTAACAGGCGATGCAGAGTTGTGGTGGCGTGGTGTGGAAGAAAAGAGGAGAGGTACAGAGCTTTCCTGGCTGGATTTCTCTGAGGAGTTTCATCTCAAATTCTATCCACCCACTTTTCTTAATGAGAAAATCAGGCAGTTACAGAATATCAAGCAGGGGAACATGACAGTTACTGAGTATGAAGCACTTTTCACACGGTTAGCTAACTTCTGTCCACATCTTGTTCCTGACAACATAGAGAGATGTAGAAGGTTTCAGGAAGGGCTAAGGCCAGAAATTCGGCATACAGTTTCTGCTACTAGCAGGAGGAGCAGAGAGAACTTTGGCGAGTTTGTTGAGGCTGCCAGACAGGTTGAAGAATCTGTGAATGCTGACAGGGTGCCCGAGTCTAAGAAGAGATCTGCAGATTTCAGTAGAGGACAGTCCAGTAGTGGATACAGAGGTGGAGGCAGAGGTTTCTTTTCTAAGCTTGGGCATGGCTTTGGTTGTTTCAGCAGGCAGAGATCTGAGGATGTCACTACTTTTAGAGGTAGAGGAGGATACAACCTAGGAAGATGGAGCAGTGCCGCTAGTGGGCAGTCTTCTGGGTCGTCAATGTCAGTGACAGGTCCCCAGAGACAAGAGTTACTGCCATGTGACAAATGTGGAAGGCCACATATTGGACCGTGTTGGAGTTCTGGTTGTTATGCCTGTGTACAAATAGGACATGTCAAAAGGGAATGTCCTCAACTTCGACAAGCAGCATCACAAGCTTTCCAGCCTTAATACCATGATGTTCTGAGTTCCTCTATGGCTTCTGGTTCTAGAGGTGGTGGAGTGTCTAGTGGCAGGAGTGGTCAGAGAGGACAGCGTGGCAGAGGGAGAGCTTCAACACGTTTCTTTTCTTTGACACCTCAGGAAGGTATAATCTCTTCACAAGTTGTTATAGGAGAGATGCTTTTGTTTAATAGTATACCAGTTTCAGTTTTGATAGATCCGGGAGCTACTCACTCTTTTATACGACATTCTTTAGTTGGTGAACTTAATCTGTTAACTCAAGAGTTGGCAGATGAGTTAGTGTTGAGGGTTCCACTAGGTGGACCAACAGTTTTATCCGAGTCTTGTCCCGGATGCTTGTTATCTTTTGGAGGTTTCACCTTTGCTGCTAATCTCATACCCTTGGATGTAAATACCTTTCAAGTCATCTTGGGTATGGATTGTCTTGAGACATATCGAGTGCAACTCGATTGTTGGAAGAAGGAAGCTACCTTTCAACTAGGGGAATTTTCTTGTGTCTTTACTGGAGATAGGAAAGTTCTGCCTACGTGCATAATATTAGCTGCAGTAGCTGATAAGATGTTACAGAAAGGATGTGAAGCGTTCCTTGCTCATGTGGTTGACACCAGAGCAGAGAAGAGCACCGCCAGTGTTTATGATGTGCCTGTGGTTCGTGAGTTTTCTGATGTTTTTCCAGAAGAATTACCAGGCTTACCTCCTGTCAGAGACATTGATTTTGAGATTCAGATATATCCAGGTAGTCATCCAATAGCACTGCCAGCCTATAGAATGGCACCTGTTGAGTTGAAGGAACTCAAGGTGCAGTTACAGGAGTTGCTAGATAAGGGTTTCATTAGACCCAGTTCTTCACCGTGGGGTGCTCCAGTCCTGTTTGTTAAGAAAAGGGATGGTACCATGCGTCTCTGTATAGATTACAGGCAACTGAACAGGATCACTATTAAGAACAAGTATCCATTGCCGAGAATAGATGATCTGTTTGATCAGTTGCGTGGAGCGACGATCTTCTCTAAAATAGATTTGAGATCTGGATATCATCAGCTCAGAATAAAGGCTTCTGATATTCCCAAAACAACTTTCAGAACCAGGTATGGGCATTATGAGTTTTTGATCATGTCGTTTGGGCTGACCAATGCCCCAGCAGCCTTTATGGATATGATGAATCGGATTTTCAAACCATTTCTAGATCAATTTATTGTAGTCTTTATAGATGATATTCTGATCTACTCCAGAGACGATGAACAGCATGAGCAACACTTGAGAGTAGTGTTGCAGTTGTTGAGACAACACCAGTTGTTTGCTAAATTTAGCAAGTGCGAGTTCTGGTTGGCCGAGGTAGCATTTCTTGGACATGTTATCTCGAAAGATGGAGTTAGCGTGGATCCTAAGAAAGTTGAATCTGTGCTTCAGTGGGAACAGCCTACGACTCCTACTGAGATCAGAAGTTTCTTGGGTTTGGCAGGTTATTACAGAAGGTTCATAAAGAACTTCAGTGTGTTAGCATCACCTTTGACACGCTTGACGAGGAACGATGTACCGTTTGTTTGGTCTGATAACTGTGAGAGAAGTTTTCAGATTTTGAAGAAAAGGTTGACTTCAGCACCAGTGTTGGTTTTGCCTGAAGTAGAAAAAGGCTATACAGTGTTCTGTGATGCTTCCAGGAGAGGTTTGGGCTGTGTACTGATGCAAGAAGGCAAAGTTGTGGCTTATGCATCTAGACAGCTTAAGAAGAATGAAGAGAATTACCCTGTTCATGATTTGGAATTAGTTGCTATAGTTCATGCTCTTAAGACATGGTGTCACTACTTGTATGGTGAGACATGTTAGGTGTTTACAGACCATAAGAGCCTGAAATATATCTTCACTCAGAAAGACTTGAATTTGAGACAGCGCAGATGGCTTGAGCTGATTAAAGACTATGATGTGACAATCGATTACCATCCGGGTAAGGCAAATGTTGTAGCTGATGCCTTGAGTAGAAAGTCAAGTTCAACAGCTAATGCATTTTCTATGGCATGTTTCAAGAGAGACTTGCTTGTAGATATGCGAAAATTGAACTTGGACTTGGATGTGACTGGACAAAGTGGGTTGATTGCTCAGATGCAAGTCAGACCTACTTTTTATAATCAGATTAAGGAATTACAGCAGAGTGATGATGAGTTGTGGCAAATCATGCAGGAAATGTCAGAAGGTAAGAGAACAAAGTTTAGGTTTTCTGATGAAGGCATGTTGTATCTTCATGATAGGTTATGTGTACCTGGAAACAGTGAGTTGAAAGAGCAGATTCTTGAGGAAGCGCATACTTCTATGTATGCTATGCATCCAGGTAACACAAAGATGTACAGGAACCTCAAAGAGCTGTACTGGTGGTCTGGTATGAAAAAGGATGTGGCTGAATATGTGGCTAGGTGCGGGGTGTGTCAGCAGGTTAAGGCTGAGCATCAGAAACCTGCTGGTACTTTGCAGTCTCTTCCTATACCAGAATGGAAATGGGAACACATCACGATGGACTTTGTGGTAGGATTACCCAGGACGCCTAAGGGTTCAGACTTGATATGGGTGATTGTGGATAGACTAACTAAGTCTGATCACTTTCTTCCTGTCAAGTCAACCTTTGGCGTTTCAAAGTTGGCTAAAGTTTATGTGGATGAAGTAGTCAGGTTGCATGGGATTATAGTTTCCATTATTTCTGACAGAGATCCAAAGTTTACATCTAGATTCTGGAATCAATTACATCATGCGTTGGGCACAAGGCTGAAGTTCAGTACAGCGTTTCATCTGCAGACAGATGGTCAATATGAGAGGACCATTCAGACCCTAGAAGACATGCTGAGAGCATGCGTGCTACAGTTTAGAGGCAACTGGGAAGAACACTTAAGCCTAATGGAGTTTGCATATAATAACAGTTACCATTCTAGTCTTGGAATGGCTCCATATGAAGCTCTATATGGCAGGAAGTGTAGATCGTCAGTTTGTTGGTACGAGGTGGGTGAGAAGGAAATTCTTGGACCTGAGTTAGTTGATGTAACTACAGAAAAGATATCTGTGATCAGGGATCAGTTAAAAGCTGCTCAGGACAGACAAAAAAGTTATGCAGAAAGACGACGTCGACCTCTTGAGTTTGAGGTTGGTGACGAGGTTTACTTGAAGGTTTCACCGTGGAAGGGAGTGCTGAGGTTTGTCAAGAGGGGTAAGTTGACCCCTAGGTATATGGGTCCATATCCTATTGTTGAGAGGATTGGACCTGTAGCTTACAGGTTGGATTTGCCATCTGAGTTGGCAAATCTTCATGATGTCTTCCACGTGTCTATGCTGAAAAAGTGTCATCCCGGTACAGAAAAGATTGTAGATCCAGAACCGGCGCAGCTTAGAACAGATGTGTCCTATGTAGAAGGACCAGTGCAGATAGTTGATCACCGGATCAAAAAGCTTAAGAACCGAGAGATAGCTTTAGTGAAGGTTTTGTGGAGAAACCATAATCTTGAGGAAGCTACATGGGAACTAGAGTTTGAGATGCGTGGCAAGTTTCCTTTTCTCTTCTAGGAATTTTGGGATGAAATTATTATAAGGGAGGGAGATTGTTACGACCCGCGTCGAGCTTATCCCGTAAGTATGCTATTAAGCATGTGATTAGCTGATGTGCTAAGTTTAAGCCTGTTTTTGTTAATAATGTTTAAAACGGATAAGACATGTGCTTAGTGTGCTTTCTAGCTTCTAAAGCGTGTAGGACCTTACACTTGAAGCGTTGCCAGAGAAATCGTTCGAATCCGACCTTCGAGTCAAATGTTGCATGTTTTTGGGCTTATAGGGACCCGTTTGTAGTTTTTTAACTTTGCGTTTAGACCCCTAAGTTTTCCTCCTTATCCTTTCTCTCTTCCTTATCTCGTTTCATTTCTCAGAAACAAAGGAACGCAGCAGCGTTCTTCTTCCGTGTGAGAAAGAGAGAGAAAGAGAGAGAGAGAGGGAGCTGTGAAGGGAGAGACGTCGGAGCTTCGTTTTGCTCTGATCAGTTGCTGCAACTCGTCCTCTTCCCTCTGTTGATCATCTTCTCCGTCAATTCGATCCGGTTTGCAGCAGGAGCTGCGTTTGCAGGGGAAACGGCCAAGAGATTGGGGTGCAAGGAGCAGCCCTAGCTCGTTTCTTCCTCTCCTTCAGGTTCGGATTAGTGGAGTGTATCTATTGCGAAAGTTTTGTGGTGTTTGTTTGCGATTTGCCCGACGATTTGAGAGAAATCGACATCTGCAGCCCGGTTTTGTTTTCTGCCTATGCGCGGTTCGGCCGAGTTCCTATTCGGTCGGCCGAGTTTCTTTTTAGGGCAATCGTACAGTGTTTTTGGGTCGGCCGAGTTTGAGTCTTGGATCGGCCGAGTTTCTTATTTGGGTAACCGAACAACGTTTTTGTCGGCAGAGTTTGGTCCTAATCGGCCGAGTTTCCTTGTAGGTGTATAAGCGGTGTCCTGATCGGCCGAGTTCCCCAGAGGATCGGTCGAGTTTCCAGTTGGTTGGCCGAGGTTGGTCGGCCGAGTTACAGATTCTGGGAAGTGTTCGGCCGAGTTCCATAGTGATCGGTCGAGTTTCAAGTGGTGAGTGGCAGTTCATTTAGAAATCATTAATAAACTCATTTTAAATGCGTATTTGCTTCAGTATCAGTTGATATGACCTTTAAACAGTGTAGCATGTACATTTTAGTGTGATAAGTTCATTGGAACTTGAAATGCGTGATGTGAATGATGAAAAAGAGGAAATTCCATGTCTTACAGTTGCTATGTGATATTTCTGTCTAATTGTTTATCTGCTATCTAATTATTAGACTTAGGTGCCCTAACACCGTAGAACCCCTAAGAGAGGTATGCAACTTAGGGGTGAAACTCGTGTTGCAACATCATCCGTGCTTGTGTCACGGACAAACGAGGAAAGAGAGGCAGTGTCCAACAACAATCGTGCTTGTGTCACGATGGCACTGGGAAAAAGAAAACTTGGTTATCTAACACCATTCGTGCTTGTGTCACGAAGGTAACCCTGTGAGACTCTCCGCCGGTGTACTCAGGTTAAAGGAGAAGTCTGAAGCACACGTGGTTGTGCAGCACACGTGGTTGTGCGTTGAGGACGTGGAGCCTGGGTCCTGTGCAGACCAGGACGAGTAGTCAGACTTAGCACTTCCCGGGTGTGTCGCTAAGTCTTGTACGGTGGAACCGTAGCATGAACTTGCTGCGGATTTTTATATGCAGAGTACACTGTATATATTTAGGGCATAATAAAAATGAATAAGTAATTATGTAGGATCACAGTAAATTTATATAACTGTTTATTTACCTGAAATACCTGTTGATGCTTAGAAGTGTGGTTATTATCTGTATATTTGCTATGTTAATAGAACTGCCCTGCTTGAACTGCATATATGTTTATTTTCAGTTTATAAACCTGATGAGTTGTTTAGTGATAGCTAAGTGAAATGTTATTCACTGAGCGAGTAGGCTCATCCCTCTACTCAAACATTTTCAGGTCAGCATCAGCATCAGGAGTCGGAAGGATCGTTTCATCCTAATGCCTAGTTGATAGAAGGTTTGTAGTTAGTCTAGTTAGAGGTCTCTTAGTCCATTCCCCTCGATCTTCGGGACAAGGTGTGAGTGAGAGAGAGAATGTGTACAAAGATGTAAATTAATGTTATGCTTTCTTTATGTTAAACAATGTATTATGCTGTAGACCTTGCTTGTATCTTTAATCAGTTAAATAGAAAAGTTCCTGCAGTTTGCTCAGTTTTCTGTTTACAGTTTAAAATTGGTTATCATTTAAATGTTTTTAATCATTTTAAAAAGTGACGAATGGTTGGTTATGTGTTAATCCCACCTATCGTGCCCTAATTTCGTGGTTTGTGGTTAATGTGAGTTTGGGGTGCGACAACAATCCTGCTAAAGTATGATCAAAGAGTGTCCAGGTAAGATTAAGAGAATTCACTACAACCTATCGATACTCATGAGGGTTTGAATCATAATTATACAACATAAAAGCATTGTCACATAGGTGGTCACATGGGTTATGAGAAATGAGCCACCATCATGTAATCACGTAGACCAATCAGGAACAATGTGCCTCCCACTTATTCAGGTCCTAAGAAGCAACAAAAGGAAGAATACTCTAATGACTTTTGAGGATCTTGATATGTGTTAGGTTGGTCCATGTAACAAGCAACAGTCCCTCCAGTCTGAGCCAGTTGGCTCAGAGCAGTGAGTCAAACTCCTCATATTGTGTTTGAACCAACCCTGCTACTGGGATGATCTCATAGGTCTCCTAGGGATTCCTAGAGTCCTAGTGACTCTCTAATGAGCTTTTGGGTTGGCACTATCAGGCACGACATACCCGCGTTCATGAGTGCAATCATACATCAGTTGGGCACCATCTTCAACTCTCCTAAAAGAAAAAACAACGATCATTTATTCACACTCAGGATTTTATTCTCTGCATTCTAATTTATAGGCTTGGGTGAGAACTATTTTGATATTTATGGGATATTATAGGCGGCCAAGCCTCTTTTGCAAAAAAAAATTATTTTTTATCTTTTTGACTCAATCTAGGTGAGAGGGTGTGTACTCCATCAAGGAAAACACTTCAACCTAATTATAGCTCAAAACTCATCATTATCCGCTTGATACTTGTGTGAAAAGTAGTAATTATAATTCAAGGATCCTTAGAATAGAGGCAAGTTTGTGTAATCGCAGCTAGGAGTCTTTGATCATGCTCTAGCTCTTTTCCAATAGTCCTATACATTGCATTTGTCATTCACAACATAGATCGAGGGAATAATGTTTTAAGCTATGGAAAAGGCACATAAACTTAGATTTATTACCAAACTTAAGGATAGAGTCAATGAGCAAATCAAGCAAAAGATCAAGAAGTTTAAGATAAAAATTGTGCATTTAGGCATAAAGATAAGCATTTAGCTATAAGATTTGCATTGCATATCCTTAATTGCAAAGATACAAATTACGAAAAAAAGTCTTACAAAGCTGAAAATGTATGCTAAATGCAAGGAACATAGAAGATAAACATGCATTCATGTAAGGAAAGAAATAAAAGAGAAAGGTGGAAGATAGAGGGTAGTATACCCTGCCACCTCCCCAAGCTTAAAATTTGGTCATACTTGAGCAAATCTCAAGCTCTGGATGGTGTGGAAGGCAGTTGCTACTGATAGTCACTGTTTATATACTGGTTCAAGATCATTGATTCTGCCTAGTGGGTTCTCATAGTCCTATCCATTCCCTACTGAAACTGGAATGACTATCTATAGTCTTGGGTCGACTGGTAGAAAGGTTGGAAGGGATACTAGAATGGCTACTAAAAAGTCAGAGGAGGTGGTGGAGGGAAGACTGTGTCGAACCTCTGTCTGAGGTATTGCACATCTTTCTCTTGTGCATCAAACCATCTGTTGGAGTCAGCCCTAAAATCATTCATAAACTCATAAAGGTGCCACAAGTTGAGATTTGAGGCATATTTCTCTTACAGAGGGGACTGCTGGTAATCTGCTGTAGGCATCTCTGTGTAGGGCCCTCCCTGATATGGAATGTTGTGGAAGGTTGTCCATGTTTGTTGTTTGGCCTCCTGAGTCCCTGGCACTGGTGATGCTAAAGAAGATGCTCCTGCAATCCCATCTGCCTAATGAACCTTACCATGAGCATACTAGAGAGACATCCATGACTATTGTCTGACATGCGAACTATGCGTTTGTTGGAAGTAGTACTCTGTGTCTACTGTGACTAGAGATATAAAGATATCTTGTGTTGCACTATTTGATCACCCCTGCATGAATCAAGTGATGCAAGTTCAACTTGGACCACTTTGCCTTTTCTTGCATAAGTCCCAAATGTCCATCTCCAATCCCCAGATGGCATGTCATGAAAGTGGTAATGCCTGCCATTGGCATGAACAAAACTTGCTTCTTAAAAGAGTTGTGAAAGTGGCGGATGATGAACTTCCCCACATTCACTTTTCTTCCTATTTCTGCACACCACAAAATGTAGAGGTCTGCTGAGTTGAGCTCCCCTTGACTGTACTTCTTCTCCATGACAAAATTCATGATCACCCGGTGTAGATAACGAAGTGTTGGGTTGCAGATGTATGAAGATTTGGCAGCTCTAGAAACATATTTGTCCTCTCCCGTAAGCATCTTCCATGCCTGAGCAACGTCAAAATCATTGTCCCCTATCTCCATCTGACCCCTGGACATTTTGTTGTAGTCCTCAGTAGAGTGTGACAACCAGCTATTGAGGTGATCCTCAGTGACTTAGTGGCTCTGGTTTATGTGGTCCTTTTGGGTCTCGAGCGTATCATAGAACTAGCAGGCGGGTCTATGGTAAGCATCGCACTATGTGTATGCAAGGACGTCTAGGCCCACAGCTGCAAGATATCTGTTGACATGTACTTGTATCCTGAGCTTGATGAGTGTGGCATGGTCAGCATATCATGATCCTACCAGTCTGCACTTGTCTTTAATTCAGGTATCAAACTACTACTTTTGATTCATATTTTGGAATAGGGGAGAGGGGAGGGAGTTTTGGTTAACACCTTCAGGATTAGGGTGGCATCTACTCCCCTAGACTGAATCACACGATTAAGTTTCCTGGCATAAAGATGTCGACCGTTCTACTGACTCTTAGTGTTGATCCCCTATAGATTAAGCTCTATGCACTACTACTACTGACGGGTCCTCCTGATGGCCTGTCGAAGTATGGAGCTCAGAGTCGCGGTGTGCTCTCGAACATCTCTCACTCAAGACTTTGTCCAATAAATCACCATGATAAGTATCCATCATAGTGGCAGACACGTGGCAGTAGCTTGAATCTATCTAGTGTGACCTGAACCCTACTGAAGCAGAGTGCATGGTCTCATCTTCATACATTAGGTTTGCGGTTCACATGAAGCAAGGTGGATATTGGCTATTGTGCTCTATCAGTGACGAGGAGCTTCCTTCCCCTTTCTTTCATGACACCATTTTCTTGAGCTTCTTGAAACTATTTCTCATTATGTCTATCCTTTTGATTACTGGTGTTGATATTGGTCTGATCTGGCCAGGAACGACCGTGTTGAGGTGGGCACGGTCGGGCAGGGTGGGCTCCTATTTCTGTTTCCGTCTGTAGCTATTGTTAGGAATCCTATAATGACCGTGTTGGTTCTTGGCACGGGCGTCCGAAAAAAATGGTTGCTGTCACGGGGTCTTCAATGTTGTGTCCCATCGACTCTTGGCCCAGTCATGCGTACGAGGGCATGATCGTGCCGACAGGGAGTCTGTGACTAACAAAGGCGGCGGATAGGTGTATGTGGCGGGTAAAGATAGAAGTTGTGTGTGACGATTGCAACAACCTCATTAGTGGTTGTTGCTATGGGGGGAGATCTACGGAGGTGAGGTGGAGAAAGCATCTCTGGTGGTGGGAAAGCAGGCTGCGGTAGCATGGAAGAAGATGGTGGGACTCAAGGTAGCGTCAGAACAGCAACCTTGTGGTCTTTGTGAACGGAAGGGGAAGGGAGATTTGTGGCAGAAAGAGGTGTTGCTGGCAGCAACGGTTACTATTGTTGCAGCCGTTGTGGCTGTGGCGGCTGCTTCTAGCCTGCTAGAAGGTGGGGGGAAATAAGGAAAAGATAGGAAATGGGCGGAGGCGGCTTCGCTAGGGGGGATAGAACTCGGGCGGTGGGTGTGGTAAAGGAAGGCTTGACCCGGGTTCATTTATAGGACGGGGCTTGCACGGTCACCCTCTGCCCGACCATGCTAGGATGGGTAGAGTCGTGCTGATGTGGTGGAAAAGGTGGTCCAACGGAAAAAATTGCGGTCAAAGGTGCAAAAAGCCAGTCAAAGCGTAACAGTCAGTCAAAAAGGCAGAAAAGTCAAAGACAAACTGACACGTCAGTCAGTCAAGCTGACAATATTGTCAGTTTGATTGACTTTTAACCATCTGACCAAGGACTACTTCTGAAAAGAGGCATGTCGGATGGCGCAGTAGCTGGCACAGTCATGCGCAGTAGGGTAGGGTCGTATCAAGAGGGAAAATTTGAAAAATGATCACTTTTGACCGTTGACTGACAAGAGAGAGATTGAGACAAAAACACGGGGTGGCCCGATCATGCTGGCCTGACACGACCGTGTCAAGGATGGCCTAGGAGGGATCAGGTGTTAGATAATCCAGATTTTAAGAAGAAAAATGAGGATGGAAGGTGTTGAAAATAGCGTCTGAATCAAATACCACATCAGAATCAACAAGGCATACCAAGTTACAACTTTCAAAATGATAGACCAAAAGGTCAGGGTGAAGAGGAAGGAATGCATGCAATAAGGAATAAAAGAGGATGGAAGCAACTAAAGAGATGCACGTAGGATGATCACTTCATCCTTTTCAGACCTCTGAACTCCCTCACGGGGCTCTGGGAACCAAGAATGTGCAGAACCACGACATGAAACTAGAAAAATCTCCAAACCCCTCTCCAGGTGGTGAGGGGTGAGTATCTATAGGTGAAGGCAGAAGATGGTCGTGGTACCTACCTCGGTCGCTACCTTGGTCTTGGCCCAACCGTGCTAGGATGGACGCAGTCATGTCAGGGGTCACGGTCGATGCAGATGCCGCAGTCCAGGCAGATCCCACTGTTGAGACAGACCCCATGGTTGAGGTGGTTGTGTTGCAGTCGCGGTCATATGTTGTGGTCGCACTAGTGTACCACAACCGCGTTGGGGTGTCAGTCATGGCATCTAGGCCTCGGTGTGACCGTGTTGAGCTGGGCTCAGTCGTACTGAGTGTCTCGGTCTCGACATTGTCTTCTTGGCTGTGGTCACAACCCTCATGGAACAAACACACCCCCGCAGGGGGGAGCTATTACTAGTGGTCAATGGGCACGCGTTGATGAACCTTCTAATTGGTGAGGATGCATTTTGATAAAGGACTAGCCATCAAAAATAGGGTCTAAGATATCAAAAGTTTCTTGGGCCCACTAGCCAGTTAGCGGGACCACCGTCTCCTAAGGTGGTGCACAAAATGTGACGTTTGTTGGGTAGGATTTGGAGAAATGAAATCTTCTTGAGTTTGGTGCCTACAGGTTCCAAAATTGGCTAGTTGAGCAACTCTATCTACAAATTACTAAAAGATAAGGACCTAGGGTTATTTTGGGCATATTAAGGCTATAATGACACAAAACTATAAATAAATTCTTAGCATAAATGCCTGAATCTGGGTATTACCACTCACCCAGATGTCTGTCTGGTGAGTCGAGATGAGCATGTCAGTTCAATCACATTGAATCGGTCGGTTCAAGGGTAAAACTTAGCAAATTCAAACTCATATTAGCCTGATCATCCAAATGGATGTCTCAACACTTGAGACGCCCATAAGGCATGCCCAAAAGGCCGTATCATTTAGTGAGATGGTCGTTTGGCACACTAGTCAGCCAATCATCCAAACTGTTGCATGAACTGAATACCTAAACACTTTATTTATCAATCCAATTGTCATTCAAGATTGAACCCCTCTTCTAGATGAGTTCCTATGTGTGTGACCCTATAGGTCCCATATCACGTTGGTAGTGATTGTCCATAAATGTCTTATGATATCACAAGCAAAGAATGGTTCTTAGTCTCACATCAGTGCTACCCAACTGAATGGAAAGTTGGAGAACAACTTTAACCTACAATTTGTGTAAGGTGTTGCAGTGATTGTATAATTCCTTTATCTCTACTATCTAGGATGAACTCAAAGCATCGAAGGTCATCCTCTCAACATTCAATCCATGTTCCTTGAACTAAGAGTGGATTGTATGAGATAATGTGACCTCAATATCATATATTGATTAACATGTGCATGAGCATGCATTTCTCAATGAGCATGTGTTTCTCAATCTCGCTTATCTGACTTTCCAACAACATGTGACTAGTGTAGTGATTTTAGGTCTATGAATCACAATCACCACCTTAAATATGAGAGTTGATGATGACTTACCATATGATGGTTTCCATGTATCACTCTTAAGGTGGGTCTGTTTGATACACTATTCCCTAACATGTATCTATGTGCTTGGTTTGATATTGCCATATCATGACTAAGTGAGACTCAGACATCAACCAACTCACACTCTAGTTTTATGTGTGACTAGTGTCTATATACCTTCCACAGTAACAACCGACTAGGGACATAATGATAATATGTATATGTACTCTTAACATCCATCTAATCTCATTTACATAAGGCTAATACTTGAAGGCATACGTCATTGAGTAAAATTATTCTCTAGGTATTCATAGTGCTTCCTCATTTTCTCATAACTAAATTAAACAGAATGAATTGGAAGCTTGCCTTTATAAGTATTAATCAAATCCTTTAAGGTATATTCCATGTCAATCATCACATGATTGGCTCTATGGGCATACCTTACCAACACAAACCAGAGTCACGAAATCATAAATTCGGATATATTATATAGAAGATGCATGAGAATAGAATCTACATTTTCTTGTATGAAATTAGCACCACAAAGATGTTCTTGAAGATCTTTGTTTTCATGCTTCTACTTATTCTATAACTTGTAGCATTCTATAATTGTATGTCCCTTCTTTTTACAATATTCACATGACTTGTTGTGCTTAGGTCTGGACTTAGATATGTTGTATTTTGTGTTCTTATCCTTTTCTTTGGTGGACCCCTTACTTTGAGAGCCTCTTCTTGACTATCACTAGAAGAAACAACCAATTCCTTATCCATCAAGGATTTAGACATGAGAGAAGATATTACTTTTTCTATCTTGATGGAGTCTTTTCTATAAATAATGGTCTCATAAAATTTCTTGCAAGAAGGGGGAAGAGAGCATAAAAGTTTATTTTCATCTTTGAATTTGATGTCAGCATTTTCTAACCATAACAATGGAGTTGAATTCATGAATATGATCATGAATAGATATAACATCAACCATGTGCAGTACATGTAGACATTTCTTATGATGCAACTTAGTTTGAAGAGTCTTTGTCATGTAGAGAGATTCAAGTTTTTTACACAAGCCTACAACGGTCTTCTCTTTAGAAACTTCACCAAGAACCATCCATGAAAATGACAATTGGATGATAGTTAGGGCTTTCTAATCCATCTCTTGCTTCCACTCAAAACTCAAAAGTTGACATATTCTCCACTTCTAGCACAACTTTAGCAACATTATGTTGCACTAGTAGCCTTTACATCTTGATCTGTCATAAACCAAAGTTTATTGTTTGATCAAACTACTCGATGTCATACTTGCTTGTCATTATTCTTGGTCACCAAGATCTTATACAATTTTTTTGAGTTGGTGCAGTGGAAAGAACAATGAGCAAAACAAACATGTACAAAAAATTAACTCAAAATTTATGTGGTTTGGTCTAGATGACCTACTTCACTGAAAGAGAAGAGAATTTCACTATTACAAGAATATTACAAAGGAATACACTCTCAAAGAGAGAACCTAAAAACCTTGAGAAGATTACTACCAAAGAAGACAAAGAACTCTTTGTTACAATTTAGTGCACTTTGGTACTTTTCAGTCCAACAAACTCAATGCCTAAAGGCTCTATGCTATAAGGGTTCAAATAGGAATAAACAAACCTAATAGAAGTATAAAACATGACAAAAACCCAAGCTGCATGTAGAGAGAGCTATATCCACCCTCAAATAGTGTTAATAATCCAAGCCAAGTAAGAACATGGGTTGAACTCAAAGAAAGGAAAGCGCTAAGTAAAGACAACACACTATGTAGGATTAGGACTAGGACTAGGAGTCTTTGAGACATAATATACTATAAAAGTATCAATTATATGTCAATTTAGAGTCAGTCAATCCAATACATGTTACCATATAACTAAAAAGAGTGTCATGGAACTCTTTTGCTTTTGAAATTTTATTTAGTAAACTATTTCAAATTTTTCTTAGTAAATTTAATACCTATCACAACTAACTGCTACTTATAATATTGTAGTAAAAAATGTCAGAATGATGTAGTTAACGATTTATACATATGAAAATATGCACATAATAATAAACATTTTAATAGGGGTATGCAAATACTATTTCCATGTATGTTTAAAGTTATCAATAAGATTCTTATGTCTTTATATAGAAACAATAATTCATAGACAACTATCACAAAACTACTTATTACCCAAATCCTAACTCCAAATAACTACAAAGCCAATCGAGATAGGACCTAGGTGTCCGTCCCTAGCATGGTATTTAGCAAAATGCAAATGCATAAGCATAAAGCTTAGCATACATGAATAGATAACAAGATAGAATCACCGATCATAATATCAACATTCAACAAGTATTATTAAGAAACACTGTTTTATTACAAGATTGAAATTACACATTCAAGAGACAAATTTACAAAAGTCTACTCATGTACACTAGGGATCTTACAACAAGTACACCTAACATGGCTCACCAAGCCCATCAACTTTTAGCCATCTCTAAACCTATAAAAATATGTGAAACAAGGCAGGTCAAGCAAACAAGGTGTTAAGTACAGGGCTAAAAGATGCATATGCATAAGCTTTACATAATTTGAAAAGATTTGTAGAAGTAAACAAACAAGAATAAACATATTAAGTGCTTAGAAAAAATACAACCCATATTTCATGTCATTTTGCTCAAATTATACCAACATTATCAAGTATTCATAAGGCCTTTGACCAACTTCCTATTGGAAGCATCCGTAAAGGTGCTCAAGATTAGCTAACCTGTTTATACATAAGGGACCTCAAGGCCATTGCCAAGAGCTCACCCTTTTATCGCCATGGTCTACCCTATCTTGACAATTCAAGTAGGAAGCCCAACCCCGTGTCCTTACCCCAAGAATATAGGTAGGAACACAAGGTTTGTATACTAGAGTTTCTATATTATGTTTTCAATACAAGTAGGAACACAAGGTTTGTATACTGGAGTTTTTATATTATGTTTTCTTTTTATGAAGCAACAGTGAGACAAACATCGAGTACAGTATTAGAATACTACATGGCAATATTTAAGTAAGTAGACAAGCATACATATGCATCACATTTCAAATAGGAAAGCTATAATCATATAATTCTTAAAGCTCGTACCTAATTCAAAGATTTTTAATTAACTTAGTGTTGACCATCTAGCCATAAGCAACACCATATTAAGCACAAGATTGCATGCATGTATTAGATTCTCATCATAAACCCTAACTTGCTTCATTTTAGGGTTTTGGCCAAATCAGGTTTGAGGTTTCTTATTTTCATGTTTGATGATCTTTCACTAACATAGACGTCATCATTAAGGTGTGGTTCAATTTTCAAGACATTCTGAGGTCCCATTCATTTTGTATGATCATATTAAGATTTAGGTCATTTACTTGCATTCTAGGGTCACATGACTCATAAAAGAGTAGCCAAGGTCAAGAGTCATCAGGACATGAGGAGTAAACACCAAGGATGGTTTAGATTAGCAACATAAGGCTATAAGGAGCATAATAAAAAATAGGTGGATGTCCCCTAGGGTCAAGTCATCCAAGTCCAACATTGGTATCCACATATTCAATCATCCACATACCTTACATATGCCATTAGGGTTCAACATGTGACTTAGGTAGGATATCCATAAAAACAATTATCATAATGGATACGCATACCCTAATTTGAGAGAGGAAGACAAGAGAAAGAATCCAAATAAGCATTATGGTACAAGAATCCCAATTCAATTCTAGGCCACATTTGGCAAAATAGGGTTACAAACACCACCCTAGAGAAAAGGGTTTTATTATAAGACATAAAGAGTCATGAGGTGTGACATATCTTACTGATTTTCTAGATTAGGTAAGTTTAGATGTCACAAAGAAACTAGATTATCACTTCAATCAACATCATGCATTAAAGTCTATAAACAAGCTACATACATGCATTAGGGACAACCAAAAACCAAGAATGATATTTTGGACCATCATGAGTTTAAGAGTACATAGAAAATATTGATTTTGTGGTTAGAAATTAGATTGAGCAACAATATCAAAGCTTTAGTCATAATCATGCATTAAACATGGCCAAAGTAGGCAAAGATCACATCTTTAGAAAAATAGGAAAAAAGAATCATTTTAGAGTCTGGAACCATACTCAAAGTGTAGGTCTCATCAATTTGATGGGTTTGGTATATTTATTTACCTAATTTGACCTTACAATTTAGAAGATATGTATGTTTGAACATCATGATCAAAAGTATAGGAAATATGATTGAGTGTTACCATGATTATACACCAGTTGTGGGCCGCTGGATTGCGATCCAGTGGCTCTGATCACACATGCACATCACCAAAAGAGAAGGGGAGTGTGGGGTGTGGTTTATCGAATTCAGTCGTTGGATGGAAGATGATGCCACACCGCTCCACATATCCATCCCACTCGCCCACTACTCCAGTCTGGTGGTGAGGGTATGGTTCAGAGGGGGGGCACATTGTACCTGGTGGCCATTCGATCTAGGCATATCGTGCCTTCTAAGACGATTGGCGGTCATGGTGGATTATGCTCCAATCTATCGCATGCCATGCACAGGATGCCCTCGTGCAGTGGTCTATGTGCAGTATGCTTGCCGAAGCTCCAGTGGTCGACAACCTAGAGTCCTCCCCCTGGCTCGTCATGGTGCCATCTAGTTCTAGTACGATGTCGTGAGGCTAGAGGTTAGAAAAGGGCATCAAGATCATGCACAGAGAAGGAAACCCCAAAGTGAGAGGGTGTGGCGATGATGCCCGAGTAGATGGAGAAGAAGAAGAGCAAGAAGGGTATAGGATGAGGGGGGAAGAGGGAAAAGAAAGGGGAAAGAAAGAGGAAAACTAGGGGAAACAAAAGAGTGCATCAATTCTAGAAAATATGGCATGGAAAGGAACCAAATCGGGCAGCATTGGGGTGGTAGGTGGTGGTCGCAGTGCCATATGTGATGGGCGATGCATGGAGCTCGAAGAAAGCCTCCAAACAGTTAGATGAAAGGTTGATTCGTGGGATAGGGATCTAAGGGCCAACAAAACGTGGCTCATGAATCTGGACTTCTCATTGGTCGTGTGGGGTTAGTTTGGATCACACTTGGATAAGTGAGGGGAAATTCTTGTGGATGGGCCAACACAGAGTATTGGGCCCAAGGTGTCTGACCTAATAGCAATAGAAGACTCAGAAAAAAGAATTCAATCACTTAAAGCTTCCAAACCTCATAAGTCATAACTTGGGCTACGATGCTCAGATTAAGGTGATTTTTGAGTTGTTGAATTTGTGATTGAGAGATCTACACCAAGATGTTTATTATAAGGCCATGTTATCATATTGTTTAGGTTCAAAAATGGTTGCAAGATAATGACATGTTAAGATTGATACTTAGTGAAATTGAGCGTGTATATGACCAAATTGGAGTGTCATCACACTCGATCTATGAAATTAATATCCAATCTAGTAATATGGGTTACCACAAATCAAGAAATAGTATAATCTAAAGAGAGAGAGAAAATAGGGTTATCTCACCAACCAAGCTTCAATTTGGAGATTAACTACCATACATTGTAGTCAACTTAGATTAACAATATCCAAAATAGAACAATGTTGGTCGATGGTGTTGTTTGATTTTTAAATATAAATATAAACTAGTCTCTACAAAAAAATCATTTGTTTCAATAAATTGAAATAACATTCATAATAATTAAGCAACATATAAATCAATATATATTTTTTATGATGATTTTAAATTTAAGAAACATGTCGCAGTAAAGAATGGTTGGTCTATATCGTTCATCCTGGAAGCTACAATGGAGCAACCGATCAGTTGGTAAAATATCACCAAAAGCACACCAATGGATGTTTTGATCATCCTAGACCTCCAGAGTGTATCAAATCAATTCTAGAAGATGAACAATGTAATAATAGTAGTACTACCAAATTTACCTTTCTTGTAGAATATAACCCATGTATTCCTTTTCCTTATTGACTTGCAAGAGGAGGGCGAGATGAATCAATAGCCTCCTGGACCCCCCCCCCCCCCCCCCAAATAAATAAATTATATATACTTATTTAAAATATTAATATTATAATAAGTCTATATAGAAATACGCTTGGTAGTCTACTTCATCTCACATCCTCTCAACTTCTCATATCTTATTTGGTAGTTCTATGTGCTAGGTTCCAATCTTATAACAAATTCATTTATCCCACGGTATACAATAGACATAATGCAATTTCACTTTCAATAACTAAAGCCAAATGCATGGTTGTTAGAAGTTATTGTGGAGAAATCTTGTGGAAGAAAATAATACATGACTACCAAATATATACCCCACATACTCCTTATCATGATGCTACTAGTGTAACGAATGTATAAATAAACTAACTTAGTATAGTCTTCATGCTAAACACAATATGATTCCTATATTGACCACACAACTAATGAACCTAATATTCTAGAGCATGTAAATACATGAAAATAATTGGGTGATTTACTCAAAAAATTATTGCATCTTGGAACAATTTCAACTATATTCTAATATTGTTTATGATGATTCAAATCGTTTAGCTTATTATTATTATTATTGAAAATCTAATGACTTTATAAATAGAAGTTCCCATGATTCATCTCTCCTTAATTTTGTTGCTATTCCTAAACTAAATTTGATGTATTATGACAAAATCCAAGCTATGATTGAATTACTCATTTTCCATGAGAAGATGTCGCAGTATTTATTATTTCCAATCTTCCTGATTGTTTTCAAAATATGAAGGTCAAACCGTCAATGGTACAACCATTAGAAAGCATATTATATAGTCAAACCAAACACGTCATGAGAACATGCACACCCTTGAAGAGTCATCCCTTACCCCTTTAGCCTGTCTGATAACTTATTTTTGCACATAATATACTTTCTTAGGAAATAAGTAATATTGTCTTGAATTTACAAAACAATCATATCGAAAATTCCTAATAATATTGCCGGGCTTGTACTTAGGGAGATACAAAAATCTCAACCAATATTCTTTTATGTTGATCTTTGTTTAATCTACATTTGAGAAGACACCGCTAAATTTTGGGCACAAACAAGTTGGAGAGATTGAGGAATGTGAAGATGAACCCATAGAAGAACATAGGCTCCAGGAAGATCACGCTCCAGCTTCACCTACCTCATGTGATAGCGCTATTGACTTTACAAACGTTAGAAGTTATGGTGATTAGATAAAATATCATTTCGAGTATAATCATCAAGTGATGGAATATATAAAGTCTAAAATGATTCCCGTGAACTTAGCCTGCCGGATTATATGGCGGTAGGATTCAGCCCTATAACCCATCCCAGGATTACCCTGGAGAGGGTTGCAACACTTTAACACTCCTCTGCGATGGCGAGCATCATAGCGATCTGATACTCCCTTTCAGCTTCTTCATTGAACAGAGGATACGTTATTGCTTGACCAAGACACTCGCTTTAATCATTGTCTCGAAATTATAATTTCCCAGAGAACCAAACACGTGAGTATTGGCAAAGAAGCTCAGCTGCAGAATTAATAATCGTGGGTTTTACATATGAAACATTAGAGGTAGCCGATTGTAGTAAACCAAGTTAACCATGCATGTTACAATCAAGAAAAACTAGAGTCACACAGCGAAATGGACCATACATCAGATACTAGTCCGATCACGCAGAACACAGAGGAGAACGACGAAGTAATTAAGAGTTTCTACTTAAACCAGGGAACTGCATGCGACGTCCAAAGCTAGCGGCACCTCCTGTTGCTTTCCGAGATCAGCAGTTGGAGGCGGCGGGCATGCCGCACTTAGCTGGGAGCTGTGTGGCGAGGTTGGGGTCGACGCCGAGGTAGGTGAGTAGGGTGGATCCCTTGTAGGCGCAGAGGCAAGGGATATTGGCGTTCGCCAGCGCGGAGCAGCACGCTTCTGTAGGTGGTGATGGGTTCGGTGCCGTCACGGCCGATTTGCACGCCATGAATCCGTCCTGACTCATATTGCACAGGCTCTGTGACCTCGCAGCGGGTACATGGACGGCGGCTGACAGTACAAGCACCGCAACCAATGCGACGATCGCCATGGATCGGAGACTCTTCATGATCAGCGAGCTAAGTGCTGCTTTTGATCAAGAAAAGGGTCGGTTTCAAGGCAATCAGAGGAGATACTACAGCTAGCTAGATGCGATGGTGGATTGTGTGTTGGATGAGATCGACATTGCTTGAGTTATATAGTACAGCAGGGAGTTCACTCCCGTGACCACAGATTGGCTGCATTCGGCCGTCACGGGCTTGCAGTTGCTAGGTCTTTTGTACTTACGTAGAATGGATACATCCTCCGAGTCGCACATGCTTCTAGGGTTGGGGAAGCTACTAGGAATTTGTGGATGAGAGTGAGCGAGTTTGGTCGATGGTGGGGTCTTGGAACCGATCGACCTCAAACTGGGGTTTCTATTGGTGGAATTGGTTGACGAATCATTATAAGGAAGAGTATATATATGCTTCCGGCTTCATCAGCCACAAGTCTAGTTTGCTGTTGGACGGATTAGCCGTCCACGCACGCTTGCATGGGAAACTGGACCGTATGGCATGTGATCGAGCATGGAGAGCCACCAGTTACGGGCATTGTCCAATTTTTGCTATGTCGTCTTATATTCAGAAGCTAGTGATGGTTGCAAACCACTGTACGAGGGTATGGCGTCTAATTTTCACCTAGAATGATGAACTTAGGTTTTTTTTTTTTTTTTTTCCTTTTGCCCATACAACTATTCATCTAGGTGCTTGATTTCTATACATGTCTAATAATTCCAAATAGCTCATTGGCGTCTCATACATTCAGTTGTGTCTTCTTTCATACGTATTGTAATTCCAATAGGTCCTTGCCTTTTTTCCAATTTGTATCTCGGTACAGACCCATGATACTTATAGTTGAAAAATATCATTTAATTAACATTTGAACGTTACTTGGGTTTGACCATTTTTTATAGTTTCATATTTTTTTTGCAATATACCATAATTCAAATGGATCATTTTGTTTTGGTCAAGTTCCGTTATATAATTGTCAGTAGGTATTGAGGGTCTTAAATATCAAATAAGTCAATGATTTTGTAAGTTTATAGAAAATAATATTATAGTTGACTTATGAGAAGTGGGGTTCTCTATAATCCTTGTCAGCCATGTTAATTTATCATTTTTAGTGACCCTTTGATACCAAAGTTCAGTTTCAAGCTTGGGGCCGCCTAATATCTACTAGGAAGAAAGTGAAGCAATGTGGTCACGGTTGTAGGCTATGCAATAACGAATTGAATGGACTCTTGGAAGAAAGATTGTTACATGATATAACTGGAAGGAAAGAATTAAGGAGGAGTACACATCTTTATGTGAATTCAAGGAAAAATTAACACTAGAAATGGAAATCCTATGTTTTTGTAGGGTTTGCTTACAACCAAAGTCATTTAATCATTTGAATTCGTGTTAATCTCAAAATCCCGAATATGTGGGTTTGAGTGGTAGAACGTGGACCTAGGTGATAGATTGATTGAGACTTGCATATTATAAGTAATTTATACTATGGGATAGTAAAAAAATTATTTCCAAATACTATAACTAGCCGGAAAAGTACTTATTTACATAAATTCTTAGACATGTCTATTAGACAATAAATGCATGGAAAATATCATGTTGGTTAGAAAATCAAATATTATACGCTATAAAAGAATATGACCAAAAATTTGGAACTTAACGTCTTACTTTCAAGTTTGTGCATGAAAAAGTAGAGAAGTTGTATATTGTATTAAAACTGAACGATGAATTTCATATATATATATATATATATATATATATATATATATATTTGAGCTAGACTCAAGACTCAGATTTTGGTTGTATAATAATGCAGCTCAATTGATTTTTTGAAATAAGTGGAAACCATTATATTGGATTATGCAAAGAAATATGAACATTAGTCTTTCAAGAATATATATATATACATATATATATATATATATATATATATATATATATATATATATATATATATATATATATATATATATAGGGAGAGAGAGAGAGAGTCAGGCTAGAATACACTCGAGTGTATTTGGAGCATAATACACTCAAGTAGTTTTTCATGATGTAATATTTTTTTTCAAAAATCTAATTTGTTGATCTTCTTAAACATTTTGTAAATAGATCATACGCAAAATTTGAGCACATTTGGACATTTATAGGTCATGTTATAAAGACCGCAAAAATTATGCATTTCAAATTAGTTTCGCACGTCGATTTTGTTGCCCTTGGATGAGTGACTTACACTCATCCAAATGGGCTCAAAATTTGTATGTAGCCTAGTTATAGTATGACGGTGAAAATCAATGATTTAAAATTTTCAAAAAATAGTCTTAATATGCAAACAGACTTGAGTGTATTCATGCGATCTATACACTAGAATGTAATCTAGCCTGACT
This sequence comes from Alisma plantago-aquatica, assembly GCA_963693085.1. NCBI lineage: Eukaryota > Viridiplantae > Streptophyta > Magnoliopsida > Alismatales > Alismataceae > Alisma > Alisma plantago-aquatica. The sequence continues at coordinate 676,960,762 of OY856409.1, forward strand.
ATATATATATAAATATATATATATATATATATATATATATATATATATATATATATATATATATATATATATATATATATATATATATATATATATATATATATGTTGTTCATTCGTTACCCGCGCGGGTAACCAGATTTTTGCTACCCACTGGAGTAACTCGGGTCAAAAGAGTAACTATATGGTACGCTGGAGTAACTCTGAGAGTAAAAGAGTAACTGCGTAGAAAATATACAGTCAGTAAATATATGGACGAGTTTTTTTATTTTGGGGGGGAAAATGATATTATTTTTGGATCATATTTTTTAGGGAGCTAGAAAAAATGGTCCTCTACAATTGCAAAAAAAATTAAAAAAATATCGGGAAGTGTGCGCGGGTAGCTACCCGCGCGGGTATTAAAGATAAGCCCATATGTATGTATGTGTGTGTATATATATATATATATATATATATATATATATATATATATATATATATATATATATATATATATATATGTATATATATGTGTGTGTGCGCGTGTGTGTGTGTGTGTGTGTAAATCCAACATACAAATATAATGAAGATTCATAATAGTATGCATAATATCATCAAAACCTTTCTCATTTAAAATGGAGATGAGTCTTAGTCCCAATTAAGTGATCCTAAGATTCATAGGTTTTCCTCTCTCAACTAGACCACGAAGGCGAACTAGTAAATGCACACGATTGATTTGGGAACCATTTTTTTCACTTGTGTTTGGTGCCTAGTTTGGATCATACAATTAATGTAGACAACCAAATTTTATCACCTTGTTAGATCTGAGTTTGAATTCCATTGGTGCTTGCTCCATCCATGATACTCTGAAACTTAACTACCAAAATATCACTAAATTCTTTGGATCCTCATTGATATAAGTATAGTGCATGGGGTGCATGTTAGACATACACTGATTCAGTTTTTCATATTTGATTTGAATTTACTCATTTTCTTGATCTTAAGTATCCCATACTTGAGAAATAGTCAACGTGGTTGCATTTTAATACCCACCCACATAGTTTCCTAAAAAGATCTAGAGGGGGGTGAATAGAGATTTTGGATAAATTTAAGTAAATAAAAACACTTAGCTCAAAGAAATTTGAGAGAAGCAAGCAACCATAAGAGGACACATAGATTTAGAGTGGTATCATCAAAAGACGTCATTACACTACCTAGTTGTTTCCAACCAAGATTTCTAAATCATATATTTTACTCCTTTTACATACACATACACAATACACAAAATTTACTGGTGTCTTTTTTGACGCAAGACTAAGCCTCCTTTTCAGCTCAAGGAGAAACTACACCTACTTTGATGGGCTACAGATGGTCACCCTCTTCACCTCTTCTTTGAAATATGCGAAAGAGCATTGTTTCTTCACCTCTTGTTTGACGAATGTGGAAGAGCACCGTTGCTTCACCTCTTCTTTAACGGCAAGAGGAAGAGCACTAAGTTGAGAAAACTCTTTCTTCTCGCAAGTTCCTGGACAACTTTCACTCCAATAAGTATCCCAAGAGTAATACACCAAAGAAGAAATAGAATGAAGAAAGAAAGAAACAAAGTAAGCTCACAAGATATACAATTCTTCTCTTTTTGACAAGTGATGATTATCCACTCCAAAATAGTTTATTAAAAGTAATATTAGGTGGAGAGGATACTCTAGATGAGATAAGGGCTTAGGCTTAGAATGATAGCAGCTTGAAGTATTAGACCTATGCTCTTAAAGAAAGATGGCAAGTATGCTAAAAAATGTATCAAATGTTGTTTCAATGTAATGTGCAAAGTTGTATACAAAGTTGATGTCTAGGTTTCTTAAGACCAGTCCTATTTATAGGAAATGTTTACAAGTGGTTAGGGTACCTATGGGTGGTGTCTAGAGTGTTTGCAGTGGTCAATTAGTCATTTGGTCGAAATTAATTGGATTGTAATGACTTATTTGATTGTTAATCAAAATAGATTCCAGAGCCTTTCTCGGTACACAATATTGCCTCGGAAAGATTCTTGATCCATAATATTGTCGACCGGATAAGGTATTATGGTCAAATTGCTTTAACAACTATGTGTGGGTCGATCTTCTTGAACTAGTGGATCTATTTCGATTGAACTTTTCTTCAAATAGATTTCTTGGTCGACAATATTGTCAAATGAGATTGACTCAGAACTCTAGGTATGCAAGGCTATTTCTTAGTTTTCTAAGTTTTCAACTGAGTGTGTCTCTGTAACATCCCAAGATTTGAGGCCTCAGATAAAATGATCTTATAAGGAATGATTGGACTACCCATATCACCAACGTGCACCTCCTTTTTCGGGAACCCATCATTAAAGAACTCCATAGTTAAGCGTGCTCAGCTTGGAGTAGTACTGGGATGGGTGACCTGTCGAGAAGTTGATCCAAGCATGCACGTGAGTGAGGACAAAGCGTGTAGTTAAGGGTAGTGGTGGTTTGTGGGACAACTGTCATTCCTGAAACTCTACTAGAGCCTTGGGTAGTGGGCTCGGGCATCACAATATTTTTTGGTATAAGAGCTCTAGGTTTGCTAAGTCTATAGGGATCTAGGACTAGGCTTGTGTCTATTCTTGTGAGTTTTCTAGATTTTCTCATAATAACCTTCTGCCCCCAATAGAAGATAAAGCTTAAAGATGTCTGGAAACCATGAAAAGCATGCTGCTGAGAGTAGTGATGTTGCATCAGTTGATGGAGCAAGAGTGCAGGCACATGAAGATCGAGTGCCTGAGGTCCCCCAACTTGACCCAACCATTCTTGAGAACCCTACCTATCAGCACCTTATGGGATAGGTAATGGAAACGATGAATCACATGGTGGATAGATTGCCAGTGTGTCTGCCAAGAGCACAAGCTCCCCATAGTGAAACATCAGGTGTTGGGAAGACCTTTGAGCAGCTTCGCCGAGTCGGAGATTCAGATTATGCTGGAACGGTTGATCCAGTGGATGCAAATCTATGACTGATAGGTCTCGAGAAGGCCTTCCGGATCCTCGACATCCCTGAAGCAGACAAAGTTAAGCACACTGCCTACCTTCTGAAAGGTAGTGCTGGCCACTGGTGGGCCATCGAGGAGGAGAAGCGACCCAGTGAGGTGATCTGTTGGGATGTTTTCCGGTGGGAGTTCGTGAGCCGATATTTCCCGAAGATGTATCTGGATGAGAAGATCAACCAATTTGAGCGTCTGCGCCAAGGATCGATGAGCATCACCGAGTGTGAAGCCAAGTTTATGGACCTGTTGAGGTTTTTTCCTCACATGGCGACGACAGATGACGAGATAATCAGACGATTTGAGAAAGGTTTGAGTGCTGAGTTGACAACACCTGCTGCTGCCCTGGAAAATTGAGAGCAGTTTTCCACATTTGTGGAGTCAGTTTGAAGGATTGAATGGTCAGCCTGAGAGTGGTGGTTTGTGGGGACAGTTGTCATTCCTGAAACTCTACTAGAGCCTTGGGCAGTGGGCCCGTGCGTCACAATAGTTTTTGGCATCATAGCTCTAGGTTCACTGAGTGTATAGGGATCTAGGACTAGGCTTGTGTCTATTCTTATGAGTTTTCCGGATTTTCTCATAATAACCTTCTTCCCCCAGCAGAAGATAAAGCTTAACGATGTCTGGAAACCATGAAGAACATGCTTCCGAGAGAAGTGATGCTACATCAGTTGATGGAGCAAGAGTGCAGGAACATGAAGATCGGGTGCCTGAGGTCCCCCAACTAGACCCAGCCATTCTTGAGAACCCTGCCTATTAGCACCTTATGGGATAGGTAATAGCAACGATGAATCACATGGTGGATAGATTTCTAGTACCTCCGCCAAGAGCACAGGCTCCCCATGGTGAAACATCAGGTATTGGGAAGACCTTTGAGTGACTTTGTCGAGTCAGAGCTTCAAATTATGCTAGAACGGCTGATCCAGCGGATGCAGATCTGTGGATGACAGGTCTCGAGAAGGCCTTCCAGATCCTCGACATCCTCGAAGCAGACAAATGTTAGCACACCGCCTACCTTCTGAAAGGTAGTGCAGGCCACTGGTGGGCCATCAAGGAGGAGAAGTGACCCGGTGAGGTGATTTGTTGGGATGTTTTTCGATGGGAGTTCGTGAGCCGATACTTCCCGAAGACATATATGGATGAGAAGATCAACTAATTTGAGCGTCTGCGCCAAGGATCGATGAGCATCACTGAGTATGAAGCCAAGTTTATGGACCTGCTGGGGTTTTGTCCTCACAGGGAGATGACATATGATAAGAGAATCAGACGGTTTGAGAAAGGTTTGAGCACTGAGTTGACAACACCTGCTGCTGCCCTAGAAAATTGAGAGTGGTTTTCCACATTTGTGGAGTCTGTCCGAAGGATTGAACGGCCAGTCTAAGAGAAGAGTGAGACTATGACCAAGAAAAGGTCTGCTCAGTTTCAGAAATAGAGGTTTGATAGCCACAAGAAGCTGAGGTTTTCTGCGCCTTTTGTGAGGCAAGGTTCTAGTGTACCATCACAGTGGTCACCAAGTAAAGGGAGAGGGCTTGGGTATTCGTCATCCAGAGCTTACAAAACAGCTTTAGTATCAGTGAAAGGGCCATCTAGGCCGTAGTTAGAGGACAGGTCATTCTATCTCTCTGGACAGATCAGGCATTTGAGGTCAAATTGCCCAAGGAAAGATGTCGAAGTGACGCAGTAGTTGAGGTAGAATTTGTAAGGGTCAGATAGACAACAGTTTAGTGGTAACAGAGGGCGAGAATGCGGTCAAGCGTCGCAAGTGGGATCATATGCCCAAGGAAGCAGAGGACGTGGAGAGCAAGCAACTACTCGATTCTATGCTATGAGTCATCCGGAAGCGATAGTCAACCCGCAAGTGGTGGCAGGTCAGATGGAGTTATTTCATTTTGATTTATCTTCTTCTTTCTTTATATCTGTTTTGGTTGACTCGGGTGCTACACACTCTTTTATCGCTTATAGTATGTTTGATTGTTGTCTTTTACCTATTAGTTGTAAGAAAGATAGCTTGTTGTTAGAAACCCCTCTTGATGGTTCCTCGATGCTTTGAGAGGTGTGTCTGTCATGTGTTCTATCTTTTTTCGGGACACAAGATATAAGTGGATCGTATACCACTTGATATGCATGGATTTGACGTGATCCTTGGGATGGATACCTTAGAAAAGTATAAGGTTGTGTTGGACTGTGGTTCCAAGCAAGTAGTGTTTGATGATGATAGTGAGAAGTGGATCTTCCAGGGAGATAGAAAGATCCTCCTGACATGTTTAGTGTCAGCTATGGTGGTAGAGAAGTTGTTGTGGCAAGGATGTAAGGCGTTCTTAGCTCACGGTGTGGATACTAAGGCAAAAGGTATGAGCCTTCTAGACGTGACAGTTTTTAGAGATTTTGAGGATGTGTTTCTTGATGAGTTTCTCAGTGTTCCCCCACCTCGAGAGATTGACTTTGAGATCAATATAGTACCGGGGACACATCCAGTTGCTCAGACACCGTATAGGATGGCTCCAACTGAGATGGCAGAGTTGAAGAAGTAGTTATAGGAGTTTTTGGATAAAGGTTTCATCAGACCGAGCACATCGTCGTGGGGTGCTCCGGTCCTATTCGTAAAGAAGAAGGATGGATCGATGCGTTTGTGCATAGATTACCGGCAGTTGAACAAAGTTACGATCAAGAACAAGTACCCGTTATCGAGGATAGATGATATGTTTGATCAGTTGTGTGGCACGACAGTGTTCTCAAAGATTGATCTACGGTCTGGATATCATCAGTTGAGGATTAAGGAAGAGGACATAGCAAAGTCAGCTTTTAGGATGAGGTATGGTCACTTTGAGTTTGTGGTTATGTCATTTGGGCTAACCAATGTGCCTGCTGCTTTTATGGATCTGATGAACAGAGTGCTCCATCCATTTCTAGATCAATTTGTCATGGTATTTATAGATGGCATCCTGATCTATAGTCGGGACAGTTAAGAGCATGAACAACATCTTCGACAAGCGTTGACTCTTCTATGCAACATCAGTTGTATGCCAAGTTTTAGTAAGTGTGAGTTCTGGTTGAAGGAAGTGACTTTCTTGGGTCATGTGTTATTTGCAGAAGGAGTCAGAGTGGAACCCAAGAAGGTGGAGTCAATTGCAGATTGGGAGCAACCAAAGACGCTGACTGAAGTACATAGTTTTCTGGGTTTAGCAGGATACTACCGGAGGTTTATAAGAAACTTCAGTGTGATCACGTTACCGTTGAAAAAGCTGACCAGGAAGGATGTACCTTTCGTTTGGGATGATCGTTGTCAGTAAGCTTTCCAAAGTTTGAAGGAGAAGCTGACTAGTGCTCTAGTGTTGGTGCTGTCAGAGCCTGGGAAAGGCTATCTGGTTTTCTGTGATGCTTCCAAGAAAGGCCTAGGATGTGTGCTGATGCAGTAAGATCATGTGGTTTCTTTTGTTTCATGATAGCTTAAGAAACATAATGAGAATTATCCGATACATGATTTGGAGCTGGCAGTGGTGGTCCATGCGTTAAATATTTGGAGACACTATCTTAATGGGGAAGTGTGTTAGATCTTTATAGATCATAAGAACTTGAAGTACATCTTCTCACAGAGTGAGTTGAACATGTAACAACATCACTGGATGGAGTTGATGAATGATTGTGATTGCACCATTGAGTATCATCCTGGTAAGGCGAACGTGGTAGATGATGCGCTTAGTAGGAAGTCTTCTTCTCTTCCTATGAAGAAGGCATAGTTGAGTTCCTTGGTATGCCATAGGCGGGATATGTTTGTCTCTTTGCGACAGATGAATGTATAGTTGTAAATCTCCTTGTTTCTAGGATTGTTGGCACATATGCAAGTAAAGCCTACGTTGAGACAGCAGATCAAAGACGCACATCAGGCAGATGCCTCAGTTTAGTTAATCAAATTAGAGTTTGGCAGCGAAAAGTGAGATGGGTTCCATGAGTCTGAGGATGGACTAGTTTGCTATCATGGTAGGATGGTGGTCTCCGATGTTGATGATTTGGGAAAGCTAGTGCTCGAGGAAGCACACACGTCGATGTATGCTATGCATCCATGTGTCACCAAGATGTATCATAATCTAAAGGACCTGTATTGGTGGCCTGGCTTAAAGAGAGATGTAACTGAGTTTGTGGCTAGGTGTGCGGTATGCCAACAAGTCAAGGCTAAGAATCAGAAGCCGACAGGTACGTTGCAACCCATGTCGAAACCGCAGTGGAAATGGGATCATATAACCATGGATTTCGTAGTTAGTCTGCCGAGGACAGCTAAGAATCATGATTCCATCTGGGTGATAGTGGACAGATTGACAAAGTCTGCTCATTTCATACATGTGAAGACAATCTATACAGTAGAGAAGCTTGCTCAGGTGTATGTGGACGAGATAGTGCGTTTTCATGGTGTGCCCGCAACGATAGTCTCTGACAGAGGACTCCAGTTCACGAGTCATTTTTGGGAATAGTTAGACAAAGCGTTGGGAACACAGTTAAGGTTCAGTACCGCTTTCCACCCACAAACATATGGACAGTCTAAAAGGACTATTCAGACTTTGGAGGATCTTCTCCAAGCTTGTATTTTGTAGTTCCTAGGCAGTAGGGACGTGCATCTCAGTTTGATAGAGTTCGCCTACAACAATAGTTACCAGTGCAATATCGACATGGCTCCTTATGAGGCTTTATATGGCAGGAAGTGCAGATCTCTTTTGTGCTGGTATGAGTCGGGCGAGTATCAACTTTTGGGTCCTGAGTTAGTACGCAGACAATAGAGAAGATCAAAGTGATACAACAACAGTTGAAAATGGCACAGGAAAGATAGAAGTCGTATGTAAATAATTGCTGGCGACCCCTAGAGTTCCAGGTGGGAGACAAAGTGTATCTCAAGGTCTCACCATGGAAAGGCATGCTGAGGTTTGGACAAAAAGGCAAGTTGGCACCCAGGTATATGGGGCCATATCTAGTAATAGCATGTGTTGGCAAGGTAGCTTACAAGTTAGAACGGCCTCCAGAGTTGCACAGGTTACATCCGATGTTGCATGTCAGTATGCTGAATAAAAAAGTCATCCAGACACAGGGACATCGATACATCCAGTTGAGGTTGAGTTGGATGAAGACGTGACCTATGAGGAAGGTCCAATGATGATTCTTGATAGAAGAGTAAAGAAGTTGAAAATGAAGGACATGGTGCTAGTGAAGGTTCTTTGGCATCGTCGTGGTGTTGAGGAAGCCACATGGGAGCTCGAGGAAGAGATGAGAAGGAAGTATCCCTCACTTTTCTCTTCGGATTTTGGGGGAGAAATCCCTTTGTAGAGGTTTATGGCTTGTAAGGACCCTGACCTTCGTTTTGGGCTTACCCTGTTTGCTTTGCCTAAACCTTGTGTTTAGATGCTTGCTAATCACCTGAGTGCTGATTAGGGTTGGAGGTGAAACTTGCAAATAACCCAAGTTTTAGGGTTGATGTGCAAGGTTGACAACTTGAGAGATGTTTCTCTCTCTCCTTGCATCCTCTAGGGTTGAGAGGATGGGATGGGCTCATTGTTTGAGTAGCTTTGGGCTTTGTTTTGCCTTGTTGAGCCATGTTTGGGCTTTGCCTTGCTTTGTTGGGCCTTGTGTCGGGCAAGCCCTAGGTGTATCGGCCATGCTTGAGTGTGTTGACCTTGGTGTGTCGGCCATGGTGTATCAGCCAAGGAGGGTGTTGGTGGGTGTGTCGGTTTGCCATGCTAGGTGACACACACCCCTCCACCTAGCATTGTTTGTGTCACCCCTCTTGTGGACACTTGGTGCTTGTTGCTTGCATGTGGCAAAGCTTTGGACATGTGATGGTGGCGAGCTAGTAGGTGGCTTTGCCCCATGGACAAGAGTCCCTAGGTTGGGTGACACCTTGCCTTATTCTCCCCTTCACCCTCTTCTATATATGTCTCTCCTTTCTCTTGCTTGGGATCCCTTTAGTTCGTTAGTTGCCTTCCTTTTTCCTTGGTGGACGATACCTCTCCTTGGTAGAGCTTGGTGGTCGATCTCCTTGGTGGAGTCTTCTTCTTCCTCTAGTGGTGGCCGAACCCTAGAGTGTGTCTTGCTTATCTTCTTGTGGTGGTGCTTGGAGCTTGGAAGCTTAGTGCTAGGAGCTTGGATCTTGCTTAAGGTGGGTTACATAACTCCTAACCCTAGCTATACATGCTAATTGTCCTTAATGATCTTGACATGACCTAAAAAGATAAGGTTGGCAGTTTAGTGTAAAAGAGATATCTACTTCTTTTTCATGTTGCATGTTTATATGTCATCTTGATCAGCCATGTGTCTTGTTAGATATGTTTCTTGCCCTAGTATGTACCCTTTTATCTTGTTATATATATAGTGGTCATGTTTTGATGTGTTCTTAGACCTTGTGGTTGAACCTTGAGTTTAGGGTTCCTTGGGCAAAACCCCTTTCTCTCCCATTTGGTTTTGAGAAGTGAGTTCGAGCTCTAGTGGTGTAGGCAAAACCCCTCTCACTTGGTTGTTGAGAGGTGAGTCTATGCTCTAGTTGCTTGGGCAATACCCTTCTCTGACCATGGATTTGAGAGGTGAGCCTTGGTTGGATGTTGACCTAGTGAAGGTTGGAATCTTGACTGTTAGGGGATGATCCACCTTGTTTCCCGATATGTGATGGAGGTTGTGCAAAACCCTTCACCATGTTAGTGTTGTTGGGCAATATGCCTTGTTACCCAAGAAGGTTTTGGGAGTGTTGAACCATGGATGTCCCTTTGACCGACATGGTGCTTGGTAGATATCTTTGTTTTGTGCCTTGGGCGACATGGGTTGGTTTTGATGTTGCCCGATATGGTGCTTGGGTGGTGAAACCCTAGATAGATGCCTTAGTTGAACGATAGCCCTCCTTGAGCACCATGATGTAGTTGGATAAAGGTCAGTAGTGTGCTTGTTGGGCGTTATGATCTTGGCTTTGGTTGATATGGCCTTGGGCATTATGATCTTGGTGGATGCCCGACATGAAACCCTAACCCTTATGGGTGATGGGGTCTTGACCGTTAGGGCTGGTTGTGTTGCCGACACATTCTTGCACTTGGGTGCACGATACACCCCTTACTCCTTGGCTACACGACACAACTCTTGGATCAGGTTGCATGACACAGCTCTTATATTAGGTTGCACGACACAACTCTTGGATCAGGTTGCATGACACAACTCTTGGATCAGGTTGCACGACACAAATCTTGGATTAGGTTGCACGACACACATCAGGTCTAGTTTCTGATATCCCTTGTGCATGGATGCACTCCTTGGTTGGCCGATATGTGTGGCTAAGTGCCCTAGCTGATAGGCTTTTGGTGAGGGATGTAATCCTGCCCCATACCCCTTTGGGCGAGGGATGCGCTGCCCACCACACCTATAGTGAGGGTAGACATTATCTTTGGTAAGGGTTGCACCTAGCTCAGAAACCCTAGTTTTGGTGAGTCGTTATCTTGTAACCGCACCTCTGTTGATGATGCGTTACGAATGATAGGTCGTAACCAATGATATGTTTGATACCTAAAGTTGGTGCTATGTGAGATGATAAGATACATGTTTATGTTCATAAGATAAAGGCATAGTGAATGCTCGTGGTTTGATTACAATAATGTAATTGGTCTACAGATACAACTTGTGCTTCATGTAACTATGATCATGGATGTTGTTCCAATCATGTACCTTCAACCCTAATAGCATGATAATCATAAAGACCTATGTTTGGTGATTTAGTTATCTCTCTTGATATGCATACTAACCGTGCATATGAATCAAGTGAATTCATAGCCAGGTAAGAGCTATGAGGTGTATGTGTTATGTATACCACTCAATGATGATAATCCTTGTTGATAAAATAACATGTATTACCAGTATGATGTGAAAAGGTATGTTGACCTGACAAAGGCTGAGTGCCTAGTTGAGGTGTTATCCTCTGATGTTGAGATAAGGGATTTGTATCCCATGGTGATGATGTAATCCTTGAGAGGCAATGGCATTCTGTGATGAGGGATTGAGATCCCATGGTGATAATGCAACTCAATGATGTTATGTTTTATAAATTGGTTGCCTCAACAATCCACATAAAATATACTAATTAACTATAGTGGAACATTTCATGTAGTTTGCCCTGGCCATAGATCCATCATTGTCCATAGTTGGTGATGGTGAAACAGGTTTATCCTGCGGGATTACCTGGAGCACATATTGTTGAATATGTGGGGTTCTCCTAGCCAAAAGTAGGAGGATTTGAGTACAACTGCGGTTGTGTATAGAGCATGGTGAATAGGCCCATGCCTCAGTATTTATATAGCATGGTGAATAGGCCCATGGATCAGCATTATATAAGGGTAGCCTGCGGAGCTGACCCAATGGCTGAGTCCACTCAAGCAAGAGACTACGGTCCTGCTTTGGTTATCGTGCACTGACCAAAAAGAGGTGAGGTCATGGATTCCGGCTCTCCCAATGACCTTGTATGGCACCAGTTTTGGGCTTTGCAGCCGAAGGTTGGATTTGAGTAGGTTGTCTCACTTCCTCAGGGCATAATAAATCATAATCCAGTCGTATAGAATATATTACTTAAGGAAAAATACAGAACATTGGTTGAGACCTTGCTTGTATAGTTGCTCTAGTTATATCTTACAGTTAATTGTACATTCCTCATATCTTGTGATAAGTTATTATAAAGCTTATCTTGTCAATCATGTTCCATAAAGAAATATCTAGTTATATACCTCCTGGATATCTTGGTAAGCTAGTTCTGTTCAGTATGTCGTATATATGAGTTGCTTATATTAGTTACCTGCTTTATCTGTTCTAGCTCTCCTTTGAGGTTTTATAGTTTTAGCGAGGAGTTATGTTTCTCTCTGGGACTGTGTGTCTCACCCCGTTGGTTTACAAACTTTTTAGGTGATCGTGCTAGACGTGGTGGTGGTCGTGAGGTTGCGGCCGAGCAACAAGAAGAGTAGTAGGAGGCAAGAGAAGGATATGTTGTTGTTTTGGTTATTTTTTAGTAGAGTCCTAGAGTCATCCCTGTACTCTCAGGTCCTCGGAGGTGTTTTGACGATGTTTTATGATGCATAGATAATGTAGCTTTGTATATCATGTTGCTGGCTTGATGTGGCCCGTTATGTATGTATAAACAGATGATGAACTCTGGTGCTGACATGACAGTTGGTTCCTATAAGCTGTGGACACGTATCAATGTTTATTTATGCTTATATAACATGTTTCCTTGCAGGATAAGGATATGGATCTAATAGTTTCTTTGTTTATCTACATTTCGCAATCAGTTTTAATTAACCCATGTTTTGGTAATATGTGGTTTATGGATGTTCCGTACATTTTTGCGTGGCATTTTGTTGTCTGTGTGATAGCAGGATGTCACAATAGTTAATGGTATCAGAGCCAATTCCCCTACAATAAGTGGGGACCACATGGACATGGCATGCCAGTATTGAGCCGTGCAGTCCAGGCATGTAGGAAAGGGTTGTTCATGGTTGACGTAGCCACCTTTGCGCTAGTATTCCGTGATCAGGAGGTGGGTGTCCATGGGCCATTGTGGGTCTACACTGAAATGGGGAAGAGATTATGAGGCCTTATAGTTGAGCCTTGACGAGGACATCAAGAGCCTAAGTGGTGGAGATTGTAACATCCCAGGATTTGAGGCCTCAGATAAAATGATCTTATAAGGAATGATTGGACTACCCATATCACCAAGGTGCACCTCCTTTTCCGGGAACCCATCACTAAAGAACTCCATAGTTAAGCATGCTCAGCTTGGAGTAGTACTGGGATGGGTGACCTGTCGAGAAGTTGATCCTGGCATGTGCGTGAGTGAGGACAAAGTGTGCAGTTAAGGCTAGTGGTGGTCTGTGGGGACAACCATCATTCCTAAAACTCTACTAGAGCCTTGGGTAGTGGGCCCGGGCATTACAGTCTCAGTCCATAAAATTGTCGATCGAGAAAAATTTTGTACCAAGAATTGTAATGTATGTGAAGTCCTATTAGTGACTCATATGAAATCCTAAAGTATTAATGTGAGTTTAGGATAGGGCTTTGGTAGGTTTTGAAGGATCATCACTTGTCCTTACATCATGTCTATCAAGTTCTATGAAAACACACATGTATAAATAAATACATAGTAAAACTTGATTTGTAAGTATCCAAACATATGATTACAAGATCTTTGTAGTTGAATCTTGACTTAGTTCCTTGATCACTTGAAATAATTAATACACATGTTAGTAGTAAAACTTGTGAAATATATGCGTAATCGAAATATGAGTATTTGGCATATCCAAAAAGCCAACAATCTGCCCCTTTTTTATGATGACAAATATTTCCATAAGATAAATTGAAAGTGGCCAATAGGATTTCATACCTTTGATTTGATCTGTTGATAGCCAATTTATCTCATGGGCTATTCTCCCCTTTTCTCAAAGTCAAAAAGGGTCAATACTTACCGATGATCCCCCTCAAGGAGACACTCCCTGTTACAACCCCAATTTTGCATGTGTTATCATGATTGAAATATAATGATTTTGATGAATTTGGACTTAATTGAAAAGGTTGTATGCTTTGCTTAAGGGATTTCTTTGAAAATCTCCCTTACATTAGGAATTACATGGTTCCTATTAAACCAATAAAGGATATACAAGAGAAGAAAAGAAGAAAAGTCCAAGTAATGGAAAAAGATACATGATAATGGATATTAAGCAAAAGTATTTATGAGAAATACTTGGAAATATCTAGAAAGTGGCATTAATGGCCACAATTGAGTAAAATTTGTTTACATACGATTTCTAATAAAAGAAATATGAAAAGAGGAAAAAGGAGAAGTAAGATAATGAGAAATCCTTGCAAAAGAATATCTTAATAAAGGAATAAATAAGAAAATAAATAAAAGAAGAATAAAAAGCTAAGGCAGTATTTCCCAAGATGGTATTTCGAGCCATTAAGGTTCCTTGAGTTTCAAGGAACTCATAATAATAATATAAGGGCAAGGGAAAGAGAAAATATGAGGAAAATATATATTTAAGTTATAACTTTCAACTGAAGAAAAGGACCCATTTTCTTTATATAATGATCTCAAATTCGGAAGAATGGGATATTATATCATTAATGAGATTCCCTTAAAATTTGAGATAAAAAGGAGTTACGGATTAGGAGTTATGGCTTTTTCAAATTATCCTAAAAAATATGGATTTATATTGAAATTAGGAAATCTTTTCCTTTTTGGTTAAGCGTGAAGGATGAGGGCCGTTGGATCTTGATCCAACAAGCACCGCTCATTGTCGAGTTCTATAGGAACTCGGACTCTGGCCAAGTAAAGGGGGACTTTTCCCTTCGATTTCCTCTCAATCCAGTGGATGTGAGATCATGGAAATGTTTCCATTAGAACTGGGAGAGTATCGCAAACCCTCTGGACCCTAGATTGGTAACCTCTCAAAGCCTGTAAGCAAAACACCCAATTGGGCCAAGGTCTAGGGTGGCAACGGGGTTGAAGGAACCCTAAAGGAGCCCCCCACATCCTATATATAGATCCCCTCTTGACTCCTCACACCCTCACGATCTCAATCGGCTGCTTCCGGACCCTTAGCTCACTGTCCCTCTCGAGATCAGATTCTCTCTGGCGAGAGCACCACCGCGGAACCATCACGGGCTAGTTCATGAGGAAGGAGGAAGACGAGGAGTAGCAGCCCTCAGATTAAGGTCCACTGTGGACTTGTGAGAGATCCAACGGGTCGGTCTTGGGGTCAGCACGCTCGCGATCGAGTTAGTGGAGGCATGCAACAAGGATCGTCTGATCATGTGGAGTCCAAGCGGACCATCGATCAAATGACCATCAAATTTCGGTAAATAACTCTCTCTGCTCGAATAATCCAGAAAAAGGCTTTTTCCTTGCGAAATTCATAGGAATAGCTAAGAATCTCGGATTAACAAACTTTATATATGAAAGTTTATCAAAAATATACGAGGAACAAGATAAAAATGGTTTGGTAACCTAGTTCTATATCGTTTTGCAAAAGTGTATTAATTTGATAGAAAAAGGTATTAAAAGGTAATTAGAAACCCTAATTGAGTATAAAGGATGAATCTTTGTGGTTTAATAGGTTAATTTGATAAGTATTAACCTGTTGAATAGTAAAGTATGGTTTCAATCTGTTTTACATGAAAAGTTGATTTATTTAGGGTTTTAATCGATGTATGTAGGATAATACATATATAAACCCTAATTTAGAGTAAAAGAAGAGAAAAACTTTGGTTATTTTGGATTAAGGAAATAAGTTACTAAATAATGACCCTAAGTCTGTTGGGAGTATTAAAATGAGAAATTTAAGGTTTTTATGTAGTTTTATGGAGTTAGGGTTCATAATGTTAAAAGTGGAGACAAAACCCTAAATTTTAAAGAAAACCCTAAAATTGGGATAGAAATCCTAAGAAGCAAGATGAGTTTGGTTAAATCTTGATAAAAAGAAGTTTGTATATCTATTCTAGGATTTCTGTGCATAGTTGGTTGCTTGATTGGGCTTTCTCTATTTGATTGATTCTGTCTCAAAATCTACAATCACAGGTATGTGGTTACACATATGGTTAATCTCTTTAGTTTCACGGTGATTCCCGATTGTTTTATCGATTAATTGAAAATAACTGCTTGGATGACTTTTATTTCATGCAACTATAAAGTGACTATGATTATCACCATAAGTATGTATACATGACTA
Organism: Alisma plantago-aquatica; assembly: GCA_963693085.1. Lineage (NCBI taxonomy): Eukaryota > Viridiplantae > Streptophyta > Magnoliopsida > Alismatales > Alismataceae > Alisma > Alisma plantago-aquatica. Next base: position 676,976,497 of record OY856409.1, read on the forward strand.
GCTCAAATCTTGGTCCTCCTCTGTGGCTTTGCTAATGATGAAAAGGGTAACCTGGTAAAGGGTCTACTTGTTAATTGGGACCATCATGTTATTAAGAGTTAGGGATTGGGCTACCTATGGGTAGTGCCATGCGACTCTTTAGCACACCATGAGTTAGGGATTGGGCTACCTATGGGTAGTGCCATGCGACTCAACCCTAGATATTGATCTACCTATTAGGTAGGATCATGCGGGGTTTAATGGGGATCTACCATGAGGAAGGTAGCATCCAGGTCCTCTGTAGGGACAACATAGAGGCTAGGGTATGTATGGATTGAGCAGTTATGCTTAAAATGTAAAGTTGTTTGTTAAATCCTAATTGGTTGCAATATGTTGTTGCAGTTAATTACACAATTATTGTTCCCCCACATACCGGCATATTCATTTATCCTGACTGATGTTTTGTTTGTCGGCATTTTAGGTACAAATTGAAAAGGACGAATAGTAAAGTGGCATATTCTGAAATTATGAAATAAAGTGCAAGGAGGATTAGTTAGAATTGAGTCAGTATGTGGATAGAAGTTTAGAAACCCAAGTTTTTCAAAAGGTATGCAAAATTTTAATTTACCACAACTTTTCAGTATAGTCTGGAATAATTTGATAATTATTATTGATTATTTGTCAAACCTTTGATCCAGAAATTGGGATCACAGCTCTGACCTCTTGGTCTCCCTTAATTGGGGGTTACCGAGAGGCGGGGTCGTTACAATTTGGTATCAGAGCATAGGTTCCTCATTTAATCTTTAATAATTATTAAATTTTACAAACTCTGTAGAACCCAAGGGAGTTATTAGAGGATTTTCCGAAAGACAGAGGTGTGTAGAAAAGGATCACATCTGGGTGCTGGCAATATTTTCCTCTGCACCGCTAGTCAGAATATGAGGACTCCCAGATTTGTGTGACTGCCTGGCCAATGTCTTAGGATCTGACTCAAAATAAGATACCTTTAGGACTCTCTCATCTTGTTCATCCCTTCTCAACTCAAATGTTCTTAAGAATTTTAAGGATTAGGTTTTGTCTCTCTTCCTCACCCTCTTGAGGTATGGGTAAAGTTGATAAGGTTTAAGGAATCATCCACCAAATTAATGAAAAGCATGTAAATAAGATGTCATGGACATAAGCTTAATAGTTTAAGCATAAACTAAAGAATAGCTGCATGCTTAGGTCGTATGACATATGTTGTCATGCCCTCAGGAGAGATCTAAGGCTATACCTTCTGGTTAGGAGGATGAGTAGAAAAAGTTTGTCTTGGAGGTAGAGACCTCCATTATAAGTAGAGACCTGGTACATCCTCTGAGTATGGTGCTAACCCTAACCCTAAGGGTGGTTAGAGAGAGAGAGATGACACGATGAGTTAGATGTCATGATAGGCCAGGTGTGTGGATGGACATGCTTTTTGATGCCCATGAGAATATGAGCCATGTGAGGTTGGATGACCTCGTACCTTTGGTGACCCAACCCTGGAAAGGGTCGTGCATGTTAGAGTGGAGGATAGCTCCTTCAATGAAGAGGTTAGTGAAGAACCTATGGAAACCCTATGGGCTTATATGAGCAGGGAAAAGTTGCACCCAAAGTACGTCAGTAGGACTAACAGTAGGCTAAAACCCTAGCCAGGAGAGTATGATGGATGGCTTATGAGATAAGCATAAAGAGCTATGGATAATATTGAGCGAACATAAGTTTGAACATAGGCTTCACCCATGTAGGGGTATGCTAGTGAGCTTGATCCTTCATGGAGAGAGGACCTCTAGGAGTAAGGATGTTTGTAGGGTTAGCTTTAGATAGAGAGAGAGCAGGACCCAAGCAAGAAGGTTGGAAGCTTAGACTCAGAGATATGAGGAACAGTGGGAGGTTGAGGATGATGTGACCTAAGTGGATGGTTGCGGTTGCCTCATGCATGATCCCTGGAGGATGATGATACCTTGGTTTCCTTTAGAGGAACAAAACCCTAGAAAGAGGATGAGGTTTCTAGTACATATATGCAAATAGGTGCTTACCCTATGAGCTAGGAAGAAGAGTTCCTTAGACCTAAAGAGGTTTAGTAACAGGTTGTGAGATCTTATACCTAGTTGGTTGTCCTTGAGAAGGACTCCAATATGAAGTGTTGCTCGAGTAGAAGGATGACATGAAGTGCATGTCATACATGTACATGTTTGGTTCATGGTTAAGAGGTTGAGCATGCAGTTGGACATCAGAAAAGTGAACCTAGGGTTTCTAGGCCTAAAAAGGGAAGTGGTGTACCTGATGCTCATGATGAGATTTGAATTTTTATAGATTCGAGCATGGTACTCCTCATCTTTAGAGGAAAGGGAAACCCCATTAAGTTTAGCGTATGTTTGATGAACCCCTCACAGCTAAGTTGATGACATGGGAAGGTATGATCTTGATCCAATGTTGAGGAATGAGAACAAGTATGACCTAGCATGGTTTAGTAGGTGGTCTACTTGTGCCTTAGTAGCTTGATGGGTTAAGCATGCTCATGTTGATGTAAAACCTAGACATAAGGACATTTGTGACCTTTGTTATCAAGTTATAGTTTCCTTCCATCCTGGGAGAGGGACCCTTTTGTAGGGTGTATACCAGTTTTTGTGAAGTTTGAGGTAACCTAAAGAGATCTCATACGATCTTGAAAAGTTAAAGTGAAAAGTACATAGTATGAGAATGAACCTGTAGACCCATAGATAACCATCTCTAAGTGCATGTGGATGTGTTACTATGGAAGTATCTGGTATGGGGCCTGACCAAGGTAGGCATGTCACCATGACCCCTATGCAAGGACGAAAGTCAGCCCATGATTTTAGAGAGAGATGATGAAGACATGGGTAAGGTTCTAAGTTGGAAATGTACTATATTAGAATCCTAAGTCTATCCTAGGGTCAGGTAGGGATAAGACCTATGATAGTAGGAGTTGCCTAATTCCCTAGTTTCACATGACCATATGGTCAGGAGGTAACATCTATCATTGTCTGAGGGCCATGGGTTAGGAGATTGATCACCTTCATGAACTCATGGGACCCGAAGGGTAGATGAGGAGGGCACTCTCTGATGCATAAGGGAAGAGGGATGACCCCAAAAGTGTCGATACCCTACAAACCTAGAGGAGATGACCAAGGATGGTATGATGACCCAAGTGGGTTCAAGACCAGTTTTCCATGGAAGTAACCCTAATGTCGAGATGTTCATGATGTAGAGACATGTGATGCACGTTTCCAATTAGATTTGAAGGTGTATTGGTGATGTGGGATGTACCATCTCTACTCTTGGAACAGGAAGAACTTTGTGTTTGGACGACTTCCAAATGCTTATTTCCTCATGTTATGGGAGTGAGAGATAGGACAGTACACATGTCATACACCAAGGATAAAGATGATGTGAGTTGAAACATTGCTATGAGGTATGAGGATAGAGGTAATAGCATACCCTTGTGGAGTGTACGATATGTGGATGGTTTACGAACATCAACAGAACTAAGGTAGTCATTGTATGAGGATGTTTTTATCATGAGCTATGTGGAATAAATGAGATATATAAGGTTGAGTTCGATAACCAAGAAGATGAGCTCTAAGTTTTCTTGTTGAGTCTGAGATGAGATGATAAGTGTAATACATGGAAGGTGTATGTCTTCAACTTTACCTTATACATAAGGATGTGAGGTGGTAGTAGATGCTCTGGTTGAGATGCACTGTCTAGTTTAGCTAGTGGCTAGGTTGGAAGAGGGGGTTAAGTGAACCCTAAGTTTTTGAGATATGTTTGGATAACACTTAGGTATAACGAGATCCGTTGATCGAGTTAGTGGTTGCTTAGTTAGCCAGCCTAGGGCTTGTCATGATGAAAGGATGGTTGTAGAACCTCAGAAGCACTTCTATGGGAAGGAAGGTGATGAAACCCCAACTAGAGTGTTTTAGGGTTCTTGAGGAATCAACCTTAATGAATCATGACATATAGGAGATCACGATTTTAAGTGCATCATACACCATGGTACTACTAAGATAGTAAGTGACAGTAGTACTTTGGATGCTTAAGATGAAGTTGCATGTGGTTTGTCACCATGCAATCCAGGAGGTGAAGGATGAACACCAGTAACCCAAAGAATTGATGTAGAGGATAAAGAGTCCTCGAGAAGGAATGGGAGTTCATCACTATGGTTATTTTGGTAAGTCTCCCCTAGACCAAGGAAGGTCAAGATGCAATATGGGTTATGGTAGATCACCTTACCTAGATGACATGAGAATACTCAAGGGACGGGTCCAATTGAACTACATGTAAGAGAGAGTATGGTTCAACTACACCATAATATGAGTTTAAAAGTTCTTGAGTATGACCTAAAGGTTCACATCCATGCGGTGGAAGTAGGTACATGAAGAACTCGATATTAGTACAGTTTATCACCCCTAACTAATGGTTAGTATAATTCAGACTAGAGGGTCTGATAAGAGAATGTGTGCTTATTCCGGGTGATACATAGAGATAGTTCTTGTCCTCTATAAGATGTGAGGTTGACCACCATATCCAGTATCAGGATGTAAAGAAGCTATGTAAGGGAGGTTGTGTCAGTCACCACTTCATTAAGATGATGTTGGTGAAGGGACCTCGTAAAGGTCAGAAAAGGACCACAGTGTGTGCAGATGAGGCCACTTTGATCATGCAATGGCTGAAAGAGAGCCCAAGGGCAACATGGGTCATGAGCTGATGCAAAGTAGACTGACATGCAGTTCACTGTGGGAGAATATGTGATATGAAAATCCGACCCCTCTAAGTTATAGCTAAGAGAGCTGAGTCCCCGATACATGGGTTCGTTTGAGATGGATTGGTGGAGGAGGTTATGTTTGACCTTACCCCTCAGGATAAAGTAATGTGTGATGAGTTCCATGTGTCCAATTTAGAGCACTATGTGAGGTACCCGGGCCATGTGCTGAGCAATGAACCTAGTAAGCCCCAAGGGAGGCTGAAATGACCTGAGTCACCTATGAGGTTTATAGAGGCCAAGGTGAAAGAACTCGGAGAAAAGAATATGGAATGATAAGGGTTCTTTGGAAGCACCATGGATAGGGTAAAGCCACATAGGAGTCAATGATGGACATGGAAAAGTCTTATCCTGAATTGTTTATTTGCTTGATGGAATTTTAAGGACAAAATTCTTATAAGAGGGGAAGGATGTTACAACCCCAATTTTGCATGTGTTATCATGATTGAAATATAATGATTTTTGTGAACTTGGACTTAATTGAAAAGTTTGTACGCTTTGCTTCAAAGAAGGAGTTTCTTTACAAATATCCCTTACATTAGGAATTTCATGGTTCCTATTAAACCAATAAAGGATATAAAAGAGAAGAAAAGTCCAAGTAATGGAAAAAGATACAAGATAATGGATATGAAGCAAAAGTATTCATGAGAAATACTTGGAAATATCTAGAAAGTGGCATTAATGGACACAATTGAGTTAAATTCGTTTACATATGATTTCTAATAAATGAAATATGAAAAGAGGAAAAAGGAGAAGTAAGATAATGAGAAATCCTTGCAAAAGAATATCTTAATAAAGGAATAAATAAAAATATATATAAAAGCATAATAGAAGGCTAAGGAAGTATTTCCCAAGATGGGATTTTGAGCCATTAAGGTTCCTTGAGACTCAAGGAACTCAGAATAATAATATAAGGGCAAGGGAAAGAGAAAATATGAGGAATATATATATATATATATATATATATATATATACATATATATATATATTTATTTAAGTGATAACTTGCAACTAAAGAAAAGGACCCGTTTTCTTTAGATAATGATCTCAAATTTAACATTATGGGAGATTAAATCATTAATGAGATTTCCTTAAAATTTGAGATAAAAAGGAGCTACGGATTAGGAGTTATTGCTTTTCAAATTATCCTTAAAAATATGGATTTATATTGAAATTAATAAATATTTTCCTTTTTGGTTAAGCATGAAGGATGAGGGTCATTGGATCTTGATCTAATGGGCACTGATCATCATCGAGTTCCAGAGGAACTCGAACTCTGGCTGAGTACAGGGGGACTTTCCCCTTCGATTTCCTCTCAATCCAGTGGATGTGCGATCATGGAAATGTTTCCATTAGAACCGGGAGAGGACCAAGAACCCTCTGGACCCTGGATTGGTAACCTCTCGAAGCCTCTAGGCAAAATGCCCAATTGGGCCGAGGTCTAGGGCAGCGGCGGGGTTGAAGGAACCCTAAAGGAGCCCCCCACATCCTATATATCGATCCTCTCTTGACTCCTCACACCCTCACGATCTCGAACGGCTGCTTCTAGACCCTTAGCTCCCTATCCTTCTCGAGATCAGCTTCTCTCCAGTGAGAGCGCCACCATGGAATCACCGTGGGTGAGTTCTTGAGGAAGGAGGAAGGCGAGGAGCAACAACCCTCAGATTAAGGTCCATCATGGACTTGTGAGAGATCCAATGGGTCGGCGTTGGGGTCAGTGTGCGTGCGATCAAGTTAGTGGAGGCGTGCAACGAGGATCGTCTGATCCTGTGGAGTCCAAGCGGACCATCGATCAAACAACCATCGAATTTCGGTAAATAACTCTCTCTGCTCGAATAATCCAGAAAAAGGCTTTTTCCTTGTGAAATTCATAGAAATAGCTAGGAATCTCGGATTAACAAACTTTATATATGAAAGTTTATCATAAAAATACGAGGAACAAGATAAAAATGGTTTGGTAACCTAGTTCTGTCTCGTTTTGCAAAAGTGTATTAATTTGATAGAAAAGGGTATTAAAAGGTAATTAGAAACCCTAATTGAGTATAAAGGATGAATCTTTGTGGTTTAATAGGTTAATTTGATAAGTATTAACCTGTTGAATAGTAAAGTAGGGTTTCAATCTGTTTTACATGAAAAGTTGATTTATTTAGGGTTTTAATCTATGTATGTAGGATAATACATATAGAAACCCTAATTTAGGGTAAAAGAAGAGAAAAACTTTGGTTATTTCAGATTAAGGAAATAAGTTACTAAATAATGACCCTAAGTCTATTAGCATTATTAAAATTGAGAAATTTAAGGTTTATATGTAGTTTTATTGAGTTAGGGTTCATAATGTTAAAAGTGGAGACAAAACCCTAAATTTCAAAGAAAACCCTAAAATTGGGATAGAAATCCTAAGAAGCAAGATGAGTTTGGTAAAATATTTATAAAAAGAAGTTTGTATATCTATTTCAGGATTTCTATGCATAGTTGGTTGCTTGATTGGGCTTTCTCTATTAGATTGATTCTGTCTCAAAATCTGCAATCACAGGTATGTGGTTACACATATGATTAATCTCTTTAGTTTCACAAAGATTCCCAGTTGTTTTATCGGTTAATTGAAAATAACTGCTTGGATGACTTTTATTTCATGCAACTATAAAGTGACTATGATTATCACCATAAGTATGTATACATGACTGGTTCAGATCCTGGTCCTCCTCTGTGGCTTTGCAAATTATGAAAAGGGTAACCTGGTAAAGGGTCTACTTGTTAAGTGGGACCATCAGGTTATTAAGAGTTAGGGATTGGGCTACCTATGGGTTGTGCCATGCGACTCTTTAGCACACCATGGGTTAGGGATTGGGATACCTATGGGTAGTGCCATGTGACTCAACCCTAGATATTGATCTACCTGTTAGGTAGGATCATGCGAGGTTTAATGGGGATCTACCATGAGGAAGGTAGCATCCAGGTCCTCTACAGGGACAAGGTAGAGGCTAGGGTATGTATGGATTGAGCAGTTATGCTTAAAATGTAAAGTTGTTTGTTAAATCCTAATTGGTTGCAATATGTTGTTACAGTTAATTGCACGATTATTGTTTCCCCCACATACCGGGAAATTCATTTATGCTGACTGACATTTTGTTTGTCAGCATTTTAGGTACAAATTGAAAAGGACGAATAGTAAAGTGGCATATTGTGAAATTCTGAAATAAAGTGCAAGGAGGATTAGTTAGAATTGAGTTTGTGTGTGGATAAAAGTTTAGAAACCCAAGTTTTTCAAAAGGTATGCAAAATTTTATTTTACCACAGCTTTTCAGTATAGTCTGGTATGATTTGATAATTATTATTGATTATTTGTCGAACCTCTGATCCAGAAATTGGGATAACGGCTATGACCTCTTGGTCTCCCTTAATTGGGGGTTACCGGGAGGCGGGGTCGTTACACTCCCCCTCAAAAAGATAGTCATTTAGAGAGGGAAAACGAATACCCAATGCAATAAAAAAATACCAATTGATGGGAAAAGTAAAAAAAAAGAATAGTCATTAATCACATTAGGGCATAGCCAAAAAGTCATATTTGACCAATGAACATAAAAAGATTATCTAATTACCAATGAAAGGAATTTAAGTCCTTCATGATAAAAAGATCCCATAAAGCACAAATATCAAAATGATACTCTAAATAAATAGTAAAGAATGTTAAGTCCACCATATACCATGAAAAAAAGTCAAAAATTGGAATTGATTTCTCAATTATTTTCAAGGATTGTTAAGCCCAAAAATGATTGGAGAATCCATTAAGCACAAAAATGAGGTCAACAAAAGTATCTCTAGACCAAATATAAGAGATGTGAAGCTCATATTGATATAGAGAACCAATTAAGCATACAATGAGGTCAACTAAGTATCTCCAGACCAAATATAAGGGATGTTAAGCCCATATTGGTATAGAGAAGCCATTAAGTACCATAATTATATCTCTTAAAGGATCTCTAAACCAAATGTCAAAGTTTGTTAAGCCTACTTTCATATAGAGAATCAAATAAGAGCAAAAAGATATGCAAATTATACACAAAGACTCTTTGAGCTCCCCCTTAATCTTATTCCAAGTGAATAGAGCTCAAACAAAAAAAGATATACCAAAAAATAATCATTTAAGATCCCAAATTTCATGATAAATTATTCACAGAAGATGTAGAAACCAAAGAATCAAGTAAAAATTTGAATATGAAGACTAAGTTTTAAAATATCCAAATAAATTATTTTAAACACAAAATTTTGCTTTTAATAATGTATCCTCCTTTTTCATCTCAAATGATAGAAATTATAAGACAAGATGACTCATCCTTCATGGGATACTCCCCCTAAATATGATGCCTAAATTAAAGTAGATAAATGTGATGGAACATATTGAGACCAAAAATGATTTGCAAATAAATTCTCATGATCTTTTTACTTCTTATCATGTTTAGAAATAATTCAATGAGTATCATCATGATTATGAGAATGCAATCCATTTCTACTATTAGAAATTTTATCCAAAGATAAGTTTAGTTTGTTTTACTTTCTTTAGTATGGGTAGTAAAAATCAAGCATTGTCTAGTAAGATCTTCTTTAAGCATAGCAGTTTTATCATCACAATTTTCTTGAAGTGTTATGATTGAAATAAGTACAAAGAGCGGTAAGACATCTTTTCCTTTAATGCTAGGATTTAATTTTGAAAAGAAACATATAATGATTCAATTTCTTTAAGTCAAGTATACTAGACAATTTGTTCCTTTTTTGACTTTATTACAACAAGTTATATATTAATAGTTTGATAGAGTATAAAGAGATACCTCATCATTATCATTACCTTTTAACTTCATCTTTATCATGTGCACTTACATGTACTCTTTTTTCTTGATTATCACTTACCCCCACGATGGTTCCTTTGCCATTGTTTTCAATATATCTAATCCTCCATTTTTCAAGTGTATTGGAGGCTTTTTAATTTCCAGTCATATGATTGGAGCATCCCCCATCAACTGCTAAATCCTATAAGGTTGAGAGGATTTTATTACTCAAGTAGAGTCCATGACGGTTAGCATGGATATCATGAAAGGAACTGATATTATCAAGCTAGAAAGACTTTTACAAATATGAATTTTAACACATTTTTTTGTAAAGACTAAATATTCAGTCGAGAATATTTGTCGACCGTAGGACTTCCCGGTCGAATTTTTTCTGACTGATAACAAGTTCCAAAATTTTTGTTTAGTAAGATATGCAAATGAACCTTTATTTAAACAACTAAAAATTATGCAAATGAGTTTTATAAGAAAAAGATATGCACATTTAACTTCAATTTAAGTTGAGATAAGACATAAATATATTGATCAAATTAAGAATAGGTCAAATCTCAACAAATTTTCATTTTATTCCAATTTGGGGATTTATCTAGCTTTCTTTTTTATTCTTGAAAGGAGATGTATAATATTTGATGTTTCCAAAATCAAAGCATGTTACATGATCAATGGAGTTTGATATACTTTCATTTAACTTGTCAAATATAAGATTCTTCTTCCTCTTTTCACGTTTATGAATGTAGTCATATCCATGATTGTGTAACGTGTTTCTTCTATTTGTAAGTTTTTCTAAAGACAATATTAACTCATAATTAGTTTTTGTAGAAATTTGGCATTGTCTACCTTGATTTTTATCAATCATAGAGATGTTCTCATTTAAATCAAGTTGTTATGATGAGTACAAAGGGGAGGTAGTTTTTCCTTTAATGTGAAGACTTGATCCTGACAAGAAGTGTTTATAGAGATAAGATCATCTTTTGATATAATAGAAAGAGATACCTCATCCACAATATCTTTACCTTCATCGTAATTATGTGTATGTTCTTTTATATGTGCTCCTTCTTCTTCATTGTTACTTTCTTCATGTTGAGCAAGCAGGCGGTCATCTCCCCTTATGTGCTTCCCTAAGGCACTCAAATTATTTGTTATAGAAAATAAAACAATTTTTTTTAAACATATTAATTTTGGTACTCTTGATTTGTAAAGATTCTTCATGTGCAACCCAGAGATTTTTCCATATTTCGTATGCAGTTTGATAAGAGGATACTTTTTCGAATTCTTCAAGTGATAAATATGAATATAAAATACTTGTAGATTTGGCGTTGAGTGTATCTGTCCTTACTGTTGGTTCATCCCATTCCTCAAATTCAGTTTTAGGAGGTTCATAAGGATGGATGACCATGTTTTGAAGGTTTGCATCAATATCTTGAATGTATAATTGCATATTGTGCTTCTGTTTCTCATAGTTGGATCCATAAAAAATAGTTGGTAGTTCTCCATGGTTGAGGTTTCTAATCACACTATAACCCATCCTTCAAGACCTGTTATGGCCCTTCAAGACTTGCTATGATACCAAATGAAAAGATTGAGAGGGGAGGTGAATAAAGATTTTGGATAATTTTAAGCAAATACAAATGCTTAGCTCACAAAAAAATTGAGAGAAGCAAGCAAGTACAAGAGGACACATAGATTTACAGTGGTTCCGTTAAAAGATGTCAGTCCACTACCTAGTTGTTACCAACCAAAATTTCTAAATCATGTATTTTATTCCTTTTATATATTGATACACAATATACAAAATTTATCGGTGTCTTTTTTGGTGTAAGATTAACCCTACTTTTCAGCTCAAGGAGAAACTACCACCTTATTTGATGGGCCACAGAAGGTCACCCTCTTCACCTCTTCTTTGACGGATGCAGAAGAGCACCGTTGATTCACCTCTTCTTTGACGAACGCATAAGAGCATCATTGCTTCACCCCATCTTTAACAACCAGCAGAAGAGAACCTAGTTGAGAAGACTCCTTCTCACAAGTTATTGGACAACATTCACTTCAAGAAGTAGTCCAAGAGTAATACAACAAAGAAGAAATAGAATGGAGAAAGAAATAAACAAAGTAAGCTCACAAGATATACAATTATACTCTTATGGACAAGTGATGATTATCCACTCCAAAATGGTTTATGAAAAGTAGTAATAGGTGGAAAGGATACTCTAGATGAGCTAAGAGCATAGACTTAGAATAATAACATCTTTAAGTAATGGATCTATACTCTAGGAGAAAGATGGCAAGTATGTTCAACTATGTATCAAATATTGTTGCAATGTAATGTGCAAAATTGTGTACAAAGTTGATGTCTAGGTGCCCTAAGATGACTCCTATTTATAGAAAATGTTTACAAGTGGTAAGGGTACCTATGGGTAGTGTCTAGAGTGTTCTTAGTGGTCACTTGGTTGAAATTAATTGGGTTTCAATGATTAATTTGATTGTTAATCACAAGAGATTCTAGAACCTTTCTTAGTCCATAATATTTTCGATTGGAAAGATTCTCGGTGTCGACCGAATAAGGTCCTGGGGTCAAATGGCTTTAATGGCTATGTGTCGGTCCATCTTCTCGATCCAACGATTCTTTTTTGGTCAAACTTTTCTTTGAACAAATTTCTTGTTCGACAATATTGTTGACTGAGAATGACTCAGAACTCTAGTTCTGCAAGGTTTTTTCTTAGTTTTTGAGTTTTCAGTCGAGTGTGTCTCGGTCCACAAAATTGTCGATCGAGAAAGATTCTATGCCAAAATTTGTAATGTATTTGAGGTCCTATTAGTGACTCATATGAAACCTATCAACCCTAAAGTCTTCATGTGAGTGTAGGATAGGGTTTTGGTAGGTTTTGGAGGATCATCACTTGTCCTTACATAATGTCTTTTAAGTTCTACAAAAACACACATGTACAAACAAATACATAAATACATAGTAAAACTTGATTTTCAAGTATCCAAACATATGATTGCAAGGTCTTTGCAGTTGGATATTGATTTAGTTCTTTGATCACCTGAAACACTTAATACACATATTAGTAATACAATTTGGGAAAATTTTGCATCATCAAAATATGAGTGAGTGTCATATCCAAACAACCAACATTTCCAAGTCATCTCATCTTATATCAACCTTGAAACCAATATTAACATGCTTGATTTATGGAGACCAAAAGGGTGCATGTCAAATTCATTCCCCTATATAACAGGGTTGTTTCTAGATATTTATTTAACTTCCCATATACCAATTATAAGAGACTTAAACTCGGTCAAATTTGAGTGCCCAAAATAAATATAAATACAAAACATAGGGAATAACCTCCATAAATACATCTCTTAATGACTTGGCAGGGAGACATGACCTTTTCCTAGGACACTTTGAGTTAAAGCCACTTTGAGCCTTCAACTTAGGCTACATTTGATTTGATGGATTGCATGTAGAATAGGATTTAAGTCATATTTACTTGTGCAATCCTTTATTTATTTCCAAAAAATCTACATTGGGATTTTAGTCCATAGGAGAAGAAGTCCCAGTCAAACATGACTAATGATTTATATGTTGGTATGTATGTCCAGAGAGCCAATCATATAATGGCTGTAATGACATGTCTTGTAAACAATTATATATATAGTAAAGGAAATCTTCCAATATATTCTTTTTTATTTTGTTATGAGGTAATGATATAACATAATAAATGTCTAAAGAATGATATTACTCGATGGCGTATGTCTTCATGTTGAGGACATGAACAATGAGATCATACAGATGATAAGAGTATATACATTCTCGTTATGTCCCTACTTGGATGTTATTGTAGAAGTTTGATAGATAACAATGACACTTAAGACTACAATATGTGTTAGTTTATGACAAAATCTCATAACTCATGATATGTAATATCAAACCAAAAACATAGATACTTGTTAGAGAACAGTGTATTTGATAGACCCACCTTGAGAGTGATGCATGAAAACCATGATTGGTAGTCAGAAGCATGCCTCATAGTGATGGCGGTGAGTGTGGTTCTTAGACATGAAATAGCTCCACTCAACAATGTTGTTTGATGCAATTTTACATCATCAAACATGACCCTAAATAACAGTTGCAGATAAAGGTGATGTTTAGATGTGTTATGACACATGGGGATTGATTGTGAGTAATGAAGATGAGATTTGTCCCTCCTACAAGAGTTTGATATCCTAGACACTTGATAAGCGAGACTGAGAAAAAGCATGGCCATCCACATGTGAGTCAATCACTGAGATTGAGCTCATATATATCTCATGCAGTCTGTTCTAGTTCAAGGAATGAGGATTGAACAAAGAGCGGATGACGATTCCATGCCTCGAGTTGGATATGAGAGACAAAGTAACCATACGATCACTATAACACTAATCACATGTTGTAGGTTAAAGTTGTTCTCCAACTTTCCAAATTACTTGAGTAGAAATGGTCTCTTGCTAGATACCACTAATTGCTTGTCATGTCATAAATTAGTTATGGACATTCATTTCCAACATAACTTGGGACCTATAGGGTCACACACATAGGATGCATTTGGAATAGGAGTTTATTCATGAATGATGTTTAACTTGATTAACAAGTGTTTAGGTATTCAATTTAAACAACAATGGTTGAAAAATAGACTGACTGGATTGTGAACCGACCGGTTCAAGTGTTGAACCAATCAATTCAAGTGTCAGGTCATTTTGAACCAAGATTGGAAATCGGGACTGTTCAGCAATTGAATCATTCAACTCAGATTTCTGAACCGACCGTTCAGTTAATCAATGCAATTGGATTAAAAATTTATGTTGACATCATGTTGTGCATAAATCCAATATTAATTGCTAATACAATTGTGATTGGGAACCATGGTAAAATGAATAATTCAAGGGTTGAACCAATTGTCTCACATGTGAACTGGTCTGTTCAGTAGTGAACTGACCGGTTCAACGATCACAAGTTTTGGAAAATTCATAAAATTCTATCTCTTTAACTCCCTCTCAGACTAGAACTCATGACCCTAACCCTCCTAAAAATAGAGGGGTATTTGAGGTTTTCTAAAGACACGACAACAAGCTCTAAAAATTGTTGTCCTCTCTTTTTGTGGTAACCGAGAGATCTTGAGAAAGTCCTACATGTCAAAGGGAGAGATAGCAAGGGAGAGAATTGGGAGAGCAAGTTGGTGCTAGAACGATAACTACAAGGGACAACTCCTTCTTGTTTGTTCATCTAGAATGACAAGAGTTTCCGGTGGTCCATGTAGACTACTACAGAGGTGAGGAGGTTGTTTCCACCTGCTAGAATTACATAGACAATCATTATCGATGTTGATCAACTAGGAAGTCGTTGTTGTTGTCATCCAGGTGCAACTTGAAGAAAGTTGCACAATGTTACAAGGGATTGTCATTGGACTTGCTCCAAGACCAGGTATATACCTTGTAATCCTCCATCCCATTACATAGTTATTAACATGATCAACTATTTAAGGGAAATATGGCAAGTTAAATTTTTGTTTACACAGCCTCATTTGATGCCATATTTCTACAAGAGTAAGGAAATATCAATGCTCCACCCCTCCTGAACACCAGAATCTAGAATCTCAACTCTGATTCCTAATCAACCCTCCTCTAGATGCCTAAATACCTAACCTAACTCCACAACTCTCATTTCCTGATCCCACAAAGAATACAACATGACTACCTAACATTGATCGACTTCAACTTTTGAGACCGCCCCTCTTTCATTTACCCAACTTTGATTAGATTTAAAAATTCCTTCTTTGTTTCTATATATATTTGTTTCGTCCATACTTTTCTTCAATCAATCTCTTATTTTCTCGAACACCAACCATTTTTTATATCAAAGGATCATCCAACTTATTTTTTCCCATTTTATTAGTTTTAAACATGGATACAAATTAATCTTTGCTACTTTATTTTATCCATATTGTTAGAATAAAAGGTCTTTATTATTCTATTTATTCATTATTATTTATACCTTTGTATATTCACTATGTCTATGGGATTAGTCCCAAATTGTGTAAATAGGTATTGGCCACCACGTGTGTCCATATATATAGGTGTGCCCTATCAATACTAAAGGCATCTCATTCGCACATTGCTTTTCTTGTTCACATGGTACTAGAGCAACTTATAACCTAATTCTAAATAGAAGGTGCTCCATAACAGTAGTCACCATCATCTATCGATGTTGATGTCATTCTCACTAGGATCATTCATTGTGGGCGTATCTCTTTCTCCATAGTGGAAATCATATCCATCATGGAAGATCATGTCCTTCTCTGTCGTGACAATCATTCCCACCATGGAATCCTTTCTCCTTCCATCGTGGATATCATCTCCACTTTAGGAACCATGTCCTAGTAGTGGAAGTCATATCCACCTTCCGAAACATCCTTTATGGAAACATCACTATCCAAAGGGTCTTCATATCCATCTCATCTCCTCTCCAACATCTTCACCACCATCATTGTGGTAGATAGATCTACGCCTAGGAGGTTTTTCTCTCTAAGAATATCCTTCCAAGGTGTGATTTTTTGGGAAAAAGACCTAAACTTTCCAAGTTGTCGGTGCCACACACTCCGCATGTTTCATTTAACACGTTCAAACACATAGTGTGTTTTTCTACACACACCGTGTAAGGAACTAATTGTCCTATTCTACCTTCTATCTTCATCATGTAAAAAAAGAAGGTAGTTATGGCTCCTCTCCTTATTCAAGATCAAATCATCACTACTCGGAAGCTCAATGAAAAGAACTTCACTCAATGGAGTCAATTGCTCAAAATTTGGTTCAAAGGCCAAGGAAAATACAAACACCTCACAGAAGATCCTCCTACTAATAACACTCTAGAACAGTGGGAGCAAGATGATGCCAATCTTCTCTCCATCTTGTAGAATTCCATGGAGCCACAAGTAGATGATCTCACCAGTCACTTTGAGAGATGCAAATATGTCTGGATCACCTTAACCTCATCTATGAGTCACACATCTCCCGAATGTATGAGATGAATATAAAGATGTACAATCTTCAACAAGATGACAAATCCATGACTCAATATTTTGGGGAGATAACTCACATCACTAACGATCTTCATTCTTTTCTTTCACTTACAACATACCTCAATGTCCACTAAAAGTAGAGTGGTTAAATGGGCATCATTAAATTCTTGGCTGGGCTTTGACATGAGTACGAAGGAGTACGGATCCAAATCCTTGTTGAGTCCAAGCTTCTCAAGTTGGTGGTGGCATATCACCATGTATCTCACACCTTTATTGAGCATACTCCACATTCTATCTCGAACAAATATACTATGGTCTCTACCATGAAGAGCCACATCAACAATGGACCGGCTACTCATGGATGAGGTTGAGGGGGATGAGGAGGTCATAGAGATAGGTCTATTGGAGGACGTGGATGCCTAGAATGCTCTCATTGTGGCAAGATGGGGCATTACAAAGAAACTTGCTATGAACTTCATGGGTTTCCACCCAAAACCACATTTGCAAATGTGGCATCCATTGAAGACACTTTAGGGGACACCAAATTTCAGATCCAAGTGATAGATGAGGAGTAAAATCAATTCTATCAGTACAAAGCTTCTCAACAAGCCTCATCCTCAATTTTTTTAGTGCCTTCCTTTGCACACCACCCTGGTGAACCTACTACATGCCTATCTCAATCTTCTAATGCAGGTTTGTCTTCGTGGGTTCTTGATTCAGGAACAATAGATCACATTATAGGTAAAACCCATCTCATGTCTAACCCATCCACCAGAAAAACACCTTTGTCGCATATTATCATTGCTAATGGGTACAAGGTTCCAATACATGGTACATGAATCATCAAGCCCATACCTACAATTAGCTTTATTTTTTCCTCAGTTCCCTTTTAATTTATTTTCCATTTGAAAATTGGCCCATTCTGTTCAAGCCTTAGTTACATTTAACCCTGATGATTGTGTGATACAAGATCTCTAGACACAGAAGGTGATTGGTGGTGGGTATGAACTTGCAGGTCTCTACTTTCTTGGACTATCATCCAAGGTGTGTGTGGCAACTTCTCCTCTTCATATCCATAGTCAGCTTGGACACATGTCCCTGGATAAACTTTAGGTCCTCCATCCTCAACTATCTAGACTTAGCACACTCTAGTGTGAGTCATGTCAGTTAGGAAAGCATTATTGATCCACCTTTAAATCTAGGGATTAGATGACTGCTCAGTCAAGTTTTAAAATTGTTCCTTCTAATGTCTGGGGCACATGTCGAGTTCTGTTAAAACTTCATCAAAAATATTTTTTCACTTTCATTGATGATTTCTATAGAGTCACATGGTTGTATCTGATGAAAGATTGCTCTAAAATTTTATTCGTCATAAATAACTTTTTTGATGAAATTGAAACCCAACTCTCTCAGCGTATTCGTAATTTTAGGATAGATAATACCAAAGAATATGTCAATAATGCTCTTCGTCAATTCTTATCTTCCAAAAAAGTCATACAACAATCATCATGTCCTCACACTCCCCAACAAAATGGGGTAGTTAAGAGGAAAAACTATCACAGCGTCAAAACTATTCATACTTTTCTTTTGCATATGAGCATTCCCAAGGAATTATGGGGTGATAATGTCCTCTCTGACATGTATCTCATCATTCACATGCCATCATCCACCTTAAACAAACACATACCCTTTCAAATTTTATGCCATGGTCATCCCATTTATAATGTTCCCCCTAAATTTTTTAGATGTGTTTGTTTTGTTCTTAATGGTAGGATGGGTCGTAATAAACTAAGTCCAAAGGCTTCCAAGTGTGTCTTCCTCAGTTATTCCAAGACTCAGAAGAGATATCAATGTTATGATCCAGTCGATCACCATTTGTTTATTTCAGCTGATGTGACCTTCTTTAAAGATACTCCATACTTTGGAGATCCTCAGTTAGTGCGGGAACTTGAAGAAGCAATTCCGCATCCAGTTGTCATTGAAATATCATCACCTACACCTCCTATCCACAGAGAGTATTCTCCATTTGTGTCCCAAAGAGAGGAACCTCCCATCACTCTTTCCTACACATGTCACGTGTAGGACACCGTCTAAGATCAGGGATCCAACAATGCAAGTGTCAACCCTTCTTCAATCATTACTCAATCTAGAGCAACAAATAGCAATGATAGTTCTCTTGATCTACCAATTGTTGTTCAGAAAGGAAACCAATCATGTATCATTCATTCCATTTCTAATTTTGTTTCATATGACTATTTATCTCACTCATATAAATCCTTCTTATCATACATATATTTTCCATTCCTTGTTCTATATTTGTTGCCTTGAATCACCCAGGATGGCATCGTTCTATGGAAGATGAGATGAATGCTCTTTGTCAGAATCACACCTAGAATTTAGTTCCTACTCCACTAGAAAAGGTTGTTGTTGGGTGTCGATGGGTTTTCTTAGTCAAAGTCGGACCAACTGGAATTACTAATCGTTTGAAGGCTCATTTGGTAGCCAAAGGATACACTCAAGTATATGGAGAATACTATCTTGAGACCTTTTCTCCTATTGCTAAAATGTCCTTTGTTCATCTTTTTATTTCTCTAGCATCTCATTTTCTTGGCCCTTGCATCAATTTGATATCAAGAATGATTTTCTCCATGGTGACTTGTCTGAAGTAATCTATATGGAGCAACCCCTTGGATTTGTTGCTCAGGGGGAGTCAGATTTAGTTTGTCATTTTCATATATATCTATATGAGATCAAGTAGTCTCAAAGAGGTTGGTTCGGGAAATTTAGTCAAGCTCTAGTTGAGTTTGGCTTTCTACAGTCAGGTCTGGATCATTCAGTCTTCCATTAGAAATTATCTTTAGGATGCGTTCTCCTTATTGTCTATGTTGATGATATTGTCACTACTAGAGATGATCAGTAGGGTATTATGCAGATTAAATAATTTCTTCAAAATAAATTACAAACTAAAGATTTAGGCCTCTTAAAATATTTTCTGGGCATTGTGGTTTCCATATCTAATGATGGAATAGCCATCTCACAAAGGAAATACACTCTTGATCTCCTGGAAGAGACTGGTATGCTTGGAACAAAGTCGGAAGATGATCCTATGGGTCCCAAAGTCAACTTGCACAAGGAAGAGGAGATCAGTGGTCATACAGAAGACTAGTTGGAAAATGAAATTATCTTATTGTCACTTGTCCAGATATATCCTTTGTTACTAGTGTAGTTAGTCAATTCATGGATAAACCTTCTATTAGTCATATTGAGGCTATCTACAAGAATCTTCTCTATCTCAAGGGAAGTCTAGGAAAAGGTATATGGTACACCAATCATGGACATATCAAAGTCTAAGATTTTTTAGATGTTGATTGGGCAGGTTGTATCATAGTCCACAACTCAATTTCCGCATATTGTGTCTTTGTGGGTGGCAATCTCATATCCTGGAAAAGTAAAAAGCAAACAGTGATAGCTCTATCTAGTGCTGAATCCGAAGATAGAGCAATGGCTCATGCAACCAATGATCTCTTATGGACCAAGAATATTCTAGAAGAACTTGGACTCATTCAATACGAAGCAATAGAACTCATGTGTAATAATCAAGTTGTTGTCCACTTTTCTTCTATCCTGATTTTTCACGAACAAACCAAACATATTGAAGTTGATTGTCATTTCAATCTAGAAAAGGTAAAAGATCACCAAATTGTACTCATTACAGTCTGTTCAGAAGACCAAGTGGCTGATCATTTCACAAAATCCCTCAATGGATGTCGAGTAAAATTTCTATGTAACAAGCTTGGTGCCTATGACATCTACGCACCATCTTGAGAGGAGTGTTAGAATAATAAGCCTTTATTATTCTATTTATTCATTATTCTTTATACCCACATATATTCACTGTGTATATGGGATTAGTCCCACATTGTGTAAATGGGTATTGGCCACCACCTGTGTCCATATATATAGGTGTGCCCTGTCAATACTAAAGGCATCTCATTCTACATATTGCTTTTCCTATTCACACGTATGATGGTTGCGATCTCAGATCATGCAAGTTAATATCACAACATTTTCTTGATTGATTGTGTATAGATGCCAATTTGAATATACTGGTGATTCTTAAAAAAATATTACTTATTATAGGGAAAAGAAGTGACCATTGAGAAACATGACATTGATTCCTATAGGAATAACAATATGTGGTGTCGTGAAGACTATTGGACAACTATTGATATGTTCCCGGTATTCTCCACCTTTTAAAAAGTGCAAAAATCCTTACCTATGTTGCATCCAAACACATGATTGTAGACTTACAACCTCAAATACATCATTTCATATCCTATATTCTCTTGATTGGACTTAGTGTTTTTCTATGAATTTTTCATCATCACGGCCAAACCGTGAAGTACCAATGCTTCTACCTTGACATGTGTCATTAAACATCAATGACATAGATGAGCATATCTAGATTGATTGATAAATATCAAATATCAATATAGATCATCACAGTGGGTGCCAAAATTTCATTTTATAGGTCATCTTCACCCCATTTATTTAGTTCTGAATAGGGTTCTAGGATATGAGAGTGTAATATGTCTAGCTATTATTATTTTGTCTTATTTTAATCATGTACTGGTTATCTAATGTAGCATTGATTTATACTATGTTTTATATCAATAATTTACCCAAAAAACTTTTTGAAATGAATTCTATCACTTGACTCCCAAAATTTGAAACTTCTTAATCATACATGCATTGTGCAATACCTTATACCTTCTTTAATGTAAGATAGATGCCTTGCATTAGGATCTCAAACATATATTTTCTTTATTCTTTCTAGGATTAAATATACGATACTCAATTTTTCCCTTCATTAAACATTTTGTTAATTTCAATTTCATCAATTTTTACATTGAAGCTTGGAAGATTTATATGTTTTTCACAAACATGCAAATTAGAAATGATGTTTGAAACAAAGTTATTGGTCATCTCCTAGATATAAGAAAAAAAAATTATTGTTCTCTTTTTTTTGCCTAGTGAAAGACATGCATTGAATGAATGTATGCATTTTGCATGGAACATCCTCCTTCAGCAAGACACTATTTAATAGATACAAAACAAAATGTTAATTTCAAGCAAATACCAAGTATAACCTTTGAGTTCCTTATATATAAAGTATATCAATTCTTTCAATGTTATAATGTCATTATCCCCACTCACATAGTGGATGTGATATGTCTGCCCCCATCATAAAACTTTATATCTACAATAGAAATAATAAATATTGCTATTGTCCTTAGATTTTCAACAAGGATCCAATATAGGAGAATGTTTGACACATACATTCGCATCTCATAAGAATAATTCAATTTTGCAGTATTATATCAATTTTATGTTGTAGTTGTTGAATAACGGAAAGGGTAGGAACCATGATTAAACCAGAGTCAGATCTATAGGGGCTACCAGGGTTCTATACCTTCCCCTATAAATCAAAGGAAAATAGGTAGAGGTTGCAACAATACAAAGATAAAGACTATCATATATTGTTAAACTAAAGTTATTAAAAATAGGAAACATGACCGACTTTGTACTTGATCCATTACACATATTGAGTTGACTTGGGATCAAATCTTTCCTAGAATGTTTTTTGTTATAGTTCCCTATTTTTATGTGATGGGAAGATAAATAATTAATGCAAAAAAAGAATAAAGAAAAGAAAACGCCCTAAATTTCCAATTGAGTTGTTTGGTGTTGTACTGTATTGAACTAGAGGGTTTGCTAAGAAGTCATTTGGGGTGGTTTGATAGGTATCTCTAGAAAATTTATATTCCCTATCTAAATGTGGTTGTATTTTCATTTGGATTAGAAAAACTTGTGAATAAAATGCATATTATTATTTCTACATACTAACTTTTTCATTAATTGGCCCTTAATTTGATATCATACTTTGTGAGAGTTTCAAATTATATATGAATGATTTCATCTTTTGGCTTTATAAATCACCAATATTACCCTAGGATTTATATAGATATATTATTACTTCATATTTGTTGTGTTCGGGCTAAAATTTAATTGTAATTTAGGTCAACATGTTCCAGTTTCTAAATATATGTCTTATATGTTAACATAAAATAGTTTAGTGAATATATAAAAAATAAGGTATTCAACTTTAGGTATTGTTGAGTGCTTGTCACTTGGGATTCAACTAGAAAGCAGATAGTATGCGTTTTTCTCATCATATATATATTGTAACGCTCCAAGTTTTGAGGCTTCAGATAAATTGATCTTAAAAATGAATGATTAGAATACCCATATTACCAAGGTGCACCTACCTTTTAGGGAAAACATCACTAAAGAACTTTGTGTTGAAGCATATTCAGGCAAGAGTAGTATTAAGATGTGTGCCCAGTTGGAAAGTTGATCCCGACTTGTGCATGAGTGTAGACAAAGCTCATAGTCAAGGCTAGTGAGGGTTTGTAGGGCCAGTCGTCATTCTCAAAACTCTACTAGAACCTTAGAAAATGTGTATGGGTGTTACAAATAGTATCAGAGCCCATTCTCCTCTAGTAGGTAGGGCCCACATGGCATGTGTAATGTTAGTCTTGAGTTGTGTGGTCTAAGCATGTTGGACAGGGCTATCCGAGTTGATGCAGCCACCCTTTCACTAGTAGTATCTAGGCATGATTGGAAAGGGCTATGTGAGTTGGTGGATCCACCCCTGCACTAGAAGTTGTGAATGGGAGCTGGGTGTACATGACCAACTGGGTCGACAATGCAATGGAGAATTATTATGAGGCCTTATATTTGAGCCTTGATGTGGATATCAAAAGTCTAAGTTAGGTAGATTGTAACATCTTACGTTTAGAAGCCTCAAATAAAATGATCTAAAGAACTCTATGGTTAAGTGTGCTCATCCCAAATTAAATGAGGATGGGTGACCAGTCGAGAAGTTAATCTCAACTTGTAAGTGAGTGAGGGCAAAGTGTGTAGTCAAGGTCAGTGGTTGTTTATGGGTTCAATCGTCATTCTTGGAACTCCATGAGTTGTATATATCTTTTTTAGGTTCAAGATTCTATAGTTCTTTACTCCTCTAGTGTCTGATGTATATTAAGAATAATAGAAGAATTTTTAATTTATTTAATACTTCTCTATATTCATTTGATATTAATATGAAGTTGGACTTTTTCACCTCTCTATTTGTGTCCAAACAAATCAATTTCTTCCTACAATAAAAAATGTCGTATCATCCCTTTACCAAGAGAATGACATGCAACGTAGGTGGAGGAACCTACTACCTGCTATCTGCTACTTCGGTTTAGTACTATCCATAACGTGTGTTTACCTAAGTTATATAAAATTGGTTGCAATATTTTTAACAATTAAAATCCATAGAATTTAACTCTTGAATTATTTTTAATAGCATGTTTCTTTGCAGCTAAACATTTTTCCCTTTTAGATGAGGAGTATATTCTATATATAGATTGGCTAGTAATAAATAAAAAATTGATTACATGTATCATCTTCAATATATTCTATATTAATTCAATACACCAATTTGATTAAGTAAATAGATCGTGGTCATTAAGTATGAACCATGGGGACTTGTCTAATTCATCCCAATACTATTATATGCTAGATCTGCCACTAGCTGAAACTAACTCGTTGATACCATAAATCGATTTTCTTATTACATTTTCCAATGCAAACTTATTTTTTTTTACATTGTTATGTTTATTGTATATTTGGAAGTGTACATCATCTATTAGAATTGATGTCTCAAGATAATGGTTTATTGTAGTAACTTATCATGATAGCACTCTATGTATACCTTTTGGTGTTGTTGTCAATGGATTAGCTAAAACATGTAATGTCATGTGTAGCCTAATTGCACCTAAGTATATCCTTTATTTTTGCATTCATACATGCTTTAGAGAATGCTTTTAATCCTAGACTCACATTCTCTTACTATGGTTGTAATATGGTGATTAGGAACAATCGATGGGTAGTGGGTATAAGAAATACCCACACTTCAAGGGTTTTTTTCTTAATTAGAATAATTCTAGTTTATTATAGGGTTAAGTTGCAAATTTTTCCAAAGCATGAGTTTTGAAATGATATTAGTTCCTAGGAAATTTCTTGAAAGTAAATAGTAAATAAAAGAAATAAAACAAAAAATATCAACAATAAATAATTTAGAAGAATATATATAATATTAAAGGCTTGGAACTACAATTTATTTAAGTAATTAGTGGATGGATTTAAAAGTGGAAAGTGATGAAAATTTTGGATTCCTATTGCATAAATTACCACATATATATCTGTGTGTGTGTGAGTGTGTGTGTGCACGTGCTAATCTAACAAAATCAATTTTTTTCCAATTAGACCTATAGCACTAGTCATCACATGAGCTTTCCTTTCTCATTTAGATTTCCACTTAACCAACATTTTTCCAAATTTCCTGATCATATCTCAATGGCTTAGAGTCTTCACTTATCTCTGACATGTTTCACATGTTGAATAGTTTTGAGATTCTTTCTTGATCTTATTCTTCACTTATACTCTGCCTTATATCTCTTTGTAACTATCTATCTTTTTCTTTGCCACATGAGACGAAATTCATTGACCCTAACTTTACTATATTTTGAGTGTATCATTTCTCCTATGGAACCTTAGTGTTTCTAGTCATCTATTTCCCTAACCATATGAGCAATCTACAATAACTACCCCCTCCCACCTATATATACTTTCTCCTTGGCCTATGTGCAAGGTTCCCAAACCATGAGAAACCATTCTTTTGAGTCCGATTTCCTTAAAACTAGTTTCTAAAACTCTAAATTGTTTTTGAAGAAAGGTCTAATTAGTAGGTGAGTTCATGTGCTTCTGATACCATGTGGGACATTGGGACCTATTCATGGAGTCTTCTAAAGGTTTTTTGCCTTCAATTTCCCCATAGCATGTGCAAATATAGTTGTCCCATTATACACCTTTATTTTCTTTTTCCAAGTTCAAGAATCAATTCACTATTCTCAAAATTATTGTTTCTCGATTTCTATGCAATTATTTTTGCTTTGGTTTTGTGAACTTTTGTGAGAACTTGTGTTTAGTCATGTTTTACTTTTTTGTTGTTTACCAACCGCCTCTCAATTAGAGCTATGTTGGAGAGTGTGATGTGAAGTTTTGATGGAAAATTGACCTTGAACTTGGTATCATTGGGTCCGAACTAGCCTCTAGATAATGTTGAGAGCAATTCTTGATGGTCATTTTTAGCCATTGTGGCTTATTCCTTGAGAGAAAAATGAGGAACAATTCCACATGTGGTTTTCCAGTTTTACCCTCCTATGGGTTTTATCCATGTCACACTAATGGGCACATTTAGTTTCTTTTGTCCTCTACTTTCAAAATTGAGACATGTCGATTGATGAATTCAACACCTTATCACACATTGATAACACTCAAATGAGTAATATTGTAGGGTTTACGACCCAAGTTATCTCATTGAGAGAAACCTTAATATGGCATGATAAAGTTAGGTCTTAATTCTTCTATTACATATTATTATTTTCTAATAAAGATGTTTTCCTAGCCTATTTTGGCACTTTTAGGTACCAAGAAATGCATAATCATGATTTTTCAAGTGTTCGGTGAAGGTAGCGGTATTAAATGAAGTTTCACGACTTTGTCCTTCTGGAACCCAAAATCTGGACAAATTCAGATGAAGTCGATCTGACAATTTAAGGACATCAACCCCATCCACAACCACCAAAGTGGGCCAACTTTATATGAGTCCAACATAGGAAATCAATCAAAAACCCCAAATTTGGATTTAGTACTTGAGCCCATCAACCCAGCTTTAGGTGAAAATCAGGCGATTTCTAATAAGGCTTGATAATTAGCTTACAATTTAACTAGTCAGTCTTACTAGTGATTTTTTATAATAATGATGCCCAACCACAATCCAAATCCACCATCAACTTCATTTTCTCCCCATGCTACCATCTAGTGGGGCCGAGTATCCTACAAGTCAATTGACTAAACTGTCGCCTCACTAAAAATGATAAAAATGACTAAAAATGCCCCTTGTAACCTTACAGAAGCATATCTAATCACTACATACTATATATACTCATATCATTCCATTGAAACTATTTTACTTCTCATTCTATTATGTCCTCATAGATGCTACCTTCATCTTTCCCTCAAAGCCTCCACTCCACACCACTTCCACCATGTTTTGAGGGATTCCTCTCCGTCTTCACCTTCCCTAAACATCCCATCACCATTCAATCCATTCATGACCATTATTCCATGTCCATCCACCTCTTCTATTGTTATTGTTGGTGCATACTTGACGAAGATGAAGAAAAAAGAAGGCCAAAATTAGAGAAGAAGAGTGAGTCGTAGGAGGAAAATAGTTGATTGGAGGATCTATAGTGAGAGAGACCTCTCCTTATCTTTCATTGCTTCATATATCTGATCTTTATTTCTTGTTGTGAATGATGTAGTTTCCATGTGTTTGGGAACACCGGATCCTGTCTTTAACTAGTAAACTCTATCTAGGCCAAGTTTCCCTTTTGGTCTGTTTGGGAATTCATATACATATTTTAATCTCACATACTTCTATCTATATTCTCTTATTATTATAGTTTCTTATTTCATTGAATCCTTTCATGCATGAATTCTCTATTTAGGCATGCCCAAGAGAACAATGACTAATTATGGAGAGAAGCTAGTACAAATCTGAAACTATAATAGGACCTATGTGTCACAAGTGGATCTATTTAAAACTCTTTTCATGAAAACTCTTTATTTTGAAAAATATGAATATTGGTTCATAATACACTAATTTTCTTAGAATGTAATAGTCCATTCTATAAAAAATTAGGTATCCATTAAGGATCCTTAGAAGATGCTTATACTTATGATTAGGGATTACTCTGAAAACCCTAGAGTTGTTAGCTTCCTACATGTTATCTTTAGGTTTTAACTTGTAGAAAGGGGTTCTAGGGGTTGTTCGTTCCCAAGGAAGGATTGCATAAGCAGTTAAAATATTGGTATGCCTAGACTAGACATCCTTTCCTCATATTTGTAGGACTAGGGAATCATCGTTAGTTAGCTTCATTTATTTTTATTTCTTTATTTCACATATAGTTATCATAGATCACTATTGTACATATCGGTTCATGAAAATAAGTAGGGGTCAAATCTAGGAAAGCCTATTGACGTCCATGAATTTGACCCTATTTTACAACTTATCTCGTACAATTATAGGAGTTAAATTTGGTATTGACTTTTAAAACTAACAAGCTTATTTTGATATTTGGGACTTGGAATTGGTATTTTCTCATTTAGGATTCAAACTAATCACTATTGATGGAATTATACATCCTAGATCTAAATCCCATCATCAAATTTATGAAATAGTCTTCTGGGATGTCAATTTCCACAATGGATGATCAAATAGTTGGTTTTGTGTAGGCAAAGTGTGTATATATGCTTAGTTTTATTTCTTGTTTTACATATGTGTTCATATACAGTAATGATTTCCTTTTCCTAATGATATGAAGTAAAAATTAGTAACTTCTATACATATCATCATGCACACTTATCCATCTACATTTTTCATAGTCCAGACTATTGGATGATAATGGAGAAACATGCACTTCAATTGATGTCCACACATTCCTCCCTGCAATGTTTATCGACATTGCCAATTCCTCCTCCTAAGTTTACATATGCCTCAACATATGATGATCCTCCTTCTCCACACACCTTCCATGGATACATCCAGAAAGTCATGATGAAGACCTAACACTGGACATTACATATAGTATGGTGTGGGAACGTAATCGCAAGTTCTTGGATATATTTAGGAATCTAGATCTTAATATATAGTAAAATGTTTCTCCACAAATACTTGTCTACCCATACCTATTCTATAAAGGGGATCTGCATCTACTGTAAACTACACCACCATCAAGCTTTGGAGTGTTTTTTGCATAAATGTAGTAAGCTCTGAGTATGTTGGATGAAAGCAACAAATGATTTTCCTATATTGGAGCATCTATCTGGATCATGTTTAGGTGTTGGTTTATACTCATGAAGAATTCATTCACATTTACTCCACTAGACCTAAACTTGAGCTTATTTTATTGTCTTACACATACAACCTATTGGGTTAATTCAGGTTTACAAGTGAAGTCTCCCCAACCTAGGTAGTCCTTCATTCCATGTGGTTGATCTAGTAGCCCAATAAATAAAGTTGTAGTATAATTTTACCAATGCATGTCATGATACTTTTTATCCATTATAAGATAACTAACTAGTCATAACACTACTAATACATCAATTATAGGAATAATTCCACCTCTAATCCTAGATGATATTATGCCAAGCATTAAGATTAGGGAGTACGATCTATAGGATGAAACACTTGGGGTTTATTAAAATGGGGATGGTGCTTGGATGACCCCAATCCACATTTTAAGATATGTGAGTGTGAGAACCCATTACAGTAAATAATATTACTCAAAACATAAAGCACAATCGATCACTAATTAATCACACACCCAAAATTATGGGTAAATTAAAACTAATTTCAATGCCAGCACCCGCTCAGAAACATTTGCATAAGAGCCCAACATCTTTCTTATTTCCATACTATGCCATGAATTTGATACAAATTGTTCCATTGCCTTAGCCACAACATATATACACATGAGAACAATATTCATATATGCTACAAAAACAAACATTAATATGCTAACAAAAGTCGGATTCATTTGAAACACCATATACAAACTTTTCTCGCATGTACCTGAGAGTACAAGGATGACTCTAGGATGCACTAGACATCTAATCAACTTTCCCAAAGATTCATTACTATAGTTCCTCTTTTCTTCCACATGTTTGTTATCGTCACTTTTGATTACCTAAAAAAATGTGGCGAACCACAAGGGTGAGACCCAGTCCCAGCAAAACATATAACCTCCAACAATGCTTATTTACTACAATATTTTAAATAGTAGATAACTAAGCAGTTGGAGTATTTAATAATCAATTGAATAGATTGAATAGTTCAAGTATACTGAATAGATTAGCAAATCATCTTAGCAACAAGTATGATCATCAATGCATATATAGATAACAAATAAATCCATTTCTTTGGATAGATATCTACTCAAATATCATCAAATTGCATCTAATAACAATCATTATCATTAATCTGACTATCATCATATTCCTTGCTAACAGCACAAGCAATCTAGTAGCATAAGCATCCCTAACATCATGAATATGTCTAGTAACATAACATGGCTATCAATATTGGAATTTCAAATAAAGGGAATAGATCTATATCATAAGTAGAACTAACATCATCGCACAATTAATTGCATAGGCATGATTAGCAGTTTAAGCATTTCTAATTACATAGGCATGGCTAGAAATATTAAACATAGCTAGCAACATCATCTTAACCATCATTGCCAGTATATTTGACAACATAAGCATGTTTACAACATGAGCATAACTACAACATAAGAATATCTATTATCTCTTATTGTACTATACATGATCTCAGTGAAAAGAAAGTAAACAAGGTTTATCAACCAATATGAAGTGTTGTGTATAACCCTAAATAGATATGCTAGACGGTTGCATTACATCTTTTATTATGCCCTGAGGAATTTAAGGATACCACTCAAAATCCAACTGACCACTGCTAAGTCGAAATCAGTGCCATACAAGATCTAGGAAGAGTCGGACTCGTAAGATCTTCTCCACCCCTGGTCAATATGGGTCCGCCACAATGACACATAAGGTCAAGCTGCTAACAACCTAGTCCATCCTTGGTACAGGTCACGACACTAGTGAAAGGAGGTGGGTATGCATACCCTACCATCTGAGGTAGAACCGCAGTTATCCACCAATCTTGTCACATATATAATCACTGAGACACAACCGCAACCATTCTCAATCACATCAGATGTATGAGGCATGACCATAGACAACCTCTACAATTTATATTGTGGATGACAAGGATATATCCTCAACTTTCCACCCCCACATACATAACATTATGCACTCTGAGTTTCCCTTAGGAATACTCATTTCACCATTTGGGAAATTCTAACACTCAGATGGATCTATGGCACATGGCACTACATGATTAGAGTTTCACTTGATTAGTTATGCTAATTGGATGAATTAAGGCTGCATCAAACAAGTGGACATACAAACCCTAATACACTTCTAGCAAGCATATAAATATCACAACTTCAAAAGATATAAAACATGTGAAACATAATTTCTCATCTCATCATCACATGGTACTATTCACTTACCATTCATGAGGCTACACTAGTCATCATACTATCACAAGATATAAATCCTTTTCACAATATCACAATGTATCAACCCTTATCAACACAAGAGGATTACACCTCATTCAAGGCTCAACCATGCCCAAAGGTCATTAAGACCATCATACTATCACAGGATATAAATCCTTTTCACAATATCACAGGGTATCAACCCTTATCAACACAAGAGGATTACACCTCAT
Organism: Alisma plantago-aquatica; assembly: GCA_963693085.1. Taxonomy (NCBI): domain Eukaryota; kingdom Viridiplantae; phylum Streptophyta; class Magnoliopsida; order Alismatales; family Alismataceae; genus Alisma; species Alisma plantago-aquatica. The sequence continues at coordinate 677,007,739 of OY856409.1, forward strand.
TCAGGGCTCAGCCATGCCCAAAGGTTATTAATACCATCATACTATTCCCTACAAGATCATCATTATCTTTCCATGCCTTATAACAAGGCTCAACAACATTACTTACATATAATACACCAGATTAGCACAAAATTACATTAATGAGCTAGTAGATATTCATAAACAATCATAGTAGGGTTATAATAACATTAAGAACATTCCTTTATTACATCACCATGCAAGGAATCTAGATATGATTAACCCTCATCATATTCATAATGCACATGTTTAGCATAAGAAAGTATCAACCATGCAGCTATGATAACCACCAATTAACATATTAAGGTTATGATCATATTAAGGAGGTTATTCCACCATCATTCCATCATATAAAAATGTGAAATATGAATACTCATCTTTATCTACTTACATTAGAATTAGGTTCAACAAGATAAATTATATTCAGGTTACTAATCATCACTTATACCCAAACCCTAACTCACGACATCCCCATTGGATCATGGATGGATAAGGTGAAGCATCACTGTCACATTCCATACCATTCTCAAGTATGAACCCACACATAAATCAATGTGTAACCATCGGGATATAGCATACTAGGGTTTCAACAAAAGTAACAGAGTACTCCATGATTGTATTAGTCATTCAAGGACTATTCATGCCCAATTACTATCATTTAGTTAAATTAAATCTAGGTATAACAAGCTATACCTCATTAGGGTTACTTATCAACACAACATGGTTATCATACTTTCAATTCATATGAGTGAATAGGTAATACTACCTTATTAAGGGTAACCCTCCATTTGTTCCATCATCATTCAACCCATATCACCATACCACAATGTCATCCAGAACCATTGGATGTTTAAAAGGTAAGATCATTGGTTGTTTATATAAGTAAATACCTTGGATAAACCACCTATGAAGTCCTTGATTTTTGCTCTAGAAAGAGTCACCATCTAACCCTAGACATCGCTTGATTAACAACACAAAAAGTTCCATTGAGAGTAGGGTAAAACCCACAATCGACTGTTCATTTAAAACAAGCCATCCATTGTCAGAAAGTAAGCTCCTTAAGTTGATCATATAAAGGAAACCATATAAATCACATTATTAGGACCAAAATATTACATTATCCATCATTCCACTTTATTAGAGGACTAAACATTAGATCTTCACCATTGAGTCAAGTTCATATGTTAAAACCATCAATTATAATATAGGTCCGACCATTGCATAAAGTGGTTCTAAGGCATAATTGATGCTACAACTATATGATTAACTCACCATAGGTTGTGGATACCTGATCCACCATCATTAGTGACCACTAATTTACCATATGCTGTTAGATCAACACTATATTTATTAATCACCCTCGAATATCAAACTAATATCACCATTGATTGATAGCATCAATAGGGTACTTAATGGTTGATCATTAAGATTCTAAGTAAGCCAAAACCTGACCTAAGGGGTGAACTTCAGTTGACACCCTTGGACACCATAATCAGTTGTCATGAAGACAACACCATCATTTATTGCAATGGTACCACCAATGGGTCATGTGTATATACAAGAAATCAGCTTAAAACCCTAAATTGACCATTGGTTGATAGGTTCTTAGCACCATAGGTTGTCAAACCAACCTGATCCAAGTCATATTATACCTTAGGAATAACTTACACATGATCATAGATTCATTTAGAACTAAAATCAGAATAGGGAACATTATAAAAACCAAAATTCAAGTCAAGCACAGCTTTTTAGTGCATGGATCATCATTTTCAAGCAAGAACATGAGCTAGCAAGCTTATGGCAAGAAATAAAGGTGGAGCAAGTTATAAAACTTGCCTCTAATGAGAAAATGAAATCCCAAACAAAAGAGAACTGGAGCAGGTAGGGTAGAAAATCTAAGCATAAGTTATGAACTTGTTCATCTAGCACCTTTCTTCATCAAATGAGCAAACCCTAAGCATAAGGAGCAAGAAAGGTAGGGTTTTAGAGCTTTAGAGAAATTTCTACCATGGAATAGCCGGTTCTGACCAGGAGAAAGATAGTAGGAAGGATAACAAAGAAATAAATGGAGGAAAGAAGGGAATTCTTACTCTTTTAGGTCAAGATCACTAGAAGGAAGCTTTTTAAACCCGAAAAGGAAGTCAATTGCAACCCTAGATCCTTTTTCCAAGAAGGTTCCCACTTTCTTCTTCCTTGGACAGGAAAATTCACAGTAGCACAGAGCGAGAATGAGGTTGGGAGAAGGAGGGAAGTGGTGGAGAGAAAATGGCTCGTTTTGGTGCTTGGGGATAAGTATATGAAACTTTAAGATAAAGAAAAAGAAAAAAATTGAAGTTATAGTATCTATACAAGTGTCCATGGCCTTAATTTATTAAGAATATACTAGCACACACACAATCAGCTCCCCCACCATCTTTATAAACCTTCTTAGCTTTCCTTTGTAGAATTTCCCAACCAATCAAAAAATTCATTAGTTGATAGCTACTAAAGGTAGTTCATCCATGAAGGGCTAAACCCTAAAATACCCTTGGATAAAACACCTTAACTACTACATAAATGGCTTATAACGTCACTTTTAAAGGTGTCAGTTGTATAAAAAAATTGTGCCTAAAACATAAAGCGTCGGTTAAATAAAACAACTGACATCTATCTGTGAAGGTTAAATAAAAAACCAAGGTTTAATTGGCGCCCCATGTCTCAACAAGATCAAGAATGATGATAGAATATGCAAGGAACATAATGAAAGTGATAAATTTCAAAGAAAACCTCTCAATTGGGTAAATTGTAGAAAAGTCCAAAATGTGCATAAAATTGCATAACTTGCTCAACCAGTGTCCAAATTGGACCAAATTTGAAACTAAAGTTTGTATTATGATTTAAAAGCATATCAAAAGGTTATATTAGGGTTATAATCATTAAATTATGTTAATTAAGCTTATTTAAATCATTAAGCAAGTTTAAGGGCCTTACAACTATAAACCCCTAACAGGGATTTTGCCCCTGAAATCCAAGGTAAACAAAGATGGGTACTTCCTTTGCACCTCATACTATTACTTTCACATGGTTACTTGCACATCATGGTGATTTCACATCATTCATACATATCTCATCTTGGGTCAACACAAAACCCCCCCACATAAGAAGACATTTGCAAATATTGAACATAGAAACTTGTTGTGCCACCTGTACAAATCTAATAGTAACTTTCAACTTTAAATTCTAACTATCATCCTAAATTTTATCTATTGTATCAACAAACCATCTATCCTTGATAGTGGTCTTGCCCAGCTATCACTAGACCATACACAACATTATAGAGTCACTTTTTTCCCCTTCCAAACAACATTTATAGGATCATCTACTCTCTCTCTCTCTCTCTCTACGGGAAATGAATACTTGGAATGTTCATTTAATAAACATCTCCAACCTTCACATGTTTCTCATACTATTGATACATCTCGGATACTAGAATCCATTACCTTGGTATCCACCTCATGTGCTATAAGGAACTCACATCCTTATCTCATCTTCTTTTACCAACATAACAAATATCAAGACATATAAGAGGAGTCTTCCTAATTATTTGAAGGCTCAAAAGAAAAATCATCACAAACTTTATGATCTTGGAACCATAGTCTAAGCAACCTTATGATATAATAAGCTATCCACCCTCATGTTTACAATGAATCCACACATACCAAGTGGAAATGATCCACTTGAAAGTTGTTCCCTAGGAAGGAAAGACACAAAGGGAAACACACTTCCTGCATCACAACAACATTGTTCAAGGGTCACTAGCAAAAAGGTAACCAATTCTATTTTCATTATGTAGGTTACAACTTTTAATGTATCATTTTACCTTTTTCATTTTGGGTTCCTTTCCATTAACATAGGAATCATCATGATTAACATATCTCATTACTCCTTCCTTGACGACTATTTATTGCACTTGGGTATGTTCTCTTTTTTTATATATATTTTTCAACCACTTATCAACAGGTAAATCATCATATTCCACATTTTCTTCATTAAACATGGATCGCATGCCTTAATTTCTTTCAAACACCATTCTTATTTTACATAAAAACTTTCTTACACACATAGGTTGGTCTGAGATTAACTCAGATTCCACCTTATTCCTTTGTCATTGTTCTCATTTATCTTCTCAATTTATGCTTATCATTGGAGTTCTCTCCATGTTATGTGGATTTCATACCTTGAATAACTTTATAAGCATAGACTTATCTATCTTATACTTTATTATCTTCTTGAATCACATCTTAAAGAACTCCTCTTTTCCTTATTTGTATTCAGATTTATATTTCATTGTGTTGTATCTTTCTCTTATAGTTACCAAACATTCAAGTTTTGATAGATAATGATGCAATTCTCATCTTCTTTAAGGTAGGATTGAGATATTCACATCATGATTTCTTATTCATTATGCTCTTTAGATTATCTCAAAATGACTACTTGATCAGAGTAATCAGATAGATAACAATCTAAGAGTTCCATACTTACCTTTTTTTTCAATAATTGAATACCTGGCCAGGGCACCCAAATACAGAGGATTAGGCAGTATGCACCATATTTTTATGTCATATTCCTAATTTTGACATCATCCTAGTCTAAAGTCCTAGTGTCCCTATAGACTCAGTGAACCTAAAGATCTGATACCAACTTGTGAGAACCTATTATAGTAAACAAGATTACTCAAAACATAAAGCACAATCGATCACTAATTAATCCCACACCCAAAAATATGGGTAAATTAAAACTGATTTCAACATCACCACCCGCTCAGAAATATTTGCATAAGAGCTCAACAACTTTCTTATATCCATACTATGCCAAGAATTTGATACAAATTGTTCCATTTCCTTAGCCAAAACATATATACACAGGAGAACGATATTCATATATGCTACACAAACAAGCATTAATATGCTAACAAAAGTCAGATTTGTTTGAAACACCATATACAAACTTTTCCTTCCTGGACTTGAGAGTACAGGGATGACTCTAGGACACACTATACATCTAATCAACTTTCTCAAAGATTCATTACTATAGCTCCTCTTTGCTGCCACATGTTTGTTTTCATCACTTTTGATTACCTAAAAAATGTGGTGAACCACAAGGGTGTGACCCAATCCCAGAAAGAGATATAACCTCCAACAACGCTTATTGATTACAAAATTTTAAATAGTAGATAACTAAAAAGTTGGAGTATTTAATAATCATATGAACAGATTGAACAATTCAAGTATACTGAATAGATTAAGTAAATCATCTTAGAAACAAGTATGATCATCAATGCATATATAGATAACAAATAAATCCATTTCTTTGGATAGATATCTACTCAAATGTCATCAAATTGCATCTAATAACAATCATTATCATTAAACTAGACTATCATCATATTCCTTGCTAACAGCACAAGCAATCTAGTAGCATAAGCATCACTGACATCATGAATATATCTAGTAACATAACATGGATATCAATATTGGCATTTCAAATAAAGGGAACAAATCTATATCATAAGTAGAACTAACATCATAGCACAATTAATTGCATAGGCATGATTAGTAGTTTAAGCATTTCTAATTACATAGGCATGGCTAGCAATATTAAACATAGCTAGCTACATCATCTTAACCATCATTGTTAGTATCTTTGACAACATAAGCATCTTTGCAACATGAGCATAACTACAACATAAGCATATCTATTATCCCTTATTGTACTATACATGATCTCAGTGAAAAGAAAGCAAACAAGGGTTGTCATCCAATATGAAGCGTTGTATATAACCCTAAATAGATATGCTAGATGGTTGTATTACATCTTTTATTATGCCCTAAGGAATTTGAGGATACCACTCAAAATCCAACTGACCACATCTAAGTCCAAATTAGTGCCATACAAGATCTAGGAAGAGTCAGACTCCTAAGATCTTCTCTACCCTCAGTCAGTAAGGGTCCACCACAGTGAAACATAAGGTCAAGCTGCTAACAACCTAGTCTATACTTGGTACATGTCACAACACTAGTGAAAGGAGGTGGGCACGCATACCCTACCATCTGAGGTACAACCGCAGTTTTCCTCCAATCTTGACACATATATAATCACCGATACACGACCACAACTATTCTCAATCACATTAGATGTATGAGATATGACCATAGCAAAACTCCACAATCTGCATTGTGGATGACAAGGATATATCCTCAACTTGCCACCCTGACATACTCAATAATATGCGCTCCGAGTTTCCCTTAGGAATACTCGTTTCACCATCTAGGAAATTCTGACACTCAGATGGATCTATGGCACAAGGCACTACATGATTAGAGTTTCACTTGACTAGTTATGCCAATTGGATGAATTAAGGATGCATCAAACAAGTGGACATACAAACCCTAATACACTTCTAGCAAGCATATAAATATCACAACTTCAAAAGATATAAAATGTGTGAAACATAATTTCTCATATCATCATCACATGGTACTATTCACTTACAATTCATGAGGCTACACTAGTCATCATACTATCACAAGATATAAATCATTTTCACAATATCATAGGGTATCAACTCTTATCAATACAAGAGGATTACACCTCATTCAGGGCTCAACCATGCCCAAAGGTCATTAAGACCATCATATTATCACAAGATATAAATCCTTTTCACAATATCACAGGGCATCAACCCTTATCAACACAAGAGGATTACAACTCATTCAGGGCTCAACCATGCCCAAAGGTCATTAATACCATCATACTATTCCCTGCAAGATCATCATTATCTTTTCATGCCTTATAACAAGGCTCAACAACATCACTTACATATAATACACCAGATCAGCACAAAATTGCATTAATGAGCTAGGAGATATTCATAAATAATCATAGCAGGGTTATGATAACATTAAGAACATTCCTTTATTACATCAACATGCAAGGAATCTAGATATGATTAACCCTCATCATATTCATAATGCACATGTTTAGCATAAGAAAGTATCAACCATGCAGCTATGATAACCACCAATTAACATATTAAGGTTATGATCATATTAAGGAGGTTATTCCACCATCATTCCATAATATAAGAATGTTAAACATGAATACTCATTTTTATCTATTTACATTAGAGTTAGGTTCAACAAAATAAAATATATTAATGTTACTAATCCACACTTATACCCAAGCCCTAACTAACTACATCCCCATTGGATCATGGATGCATAAGGTGAAGCATCACCATCACATTCCATACCATTCTCAAGTATGAAGCCACACATAAATCAAGGTGTAACCATCGGGTTATAACATACTAGGGTTTCAACAAAAGTAACAAAGTACTCCATGATTGTATTAGTCATTCAACGACTATTCATACCCAATTACTATCATTTAGTTATATTATATCTAGGTATAACAAGCTATACATCATTAGGGTTACATATCAACACAACATGGTTATCATCCCTTCTATTCATATGAGTGAATAGGTAAGAATACCTTATTAAGGATAACCCTCCATTTGTTCCATCATCATTCAACCCATATCACCATACCACAATGTCATCCAGAACCATTGGATGTTTAAAAGGTAAGACCATTGGTTGTTTACATAAGTAAACACCTTGGATAAACCACATATGAATTCCTTGATTTTTTCTCTAGAAAGATTCACCATCTAACCCTAGACATCGCCTGATTAACAACACAAAAAGTTCCGTTGAGAGTAGGGTAAAACCCACAATCGACGATTCATTTAAAACAAGCCATCCATTGTCAGCAAGTAAGCTCCTTAAGTTGATCATATAAATGAAACCATATAAATCACATTATTAGGACCAACATATTGCATTATCCATCATTCCACTTTATTATAGGAATAAACATTAGATCTTGACCATTGAGTCAAGTTCATATGTTAAAACCATCAATTACAGTATAGGTTCGACCATTGCATCAAGTGATTCTAAGGCTTAATTGATGCTACAACTATAGAATTAACTCACCATAGGTTGTGGATACCTGATACACCATCATTAGCAACCATTAAGTCACCATATGTTGTTAGATCAGCACTATATTCATTAATCACCCTCGAATATCAAACTAATATCACCATTGATTGATAGCATCATTAGGGTATTTAATGGTTGATAATTAAGATTCTAATTAGGCCAAAACCTGACCTAAGGGGTTAACTTCAGTGACACCCTTGGACACCATAATCAGTTGTCATGAAGACAACATCATCATTTGTTGCAATGGTACCACCAATGGGTCATGTGTTTATAGAAGAAATCCGCTTAAAACCCTAAAATTGGCCATTGGTTGATATGTGCTTAGCACCATAGGTTGTCAAACCAACCTAATCCAAGTCATATTATACCTTAGGAATGACTTACACATGATCACAGGTGCATCTAGAACTGTAATAAGAATAGGGAACAATATAAAAATCGAAATCTAAGTCATGCATAGCGTTTTAGTGCATGGATCATCATTTTCAAGCAAGAACATGAGCTGGCAAGCTTATGGTAAGCAATAAACGTGGAGCAAGTTATAAAACTTACCTCTAATGAGATGATGAAATCCCAAACAAAAGAAAACCGGAGCAGGTACGGTAGAAAATCTAAGCATAAGTTATGAACTCGTTCATCTAGCACCTTTCTTCATCAAATGAGCAAACCCTAAGCATAAGGAGCAAGAAAGGTAGGGTTTTAGAGATTTAGAGCAATTTCTGCCATGGAACAGAAAGGTTCTAACCTGGAGAAAGCTAGGAGGAAGGATAAAAAAGAAATAAATGGAGTAAATAAGGGAATTCTTACTCTTTTAGGTCAAGATCACTAGAAGGAAGCTTTTTAAACCGTAAAAGGAAGTCAATTGCAACCCTAGATCCTTTTTCAAAGAAGGTCCCCACTTTCTTCTTCCTTGGATAGCAAAATTCATAGAAGCACAGAGGGAGAACGAGTTTGGGAGAAGGAGGGAAGTTGTGGAGAGCAAATGGCTCATTTTGGTGCTTGGGGATAAGTATATGAAACTTTAAGATAAAGAAAAAGAAAAAGTTGAAGTTCTAGTATCTATCCAAGTGTCCATGGCCTTAATTAATTAAGAATATACAAGCACACACACAAGAAGCTCCCCCACCATCTATATAGACCATCTTAGCTTTCCTTTGTCGAATTTCCAAGCCAATCAAATAATTCATTAGATGACAGCTACTAAAGGTACCTCATCCATGAAGGGGTAAACCCTAAAATACCCTTGGATAAAACACCTTCAAATCAAGGTTTAAATAGGCACCCCATGTCTCAAAAATCTCAAGACTGATGATATAATATACAAGGAACATAATTCAAGTAATAAATTGCAAAGAAAACCTCTCAATTGGGTAAATTATAGAAAAGTCCAAAATTGCATAAATTGCTCAACCAGTGTCCAAATTGGACCAAATTTGAAACTTAAGCTTGTCTTATGATTTAAAAGCATATCACAAGGTTATATTAGGGTTATAAGAATTAAATTAAGGTAATTAAGCTTATTTAACTCATTAAGCAAGTTTAGGGGCCTTATAGTGAGGGTATCCAAATCCATATTTTGAGTTGGGAGTGTCAATAGTGAATTACTGTAAAAGGTTTTTAAGCCTCTTTCATATATTGACACTTATGTCAACACCCAAAGTCCCACATATGCATATTCATACCAATGTACCATGGAGTATATCTTGGTCATTTAATGTTGATGAATTCATTTGAATGAAACTAAAGGTCATGTCAGCATGAATATATATTCAATAAGGTTTTGAACTACAATTCTTTGTTTTAGACTAGGGTTGTGCAAAACATCGCCAATTATGCATCCATTGTCAAGATAGAGTTGGAATAACCCATGTGGAAGTTGGCCCAAAATACACATTTGGGATCTAAGTGTCAACATTGTTGGGAAATATACTCCCTATTTTTGACTCTGAAACTTTTCTGATCTTTGATAAAGTCAACCAGTTAGGCTTATATATAATAGATAATACATTTAAATTTATCAATCCAACATATTATGGTTTTTGGTGGATTTATTTCTTCAATTTCTCATCAAATAAATGCATACATTGACCCATCAAATTGCAATACTACATTTGATCTCATTATTTATGAAATTGTTGGTGTTGGGAGATATTACATGGATCAATCACTACCAACCTACCCAAGTTGATGGTGTCACCACCCAATTTGATGGGGTTATTGCTAATGGTCTGGGTATATATCTACTTTCTTACTTCCTTGGGCCCAAGTGACCTCCAAAATAGCCTTCATAAGTCAATACTGAATTGTGAAGCTTCTATGCCAACAATGGCACATAATGATTTCATCTAGAAATCCGGTTTGTCAAGGTTTTCCTTGCTTTCTAGATACCTTTTTGGGTATGTAGCAACCCAAGGTAACTACCAAGATACAAATAATAATATGGAGTTCGTCACTATGAATCCAAGAAGGGATGTGAGTTATATGTAGTACGACTAATTACTTGACCATACCTTGAGTTGTTTGACTTACATTGGCATAGGAAGTTAGACTGACCAAGAAGATGTCAAACCAAATACATGGACAAACTTTTTCCTAGTCCACCCAACCAACAATGATTATTACATATTGATGCCACTAGTTAGTTAGACTAACTTCCCCTTAGTTGGAAAACTTATCTCTTGTGCTACAAAAAAATAAAAATGCATGGTTTGTGTAGTCAATATGAATAAATCTTCGTGCCACCCACCCCCACCCTTGACCTTATGAGCTCTTCCATCTATAGATACATATATTGATCCAATTTTTTCCTTTTTCTCATGCACCTTCACCTACAAGTGATTCCACCCTTATTTTTCTCCACCACAACTACCATCACTCTTATTCCTCTCATCACCTTCTTCTTTCCTCTTCTCCACCAACGTATGGACATAGATTTCATGTCTCATTTCCTACAATTTTAGCAGTAATTAGACATCATCCCACCACCATATCATCATTACCCACGTCCTATCCTCCATGCCACATGATCCATACCTATTCCACCCATTTTTCTTCCACCTCCCTACCCTATATTTGAAATTGACCTACTAAAAATCCTCTACCTTTGCTTCTACCTTAGACAAAAGGCACAAAAAATTCCACCTCCCTTCTTGACCCTACAATCATCTCGACATAAAAATATTCTTCGAATCATATCCCATATAGATATCCTTGAATCATGCCCATTATCTATTCCCCCTCGCACTAGTCCATATGATTAGGGAATTCATAACATGTAATACTTCTCTCAGAAGAAAAAGAGTTCAGGCAATAGTTGTTCTTACAACAATACACTTATGGCTTCAAGTGGTTTGACATCCACTATTGGTGTTGGAAGTATACACCACAACTCATTGTGTATTGTGAGGCTCATCTTCCCTTCACTTATAAATTCACAATAGTGTAATCATCATCATCATCATCATCTAAGCCTCAGTCCCAACTATGTTGGGGTCGGCTACATGGATCCTTTGTTTCCATTCAGTTCTATCATGGGCCATATTCTGGTTGAGATGTAGAGATTCAAAATCTCTCTTTATAGGCTCATCCCATGTTAATTTAGGTCTTCCTCTTCTTCTATTTATGGTGATTGACATTGCTTCATATAGGCGCATTAGTCGGTCTGTATTGCACATGTCCATACCATCTAAATTGGCCCTCACACAACTTGTCCTCAATGCTCGCCACCCCACTTTATTCCTGATATAATCATTTCTCAACTGATCTTTTCTTGTATTCCCACACATCCATCTCAGCATACACATTTTAGCCACATTCATCTTGTTGAGACCTTGTTTCTTCACTTCCCAACATTCACTCCCATAGCACATCGTTGGCCGTATAGATGTTCTATAAAACTTACTTTTTAAACTGAGAGGGATCTTCCGATCACATAAAACTCTAGTTACAATCCTCCATTTCTACCATCCTATAGTGATCATGTGACAAACATCATTTTGGACATCCCCATCTATTTGAATAAAAGAACCCAAGTAACAAAATTTATCGCATTTTGGTATATCTACTCCGTCCAACTTGGCTCCATCATTCACATTGTGGTATTGGCTGAAATTACAATGCATGTACTCAGTTTTTCTCTTTCTAATCATCAATCCATTTAATTCCAATTCCTCTCTCCACCATTCAACTTTATCATTTAATCCATCTTTAGTTTTGTCAGTCAAAATAATATCATCAGCAAATAGCATACACCAAGGAATATCATCGTGAACATTCTTTGTCAGCTCATCCATAACAAGAATGAATAGATATGGGCTAAGTGTGAATCCTTAGTGAACCCCAACTATGATAGGAAAAGTTGGTGTCTCTGTCTTCATGCTTATAGTAGAACTATCATACATGTCTTTGATCAAGTCAATGTATTGGACTGGCACACCCTTTTTCTTCAAAACCATCCACAACACTTGTATGGGTACTCGATCATAGGCCTTTTCCATATCAATAAACACCACATGAATATCTCTTTTGTTTTCTCTATATTTCTCCATAAGCTTCCTTATCAGAAAAATAGCATCAGTTGCTGATATTCTAGGCATGAAACCAAATTGGCTGTATGATATTTGTGTTATAAATCTTAGCCTCTGCTCAATAATCCTCTCCCAAAGCTTCATTGTGTGACTCATCAACTTGATACCTCTGTAGTTTGTGTAGCTCTGAACATCACCTTTGTTCTTGTACATGGGTAGTATAGTACTATTTCTCCACTTATCTGACATCTTCTTGGTCTTCATGATCTTTTTAAAGAGCTTTGTTAACCACATAAGTCCTTCATCCCCCATACTCTTCCATACATCAATGGGAATACCATCTGGTCCACATGCCTTTCTCATTTTCAACTTCTTCAAAGAATTCTTGACCTTAAATGGTGAAACTCGTCATGTGTAAATGATATCTCTTGTATTCATGTCACGTAAGACTCTAACATTATTTGTAGTATCTCCATTGAAAAGCTTATGGAAGTAATTTCTCCACTAGTTCATGATATCATTGTCCTTCCCCAACACCTCACCATCTTCATTTTTGATGCTTTTATCTTGACTCAAGTCTCTTCCTTTCCTTTCTCTTATATGATCCATTTTATATATATCTTCTTCCCCTTCTCTTGTATCCTACTTCTTATAAATATCATCAAAGTATCTAGACCTTGCCTCCTAAACAACCTTTTTAACTTCTTTCTTTGCTTGCTTGTATCTTTGGAACGTTGCATCATCTCGATATTTAGGAAAGCTTCTATAGATATTCCTTTTTAGTTTAATAGCCTTCTATACTTCATCATTCCACCACCAAGTCTCTTTTTATGGAGGCCCACAACCTTTGGACTCCCCCAAAACCTCTTTGGAAATTTTGTTATGCAGGAGCTCATGTTATGCCACATAGTGTTAACATCAGACTCCAAGTTCTAACTTCCCTCTTTGTGGAGTTTATCATGAAAATTCAATTTCTTTTCTCTTTTAAGATTCCAACACTTGATCCTACTATCTTGGTTTTTTTTATGATTGCCTTTATTGATCTTCATGTTAGTATCCAAAACCACCAACCTATGTTGGTCGTGAGTTCTTCAATAGGAATCACTTTACAATCCTTGTGTATATTACTATCCACCCACCTTGTAAGGAGATAATCAATTTGGCTACTATGGTGCCCACTCTTAAAAGTAATCTTATGAGATTCTCTTTTCTTGAAATGGGTGTTTGCCAAAATCATATCATATGTCACTGCAAAATCCAAAATCCTCTCTCCTTCTCCATTTTCACTACAATGTACTCCATTCTAAATATTGTTTCACATACCTAGGACCTTTAGTACCATGTCCAATCTAAGGAATCCACAAGCTTCATGGTGTGGGTGTCAAAACTCCACTACATTGAGAAAGAGATAGAAGCCATTCAACTTGATCTCAATTAACATATTTTGAAGATAGAGAGGCTATGGAGAGAATTGTCTATAGGGATTTTCAATCAAAACATATACTCTTTACAACCTTATGGCATTCCAAATCATGCTTCAATGATAGAGAGACTATTAGTTTTACAACTGTTTGCCTTATCATTACTTCACTCCTATTGGAATTCCCTTTCACCTTCTCAGCTTCATGTTTATAACATTCAAGGATTTGAGGCCTCTGATAACATGATCTTGTATGGAATGGTTTGAATACCCATATCACCAAGGTGTGTCTTTCTTTAAGGTAGCCCATGAATAGGTACTATGTGGTTAAATGTGCTTGGCCTAGAGTAGTACTAGGATGGGTAACCTATTGAGAAGTTGAACTTGGATTGTGTGTGACTAAGGAGAAAGCATAAAACAAAGACTATTGGTGGATTTTGGGTTCAATCATCATACCTCAAACTCTAATACAACCTTGGGTGATAGTCCAGGGTATTACAAATGGGATCAGATGCTAATTACCATTCACTAGGTAGGGTCCACATGGGCACATGGCACCCTAATATTTATATGTTTGGTTTATGCACGTTGAAAAGGGATATCCTTGGTGATGGAGTTACCCTTGTAGTGGTTGGTGCGGTCATAAGTTGTGTGAGCATGAGCTATTCTTGGTCTGAATAAAATGGGGGTCGATTATGTGGCCATATAATTGAGCCTTGACTAGGACGTCAACAGTCTAAATGGGGTAGATTGTAACTTCACATGATTTGAGGCCTCAAAAAGTGATCTTCAAGGGACTGATTTGACTATCCATGTTCCCAAGATTCCCCCCTTTTAGGTATCCCATCAATATTTACATTGTGGTTGTGTTCTTGTCCCAGGGTAGCTTTTGGTTTAGTGACCATTAGAATTTGAACCCAGATTGTGTGTGAGTGAGGACAAAGAACACAACCAATGATAGTGGTGGTATGTTGGTTCAATTATCATTCCTAAAACTTTATGAGAGCCTTGGGTAGAGGCAATATGTGTTATAGTGACAACCACAAAAAATCACTAGGATTTATCTTCCTCAGTCATCACATGTCTCACTCATTCTATGTTGACCTCACTTCCCTGAGTAGTCGTGGGCTATGAGGAAAGATTGAGACTTTGTTGAGAATGTATTAACTATACACTCTAGTCTACAACACATATGAAATGCATTTGTGACCCACCTACAAGTTTCATGTCATGTTGGTTTAGAAAAAGTACATACATAAGTTCCTAATAAATTATATCTCCTCAACTAGTTGAGGGAGGTAGTCTATCATCAGCTAAATAAACGACTCACATATTTTGTTGAGGAGTGGTTAGAGGTTTTATATTGTGTATTTAGAGATCATGATAGAACATTCATCAAAATTCACCCTGGAAGATGTACACATGTGAATCCAAACACAAGATAAGAAAAAGTTAGGTATCAAATATATAAAACTCTACAATACACTACTTGGATAATATAATTGGAAAGATAGTCTTAGCAAAGTGGTGGAATCATGATATTTATTATTTTGTGAGTCTTCATATTCCTTGGAGTGTTATTAGAAGTGGAAGGTAAATGTATGTTCTTTTGTTTATTTTTCACCTCCATTATCATTTTGGAAAATAGAAAAAAAAATTTGCAAGCTTGGGAAGCATAATAACTATGACAACACAAATATTGGTATGAACAATGATATAATTTCATGGATAGTATACAAGATATCCTTTTAGTGGGTTGTTATCCCACCTCTCATTAACTTCCTTGGATAGAGTTGAAGGTGACGTATATGCACTAATTTTTCTATAACATACCCAACTTAGGTATGATACTTTCTTAACCCTTATTAATACTTTTTTCCTAATATACATTGTTTATCCTAATTTAAGAAAAAAGTAGACCAAAAGTAACATATTTAGACAATATATAATACCTAAAGGGGCTCAAATATGAAGTCACCATACTAAGACTAAGTAGAAGGACTTTTTATTATAATACCACAATATCAAATCTGATTCTCTGTATTATTCTTATGAAAGAAAGAGAGCTAATATAATTACTAGAACCAAAAATTCAATTATGCAAAGAAGTATAAATGAATTTTTAATATCATAATAATGAATTATGACCTAAAAGGTCATCAAAATATAAAAGAAAGGCCAAATT
Organism: Alisma plantago-aquatica; assembly: GCA_963693085.1. Classification (NCBI taxonomy): domain Eukaryota; kingdom Viridiplantae; phylum Streptophyta; class Magnoliopsida; order Alismatales; family Alismataceae; genus Alisma; species Alisma plantago-aquatica. The sequence continues at coordinate 677,023,942 of OY856409.1, forward strand.
TGGCTTCCCCGTGGTCTAATTAGATAACCTACCAAGTTTCACACAATAGGAGGTTAAATACAACTTTTAATTGGATAGAGAAAGTGAAATATAGAGTGGAAAGGTTTAAATGATTTTAATGTCGTGACACAACCAGTAGACCAAAATTTCACCAATTTTTCATTATCACATAGACATCGCATGTCACACGCGATCTAATGGTTGTAGTTTTCACGCATGTGTTCATCCAAGGGGTATCTTATGTCTTCTTCCTCCATTTTGTGACTATAGTATATGGCCACTTGACCACAACTTTTTCTGCAATGATTTCTCCCTCCTTGCTCAACAATGTTGAATGATTTCACCGCTTCATAATTCCTCACAACTTTCCATTTCATTAGCTCTTTCATTCAAATGAAGTAAATGACTGAGGAAAAAATGTGTAATCCAACCTTCAGACTTTGCTGCCAATCTTTTTTTTAAACCCCCAAATTCACCACTTAACCTATTACTCATCACAATTATATAGCCCAGAAATGATCTTTGTACTCACCTACATTTTCCATCCCTCTCAATTAGCCTCATTTCTCTTTTTTCTATGGCAACACACACTACATGCACTTCTTCAAGAGCTTCGAATCACTCCAACAACACTAGAGCCTACCACCCAAAATAACTCATCACTAAGCCTTCATTTACCTTCGACATAGTCTATTTACCTTAGTGGTGACTCCTACTCCCTTGTTTCATCTTGAACTGTATATTTTGCTCACTCAATTCCATTCCTTCATGGACGGAGTAGTAGATATGGTTATTCACACCTTCTTGTTGGGAAATATGGGCACATAGTATACCAACAGAAACAAAAATTTTATCTATCCGTATTTTCAAAACAACAAGATCGCATCAACTACTATGAAATAGGAAGGGTTTTTTTAGCAAGTTATATGATTGAAAAGGCTGGGGCAGTCTAGGTTTATCCTACCTCTAAATATCAAGATTTTCTAAATGAAATCAAACCCCGATTTGGAACCCTGGCCCTGGAGAAAGTCCTGCGACAAAATTCATTTTTTTTGCAACTTTTGAAAAGTTACTCTTCGACGGTTGTTGTGCAGTACCTGGTCTTCACCATGAACAATTGTCTGTGCAACCTCTGTAGTGACTCCAATGGTCTAGCCACATATTGTAGGTTGGCTTTTCTCTCCAAGCAGCAAACAAAGGACTCCTGCCTCTAGAGTAGTCCACACAGACCAACTAGAACTCCTGTCGTCCTTCCAGGACAAACACAAATGAGTTGTCCCTCATGTTGGCATACTAGTAACCAACGTGCTCTCCCACAATTATGAGTAATAGTTATTCTCTCCTGTGGCTATCCCTCCCTAGTCGGGTAGGACCTTCTTGGGATCTCTATGTTACCAAAACCAGAGAGGACAACAATTATCAAAGGAATTGATTCTTAGTTGTCTGTGTTGTGTTCTAGGAAGCCCCCAATATCCCCTCTATTTATAGTAGAGGCTAGGGTCAGGGTTCCCAGACTGTATAAGATTGTGTGGGAGTGGAAAAGTAACATACCAAAACTTGGACATATTCTCTTTTTGGCCCTTTTTCAAGCTTTTCCTTTCCTTTCTATCCTTTTTTGGCCTTAATGTTTATTTTGTGGAATTTATAGTGGTTTAGTGAATATTTGTTCAATAATTATACCAATGGAAGGGTTTATGCATAAATACCTCAGTGAAATCTTATTTAAGGATCTAAAATACAAAATTACCACTTAAGTGGAACAATGGTAAATAAATTTATACCAGAAGTGTAAGGCCACAAACCTTGATTAATGTATTGAACAAGCTTAATTACCATAATTAAGTTCTCTAAACCTTAATCTAACTTTGTGATGTGTTTTGAAATCATAAAATGAGCCTAAGTTACAAATTTGGTTCAATGTGGATGTTGTTTGTTCAAGTTATGTAATTTTAGGTACATTCTGGACTTTTATGCAATTTACCCAATTGGGAGGTTTTCTTTGCAAATTATCACATGCATTATAATTCTTAGATATTCCCTTACCACTCTTGATATTTTGAACCATGGGTCATGTAGTTTCACCTTGTATTGAAGGTGTTTCTCTCCAAGGGCATTTTAGGGCTTACCCTCTCTATAAATGAGTTGATCCTTAAAAGCTATCAACCAATGGGGTAATTTCTTTGATTGGAGGATGGTGGGGATGGCCTAGAAGTCTCCATGAGCTTTTAGGACCGACATTTGATATACAAGAATTCTTTGTGAGAAGAACTCTTACATGTCCATGAAGCCCTAGGCTAAGGATACCTCGAAAGTCTTGTAGACACCTCATGCTTGCCCCCTTCTTTTTAAAGCCATATCTACCCCTTCCCACCTCCCAATCCAAGAAGAAATCATCTGCTTCTCTTTCCTCTAGCTTAGAGAATCCTTCCTACTCTGTTTTGCCACATAGGTTCTTTCCTAAGGTAAAATAGGGTGCTTATCTTGGTGAAGAAAACTCCTAGGGTTCCAAATTTGCTCTATTTAGTGTTTCTAATGCTCCTTCTTGGTGATTTCTACCAAAACTTCTAAGTTTCCTCCTTTCCTTCCCTGTTTTCATGCTTTTAGTCTTCATCACACCTTCTTCTAGTTTGTAACCATGGCCTTCCATGGTGAAACCCCACCTGGAACCCTTAAACACCTCATCTTCATGCTCTTTTGCTAAGTTTTTTCACCTCTAAAGTGGAGAAGGAGCTTCTTGCTCGAGATAGGAGTTTTTTTGGAGAAACTAGCCTCTCTAGCTCAGGAAACTTGCTAGTTGAACTGGTCCACCTTCATAGAGGCTATTTTTATAACCCCCTTCTCATATATTGCTTACTACATGCTTAAAACCCATGCTTTATGTTTAAAATCGATGATCTCCATCTCTATTTACCATGTTCTTCTAGGGGTTTGTTTTCTTATGGTTTTACCTTACCTAGAAGATCTAGGTTGGTTACCTATGCATCTCCAACCCTGATCTTGGGTCAAATGATGTTTTCTCCCTCTCTCTACTTGTCATTTCCTAATTGGTTCAAATTGAAAAATTCATATCTTTTAATCCGCTTATCCAAATTTGAAAAATAAACATGTTTTGGAATCAAAAAACTAATATCTATCTAATAGAAATGCTTTATAGGTCCAATTTCAAGGTTTGACAAAGGGTAATTTTTGTAAAATTAATTTAATGCATAAAATCCATAAAAATTACATCTTAATCATCATAACTCCAAAATTAACATAAAAATATGTTTTCTTGATCAGGAGAACCTAATAAGTTCATTGGTGATATTTTCATAATCTAAATCTGAGTTTTGCTAAAAAGTTCTAAAATTAGGGTTTCTATACATTTATGTGCATTATATACTCTAATACATGTTAATACATTGAAAATAGGCAAAGTGGGATTTGGACTCAACTAAAGTCGTGAAAGTTAGTAATTGATATTAGTAAGAGGGGTATGTGCATTCTTACACCCTAAGTTGGGGTATTTGCAAACCAAACCCTATATTTCCCTAATGATGCTTTAATGAACCCTATTTCCTCTATTCATGATTCTTTCGTTAAATTGCCTCAAAATTAATAATGATATTCTTTTTCTTGGGTCTCGTATCCCATTGCCATGTTCTAATTGATATGATGCTTTTACTTTCCATGATTTCTTTTTTAACATGTTGATTTTATGGACTATTTATCTATAGTAGTGGTACTTATGTACAACCACGCATAGATAGGGCATGTATTAATTCCCCCTAGGGAATGTCTTATTCTCCCCCATAAAAATACGTGTAGGTGATTGGGAATGTATTAATTCTCTCCTCACCTATAGGTTGAGGTCCAGTAGGTGCCTCAACCCTACTTAGTTAAGGTAGTCATAATTATAATGCATGCAACCCTTTTATTTTGTTTATGGCAAGCATCTATTTAAAAATAGCCCCATACTCTTATTATCTTCATCTTATCATGAAAACTACCCTTTATTTACATGTTTTCTTTTCCTTGGTATCCTATTTGTATTTGTTGACACATACCTTGTTTTTTTTCTCTCTTTCTGGGTGATTTCCCAACCACCCAGGTTTAGATCGAGGTATTGAACATGACCAAGGAGAACATAGCTTCCAACATGGACCTAGCTCTTGGATATTTTGCTTGGAGACATATTTGAAGTATTTTAGACTTCCCTCTATCTAGATCCTTTTCATTGTATCTTATTGTAAACCCTAATGGGAGATTTTGATGTACTTGTGTAATCTTTTATGAAAGTTGAACTGATTGGTTGAATAACATTGAACAAGTCAGTTTAGGGGCAGAACTTTAGCCAATTTTATTTCTAACTGGCCTGGCCCCCAAAAAACTATTTTGACAATTGAGATGCCCGTATGGCTGCTCAAATAGTCATCTCACTCAATGAGATGGTCATTTGGCAGTCTAGTCAGCCAATCAGTTGATATGTTGCATGGATTTGATACCTAAACACTTTAGTAATCAATCTAATCATCATTCAAGATAAACTCCTCTTCTAGATGAGTTCCTTTGTGTGTGACCCTATAGGTCCCATGTCATGTTAGTAGTGAATTTCCATAACTAACTTATGACATCTTAAGCAGAGAGTGGTGCCTTCAGTGCTACCCAAGTAAATGGAAAGTTGGAGAAAAACTTCAACCTACAGTCTATGTATGGTGTCATAGTGATTGTATAATTCCTTTGTCTCTGATATCCAAAATTTACTCAAGGCATGGATTCATCATTTTCTCAATGTTCAATCCATGTTCCTTTAACCAAGAGTAGACTGTTTGAGATAATGTGACCTCAATATCATATATTGATTCACATGTGCATGAATGTGCGTTTCTCAGTCTCCCTTATCAAGTAGTCGGGATATCATACTCCAAAATGAGGGACAAATCCCATATCATTCACTCATAGCCTATCCCCATGTGTCAAAGTCACCCAATCATTACCCGCCATAACAACCCATGTTTCAAGATTGATTTTGATGATGTCAATGCGTACCCAATGACATGTGAAAAGTTCAGTGGTTTCAGGTCTGAGAATCGCAATCTCCACCTTCACTATGAGAGCTGACTATGACTTACCATATGATGGTTTTTATGTGTCACTCTCAAGGTGGGCTTATCTGATACATTGTTCCCTAACATGTATATGTGTACTTGGTTTGATATAGCCATATCATGACTAATGAGATTTAGTCATCAACCAACTCACACTCTGATCTTATGTGTTATTGTTTTCTATCAACCTTCCATAATAACAACCAATCAAGGACATAATGAGAATATGTATGTGTACTCTTAACATCAGTATGATCTCATCCACAAGGGTAGGAACTTGAATACATACATCATTGAGTAATATTATTATGTAGACATTCATAATGTTTCCTCATTATCTCATGACTGAGTGAAATAGAATGAATTGGAAGCTTGCCTTTATTAATATTAATCAAATCCTTAAAGGTATATGCCATGTCAATCATCACTTGATTCTCTCTATGGGTATACCTTACCAATAGACTCCCATTTGCACTTAGAGCCAATCACCAATAGATCTCATTCTTAGTGACCTGAACATGTCCATCATGCTTCTACTGTGCTTGTGCTCATTTAGCGGGTCAAAAACACTTTACTTATAGTCGGTATATTGCATGTTCCTTAGCTCTTTGCTATATGATTTCTCATACGAGACAGAAATTTCGTAATATGGTATTTGATATTATTTGCCTAACAATTAGCTCCATTGTTGTCATAGTACTTCTACTGAGTCATTAATGGTTGGAACGTCTATAAGTACATCACATGAACTTCTAGATCCATATAGTATCACTCTGTGTTTGCAACACAAGTATACTTAGTTTCTATTGTAGAATGGCTTATTAGTTTGGAACCCTTCCAACTAACAACATTTCTCTTTTAAATCAAACATATTTTAATTTATGATCACTTTTTTCATTGTGGAAGCTTGCATCTATGTAACCCTTTACATCCAACTCTTCCTTTATTGTTATCCTCATTGACTAGAAACTCATCCGTAGGTACTTACGAAGTACTAAAGGTATCTTAAATGACATTCCAATAACCTTTTATTGGATTATAATATCATCTTGTCATGTCCAATACATATAAGATTATATGGGATAATAGCATTCATGATAGATCCATTGTTACAACATATGGCATCTTGATCATGTTATGTCCATTATGCACAAGATTGGAACTTAAGGTTATGTGAAACCATCCAGATTCTCTCGCATTGAATCCTTCCGTGTTGAACTCTTTCAACACATTACTATTGTAAGTGCTCAAACTTCCATTGTGAAACATTCAAGAACTATCTCATAGGTCTTGATCCTTATCTTATAAGAAGTTTCACCCAATCCTTCATTACTGAAGGGATTTTCATGCTAGGTCTCAATATTCACAGTATTGAGATGTTATTCCTCATCATATGTGGAATATTCATATATTATCCCACTAAATCTTTTTTAATCACATATTTCCTCTTTTGTCTTGATTCAAGTCAAACTCTTTGACTATCTTGTCAAATCAAAAGACCCCATCTCTGAGATGCTTGTTTCAATCCGCGATTGAAATTTGTAGTTTGTAGACCTTTATTTGCATTCTTGAAGTTATAAAACCTTTTAGGTTCTGTCACATACACATCCTTTGGTGTATTCCTTTAGGGAATCTAGTTTTATCATAATATGCCAAATCTCTTAGTATATTCCATCTACAACAACAAGCATGACAATTGGTAGAAGAATTTCTATCATGTTCAACAACTTGAACTGATTTGAAAAATTTTCAACCAATTTGTCCTTTTATGTAATCCATGTAGGTCTATTCCACAAGACCCTACTGTACCCTTTAGGTGTTACCCCTGCAGGTGGTGCTAGCAAGGTCATACCTTGTTAGCTTACATTGATCCCATAATAGGCTTAAGCCTTTGTTCAGATTATGGTACTCAATAGCCGCTAGTTGATTAGTTGGCTCATGCTCTCATGACCAACCCATCTGAATTGTTGGATTTACAATCCTTCAATCTCAGATATGTTCTACTAGAACTATTATTCTATGTTTCATGATGAACTTTGAGATTCCAGAACAACTTTTGATTCTCTTAGCTCTCATTGTACCTCTTTATTGATCTCAAACATTTTGAGTAAGGTGTTTTAGGTGTTATGGAGGTTTGCCTTTTTTTGCATTTACTTTTAACTCCCACAGATTCTTTTGGAACACAATTATCCTATCAACAAAACACTTTTGTTATTGGATGGTATTAATGGTAATGTTCAACAAACATGGTTTGTGGACAAACCTTCTTCAAGAAACTACTTTCTAAATGTAGGCTTCAATCCTTCAAACATATTGGGACATTCCCAAATCATATCATATATGATGTCTTATAAACCATTCAGATAGTACATCATTTAGTGATAGCTTTATGAGGGTATAAGAAGAATAGATTAATTAATAATCATATCATGACTCATCATGGTATAATTCCTTCATTCTGATACATCAACATGTCTAGATGGATTTGACTATATTATCACTGTCCTTTCCTGAAGGTTCTTAAAGTATTTCAAAATTTGATCTCATCAAAGTTTCTTAATACTTTTATCAAATTTATACTTCATTTATAATCTCCTTGAACATTTCAAGGGATTTATGTTTCCTTTTACTGAGTACTCATCATTATATTACCAATAAATGGAACAAGTATGAGTAATCATCTATACCATTCATTCCATAAGATCTTCATGCATCATATCTATGAGGTATAGTGGTAAAATTATCCTCCCACTACATTTAGTGAAGGATGTTATGTCACTTTATGTACAAGCAAGATTTTCATACTTCCTTAGGTTCAATTACCAAGGGAGTCTAGATTAAAATTAACATGTATTCTAGATATGCATTTCTTATATGTACATCCAAGTTGACTATTTCTAATGATAATTCTTGAGTCATCGATTACAATCCTTTCGTGTTAATGTTATAAACATTCATTTGAAATTATTTCATACAAATATCATTAGATGTTTGGGCATTGTCGTGCAAGATCATATCTTTTTGAAACAGAATCAATAATCTCATACTTTATTGATATATCATCCTTGTCAAATAAGATGCTCCAAAGTAAATTGTTTCTCATGGCATAATGATATAATAACTCTATTACATGCCCATTAGGCTAAGATAAATTTAAATGTAGACTAAATCTCCCGCAACTCTTGCTCCACCTTGTTCATATTGTCCTTTCATTATCCTTTACTTCTTGTCAGATCATGCACATCAGTATGTCAGATCTCTATTTGGTATCATATACCAAAATGAAGAAGTAATCAAATTTATCTTATAACAGTTATACCTAAAGTGGAGGCCTCAACACCTTCCTTCTTCTTCTTTAATTCCTCTAACTAGAGTGGGAAATTTCTTCTCCAATGTCTAGGATGGTGAAAATGGTGACAATCACCTCTTACTTTCTTTACACCTCCCTTTGCCTTGAGATCTGAAGACTTGGGCTTCTGGCTAGCTTTAGAACTCTTCTTATATTTGCCTTTGCCTTTAGACTTCCCCTTTGTCTTGTTGATCATCATCACATACTTGGGCTTCTCTTTCTTAATATGTCCTTCAATTGTTCTCAATATTCCCAACAACTCTGTCAATGACTTGTCAAAGTCGTTCATATTGTAACTCATGACAAATTGACTATATGACTCTGGAAAAGACTACAGAATCACGTTAGTGGCCACTTATTGACCCAAGGGGAATCCTAGTATAGAAAGGTTCTCCACATACCCATTCAACTTGAGCACATGAGGACCTACTAGATCTCCTTCTTCCAGGTTAGATTTGAACAACACCTTGGAGACATGATATCTCTCTTATCTTTCATGATCTTGGAACATGTTCTTGAGATGTGTGACCATCTCAATCACATCCATGTTTTCATACTTCCTCTACAACTAATAGTTCATGGAGCATAGAATTAGACATTTGACATCCACGACATCTTCGGTATGCTTCTTGTAAGCATCCTTGTTAGCCTTTAGGCATTTTGAGGCAGTTCATTTGGTTCTAGAATCTCCAGGACATAGAGCTTGCTCTCATGTGTGAGAATGATTCTCAGCACCCTAAAATAGTCATGGAAGTTGTTCCCAGTAAGTTTGTCCTTCTCAGGGACCAATCACAGAGAAAAGTGATTATTGTTTGTTGCCATTTGATTCTACAAAAGAATTTGTAATTTTGTCAAAAAACTCATTTTTATTTGATTTGATTGGATTAAAGTTTGGGAGATAATAATTTGGTCTTTAATTCATTATCCTTCTCATTATTTTGTTCAAACTGATAACCCTTGAATATCAATTTGGAAAATTGCAGCCAACAATTCTCTAGTGAGCCAGACCCAAGATAACTCAACTGTGGCCCGATCAACACCGCAAACACAATCAATCTTCAAGGTAGGAAACTTTTTCTAATTGCATCATAAGTAATTTTAGATAGATCATATGTGAAACTCCTTGCCATAATCATCTGCATGATTCTATACCCAGATGCTCTAAGAATCACTAGTTAAGCCCGACCCAATAGCCAATATGATAATAATGCACCCTGCGGAAGCAGAACCTAATCATTACCATCGCACTTCCACAAGGTAGACAGAGCACAATGTAGAGGCATAACCTACGCATAGTCAAACAAGTTTTTCATATGTATTGCTATTAGAAAGCATCTTAGACTTAATAAATTTGATTGAGGAATTTATATATATATCATATATATACATATATTGTATCCAATCACCACATATATAGTATGTATCATATACATTCTATATCCCACAACGTAAACATGCAATATAAGAAAAAACCAAAAGTTATGGCCATGTCTACTCAAATGAATTACTAACACCTAAGTCAATCATTACATCACATATATGAACCTTCTGTTGGTGTAGATATGTGCTTGCCAATTTAGGCAGATCGGTTCAACCCTTAAACCATTCGTCTCACCTCTTAGCCGGTTGGTCCTCCTGTCCAACTGATATTTGGACTTCTTTCAAATGGTCAGTTGGGCCTATAGGGACGGTTGTCTGACCTCCTGTCCAACCTATATTTGGACTCCTTCCAAATAGTCAGTTGGGCCCACCAGGCATTTGTCTGGTTCCATCATCCTATCCTTCATGATCCTCTAGATGGTCGATTCGTCTCATGAACTGGTCATCAAACCAGTGATGAACATCTTCCTTTTTGATGCATGAAAAGAAACTATCCTATTTCTACTTTATTACATTATATTATAAAAACCTCAAGTTACATTTGAGGGGAGAAAAGGTAGGAAAGCATTAACTTCACATTGGGAAGAGGGAGGTAGAGGCCCGATATGCATACCAAGATAAACATGAACCAAACCATCCAACCACACACAGTAAAAGGGTATTGGCCATACTTACGCCACACATCCACCATCAAAACTTCTCTTAAGGATACGTGTGCAAATTGCATATATATATATATATATATTAGTTTGGGATTATGTGGTTTTTATTGGATACACATATGAGACCAAGTTAAATATTCACATCATACACAATAAATAAATGATAAAACCAAAAATCCAATCATATCATTTATCCTAAAACATAGTAAATTGATGTGGCTCTGATACCACTGTTGGTAAATACGGGCATAGAGTATAGCAGCAAAAACAAAAAATTTACCTATATGTACTCTTATAAAAACAAGATTGCGTAAACTACTCTGACATAGGAAGGATGGTTTGAGTTGTACCTAGTCCTTGAGTAAGTCCAATGAAAAAGCTTACTTCTTTGCAAATTCTAACAAGTTGCTCTTAGAAAGTGGTTTTGCATCTCCTGGTCTTCACTACGAACAATTGTCCATGCAATCTCTGTAGCTACTCTGGTGGTCTAGCAACAAACTATAGGTTAATTTTAGCTTCAAGCAGTATCTAAAGGACTCATGTCTCTATAGTAGTCCACACGGACCAACTAGAACTCATGTCATCCTACCAGGATAGATAGGAAGGGGTTGTCTCTCCCATTGGCGTACTAGTCACCAATGTTCTCTCCCACAACAACAACTATCAGTTGTTTTCTCCTGTGGCTATCCCTCCCTAGTTGAGTAGGACATGCCTGGGCTCTCTTAGTTACCACAACTAGAGAGGACAAAAATTGTCATAGGAACTGATTTTCAATTCTCTATGTTGTGTTCTGGGAAGCCCCCAGTACCCCTCTATTTATAGTAGAGGCCAGGGTCAGGGTTCCTGGTCTGTACGGGATTGTGCGGAAGTGGAAAGGACCAAAAGATCTTAAATTTTCACAACCTATGACAGACAAAATGGCTATTTGGAAATCCAGACGGTCATCTAGAACTACGAGATGGTCATATTGTACTTCCAGATAGCCATCTGGCAATTTCCCAATCACACATGAATTTAGCAATTTTGATTCCAATTAATATCACATATTAATTTATTTGCACTCCAAGTATATGCAATTGAAAATATTCAAGAAACATCCATAATATGCATTCAGCCCAACCGAGTCGTCTCACACAAGAAAGACGTCTGTCTCACTCACCCAAATGACCATCTGGTGAGTCAAAGATGAACTGGTTGGTTCAATCACATTGAACTGGTCAGTTCAAGGGCATAACTTTAGCCAATTTGATTTCCAACTGGCTTGACCCCAAATGGATGTTTCAACAATTGAGATGCCCATATGGAAGCCCAAACAACTGTCTCACTGAGTGAGATGGTTGTTTGGTAGTCCAGTCATCTAATCAGTTGATCAGTTGCATGGATTTGAATACCTAAACACTTTAGTAATCAATCCAATTATCATTCAAGATAAACTCCTCTTCTAGATGAGTTGCTTTGTGTGTGACCCTATAGGTCCCATGTCACATTGGCAATGAATGTCCATAACTAACTTATGACATTACAAGTAGAGAGTGGTGCCTAGTTGCACATCTGGGCTTCCCAAGTGAATGGGAAGTTGGAGAGCAACTTCAACCTACAATATGTGTAAGACATTGTAGTGATTGTATAATTCCTTCATCTCTGATGTACAAAATGAACTCGATGCATAGACTCATCATCATATCAATGTTCAATCCATGTTCCTTGAACCAAGAGCAGACTATTTCAAATAATGTGACCTCAATATCATATATTGATTCACATGTGCATGCACATGTGTTTCTCAGACTCTCTTATCAAGTGGCTAGGATATCATACTCCAGTAGGAGGGACAAATTTCATATCTATTACTCACAGTCTATCCCCATGTGTTAAAGTCACCCAATCATCACTAATATAACTACCCATGTTTTAGGATTGTGTTTGATGATGTCAAAGTGTACCCAACAACATGTGACGAGTGCAGTGATTTCAGGTCTAAGAATCACAATCACCAGCTTCACTATGAGAGCTGACTATAATTTACCATATGATAATTTCCATGTGTCACTCTCAAGGTGGGTTTGTCTGATATATTGTTCCCTAACAGGTAACTGTGTGCTTGGTTTGATATAGCCATATCATGACTAATGAGATTTAGTCATCAACCAACTCACACTCTGATCTTATGTGTTATTGTTGTCTATCAACCTTCCACAATAACAATCGATCAGGGACATAATGAGAATATGTATATGTACTCTTAACATCTATATGATCTCATCCAAAAGGGTAGAAACTTGAATACATATGTCATTGCGTAATATTATTCTCTAGACATTCATAATGTTTCCTCATTATCTCATAACTGAGTGAAACAGAATGAATTGGAAGCTTGCCCTTATTATTATTAATCAAATCGTTTAAGGTATATGCCATGTCAATCATGACATGATTGGCTCTATGGGTATATATTACCAACACTCCTAACCTCCTCAAAGGATCAGTCACTGTATTTTGACATGTCAACTTTGTGTCGAATCATCCCACATAGTGAATTGATTGCTTACTCAACTTAGATGTGAGATTCTATCCTTGTTTGATATTGTTCACACTTGGAATGGGGAAGAAGAAGGAACCATGTCATGTTGATGAACTAATTGACCATGACATTATAATAATGTCATTAATATTGCAAGGGTAGTATCATGTTTTGAAATTTTCAATGTTTTCAAAACCACGTGATATTCTGGTCAACAAAAATGAAAATGCCACCATAGTTTTAGTTTGAATATTGTCATGTCCACCATGGGCAAAGTCCTCATTGATTTGTTTCATTTATTTGAGATTGTTTTAAAATCATAGAATCATAATAAATAATTACAATCTCAGAAAAATGCAAAATTATGCATTTTAGACATAAAAAATATGCCTGATTGGATGGTTACCTTTTCAGAGTCAAATTCCAAAGTTATATATAAGGCCATTTAGGGTATAAACTAGGAACTATAACTAATAAACATTGTGCATAGTAATATTAGATTAGGCATTTGGAATCTTGGCCCTAAACCATCAAATGATGTTGAAGTATTAGATCTTATTGGAGGGTATTCACAACTACCATTATTATTTGGACAATTGTGTGACTTTAACCCAATTTTCATAAACTAAGGAAATTCTCTTTTACTGACCATCTTTATTAGACTTATTCAAAATTCTTGAATTTCTGAATTGTTTATTTTTTATTCCTTTGAACATAAAGTCTAGGAACCCCCCTTGCCATGCTACTTGGAAATTCAAATATGATTGAACTATATGTCTTGCTTCTGAGTTTATGCATGATCAATGTTATAATTTTTATCTATAGTAGCGTCACATGAGCAAAACCATATATATAAATATATATAGAGAGAGAGTCAGGATAGAAAACACTCAAGTGTACAGATTGCACCATACACTCAAGTGATGTTTATATTATATATATATATATATATATATATATATATATATATATATATATATATATATATATATATATATATATATATAATATGGCCATTCATTCACTACCCGCATGGGTAACTAACTTTAATTACAGGTGGATCTATTTTGTAATAGAAAGGTACTTGTTTGTAATTAGATAGACAACGTTTGTAATGAGATGACCAAATTTGTAATACAAACACTCATTTTTTATTATAGTGTAAATTTTTATATTAAATATCATTTTTACTGTAATCAGACGTGTAATACGAAACAAGTGTTCGTATTACAAAATTGGTCATCTCATTACAAACGATGTCTGTCTCATTACAAATAGGTACCTTTCTATTACAAAATAGATCCACAGGTAACTAAAGTTAGTTACCCATGCGGGTAGTGAATATATACCCTATATATATTATTTTCCTACTTTAAATTTCTAGTCTATCTCATATAACTGTGCAACTATTTTTACTTATGATGTTATGAAATGATTTATGAATAGACACTTTATGATGGTTTTTTATTTATTAGATGCCTCAGTCTCTCATTTGTCCTTCTTGAACTTACCTAATTGTTATTGACCCCCACCTATATACCGGTCTAATCTTAAAGTGTCCAAATATATTTATATTGCACATACTCAGTGTGATACTGACCTAAACTTTTATTTATTTCTTTTATAGGTATGGTTCCTCCACCCAAAACTAAGGACACTGGTGGTATTGGAATTTGTGGAGCAAGAACTGAGGGACTTATATCTAAGTAACCTAATAAAGATTTGAAGAAGAACATGAGATGTCTAGGTGGCCCTCCGCCTCCATTTTATCTAGTTTTGATAATATTTCCTATTAGACATCATTATGTTCACTATGGACTAGTTTTTTAATTTTTATTAAGTTTTTATAGTTTCATTTTCCTTCTGCATTAAATAGTCTAACTGCTTTATATTCAATACTATTTTGAGTGATGTTGTGTGCACCTTGCTTCTCATAATCAATAATTTATTTTGGAGTTGTGTTGAATATATGAAAATAAAAGTAAGGAATGGGTCCTTCATAGGGAGCCACTCCTTATAGAATGGTATCAAAGCCATCATAGTTGGCAACTAGATATCTCATGATCAATAATTAGGTCTCTCATATTTATCCTCACATTTCAAGAAAGGAAAACCTATGTGGAGATATGGGTTCTAGATCTACCTCAAGTGACCCATCTAGGTACTCAATCCCTCCATACCTGCAATATTAAATGCCTCCAATGGATCCCCCACTCCATACACTTGAAGAGAAAGCAACTCCTATAGTAAAAGTTACCCCTATTCAACTTGTGGTAACAGTGACCCCTAGTGCATTAGTTATACCAACACTTGGTTTTACCCTCGAGCAAGAGCTATCATTCCTCTATCAAATTCTCACTAACACTATGCCAGGAAGTATCAAAGTAAATCTAAGTTCTGATAGACCCTAAGAATAATACTTCCTAGAATTCATCAAGATGAATCCATACTACTTCAAGGATCAAGGGAGTTTTAAATGGTTGATAAAGTTGATTATTGGGTCTTATCTCTAGAAGCACTTTTGAAGGTGTAGCATTCCATCTAAATCAGAAAGTTAGGTTCACTACATATGTTGTGGATGGACCTACCAGAGTTTGGTGAAATGGAGTCACTCATACCTGCCACACATCGAATATGACTTGGAAAGAATTAGATATATCTATTAATCATCTCTAAGTAAGAAAGAAGTGGAGTTAATAGATTAAACAAGGGACTCTAAGATTCTCAACATACATTCAAGCTTCCTACTATTGGAACATTATGTTACTGACCTCGTGGAACATTGTACATCCACCCTCTTCTTGGAGGCCTTAACTATCAAGTCATACATGCTCTTGTACCACATCTACCACTAATTTTCCAACATATGGTTGACAAAGCCTTAATTTTCAAAGATTATCCTAGATATCAGTCCTCCACCTCTAGCGCCAACAAGCGAAGGAATGTTAGTGACGACCATCATGACAAGTGCAATAGTTGTTTAATTCACCATTCCCTAGGAAAATTGTCCTTCAACACACCCTATAATAGGTAGGGATGACAAGCAACTAATATGCCACCAATGTGGTCATGTATATCATGCCCTAGTATCTCCAATAGGGTCAATATCCATTTTGGCCATGTGTTCATCACCCAAAATCCAAGTCTCTTCCTTACTAGACTCCAAAGAACAATAATAATAATCATACTAATAATAAAAAAGGACTATGTCCACCAATTGAGAGGTGTGTTGGGCATGTCTTCTCCATGGATGCAGTAGAGGTTTGTGATAATAATGAAGTCATTGAAGGTATGGCACATATAAATCACAACCTATAAAAAATTTATTAGACTCTAGTTCATCAAATACCTTAACATCATCCAAAGTTGTAACTATGCTACATATAGAACCTATGTATTTGGACTTAATCATAGATGTTCAAACCCCTAGTGGTAGGGTCTGCTCCTCTTTCTTGAAAATCCATCTTGTATATATATGTATATTAGGGGAGATGTTTGTAATGCACTTCATCATCCTTGATATGACTACTTTCTATGTCATTCTTGGGATGGACATGTTGAAGAAATATGATGTGGGCTTGTTCTTTGGAGAGAAAAATGGTAGTCTTCTACATCCAAATGGGGAAAACCTTTTTATCTAAGTTAGAAGGTGAAATGGGTGACAATTCATCATCTCAGCACTCAAAGAAGAGAAACTCCTCACTCAAAAATGTAGAGCCTATCTAGCATCAGTTTTTCTTAATCCGGTCCACCTAACTTGGAAGACATTGATGTAGATCGTGACTTCCCCGACGTTTTACCTTATAAATTGCATGGGATTCCTCCCACTCGTGAGGTTGAATTTTCTATTGTCTTTGTTTCAAGCACATCACCTATATGAAAAGAACTTTATCGTTTGGCACCATCAGAACTTTTTGAGCTTAAAAAGAAACTAAAGATGTCATGGACATGGTATTTTTTTTCACCTTAGTTTTTGCTCCCTGGGGAGCTCCATTCCTTTTCATAAAGAAAAGATGGTTCTATGAAAATATGTAAGTATTATGGAATGTTTAATCAAGTAACTATCAAGAATCATTGTCCTATACCAAGCATGATGATATATTTGATCGACAAAAATCCACCATTGTCCGTTCTAAGATGGATCACTGGATTGGATATTATAAAATGTGGGTGAAAGATGAGGGTATACCCAAGACAACCTTTTGAAAATGTTATGGGCACTATACATTTTTGGTCGTGCTTTTTGGGCTGATTAATGCTCCAGTGGCATTTATGTATTTGATAAGTACAGTTTTTCAACCTTAACTTGACAACTTTGTAGTTGTATACATTGACAATGTACTTATATACTGAAAGTCAATGGACCAACACTGTGAACACTTGTGATTTGTTCTCCAATCTTTACGAGAACATCATATGCATGTGAAATTTTCAAACTGTGAGTTTTGGCTAAAGTTATGTTTCTAGGCAATCTAATCTTAGCAAGACATATTGTAGTGGATACATAAAAGATTGAAGCAATAACTGTGGTAATCTCCAATGAAACCTTCCAATATTTGTAGGTTTGTAGGCCTCATTGGATACTACATGAGGTTTATACATAATTTCTAGGAGTTGGATCTCCCTATGATGAAGTTTATCATACAAATGCAAAGTTTCTCTAGACTCCTAAATGTGAGAAAAGTTTCTTGGAATGAATAAATTCTTAACGTTTGCTTCTATTATCACCTTCCTATCGAGGGTAATCCCTATGTTATTTTCACAAATGCCTTAAAAAAAGGTTAGGGTGTGTCCTTATGCAAGAAGGATGAGTGATTGAATACACATCACACCAATTGAAACCAAACAAATAAAATTGGTCAACTCATGATTTAGAGCTAGTTGCAATATTTCATGCTCTAGGAGTCCAATGTCAACATATTTATAGAGTTCAGTTTGATGTATTCAAAAATCATAAAAGTTTACAATATCTAATGACTCAGAATGATATGAATATGTGTCAAAGAATATGGATAGAATACCTCAAGGGTTAATATTTCACTATTACTTATCATCCTGGTAAAGACAATGTCCTGGATGACGCTCTAAGTAGAAAGAAAGATGTGGTATGTGATTCCATTTAATTTTTCTTGTGGAAAAGTTTAGAACATGTCATAAGTTGGAGATGGAGTACTAGAAGTTGTTAGTGATTCCATAGTGGAAAATTTGAGAGTTCACATGGAAACTTTTTTAGTTAGTCCTTCTTGTATTTCTAAGATCATTGCCACTCAATAAGACAGTTATGGTCTTGAGCAAATGAGCGGTCTGGTTGGAAAAATCACAGTCAGAAATTTCTATGGGGGTCGATGGTGCTATACATTTCCAACATTGACTGTGAATTCCTGATGTTGAAGATCTAAGACAAATGATTACAAGTGAAGGTTATCAGTTTAATAACACAATTCATCCCAAAACCACTCAGATGTACAAAGTCATGCAAAAAAGGTTTGGTGGAAGAATGTGAAGAGAGACATAGCTACCTTCATGAAGAAGTGTTTGACTTGTCAACATGTGAAAATAGAGCATCAACGACCTACTCATCTTCTCCATCCACTTTTAATTCTAGAGTGGAAGTGGCAGACCATTACCATGGATTTTGTCACTGGATGTCCAACATCAAAGAGTGATTGTGATGTAGTTTGGGTAGTAGTCGGTTGTCTAACTAAGTCTTCCCACTTCTTAACTTTCAAGAGTACCCACAAATTCTTCAACATGCATAGTCATATATGGATTGGGTCATTTTCCTAAATGGAGTTCCTAAGGAGATAGTTTGTGACTAAAATCTTAAGTTTATGTCTTCTGTATAAAAATAGTTTAAAAAACAAATGGGTTCTGACATATGCTTTGGTACAACTTACCATCCACAAACTGATTAATAGTTAGATCTGATAGTAAAAATTCTAGAATATTTGTTATGTTTTTTCATAATGGATTGGGTTGGTACTTGGGATAAGTCATGTAGATTGGTTTTTCCTATAGTAAGAGATACAAAGCCAATATTTATATGCCATCATTTGAGGGATAGTATAGCAGGCCATGTCATTCTTCATTGCAATGGCATTATGTGGGAGAATTTTCTCTAGTAAAGAATATAAAATAAATTTGTTCAAGAAGCATATGAATGCAGCCCAAGATGACAGAAGATGTATGCTAATAAAAAGAGACCATATGTGAGCTTCTTGGTAGTGGACTATATCTTCCTTAAAATAAAATCAATTTGATCAATCACAAGATCCAAGGTGAAAGACAAGTTAATCCCTGAACATGTAGAACCATTCAAAATCTTGGATAAGATTGGGAAGTGTGTCTGTTGTCTAGCCCTTCCTCCAGTTTATGAAAATATTTACAATTTGTTCCATGTGTTTGTTCTTAAAAATTATGTGAAGCATCACTCGCATGTGACATATACATAGCCACTTGAAATATGATAGGATTTTTCATATGAAGAATGTCCGATGAAGGTCTTATACTCTAGAGTAAAATACCAAAATAACAAAGACATTGAGCAAGTTAAGGTTTCTTGAAGCATCCTAGACTGGAACTTACAACCTAGGAGCTCAAAGTTGAAATGTTGCAGACCCACCTCTCCCTCTTTGCTTGAGATTTTGGGGACAAGATCATTTTATGGGGTGGTATGTTGTCACATACCCAATTATAGGGATCAAAATTTCTTTTACCCAAATTTATCCCTTTTTCATTAAATTAATATATATATATATATATATATATATATATATATATATTCTTTTTCATAATTTAAGAAAATGTTCAACCTAAAGTGACATATTTGGTTAATATATAATACCTAATGTGGTTCACATGCTAAGTCACCATAATAAAAATAAGTAGAGGGAGTTTTTATTATACTACCTTAGTATTACTTCTGACTCTCAAAAATATTTTGATGAGAGAGGTAAATAACAAAGAGACATAATATAATAATTAGAATCAAAATTTAATAACGGGAGAATTTTATACACTAAATGAATGTTTAATATAAAAGTAATGGTTTGTGACCCCAAACATCATAAAAATATAAAATAGAGGCCAAATTTGATTTACCCATTGTCCAATTAGGGAATATATCAAATTAATAGGAGGTTAAATGCAACCTTTAATTGGATAGAGAAAGTTATATATAAAGTGGAAAAAATGAAGTGAAGTTAATGTTGTAATGCATCCAATAAACCAAGGTTCTGCCATTTTTTCATTGTCACGCAGCTAGGGTTTATCACATGCAATCTGACTATTATGATTTTCAACCACATTTTCATCTGAGGGTTATCATATGTATTTCTTCTTCCATTTTGTTACTATAGTAAATGGCCACTCGGTCTTGACTTTTTTTCCATGATTTCTTCCTCGGTCAAAATTGCCAAACGATTTCACCCCCATTAAATTCTACACCACTCTCCATTTCATTTTATCTCTCATTCGAGTGAATTAATTAACTAAGGATGAAACGACTAATCTAGCCCTAGGAATGTGTTGCCAATCCTTTTTTAAACCCCAAACACATAGTTAAACCTAATACTTATCGCCATTATATAACCCAAAAACCATCTCGGTGTTTAGCTCAATCTTCCACCCCTCTCAGTTGGCCCCAGCTCCCCTTGATCTCCTATAACACACATTGCCTACACTTCTCTAATAACTTCAATCCCCGCCAACAACTCCTAGGTCTACCACCAAAATTCACTCATCGGTAAGCCTTCACTTACCTTCAATACAGTCTATTGCTCTTAGTTGCAAAGCTTACCCCCTTGTTTCATCTTGAACTATTGATTTTGCTAACTGGTTGCTCCTCCTCCGTGGTTGGAGTAGTACCAGTACTCATGCACAACTCCCAGCCTCCCCAAAGGACAAGTTAACATGTTTTGACTTGCCAAATTTGTTTAGTACAAATTGATTGCTTACTCACTATATACGTGATCTTCCAGCCTTGTTTGATGTTGTTTAGACTTGGATAGGGGAAGAAGAAGGCACAAAGTCATGTGATGACCTAATTGACCATAAAAATGTCATAATGTCATTAATATCGCAAGAGTGGTACCTGATTTTCATCATATTCATGTTATAATAATCGCAAAAAAATTGTTCAACTAAAATGGAAATACCACCATTGTGTGAATTTTAACACTATTGCCCCCCACCCCCCGCAAGGACAAATCTGTCATTGATTTCATTAATTTATTTGAAAATCTTTTAGAATCATAAAATCATAGAGCTCTGAAAAAATAAAAAAAACTATGTGATTTCAACATCATCAAAGTCCCTGATCAAATGTTCGGCTTTTCATATCAAAACCCAAATTTATTAGTAAGGTCATTTAGGGTTTAATAAAATGTAAATTGTAACTACTAAACCTTATGCATTATTTTATTTAATTAGGTCTTGGTAAGCCTTACCCTGAACCCTAGGAAGACTTTTGGATTCTTATATCTTATTGAAGAGGTATCTACTAATCCTATTTTACTTTGGACATTTGTGTGACTTTACCCATTTTTCTTAAAATGAGGTAATTCTCTTTTACTAACCATCCTATTATTTCTTTTTGAAAATTCCAAAGTTGTTTTTTTATTCCTCTCAACATAGGGTCTATGAGCCCACCTTCCCTACGATGTGGAAAATAAATGTGACTGAAATAAATACCTTGATTCTCAATTTATGAATGTTAGATTTTTGACTTTTTTTATCTAGAGTAGTAGTAGGGAAACAATCGTTTATATATATAGGGCACATGTATTATATTCGAGATGTGTGCTTCCACCCATATTTTTGTTAGTCTCGGTTCTAACGGTGTCATGGTCGTATTTTAGATATATGTTCTATCTCACATATCCATGCAACAAATTTATTCTATATACTATGAAATGAATAATGGAAATACACCTTTTGATGTTTTGATATTATTTATGTGTCCCTTATTCTATTTGTCCTTCTCAAAATTCCCAAATTTAAATAACCACCTCTTGAATGGGAACCCCCACCTTTTTATAAATCTAATATTAAAATACATTTTATGTGCATGTACTCAATGTAATAATGACCCATACTTTTATTTATCTCTTCTACAGGTACAGTTCGCCTCCATCTAATACTTGAGCTGCTGGTAGAACCAAATTATGTGGAGAAAAAACTTGGGGACCAAGATTTGGAGAACCTTATCAGAGTAATGTTATGCACCCCTTCCTTCTCTTAATTGAGGATTTATGTTGGGGTCGTATTGATTATTTCAGAATTAAATTAAGGATTTGTCCCATCACTGGGACCCACTCCTTACATTCACTCAAATGTCTAGCACTCTACACCTTCCCATCTATTCCATTTATGCATGTTGGATAGAATGCTTTGATTTCAGTCGTGATGAATATGTAGGTAGTATTGTCAAGCTTCTTAGGCCAAAGGAGACCTCTTCTTCAGGAAACACCATATCTAATGCACACAGGACTGAGCAACCACATGATTTGCACAATGAGGAAATCATGTATAATCCATACTACTTTTTTCCTTGTTCTAAGGTTGATCAATACTTTTCATAGCCAGAACTATCATTACTAGGGCATGTTGGACATATCTATAATGAGTGGGACCTGAGAGGGGATCCACTCAAAACTACTGAGAAACAAACTCATCCAAATGTAAAGACAACAACAAGTATGATGGAGTGGAGGTCATTTTCAAAATTTGAAAGATAATACATCAAGAAGTATAATTATATAGCATCAAAAAATAGCTATAGAATTATCACAATGTTGTTCTTCACTACAAGGATGGAACTACATTAAGGATAAGTAACAAAATCACTTATAAAAAAGGACCAATTGCATAGGGAAACATAGCCATGTCATGCTATCCTTGAGATCCTAGGTCATGTGTATGTTCCTGTTGAAACATATTTTTACGACGCCTACATGTAGGTGGTTTGGAACAACACCCAAAAATTTATAGAGAAAAAGAAATTATATGTCAATATAAGACTATTATGTGTAATATAAATATATAAATGGGCAATAGAGTTGTTCTCATTCAAAGTGGAATGTGTAATGAGCAAGTAGTCAAAAAAAGAGAAAACTATCGATGAAAATATTGTCAACGGTAATGAAGCATCTTTCTAAGAGGATAGTAATTGAGTACACATTAGTTCCTTTAAGAATTACATAACAATAAATAGAAAACTCATAACAAGTAGATTGTAGTAAAGGGTCATAACAACAACAATAATAAGCCATGAAAGGAAGAATAAAACCTTAATGTGCAATATATATAGAATGGTAGGGGGGGACCTAGCCCCTAGCTATTGGAACAAAAGCTCAGTGCCTAATATGAAACATGTCTTAAGGAATAAAATTGTGACACCTAAATTGTATGGTTATGCTATTACCAGATACTACTATTAAAATCACACATGCATGATAGAGTAATAAATATATACATTTTGTTCCTTTTTGTATAAACTTCAGATTCAAAAAGGGTGTGGACATCAATACCAAACATTTTGGGCCGAAGGACCCATAAACAATGACTAAAATTTTTTATTATTCAAGGATAGAGAAACATATAATATTGAAGGATTTTTGTAAGAATATTAAAAGAGATACGCACATGAATCAAATTGATTTTTTGTCTCAATAAAGGAAGTAAGGGTTTTCAAAGTCATGGTGTAACACTCAGGCCCACTGCCCAAGGCTTTACTAGAGTTTCAAGAATGATGATTGGCCCCACAAACAACCACTAGCCTTAACTACATGCTTTTTCCTCACTCACATGCAATCCATGATAAACTTCCCGATTGGTCACCCATCGTAGTACTACTTTTGGCTGAGCACACTTAACCACAGAGTGTTTTAGTTATGGGCTCCATCAAAAGGAGGTTCACCTTGATGATATGGGTAGCCCAATCATTCCTTTTAAGATCCTTATATTTGAGGCCTAAAATCTAGGGACGTTACAATCTCCCCCACTCAGACTCTTGACATCCTCGTCAAGGCTCAACTATATGGCCTCATAATCTTGCCCCATTTTAGTGCAGACCCGGAATGACCTATGAACACCCATCTCCCAATCACGGAATACTAGTGTAAGGGTGGCTACATCACCATGGACAACCCTTTCCAACATGCATGGACCACACGAATCAACAATGGCATGTCGCATGCCCATGTGGGCTCCACCTACTAAAGGGGTTATGGCTCTGATACCATTTTTAACACCCAGCTCCACTAACCAAGGCTCTAGTAGAGTTTCAAGAATGATGTTTCGCCCCACAGACCACCACTAGCCTTAACTGCATGCTTTGTCCTCACTTACACACAATCTAGGATAAACTTCCTGATTAGTCACTCATCCTAATACTTCTTTGGGTTGAGCACGGTTAACCATAGAGTTCTTAAATGATGAGATCCCTGAAAAGGAGGTGCACCTTGGTGATATGGGTAGTCCAATCATTCCTTTTAAGATCATTATATCTGAGGCCTCAAATCATGGGACGTTACACACTAAGTGTCTAATTTAAAATTGGGAAGATGCACACAAATTTCTCCAAACTAAAAGAGTCTGGTGTCAAAACCCTAGGTCCAAGTCAGGGTCCCAAAACACCTAACAATATATGTATACGATATTTGGGTAAATTATCTATTAAATACTCAAACTATAGAAATCACCCTTATCGGATGGCATTTTTGGCCTTCAAACCACTAATGTGTGGTTCAACTATAGCAAGCATATGTAACCTGTAACGCCTTTTGTAATCTTTGAGAAGACGAATTTTCTTCTTGAAGCAAGCACCTTATATATTCTAGTAGAGGATGTTAAGCATTTAGAAACGATTGGGGGGGGTGTGGTGCAACCATCAAAAAATGGTTGTGCATAGGCCGATCGAGGCATCATCGCCGACCATCTCATCATAAGGGATCTCCACAGTGTCATCATTGAAGTCAATGGCCCGCTTAGCAGGTGGACCTTGACTCATGTTACCCACAAATTGCGCAAGCTTTCCTTTTTTTTATCTCCCTTCCTGGACTGACAGTCTGATAGATAATCTTCCTACTCCTGAGGAGAACTCCCCTTCCGCTCCCCTTGTCACCCCAATGAAACCCTTGGTGGGGAGGGTTGAGCACCACTAGATTTTCCTTGGAGGTGAATTGGAAGGGGGGTCGGTAGTAGTGTCTTGATGTCTACCCGAGCAGGTGCCATCATCAACCAAAGTGACTGTGGTGTTGTTGTTGGCACCCGACGGTGGAACAGGTGGCAAGCTTGAGCCTTGGTTGACATGCTTGTACAACCTGTCCTTTAGGTTCCTCTTTTTTTGCTTCTTAGATTGAGCCACTTTCCAGTCACCCTCATCGTCCTTATGCTCTTATGATGGCAGGGTTGAGGCGGCCTTGGGTGGATTGTCATGCTCAGTGGCTTCGACACTGCCCTCCATGGCGCCTAATGACTCTCGGGGTGTCTTCTTCACGGGGGGGGGGGGGGGGGGGACGTCTTTCAGGTTTCTTTGCATGGATTTCCGGGGTGTAAGCAATTGTATTCAAGAGGGTCAAGCCCGAGGAAGATGAGGGATCTATTGGGGGGGGACGACAGAACGAACATACAGTCCTTATCCCGATGTCCAAGCCTACCCCACTTCATGCAGATGGTCAGTAGGTTCTCATATTCAAGCCTATAGTATTCGCCGTTGAGGTAGATAGCTGGTAGAAGTGGCTTTGTAGTATCAACTTTCACTGCCAACCTAGCAAACTTTGCACGGTGGACAAATAGGGTTGTGGTGTCGACCTTGATCGTCTTCCCCACAACATCACCAATACTTGATAGCAGTTCATATTGGTAAAGGAATACCAGGAGCTCAAGAATCCTTAACCATACCACTAATTTGTTTGGTATAGGATCTATGGGATGGAAGAATGAGGACCAGGATTGAACAGATAAATAGTTCCCAAAGATTGTCCATGGACCTTCAGTTAGGGCACAGATGTAATCATCATGGTTGCCAAGCTAAATGATGTAATACCCCATCTCAAGGTCCACCACACGGAACTGTTCTGCTAGTCGCCAGAGAGACATGATGCATTTTACTAGCGCAGTGAAGCCAACATTGATCACGACGACCTTGATTACAACTGCATACTTCCATGGCTCCAGTAGCGGTAGCAGGGCATCTGGGTTGACAGTGATGCGGGGAAGAGCGCCGATGCGGTCAATGTGGATATCGTCTACTTTGAGCATGTCCGACGACATGTGTCCGATCTAAGTCTGGGCATTATTGGAACAATTGGAGACCGCATCCCGGTAGGATACCTGCGGAGGGGGAGGGTCGCTAGCTAACTTGGCAGGCACGGCGACAACTTCTTCGACCATAACATCGACATCGCCTTCGGACGTCGACGGGGGATCATTTCCTATTGGGCCCAGTGAGCTTGCTCTGCCCCCAACGCCAACATGATGGGAGACATTAAAAAACCCTCTGCCTGCACTACAGCCGTGTCGTTTGTCGGTGCCACCACCTCACATGCGCGGATCACAACGATCGCCTCCAGAGAAACCCTCGCTTGGCTTTTCTTCCTCCCATCATGTAGAGGCCATCGATTTCTCTAGGGGTATCTAGATCCTATGGGATGATGCCTGCTGCTCAGTTGATATTATTCAGAATCACCGTCAATTCATTCATTGCTGCATTAACAATTCTTGGAACCTGACTGTGGTGTATTGGAGCACAAATCCTTCTAAAAGATACTACCTCTAGAGCAGGCTGTGTGAGATTTCTACCACTATCCACGATGGATGGGCAGTGATCGAAGATTTCAATACTATGCTCGACACCTCATAAAAGCACAATGGTTTCACTTTTAATCATCGGTGTAGTAGGAAATTTAATTTGGTCCTTCTCCAAACAGGCCTCACTGATATGAAAGCTAATGGACCTTTTTTCACCTTCAAGCACCTCCAGCTGCTTGAATTGCTTGATCGGGTGATTACAAATGACTTATGGATGGCCCATGCTAGTAGAACCTCCATCACTATCCTCATGTGGCTTTATAGTGACCATAATCCACTCCTCGTGCATACAGACCCTTCCAGTGCTCGTGGACCTTGCCTCTTTCGCACTAAAGACAGATGGTCCCTAACACCAGCCTTCAAAAGCCTTCTCAACAGCATGTGGGACCCTCATAGGAGCTTCTCTGATGCTCTCCCTGACTTCCATGTCACAACCATGAAGTGGGATGATACACACAGTGCTCCAACAACAAATTAAAGAGTAAAATCATGCACAAGATCAATAAACATCAAGTTTCAACCAAACTCTCTACTTCCTTTTCTTTTAATCTCACTATGGATAGATTGCAAGATGAACACAGCAACATCCTCCTTCAAGAAGAAGTTGACTGGTAGCAGCGAGCAAATATTAACTGGCTAAGTCTGGGCGATATAAACAAAAAAAATTTCAATACTTATGTCAAAGCAAGGAGATGACACAACAAAATCTCTCACCTAAAAGATGCCAATGGGAATTGGGTGGACTATCCTATTGTTGTGAAGGACATGGTGCACACTTTCTTCTTTAATCTGATGACGATGCCCCCTGCTAGGCCAAGACACCCAACAACTGCTGAAGACTTCCCCAGTTCCTTTCTACACCCGAGTACCGACATCTTCACCCTCATTAGTCAAATTCCTACAGCAGATGAAACCAGAAAATTCATGTTCATGATTGCACCTAATAAAGTGCCCAGGCCTGATGGTGTTTACAACTCTTTCATTCAATAGAACTGGGACTGTGTTGGACCTTCTATTATCTACACAGTACAAGATGCCTTTCACAGTGGTGTAATTGAGGATCGCCTTGCTGACTCTCTTACTGTTCTAATTTGGAAAAGCAAGCAACCCCAGGTCTGTGGTGATCTACGCCCTATCTCTCTAAACAACACATGTTTCAAGCTTATTTCATAGATTTTGGTGGAACGATTAAAGCCTCTTCTCCATGAGTGGGTTTCTAAAACTCAATCCAGCTTCATCCTGGGTAGAAGAATCACGGACAACATTATCCTCATCCATGAAGTCATCCATACCATGCACAACAAACACTCGGGCAAATCCATGGCTTGCATCAAACTTGATCTGGCCAAGGCGTTTAATATAATGAGTTGGCCCTTCATTCTTGACACTTTACAAAAGACGGGACTCCCGGAAAAAACCATTGGCATCATCATGCAAATTATTACTAAAGGTAACATGTCTATTCTATGGGAAGGTGTCCCGCTTGAGCCGTTTCAATCCACCCAAGGTGTTCGCCAGGGTGACCCCATCAGCCCTGATATCTTCATTCTATGTATGGAAAGGTTGAGTCAAGCCATCCATAGATTAGTGGGAAGATGTGAATGGAAGCCAATGTGGCTATCTCGTCCTGGTCCTCCCCTTTCGCATGTCCTCTTTGCTGACGTTATTCTTCTAATGGCCGATGCATCTATGGCACAAGCTAAGATTATCAACAAGGTACTCCAACAATTCTCAGCTGCGTCTGGACAAGTGATATCTAAGGTGAAATCGTGGTGCTTCTTCTCCCCAAATACCCCATGCCAGAATACTACCTCCTTCTATAGGAGGTTGGGCATTCAAAGTACAACATGTCTGGGAAGATACCTGGGTGTCCCTATCTTGCACCACTGGGTCAATAAGTCCACACACTCGGTGATCACAAACACTATCAAGGATCGGATATCTAGCTGGTTATCCCACTATCTCTCCCTCGTTGGATGGATCACTCTTGTGAAATCCACTCTATAGGCCATACCAAACTACGCCATGCAGTTAGTTCAGCTATCTCCATCTCTCTGTGATGATATAAATAAACACATTAAGAACTTTATCTGGTCCGACGGCGGGGCACACCACAACCTTTATCTAGTTTCTTGGAAAGTTATCAACATGTCTAAGGTTGAAGGAGGTCTAGGAATAAAAGATGCACATACTCAAAACCTAGCTCTCATGCTAAAAAATGTATGGCTCTTTATCAGTATCCCGCATGCTCTTTGGGTTTGTGTGATGAAAGCCAAGTATATGAATAGCGGGACACCAACTCGGTAGACCTGCTCCTCGGTCTGGTCTTTCATTCGAAAAAATTTAACAAGCATTCAACAGGCATCTGGAATTATCATCAACACCGGTAGCTCTACTAATGTTTGGGCTGCAAAGTGGCTGCACAGATTCTCCATGCGGGACTGAGACCCCACCTTCTCACCACCCCAAGGTCTAGAGGACCTTTGTGTTGCATCTATGGCCTTGGACGATGGAAACTGGGACTGGAAATTCATTTACAACTATCTTCCCAAGCGCTCGTGGCAGCATATCCATCATAATCCTCCTCCAGTTGTGGCGGCGGATGATGACGAGTGGTATTGACCCCTTACTGCATCATGGACGTTCACTGCTAAATCTGCCTATCTTTGGCTTTGTAGCAACTCACACGCTGCCATTTAGGGGAACTGGCACTCCATCTGGAAACTACCCCTCCCTGTCCGCTTCAAGACTTTTCTCTAGCTTCTTCAACATAAGGCCATGCTCACAAACATTGAAAAAGTACGTCGGCACATCCCTACTAATGTTATCTGGCCCATGTGCAACAATGGCATGGACACACTGCTACATTTCTTTCGGGACTACCCCCCAATAGAAATGTTTGGACTGCTCTAAATGTCACTCCTCAGTTCTTCTCCCTTGTTGAAGATGCTTGGCTCCTTGAAATCTTGTCTTCTTTGTGCATCAACGAAGAGTCCATCCTACCTATGGTGGTAGTCTGGGCCATTTGGCTTCACCGGATTGCTTTCATTCATAACTAGTAATCCCACATGATATTCCAGCACATTGCTTTCATCAAGAACAAAGCCCAAGCTATCCTGACTATTCCTCCTGTTGTTCAACATATCTCTGCTGCCACCGACGTGGCTATTCAACCACTCGTTACTCATACCATTCTGATATTTGTGGATGCCTCTTCCACCTCCCCGACGAATGTTGTCAGAGTGGGTATCCATGTCGTAGATGGACATGGTAGACATATCATGGGCCACGGCTTGCCCAACCGCACCGGTTCAGCATTGGAAGTGGAAGTCCAGAGCATTCTCTGTGCCTTGGAACTCTGCAAAACTATGGGATGACATTCCCCTACCATTCTGTCGGATGTTCTCACTGTAGTTCACATCACTGTCGAGATCACTCTTGCAACAACCATGCTTCGTCCACATATGAGGTGTCTTCAGATGCTGTTTGAAGATGTCGGGAAACCATATTTTTCCTATGTATCTAGAAAGCACAATAGTGTAGATGACTGAATAGCACGACACTCAAAAAATTCTAGTAGTCCTTTGTCTTTCTCCTCTAGTACACCTCCCTGGCTTAACATAGATTTGAATGTACACTGTTCTACAATTTGGCCTGAAATAGAGAGCGGGATGAATGAAATTTAATCTCTATCCTTTTCAAAAAAAATAGAAATCACCCTTATCTTTATAAATATTTAAACTACACAACCAATACCAATTGATAGGGAAAATATTGGAAGTATGTAGTCAGGTTTTATTTTATTTTTCTAACTTACCATTGATTTACTCTAAATTTATATGTTCACTTTATTATTTGATTCTTAGATTAGAACACTTGGGGGGATTCCATACAACTCTTCATCATGCTTCATGACCTGGATTCCTAACAAGGCAATTCAATAAAACAATCACTGAAACCTCACATGTTAAGATGAAATAAAATAGGTTAAAAACATCTACTCCCTCTAAAGTGTGACCAGGAAAAATACAATCAGAGTAGAATAATAATTGGATATATCTAATTGTTTTACAAGAACGATCCATCAGTTGGTGAATTGTAGTTTGATTTATTAATATAAATCTTGATTCCACCCATCCTTGACACCAGGAAGTATCTCACTAGGTTTGCAAGGCCAACCCAAACCTAGACACCAGAACATGATTTTCATTCGTGTACCAAACATGTGAGAACCTTTGCACCATTGAATAATATCCAAAAAAACTCAAGAAGACAAAAAGGATAGAATAAATTGATCAAAATGTGCAGAATCCAACTATGAAGATGAAACAAAACTAATGGTAGATAAATATCAAAAATCCATAGTCTTTAGTTCAATGATACATCTGGAAAGGAAAAGGGGGGATTTTATATTACCTTGATTTGATGAAATTTGTTGGTGGGGATGACTCAATAGTAGTGTATTGAAAAATTGTACAATGGATCCTATGATCATGAAGGGTGAAACGATCACTGCAGATCCACATTTGCAAGATTAAAAAGATAGATTTAGTGGTTGGGTTACAAATCAGTATCGGTGGTTTTGTTAGTTTTGGTGAATTGTATTCACAAAGGGTTCATGGATTGTTTTTAGAGTGGTAAATATAGATACGGTGATGGGAGAAACTAGTCGAAGTTATAGAGATGGAAATATAGAGGTGAAAAGGTAAATATATAGGTTCAGATTAGTAGGCAAAGAAACCCTCAAATGTTAGTATTTAATATCTTTGGTTTGATGTGAGTAATGCAATGGAAAAGTTGTAAAGAATTGAGGTTATACGAGGAGAGAGAATGAAGTGAAGAAGATTTTCTTATTATAAGGTTATTGAGATTGAGAAGTAGGTGATGGGAAAATCTCTCCTCCACTGAAGGGGCACGAATCTATCAAGAAACTCATGAAAGGTGACATGGTCCTCTGACCTTTAGTCCTAAATAATAAAATGGAACTCAAACTATCTACAGCTAGATAAACAAAAACACTTAGGAACATTTGATGATATCAACAAAGATTTGATATATAGCTATTAAGACATATTCACCATTACTATTTATTATAAGAATTAAACAACATCCAATTAATTTGCATTTTGATACCTTAGATACTTAAGGCATATAGATTCCAAGAATATCATTACTATCCCTTTTTGAGATTGTTTATTTGATCTCCAAATACATTAGGTTCTAATGTTATAAGTATCATATTTATTATCCTAATTAGTAACTCCTCTGATATGTTGGTAGTCGGTTTATTATCAAGAATAATTTATCATGATATGCTTTCCCTATTACCTATTTTCAAATATCATCATCTAAAAGAAGTTCTCCTTTGAAGAGACTTTTTAAAAATTATTTAGAAACATGAAGCTCCAGGCTACTGTTCATATAACTATTATTCCATGAACCATTTCATATTGCATTCCCTTCACTTCACTTATTATCTAGGCATAGGAAATTTATAGAGCATCTATTTTATACTAAAATTAGTTTAGTTGTAAACTTCAATTTTGATTAATAGCTAACCCTAAGTTAGTTCATTACATAAAAAACTCAGATTTGTGAACATATACTTTTTGATGTCGGGGAACCTCTCCTAGGAAACCACATTGGACCCAACCCAACAGAGTAAACCTTGGGACTAGACAAGTGGTGGAAAGTCTCCCCAGTGCCACACCCAGTAGCGTGAAATGTCATCGCAAGTCTAGCCCCTAGCCAGTGTGCATGTCATGAGTTTTTTTCCCTTTGAATTCATCATGGAGAAGATTTGAACCCAGAACCTCATATTAAAATGTAAATTTCATTAACTATTTGATCCAACCCCTGGCTTGATTGTGAACATATAATTAGAATAAAATATTTCTAATATCCTAACAGTCCTATTATAAGAAAGGGAGTTAATACTAACTCTAAAGGAAAAAGTCATAAGAAAGACAAGGTTAGGAAATATACCTATATTTTGGTATGTTACAACACTCTACCCCTTAAAGATATTTTTTATCTTGAAATTTATACATCCATTTCCTAGTGCACTGAGCTACACCTCCTAAATAAAGTATAGGGTTATAGGTTACTTGGTCTTTAGAATGTATTATTATGTGTAACTTCTCTAAGATAATTATTGAATTCCTATTGTTTCCACTTATATATTGGATCATGATATG
This sequence comes from Alisma plantago-aquatica, assembly GCA_963693085.1. Taxonomy (NCBI): domain Eukaryota; kingdom Viridiplantae; phylum Streptophyta; class Magnoliopsida; order Alismatales; family Alismataceae; genus Alisma; species Alisma plantago-aquatica. Next base: position 677,056,950 of record OY856409.1, read on the forward strand.
ACTAGGGAGTGTTGGATTTCTTGAAACTTCAATTTTTCTATTACCGTATGGATTCTATATTTATATCCATCATTTTCAACATTCCTAACAATTTAAATTAGTTTTTAGAGTCAAATAATACATAATATTACCTTTATACTGAGTTAGGGTATTGGGACACAAATCTCAAACTTTAAAATGTTAAATAACTTCATTGTTTTTCATCTTACATTGCCCTTTTTATATTGTAAACCAATTGGTTTTACCAGAGCAACTTAATTCACTTATATTCAGAAACAAAAAGTTATTATCTATATTTTTTGTTATCCCAAAAATGCATTGATGGTAAAATTAGCATGTCAAAAGCATTTACACTAGTTAGAGAGTAGTTACTCAGTGGATATGTTTGTCTGACGATTGGTATTAGTTGTTCAATGTTACTCCAAAAACAAAGTAGTTTCTTTTGTTTGGAATTAATTGAGAAACTAATCAAGAGTTAGTCAATGCATTTTTTTCAAGTTTAGAAAATTCTTAAGCTAAACTATACTTCTAGACATTAAGGGTACAAGACTCCACCTATAGAAAGGTATTTCTCTAAAACTTGGCTAACCACCTAATATGTAGCAAGGGATAAGTAGACTAAGATTTCAATGTAAAAGATTTCTTATTTATTGCTCCACAACTAGATATAGGGTTTTGGGTGTGATCTATCTAGTTAGGTCATTATTATCAAGGTGGTCATTCTAGTACTTCACACTTCTATTGGGAAATCGGGTTGAAAGATAAGGAAGCAGAGACAAAAATTTAAAGCCCAATTCCTCAATCAACAAGATTGCATCAACAACAATGTATCTAGGAAGGAAGGTAACAAGAGTTATACCTGGTTCATATGCAAGCCCAATGAAAACTCTTGATTCGGTATCATCCTTCTTCTCTAGGAAGCAACATGCTTCTTCTTTAGGCAGCATCACTCGAACAACCATCAACATCGTCCTCCTGGTTCAACACCACAGGCGGTGGTTGGTGGTGTCCTAGTATTAGGAAAAACTCATAGCCTCTAGTGTAGTCCATGCAGACCATTAAGAACTCCACGTTGCGCTACCAGAGCCAACATGAAGGAGTTGTCCCTTTGAACGTCAGTGTACTAGCACCGATTCTCTCTCCCATATTTTCTCTCCCTTGCTTTCCCTCCCTTTTATGTGTAAGACTTGCTCGAGCTCTCTATTAGTTACCACAACTAGAGAGGACAACAATTCTTAGAGCTTATTGTTGTGTCTGGGAAGCCCCCAATACCCCTGTATTTATAGGAGAGGCTAAGGTCAGATTTATCGATCGATCTGGGAATGGAAGAGATGGAATTTATGAATTTTCTAGAAACTACAAATGGTGAATCGATCGGTTCACAGTCTAACTAGTCAGTTCAAAGGTGAATAGGTTGGTTCATCTCTTGAGCTAGAAAGTTAATGTACTTTCCTGTTTAGAATCAAATTGGCATTCAATAATTGATTAATGCAAAATCATGACACTAGCATCAATCCTTGATCCGATCGAATTGATCATTGATATGGACAGCCAAAATGATGAATCGGTCGGTTCACATCATGAAATGGTCGTTTCACATCATGAAACGATCATTTCATATGTGAAATGGTTGTTTCACATATCCAGGTCAGGTAAATATTCAACCAATTGTGTTTCCAATTGACCTGACATTGCAACCGATTGGTTCAACACTTCAACCGGTCGATTCAAAGTCCATTCAGTCAATTTTGAACCTTAGTTGTTTAATTGAATACCTAAACACTTTTAGTAATCAAGCTAAACATCATTCACAAATAAACTCATGTTCCAAGTGTATCCTATGTGTGTGACCCTACAGGCCCAAATCACGTTAGCAGTGAACATTCATAACTAACTTATGAGACACAAGTAATGAGAGGTATCTAGAAACACATCATTGCTACCCAAGTAATTTGGAAAGTTGGAGAACAACTTTAACCTACAATCCATGGTCAGTGTTATCATGATCATATAGTTCCTTTGTCTCTGATATCTAGATTGAACTCAAGGCATGGAATCATCCTCTCAAAGTTACATCCATCTTCCTAGAACTAGAGTAGACTGTCTTACATGCATGTGAGTTCACATTCACATATTGAATCACATGAGTATGGTCATTAATTTCTCAGTCTCACTCATCAAGTGGTCTGGATATCAAACTCATGTAGGAGAGACAAATCCCATCTACATCACTCACACACAACCCCCTTGTGTCATAATGATATCTAAACATCACCTTTATGGCAACTCTTATATAAGGTCACGTTGGATGATGTCTAAATACATTAAACAACATGTGATGAGCGTAGTGACTTCAGGTCTAAGAGCCACAATCACCACTATCACTATGAGAGCTGAATTTGACTACCATTCCATGGTATCCATGTATCCTCTCAAGGTGGGTCTGTCTGATACATTGTTCTCTAACATGTACATTTGTCCTTGACTTGATATCATATATCATGACTAATGAGCCGACAAGAAGTGGTTCAAGTGGTCAAGCATGGTGTCCCCTAACAAAGGGACCCGGGTTCAAATCCCAGCTGCCACCTTGATTTACCACCCTCCCGGGCGTTTGGCCTCCATCACGGGCATGGGAGAGGGGGGAGAAATCTTTCTCTCTTAATCCCATATCATGACTAATGAGACTTTGTCATCAATAAACACACACTCTAGTCTTATGTATTATTTTCATCTATTTTGCTTCCATGGTAATATCTGACTAGGGACATAACAACAATGTGTGTACTCTTATTGTACATATGATCTCATTGTTTAGGTCATCAACCTGAAGACATATGTCATCGAGTGACATCGTTCTTTAGACATCTACTATGCATGTGTCCTCATATCATGATTGAGACAAACATAATAGATGAAATCACCTTTAATTATCAAATTGAGTATATGATGCCCCATCACAATCATCATATGATTGGCTCTCTGGGCATACATACCAACAACTTTCACAAGCTAAAATTAGAAAAACTATTCTTATTGTGCATATATTATTATAATGAAAAAATAACAAAAAAAGATTATGATGAAATTTGAAAATGGCACCAAATTCATTTTGAGAACTAAATCAACAACTTTTCCATCATATACACACCTTTAGTTACATCTTCACCATAATTTTGTTAAACAAAGAATATATAATCTCTAAGAGCCTAAAAGTTCATATCATAAATATCTGGAACTTCCAACCTAGGATAGAGTCATGGATTTAACTATACATGATAGTTTACTACCATAGTGCCTTTACTAGAAAAAGGGAAGTATAAAGGAATCCAAAGTTATCATTCAATTTGACTAGGTGATTTTATGTTTACATGTCATAGGGGATCGCCTTGCCATCCAACTCGGATAGTGAAGAGAGATATAAAATGTTAAAGGCCTTCGAACAAATTCCCAATAACCTAAATAAGTAACCCTATTATATGAGGAATGCAAAACTCAAGGAAAATGTTGTCCAGTCTCCAAGGGTCAATGTATCAGGAGACCCTATATAAAGAAACTACTTATTGAAGGCAAGTCCTATACATAATTTATAAAGTGAGTTCATATTTATCACTAAAAAAAATGGTATCGTAAATCAAAATTCGTCAATTGTAATTCAAAGGGTGTCATCTAAACATGATCAACATCAAAGAGAACATAGTTGAAAACATATTTGAAAGACTACTGGGAAGGTTAATGTAGAATCTAGGTCTTAAATGATATAGTTTTCAATGTATCATGCACAAGTAATATGTATAGTAAAAATATAAACTTGAAATAGTTTGATTAACCACGTGCTAGAGCTCTAATACCGTATTTTTACTGAGTGGGGCCAGAGAGGAAATATACTCTAGAATAAATCCATCCAAATTTAAACACACCAACATGTATAATGGAAGGGTGGTAATTTTCCTTTTCAATAGTATGATCCATCCAGTGATATGATTATATAGCAACAAAATATTAACTATTACATTCATATAATTACATTTTTCTCATTATGAGAATGGAATTACATAAAGGTTAAGTCACTAAATAACTTCTACAAAGGATCACACACATACTAAAATCTAGCCATTTGAATAAGTTTCTCTTGGAGCATCTTCCATGTGTCACCTATACATGGGTAGTTTGGAAACAACACACAAAATGGGAAAAAGATACTTAATGTTAGTTTTAAACTAGTATGAGAAAAATAGAATACAATTGAACATGATATGAAGGATAAGAAAGAAGTCTCATATTAATAGAGTTTCATGTGAAAGAAAAAGAAAAAGAGCAAGTCGTCAAAGAAAATTATTTTAGGAAAAGTGATGCATCTTTTAAATAGTATAACTAATAGAGTACATGTTCTTTCCTTTTCACAACAATAGTTAGAAAATAATTACACACAGATTATACTAGATATTGGAGTTACCTTGCAATAGGGTTAGAACAATATCAATCCTAAGACATGGAGGGAGGGATAAAACCTAAGTGTCCAATATATATAACATGGTAGGCGGTAGAAAACCCTAGTGATTTTTCAGAGGAATAAAAATTTCAAAGCCTAATATATAGTGTGATAGGGGGGATCAAACCTCAATGCTGACATGTATGGTTATGCTATTACTATATACTACTAGTCCATTTACACATGAATGATAAAGAATCCAATACATATAGTTCAGACCTTTTTCAAATAATATTCATATACAAAAGGGATGTGAACATCCATAACATTGAAATTGCATCTAATGGACCCATCAACAATGATTCATAAATTTTAGTGTTCAAAGAGAGAGAAACAAATCATAATGAAGAAATTGTAAAATGGATTTAATAGAAATCAAATTAGTTTATTTATCACTGATGGACATTATGGTATTCAAAATCATGAAATTCCGAATTTCAAATAGTAAATATGCACATTCCTTTTATCTAGACCTAAAGAGCTAGGATCAAAATCCTAGGTCCATATTAGGGTCCCAAAACAACTAATTATGACCATACACAATATTAGCATAAATTGCATTTTATATAATCTTGTGCATCATGATAATAATAATAATAATAATAATAATTATTATTATTATTATAATTATAATAATAATAATCATCGTCATCATCATCATCATCATCATCATCATAATAATAATAATAATAATAATAATAATAATAATAATAATAATAATAATAATAATAATCATAATCATCGTAATAATAATAATAATCATCATCATCATCTAAGCCTCAAACCCAACTATGATAGCTTTTGCTACATGGATCCTTTGTTTCCAATCAACTCTATTATGGGCCATTCTCTAATCAAGATGTAAAGATTTATAATATATTTATATAAGCTCTTCCCAAGTTGATTTAGGTCAACCTATCCTTCTATCAATTGTGCTTGTCTCAATAACCATGCTTTGAATAGGTATACTTGTCATTTTGCATTGCACATGTCCATACCAACTTGGACAGTCCTCCCGCAACTTGTCCTCAATGTTCACCACCTCCATTTTGTTCTTGATGTAGTCATTCCACAAACATTCTTTTCTTGTTGTCTCATTCTATTAGTATCTCTAGAGCTCAATGTCCTAGCTCTTTTGAATAATGGGATTGCATGAGTAAGATTCCATATACATCTATAATTGGATCTATCATGTACATAATGTTATGTAGTCGCCCTGATGTCTCGTATGCCTCGAGCATGATGATAAGATATTATTCAGATACCAGTGAAGGTCACTAGACCTCCATGAAAAACATCCTTAAGTACTTGAGAAGAATTAAGAGTCAGCTTCTTATCTACGAAGGTGAGAAAGAGTTCGTGGTAAAGGGTTACACTAATGCAAGTTTCCAAATTGAAAAGATGACTATTGATCACAATTTGGATTTGTGTTTTACTTCAATAAAGAGTTGTGAGCTGGAAGAGTTCCAAGTAAGAAATAGTTGATGATTATACAACATAGGTTGAGTACATTGCTACCTCCAATGCAGCAAACCAAGTTGTTTGGATCAAGAAGTTCATCACTGAACTTGGGGTGGTTCCAAGAATCAGTGATTTAGTAGAGTTCTATTGTAACAATAATGGAGATATTGCACGAGAAAAAGAACCTAGATTGCATCATCTTCCAATAACATACTACAACAGTTCCATCTCATACCAGAGATCCTACATTGAGGACATGTGAAGATTTGTAGAGTACCAACTAAAAGCAATGTTGTTGATCCACTGAAAAAAGCACTTTCTTAGCAAAAGCGTGAAGGTCATGTTAGATCACTTTGGATTAAATTCATAGGTGATTGGATTTAAGTGAAAGTGGGAGACTGTTGGTATGTATGCCTAGAGATCCAGTAATACAACAATTGTAATGTGGCATCATGTACTTGATTTTATAAACAATAAAGGCAACTTTGGTCCATATTTTGTTCAATTATGAGATGATGGTATAACATGATAGATTTATAAAAATGATATTACTCGATTACATATGTCTTCAAGTTGAGGACTTTAATAATGAGATCATATGTATGATAAGAATATATACATTCTTGTTATGTCCCTAGTCTGATATTATTGTGGAAGCAATATAAACAACAACAATATTAACACTAGAATGTGTGTTGTCTGATAATAAAATATCATTAGTCATGATATATAATATCAAGTCAAACACCTAGGTACTTGTTAAGTAACAGTGTACCAGACTAGCCCACCTTTAGAGTGATACATAGAAACCATTGAATGGTAGTCAAAATCATCTCTCATAATGATAGTGGTGATTTTAGTTCTTAGACCTGAAGTCTCTACACTCCTTGCATGTCGTTTGATGTACTTTGAAACAATCCAACAGAACCTTGAATGAGGATTACCATAAATGTGGTGCTCAGGTATGCTACAACACATGGGGATTGACTATGAGTGATGTTGATGGGATTTGTCCCCCTTATCAGAGTTGAAATCTTGGCGACTTGATAAGCAAGACTGAGAAACATATGGACATACTCATGTGATTCAATATGTGATATGTGAGCTCACATGCATCTCAGATAGTATTCTCTAGTTTAAGGAACATGGAATCACATGTTAATAGTATGATGTTTCCATGCCTCGATTTCAATCTGGATATCAGTGAAAAAGGAACTATACAATCACGATAACACTAATAACAAAGGTAGGTTGAAGTTGTTGTTCAACTTTCCAATTACTTGGGTAGCAATGATGTGTTGCTAGCTATCACTCATTTCTTGTGATGACATAATCTAGTTATGAACATTCACTGCCAACATAATGTAGGACCTTTAGGGTCACACACATAGGATGCACTTGGAATATGAGTTTACTCATTGATAAGATTTAACTTGGTTACTAAAGTGCTAAGGTAATCAACTTAAACAACAATGGCTATTGGTTTGACTGACTGGAGTGTCTACTTGACTGACTGGGAATGCCAGTCGACCAACCAGAGTGTCCAGTCAGTCGACATGATAAGTCCAATTGATGGACTAGAGGACCAGTTGGACTGGGACAAACATTGAAGATGACATAATGACATTCATAATTATTTCATTAAAAGCCAATACTTTTGTGAATGGGAAAACAAGTCAATCAGCAGACTATAGTGTCCAGTAGATCGATTGGCATGCCAATTGACCGACTGAGTGTCCAGTCAACCAACTGGTGTTTCACAATAGCCATCAAAGGATGATATCTGACCCTTCGTATACATAAGGTTTGTGGAAACCCTAGCCCAGCCACTACTATATAAAGGGGTGGCCAAGGCTCTCAACACTCTTGTATGACATGACTCCTCATCTCACAGTTTTGGTAACATGAGAGCCAGATTCATCTTACCCATAAAAGGGAGAAATAGCCACTGGAGAAAGTCGATGCTAGCACGTTGACAACACAAAGGGACAACTCCTTCCCTCTAGTTCTATAAGTGATGGGGAGTTCTCGATGGTTTGCATGGACTACATAGAGGTGTGGAGGTTGTTGCAACTACACTAGGATGATGTCGTCAACCACCATCCATGGTGCTACTCTAGGATACCTCCACCGACTGTCATCTAGGCGTTGCTTGAGAAAGAAGCACAACTCTACAGGGATTGTCATTAGATTTGCTCTAGGACTACGTATATGCCTTGTAACTTCCTTCCCATTTCATAATTGTTGACATGATCCTCTAGTTTATGGGAAATATGGAAAGATTTCTTTATTTTCCACCACCATCTCTGACGCCATATTTCCTCTACAACCCAATACTAATAAATTTCGAAAGTAGTTGATAAAATCCTAATAAAAAATTATAGGAAGAGTTTTTTCATTTCTTTTATTAGGTGATAATAGGGTGATGTCAGAGAGTGTATGATTGTTCTTGCAAACGTGGTTATGTTTTACCTAGTGGTGTCACCCAATATCTCAATAGAGAGTGTTTAGGTAACCTAGGTGACCAACGAGATATTCCTAGTAGTAGTTTGGTTTTAGCATAACACAAGGAGGTTGACTCACTTCTTTGGCTCAACTAACCTAAACTACATGGATTGTTTCTCACTATATGGACTAGTTTGATGCATATTGAAATTCTTCAAAATCATTAGGGTCATTTACTTTTCTTTTGTGCATATATTAGGATATAATTTAGTGGGAGACACATATTTCTGATTGATTTTGCATGGAATCACAAAAGTTGCTCATTTCTCACTTGCATTCCCCCACACAACTCTTTTTGGTATTTGAGCTTCACTTCTTAAGTATGGTTCATATTTGAATGAGTTATATTGGATTACATCAATTCTTCATAAGTGTCTTGTAGAATTCTAATCTTGCACCTATAGGATTTGCCTGCATGGTTAGGATTTAAATTGAAGCAACTTGTCTCAAGAGACACATGGAATGTTAATATATTTTCTAGCCCCAGTTTCATCAGTAAAATCACTTTTCATGTTCTCTACATACCATCAAGATGTGTATTAAATAAGACAGGAAAGTGATTAGCTTGAACTGGTTAATTTACCCAAAATGGCAATATTTTAGGTGGTTTACCTAATCTCTCAACTAGATAAGCCCTAATATGCAACAATTAGGTTTAATTCTTAGTATTTTGTTATTTATTTTAGTTTTCTAATAATTATTCTTAATTAGCCTATTTTTGCAATTCTAGATCCAAAAATTGGAGAATTGTGATTCCTTAAGATTTAGTCTAAAGATGGTGGTCCTAGATAGAGTTCTTAGGACTTACAACTATTGGAACCCAAAAGTCAGGTTACATCATGGCAAGTATGTCCAACCTTTGAAGGACATCAATCCCAACCTTCAACGTCAAAACATGTCAACTTTCTACAAGTGATGTATGGTAAGGTAGATGACTACACATAACTTAGTATGACTATTTAAGCTCATCATCTAAGACTTCATCAGCAAACTAGTTTGAATTCTAAAAATTTGGGCATGATAGTCTATAGACTATTTAGATAGTCACTCTAAATACTAAAACCCAACAGTAAAAACCCTAATAATAATCAAATCCACTATAGACCCCATTTCACCGCAACTATCTATTAGACATATTGACTACCCTCCTTGTCATTAGACTAACTATCCACCACACATATCATATGTACTCACCCTAATTTGTCATCATTGGGGTTTGCACCCATTCTTCCTATTTATCCGCCAAAACCTCAATTCAACACCACTTTCACCATGTTTTGATATATTCCACTCCATATCCACCTTTCCTAGACATCCCATAACATAATTTCCATTCATAACCAACATTCCACATTCATCCTTCTACATATATAATGTTGAGATGGACTTGACAAAAGAGGAGGACATAGAATGACTAAAGAAGAAAAGGAGGAAAAGAGTTGTTTGGAGGATCTAGTATGAGAGTAGCCCCTCCTCATATCCCTAACACTTTATCTTTTTGTCTCTCTACTTTTTGACTTTGTTTCTTGTTTCTCATGGTGTATTTTCAATTCTTTTAGGCCAAATAAGCCTTCCAAGCTTCATTAGGACCTGTGTAGTCTAGGTTACCCTTTTCAAGCTATTTATGGTTTACACTCATTTTGAATTTGATTTTTAAATTTTGATGTGTCTATATATCCTCTCTTGTTGTTGTGATTTCTTTATTTATTGATCCCTTCTATGCATGAATTCATCGTTTATCCATATTGGAGAGAGAACTGACTAAACACAAAGGGAATATAGTGTGGACATGAAACTCTGAGAGGATGATTAGGTCATATGTATATGTGTTTGTAACTCTCTGCGGGTTCTAAACATATCTCTATTTAGTTATCATATTCTAATTCTCATAGGACCTAAAAGGGTGTTTGATGAAAAATTAGGTTATTTTCTAAAGATCATCGTGATAGGCTTTGGGTAGCCATTAGTGTTTACTTTATGGAAGTGCGTAGGAAAAACCTAGAGTAGCTACCATGCTTCATGAAAGGTTAAGTTTTAGGTTCTTTACATGAATTCTAAGGGTTTCATGTTCCCAAGCAAGGACTACATAAGTATTTGAATCAGTGGTACGCCTATTCTAGATCTTCTTCCCTCTTGCTTTTGGGATAATGGAATTGTAGATAGTTAGTTAGTTTAGTTTCATGTCTTTCTTTCATAATTAGTCTGCACATATCTATGTAAATCTTGGATAACTAGATAAGTAAGGGTCGAATCCTCAATGGCCTACTGACCACGTCCATGTGTTTGACATTGGTCACTAAAACAAACCATGTACACTTACACATGTTTCTCTACGTATTTATCTAACCCTACAAACTTTATTTTCATTTATCGTTGCTAATTATTCTAAAGGCATGTGTTTATTTTGATCTATTAATGATGCCTCATCATTTATTGTTTTATTTGTCCAATTATATTGCCTTTTTCACATCATTGTACCTTCTCTTCAAATAGAACAACACTTTTGCTTAAATTAATCTTATATTTCCAGTTAGTTGACTACTACACACATACCAATTATTTGTTGATGTATAATATCTACTTTCTTCTTATGTATGGGTGTTACTCTAAAATCAGAGAGGTGTAAATTAGAAAAAGAGGAGAATTCTCTTGACCTTGAAATGTCAAAGTATCCCTATGAACTAATACTTTTTATCTATTTACATTTTGTTTCATTTTCTATAATGACTTCCATGTGGATTAAGAACAATTTGAACCTTTGGTTCTGTAATAATATTGGTTTTAATTTCAGCTACTATTATATGACATTGTTTGCAATTCTATATTTTTATATATATAACTGCACCATTTTAGTAATGAGAACTACCACTCTCAGGTCCCACTCATTACAAGTGTGTTATCAGAGCCATATTAGTCAATAATATAGAATATTTTAAGATATAAATCCTTTTCTCATATATATATATATATATATATATATATATATATATATATATACATATATATATATACCTTTTTCATACATGGCTACATCTTTTATGGTATTGATGGTGCCTCATCGCAGTCCACTAAAGATTGCATTAAGTTCTAGACCCCATAACCAAATTTATAGCATGACATTAATGGGCCAACCCTTTGCCATGGTAGTCCCTTGGGTCACCCCTAGAAAATAACCTTTAGTGGTTCATCCCACCAACTTGATAATTTTCCATTCTATACGCATCTCCCCTGATTAGAAGATGGCCCTACTACAACAACTTCTCACCAATGCCATGATGAGGTTGATAAGCATTGCTCCGATTGTTGATATGTTGACGAGTTCAGCCCAATTGGCTTCTTCAAGATGCAACCACTCTACTTCATGGGAAATAGAGATGTCAACATGGTGTACAAGGATGATAATTATGTTATATACATGGATCACACCTTAGAGGGCATGAGATGCCCAACATGCTAAAAAGTCCATTTGGCCATCACGTCCCATATGGGTTATCTCATCAGTGCTGAAATATCATCTCTCATTCCCAAGACACCTATGTCATGTCTTGGGACAAGTTTTTGGCCCTCTTCTATGAGAAGTACATTTCTTTAGAATTATTATGAAAGAAGGAGGTCAAGTTCTACAATTCAAAGAAACATTCTTGATCTATTGTGCAATATGTAAGTTCTTGCTATTTGATAGATATGCCACAAGATACATAAAAAAGATGCATGCCAACCACTTCCTAGAAATGTCTCAACTGTAATGTTGGTCGTGCTCCTGTTCTACATATTCTCCTAACATTGTAATAGAAGGTGAATAAAACCAAGTCGATCAAGGCTTACCCCATTTATTAGTCCTCAACTCATAATAACAAGAGGAAGTACATTGGTAATGATCAAAAGTGATTGAATTTCTCAAAATGTTGGAGGCACCATCTTCCTGAAAGATATCCCCTAAGAAATCCCACAATTAATGGTGGTGATATATACATTATATGACATTATTATGACAAAGTTTGTCACACCAATCCCCAATGTATCCAATTCAAGAGGGGACAGTCCCATCTCAACCACCACAGTGGCAACAACTTCCAAGGAACAACAAAAATAATGAAAGATGACCTTACTACATTTTGAATAGTACACATCATTGCAATCATTGTAGATTATTAGAGAAAAATCAAGTCATTGAAGGTATTGCACATATGAGATCATACCATTATATTTTTTTTTATAATGGAATTCGAGACACATTCATACCAAATCAATTTGTATTGATGTTTGTTATATACCAAAAGCATGGTGGAAATTATGTAAAATTGGGTTTTAAGGGAGGAATTGTGGTAGAACTGTGAAGGTAAGGTAGGATGAAATGTAAAATTCCTATGGGAAAGAGTATATATATTATATGGTGGTTTATTGTGATTCTCTTGGGATACAAGTAGTATTTTAGGATTTTTAATCTGCTTTCAGCATGACAGATGATTAATCATGTGATTTTTAGGGTATCTGTCCAACTTAGATGTAACCAGGGTGGCATTAGGCTAAATATCATTCGTGTGGGTTTATACTTCTAGGCCTAAGGAGTTGGACCAGCTTCTTAGAAAATAGACGTATTATATGTCCTCCCTTGGTAGAAATTAGGTCGGCCTACAAATGAAATTGGGGTGGACGTTTAGAAAGTAGATTGACTTGTAATAGGTTTTTTGTCTTATTAGGGATGACTACACATATTTTTTCTGGTTTAACGGTCTAGGTTTGGAATGTTTTTTATCCAATATACTTAAAACCTCATCTAAACCACCATATTTGGGTCAAATTTGGCATTTTCATAGTTAAAATAGGAAAAACAAACTAGTCATGCTCTCCTCTTATTTCAACTATGCTAAACATTTCTCTAATATTAAAGCTGATGTGACTCGAATCACTAACTCAAAAAAAAATTGTAGTAGAGAATGAGTTATTAGCCTAGTGGATGGAAATATCAAACTTTAGGGGATAATCCATATGAATATACTATATAGTATCATCTTTGGAAAGATAAAGGGAAAAGTAATCATATTGGTTACAATTCAAAGTAAACAAATATACTAATATGGGTTCAATGAAACATGTCAAGTGACTTGAATATATTCAACAATTTAGAGAATTACATATAGGTTGGGTAATCTATTATTCCTATTATTATTCCCTAGACCCACATGGAGTGTAAAACCACATGTGAAAGCATAAAAACAAGATACAACTTACATGTACATGTATTATACTAGACTTGTGATTCTTAAACTACTGAACTAGATCCTTAGTCTATTACAAGGATCACCACATCAGGACTCAATGTCTACATAAGAAGGTCTGGTAATTTAACTTCTCTTCTAGATCGGTACTTCAGAAAAGAGTCAGTGAGCTAGGCATGTACTATCTACATCAATGTTTGCACGAGACCGACTCACTATGTAGTAACTGAACTAAGTATGAAAATGGGTTCCACCAAGATTCATTTGGTTAATGCAATAACCAAACTATATTAATAAGATCATCCTACCTAGAATTTATCCTTAAAACCATCCCACCATTTTTGTTATCTATCATGTCTTTCCTAGAATTTATCATTGACACCATCCTACCAGTTTTGTTATCTATCATGTCTTGCCATGTTAGTAGTTACATAGATTTAATCCTTCATGGTATAGACCTCCTTGACATATTTGGAAGTGTTTAGAGAAATAAAATCTAAATTTTCACTTCTTTTAACATTAGTTGTACTTAACTCATCAAACTCCGATTGATATTGTATAATTAGCTATTATGATTCCATATTGTGTATTGTCACATAACCTTTACATATACGAATCTAAAAACGAAACCCTAGATTATCAACACAAAATCATAGTTGAATTGGAACAAGAATTTCAATCATATTTCTATTGTAAATCTCTACATTTGTCAAATTAGGAAAAATCAGGTAAATAGTGCATTTTTCTTCAACTTTTTTTTCTCTTAAACTTATACAATAAGTCTTAGATATAATTCAATCATATACCATATTACTATCATCCAACCATTTATTCAATCATGAAAAAGGTCTTTAGATATTCAATCTCAAGAATTACTAAACATGGAAGATTCAAAATTAAAAATTTAAATTAGAGTTTATCAAATATTTTTTAGGGAAAGTATTTTCACTCCCATTATTGATTCATTATCATCATTTTGTATGATTTCTAACTTTACACCCAAATTTAGGATAGACTCTCAAAATTTCACTTCTTTATATTGGTCTTGAGATCATCTTGTGTGTAGGTTTTTCCTATAATAACATGGAGTAGATGGAAGAAGAGAAGATCATCTTAGTAGATCTATACTTATGATTCCGTACTAGTATCAATAATAAAAGAGAATAAGAAATGAATCAATGATATTTACTATAAATGAAGATTGCTCAGGCTGCATTGTTTTGCATTAGTCTTCCACATTTCACTTCTTTCTCTCAAGATCACCTCCATAATCTCAAACACTTAATTTATCAAGTTTTGGTATGGTGCATACTAAAAAAACTATTCTTCATTATATACTTAGATTGATTTTTCAATTGATTTCTATTTTTATGATATTCTAAAATAGTATCTCTCGCCAACCCATTTGTCGTTTGACTAGCTCATTTTTTGGTAAACTAACAATTGCTAGTAGTTAGGGTTTAATAGAATCCCAAGTATCACTACTTCCCTTCACTAGTTGGCATGTCTAGTTAGCTAGCCTTGTTAGTGGGCCCAACTAGTGGCTACCCAAAATTAATGAGAGACAAATCATCCCCACTACTTAACTAATGGGCCTAACTTATCATAGTTGACCACAAACCATGTTGTAGAAGTGATGACTCTACTATTGACTACCTTCTACCAACAATTATGTGTCACCCCTAGCTACTTGGTAGTTAGTTGACTAGCCTTTGTAGTTGACTAATTAAGGCAATCAAATTCGGATAAATTACCTTCAAGTGTTGAAATCAAATAGTTCATCATATTATATCATACCAAAAGATCTTAATTTTTAATAGTTAAATAATATATTTTTCCTTTCTAATTATCATTAAGGGCTTCCTCTTATCATTTCTTATCTTTATTTCAAATTAAGGTTTTCAATCCAATTTTTACTTGAAGTTAGTGTTTGCATCAAGCATGTGAAGTATCTAAACCATACCTTAAATCAATAAATATTTACTTTTATATCATTAGTTGATTATATAAATATATATTCTCATACGCAATCTTATTCTACTCATCAAAAAGCAATTCTTTCAACATCATAATTGTCAATTGATAGAAAACATAAAAATAATCAAACTATATTTAAGATTGACTTTAGGCTTTCGGTGATCCTAAAAACTTCAATTATGAAAGAATTAGGTTATAATGGTGATTAAAAAGCATAAAATCACAATTTAATTGAGGGTCACTCGTTTATACACATATACATATGCGGCAAAGTGGAACTTAGGATTAGAATACTAAGTATAATTCCATGTTCATATATATTTATTAGCATTAAATGTCTTCCTCAACATAAACTAGATAACTTTGAGTCGCATTTTGCTCAATTGATGTTTTGAATGTGATTAAATGTCACATTGACATTATATGACTATAGTTGAGTGAATAATTAGACACTTGAACATGAAATTATAAAATTGAGTGCCATCAACATGATTATCATGGCTCTATACTTCTTATAAAAGATGTAGAGGAAATGTTTGAAATAACGGTGAAAATGTTGTTCCAATTAGAGCTATGGTTTCAAAGTTATGAATTTTGCAAATTGACCACAGAAACACAATTAAAAAATCATTTTATCAATTTGACTTATGAAATGTCAACTATTTATGTGGTACTAGATCGACAAATAGGAGTTCCTGGATAAGCTCCCATAGATTTGAGTTGGATCCCAAGGCTTCTTCCTCATCCCGTAGGGGAATAGCCCCCTAGGAGCACTAAGGTGAGCATGGGTGCCCATGTTAGGCATATTTGGACATGCCTCATGCCAAAAATCACAAGCCCATTAGGTTCCTTTCTTCTTCCTTTTCATTTCCATGCATTTTTATATCATTTATCCTCTCCTTTCTTTGTCTCACATAAGCTTCAGTGAGAAGGTCCTTCCATGGAGCCTCAGCTATATTCCCTTTTGGGTATTCACTCGCTGCTCCTTTAGCTCTACTAGACCCTCTAAAGCCTTCATGAAGCTGTAGCAACTACGGGTGGCACCCTTTTGGAGCTCATCAAAGTCTCATGCTCCGGCCTCCACCTTTCACCGACGGTTGCCACCATGAAGCACTAGAAGATCATGGAGCGAGATTGGGAAAGGGGAAGGAGGGTGACTGCTAGATCAAAAGGAAACGCAATCCAATAGCCAATGATCCATGCATCCTAGTTCCCCTCTATTGTAATCTCTCACCATTGCCAATCAGTCGTTTGATCGGGTAGAGTCCACGATGGACTAGAAAAATTAAAAAACTCTTCTTGTGCATTGGAAATAGTTCTACGTCCCTCATTTGATCATGAAGGTGGATTAAAAAATGATGTTCACATTTCATATCTACTTTATGCACACTTTCACACACAAATTTAGTTCATTTTTCTCTCCATTAAGCCTTTAATCATATTTAATTTTCCATCTTTTTAGTTGTTTTACTCATTACATGATTGTGATCGTAGGTACACAATAAAGATGACAAAATGGGGATAATCCAACCCAAATCTAACCTTAGTCAGATTCCTCGATGATTTGCATTTATTTACAGTTGATCCTGAAGAAATTGAAGAAAACATGTTGTGTCTTTATTAACACACGGTGTCTAACTTTCCTGAAAGGGCAGTCCTCAACGCAAAGTAGAAGACACACTGTGTGTTATTTAACACATGGAGTGTAAGTTTGCAGAGTATTTTGTCTCCAACTGCAGAATAAAAGACACGACGTGTCTTGACCTAGACACGGCATGTCCACATGTTCAAAAGCCAAAATTCAAAGTTTTGCAGACGGTACACATCATGTGTTCAAAAGTCAAGATTCAAAGTTCTTCCAAAGTACACGGTGTGTCTTTATTAAAACATGGCATTTACCGTACGCCTAGGTCAACTCTAGTCACAACTACATGACATGTCTTGTCAGTGACACACCATGTACTCTTTGCGGAGAGCATTCTACCTGATGGTTACATTGAGCGACACACCGTGTCTTCCAAAAGACATGTTGTGTCTTTGTCAATTTATGTAGATTTTTTAGAACAACTGCCCCTCATTTTAAAGATGAGACCAGCCATATGGGGGTTATCACTAATAATTTGAAGCACTTCACGGCCATAGAAAGTTGCAGAGAAAGAGAGAGGTGATTTGGGAGAAGAAGGAGAGGTTTCTTGGGAAAGAAACTCCATTCTTCATCATTTTCTTCTTTTTTCTCCAAGGGTGCAACAAAGCTTCTCTACTTCGGCAAAGCTTCTCAGGAGGGAAGAAAATCTGAGTTGGAGCAGATGCAAGGGTAGAACTTCATCCTCAAGCCAGAGTTTTACTCTTTCCACTTTACGCTTTGGTTTCTCTTATCTTTTGTTCTTTGTAATCATGACAAACTCTGAATATTATGGCATGCGCTTGTGTTTCTCCATGATGTGCGAGTAGAATTCTCTTTCTCGACCATGGGAGAGTAGCTCCCATGCTATTACTCATGTGAACTCGCAATTTATATCTAATATTAGTTAATTTGCTTTCCCAAGAGTTTCTACGGTGTTTTACTGCATGTATGCTTGTCTGACCATCAAAAGTGCATGTTTTGTGCTTCTTTATATGATTCAGGAGAATGTATGATGGAGTATGGAGTAGATCTCTTGGCAACAATCTCATGACCACTGGAGTGGCTGGTGAATGTGAAGGATCCAAGGTTGCATTCAACTCTAGACATAGACATGGGAGTGTTATGTGAAAATGAGAAACATATCATGTCACTGTGAGATGCATGATGATGGCGACCTTCCTTGCAAGTTAATTAACATGTTTAATTTCATAGTTGCACTTGATGTAATGGTATGGAAGTGAAATATTATGTCCAATATCTCCTAAATCTGATCTAAATTCTTAAAATTTTGTTCTTACTTTTTCTAGTTAACTAATATTAATCAAAATTCAACTATTGTAATCTGACTTAGATTGTTGAAAATTAGTAATTTTGTGTCTAGATAGCCTAGCTCATTGTGGTTTGACCTCAACTACAACTGATCATGTATACTTGTGGGTGATTGACTAGTTGAGACTTTTGTTTAAAACTCACTTTTCTTTGTCTCAACAAGTTTTTGGCATCGTTGTCTGGTAGCTATGGTAATTCTTAGTAGGAGTAAAAGTGTTAACTAGTATTTGAGACTAAGTCATAATTTTCCAATATTCATTTTGTGATACCTTTTTAGTCTTATGATTTTTACTCAACTTTTGCTTTTGTAGGTCACATGCATCATTCTAAGAGGGATCTTGAGACATCCATCTTCTTAGACCCCAAAATAGAGCAAACTTTTTGTAGCCGAAGAAGAGCAAAGAAGGGTGATAATTATTCAAGCTTGGATGGATCACAATCATCATCACTTCATTCAACACCTTCACTACCACCCTCACCGAATCACTATAAAAATCAAAGATGGAGGACAACTCGACTGCCATCAACATCTATGGATCCATTGATCATCCAGCTATTGAGGCCAACAACTTCTTTATCAGGCCCACCACTATGCAGATGATCCAGCAAAACTAGTTTGGAGGAATTCCTATAGGAGATCCCAATCTTCACATAGATGAGTTTTTGCAGTACATGAACACCTTCAAGAGAAACGGTGTTCCAGCTGAGGGAGTACATTTACTCCTATTCCCATTCACACTATGAGATCGAGACAAGGTGTGGCTCTCATCTTTTCCCAAGCAATCTATAAAGAGTTGGGACGAGCTATTGAATGCTATTCTTATCATGTACTTTCATCCTAGCAAGACAGCTCAACTAAGAATCCAGCTCACCAACTTCAAGCAACAAGAAGGTGAAACACTCTATGATACATGGGAGAGATTTAAGGATCTGCAAAACCTTTGTCCTCACCATAGTTTGACTAATTGGATGTTATACAAACCTTTTACAATGGGTTATTCTACAACACATGTATGTATGTGGATGTTGCTGCTAATGGAGCATTGATGAATAAATCCTACAATGAGGCATATGGCATCCTAGAAGATATGACACTAAATCATTGTCAATGGAATTCAGAAAGAACCAACCAACCTCACTCATCAAGTGGCACAACTAAGAAGTCAGGTGGGAAACACATCATTGATGAAGTTGATATTATTGCAGCCAAGCTTGATGCTTTGCCACAGAAGTTTGAAAAGTTGACCACACACTCCATCCAAGAAGATGAGAAAGTATGTGAAGCATGTGGAACCCTTGGTCATGACTCTTCTTCTTATTTTTCCCCACAAACAAATGTTGGAGAGGCACAGGAGAAAGGCAATGCAGTAGGGAGTTTTCCTAATAAGCAGCTCTACAATCCCTACTCCAACACCTATAACCCAGGATGGAGATATCATCTGAATTTCTCTTACATGAATAATAACCCACAGAACTAGCAATCAAATCAACACCAGCAGAACCAAGACCAGAATTAGCAACATTAAGTGAGAAATTGCCATCCCATGAATAACAACCAATCGATGAAATTCAACAACAATAGAAACTATATTTAGCATCAACCTAAGTCAACTTTGGAAACCATTCTTTAGACTTTTATGTCAACATAGATTCAACAAAATGATGTATTCTGTGCACATGGGTTACCCTTGAAGGATGCTATCCCTCAACTCTCTTCCAAGGTAGACGGTATTGGTACTCACGTGAATCTGCAAGAAAATTAGATTGCCCAACAAGCTTTAGCAAATCAAAGAGCCTCTTCCAGTGCATTGCCAACCCAACTAGAGATGAACCCCCATGAATATAAGTCCATCACCTTGATGAGTGGAAACATTGTTGAAAGACTCTCACTAGTAGATGAGATTAAAGTTGAAGATGATATGGAAGTTGATGTTGAGAAAAATCAAAAGAAGAAAGGTACAACTGAAGAGAAACCGTCTTACAAGTATAATGCCCCTTTTCCTCAAAGGTTTGCATGCCAGAAAGAATAAGGTAAATTTCAAAGGTTCATGGACATTCTTAAGAAACTGTATGTCAACCTTTCGTTAGCAGAAGTCATTGTTGAAATGCCTACCTATGTAAAGTTCCTAAAAGATCTCTTGACCAAGAATAGGAGGATAGATCAAGTGGAAACTGTTATGCTATCTGAAAGAATGAGTTCCATCATTCAAAAAATATTACCATAGAAACTTGATGATGAAGGTGCCTTCAAATTTCCATGCAAGGTGACACAACATTTAATAAAGGTTTAATTGACCTTGGGGCCAGCATAAGCCTTATTCCATTTACATTGTGGGAGCATCTTGATATTGGAGAATTGAAGCCAACCAATATGGCCATTCAACTTGCAGATCACACCAACAAGTATCCAAGAGGAATTGTTGAATATGTACTTATTCAAGTGGGCAAGTTTTTCATCCCTTGCGATTTTGTTGTGATAGACATGAATGAGATTTTGTCCAATCCTATTGTCTTCGAAAGACCCTTCCTCCACACATCTAATTGTATATTTTATGTACACAAGGGAAAGATCACTCTTATAGTAGGAGGGGAGATAATGGATTTTTCTATCTTAGATGCAATGAAATCCCCAAGCAAGATGAAAAATATATACCTAGTTGACTATTGTAATGAAACAAATTTCTAAAGGAAGATGAAGATTTTTCTAATTTCCTTGTTGACTATTGTAATGAAATGAGTTGGACACCACCACGACCATAGAAATTTTGGATGTTAATTCTAGTACCACATCACATCCATCTCATGAAGATACTTCACTATTGAAAGATAACTCTAGCAAGCTCACCAAGGAGAACAATGTAGAACTCAAACCCCTTCTACTGGGGCTAAGGTATGCTTTTCTTGACCCAAATTTGACTTCTCCTGTCATCATAAATGTTGATTTAACTAATGAATAAGAAGTCAAATTGTTGAATGAATTATGTTTGCATAAGGAAGTAATCGGTTATTTTATTGAAGATTTGAAAGGCATCAATCCCTCCATTTGCATGCATAGAATTAATTTAGAGGAAGATGCCAAATCTTGTGTTGAACCTCCTATATGTTTAAATTAGAATATGCTTGAGGTCATTAAGAAATATATTTTTGAATTAAAATATGCAAGGATCATTTATCCCATTAGTGATGGTCCCTGGTTGACTGCTATTCACGTAGTACCCAAAAGGGGGGTGCAACTATCATGAAAGGATACAATGATGAACTGACTCAGACCCATGTTGCCACAGGATGGCGCATGTGTATAGATTATAGAAGATTAAACAAAGCAACTCGTAAAGACCACTTTCTATTTCCTTTTATTGATTCAATGCTTGTAAGAGTTTCCAATCACTCTTATTTCTGTTATCTTGACAGCTATTCAGAATTTTTCCAAATACTTACTTATCCATTGGATCAGGAAAGATGACTTTTACATGCACCTATGGTACCTACACCCATAGGCGCATGCCTTTCAGTCTTTGCAACGCACCAACATATTTTTAGTGTTGTATGATGGCTATCTTCTTAGATTTTATTGAACGAACTATGGAAGTTTTTATGGATGATTTTAGTGTCTGTGGAAATTCTTTTTTCGATTGTCTAGCCAATTTATCTAAACTCTTTGAGCACTATAAAAAGGTTAGCCTAGTAATAAATTGGTAGAGATGACATTTCATGGTACAATCCAGGGTAGTACTAGGCCATGTTATTTCTAACAAGGGTATTGATGTTGACAAGGAAAAGTGGAAGCAATTGAGAATATGTCAATTGTGTCTAATGTAAAAGATGTTAGCAGTTTTCTTGGACATGTAGGTTTCTATAGATGGTTCATCAAAGACTTCTCTAAAATAGCAAAACCTCTATGCTCATTGCTTGCCAAAGATGTTGAATTTGTTTTTAATGAAGAATATCAAGACGCCTTCAGAAAAATCAAATATGCGCTCATCTCAGCTCCTATAATTCAGCCACCAGATTGGGATGCACCGTTCGAACTGATGTTTGATGCAAGTGACTACGGCATAGGCACAGTCCTTGTCCAAAGAAAAGACAACAAGTTGCATGCCATCCACTATGCTAGCAATACACTTGATGAGGCCCAAGTAAACTATGCCACAACTAAAAAGGAGATGCTAGCCATGGTTTATGCTTTCAACAAATTTCATCAGTATGTAGTGGGCTCCAAAGTTGTAGTCTACTTTGACCACGTAGACATCAAGTACTTGCTAAACAAGAAGGATCCAAAGCCACATTCTGTTTGTTGGTTATTGCTACTCTAAGAATTCGATCTTGAGATAAAGGATAAGAAAGAAATTGAGAACAATGTTGTTGATCATCTATCTAGAGTCACCACATATTCTAAAGAAACAATGTCAATTGATGATTGGTTTCCCATTGAAAGACTCTATGACATTGATGCAACACAAGAACACTGGTTTGCTGATATATCAAATTTCCTTGTCATAGGACACTTCCACCCGATCTTATCTACCAGTAAAAGAAGAAATTTCTACATGATGTCAAATTCTACTATTGGGATGATCCACTATTATTTTAATAAGGAACAGATGGACTAATTCGTCGATGTGTAGCCAAAGAGGAGATTCCAAGCATCATATCCAATTGTCATTCTTCTTCCTATGGAGGTCACTTTGGGGGAGAGAAGACAACTACCAAGATCCTTCAAGTTGGATTCTATTGGCCTACCTTGTTACAATATGTTCATGCTTATGTCAAAGCATGTGACCAATGTCAAAGGACAGGTTGAATATTAAAGCAATATGAAAAGCCTCTTAACTCCATCTTGGAAATTGAAGTGTTCGATGTATGGGGTGTCGATTACATGGGTCTTTTACATCCTCTTGTGGTTACAAGTACATTTTGGTTGTCTGTGATTATGTCACAAAATGGGTAGAAACTATTTCTACCCAAACCCTAGATGCAAAGTCTTTACTCAAGATATTCCAAAAGATTCTCTTTCCTCACTTGGAAGTTATAAGGGTTGTTATCTCAGATGGAGGGACACATTTTAATGATAAACAGTTCAATAATCTTCTCTCCAAGTATGGGGTGATACATAAAATCTCGACCCCCTACCACCCCCAAACCGTTGGACACGTTGAAGTGTTAAATAGACAGCCGAAGAACATCCTAGAGAAGACAGTTTCAAGCTCAAGGAAGGATTGGGCACTCAAACTAGATGATGTTCTTTGGGCATTCCATATAGCCTACAAGACTGCAATTGGAACTACACCATTTTGGCTTATCTATGGCAAGTCTTGCCATCTCCCTTTGAAGATGGAGCATAAAGTGTTATGGGTAATCAAATTCCTAAATTTTGACGTGAAGAAAGTAGGTGAGAAAAGGATGTTGCAACTCCAAGAGCTTGAGGAACTTAGACTACATGAATTAGAGAATGCAAAGATTTATAAAGAGTGGACAAAGACATGGCATGATAAGAAGATTAGAAAGAGATATTTTGTTGAAGGAGATCAGGTGCTTTTGTTCTACTCAAGATTTAAACTCTTCCCAAGGAATCTTAGATCGTGGTCTGGACCCTTTCTAGTCTTAAAAGTTTTTCATATGGAGCAATAGAGTTACAACGCAAGCAATCCACCTTCAAAGTCAATGGACATCGATGCAAGCTATATACATATGGCGAGAAGATTACCCAAGGAGCCTCTTTCTCCCTCTCCGATGCATAATTTCAGAAGTTGAAGAGTCTCACTCCAGACTCTAAATAGAGGACCTTGTGGGAGTTGACCCTACATTAGGATAGATTTCTTTATT
The DNA here is from genome assembly GCA_963693085.1 of Alisma plantago-aquatica. Lineage (NCBI taxonomy): Eukaryota > Viridiplantae > Streptophyta > Magnoliopsida > Alismatales > Alismataceae > Alisma > Alisma plantago-aquatica. Next base: position 677,081,380 of record OY856409.1, read on the forward strand.
AGCATCTACTGAAGAACATTTTCATTCCCAAAATAAATTTATCATGGATGAATGTAATAATTTAGACCCTCATAGGCATATATCAACATCTTTGCAGGTGTTGAGCATAAGAAAGACAAGTTCTGTGGAAATGCATAGAGTCACAGTGTGTTATTCATCGCATAGGGCATGTCTACCTTCACAGATAGATGATTCAAGCAAATTGTAGAACACATGGCATGTTTATTACAAAACATGACACGCGTGGCTATAGAAATAGGTTGCTAGAAACTCATACAAGGTGTATAATTTCAAACATAACATGTCCTACAGTTCAAATGAATGCTGAGGTTTTCTGGAAAGTAACACAATGTGTCTTTATTTGTACCCGTTGTGTCCTTATCACTTCGGGAACTTCCTAGATTTCTCTGGAAAGATACATGACGTGTCTCTAAAATACATGGTGTGTCGGATGTTTCATATGCAAGACAAACTTTTTTAAGTCAAAAAACACTTTGTGTCTTTATTTGTACACAATGTGTCGTTATCAGATTGGGAGCACTACAGGTCCACTGGAATCTTACATGACATGTTTTTAATTAAACACGACATGTATGATAGTTAACTCATATGCCAAAAATCTTATGAAAAAACACTCAATGTGTCTTTATTTGATCATGTCGTGTTGTTACCAGTTCAACAACTTTAGCTACCTATATGGAAAGTTATGTGACGTGTCTTTATTTGTACACATTGTGTCTTCATTAAACAAGGCAAATATCAAAGGGAGAAGATGAATTATACATATAAATGTGTCGTGTCCTATGGAAGACATGCCATGTTCGCAAGTTTGAATTGAGGTTTTAAACCCTAATCCCCAGCTTCCAGCCTCATTTCTACACTTGGCTACAGTTGTGTTCAAGCACCCTTCCAGTCGTGTGCAAGCTACTCCAACCATTTCCTCCTAATCTTCTCCACTACCGATCCTTCTTTGATTGACGACAGTGAGCCCCGCACACCGCTCTACATTGTCATCACCTCCACAAGTTGTTTCTCTTTCCCATGCACTCATCCTCATCTTCCCCAAGTCTCCACCCCTCTGCCATCACGCACGCTGACGACACTACCTCATCCTCAAACTATGATGGCACTGAGCGCAGGTCTCCACCCTTCATCTCATCTCTATAGTCGATCCACACACAGATGTGGTTGATGCATAGATGCATTGTCATCTTCATCACCAGTGTGTGAACACGCCATGGGCAGGCAAGAACATGTCGTGCAAGGTCTACCCCAACCTTCGATTTTGCCCAACTTCCAGAAGACACAACGTGTGTTATACAGAACATGTTGTGTCTTTTTGTTCATTTTTTTATAGCCCAATCTGTAGGAAGACACACCTTGTGTAGACAAAGACACATTATGTCCCAAATTTATGAAGCAGCCCACATATCAAATTTTGAATTCTCACAGTGTTCTTCCTACAAGATTTGATTGTCAATAGACTATGGAAGCTTTAGGGTTCAAGGATGAAGTCCTTGATTTTCTAGAAGAGTTGGGACTGAGGTATACCTTCTTCCTGGTAAGAAACACCTATCCCAGTCTAACTTATGAATTCCTCACTACTCTCATATTTAAGGATGACCCAAGAAAGTGTCATGAGCCCTGTGGTATTATTCTTTTCCGTCTTTGTGGTGAAGCTTACAAATTAAATTCAAGAAATTCTATGAGGCAATCCAATGCCACTGTGGGGGTGGTCTAGATTACCCTCCTTAGTTCAATAGTGACGAGTTCTAGAATGAAACCACTGATGAGATAAGGAACGAGACTAAGAAAGCCAGGGAAAAAGCATCCATAATCTTATTTTTTGATATGTCCACATGTTACTTAGCATAGGTGTTTTTTCTAAGAAGGAATCTCAAGGGGTATGCAGGAAGAAAGACCTATTATTCCTTTGGGCATTAGTGAATGACTTCAAGATCAATGTGGGATATTTTATTCTTGACAGAATCTATGATATCAAAAAGATCAAAAAGAGAGAATTTGGTGACATCATGTGTGGGGGTTTGATTATCCATGTTGCCCGCAAGGTGGGAGCTGGCTTTACTAGTCTAGAGGCTCCTCCTATAAGGAACCTAGTGGACATTCAGTTGCTCGTCTTTTCTAGTCTACTTATTTGGGTTGCCAACAATGACTCCAAATTTATACATTATTTCACTGATGACATGCCTGATTTGGAATCAATGACTATGACGAACAAAGATAAATAGAAATGGACTCTTTCTAATTTTGATGAGCATGAGGATGAACCAAATGCACCTGCTTCAACTTTTGCTACTCCACCACCTCCCTCCACCAGCATGTAGATAGACTATAGTCCATGTCTGATGTCCAATGCATGTACGACTATGTCCAATAGAGGTTTGACCATCTGGATAGTCGTTTTGATCTTATGAGTCAACAATATTCTATTATGCACGACATGATCCAGAGGATGGACGTGTGGCACAATTCTTAAAGCCACTATCCCATGCCTCAGCCTTCACAACCCACACCTCCACCACACAGCCTCATCTAGAGCCCACTCCTCTAGAGCCACTCATATAGAGATTCCTGACGATGGTGATTTGATGAACCACTACTTCTGAGTTTGTCATGAGGGTGTTGGCCCTTCATCTTGATTCCCTCCCATGATAGGTAGCCACTTGCTATCACCTTGAGTTTGTTTGATGCAGTGAGGACACTACATATTTCAAGCTTAGGGGGGATTCAATCGGTTAGTAATGTACTTGTAGTTTCTTTATTTTCTTTTTATCATCTTTTCCTTAGTACTTGTTTTATTTTATGTTCTTCTTGTGGAAAACCTAGTATGATATAAGGCCTATCTTGTGTAATGGATCGATTTCCTTCTATGTTGAACTATCTTGTCCTCCCTCTTGAGAAATGTCATTTGTAGACATTGTAATAGGCATGCATAAATCCAATGAAACTTCATGGCCACCAACATGTGTTTAACTTTGAGTTTATGTTTTTAGCCTAAACTTTCATCTTTCACATCCTTGATTTCCTAACACATGTAATGGTAACACATTTTGTGAATAAATCAACTTTACACCACTAATTAGAACATGGAATGCCCTTGCCAAACTCATAGTGCTTTTTCAACCACCCTTTTTCAGTGACAAATTTTCACATGGATGGAATATAGCTTATGTTGAAATTTAGTTAACTCTCCAATGTTTTGGGGAAAACAAGTGAAACCCAATCTCATCTAAAAATCTCTTTTGGTTCACTTCACCTTAATTACCTCACAAAAAGATGGCTAAACCGTCCACATATCATACTAGCCTAGTGTAAGTCTGATTTGGCCACAACAACTAGGTGGTATGCCATAAAAGAGGGTAAAATATCCCAACCAACACTCCATGTGTGCATAAGCCTACATTAGAAGCCTAGTGTTGGAACCCATAAATTGTTGTCATACCTTTTGGGAAATAAGGAGAGAAAACTAAAATTTTGTTAACATTGACTAAGATTCCATCATTTTCATCCTTAATAGATGAGAGTTTTGGTTTCCAACTCACTAATTTTTTAGCTTGGTCATCCAAGCTCCATTTATTGTTGCCTAGTTGACAGTTTCATTTGATTTGTAACCACCCCTGTTGAACTAAAAATATCTTTCTTGGGTGTTTAAGTTGAAATCAAGTCAATGAGTACACACTCTTTTATTATGGTTGGTTTGGTCTCATATTTCATCTTTCATTTGTGTTTCTATACTCTTTTTTCTTGAGGACAAGCATTGTTCAAGGTTATGGGAATTTGCTGTGCGCATTTCACATCTACTTTTTGCACACTTTCGCACACAAATTCAGTTCATTTTTTATGGAGCCTCCACTCATGTGGAGTTGCATGCACCACTAAAAATCCTAGAGATAGTAAGTCTATAAGTTTAGCCTTGTGTGTGCTATAATAAGATCTCCACCAATGTACACTAAGGTATGTGGAAGTCTTATCGTAGTACAGTTGAGGGTAGAATCCATGAGACAACGGTCTTGTTAAGGATTAACAAGATGGAAAACGTTATAATTCTACTTATCTACTCAAGAGTTGATATCTAGATCGAAGAGTTGATTTGATGATTAAACTAATATGCAAATGTAAATTAAATGGCAGGAAAGTAAACATAAGGTTGTAAATAATATTTGGAAACCACTAGGATGTGATCGAGTTTCACCACCACTACACATGGATTATAACATACATCATAATAATCATGGCTTGCAATAAGAGTCTAAACAATTAGTATCTTTGTAGATTTAGCTTTCTTTTGGATAGATAACTATGAGAAACATGGGACTATTGCAATGCCAGCCATCCCCGAACGAATGGTCACTTATTTTGCATCACTCCCTTCACAAAGTGTGTTCCTCGACCTATCATAGTATGAAAGTACAACGATGGAGATGAGTTTACTCCACTCCTTGAAAAGTGCTCCTAGATACCGAAATAGATATATGGTGAAAACATACATCAAGAACCAACATGCAATCGATAATCGAATCTAAAAGCACAAACATAAACAATTCGTACTAGCAGAAAATAAGTAACGCAGGTTGGTGATCAAGGAACTAGCATTCATTAAACAATTGATTGTTGAACTGAAAAGATAGTATTTTTCTAGTGCAAACTCATGAATTACAATGCATGGACTGAAAACATGGGTAGTGGGTCTACTCCCCGCACCCTAGTGTATAGAACTACTCATTCATGGAAATAACAAAGAAGGTAACAGGAGAAGAGAAGGAGAACATCATCTCCACATAGGAGGGAGTAAGGTCGACCCCTTGGAGTAGAGAAAAACTATCTTCACACTATGTGGTTGCCTTGGTGATGAATCCTTAACTTCCCTCCTTCTATGTCGATGAGAGAGAGTAGGCGTATGGATGGTGTGTGGATCTTAGACCAGTAGCCTTGGGGAAAAGGATGGAGGATGAAGTAGCTCTTGAATGAAAGAGGCAGCCTTTGGGCATCTAAGACTCTCCCCTCAAATGAGGACCCCTTGAGTCCTATTTATAGGCTCCAAGGGGGTCTTGAACGGTCTCGGGACCGTTTGGATCTTCACGGTCTGGAAACCATTTGGATCCTCACAATCGTGGAACCGGTAGCCTTTACACGGTCTTGTGATCGATAGGCCTTCACTCGGTCTTGGGACTAATGGGTCTTCATTCGGTCTTGGAACTGATGGGTCTTCATTCGGTCTTAGGACTGATAGGGCTTCACTCAATCCTGGGACCGATAGGACTTTGCTCGGTATTGGGACCAGTAGGCTTTCACTTGGTCTTGGGACCGGTGGGAGATGTATCATTCTTGGGATCGTTTGGGTCCTCACGGTCTTGGGAGCAGTTGGACCTTCACGATCTTGGGACCATTTTGGTTGGGACTTTTGCAATTTTTTTGGGTTTATCTATAAGAAGAAAAGGAGAAATATCGGTCTATTGGTATATTCACAATAAAGCTAGAAAGTTAAGTATTCAATCTAATTTATCTAAGAAAGAGTATGGAAAACTAAAAAAACTAGTAGGATAAAATCACAAAATGGGAGGTTATCACCCCCCCCCCAACTTAGAGTCTAGCTTGTCCTCAAGCATAATAGAGCTAAGGCACGTAGTGGCGAGGCGATTTTATTTAGTGTAGATTTCCATACTCTTACTTCAGTTCTATACTAGAGATTTCCCTTGGGTTTTTGTTGAGGCTTCTGCTTACTCTGACTCTTTCAGGTATCGGGAGTTGCGTGGTCCTAAAGTTTCTTCCGTGTCACATAACTCACATTGGGACCACCTTTTCCTTGATCGTATTATGTGCATGTCTTCGACTCTAAGCAATTTTATACTTCTTTGAAATTCCTACTGGAAGCTAAAATAGGTATGAGGGTTGGATGAAGGTTGTTGTGTAACTCCCCCTTCGAAGGGTGGAGGGCCTGTCTAAACTTTAGGGTATCACTACTGGGTGCGACACATCTGCCTTTGTGAGGGAAGCTGAATGTATCGGCCAGGAAAGACCTTTGTCAGCTTTTCATATATTTGGAGACCTTAGGATCTCACTACCAAGTGTGACACATCTACCTTTGTGAGGGCAGTTGAATGTACCTGTCGGGCAAGACCTGTTGGTATGTATGCCCTGAGAGCCAATCATGGGATGATTGGTGGGATACATTAAGATTGATTTGATAAACATCAAAGGCAAGCTTCCAATTCTTTCTGGTTCAGTCATATGAGATAATGATAGAATAGATTGAATGTCTAGAGAATGACAGTACTCAATGATGTATGCTTTTATGTTGAGGACCTGAATGATGAGATCATACGGATGCTAAGAGTTTGTACATTCTTATTATGTCCCTAGTCGGATGTCATTGTGGAAGGTAGATAGACGAAAAAAAACAAAAAAAAGATAGACAACAATGACACACAAGACTAGATTGTGGTGTTGGTTGATGACAAAATCTCATTAGTCATGATATGGAGATATCAAACCAAACACACAGGTACTTGTTAGAGAACAAGTGTATCAGACAAACCCACTGTGAGTTTGACACATGGAACCATGACATGGTAGTCACACTCAGTTCTCACAGTGATGGTGGTGAATGTGATTCTTTGACCTGAAATCACTACACTCAACACATGTTGTTCGGTACACTTTGACATCATCAAACGCAGCCCTGAAACATGGGTTGTTATATAGGTGATGATTGGGTGGCTTTGACACATGGGGATTTTGAGGGGTGAGTGATAGATATGGGATTTGTCCCTACTGAGGGAGTTTGATATCCATGGCCACTTGATGAGTAGGATTAAGATAGGTGTGCACGCATGTGTGAATCAGTATGTGATATTGATGTCATACATATCTCCACCAATCTACTCTGAGATCAAGAAAATGAATGAACATTGACAGGATGACTATTTCGTTCCTTGAGTTCATTCGGGATATCAGCGACAAAGGAATTATACATTCACTGTAACACCATTCACATATTGTAGGATTGAAAGTTTTTCTCCAACTTTCTATTTCACTTGGGTAGCAATATGTGCGACTAGGCACCGCTCTTTGCTTGTAAAGTCATAAGTGTTATGGGATTTCATTGCCAACGTGAAATAGACCTGCAAGGTCACATACATAGGATTTAACCTGGAAAAGGAGTTTATCCACAAACAATGTTTAGATTGATTACTAAAGGATTTTAGTAGTTCAATTAAACACTCAATCAATTGGTAGCTCATTATCATAGTGTTCAAGGTGTTGGACCGATTGATTAAAGTATCAGATTGATTGGAACTGCAATTGACTGATTTTGCATAGTCTGCTACCCCAACCAATTGGCTCATGGGATGAACCGATCGGCTCAGGTTGGTGAACCGATCGGCTCAACTAGTGAGACGATCGGCTCATGTGTCAATGAACCGATCAGCTCAATTGTTGAACCGGTTGATTCATGTGACCAACCAAGATCGTTTGGAAAGTCAGAAGACTATTTTGCAAATACAATTTGTTTCACTTGCACAAATTTGATTTGGACAAGGATTAATATTTGATTAATCAGAAACAAATATGAAAGTCAATTTGAGTTGGATCAGGACCACGAACTGTTCGGCTCAGAGCACCAGACGATCGGATCAGGTCCCAAATGATCGGCTCAGGGCCTGAAACGATCGTTTCAGGGTGTGAACTGATCGGTTCACCTGACACAGATTGGTTGTTTTGTGGAAAATATCGAACCCTTCTACTCCTGCTTTAATCCCGCATTGCCCGAGGTAGAGAACCATGTCCCATGACCCTCCTATATATATAGGGGTATTGGGGGCTTCTCAGGAACAACAACTTAGAACACCAATTGCTCTGCAAAGTTGTCGTTCTCTTTGGTTGTGGTAACCAAGAGAGCCCGAGCAAGTGCTACCCCATAAGGGAGGCACAACAAGGGAAAGACAACTGTAGAAAAGGAATTGGTTGTAGGAGAGTGTGGTGGTGACTAGTATGCCGACAAGAGGGTGCGACTCCTTCTGATTTCTTGTGGGACAAGGAGATCGGAGTTCCAGGTGGTCTGTGTGGACTACTTCAGAGGTGGGAGACTTCTGTCGCTCGGAGGATAGATGTCAATCCCGACAGTCCCGGTGAGACCAAGAGTTGCACATACACTGTATAAGACCAAAGGTGAAGACCATGCAAGCCGTGAGGTAACGTCGTCGAGCAATCCTTGGGACAAGGTATGCCTCTACAAACCATCTTTCCTATTGTATAGACGTTGAAGCGATTCCTTTAAACTGGGTTCAGGAGAAGAAAATTTTTGTTTCCACTGCCTTCTCTGTCTCCCCTAAACCCCACCAGTGGTATCAGAGCCACGTCAACTGCTCTATACTTTAGGATTATCGATGTGATCAATTTTGGTTTGTCGCCTTTAATTGTTGCATATGATGTGAATAATGATGGCTTTATGCATGTCCAATCCTAAGTCCACAAATCCCAATATACATATATGATATGTAATATGAATGCACTCGATACGCATCACCCTTAAATGAGTTTTGTGGTGGATGTATAGCGTGGTTATGGCCAATAAACCCTATGTTTGTGTGCTTGGTTGTATGTGGTTTCTTGCATCTCGGTCTGTGCACTGATTCCTTACCTCCTTATTCCTGATATAACTCAAGATAACTCGAGATTACTTTCCTACATTTTCTCCCCCCGAATGTAACTCGGGGTTTCCCAATTCAAATGTAAAATAGGATAGATCTTTTATTTCTTTTTATGTCAAAGAATGGAGGACATCTGATGACGATTGAGACGATCAGTTCAAGGTATGAACCGATCGGTTGGCAATCCAGACGATCGGTTCGAGGAGTGAGATGATCGGGTGGCGGCCATGAGGAGATGCATGACGACCAGGCGAATCGATCGGTTGGAGGAGCCAACCGATCGACTGGTGGAACCCAGACGACTGGCCAGGATGAGCAAGTAATTCATGTGATGAGTTGATCAACTCGGACGGATATAGCACTTCATCATGGACAGGTTGCATGTAATGTAGACCTAGATGACCATGATTCCTCTTGGCTCGAGGAATCACATTAGGATGGCCATAATCATCGCTTTTATCATTTCACATGCTTTCTGTGGGATATAGCATGTATATGATATGTACTATATATTGTGGTGATTGGATATGTATATGTAACTATAAAACCAAATCCTTCATTAAATATTAAAGTTTTAGATGCCTTCCAAATGCGACACACATGAAAAGCTTGATCGGCCAAGTGAGGGCACACCCTAGCGTGGTGCACCGTCTATCTCGTAGAAGCGTGAAGGATGGATATGTGGGTCTTCCCTAGCAGGGTGCATATTCATCGTGTTGGCTTTGGGTCGGACTTAACAAGGTGACCTAGATAGGATCTAGCACCTTGAGGCATGGAGGTGATCATGGCAAAGAGTTGCATATGATGCAATTGGAAAAAGTTGCCTACCTGGAAGATCTAAGTTGTGGGTGATAGCCCTAGCTGGTCCATGACTCAGAGGATTTCAGGATCTTGACCCACTAGAAGATTGTATGCTGCAATCTTCTGAATTGATGGTGAGGGCTATCAATTTGAACAAAAATAGTGGGAGCAATAATTAATTAAAGTCCTAATTATATCATCAACCTTTTCAAATCAATCAAATAAGTCAAAATTGAGTTTTGGACTAAATTGCATATATTTCCTTTTGTAGTACAAATGACAACAAACAACAATCACTTTTCATTGTGATTGGTCCTTGAAAAGGACAAGCTGAATGGGACTAACTTCCACGACTAGTTTAGGACATTGAGAATTGTTCTCACTCAAGAGAGAAAGCTCTATGTCTTGGATACTCCAATTCCAGAGGAACCTGCTCCTACCGCACCAAAGGAAGAAAGGGATGCTTATAAGAAGCATTCTGATGATGCCATTGATGCAAAGTGCTTGATGTTGTGATCCATGAACCATGAGTTGTAGACACAACATGAGAACATGGGTGTCATTGAGATGATTTAGCATCTCAAGAACATGTATGAAGATCAAGCACGGAAAGAGAGATATGATGTCTCCAGGGCGCTGTTTAAGTGTGTCATGACAGAAGGAGATCCAGTTGGTCCTCACATGCTCAACATGATTGGGTATGTGGAGAACCTAATGAGACTGGGATTTCCCTTGAGCCAAGAGTTGGCTACTGACGTGATACTGCAATCGTTTCTAGAATCCTACAGTCAGTTTGTGATGAACTACAACATGAACAACTTTGATAAGACGTTGATAGAGTTGTTGGGCATGTTGAGGACATTCGAGGCATAGATGAAGAAGGACAAGCCTAAGTTTGTGATGATGATCAGTAGCAAGAAAGGAAAATCCAAGAACAAGGGCAAGGGCAAGGCTAAGAAAGGTTCTCATGCTAGCCAGCATCCCAAGTCATCTTCAACTCTCAAGGTCAAGGGAGGCGTGACCAAGAGAGGCAATTGCCACCATTGTCAAAAGCCACGACATTGGAAAAGGAATTGCCCACTCTATCTGGAAGAACTAAAGAAAAAGGAGGTGACAAACGTCTCCACCTGAAGGTGTCATGAAATAAACTTATAACACTTTTAAGGTATATGATACCTAGATATAAAGTGTAAAGCACCCAATACATGGGGCAAGTGTTGCCGCCATAGATATGAGTACTTTGGTTTATTTTCAGCCATAAAGGCTTGTAATAGAGTTATGAACTGCTATTTCATATTTTCCAATGGATAGAAACACTTTAATTTTTGCATATTATATGACAATGATGGCAATTAATAAAATTGATGTTTCAATCTTTGTGGCAATGCCTTGTTTAACTTGTGGTACTTGGTATGCATAAGATAAAATGATACCTAAAAGTTATTGATAACTCAAACAATCAAATTAGCATAAATCATGAGAAATTCATTTCTAGTTTCCATATGATGGATAAATATAGACTCTTTTGGTTAGGGAACCAGTAAGAGACATGAACATCTTAGACATGATTAATCAATCTTCACTAGTGGTAGTTGGAGAATGATTATCCTATCAGGTATAATACATGTGATGTATTTACATACCTATTGGAGAAAATGCTAATACTTCAAATGGTGTTTAGAGAAATACCAATATGAATATCTTGAAGTGTTCAAGAATATCATAGATGAATTACAAATTTGGTAAAGTGTTAATTCTTGATGAGATCAATGAATGAAATACTTGAACCAAATGTTTGAGATCCTTATTAGTGATTATGACAGTGTATCATAGTGAGCTCGTGATTAAGGCATGGTGATGTCTAAATCAAAAGGAGTCATACTCTAAGGAGTTAGAGGATGATTATCAAATAACTAAGTTCTTCTTAAATAAAGAATACCCTACACTAATAAAGGATATTAAGAATCACAAAGTGTTGTGAGTTCTCAAATTCCTTAATAGATACACCTCAATATCTATATGATGAGTTGGTCATATGATGATATTGAGGAATCGAATTTTGAGTTATGGTTTATGACCATTACATCCTAAATGACTTCCATGTGAACCATAAGGTATGACCTTGATGGTAGAACCCATTGGGATGAAATCCATAAGTGTGAATGAGTCTTAAGCGTTAAGACACATGGATGATGTTTTGAAAAGGATGATGCTTGTTGATAGTAACTTAATGACTAAAGAGATTTGGCATATGGATACTAAAACCGCATTCCTATGAGGAATAAAACAAGGATGTGTGTGTGACACAACCTATAAGGTTTATGAATCCATTAATACAAATAAAGTCTATAAGTTACAATGGACTAATCAATGTGATTGATTGATTACAAGCAACTCAGAGTTGGGATCTTTACTTTGATAATATAGTCAAAGGGTTTGACTGATATGACAAAGATAAAGAAGGGATCTGTGATTTAGTGGGAGCGTATTTGCATTCCACATGTTGATGAGGAATGAGATGTTCTAGAATGGAATCCTTTGTGGAAATTATCTTTAAGGAAGATAGAGATGTTTCCTATGTGATAGGAATAGAGATCTATAGAGATGGTTCTCGAAAACCTCTTGACATGAAAAGAGAGAGCATACATTGGAGATCTGTACTGAAAGGTTCAGCATGCACAGATTCAGTGGGAGAAAACTCATCCATGTTACATGGAGTTAGTATCCCAAAGCCAAGTGTCCAATTCTTATGAAGAATGGGAACACTAAGAATAGATATGAATCTATCATGTATTTAATTATCCCATTATCTTGCATGTATGGACATAGAAAGAATAAAATGCATTCATCATCTTGTATGTAGGACATGGCAATATGATGTGCTCATTTTGATAACTCATATGTGGGACATGATGAGTGGATGTCTGTCTAGTTCCAGTAAGGGTTACTGGAATACCATCAGAACTTGATAAGTACTCGTTCTATAGAAATAAAGAAGGGTTCACTGTAAAGAGTTACACTGATGCGAACATCCGAAAAGGACATAAAATTAATCGCAATATAAATATATGAGATATATAAAAGTGAATGTTTGTTGATATATGGAAACGTTCCAATAAAGTTGTTTTAAAAGGAAATGTTGAGTATCCATGTGTTAGAGAACAACAATGGATACTATATGGATCTGGAAGTTCATGAGATGAACTTATAGATATTCCGGTCATTGATGACAAGTTAGAAGTGCTTGGTCATGCAATGTGGCTAAAGGTTAGCAAAGGAATACTAGATCGCATATTACGGAAACTCCATCTCATACGTGAGACGTATAGTGAAGAGATGAGAGACATGCAGTTAATACCGACTTTGGCAAGGTGTTGCCATAACTCATTGCGTAAGCACTAGAGCATAGTAACATGTGAGACATGTTTGAAGATCACTATGAATATGATTCAAGGGTGATTGGCTCGCAGTGCAAGTGGGAGTATGTTGGTATGTATGCCCTGAGAGCCAATCATGGGATGATTGGTGGGATACATTAAGATTGATTTGATAAACATCAAAGGAAAGCTTCCAATTCTTTCTAGTTTAGTCATATGAGATAATGATAGAATAGATTGAATGTCTAGAGAATGACAGTACTCAATGACGTATGCTTTCAGGTTGAGGACCTGAACGATGAGATCATAGGGATGCTGAGAGTTTGTACATTCTTATTATGTCCCTAGTCGGATGTCATTGTGGAAGGTAGATAGACAACAATGACACACAAGACTAGATTGTGGTTTTGGTTGATGACAAAATCTCATTAGTCATGATATGGAGATATCAAACCAAACACATAGGTACTTGTTAGAGAACAAGTGTACTAGACAGACCCACTGTGAGTTTGACACATGGAACCATGACATGGTAGTCACAGTCAGTTCTCACAGTGATGGTGGTGAATGTGATTCTTTGACCTGAAATCACTACACTCAACACATGTCGTTGGGTACACTTTGACATCATCAAATGCAGTCCTGAAACATGGGTTCTTATAAAGGTGATGATTGGGTGGCTTTGACACATGGGGCTTTTGAGGGGTGAGTGATAGATATGGGATTTGTCCCTCCTGAGGGAGTTTGATATCCATGGCCACTTGATGAGTAGGATTGAGATAGGCGTGCACGCATATGTGAATCAGTATGTGATATTGATGTCATACATATCTCCTCCAATCTACTCTGAGATCAAGAAAGTGAATGAATGTTGATAGGATGACTGTTTCATGCCTTGAGTTCATTCGGGATATCAACGACAAAGGAATTATACATTCACTATAAAACCATTCACGGATTGTAGGATTGAAAGTTGTTCTCTGACTTTCTATTTCACTTGGGTAGCACTGATGTGCGACTAGGCACCGCTCTTTGCTTATGAAGTCATAAGTGTTATGGGCTTTCACTGCCAATGTGAAATGGACCTACAGGGTCACACACATAGGATTTAACCTGGAAGAGGAGTTTATCCACAAATGATGTTTAGATTGATTACTAAAGGAGTTTAGTAGTTCAATTAAACACTCAATCAATTGATAGCTCAGTATCATAGTTTTCAAGGTGTTGGACCGATTGATTAGAGTATTAGATTGATTAGAACTGTAATTGACTGATTTTGCATAGTCTACTGCCCCAACTGATCAGCTCATGGGATGAACCGATCGGCTCAGGTTGGTGAACCGATCGGCTCATGTGTCAATTAAACGATCGACTCAATTGTTGAACCGGTCGATTTATGTAACCAACCAAGATCATTTGGAAAGTTAGAAGACTATTTTGCAAATACAATTTGTTTCACTTGCACAAATTCAATTTGGACAAGGATTAATATTTGATTAATTGGAAACAAATATGAAAGTCAATTTGAGTTGGATGAGGACCACGAACTGATCGACTCAGGAAAGAGTTAATCGGCTCAGTGCACCAGACGATCGGCTCAGGTCCCAAACGATCGGCTCAGGGCCCAAAATGATCATTTTAGGGTGTGAACCGATCGGTTCAGCTGGCGCAGATTGGTTGTTTTGTGGAAAATCTCGAACCCTTCTACTCCTGCTTTAATCCCGCATTGCCCTGGGTAGAGAACTGTATCCCATGATCCTCCTATATATAGGGGTATTGGGGGCTTCTCAATAACAACAACTCAGAACACCAGTTGCTCTGCAAAGTTGTCATTCTCTCTAGTTGTGGTAACCGAGAGAGCCCAAGCAAGTGCTACCCGATAAGGGAGGCACAATAGGGGAAAGACAACTGCAGAAAAGCAACTGGTTGCATGAGAGTGTGTTGGTGACTAGTACACCGACAGGAGGGTGTGACTCCTTCTGATTCCTTATGGGACAAGGAGATCGGAGTTCCAGGTGGTCCATGTGGACTACTTCAGAGGCGGGAGACTTCTGCCACTCAGAGGACAGTTGTCAATCCCGACAGTCCCGGTGAGACCAGGTGCTGCATAGATACCGTCCAAGACCGTAGGTGAAGACCGCACAACTCGTGAGGTAATGTCGTTGAGCAAGCCTCAAGACAAGGTATGCCTCTACAAACCATCTTTCCTATTGTATAGACGTTGACGCGATTCCTTTAAACTGGGTTCGGGAGAACAATTTTTTTTTTCTGCTACCTTATCTGTCTCCCTAAAACTCAACAAGACCTTTATTGGCTCTTCATATAAGTCCTTATGCATGGCACAACTCTCATGTTTTTATTCAACACTCAGGCTTTTATTCATATGCTCACTGGCTTAGGAATTGGGTATTTAGGGATTTTATTTGGGCTGCCAAGCCTCTTTTTGAAAAGAAGAAAATTGTTCCCTAGAGTTTCCAGACATGCACTTGTTCTGGTTTAGTACTCGGCGGTCCACTTACAAGGTTCCTTGATTTGGATTTCACCTGGTTCCCTCCCATCCTTGAGAGCGTTTGGCTAGTTTTGGCTATGGTTTTGACCTGTGGAGAGTGTGATGTAGAACTGAAGAAAATGCATGGATATCGAGTGTGGAGGTGATTTATTAATTTGCCATTACGTGACTAAATGCTACTATGTAAGTGCTTCTGAGGACGTGTCTCTAACTTAGTTGGGGTTATCCCCTTACCAAAGCGAATGTTGTCTTATATCAGTTCATTTTATTAATTTATTAATTTCACAACTACTTCTTGCACACTTTCGGCCAGTGAATCTGATTGCTGCTGTTGAGGTGTTGGCAACTGAGGTTGTTGAATTTGCAATTGTTGTAGCTGAGGTTGTTGCAATTGTGGGTGCAACGGAGGGTGAGTGTATTGATAGTATGAAGAAGAATTTCTTGGGTAGACATATCTTTGAAACCCACCTTTATAGTTTCCTTAGTTTCAGTTATAATTGCTCTGGAATCTAGGTGGTGGTCTATTAGAAGACCCACCTTGTGTTTGGTGTTGCGGGTTGGCAGTTCCCACGGGATTCCCATACTAAAACCCAGGGTGGTCTCTCGGTTGATCCAGATTACAATATGCTTGACCCCGTCTGGTGTGGATAGAATTAACCTGCTCCGGAAGCTCATCCTCGGGTTGTTCAATGATTGGTTCATATTTTGGTTGAGGTGTCTACATATTCATCATCGCATCATATAAGAGGCCACATGATAATGTGGCATGATCTAATGCATGACAAGCTTCACAAGTCTCAGTAGCTACTTTGACTTGTTGAACTTGGGAGTTCTTCTTCCTGTCATATTCTCCAAACTATGTTTCAAGGGTTTACTGTTTATGAACTATGTTTTTCAGAGCTTCAGTAATGGCTTTCATTTCTATATATTCTTCAGCTTTGCAAACTTTTAGGACTCCTCCTGTAGATGGCCTTCCCCAATTAGATTGGTTCTCAGATCCTAGCATAACAATCTTCCTGGCATCCTCATAATTCTGTCTCATTAAATTTCCTCCAGATGAGGAATCCAAAAACTTCTTTATTTCATCACTTACCCGTCTATAGAATGTTTCCATGAGGTGGTTTTGTGAGATTTTGTGATGTGGGCATTTTCTCAGAAGTTCCGTAAATCTTTCCCATGATTCTGCTAGTGACTCTCCAGGAAGTAGGAGGAACTGGTTGATTTATCCCCTAATCTAGTAAGTCAACGAGGGAGGAAAGAACTTCTCCAGAAATTTTTCTTCCAAGGGATCCCAGGTGGTGATTGGCTCTCCATCTAAAGAGTTATGCCAGCTTAGTGTCTTTCCAGACAGAGTGAAGTTGAAAAGTCAGAGCATGATCTCATCGAATGTAACTTCGGCTTGTGGTACCAATCGGCAGAGTGTCTTGAATCGCTTCACATGGTCCATGCAATCATATCCAATGCTTCCAAAGAACAACATGCCTTACATGATTTGGATCCATTGTGTTCAAATCTCGAAGTTAGGAACATTAATGAGTGGAGGCTGAACTGGGTGATTATCCTCAGAATGTTTAGGAATAGTGTAGTCTCGAAGCTGCTTGTTCCTTATCAATAATTGAGCAGCTATTGTGGCTGCCTCATTTTTAGCTTAGATGTGAGCTTGCTCTTCAGCTCGAACTTCATCTTGGACTTGAGCACGTGTATTAGCGATGAGTTGTGCTATCTGAGTTGTTACTATGTTGACTCTTACTAGTATCAAGGTGGCTTGGCATTGTTCTTCATCCATCTGTCTAGCTCGTTAGCGGTTGAGTCTGAAGCGTCGGTGGAAGTTTCATTCTACCTCAGAGTCATACTCTGGTTGAGGGGAGAATTCACGGTTATGCAAAGTTTGCATACACGTTTTCTACCTGAGTAGAAGAAAAATCACACTTTAGATGGTGTGGAAAAATGATGGAATCAAAAAGATATGAACTAGCAAGTTGATAAATGAAATTAAAACATTCTGTTATCCCCGACAACAATGCCAATTTTTTATGCCAAAGTTTGGAGGTGATTTATTAATTTCACATCTACTTTTTGCACACTTCCGCACACAAATTTAGTTCATTTTTGATGGAGCCTCCACTCGTGTGGAGTTGCATGCACCACTAAAAATCCTAGAGATAGTAAGTCTCTATGTTTAGCCTTGTGTGTGCTATAATAAGATCTCCACCCACGTACTCTAAGGTATGTGGAAGTCTTATCATAGTATAGTTGAGGGTCGAATCCATGAGACAACGGTCTTGTTAAGGATTAACAAGATGGAAAACGTTATAATTCTACTTATCTACTCAAGAGTTGATATCTAGATCAAAGAGTTGATTTGATGATTAAACTAATATGCAAATGTAAATTAAATGGCAGGAAAGTAAACTTAAGGTTGTAAACATTATTTGGAAACCACTAGGATGTGATCGAGTTTCACCACCACTACGCATGGATCATAACATACATCATAATAATCATGGCTTGCAATACGATGTAAGAATCCTCTGGAAGATCCCATTAGGGAAAGCAATTTTAATGTCCATTTGCCAAATCTCATAGTCATGATAAGCTGTAATGGCAAGCATAATCCTGATGGATTTAACCATGGAAATTAGTGAAAGAGTACCATCTTGATCAACAATTTGAACTTGTTTGAAATCTTTTGCAACCAATCTCCCTATGTAGGTTTTTACATTACCATTTATGTCAGTCTACTTCTTGAATATCCATTTTCACTCTCTAGGATTTACCCCTTCAAGTGGATCTACCAAGTTGCATACTTTGTTGGTATACATGGATTCGATCTCAGATCTCATGACATCAAGCCATTTCTCATAATCTGGTCCCTCAGTATCCTCTTTGTAGGTTTTTCACTCATCATCCATAATGACCAACTCATTGTCTTCTTGAGTCATGAGAAATCCAAATCCCTCTGGCTCAAGATGTGCCCTACTAGAACTTTGAGGTTCCTATGTCATGATAGGAACTTGAAGTTCCACAACAATTTATGGTTCCTCTTGTCCCATATCTACGTCCATTGGTTCAATGTTATCTTGTTACTTTAACTTCTTCAAGTTTTATTTTCCTCCCATTGGTTCCTCTGGAAATAAAGTCCCTTTTAAGGAATACTACATCTCGAGCACCAAGAACTTTGTTTTAAAATGGAATATATAAGTAGTAACCCTTAGTTTCCTTAGGATATCCAACAAATATACATTTATCCAATTTGAGTTCAAGCTTTTCACATAATTGCTTCTCGACATAAGCTTCACATTCCCAAACTTTCATGAAATTTTTAGTGGGATGTTTCCCATTCCATATCTCATACAGTGTCTTTTCAACGGATTTGGAAGGTACTTAGTTAAGTAAACGTAGTAGTTTCAAGAGAATGACTCCAAAAGGGAATCGAATGATCAACTAAACTGGTCATTTATCTTACCATGTGCATTAGGTAGTGATTTCTACTTTTTGATACACCATTATATTGTGGTGTTACATGTGGATTCCATTGTGATACAAGACCACAATCCCTCACAAGGGCCTCAAAATCTTGGCTTAAGTATTCAACACCTCAATCTGATCAATGTGCTTTAAATCTTTTTCCAAGTTGATTTTGTACTTCATTCATGAATTCATTGAGCTTCTAAAAGGATTCCTATTTGTTTTTCATAAGATAAACAAATCTAAATTGACTGAAGTCATCAATAAAAGTCATGAAGTACTGATATCCATCTCTAGCACTTGTACTAAAGGGTCCACATACATTAGTATGTAGGAGTCCTAATAAGATACTCTTGCACTATTACTAGTAAAAGGTGTTTTTTTCATCTTTCCCAATAAACAAGATTCACATGTATAAATTGATTCAAATTTAATGGATTCAAGATAAACATATTTACAGAGTCTAGAAATGCACTTGAAAAAACTTTTGAGTATTTGTAGAGCCTTTCTTATCTTTTCTTTTCCCTTTCTTCTATTTTCCACTAAGCAGTTCTAAACATGCCAAGTAGCTATGTCAATGCCTTATCAAAAAAACTTCATGTTGTAATTCATGATAGATTTCTTGTTTGAATCATAAATGATTCCAAGATTACATTTATGGCCAACTCTTGAGTCAAAGGAAATCCTAGTCTTGCAAAACTTTCTACATGCCCAATTAATTTGAGTACATGGGGTCCAACTAGATCACCTTCTGCCATTTTGCACATAAACAACGCCTTAGAGACATCATGCCTCTCTTGCCTTGCTTGTTATTGATACATGTTCTTGAGATGTGTTATCATATAAATAATATCCATGTTCTCATGTTTCTTCTAAAGCTCGTGATTCATGCAGAAAAGAATGAGTCACTTGATGTCCATAGCATCATCATAATGCTTCTTGTGAGCCTCCCTTTCCACCCTAAGTGCATTCTAAGTTGGTTCATTAGGTACTGGTGTGTTCAGGACATAGAGATTATGCTCATGTGTAAGAATAATTCTTAGCATCCCGAATGAGACATTAAAGTTATTCCCACTAAGTCTCTCTTTATCAAGCACTAGTTGTAATTAAAATAAATTGTTGCTAGTGTTTGCCATTAATTTATTGAAGATATTTTGCATGAGTCAATATTTTGAATTTAAAGTAAATTTGATTTCAAAAATATGATTTGGCGGAATTAATTTGTAATTTGATTAATTAAGCTCTCATTATCTATTCAAATATATAGTCCTCACTATTAACATGGAGGATTACAATGAGAAATATTGTAGTGAGCCAAGACCCAAAATACTAATTCATGACTCCATCACTTACTCTCACAACTTAATTATTAATATAGGTAAGAATCACCAATTGAATCATATACAATTATTGGATATATGGTTACACAACTACATTTACATAACTTATCATATAAATTATATGACATCCTTATGCCTCTAGGTGCTTATTCTCATTATGATCACCTAGTCAAGTCCAACCTGATTCTAATACAATAAGATATGCACCATGCATGGAAGGCCCATGTACTCATTATCACACTTGTCGAGGTAGATGGTGCACTATGCTTAGTGTGACCACACTTAGTCGAATAAGGTTTTATGTGTACTACACTTAGAAGGCATCTTCAACATTGATATTATATTGAGGGATTCATATACATATATGTATCCAATCACCATAACATATACATTTTTATACATATCATCTAATATAACAATTACCACATATGATACAATAGGATATGGCAACCAGTACAACAACTTGAGCCAACAAGTGTTGTCCAAAAAGCAACCAAGAGATTCACATGTAAAGGGTAATCCTAAGTGTTGCCTTTTTGGGGTTCCCGGCTGGCTGATCGGGCAAGTTGGTCGGTCGATCAAAACTCCCTAATCTTGGCAGTTCTTGTGTGTTTGTTGAACCATCGTCTCTTCTTTATCACAAACCCTCTAAGGATCATCCTCTTTAACCATCCTCTTTAGTGTGTGCTTCTGATCATATCCCCTCTCCACCATGGTCCAATGGTGATGTTTTCAAATCATCCAAACTAGTTGCATAATTGAGATTTACATGGAGAATGAATAGAGAGATCCATGGCATGCAAACCATATACATGATACATGATGTTGGATCAAAATCAAAACAACAATGTTAAATGTTTCATATCACACCACAACAATCTAATTTCCATATCCACATCCACACAAAAAAACTATTTTCAAAGTGTCCCATAGGTATATGCGATACATATGTATATATCATGTCATATATGATATTAGGTGATTATCACTAATACATGTTTGTCCATTATTTGTCCAACAAATAATTTTTAGTTGAAAACCCAAACCGGTATTGACAACATATGATGTTGGCTATTATACTAGTATAGGGCTCCTGGAAGGGGGTTGATGCGAGGATTTTGAGTCGCTTTTATAGACTAGTTTTACATGCATTTTATGTGTTTATTAGTCACATTTGTGGTTAGTATCACATGATTCATTCACTTTAGTCTATAATCTCATTTTGCATCAAATCTACTATATTTCATCTTTCTGGTTATAAATGATCATATTGATGTGTTTTAGCAAGGCTGATTCAGATTTATCTTGAATTTTCAAGAAAAACGAATACATGCAGTTGTCGATACCATCGACAGATTTCGATAGTATCGACTCGGCCACAGTGAGGCAGCTGCAAGGAACCAAGATGAGTCGATATCGACACTAAAGTCGATGGTAGTGAGATATCTACAGCGAGCTAGCAATCAACTGGTCGATACTATCGACATAAAGTCGATACTATCGACCTCGCCCAACTTCAGCGTCGGATTGGTGATAAAAGCGACGCCTAAAGGTTTCGATACCATCGACACTAAAGTCGATGGTATCGAGTCTGCATCAGCACAAAACATCAGGAAAAGGAAGAATCGTCGATATTATGATGGGTCTATACCATCGACCCGCGTCGATGGTATCGACGTCGTCAGATTAGGTTTTGTTACAGATCATTTCTAATCGGACGGTGGTGATATTTTGGTGATGTAAAGTGGTGCATATACCTAATTACGGCGGCTCTAAGGAATCTATGACATCATTAGTCATTGCACAAGTCTCAAGGAGGAGAGGATAGAAGGACGAAGCCCAGAGCCATGCCCCGATCATTTCGAGAGTTGTAGAAGGAGTTTCCCACTACCGGAAGGTTGTAGATTTCTCATTCTACGCTGAGGAATGCCTAGATCTCCTCCTTTCAGGGGTTTACATCACTTCTATTCACGTTTTCCCCATGTTTTCCCTTTCTCTCATCATGTCTTTCATTGAGATGAACATGCGGGGCTAATCCCCTTTATCTTTAGGACCGGGAGTAGCTCGGGTGATCGTTGTATGACATTTGTACCATAGTATTTCATAATTTGTCTCTTAAATCCATGGTATGATTTTGTTTTCTCCATTATATCATTATGATTGATCAGCCTAATGATAATCTAATACCTTTAATTACTTTGAAAGAAGAATTAACGGTTGAAAAGAGACGAAATTCACATTAGCTAATAAATCCTTTGAACAAGGTGATGTACAGTTAATGGTGGAAACCCAGAGTATGGTCTTCATGCACCTGGTTTAGGATATAGGTTACTACTACCGTGGAACCGACCTAGATTTAGGTAGTGAATTGTATCACGAAAGTGAGCAATTCTGAAAATAGGCCACTACCCGGAATGAGAGACGAATTATGATAACTGTGTAGGAATTAATACAATGAGAACTTGTGGTGAAACCGCAATCCTAAAGATTCCCATTTGAATTGATTAAACCAAACATTTAATCGATTACTCAATTTTCTTTTATTTTTCTTTTCTTTTCAATCAACTCTCAAATCATTCTAATCGGTCTAGCTGATTGCAAGTAGTTAGTAGTAGTCTACCAATAATTACATTTCCCTGAGTTCGACTCGGGCCTCACAAAGGCCTATATTACTCTGATGTGTGCACTTGCATTCTACGCACGGTAAATTCGTGTCAAGTTTATGGCGCTGTTGTCGGGGAAACGACAATTGTTGGCACTACGAGTGCTACAAGCAGACACTCTAGGTCACCTTTTTCTTTTAGTTACATTTTTAATTCTTGCAATTGATTGTCTATTTTTCATAAATCTATATTCGTCTAGCACTGTACTTTATTAAGTATATCATTTTGTAGGTACCAGTGCATGGTGAGCATGCATAGTACAGACTACGTGCAGTCATTACCAGAGGTCCCATCTTTAGGATCAGACAATGAGGAGCACTACATTCAGAATCAATCTGAGAGGGTAAATTCAGATTCTGAACAAGAAGAGATGGCTGAAGAAAAGACAATATGGGAAACGATCAAGGCATCTTCTTCCTCCGCATCAAAAGGGCCAATCAAGAGGCAGGCAATCAACATCCCGACTTATAAAATTGATCCGACACTAATAAATCTAGTCAAATCTCAAGCATTCCATGGACTAAAGAATGAAGATCTAGTGGCCCACATAAGCACCTTCGTGGAGAATTGTGACATGATCAAGATCGATCATTTTCCACAGGAGACATTGTATTTGAAATTGTTCCTAAGTTCTCTTGCAGGAAATGCAAGGGAGTGGTTTCATAATCTGGATGATGAGATTGTTGAGACTTGGGATCAGATGATCGAGGTTTTTTTTCTAATGTTTCTTCCCACTTGAGAAGACTAATGATTTAATCAGGAAAATCCACAACTTCACTCAGAATGCAGGGGAAACTTATTCAGAGACCTGGGAAAGATTTCAGATAATGCTGAGAAGATGCCCTCATCATGGGTTAGACAAGGAAAAACAGGTGAAGATTTTCTATTTCGCGCTTAATGAGCATGACAGAAGAAACTTAGATTTAGTAGGTTCAGGATTCTTTTTTAACAATACTGATACAAGGTGTTGGGAGATTCTTAAAAACATGGCAAAAAAGCAGTCTTGGGGTACCAGAGATGCACCTGAACAAGTTAGGTCTGTAGGGGACGCTAAAGCCATTAAAGAAGTGAATGATAAGATGGATCTTATTGCAAAGCAACTTCTGGAAAAAGAAAATGAAGAGTCTGATGATGAAGCACAGGTGAAATTCATGCGTCAGCAACAGGGATATAGGAATAATGACTATTCCTGGAGGAAGGATAAGAAATTTTCTTGGAAAGATCCCAACAATTTCTTGCAGGACCCGGAAGCTAAGCTACAACCCACTATAGAAGAAAAGAGCAATGAGTTGCTCAATCAAGTAATCAAGCAGAATCAAGAACTCATGAGCACGTTTTGTCAACAAATCAAGCAACAAGGAGAGTTTATGAATCAGTTTGGGCAAACTTTACAAAGTCATGGGGCTCAGATGAGGACACTTGAGACATCTTTAGCACAGATGGCAGCAGAGATTTCAAGCTTGAAGAAACCAACGCAGCAAGGTTTTCCAAGAAATACAAATGTTCCAGGAGGAAATCAACAAGCCAAAGCGATTCTGTTAAGGAGTGGAAAGAAGATTTTAAACTGAAAGGCTGATGAACCAAGCACACCCCAGCCAGAGACCACAGGTGAGGCCACAGAGGAGGTCACAATCACGGAACCAATAGAGGATGTTGTAGAGGAAGCCACAGTAGAGCCCATTGCTGAGGAAGAGACTGAAAAGAGGATGTCATGTGTGCTACCACATCAGAGGGCACAGACCGTTCCTGTTGCCTATCCAAATAGTCTGAAGGCAAAGAAAGTGGACGCCCAGTTCAAAAAGTTCCTAGATAGTTTTAGGAAACTTTCTGTCAACATCCCTCTATTAGAAGCTATTGAGCAGATACCCTCTTATGGTAAGTTTCTGAAGGATATAATTACCAAGAAGAGGAAGATTCCTGATACTGAGGTGGTGGTTCTTAAAGAGCAGGTTAGCACCTTCATTTTGGGAACATTACCACCAAAACGACAAGATCCGGGCTGGTTTAACATTTCATGTTACATTGGTAAGGTGAAATTTGATGAAGCGTTGTGCAATTTCGGGGCAAGTATAAACTTGATGCCCCTCTCGGCATTCAAGAAGTTGGGTCTTAAGGAATCTAGACAAAGCAACATGATGATTCAACTCACAGATAATTCTGTGGTACGACCATATGGTATTTGTGAGGATGTCTTGGTAAAGGTTGATAGATTTGTATTTCCAGCTGACTTTGTGGTGATGGAAATGCAAGATGACCAAGGGAATGAGCTACTCCCAGGAAAACCCTTCCAGGCTACTGCTGATATGATATTGGAGATGGGTAGAGGTCGATTGACATTGGGAATAGCGGATGACAGATTTGAAATGGTTATGCCACCAAGTACAAATCAATCACAGGCAAAGGAGCAATGTTGCATGGTGAAGCATTTTGATCAAAATATTTCTCTTTGTTTAGGGAAGCCATTTCTGGATATGGCTCATGTAATGACCAAGGTAGATAAGGGGACACTGGCAGTGGACATTATGGAACAAACAAAAGTTGTTTCTCTTTATAAAGCTATGGGTTATCCAAATGATGAAGAGGAGGAAATTCCTCTATCTACTAAGGATGATGCAATAGCATGTTTTGTGCTTGACTCATATCCAGAATTGCCCCTTGAAGCTTGCTTATTTAACATCATGAATGATTGGATGAGAAGCATGTCATTACAAGAATGTATAAAGATGCTTAAAGTGCTTCCTTGCTATTACGCCAAGCGTTATCAGGATCTTGGGCCGCTCCCACCACCACTTCAATCATCATTGATCTTTCCACCAGAATTAGAGCTGAAGCAACTGCCCCCTCACTTGAAGTATGCCTTCTTAGCATATGGTGAAAAGCTATCGGTGATTATCTCAGCATATCTGAGTGCCAATGAAGAAAAGCAATTGAAGATCGTGTTGAAGAACCACTGTGGTGCATTCGGGTGGTCAGTTGCTAATATTAAGGGGATTTCTCCTACGCTTTGCCAACACAAGATCCGGCTCGAGGAAGGAGCCAAGTCTGTGATTCAGCCACAACGTCGACTCAACCCGAGCATGATGGAGGTCGTCAAGAAGGAGGTGATCAAGCTCCTTTCTATAAGCATCATCTATGCTATTTCAGACTCGACGTGGGTAAGCCCCACACAGGTAGTCCCTAAAAAGGGGGGAATCACGGTGACTTAGGATCTCATGAATGAACATGTTACTACCCGATTGGTAACCGGGTGGCGTGTTTGCATTGAATATCTCCGCTTGAATTTCGCAACTCTAAAGGATCATTTTCCGCTCCCATTTATTGATCAGATTTTAGAGGAGCTGGCTGGCTGCTCTCATTTTTGCTTTTTGGATGGCTATTCCAGCTATAATCAGATTTCTATAGACCCTAAGAATCAAGAGAACTCCACCTTCACTTGTCCTTATGGAACGTTTGCATATCGCCGAATGCCATTTGGGTTATGCAATGCACCGGCTACTTTTCATCATTGTATGATATCTATATTTTCTGATATGGTAGAACACTATTTAGAGGTTTTCATGGATGCTTTTTCCATCCACGGTGCATCCTTTGATGAGTGTTTGCAAAATTTGGATAGAGTTCTACAAAGATGTGAAGATATGCATCTGGTCTTAAATTGGGAAAAATGTCATATGATGGTTAGTGAAGGAATAGTGCTTGGACACAAGGTGTCTAGCAAAGGACTGGAGGTAGATCCAGTAAAAATCGAGGTTATCGCCAAATTACCTCCACCGAACTCAGTGAAGGGAGTGAGGAGTTTCCTTGGGCATGCGGGTTTCTATCGCCGTTTTATCAAAGATTTTTCCAAAATTGCTAAACCTTTGTCTGAATTGCTTGAGAAGGACGCAGTGTTTGATTTTAATGATAAATGTATGCATTCCTTCAATGTTCTTAAAGAAAAATTAATTTCGGCACCGGTTGTTCAAATGCCGGATTGGACCAAACCGTTTGAGCTCATATGTGATGCATCAGATTTTGCTGTTGGGGCTGTTCTTGGGCAGCATTTTGAGAACAAATCGGCAGTAATTTTCTAAGCATCAAAGACTTTAAATGATGCACAACTTAACTATACTACCACTGAAAAAGAACTTCTTGTCGTGGTTTTCGCATTTGCAAAATTTAGGCAATATTTAGTGGGGTCAAAAGTTGTGGTTTGGACGGACCACACTGCTATTAAATATTTAATGGAAAAGAAAGATGTCAAGCCTAGATTAATTAGGTGGATCTTGCTCTGACAAGAGTTTGACATTGAAATTAAAGACAAGGCGGGTATTGAGAATGTGGTTGCGGACCATTTGTCTTGGTTAGAATTGGTAGATGAGCGAGATATCAATATACCCATTACTGAGACATTTCCCGATGAGCAAATCCTTTCCATAAAATCCAAAGATCCGTGGTTTTCGCACATTGTGAATTATCTTGCATGTAAGGAAATATCGGACGATTGGACTTATCAAGAAAAGAATAGATTTTTCCATTCTTTAAGGTATTATTTTTGGGATGACCCCATTTTGT
The DNA here is from genome assembly GCA_963693085.1 of Alisma plantago-aquatica. Lineage (NCBI taxonomy): Eukaryota > Viridiplantae > Streptophyta > Magnoliopsida > Alismatales > Alismataceae > Alisma > Alisma plantago-aquatica. Next base: position 677,108,764 of record OY856409.1, read on the forward strand.
TGAGACAATGCAAGGATGGCATCTTACGCAGGTGTGTACCAGAAGGTGAATATGATAGTGTACTTACTCACTGCCATACATTACCCACCGGCGGCCATCATGCAAGCACAAGGACATTGGCCAAAGTGTTAGAGAGTGGTCTTTATTGGCCTACACTCTTTTGGGATACCTATGATTATGTGAAAAGATGTGGTGCATGTCAAAGGGCAGGTAATATCTCAAGGCGGTAAGAGATGCCCCTCAGTGTGTTTCAAGAAGTTGAGGTATTTGATTTATGGGGCATCGATTTCATGGGACCATTTATGTCCTCGAATTCCAATTTATATATTTTGCTGGTCGTTGATTATATGTCGAAGTGGGTAGAGGCAATACCCACAAGAACTAATGATGTTGTGATAGTGTGCATGTTCATGAAAGAACATATCTTTTGCAGGTTTAGTGTGCCCCGTATGATTATAAGCGATGGAGGCACCCACTTCACGAACAAGAAATTTGCTACACTAATGAGTAAATATGGGGTCAAGCACAATTTCGGTACCTCGTATCACCCGCAGACTCAAGGTCAAGTTGAGGTTTCCAATCGAGAGATCAAAAAGATATTGGAACGCACAGTGGCATCTTCTAGGAAGAATTGGAGTACACTCCTGCCGGATGCTTTATGGGCATATAGGACCACATTTAAAACACCTATAGGCACTACGCCTTTTAGGTTGGCTTATGGGTGGGCTTGCCATTTTTCGGTTGAGTTAGAGCACAAGGCGCACTGGGCGCTACGGAAGCTCAATGTGAGTTATGATGATGTAGGGAAAAAGAGACTATTGGAGCTAAATGAGTTAGATGAGCTTAGGATGAATGCCTATGAGAATCAAAGGATCTATAAATAAAGGACAAAGCAAATCCATGACCGCTACATTCAAATGCGTGTTTTCAAAAAGGGTGATCAGGTTTTATTGTTCAACTCGAGACTAAAGCTTCATCCTGGGAAATTGAAATCCAGGTGGAGTGGACCTTTTGTGGTGGAGAAGGTGCGCCCACATGGTGCTATTATGGTGAGAGATGGAGAGCTCAAATTCCTAGTTAATGCTCAAAGGTTGAAGCTTTACTTTCGAGAGAACTACACGAGAAAAGTGCATGAGGTTAAACTCATGGCACTTAAGGAAGAATGAAAAGCCTTATTGCGTCTAGCCTAAGACAATAAACAAGGGTGCTTGTTGGGAGGCAACCCAACCATCAATAGTTTTAATTTTTAGTTCCTTCATTTTCTTTGGCATTTGTGAGTTAGTTTTGTTTAATTTCATTTTTATTGTAAAAATGATACCCTAATCATTTTTCTCAGTGTGCAGTACTGAATCAAAGTCGATACCATCGACCACAATGTCGATGGTAGTGACATGAGTGTAGGGAAGTGACTAAAAAAAAATTCTGAGTCGATACCATTGACACCTTGTCGATGGTATCGACATGCTATCAGCGAACAAGAAAAATGCAGTCGATAGTATCGACAATGAAATCGATGCTCGCGAGATCCCTGAAGATTTACAGACGAATTCTTTTCAGTGAAGTCGATACTATCGACAACCCAGTCAATGGTATCGACCCGGGGTCAGTAAGGAAGTGGCGCCCAGGCCTCGCGAGGGTAATCGAACCATAAAGAGTCGATACCATCGACAACCACGTCACCGATCCGTGAGAAGAAATCAACTGTGCACACCAAATTCAGAAGTCGATCTGTGGGATGCGTCGATACCATCGACCTGGGGCCCCACATCAAGCAATCGACAATCGTCGATGGTCGTGAAGAGCGGATTGTGCTCCAGGTGTCGATACCATCGACACCCCATCGATGGTATCGACGGAGCGATAGTGGTGACGGGTTCAACTATAAAAGGAGGGGTTGAATTCATTTTCTCTTCACACCTTCAGACCTTCTCCTTTCCTACTTGCGCTTGAGAACTTGTTAGCAACCAGAGGTCTTCACCGAGCATATAGCGTGCGAGTACTCTTCACCGAGCTCTTCATCGACATTGGAGATCATCAACATTGGAGATCAAATTCCCCGACCTTCACCGAGCTCTATTCTTCTGTCTCTTTTCTTTCACAATGGTGAGGACAGCAGGAGCTTCTTTCTCACAGGAGGCCCCTATGGAGATTGACACGTTTGTGCCTCCACCACCGGGCTCTATTCCCCGTTCAAGGATTTTCCACCCCTCGACAGACGTGAAGAAAATCTTTGATTTGTTAATGAAGCATCCCACAGAGCCTACCTGATATGTTGATCGGGCTATGATCCAGGACCTTGGCTTTGAGGACAACCTCAACCATGTCCTCCTTGGGCAAGTTGGGAGGAGGGCATTCGCATGGTAGGAAGACATTCCCTACCACGTTGAGGGTCATCCTTTGTTTGGCGAGTGGCCAACTTATAAGGAGATCGTGGCAGAATTCATGGCCTCCCTCGACATCTGTGTTGTGCCCAATGACCTTATCACCACTGACCACGAGTGGATCAAGGGTCGTGTTTCTTTCTGTTTGTTCAACCGCAATTATACTATTATGCTCGACCAATTCAACTCGATCTACAATTGGTGGCACTCACCCGAGCAGTACCGACGGTCGGATAATCGGGCTGATTATGATGCGATGTTTGCAACGCTGGTAACCACTCCTGCGGGAAAATCTATCAGCTATCACAATGCAGCGGTGGCTGACTTTGAGCACCCGTTCATGTGGGTTTTACACCGTATGCTTTGCATCACCTTCTTTGCTCGTGGTGAGCTTTCTTTAAGCAAATTCTAAGAGACGGATTTATTTTTCCTCTACAAGCTACTGAACCGGGACAAGTTAAATTGGGCACGTTTTTCTTGACGCGCGTGATGGTCGTGAAGAGAAGTACCCGAAGAGCCCCTATTCACATTGGGGGACTTATCATGCCACTAGCCCTCTACCTCAGGCTAGATCTGTCATCACTTCCTCCACTGGTCAGCAAAAATCTGGTGAATCTTGCTCATTTCCACCGCTCTAACCTTCTGACAGTTCGTGACGACGTGGTCTATGCACATTGCCACGTGAACAAAGAGTATCAGGAGAGTGCGCTTCCTGATCCCGTCTTCAACATTCAGGGGGCCCAACATTTTAGATGGCCCATAATTGCCATCGACGACTCTGACAGAGGAGAAGGCGACAACGACAATGACAATGATGACGGTGATGAGCAGGAGGAGGAAGAGGAGACTTTCACTCATCTTCGGGAATGAGTGGCACCCAGGAAGCGGCCATGCTTCTACCTGGGTGCATCATCATCATCACAGCCTCAGCCACCACAACCCTCTCAACAAGGAGAGAATGTTTATTCTATGTAGGGCATGTACACCATGCTACAAAGCATTCAGGAGACGTGACGTGTATTTTACTACGCGCTAAAAACGCAAGTATACGCGTCGAGTAGTACAGGCCTTTGTGAGGCCCGAGTCGAACACAGGGATACTCAGAATTGTCGGAGACTCCTACTAACTATTTGCGATCAGCTAAGCCGAATAACAAATTGGGGTTTGTTGTCAAAATTAAAAGAAAATAAAAATAAAACAAAGCAAACAATCGATTAAAGGTTAATTTAATCAATTCAAAAAGGTATCTTTAGGATTGCGGTTTCACCGCGGGTATTCATTGTATTAGATTTTATATAATGCTTCACTCTTCTCTCTCTATCTGGGTAGTGGCCTGAAAACAGAATTGCCCACTGTCGTGGTACAATTCACTACTTAGGTTTAGGTCGGTTCCACCGTCGTAGTAACCTATCCCCTAAACTAAGTGCATTACGAACGATCTCTCAGTTTCCACCATTAATTTTACACCAACTTTGTCAAAGGATTTATCGATTAATGTAGGTTTCGTCTCTTTTCAACCGTTAATCCTTCTGTCGAAGTGATTAAGGGCATTAGGTTATTATTATGGTGATCAAGCATAACAATATATGGAGAAAACGAAGCTATACCACGGATTTAAGAGAGAAAATATGAATTACTAATATAAAACTATCATATAATGAATTCCCGGGCTACTCCTGGTCCTAAAGATGTAGGGGATTAGCCCCGCATGTTCATCTCACACAAATACATGGTAGAAATAGGGGAAATCATATGAAAAACGTGAATTGAATGGGAAAACCCCTGAACGGAGAAGAACCGATTGATCCTTTGCGTAGAACACGTGCTTTCCCACCTCTCGGTGGTGAAATCCGTCTTCGGCGGCGTCCGGATCGACTGGTATGAACTTTTGGCCTCCGTTCTCCTTTCTCTCGCTCCTCGGCACTTGTGCAATGGCTAATCCGATGCTCTCTTCCTCTCAGGCGGCTGTCATTAGGTATAAGTCCCTAATTAGGTCGCTCATTAACTCCAGCCGTCCGATTGAGATCATTATAAAGCAAACTCATATCCTACGGCGTCGATACTATCGACGCGAGTCGATGGTATCGACCCGCTACAGTAGCGGCTGGCTGCAGACCCTTTCTTTGTCGCGCCCGACATCATCTCGATACCATCGACTCGGGTCGATGGTATCGACTTCCTTTTTGGCGTCGGTTCTGTCATTTTGCGACGCTGTAGCCTCCTTGTGTCGATGGTATCGACTTGGTGTCGATACTATCGACTGCTTCTTTTCCAGCAATCTGAAGACGTCTCTATACCATCGACATCAGCGTCGATGGTATCGACTCTTTGGTGCTCCTTTCGGCTGGCAACCTGCAGTCTTGTCAATGGTATCGACTTCCATCGATGGTATCGACGGAAGCAAATACTTGTTTGTTCTGAAATTCAAAGACAAGATCAAATAAATCCACACAAATAATAATAATGTGATAATTAATGCTCAAAACAATGAAATAAAGGGAATTTGACATAAAATTATGGCAAAGACCAAAATGGATGAATTATGCAATATTAACCATAGAAATGACTAATTAAAGCATAAAACACATATAAAACAGGTCTATAAATGCGACTCAAAATCATCGCATCAAACTCCCCTAAGCTTGAATATTGCTCGCCCTCGAGCAACTCATCCTTAGAATAGAATTGCAAATGTCAATTGAAAAACAACAAACCAACCCAACATCTCATATGACTCCCATTGATCATTCACAAACCGGCCTTCTCTAACCACAGAACGGTAATTACCCTAAAGGCGACAGTAATCATCAATAAAAGAAATTAACCTCCTAACCGATGAACACTATCACATAAGGCAGTTAACATAATAAAATTCGCCGATTCAGCATTGGTGCATATTGTGATCGCCTATACTCCGTTGCTCGCCCTAACTACCATCTACATGGAACCAGTTCTCCTGATATTCATTAGTGAGGAGAAATTCACGGTGACCTACCAATCCGAGCAATTGGTGGATGAAGATGGTTGGCTCATGGAAAAACGTGGAAGTATTGTACAGTTTCAACATGCATATACAAAAATGTCCTATATGATGCACATGCACATTAGAAATGCCCTAATGCCTAAACTTGGGTGGAATGATGCATGCACTAACCATCCATCTCAAAATGAGATGGATATCTAGTCAAGCTACATCATGTACTCAATTATCCTGAAATGCAACTAGTATCATGTTCCTTTCTCCTTCTTATTTCACTTTCTTCTAAATTTTTTTTTCTTTTCTCTTTTTTTTATTGCAGATCTTCAGCTTTTTTTTTTCAGCCCACATATCCATAATTGCTTAAAGATAAGTTTATTGGGCTATTTTTATCATTGATTAGAAATTTTTGCACTATTTAGAAGGTATGGAACAATTAATTCACCATTGGGGAAAAATTGAGATACATGATATACTTTATGCATGAAGATCATGAATGCAACTACATGGCATGCACCTGAAGGTAATGTGCATGAATCACTATATATATTTTTTTCTTTTTATGCAAACATATGGAAAATACCAATGCAAGTCCTATCTAAATGCTATGCACACAAAAAGGAATTAAAACTACACTTTACTTCCAATTCTTAGGTGGATTATGAGAAAAAAAGAAGTGGAACGATCACAAGACTAGATGACTGAACCTTAGAAAGATATTATGTGTCCCTCCTTACTGACCTGTGTAGTAGTTTAGAAGGTTCTCTCTCTTATATCCAATGAAAGTCTCATTACCATTTGGTTAGGTTAGGCTCAAACAACCATTTCCGTCCACTTTCATGAATCGTTAGGAGTACAAGTATGAAATGTTATTTTAAAGTTGACATAATCAATCATTTTCATAGGATGTGTTCCCAAGGTCAAAAGAAAACAAGCTATCCAAAGACACAAAATTTTTAAATTTCCCTTGAATTCCCCATGCACTAACAATGAGATGACACAACTTTACGACATCCACAATTACACTAGATAGCATGTGGATCCTACAAAAGCTGAAATTGCAAGAAATAAATAACAAGAGAACAAAAGCAATAACGCTAAAAACTGAAAACAATAAAAGATAAAGTTGTTCCAACTACCTCCCTAAGCTTGAATTCGACTATGGCCTCATAGTCAAAAATAAACTTAAAGATTGGAACAGGGATACCCGATCACTCTTGTGGAGGTGGAGGCAGGTATTGCGGCGCCGTGGGGTCCCAAGACGGGTATTTCCCCTGAAAGGTCGGATCATACTGGGGCATCAGAGTAGGCTGTGGATACCCCCAAAATAGTTCTGGCTCCAGTAATGATCGTAAAACGGCTGCTGCTGCTGCTCCATCCTATGCAGTCGATCATGGATGTTCTCTTGATTTGCGAAAAGAAGGTGTTCATTCTCAAAGATTGCCTGTTGGTTGACATAGAGCCGGTTGGTGGTATCTTGAATACCGGCGTACGCAGCAGTGTGGCTATGATGCGTCTGTTGAATATCTTGAAGCATGTTGTACATGCCTTGCATGGAATAGGCATCCTCACTCGGTTGCGAGGGCTGTGGTGGTGGAGGCCGATGCGGAGAAGATGAAGATGCACCCGGATGCATCCTAGGGCGCTTCCGGGGTGCCACTCGCGATTGAAGAGGTGTGAACGCCTCTTCCTCCTCTTCCATCGCCTCGTCGTCGTCGCCACCGTCGTTGCCACCGTCTTATTCATCGGAATCGATGGCTATGATTGGCCACCGGAAATGTTGCGCGCCGTCGATGTTGAAGACGGGGTCGGGTAGAGAACACTCCTGATATGCTTGATTTACGTGGCAATGCGCAAATGCCATGCCATCCCGGAGAAGAATTAGGTTGGCCCGGTGAAGATGTTGCAATTTGACCTTGCTTCTCATAGTATGAGGAGTCAGCTGATCGAGATTCAAGCCCAAGTAGAGGGCTATCCTGGTGACTAGCCTGTCGAAATGAATCGGGGCTCTCCTCGTGCTCCTCTTCACCGCCAACACTCGGTGTATAAAGAATGCACCCCAGTTGCATTCTTGTCTCGTCAGGAGCTTGTATAGGAAGAAAAGATCAGGCTCCTAGAATTTGCTCAAAGCAAGATCGCTTCAAGCAAAGATGGTTGAGCTCAGCATCCTGTGCAAGACCCGTGCAAACGGGTGCTCGAAGTTGGCTACTGCAGCGTTGTGGTAGCTCACCGACCTCCCATGCGGAACCGTCACCAACTCGGCGAAGATGGCGGCACATTCGGTGCGTTTATCTGGCCGGCGGTAGTCATACTTGGAGTTGTTCCAGTTGAAGATGTCGTTGAAGTGCTCCAGAGTGATGGTGTAGTCATGGTTGTAGAGCCGGAAAGACACCCGGCCCTTCTCCCACTCACGGTCGCTGGCGGATATCTCGTTGGGCACAACATTGACATCGAGAGACGCCATGAATTCTGCCACCAGTTCCTTATATGTCGGCCACTCGCCGAAGAAAGGTTGACCGTCCTCGTGGCACTCCAGCTCGTCGTGGCCACGGCCCGTTTGGTGTGCTTGTCCTTTGAGCACGTAGTCCAAGTTTGCCTTGAAGCCAAGATCACAGAGCATCTCCGGATCCACATACCGGGTTGGCTCGATCTTGCGCTTCATGATTTCGTCAAAGATCTTCTTCACCTCCGCAGAAGGGTGGACAAGGAGAGGATGTGCCACCGATGATGGCGGAGGTGGCAGGAACTCGGGAATGTCATCCAGATGAGCACGCGAGGAAGAAGCTCCAGCAGTACGCACCATGATGGCGAAGAGAAAAGGATTAGAAGGAGAGCTCGGAGAAGAATGGAGATATGAATCTCCGCTCGGGGAAGATCGTCGCTCGGTGCTATTGCTCTTCGCTCTTGGATAGCTTGGGGGAGTGCTCGGCGCAAAGGGAGGAGATCACTCTGAAGGTGTGACGTCAAATGACGTATTGGTTCTCCTTATATAGACTTGGTCGGCGCCACTGTTGACCCGTCGATACCATCAACGCGGGTCGATGGTATCGACACGTCTCAATGCTATCCGCCCCCCTCACAAGTATCGACGGATGATGATTGCTTGATCTTAAAACCCAGATTGTTGACGTGTCGATACCATCGACATATGTCGATAGTATCGACGCTGCACCCAGATCGATGACGTTGAAACTGTGGTCGCCGTTGATTTCTTTGCTCGGATCGGTGACATGGATGGTCGATACCATCGACAGGTGTCGATAGTATCGACTTGGCTTCATTGCGACACTGTTTTTTTTCATTTCAACCTGGAACCATGTCGATACCATCGACGAGGCCATCGATGGTATCGAGTTGACTGAGACAAATCGGTCTGAACTTCTCTAGAGATCTCAATGGTATCGACTCCTGTGTCAATACTATCGACGTTTCCTTGTCGACCACCTGTAGGTATGTCGATACCATCGATGAGGCCGTCGATGGTATCAACTCAGAATGAAATCTGTGGTCTTCAACCTGTACCCTTGTCGATACCATCGATGAGGGTGTCAATGGTATCGACTCTGCCTCAGCCTGCACAATGAAAAAATGGATCAAGGTATCTTCTTTACACTAAAAATTGAACAAAAATAAAGCAACCTATGATTATAATTAAACTATCCTAATGTACCGATGGTTGGGTTGCCTCCCAACAAGTGCCCTTATTTAACGTCTTAGGCTAGACGGTATGAAGCTCATCATCTTTTCACTTTGGGAACTGCGCTTAGAGGATCATGTGGTAACTTGAATTCAACTCGATCTCCTCCAATTCCCAAGGACAATGTACCTCTCCCTAAGGCAGTCACGACGTCCGCTGTTGCTTGAAACAGTCTTCCTAGAAGAATTTCACAGCTTTGGAGCGGTGGCATATCAATGACAAAAAAATCCACTGGGAATATGAATCTATCCACTTTGACGAGAACATCCTCACACACTCCATATGGTATCATGATAGACCCATCCGCTAATTCAATTGTTGCGGCTGACTTCTTTATCTCTTTTAACCCTAGCTTTTAAAACATCACCATAGGCATGAGATTTATGCTGGCGCCGGAATCACATTGCGCTTTAGGAAAATGTCGATCACCTATTGAGCAAGGAATGTAGAAGCCCCCTGGGTATTTTCTCTTCTTTGGCGAACTCCCGTGAATCATAGAGCTCACCGTCTCATTCATCCTACAAATATCACTGTCTTTTATCCGCCTCTTCTTATTGATGATTTCCTTGATAAACCTCCCATAAGCGGGCACTTTCTCGATCATCTCCACTAATGGAATATTGATGTGGAGTTTTCAGAATATTTCCAAGAATTTCCTAAAATGACGATGCTCTTTCTTTGACTTAGGATTGTCCAGTTTTGAAACATCCGCTGCATCAACACGCTTGTGAGGTGGCACATATAAGCTTTTCGGGGTTAACTCCCCTAAGCTTGCTTCAAACACTCCCTCTGACGTGAGCTTTGGCGAGACATCATCAACAGTAATAGCTTGTTTTGGTTCCTCTCTCGCATTCGATGTTTCCACACGTGCACAAACACCCTTCAATTGTTCTTCTTTTCTAGATGGAGATGCAATATTCATAACTCGCTATGATTTTCTGAAAAAAGGGTTTCCGCCTGGCAGTCCATAGTAAGTGCGTGGATACGGTATCGCCGGTGGCGCATGCGTATTAAAAGTCATTTTTCTTTCTTCTTTAGCTTCTTGCACCTGAGATTCCTCCTCATTGCTTACCACAGACATATACTTGACCTGATGGTGTGCTTGGGCCACGTTTGCATTCTCGGCCGGTTTCTGTTGATTGGCGTGCTTGATGGCTGCCACTTCACTAGAAATCTGTGCCATGATTGTTTCTAATGCCCGCATTTGTGCTCCATGGCTTTGCAGTGTCTGTCCAAACTTGGTTAGAATATCACCTTGAGATTGCAATTGCTTACCAAACATGGCCATCATCTCCTGGTTCTGCTGCACCATTTGACTCAGTAATTCAGTGTTCTTATCCTTGGCTCTAGGTTGTGGCTTGGCATCCGGATCCTGCAGAAAATTATTCGGATCCTTCCATGAAAACTTTTTATCCTTCCTCCATGCATAGTCATTGTTTCTATAGCCCTGTTGTTGCATGAATTTCACTTGGGCTTCCTCATCCTCAGATGCATCTTCCTTAGATAGCAGCTTCTTGGCTAGAAGGTCTAACTTATCGTTCAGCTCCTTAACTACTCTGGATTCGCCAGCAGCTCTGACCTGTTCCACAGCACCTCTGTCACCCCATGACTGTTTCCTAGCCATGTTCTTTAATATCTCCCAGCATCTGGTGTCTGTATTATTCAAAAAGAATCCAGATCCTGCAGAATCAAGGTTACTCCTATCGTGCTCGGAGAGAGCAAAATAGAAGATTTTCACTTGTGTTTCCTTATCCATCCCATGATGTGGGCATCTCCTCAGCATGACCTAAAATCGCTCCCAGGTCTCAGAATATGTTTCACCGGCCTGTTGGGTGAAATTATGAATTTTTCTGATCATGTCGTTAGTCTTCTCAGGAGGGAAGAACCTCTCAAAGAAGACCTCCACCATATGATCCCAAGACTCCACAAATTCGTCATCTAGGTTGTGTAGCCATTCTCGTGCAATTCCCGCTAATGAGCTTGGGAAAAGCTTGAGATAAAGTGCAGTCTGCGGAAATCGGTCAATTTTCACCATATCGCAGTTCTCCACGAATTGACTCAGGTGCGCAACGGGATCCTCATTTTTCAAACCGTGGAAAGCATTGGACTTAACCAAATTAATTAGAGCTGGATCAATCTTGTACATTGGTATATTGATTGCTTGCTTCTTTATCGGCCCTTTAGAGGCAGATGCGGAAGAAGCTTTGATCTTTGCCCATATCGTTGGTTCTTCGGCCATCTCTTCGTGTTCGGATTCGGAATCTTCCTCTTCTTGTTGCTCTTGCTCTTGATAATCCTCATCTTCAGGTCCCAGAAATGGAACCTCAGGTGCGCGTTCCACGTAGTCAGTACTACGTGTCTGCACCATGCAACGTACCTGAAATAGAAAAATTTAGTACAATACAGTGCTTTGACGAGTATAATAATTATAGCCCAATGTAGAAATATTTGAAATTGAATGAAAAATAATAAAAAAAATTGTGGCCTAGAGTGGCCACGCGTAGCACTCGAAGTGCCAACAATTCTGACGTATCCCCGGCAACGGCGCCAAAAACTTGACGTGTATTTTACTACGCGCTAAAAACGCAAGTATACGCGTCGAGTAGTAGAGGCCTTTGTGAGGCCCGAGTCGAACACAGGGATACTTAGAATTGTCGGAGACTCCTACTAACTATTTGCGATCAGCTAAGCCGAATAACAAATTGGGGTTTGTTGTCAAAATTAAAAGAAAATAAAAATAAAACAAAGCAAACAATCGATTAAAGGTTAATTTAATCAATTCAAAAAGGTATCTTTAGGATTGCGGTTTCACCGCGGGTATCCATTGTATTAGATTTTATATAATGCTTCACTCTTCTCTCTCTATCCGGGTAGTTGCCTGGAAACAGAATTGCCCACTGTCGTGGTACAATTCACTACTTAGGTTTAGGTCGATTCCACTGTCGTAGTAACCTATCCCCTAAACTAAGTGCATTACGAACGATCTCTCAGTTTCCACCATTAATTTTACACCACCTTTGTCAAAGGATTTATCGATTAATGTAGATTTCGTCTCTTTTCAATCGTTAATCCTTCTATCGAAGTGATTAAGGGCATTAGGTTATTATTATGGTGATCAAGCATAACAATATATGGAGAAAACGAAGCTATACCATGGATTTAAGAGAGAAAATATGAATTACTAATATAAAACTATCATACAATGAATTCCCGGGCTACTCCCGGTCCTAAAGATGTAGGGGATTAGCCCCGCATGTTCATCTCACACAAATACATGGTAGAAATAGGGGAAATCATATGAAAAATGTGAATTGAATGGGAAAACCCCTGAACGGGGAAGAACCGATTGATCCTTTGCGTAGAACACATGCTTTCCCGCCTCTCGGTGGTGAAATCCATCTTCGGCGACGTCCGGATCGACTGGTATGAACTTCTGGCCTCCGTTCTCCTTTCTCTTGCTCCTCAGCACTTGTGCAATGGCTAATCCGATGCTCTCTTCCTCTCAGGCGGCCGTCATTAGGTATAAGTCCCTAATTAGGTCGCTCATTAACTCCAGCCGTCCGATTGAGATCATTAGAAAGCAAACTCATATCCTACGGTGTCGATACCATCGACGCGAGTCGATACCATCGACGCGAGTCAATACCATTGACGCGAGTCGATGGTATCGACCCGCTACAGTAGCGGCTGGCTGCAGACCCTTTCTTTGTCGCGCCCGACATCATCTCGATACCATCGACTCGGGTCGATGGTATCGACTTCCTTTTTGGCGTTGGTTCTGTCATTTTGCGACGCTGTAGCCTCCTTGTGTCGATGGTATCGACTTGGTGTCGATACTATCGACTGCTTCTTCGCCAGCAATCTGAAGACGTCTCGATACCATTGACATCAGCGTCGTTGGTATTGACTCTTTGCTTCTCCTTTCGGCTGGCAACCTGTGGTCTTGTCAATGGTATCGACTTCCGTCGATGGTATCGACGGAAGCAAATACTTGTTTGTTCTGAAATTCAAAGACAAGATCAAATAAATCCACACAAATAATAATAATGTGATAATTAATGCTCAAAACAATGAAATAAATTGAATTTGACATAAAATGATGGCAAATACCAAAATGAATGAATTATGCAATATTAACCATAGAAATGACTAATTAAAGCATAAAACACATATAAAACAGGTCTATAAATGCAACTCAAAATCATCGCATCAAGACGCAACAATAGCACACTGCGTCATTTGTTGATATCAAGGATACTATGAATCGGTTGTATGTTAAGCAACAAGCTATCTTCGAGAATGAATGTCAGTTGTTCGCCAATCAACAACAGGTCTACGACCGGTTGGGGAGAATCGAGCAGCAGCAACAGTCGTTTTATGATCACTACTGGAGCCAAAATTACTTTGGTGGATATCCTCAACCTCTGCCCATGCCCCCATATGATCCAAACTTCCAGGGGAAATATCCATCATGGGATCCCAGTGCCCCACAATATCTGCCACCTGAGCAGTAAATGGTATCACTGTTCCACCTGCTGATATTGTTTTTGACTATGAGGCCATAGTCGAATTCAAGCTTAGGGGGGAGATGGAACAGTTTTTATCTTTTATTTTCCGTTGTTTTATCCGTTATTGCCTTTTCTTTTATTTTAGCAATGTTCTTAGCTTTTAGGATCCACATGCTATCTAGTGTATCCGTGGATGTATAATGTAATTTGTCATCTCTATGTTTTTCACATGGGAGTTATGGGTAAATTTGAAATTTTGAAAAAATTTCATGTAATTACAAGCTTGCTTTGTTTGAACTTGAGCACTTAACTTATGAAAATAATTGAGTTTGTCAACTTTAAAACATAAGACCACAACTGTACATGCCTATGATTCAAGAAAAGTGGACGGAATTGGACGTTGAGCCTAAACCAACCAAATGGTAATGGGACTTTAATATGAAATAAGAGAGAGAAACCCCTTGATCTTACACATGTCAGTAAGGAGGGACATATAATATCTTCCAATGGATCTGTCAATTAATCTTGTGATCTATCCACCTCATCTCATTTACACTCCACCATAAGAATTGGGAGCACTTTACAGTTGTCATCTCTTGATTGCATATCATGTAGATAGGATTGCATTGTAGTTAGTTTTTACATATGTTGCATATATTAACAAAAAAATGTTGCATTATAGTCATGCATGCACAAATTTTAGAATGCATGTCAATATCATTTTAGTTGCATTTTGCATAATTTTAATCATTTTTTACATGATGTGCCTTGCTTCTTCTGAAAATAAGGAACTTGTTTCATACTCTCTGAAAAATAAAATACAATGAAGAAAAAAATAGTAGTTATGAGAATAAGCCCAAGACAAAGATGTGAAAATTTTATCTTAGTTCATTAAGCAAAATAAGGGCTAAGAAAAAAAAGAGAAAAAAATAATAAGTAAGTGAAGATCAGAAGGAGGAAGGAACTTGTTCACGTGCATAATAAAAAGAACAAGCACATGTGTAGTTTTGTAGATATTTTGTCTCTCATTGGGATGGAATGATAGTGCATACATCATTCCACCTAAAATGTAAGCATTAGGTCATCTTCATATGCATGAGCATCATGTAGTTTATTTTTGTACTGTTGCATGTCAAACTGTATTGTGCTACTTTTTCTTACATAAACCTCCTATCCCATCCACCCGTTGCTCAAAATGGTAGGCCACCCATGATTATCTCCTCACTTTTGTAATTGAGGAGATCGGCTTCCATGTAGATGGTAGTCAGGTTATGAGCAACGTAGACAGGAGATCACAAGATGCACCAAGCCTGAACCGGAAGATTTTATTATATTAACTGCCTTATTTGATAGTGTTCACCAATCTTGGAGTGGATATCTATTATGGATGATCATTGTCACCTGTAGGGGAGTTACCATTTTGTGGTTAGTGAGGGCCGGTATGTGAATGTCTGGTGGGAATCTTACGGTAATGTCTGTTGTGATAGTATGTTCTTTAGTGGACCCTCGCAATTTTATTCTATAGTTTTGTTGCTCGAGGACGAGCAATGTTTAAGCTTAGGGGAGTTTGATGCGAGGATTTTCAGTCTCTTTTATAGACGAGTTGTACATGCGTTTTATGTGTTTATTAGTCACATTTGTGGTTAGTATCGCATGATTCATTCACTTTAGTCTATAATCTCATTTTGCATCAAATCTACTATATTTCATCTTTCTGGTTATAAATGATCATATTGATGTGTTTTAGCAAGGCTGATTCGGATTTATCTTGAATTTTTAGGAAAAACAAATACATGCAGCTGTCGATACCATCGAAAGATATCGATAGTATCGACTCAGCCACAGTGAGACAGCCGCAAAGAACCAAGATGAGTCGATACCATCAACACTAAAGTCGATGGTAGCGAGATACCTACAGTGAGCTAGCAATCAACTAGTCGATACTATCGACATAAAGTCGATACTATCGACCTCGCCCAGCTTCAACGTCAGATTGGTGATAAAAGTGATGCCTAAAGGTGTCGATACCATCGACACTAAAGTCAATGGTATCGAGTCTGCATCAGCATGAAATGTCGGGAAAAGGAAGAATCGTCGATATTATGACGGGTCGATACCATCGACCCGCGTCGATGGTATCGACACCGTCAGATCAGGTTTTGTTACAGATCGTTTCTAATCGGATGGTGGTGATCTTTTGGCGATCTAAAGTGGTGCATATACCTAATTACGGCGGCCCTAAGGAAGCTATGACGTCATTAGTCATTGCACAAGTCTTAAGGAGGAGAGGAGAGAAGGACAGAGCCCAGAGCCACGCCCTGATCATTTTGAGAGTTGTAGAAGTAGTTTCCCACTACCGGAAGGTTGTAGATTGCTCATTCTATGCCGAGGAAAGCCTGGATCGCCTCCGTTCAGGGGTTTACATCACTTCTATTCACATTTTCCCCATGTTTTCCCTTTCTCCCATCATGTCTTTCATTGAGATGAACATGTGGGGCTAATCCCCTTTATCTTTAGGACCAGGAGTAGCCTGGGTGATCGTTGTATGACATTTTTACCATAGTATTTCATAATTTGTCTCTTAAATCCGTGGTATGATTTTGTTTTCTCCATTATATCATTATGATTGATCACCCTAATGATAATCTAATACCGTTAATTACTTTGAAAGAAGAATTAACGGTTGAAAAGAGACGAAATTCACATTAACTAATAAATCCTTTGAGAAAGGTGATGTACAATTAATGGTGGAAACTCAAAGTATGGTTTTCATGCACCTGGTTCAGGGTATAGGCTACTACTACCGTGGAACCGACCTAGATTTAGGTAGTGAATTGTATCACGAAAGTGAGAAATTCTGAATACAGGCCACTACCCAGAATGATAGACGAATTAGGATAACTGTATAGGAATTAATACAATGAGAACCTGTGGTGAAACCACAATCCTAAAGATTCCCATTTGAATTGATTAAACCAAACATTTAATCAATTGCTCTATTTTCTTTTATTTTTCTTTTCTTTTCAATCAACTCTCAAATCATTCTAATCGGTCTAGATGATTGCAAGTAGTTAGTAGTAGTCTACCAATAATTATGTTTCCCTGAGTTCGACTCGGGCCTCACAAAGGCCTATATTACTCTGGCACGTGTACTTGTATTCTACGCACGACAAATTCGTGTCAGGGGTGCACTAGAATAACAAAAAGTTCTTCCCTTTAACTCATTAGGTCAATTGTAACTATACAATGTTAGTGAACAAAAGATATAAGAAGGGGTACATGTTTTACCTTTGTGCACACTAGTTTCCTAACAACTACATGCATTTTTTTAATGACGAACTTGATCATCTGTATCTAGATCTAGATTAGCCACCAAGAAATTCAGAAATATAAGAAGAAGATCCAGATTGACCACCAAGTTGTTTTGTAGTTGTCTTCTTGTGAAACAACTTCTATAAGCCTCTATGTGTGTGCCTTTGCCTCTACTTTTCCCATTCCGATGAAGGATAACATGGTGCACCACCTTGGCCTCCAAGTCAAAGAGGAACTAGAGTATTTGCCATGCGAGTTGTCCTAAAACTCCCTTTCTTATCCTATCTTGGGAAACAGTCCTTAGGATGGATTATTTTCTCTAGGAGAGAATTTTTATGATGAACTTGTCTTGCTTGTTGTCTCAAGTGTTGTGTTAAACCCTTCGAGATGTACCCCCTTTATATAGAAAATTCATGGGCTTTGAAATCCTTAATTCCAATCCATTTCCTAATTTTAATCTTAAAATTAGTCTAGTGTTAAAAAACTCAGATTTGATCATGATCTCCTGCTCACATTACTTAATCAGCTGATCATAGTCCACTTGGGCACATGTTAGGTTAGTTAATCTTATTGGTTTAGTTCAGATTCTGATTTGAATTGGTTTCCAATTTGAAACTTTCCATGTTGTATTGTGATCACCTGAACTTGTTTCCTTATTGGTCGATCATGTCAATCCAGTGGAGAAAACAATTGATCCATTGACCCAATTAGTCTGATTGGCCAATCAAACATAAAGATCACTTGATCAGAGGGTTAATCTTCCTATTTATGATTTAGAACCATTCAAATAATATGTTTTATTGTGAACTTCAATTCCCTTATGCATCCTTGTGTGACCCAAGTGGTTCCTAATTATGTCCGTAGTGATGTCCAAAACAACACAAGTATATATTGATGTCTAGACACACAACATTTCTACCCAAGCAATAGGAATGATTTAGATAACAACTATAATCTGTAAAGTGACCAATGTAGCCATGACCATATAATCCCTTTGTCACAAATATCCAAATTGAAACTATGGAATAGAATGATATCCTCTTATCATTCATTATATGTTCCTTGAACTAGAGAACACTATTCAAGATATTGTGAGCTCAATATTATATATTAACTCACATGAGAATGGCCATTCATTCCATAGTCACTCTTAATTATCAAGTTGCATGGGATATCACTCCATAGGAGGAAAAGTTTCCATATACATAATTCAAAATATGCCCCGTGTATCATAGTGTACCCAATCACCACCTTTTTTGGCAAATCGTATCTCAAAGCATGTTGGGATAATGTCAAGGTACACAGGGCAACATGTGTTATATTGTATTGACTTTAGGTCAAGGATCACAGTCACCACTATCACATTAAGATATGACTTTGACATGTCATTACATGACATGACTTGCATGAGACAATCTCAAGGTGGGTTTATCCACTACAACTTGTTCTCAAACAAGTACACATGCATATGAGTTGACACCCAATATCATGACTAAAGAGACATAGTCATCACTCACCATGCATGCTAGTCTTATGTATAATTGTTGTCATATACTATCCATAATAATATTTGACTAGGGACATTACACAAACTAGTACTCTTATTTACATGTGATATCATGTTAAGGTCCTCAATCCTGACAAAATGCCATCGAGTTGAAATATTCTTAGGACATTACTAGGTTTATTCATTATCTAAATACTAAAAACATATAAGTGCAATTACCTTCTATCAATAACTGAATCCATCATCTTTACAATCATCATGTGATGGATCTTAGGGCATTTAACCAAGAAGAGTATCTCCATTTGGAATGGCGTGTAGCCATCAATTTAAATTTTGTGTAAATAGTCTCAGGAAAGATATTATCACTAAGCTAGGGCTCAGTACTAATTTCAAGATTAATCGTTTGAATAAAGACAAGGAATGGTGCTTTCAAAAAACTAGACTACATGATGGGATAAATAGACTACTTGATAACATCCTAATAGCCAAAGGGGATGTTGACCAGAGAACTTTTAGTGATGCTATTTAGATCAAGCTTTAAAATGTGTGGTCTAAAAGTAGATGAATGGTGGCTATCTCCTCTTATTTTGAGTGGCTTTGAAGACATAAAATACATAAAAGATGCAATATTCATTTTTGGAGTGTAGGCCATAATAGTCTTGTTACCAATAACTACATTAAGATATTTGGTATTCAACTTAATTCTTACTTTATCCTTTGTAAACTTTATAACTAAGATATAAATATATCCTATTTTCTTATGATTTCTCTAAATATATTTGGAATGAGGACAAAGACCTCTTTCTTCATAAAATTTTGGATTTTCATGAAGATTTTATCTCTTTAAAAATAAGAAATGTCACCTCTTAGTCTGAGTATTCTTCACTAGATATGGAAGAGGAATTCAAAAATACATGGTGATAAGGAAATGTCTATGAGTTGCCCCTGGAACATTAAAAGACATGAATTCATTTGTCTCACTAGTTAGTCAAGCTTGCTAGAGGATTTACTCTTATCTTGAAACTTTTTCTCTCCTCTTTTGTCTTTAGGTGGTTAAGATACCTTTTGTTATGAAGTTCTCCCTAGGATCTTATTGCAACATAATCAATTTCTTTATAAAATTTGATTTGTTTTTAAGCTTTCTTATTCTTACATCAAAGTTTATAAAGAGATATTAGCTCCCTTCTAGGATCAATTCATGTAGCTGGCGTTAGTTTAGTTCACTCTATTCTACTAAGATATGTTCCTACCGTGTTCATTTTCTCGAGTAGTTCAGTAGGTGGTTGTTCTGACTCGATTCTCTTAATTTTTAGTGAAGCTAGTTTCTTAACTTTGTCTTCTTCTCTTTTGTGCTTTCTTTTTAGACATTAACCTTATCAGATTTGTCTTATCTCTTGAATTTTATTTTCTTATTTTCTATATTTGTGTTTCCAAAATGTAAGTAATACCTTGTATACTTCTTCTAAAAATGGAATAAGAAAGTGGGAGGTTGGTACACTGAAAAGATTTAAACTCTACTGAGTACATTGCCTTAATTCCTTAAATTCTACCAACTTTAACAGCCAATTCATTCTTGGCACTTCAAAAAAAAAATGATTTTATTTGGTTGGAACACATTTTGTGGAATAGCTCGGAACAAAGTATGACATGTTTGGTTATTGATCGGATTGTATGCGTGTAATTTCTAGGAGATTTCCTTCTAATGTTAGAAATTATCTTGATGATTGTACAGACATATTGGTCTAATTAATCCAAATTTTTATTATTTAGTTAATGTGGAATCTTGTAAGAGTACTTTATAATGTTTGAATTACAAAAAGGTAAGAATACATAGTGAGACTAGTATTAATCCAACTGTAAGAAATTTCATGGGTCAAAAGATATAACTAATGCTACAATGAGAAAAAATATGGTAAATATAAATAAGTTAGTTGGCTTGTTATAGAAGTCAATCGATATTTGACATAATTTCACCAACCTTTCTATAAGTTGGGAGATTGATTCAAAAATCAAGAAACAAAGAAGTAGGTGATATGGTTTAATACTAAATGAAAAATGCACATATCAAGAAAAAGGGTTCTAATTTATAGGTGGGAGAAAATAAGAATATAACTATAAACATTCAATGAATTTGTAAGTAAAACATGAAGGATACATAGATCACTAAATCAACAAAAATAACACAGAAAGAACTAAGTAAGATTTGCATAACATCAAGCGGAAAAGTCAATACATGCATAAAATTAATATAAAGATATTAGAAGGGATAAATTATTGAATATATCAAAAAGAATGTGAAGGTGTATGAGAAAGAACTCAAGTACTAAGGGAGAGATAATGGAATATGCATAGAAATTTATTATGTGGGACAACATGTATTTAAAATAAACAAAAAATCAAATATTAAATCAAATAGATACCAATAATGAATAGAGAAAAAAATCCTATGAAGGTTTTTCTATAAGAAGGAATGAAGAGAATGTGTACACATTAAGTTGAGAATTTGATGATGAATAACTCTATGAATATTGTAAATATCAAGGGTGGTTAAACTACACTTAATAAAATCATGTAAGAATAATATCATGGGGTGAACCATTAAGGAGTATGAGTAATGACTTGAGGTCATCTTTATATAATAAATAGATTATTTGTAGATATATAAGTAGATCAATACCATAAGTAAACAAATTCATGTTCAATGGGTGCACAAAAATTAATCAAACACATCAACACACATTAGACACAAGGATTTAAATGTATGACTAGAACTCCCTCGACATGACTGTGATAAAGGTGAAGCCTTTTAAGAAAATAAGTATACATTTAAACATTTCGACCTTATTCACTAAAAAGGAATGCAATTTATAATAAGACATGTTAGAAAGGATTGGTATACTCCTAGTTATGGGCTCTAGCACTGGTCACTACCAAAGGTCCATGGCCTAGGTGAATGTAGACATTTATAATCCTTAAACTTTATTTAAGAAGCATTTTAAGCATCAGATATAGAGATATCCTTATATGTTTTTTACTTGAAGTAATTGAAAATCACCTTACATCATATAACCATTAAGAAGGTAGTGCATGAATTTGGTAGGAGTTCTTTTGTAAAGGTAGGCTCCTATGTCTAAATTCTTGATCGTGATAAATCGTACAAAAGAAGATCGGAATGGTATGAGAAGGTAAAGTATGATCAACCTGACTACTAGCCTCAATGGAAAAAAAGTATGTATCATTTACATAAGATTATGATGTTTTCTTTATTCTCTAGATAATTGTATTTTAACATGAAGGGGAAATATGTATTCCTTACAAAATCAATGATTATATTTTTTGTTTTACATTATTTATTTGAAAAATTAAATGAAAATAAAGGATACAGAGAATTAGAACGAAGGGCATGTATAGATATAATATTTTATAAATCATGAAAAACTATTGATATAGTTGGTAACATAGGAAAGGTAGATTAATACCTCATTATATATTTATATCTTGTACTATTAAACTTTTATCCATATTAATGGATTCATTGTAGATAATGCCAAAATTCATGAAACTATGATTAAAAGTTTAGAAACTATTCAAGGATTAGTATCAAATGATTAATCTTATAAGTAAGAAAGAATGCATGATATGAACAAAAAGTTATAAATGATGAATTTCTCACAGTGCTTTATGAATGCATATTCATCCTAGTTTTAGTCACATTTATAGTTTTACTTTGCATTTTAGATTTCCAATTTCTCTAGAAATAGCTTCATTTAGTTTTATTAGTTTATATCAATTTGTTAAGGTTTTAATATATTTTCCTAACATTCATGGAAGAGTCCAAGCATAGATCCTTAGACACCATAGGATGTTGGCACCATTAGCCAATCAATGGGTATGAAGTTAAGAATGACTAAACTTCAGAATTCATGTCGACCAAAGTGTCACGTTGAACCCCTCACATGTCCACAATTTGATTGAATTGCCTAATGTGGCTAACAATGCCATACACCAACCCCCATCCCCCGCCCTTGAATGCAAATGACAACCAACCTCCCATTGGAGTGTCTCACATCAATGGTCCCCCATTGATGGATGACATCAATGATCCAACTTCCCTAAGTAATTTCACCCCACCTTGATGCCCTGCATCAATGTCTCATTGGATAATGAGATTAGGTGACTGATGTGACCACCCTCACGTCACTCGATGGGGTTGCATCTTGATGAGGCTTCCACCTTATGAGGCCACTACCTAACCAACACATGTCCACCCAGTGAAACTCTTGTCACCTTATGAGGCTTGCACTCGAAAAGAATGATGTGAGGTGCAGCGACTCCTTGTCCTCTCCCCATGTCAATGGACTTACTATAGGGGGTTGGTGATTGAAATACTAAGCCCTAGAGGGACACCTACTATCAACAACCCACCAACCTCCTTGTGAGGCATATATTATCCATGCTCAATGAGGAAGAACATTTGTGCTTTGTGCCACCTAATATATCGAAGAAGACAATCATGCCCATTGTATGCCTCCATTTCCATGAAGGCTCCATATTCTGACCTTAAAAGAGGAAAAGATAGATGGGGGCTTCCATTGCCTCAATAATTGTTGTCATCTTCCAGCCATCCACCTACATACCTCCTTTGTCATTGATCAGATCCAATGAGGTAAAGACAATGAGGAAGAAGGGTCTCCTAATGATCATATTCGAAGTTACCCTACTATTGTGTCTACTATCCCCATCGATAGGCATGAAGTTTGTTATCATACACCATCATTTCACCTCTTTCGTTAATGTTGACAAAGGGTATTTCTTTCATGTCCTTTTTTTTGTTATTGCCATTAGGAGCGAGTAGTCCTTTCACTACGGTGTAATGCGTATCTCCACTACCCATATTTGTTCTTTTCTCTATATCTAAACTTGTATAAACTATTTTTAGATCTTAAATCAATCATTTTTATGCTAGCAATCTTACTAGATCAGTAGTTTTGAATTATTATCACATCTTGATGTAGAGAGATTCAAATCCATGGTCTTATAAATCAATTGTTTCTTGTTAAATGCTTTATGATAAATTAGGAATGGTGTTTTAGAGGTGATGGGTTCATGAACTCTAGGTAAATCAATAGTGTGCCCAAAGCAATATCTATTCAGTTCAAGTCCTTATTTCAAAAGGATCAGTTTTACTTGGCCTTAACATTTATATTTTCAAGATACTGATGTTTGGGAAGGCTTTATCACTTCTCTTCATGCTTGTAAATGGTGGATGTGTGCTTATGTCTTTCCACCCAAAATTGGTCCAAGGATTTCCCCCACCACACTTCTGATGGATCTGATTCTACTACCACTTTACTCTGCCATCTTGGTCAGGATCCGGTTGACATGATCGTTGGCTTGCCTACCCCCATCAAGCCCAACTTTCTGGCTCCTATTCCTTGTACCTTGATGGTCCATCAACATATTGAATTGCCACCACTTCCTATGAACCGGCTCATTCTCAACCCAAATCTTATTGATTCTATCTTTCCTATGGGTGTCCCTACTATAAAGAACATCCCACTTATTTGTTGTGTATTGTTTGCCAACACTATGTGTGTTATCTTACAATTGCTTCTTATCCTTGATTCCTTGATGCTTGGGTTCATCTTTTTTGCTCCCTGTGTGCGTTCTCTACTGCTTTTCTCCCAAATGTGTCCAAGAACACTCAACACAAAAGTGTGCCTCTCTCCAACAACTTATGATCCTTAAGGCCCTAAACATGGAATTCAGAACGTAACGATATCCACCAACTCCTTACTCGGATCTTGTCCCACCATTGTCCTTTTGTGTGTGCACAATCTGTTGAAGCTAGAGTTTTTCATGCAGAGACAAAGATCAATGATGGACATTTTTAGCTACCATCTGAGTTCTCTCCTCTAGCAGCATTTCCCCCTCTAACGCCACTACTCATTTGGAGCTTGAAGCAAAACACCCCCAGAGCCCCCTGCTCGCAATGCAGCCTGTGTCATATATTTCTTGCTCTCCCTTTGTTGCTTCTTGTGTTATGGTTGAAGAGGTAATCTTATTCTTCTTAAAATGGATAGCTTATGCATGTGACGGTCTACGTGCACGACACCTTTTGATGTTATACATGGTGCTACAACAGACACTAAAATGACCTTTTGAATGCAGTGTCAACTATGGTCAACCTTTGACTTGCCAGTAGTTGTCCTACCTCCCTAGATCCATATGTTTCCAATGCTCCTCTGACCCCTCTTCTCAAGCTAGACAATGACATTCGTCCTATCATAGTTGGAATTATTTGGCATTATCTTGTTTCTAAGATTGCAATGAAGGTGTCTTGCCTAACACTATAAATTATCTTAAGGATCATCAATTTGGTGTTGGTATTCTTGGGGGTGAGAAGCTTTTTTACATGCAGTCACTCACTTTGTCCATGACTAACATAATCTTACCACTCTTATAGTGTTTGTTGTTGATGTCACTAATGCCATTAATATGGTTGATAGATCCACCATATCTAAGGAGGTCCATCTTCATTGCCCAATGATTGCACGTTGGGTTGAATTTTGGTATATCTCTCCATCTCCTCTTTACATGGATCAAAGTGAGCCTCTTCTCTACACGGATGGTGTCTAACAAGGTGATCTATTGGGGCTACTTCTTTTTTTGTTGTCTCTCCATCCTCTTATTTTGCAATTCAAGGATGAATGTCATACCAATCTTCTTTCTTTATACCTTGATGATGGAGCCCTCACAGGTGATACTACAAAAGTCTCCAAGGCATTGTTTATTATCCAAGAACAACACCTAGACTTTGGTCTTCATATTAACATTAAGAAGATAGAAATATTTTGGGCTTCACATGATCCATGACGAGCCCCAGAGTTTGGTATGTTCCTTACTAACATATCTTGTCCTACATGTGAAGTGAATATTTTAGGAGGCCATGTTTCCACAAATATAGGCTTTGCCTTGGACCTTTTCAAGGAATGTGTGGCTAAAACTCTTGCAATGATGGATCTCTTGGCTTTTCTTTAGGTCCAACAATGTGATCTTCGTCTTATCCAATCATGTGTTGGGATGCCCAAGTTGTTGTTTGCTCTTCAAACAACACCCCTAGCATTTATTAGTTTTACACTGGTTGATTTTGATCATGGGCTTCATCAATGTCTTACATGTATTGTTGTTGGCAATGACCTAGGTTTCAGTGATCTACAGTGGTGCTTGGCCACACTTTCCATGCATCTCAGAGGGTTGGGCATTGAATCTTCTCATGATGTTAGCCAATTTACTTATATTTCCTCTCAGATCCACACCCAGGAACTCCAAGACCACATCCTGCGTGAGGTTGGATTTGTGTCTATAGATTCCTCTTTGTTACCGCACATAATCCAATTTGTAAGCTGTTTCCATCCTTTTTTTGGACCCACTTATCATGTACGCATTCTGCCACTCCAAAGACCCAGTCTATTTTGGCAGACGCTTACTAAAAAATTATTGTCTAGTAATTCTACACTTTTGTTCATGCTCTATAAGGGATGAAAGGGGTATCTTGGACAAGAAGGAAGAAGCACAAAAGATTCTAGAGAGGATATATCTATACTTGTTCCTAAGAGTCAATTAATAAAGGGTAAACTACCTCCACACTCAGTTAGGAAGGTTCCATCTTCATGTAATGCATTATCTAGGCCACAAAAGGTCAAGTGCAAAGGAAGAAGCTATGGGGGTAATGGTAGATGTTACCAAACTCATATGACAGCTAGTGTAAGACTTTTAATATGGATGATTTAACAAAGATCAATATCATCTAACTAGGCATCATCATCCATGCAATGCACTTATTCTAGGTGATACCACCAAGGTCAGTGTTGAGATTCTAGTATGGCTACATGTTATACTTCTAAATAGTCTTAGATCTATTCTATAGAATGTACATCAAAGGTAAAACAATAGCCATCAATCTAGCGTCCAATAGACTATTTCAATAAGCACAATAGTCACAAAAGAGCAATCACAGAGGCGAAGTATTACAAGCAAGGTCTAGTGTCTACGGAGTTGCATCATAGACTAGTGGAGAAATTACATAAGGAAAGTTGTAGTGAAAATTCAAGTATGAGTCATGAATCATTCTGAGGGATAATGACTTGATAAATCATGGCACTATGCATTTGTTCATGACAAAAAGGATGTGATAGAAAAAATAATTTTAGTTGTACACATGTCTTATGATTTTACTTTGGAAATTCACACAATAGAAAATTATATATAGGAGAGTCATGTTGTGGGTGTGTGTTATCTTCTATAATCATATTATTCAAATGGACCTATTTCCACATAGATACACAAGTTTGATGTAATCTTGGGGATGAACTACTTGAAGAAATACAAGGTTAGGTTGGACTATGATGTGGTATTTACACACACACAAAATCACTAGGATAAATCCTAAAGTTTAACCTTCTAAATAGGTTGTTAACTTGATGCAAGCAACAAATCAACTTCTAGTATAGTAAGGCATCGATCCCAAGAGATGGTATTTTTAAGAGTTAGAATTCAAACCAATTGTGATGAACAAAAAGTCAATTCCAATTGAGTTCGTTTATTTTAAAACTAAGAAAAGAAAGTAAAAGTATAGAAATAAAACTATTTGATCAAAATATAAAACACATTGGGGGTCTGGGAAATCACCATCATATATCATGTTCTATCATGGAACCGTTCTTACCCCAATCCCAATCCCAATCCCACTGCCTAGACAATGGTAAAGAGATTGAAGCGCTCATCCCTGAGTGGCTCAAAAGGATCTAACACACTGCATATACAATAAATAATAATAACTCAAAAACTGGAGATATAAAGAACAAACTAACCCAAAATGGAGATTTTTGCAATATATCCTTATCATCAGAGTATATGAGTGTGGAAGCGATCTTAGCTAGTGTTCCATTTGTATTGCCTAAAATCAAGAAAATCGAGACACAATGTCAATGCAATTGCACGGTATGCTACATAAAAACAAGTAAAATGGTTTATAACAAAATTAGTGTACTTGGCAAGACTTATATTTAAAAAGTATAATGAGCAATTTGAAAAACCAACATTTATTTGACAAGGTGTTTATTTCAAAACAATTCATTTTTTATTATGAATTCCCATTATGCTGTAATCAATAAGCGTGCTTATATATTTTGTGTGACTCTATTACCCCAACGCGATGGGGAGGTCACCAGGCTCCCTCTCACCATAGGAGATAGTGTTGGTATGTATGCCCTGAGAGCCAATCATGGGATGATTGGTGGGATACATTAAGATTGATTTGATAAACATCAAAGGCAAGCTTCCGATTCTTTCTGGTTCAGTCATTTGAGATAGTGATAGAACAGATTGAATGTCTAGAGAATGATAGTACTCAATAACGTATGCTTTCAGGTTGAGGACCTGAACGATGAGATCATACGGATGCTAAGAGTTTGTACATTCTTGTTATGTCCCTAGTCAGATGTCATAGTGGAAGGTAGATAGACAGCTATGACACATAAGACTAGATTGTGGTGTTGGTTGATGATAGAATCTCATTAGTCATGATATAGAGATATCAAACCAAACACATAGGTACTTGTTAGAGAACAAGTGTACCGGACAGACCCACCGTGAGTTTGACACATGGAAGCATGACATGGTAGTCACAGTCAGTACTCACAGTGATGGTGGTGAGTGTGATTCTTTGACCTGAAATCACTACACTCAACACATGTTGTTGGGCACACTTTGACATCATCAAACGCAGTCCTGAAACATGGGTTGTTATAAAGGTGATGATTGGGTGGCTTTGACACATGGGGCTTTTGAGGGGTGAGTGATAGATATGGGATTTGTCCCTCCTGAAGGAGTTTGATATCCAAGGCCACTTGATGAGTAGGATTGAGATAGGCATGCGCACGCATGTGTGAATCAGTATGTGATATTGATGTCATACATATCTCCTTCAATCTACTCTGAGATCAAGAAAGTGAATGAACGTTGACAGGATGACTGTTCCATGCCTCGAGTTCATTCGGGATATCAGTGACAAAGGAATTATACATTCACTGTAACACCATTCACGGATTGTAGGATGAAAGTTGTTCTCCAACTTTCTACTTTCACTTGGGTAGCAATGATGTGTGACTAGGCACCGCTCTTTGCTTGTGAAGTCATAAGTGTTATGGACTTTCACTGCCAATGTGAAATGGACCTGTAGGGTCACACACATAGGATTTAACCTGGAAGAGGAGTTTTGTCCACAAAGCAATGTTTAGATTTATTACTAAAGGAGTTTAGTAGTTCAATTAAACACTCAATCAGCCGATAGCTCAATATCATATGGTTCAAGGTGTTGGACGCATTGATTGGAGTATCGGATTGATTGAAATCGCAATTGACTAATTTTGCCCAACCTGTGCTCCCAACCGATCGGCTCATGTGATGAACCGGTCGACTGAGGTGCTGAACCGGTCGGCTGGAGTGTCCAGGCCGATCGGCTCATGCCCAGGATGAAATGACCGGTTCAATAGTTGAACCGATCGGCTCAACTGGTGCAACCGACCAGTTGGGAAAGTCATGTTGGCAAGAATTTTCTTTTGGTTTCAAATTGCCCAATTCGATTAGGAATAACATTGGTATTTGATACCAATTGGGAACAAAACAAGGAAAGTCTTTTTGAGCCAGATTAGGACCATGAACCGATCAGTTCAGGGCACCAACCGATCGGTTGGAGTGCCCCAAACGATCGGCTCAGGTCCAACCGATCGGCTCAATGGCCGAACCGATTGGTTCAGTTGTGAACCGATCGTTTCAAGTTGCGAACCGGTTGCTTTTTGTGAAAAATTCTCGAACCCTTCTACTCCTGCTTTAGTCCCATATTATCGGGGCAAGAGAACCATGTCCCATGACCCTCCTATATATAGGGGTATTGGGGGCTTCTCATCGTACACTTCAGTGCAACCAGTTGCTCTGTAAAGTTGTCCATCTCTCTGGTTTTGGTAACCGAGAGAGAGCCCGAGCAAGTGCTTCCCGCAAAGGGAGGTGCAGCAAGGGAAAGACAACTGCAGTTGCAACTGGAGGCAGGAGAGTGTGTTGGCGACTAGTACATCAATAGGAGGGTGCGACTCCTTCCACTTCCTTGTGGGACAAGGAGTGTGGAGTTCCAGGTGGTCCGTGTGGACTACTTCAGAGGCGGGAGGTTTCTTCCACTCAAGAGGACAACTATCATCCGACAGTCCGGTAGGAGGAGGAGTCGTCAGTCCCGATGCGACCAGGAGCTGCACAAACACCGTCCAAGACCGGAGGTGAAGACCGCGCAAGGCGCGAGGTATTGTCGCCGATCAAGACTCGGGACAAGGTATGATTCCACAAACCATCCTTTCCTAATATATAGACGTTGACGCGTTTCCTCGGTATGGGTTTGGGGAGAAAATTTTTGTTTCCGCAGCCTTTTCTGTCTCCCCTAAAACCCAACATATAGGAGGTCAATGTACAAATCCACCTCTGAATGAAGTGTTGATTGCACTCAATATCAACATTATCAACATTATCAACATCATCATCATCATTATCAATATACGGGCAGTCATAATGGACATGTCATTTATGTTTTCCAGTTTGTCTCAAAATATAATATAAGAAATATAGAATCCTAATCAATAGGGAACAATAGCTCAACCAAGTATATAGCCAAGTACACAATCAAGAGATACATAAAAATTATCTTCATTACAACCACAGAGGAGGTATAATAGTGTACCTTGCACCGAAGATTTTGAGTATAGATCAATAAGTAATAGGAAGACCCTTCGAGTCAGATCCTAAATCACAATGTTTGGATCAAGGGTCAGGATCATGATGTTCATAATATCATGCTTCAATATTTGAGATTAGGGTTACACTTTTCCTATGTCAATCTAGGGTTGGGTCATTCACATATAATCAACCCATATTTCAATATGTCTAACATTATTTCAAGTGTCAAGTATTTTCGAGTGTGAATGACTTACTTAGGTTTTCTACAATCATATGTGTTAACCCTAATTTATGATCATTATACAAGTCATAATTCAAGTTTCTAGATCTTCATTAAGGAAATAAGTTCAAGGGTCTAGATCAGGTAGGTCACAATATATAGTAAACTTATATTCACAATATGACAATTCTAGAGTCAGAATCAAGATTAGTCATCACTTTATGGCATGAAATAATATTCAAGATTTGAATAAGTCAAAAGAATAGATCTAGATTAACTAACAAGTCAGGTATGCTTTTAGAGTCTCAAATAGAGACATCAGAGTTAGATAGTAAGGTTCTAGAGATTGAACATCAATATTGAACTATATGACAAAATAAATGAGCAAGAGTTTAATATATAGGGATATTAGTGAAATATATCAAGAACTAGGTTTCAAAAGTATTTTTAATGGGTTCGTTGGATTTTTCTGATCAAAATCGACTATTTACCCAAATTATTTGGAGTCGGGATGCATTTTCTATGATTAAATAGAGATCTGACTATTTATCAAAATTTTGAGCAAAGAGAAGAAGAATTACTAGAAAAGGTAGTCGAGGATAAATCGTTGCTCGTTGGATCCTTGGTCAACTTTGACCTCCTTGGAGGATCGAAAGTTGAGAGCGGGGTGACCCCTCATGCACGTTCGCTTGTAAGGGAAAAGGGAGTAGTGGGTGCGGGCTTCGCAGACCGTTGATCTGGGACCTGGTCAAGTTCTTACCGTGATCTGACGATCACAAATGCTCAGGGTGCCCGCTCAGGCTTGCACCTAGGGCGACGGCTCCATGACGGAGTGGCGGCCGGAGAAAAGAGGTAAATAAGAGAGAGGGATAGTGAGGGAGAGATGAGATGTCGGTGAGATTCGTGGGAGCAAACTAAATGTATAGGTGGGGTTTTTATAGATGGATGGGGGCCAGGGTTAGGGTTTTGAGTGGGCATCCATGGAGGTAGCCGAGAGTGCGATCGAACATCTCGTTTGCCCTCAAAACAAGTGGAAAAGTATAAGATAAAGGGCTAAATGAGTTCGGATTGGCGGGAGGTACATCTTTGTTCATTTGATTTTCAAAACATAATCAAGGATGGGTCAATGGCGCGCTCTGCTTCACAGTCATCCTCCCCGCTGATCCAATCCACGTGGGCAGCTACCTGATCTGGCCTGGATCCACATGGATTGGATCTAAAGGTTGGGTTTTGCCCCCCTCCCATTACAACAGATAGGTGATGTGGAAAAGCCCATAAAAAGGCAAATAAAGGCATTATGAATGCATTATCTTCAAAAATTCGTAGACAATTGTAGGAATGTCCAAATGACATGAAATTTGGATCATTGGTTCACAAATATGTTGAGAATATTTATAAAAAGTTTGAGAACCATATGATGAAGTTTTATATATCAATTTGATTCTTTGTACAAGATGATGAATTAATCAAACTTGTGATCTTATAATGTGTATAAAGTCCACATTGATCACCATATTTTGATTTTGAGTACCAATATTAATTATGAAACTAAGAAAAATGATTTGGCACCATGAGTGAGCATAAAGAGGGTGAAATTGGAATTAGTTCATATTAATGCTAAATTTCACTTTGTCACATCCTTCCCTCCTTAAAAAGGAATTTTTTCCCCAAAATTCAAAAACATCCTCAAAATTAGAATTATCCAAATCCACATCATATCCTCAATTATATAATCAAAATCATGTCCTCAAATTTCAAGTAGTACAATCATCATAATTTGGATTCCATGTTTATATCATAACTAACTTGGTACCACCATCATTTCATCATCGATCAATTGAGTATGCATATATTGTTCAAAGTCATCATATGAGTCACAAATATGGAGAGCATCCTATTGATCACAAATTTGGAGAGATCATATTTTAGGTCGAACAAATAGAGTTTTTGAATCAAGTGTACAAGGTGACTTTTAAGCCCAATGTCATAGGGTCCTAGCTTCTTCATTGGCCTAGGTGGGGTTATACATCCATGATTTGAGATTTCATATTTCAACATTTCAAGACAACATCATACTTTCAATATCATGATTTTTGATCTCAAAATCAATGGGAGGTCCCACCCTAGTCATAATGAGTGCTAAACCCTAAGTCATCAATCGAGAGAGTTGAAATAGTCATCATTTCAAAAATTTCAAGATTTGGGATTATGAGAGTCACTATTTATATATCGAGTGTGGTCTCAAGATTCATATCATGTTTCAAGATTGTTTACATTAATATCAAGAGTTGAAATCTAGACATCAAGATCATATATATAAATATTCCAAAGCTAGGGTTTTTATTCCTATTTAGACCTTAGGGGAGATGTTACAACCCCAATTTTTGGGTTCCTTTGGTGAGGAATGTAATTTCTCACATTAAAGATATTGGAACAAATAATGATATAATTTGTTTTGAATAAATGGATTTGTTTTACAATAGCCTTGATGATTGTGTTGTGGGCTTTATTGGCTATTGGGCCCAATAACAAGGAAATTCAATTAATAAATGAATAATTGAGTTTTTGAGAAAAGAGAGATGTGGAAACCTATGGAAGGCAAAAGAATGCAATCCAAGGATGGATTTCATGCCACATGGGTTCCTTGGGTTCCAAGGAGTCCAAAGTTGCAAAGAAAAGCAATAAGAAAAGAAAAGATTAATTAAGTATTTCTTTATTAAGAAAGAAATTGAAAACAATGATAAAAGGTGGAAAACAAGTGAAAAGAGGTATAATTGAGTTATCCTTAGTGGAATTTCGTATTCCAAGGATTCCTAATGATAAAAGGAATACTAAAGAAGAAAATAAAAGAGAAATAAAGAGAAATCCTCAAAAAGAAATATTTTAATAAGAAATACACATGATAATGAAGAAGAATGCATTCAGATGCATCTAGAAGGATAATGAGTATCCAATAAAAAGGATTTCGAATTATTATAGTTTCTTGGGATCCAAGGAGTCCCAATGAATAAAGAGGAAAGAGAAAATACATATAAAAGAAAATAAGAGAATAATGTAATACATTATTAATGGATTATGTGGTATTGCTAGAAAGAAAGTAATTTCTATTAAAGGAAAATAGGATTTCGTGCCTATGGATTGAAAAGAAAGAAATAAAGAGAATAGGTGAGAGGAATTTCAAATTCCTAAGATCTAATTAACAAAGTACACAAAGAAAGAGAGAAGAATACTTGTAAAATAAGGAAATCCCTTTCCTATAAGGAGTAGCCTTGATTGCTTAGTGGGCAAGCGATCTGGGCGTGGATACTCCCCTATTTGAAGGATAGACCCTCCAGTTCGAGTCCGGAGAGAGATTCCATGCAAATATATCTCTGTTCTTCTTATTTCTTGCACGCAAAACCCTAACGAAGGTGTAGAGCAACCCTGGAGAAAACCCGGGGATGAGGAGTCAACTGGTTGGAGGCAGGGTGCTTCCACATCAACCCTGGACTGCTCGGCTACCATCTCGACGTCCTTAGCTTCGCGCAACTTCCACTGATAGACTACAATACCGGCTGCAGTTGCAGCAACAGTCGCATCCTTCTTCCTCTTGGGAGAGACCACTTTGGCAGAAAGTTAGAGGCACCCTAGGTGCAGCGGACGATGGAGGAGCTAGGGCAGCCATCGGCATCGATCCTCAAGCCTCAGGGTGGAAGGGCAGACTGCGGGAAGCAGCCGTTCGTGGCCTGGTCGCGGCAGATCTCAAGGTTGAAGACGATCGGGAGCATTGGACAAGTTTGCCCTCCACGAGCGGTAGAACCAACCTACTTAACCAAGGGAAAAACAGTCACTTTGAAATGTTTTAAAGCAAGCCGCCCCGCGTTGCATGGAAGGCGCCTACGTGGCAGCCCACCATTGGCCCAAAGTAAGTGTTTTTGCTAAATTCATAACTAATGATTCGTAGCTCGTATTAGCACGCATAAAATATGAAAGTTTCTCAGAAAAACGAGGGGGATTCATTAAAAATATAATTGAAGCCTGATTTCTCTTGCAATTCGAAAATTAATGGAAGATGTCAACTTTAATACTTTAATGTTTAAAGAACCCTATTTTGAGATGAATAATATATTTATAAGGGTTTAATGGATGATTAGAGTTGGTATTAACCTATTAATGATGAAAGGGAACATTAAGAACAAAAAGGATGAATTTTTCATGTAATTAGTTTAATTTTGAGTTTAATGTGCATGAATAATACTTTAATGGGCCTTGAAACCCTAATGTTGGTAAATTCGACTCTTAATAGCTTTAATTATTCAAAGTGGTGAATAAAGATGAGACATAATGATCCTAGGATATTTTGACCATTAAAGTTCCTAAATTGTGGATAAATACCCTAAATGTAGTAATTAGGGTTTTCTGATGAATAAAAGATAGAATTAATGGTAAATCGAGTTAATATGTGATTTGGACCATAATGAATTATGAATTGATGATAAATGTGTATAATAATATTGTCATGGATTAAAAGGGATAAAATAGTAGCTTTAATGTAAAAGAGGTTTAATGGACTTATTTAATGGTTAATTATGCCTTAAATCTGAAACTAACGATTAGATGTTGAGATAATTAGGGTTTGTGATCAATTGCGTTAAATTAGGGTTTAAAATAGTAAAAGATGAAGGGAAACCCTAATTGCAA
Organism: Alisma plantago-aquatica; assembly: GCA_963693085.1. NCBI lineage: Eukaryota > Viridiplantae > Streptophyta > Magnoliopsida > Alismatales > Alismataceae > Alisma > Alisma plantago-aquatica. The sequence goes on from OY856409.1 coordinate 677,143,827, forward strand.
TATAAACCATAAAAGTGAATTAGAAACCCTAGGAAACGAGCTAGATTTAATGGATCATGATGACATGAATAATAAAAAAGGAATTACGTGATTATTTCAAGATCTTGTTGAAAATGCTTGCTTGCTTGGATTCTCATTTGCATGGATATTTCTATTCAAATCATCAGATCAGGTATGTGGTTAATTATGAATAACCGCCTTAGTTTCTCAAGGATTTTTCGGATGGTTAATCGCATTGAATGCAAATTATCAGTTTGGATGTTCATACTTGCAAACTATAAAGTCACTATGATTATCACATTAATAATAGAAGTATGGATTCTCACACTTACATGCCACCTTGATGGATGATGCCAAAGGTCAGGCCCAGATGGGTAGACCAATGGACACCTTAAGTGGTGACCCTAGGCACCAAGCTCGGGAATGAGATGGTGGCCTATGATATTGCATGACTAGTGGGCACCATGAGTGGTGACCCCCAGGCACCAAGCTCAGGATTGAGAAGGTGGCCTTAAGTCATTGGTAAAGGAAACCCTAAGGTGGGTATGCCAGGGTTAGGGCAAAAGCGGTGGAGAATGTCATACTGAAAAGTGTAAATTGGCTTGTTAATTAATTTGATTGTGATTATTAAATTGTTATTCATATTTGCAAGATTTTGATTGTTCCCACATACCAGTATATCTCGATATACTGACCGACGTTTTGTTTGTCGGTGTTTTAGGAACAACAATTGAAAGAACAGATAGTAAAGTGACACATTATGGAAATAATAAATAAAGTGCAAGGAGTATTAGATAGAATAATTCAAGATCTGGATAGATATATTTCCAAAGTTTTCAAAGGTAAGTAAAGTTTTAATTTTATACCAAATTCCAGCTAGTTAGTAGAATTTCATAATTATTATTGATTATTTGTCGAACCGTTGATCATGTTAATTGAATAACGGCTCTGACCTTTGGGTCTCCCTTAATTGGGAGTTACCGGGAGGTGGGGTCATTACAATTGGTATCAGAGCATAGGTTCCACACTTAATCTTTAATAATTATTAAATTTTACAAATTATGTAGAACCCAAGGGAGTTGTTAGAGGATTATCCAAAAGATAGAGGTGTCTTGAAAAGGATCACGACCGGGGGCTGGCAATATTTTCCTCCGCACCGCTAGTCAAGATACGAGGACTCCCGGATGCGTGTGACTACCTGGCCAAAGTCTTAAGGTATGATTTGAAATAAGATACCTTTAGGACTCTCTCATCTTTTTCATCCCTTCTCAACTCAAATTCTATTAAGGACCTTAAGGATTAGGGTTTCCTCTCTTCTCCTCACCCTCTTGAGGTATGGGTAAGGTTGATAAGGATTAAGGAATCCTCCACCAAATTAATAAAAAGCATGTAAGTAAGATGGCATGGACTTAAGATTAATAGAGTAAGCGTAAAGGAATAGATATATGCTTAGGTCATATGACACGAGTTGTCATTGCCCTCAGGAGAGATTCGAGGATAGACCCCCTTGGTATGAGGATGAGTAGAGAGAGTTAGTCTTGGAGGTAGAGACCTCCATTAAAAGTAGAGACCTAGCACATCCTATGAGGATGATGTTAACCCTAACCCTAAGTGGAGGTTAGAAAGAGAGATGACATGGTAAGTTAGATGCCATGGTTGATTGGGTGTTTGGATGGACACACCTTGGGATGCCACACGAGCCATGAGAGGTTAGATGACCTAGTACCTTTGACGAACCAACCCTGGAAAGGGGCGGGCATGTTAGAGTGAAGGATAGCTCCTTCATTGATGAGGTTAGTGAAGGACCTATAGAAACCCTATGGCTTATGCAAGTAGGGGATAGCATGCACCCAGAGTACGTCAGTGGTACGGTAGTAGGTTGAAACTCTGTCTAGAAGGGCACGATGGATGGCTTATGAGATAAGCATAAAGAGATATGGATGATCTTGAGCCAAACATGAGTTGAGCATAGGCTTCACCCACATAGGGGTATGCTTGTGAGCATGAGCCTTCATGGAGAGAGGGCCTCTAGTAGTATGGCTGGATGTGGAGTTAGCTCTAGAGAGAGAAAGCAAGAACCCAGCAAGGAGGTTGGAAGCCTAAAAACCCCAAGATATGAGGAATAGTGGGGAGTTGAGGATGATGCGACCTAAGTGGATGATAGTGGTTGCCTTATGCGTGACCCCTGGAAGTTGATGATATCTTGGTTATCTTTAGAGGAAACAAACCCTGGAGAGAGGATGATGCTTCTGGTACCTATGGTATAAGTAACTACCTGCTGGATGAGATAAAGAGTGCCTTAGACCCTGAGGAGGTTTAAGTAACCTGTTGTGAGGTTTTATACCTAGTTGAATGTCCTTGAGGAGGACTCGACTCTGAGGTATTGCTCATATAAAATAATCATGGGAGTACATGACATGCCTTGGACATGCTTGATTCGTGGTTAAGAGATTGAGCATGCAGTTGGATATCCAAAGGAGAACCTAGGGTTCCTAGGCCTAAGAGGGGAAGCAGTGTATCTGATGCTCATGATGAGATTTGAGTCTCTATAGTTTCGAGCATGATACTCCTCATGTGTAGAGGTAAAGGAAACCCCTTAAGTTAAGGGTATGTTTGATGAACCCCTAAGTTGATTTAATGTTGAGGAAAGAGAACAAGTAAGACCTAGCATGGTTAATAGGTGGCCTACTTGTGCCCTAGTAGCTATTGGGTTAGGCATGTTCATGTGAATGTAAACCCTAAGGATGTTTGTGACCTTGTTTTCAAGAGTTGTAGTTTCCTCCCATCCTAGGAGAGGGACCCTTTGGTAGGGTGTATACCAGTTTTACTGGTTTTGAGGTAACCTAAAGAAGTTTCATAGGATCTTGAGAAGCTAAGTGAAAAGTACATGGTATGAGAATGAACCTGTAGACCCATAGATAACCATCTCTAAGTGCATGTGGATGTGTTACCATGGAGGTAACCGGTATGAGGCCTGACCAAGGTAGGCAGGTTGCCATGACCCCTATGAAGGGATGAAAGTCAATCATGAATGCAGAGAGAGATGATAAAGGATTGGGTAAGGTTCTAAGTTGAACATGTACTATGTTAGAATCCTAATTCTATCCAAGGGTCAGGTAGGGATAAGACTGATGGAAGAATGAGTTGCCTAATTCCCTAGTTGCACATGACCATACGGTTGGGAGGTAACATCTATCATTGTCTGAGGGCCATGGGTTAGGAGATTGATCACCTTCATGAACTCATGGGACCCAAAGGGCAGATGAGTAGGGCACTCTCTGGATGCATGAGGGAATAAAGATAACCCCAAAAGTGCTGGCACCCTATAGACCCAGAGGAGATGACCAAGGATTGTGTGAAAACCCCAGTAGGTTCAAGACCAGTTTTCCATGGAAGTAATTTTTGATATCATGATGTTTGTGATGTGGAGACATGAGTTGCACGTTTCAACTTAGATTTGAAGGTGTACTGGCAAGGTGGGATGTACCATCTCTACTCCTGGAATGGGAAGAACTCTGTATTTGGACGGCCGCCAAATGCTTATTTCTTCTTGTTATGGGAGTGAGAGATAGGACAGTACGCATGCCATACACCAGGGATAAAGATGATGTGAGTTGGAACGTTGCTATGAGGTATGAGGACAGAGATGATAGCATACCCTAGTGGAGTGATTGATACATTGATGGTTTACAAACACTAAGAGTATTAAGGAAATCATCTTGTGAGGATGTTTTATCTTGAACTAGGTGGATTTTTGCAAGTGTTACAAGGAATCACAAGGTGGAGCCTGATAACTAAGAGGATGAGCTCAGAGTATTCTTGATGAAGATAGACTTAGAGTTTGAGATGAGATGATAAGTAGAATACATGGAGGTGTATGTCTTCAACATTACCTAACACCTAAGGATAAGAAGTGGTAATGAATGCTCTGGTTGAGATATAGCTGCCTAGTTAGCTGGAAGCTAGAAGAAGTTGAGGTTGTTCGACTAACCCTATGTTTGGAAAGATGATGTGTTTTGGCTAACACACAGATGTAACAAGATATGTTGAACAAGTTAATGGTTGTTTGGTTAGCCAGTTTAGTCCTTGATGTAGTAAAAGGATGGTGATAGAACCTCAGATACACTTCTTTGGATAGGAAGGTAATAAAACCCTTTTGAGAGTGGTTTAGGGTTTCTGAGGTATCAACCTTGAGTAATCATAACAATACAGGAGGTCATGATATACCTTGGTACCACAAAGATAGTAAGTGATGGTAGCACTCTGGATGCTTAAAACAAAGATGCATGTAGCATGTGTCCATGCAATCTAGGAAGTGAAGGACGAACACCGGTAACCCAGTGTATCGATATAGAGGATAAAAGAGTCCCTGAGAGGGGATGGGAGTTCATCACTATGGATGTTGTGGTAAGTCTCCCTTTGACCCAGAAGGTCAAGATGCAATATGGGTTATGGTAGATCGCCTTACCTAGATAACATGAGAAAGAAAGGAGTATTGTCAAGAGATAGATTCTGTTGAACAACATAAGAGAGAGAGAGAGATGGTTCAACTACACCATGATACGAGTTCAAAAGTTCTTGAGTATGACCTAAAGGTTCACTTCCATAAGGTGGAAGTAGGTACATGAAGAACTCAGTGTCAGTACCGCCATCACCCCTAACTAATGGACAGTATGATCCAAACTAGAGGGTCTGATGAGAGCATGTGTGCTCATTCAGGGTGATACATAGAGACAATTCTTAAGATGTGATGTTAACCACCATAGCCTTTATCGGGATGCAAGAAGTCTTATAGAGAGATTGTGTCGGTCACCACTTCATTAAGATGATGTTGGTGAAGGAGGCCTCACGAAGGTTAGAAAAGAACCATAGTGTGTGTAGATGAAGTCGCTTTGATCGTGCAATGGCCGAGAGAGAGCCCAGTGGTAACATGAGTCACGAGCTGATGCAAAGCAGACTGACATGAAGTTCACTATGGGAGAATATGTGATGTGAAAATCCGACCCCTCTAAGCTACAGCTGAGAAAGCTGAGTCCCCGATATAGGGGTCCATTTGAGATGGATCGGTGGAGATGGTTGTGTTTATCCTTACCCCTCATGATAACATGATGTATAATGTGTTACATAAGTCCAATATAGAGCACTATGTGAGGTACCCAAAACATGTGTTGAGCCCTGAACCTATTCAGCTTTTGAGAGGCTGAAATGTCCTGAGTCACCTATGAGGGTACGATATACCAAGGTAAGAAAGAACTCAGATGGAATAATATGAGATGATGAAGGTTCTTGGGAAGCACCATGGAAAGGGTGATGTCACATGGGGGCTCTGATGGACGTATGAAAGGCTTATCCTGAACTGTTTGTTTGCTTGATAGAATTTTGAGGGCAAAATTCTTATAAGAGGGGAAGGATGTTACAACCCCAATTTTTGGGTTCCTTTGGTGAGGAATGTAATTTCTCACATTAAAGATATTGGAACAAATAATGATATAGTTTGTTTTGAATAAATGGATTTTGTTTACAATAGCCTTGATGATTGTGTTGTGGGCTTTATTGGCTATTGGGCCCAATAACAAGGAAATTCAATTAATAAATGAATAATTGAGTTTTTGAGAAAAGAGAGATGTGGAAACCTCTGGAAGGCAAAAGAATGAAATCCAAGGATGGATTTCGTGCCACATGGGTTCCTTGGGTTCGAAGGAGTCCAAATTTGCAAAGAAAAGCAATAAGAAAAGAAAATATTAATTAAGTATTTCTTTATTAAGAAAGAAATTGAAAACAATGATAAAAGGTGGAAAACAAGTGAAAATAGGTATAATTGAGTTATCCTTAGTGGAATTTTGTATTCCAAGGATTCCTAATGATAAAAGGAATACTAATGAAGAAAATAAAAGAGAAATAAAGAGAAATCCTCTAAAAGAAATATTTTAATAAGAAATACACATGATAATGAAGAATAATGCATTTAGATGCATCTAGAAGGATAATTTTTATCCAATAAAAAAGATTTCGAATTATTAGGGTTTCTTGGGATCCAACGAGTCCCAATTAATAAAGAGAAAAGAGCAAATACCTATAAAAGAAAATAAGAGAATAATGTAATACAATATTAATGGATTATGTGGTATTTCTAGAAAGAAAGTAATTTCTATTAAAGGAAAATAGGATTTCGTGCCTATGGATTGAAAAGCAAGAAATAAAGAGAATAGGTGAGAGGAATTTCGAATTCCTAAGATCTAATGAACAAAGTACACAAAGAAAGAGAGAAGAATACTTGTAAAATAAGGAAATCCCTTTCCTATAAGGAGTAGCCTTTATTGCTTAATGGGCAAGCGATCTGGGGCGTGGATACTCCCCTATTTAAAGGATAGACCCTCCAGTTCGAGTCCGAAGAGAGATTCCACACAACTATATCTCCCTTCTTCTTGTTTCTTGCACGCAAAACCCTAACGAAGGTGTAGAGTAACCCTGGAGAAAACCAGGGGTTGAGGAGTCATCTGGTTGGAGGCAGGGTGCTTCCACATCAACCCTGGACTACTCGGCTACCATCTCGACGTCCTTAGCTTCACACAACTTCCACTGATAGACTACAAGACCGGCTGCAGTTGCAGCAACGGTCGCATCCTTCTTCCTCTTGGGAGAGACCACTTTGGCGGAAAGTTAGAGGCGCCCTAGGTGCGGTGGATGATGGCAGAGCTAGGGCAGCCATCCGCGTCGATCCTCGAGCCTCAGGGTGGAAGGGCAGACCACAAGAAGCAGCCATTCGTGGCCTGGTCGCGGCGGATCTCAAGGTTGAAGACGATCGGGAGCATTGGACAAGTTTTCCCTCCGCGAGTGGTAGAACCAACCTACTTAACCAGGGGAAAAATAGTCACTTTGAAATGTTTTAAAGCAAGCCGCCCCACGTTGCATGGAAGGCGCCTACATGGCCGCCCCGCGTTGCATGGAAGGCGCCTACATGGCAGCCCCCCATTGGCCCAAAGTAAGTGTTTTTGCTAAATTCATAACTAATGATTCGTATCTCGGATTAACACGCATAAAATATGAAAGTTGCTCAAAACAACGAGGGGAATTCATTAAAAATATAATTGAATCCTGATTTCTCTTGCAATTCGAAAATTAATGGAAGATGTCAACTTTAATACTTTAATGTTTAAAGAACCCTATTTTGAGATGAATAATATATTTATAAGGGTTTAATGGATGATTAGAGTTGGTATTAACCTGTTAATGATGAAAGGGCACATTAAGAACAAAAAGGATGAACTTTGCATGTAATTAGTTTAATTTCGAGTTTAATGTGCATGAATAATACTTTAATGGGCCTTGAAACCCTAATGTTGGTAAATTTGACTCTTAATAGCTTTAATTATTCAAAGTGGTGAATAAAGATGAGACATAATGATCCTAGGCTATTTCGAGCATTAAAGTTCCTAAATTGTGGATAAATACCCTAAATGTAGTAATTAGGGTTTTCTGATGAATAAAAGATAGAATTAATGGTAAATCGAGTTAATATGTGATTTGGAAGATAATGAATTATGAAATGATGATAAATGTGTATAATAATATTGTCATGGATTAAAAGGGATAAAAATAGTAGCTTTAATGTAAAAGAGGCTTAATGGACTTATTTAATGGTTAATTATGCCTTAAATCCGAAACTGAGGATAAGATGTTGAGATAATTAGGGTTTGTGATCAATTGCGTTAAATTAGGGTTTAAAATAGTAAAAGATGAAGGGAAACCCTAATTGCAATAGAAACCCTAAAAGTGAACTAGAAACCCTAGGAAACGAGCTAGATTTAATGGATCTTGATGACATGAATAATAAAAAGAGAATTACGTGATTATTTCAGGATCTTGTTGAAAATGCTTGCTTGCTTGGATTCTTATTTGCATGGATATTTCTGTTCAAATCATCAGATCAGGTATGTGGTTAATTATGAATAACCGCCTTAGTTTGTCGAGGATTTTCTGGATGGTTAATCGCATTGAATGCAAATTATCAGTTTGGATGTTCATACTTGCAAACTATAAAGTCACTATGATTATCACATTAATAATAGAAGTATGGATTCTTGCACTTACATGCCACCCTGATGGATGATGCCAAAGGTTAGGGCCAAATGGGTAGACCAATGGACACCTTGAGTGGTGACCCTAGGAACCAAGCTCGGGAATGAGAAGGTGGCCTATGATATTGCATGACTAGTGGGCACCATGAGTTGTGACCCCCAGGCACCAAGCTCAGGATTGAGAAGGTGGCCTTAAGTCATTGGCAAAGGAAACCCTAAGGTGGGTATGCCAGGGTTAGGGAAAAAGCGGTGGAGAATGTCATACTGAAAAGTGTAAATTTGCTTGTTAATTAATTTGATTGTGATTATTAAATTGTTAGCCATATTTGCAAGATTTTGATTATTCCCACATACCAGTATATTTCGATATATTGACCGACGTTTTATTTGTCAGCGTTTTAGGAACAACAATTGAAATAATAGACAGTAAAGTGACACATTGTGGAAATAATAAATAAAGTTCAAGGAGGATTAGATAGAATAATTCAAGCTCTGGATAGATAGATTTCCAAAGTTTTCAAAGGTAAGTAAAGTTTTAATTTTATACCAAATTCCAGTTAGTTAGTAGAATTTCATAATTATTATTGATTATTTGTCGAACCTTTTATCCTATTATTTGAATAACGGCTCTGACCTTTGGGTCTCCCTTAATTGGGGGTTACCGGGAGGTGGGGTCGTTACAGGAGATCACTCATCTATATTCAATTTTGAGTAACAATATTCAAGCAATATTCGAGCAACATATCAAGATTTCATTATCATTGTGTCCAAGTTTGATGAATGATCTAGACCTAAGTTTATCTAGGAATTCAACCACAAGCTATAGTCAATATTGTTATATGTCAAGGTCATTATCAAATCAATATTCAAGATCGAGTATCAACCATGGGTTTAACCTATTAGGTTTAGGTCAGCCAATCCAAATAGGGTGAAAGGGAATATCTTTCAAAACTCTAAATAATCAACCATATGAAAATTTATAGGTGGTCATAATAGAGATGTGGCCTAGTTTAGGGGAGTCATGAGTCAACTGCCACCCTAATCTAGCATATTAGTCATTATCTATTGAGCTTATTCAAATAGGGAGAGTAGCAATGATCAAATCATATTCCATAAGGTCATGAGATCAAGATTCAAGATAATAGGGCAATAATGTCAAGATTTTACAAACTCAAATTGATATTTGCATTCCTTTCCTTTAATGATCAAGGTAGTGATATAATTTGGAAATCAAGGATTTGAATTTGGCATTCTAGGAATTGGAGCATAATAGTGCAATATTTAGGCCTATAACCATCATATCAAAATCGAGATTGCAAAAGGCATCAATAGTCAATTGGAAAAACTACTTTTTGCATCATAGTCTTACATCATGGTTTTTGTGAGTCATTAAGAATAATAATTTGATGGCATAATCATGATGTGTATCAAATAGGAAAAAAAAGTTCGCTTTACTATGTTTGAGGTTTAATCAACAATAGTGCAACATAGATATTAATCAAATAGAGACCTCATCAACAATGAGGTATAAGGTACAAGTCATCCTTATTTCACCAAATCAAGATTTACCTCAACATAGGAAGCATGTAGTCTAGTTTGGCTAAATTGAGTTTGCATGATATTAGGGGTCATACAAGATTATTCAAGTTTCATTGATCAAAATCGAGTTTTCATGAAGGGTCAAGCATATATATTTGATTTCAAGCTTCATTGATCAAAGTTGAGTTTTTCAAACTAAGGTCAGAGTATGGTATCAACTTTCAAAATTTTCTAGTGATATTCATTTTTCCCATGCATAAGCTACCCATAATAGAGACATCATGTGGTAAAAGGTCACAAGAAAGGACCACTTGAGGAGATGAGAAGACTGCCTAATATTCATCTACATGGGTGGCTTAGGATAGTCCTTAAAGAAGAGATGAGATGCTAGAAGACTCTCTAGGGTTTCAAAAGAGAAACTTTAGGTCCAGTTCTGGATCAATTGAGGCCAGGTAGAGTGGGGGATCTCAGCCATTGTGAAGACATATAGGAGAATTATGACAGGACCCCAAGCCTAGACACCTCAATTTTCACCATTATGGACTTTAGGGTTTCTTGGGTGTAAAAGACATGAGAAATTATTTACTTTAAGTATATGGGAGTGTGTAAGCTCTGATACCAACTGTCATGGAACCATTCTTACCCCAATCCCAATCCTACTGCCTAGACAATGGTAAAGGGATTGAAGTGCTCGTCCCTGAGTGGCCCCAAAGGATCTAACACACTGGCATATATAATAAGAAATAATAACTCAAAAGCTAGAGATATAAAGAACAAACTTACCCAAAATGGATATTTTTCTAATATATCCTTTCCATCATAGTATATGAGTGTGGAAGCAATCTTAGTTAGTGTTCCATTTGTATTTCCTAAAATCAAGAAAATTGAGACACAATGTCAATGCAATTGCACAGTACGCTACATAAAAACAAGTAAAATGGTTTATAACAAAATTAGTGTACTTGGAAAGACTTATATTTCAAAAGTATAATGAGAAATTTACAAAACCAACATTTATTTGACAAGGTGTTTATTTCAAAACAATTCACTTTTTATTACGAGTTCCCACTATGTTGTAATCAATAAGCATGCTTATATATTTGTGTGACTCTATTACCCCAACGTGATGGAGAGGTCACTAGGATTCCTCTCACTATAGGAGATAGGAGGTCAATGTACAAGTCCACCTCCAAATGAGGGGTTTCTTGCAGTCAATATCAACATTATTAACATTATCAACATCATCATCATCATTATCAATATACGGGCAGTCATAATGGGCATGTCATTTATGTTTTCTAGTTTGTCTCAAAATATAATATAAGAAATATGGAATCCTAATCAATAGGGAATAATATCTCAACCAAGTATATATCCAAGTACACAATCAAGAGATACATAAAAAGTATCTTCATTACAACCAAAGAGGAGGTATAATAGTGTACCTTTCACCGAATATTTCGAGTATAGATCAACAAGTACTAGGTAGACCCTTCGAGTCAGATCCTAAATCACAATGTTTTGATCAAGGGTCATGATCATGATGTTCATAATATCATGCTTCATTCGAGATTAGGGTTACACTTTTCCTATGTCAACCATAGGGTTGGGTCATTCACTTATAATCAACCCATATTTCAATATGTCCAACATTATTTCAAGTGTCAAGTATTTTCGAGTGTGAATGACTTACCTAGGTTTTATAGGATCATATGTGTTAACCCTAATTTATGATCATTATCTAAGTAATAATTCAAGCTTCTAGATCTTCATTAAGGAAATAAGTTCAAGGGTCTAGATCAGGTAGGTCACAAGATATAATACACGTATATTCACAATATGACAATTCTAGAGTTAGAATCAAGATTAGTCATCACTTTATGGCATGAAATAATATTCAAGATTTGAATAAGTCAAAATTTTAGATCTAGATTCATTAATGATTCAAGTATGCTTTTAGAGTCTCAAATAAAGACATCAGAGTGAGATAGTAAGGTTTCTAGATATTGAACATCATTATTGAACTATATGACAAAATAAATGAGAAAGAGTTTAAGATCTAGAGGTATCAGTGAAATATATCGTTAATTAGGATTCAACAGTATTTTGAATGGGTTCGTTGGATTTTTCTGATCAAAATTGACTATTTACCTGAATTATTTGGAGTCAGGATGCATTTTCTATGATTAAACAGAAATCTGACTATTTATAGAAATTTTGAGAAGAGAGAAGAAGAATTACCAGAAAAGGTAGCCAGGGATAAATAATCGGCCGTTGGATCCTTGGTCAACTTTGACCACCTTGGAGGATCGATGGTTGATAACAGGGTGACCCCTCATGCACGTGTGATGGCAAGGGAAGAGGGAGTAGTGGGCACAGGTTTCGCGGACCATTGATTAGGGACCTACTCAAGTTCTGACCATGATCTGATGATCACAAATGCTCACGACGCCCGCTCAGGACTGCACACAAGGTGATGGTGCCATGATGGAGTGGTGTCTGGCGAAAAGAGGGAAATGAGGGAGAGGGACAGTGAGGGAGGGATGAGGTGCCGGTGAGATTCGTGGGAGCAAACTGAATGTATAGGTGGGGTTTTTATAGATGGATGGGGGGCAGGGTTAGGGTTTCGAGTGGGCATCCATGGTAGTGGCCGAGAGGTGCGATCAAGCATCTCATTTGCCCTTAAAACAAGCGGAAAAGTAGAAGATAAAGGGCTGGATGAGTTTGGATTGGCGGGAGGTACATCTTTGTTCGTTTGATTTTCAAAACATAACCAAGAATGGGTCAATGGTGCGCTCGGCTTCATAGCCGTCCTCCTCAATGGTTATGGGAGGTAGGTGATGGGTTAGTGGCCACCCAATCTGGCCTAAATCCACATGGATTGGATCTAAGGGCTGGGGTTCACCCCCTCTCTTTGCAACGGATAGGTGATGTGGAAAAGCCCATAAAATGGCAAATAAAGGCATTTTCAATGCATTATCTTCAAAAATTCGTAGACAGCTGTAGGAATGTCCAAATGACATGAAATTTGGACCATAGGTTCATAAATATGTTGAAAAAATTTAGAAAAAGTTTTAGAACTATATGATGAATTTTGATGTATCAATTTGATTCTTTGTACAAGATGATGAGTTAATCAAACTTGTGATGTTATAATGTGTATAAAGTCCACATTGATCACCATATTTTGATTTTGAGTATCAATATTAATTATGAAACTAAGAAAAATTATTTGGCACCATGAGTGAGCATAAGGAGGGTGAAAGTGGAATTAGTTCATATTAGTGCTAAATTTCACTTTGTCACATGTTCTTACATTCGCTGATTCAAATCCTAAATCCTAATGACCAAATCAATACCATGTAGATTTTGTCCTTTTAGAGAATGATTCCATAAGAGTTGGACTTCCCTCAAACCCGTTACTCCCAATCTTTGAGGATCCTTGTCCAACCGTCCAACAAATTTTCTATTTGAGTTCTCATCAAGAAAATTGTGATTTCCATTCTGGGGTTCAAACTTATGAGTCAGATGATCACATAACCACAAGCTTAACAAACAAGATAACTAGGTAGAAAGATCAAAATCTCAATCAGGTGATAGCATAAAGAGAAAATAATATATCTAATAAGAAATGAGTGTGTGTGAGATGGGTAAAAGATATCAAAAATCATGTCAAGAGATTATAAATTCATTCCTGTCGTATTAAAGATCTCAGTACCCCTACAAGAATATAAACAGATCACCAAAGATCAAGAAAAATGGATTGGAAAACATTCATTCACTAAAACATTAGAGTCAAATACAACAAATTAAAAAAGGGCTATGGGGCTACTACTGAAGCCCTAGTGAGAGAAATACTTAGACATTATACAAAGCAACACTAAGGTGGAAGAAAGAAGGGGGCCATAGGCTAGTAATGAAAGAAGAATCTGAGCAGGTGTCTAATCTTGCAACAGTAAAATGGCAATCATCTTCAAACCTTGCCTAAGTATATAAGAAAACCACTAGGATTACATGGGAGGCTTTACCACTCTTCCCCTGACCAATTTACTAAGAGGTAAGGGTTGAACTTGCCTTTTCACCCTTTTTCTCGTGCTCCTCTCTTGCCGTAGGCACGTGAGCACAGATGCTCACACAGTGCAATCTGATTGGCTCTATCATGGCCCCACGCGGCATTGGCAATAACTAGTCAGTCGCCTAGGTTGAGAGCCCCTATTGGCCAGAAATAATTAATTTTTCTAAAATGGTAGATAGGATTATCTAATAATGACATATTATATATGAAAGTTGATAAAAATGCAAGGAATCCATTAAATTTAGTTCCAACACCTAATTCTGCGTAGGATTCTAAAAGTGCCTAAAGATGATAACTTTAATGTATTAAAAGCATGGAAACCCCAATTTCTTAAGTTTAATTATTATAACATGCTTTAGTGACTTAGATGGATAAAGTTTAGTCTATTTGGATAAAAGGGACATCTTAAACTAAATTTGAGATTAAAAATGCATATCATATTAAAATTAGGGTTTGTGACTTGAAAAGACATTAAAAGTGATAATTAGGGTTTGGAAAACCAAAACTCTAGTGAAACCCTAATTTGACCCTAAAACCCTAACTTGGAACCCAACTCAGTCTTAATGTGAGTTTATGAACAAAATAGTAATACTTGGATGTTATGCATTAGTTTTAGGGTGATTACTTGCTTATTCTCAACTTCATCTTTTTACTTGAAGTTTAAGATACATCTGAGAAAGGTATGCGATTACACCTATGACTATTCATCTGAAACGACTTTCGTGGTTTCCCTAGGTTTCAAAAATTGATTGCAAATAAATTGCTGGTCATTTATTTAATTCCTATAATCTATAAAGCCTCGATGATCATCACCTTATATAAGTATAACTTGCTCAACTATCTATGGTGGATTTAAGTGATACATGTGGGTGTATGAAATGCCATTGTGATGACAGGTGATCAAGTTGGGATAGGAAGATCACCAAAAAGACCAAGCTGGGACGAGATGTTCATTGTGAGGCCAAGCTGGGATAGGATGGTCATTATGAGGCCAAGCTGAGAATGGAAGGCCATAACGAACCAAGCTTATGAATGGGAAGGTTATGAGAAGTCCAACCCTAGTGAGAGGGTACCCCACAATGGATACTCCAGTCAGGGAGTGTACCACAGAGATTGAGTTGAGAAGTTAGAAAGAAAATGCATGTTCAATTTTGTAATCATAATTGTTGCTATGGATAATTATGTTGTTACACCTACATACGGATATTTTATTTCCCCCACATACCAGTATATCTTGATATATTGATCATGTTTTTGTTTCACGATGTTTTAGGTTAATCTACTATTAGTCTGCAAAATGGACACCCTGAGAATAAGCCACCAAAAGGAAAGATGCTTAAAGTTACCATGAAGGATTTCATTAGATAGTTTTTTATTTCAAGTTGCAAATAACAGTTCTCCATAGTGTGTAACTCCTAGTGGAGAATTTATCTTTCATATTGTATCAAACTCTTTTCCATTCAATGAAGTTCATAAGTATTTTTGGTTAATTTCTAAACCTCGATCCAATAAATATGATAATGGCCCTTGCCCTCGGGTCCATATTAATCAGGGATAATAGGGTAGGGGTCATTACAATTGATATCAAAGCCTGGTTTACCAATTAACCTTTAACAATTATTAAATTTTAAGAGTACTTTAGAGCCCAAGATAATTGTTATAATATTTTCTAAATAAGATGGTGTATGGAAGGGAGCACAACCCTGGGGATGGAAAAACTTTCCTCTGCATTGCCATTCGGCTTACGAGGACTCTTACGCCCATGCATCTTGTCTGGACAAAGTCAGAGGATTTTACTCAAAATAACATACCTATAGGTTTTCTTCTCATGAAAATGCATCCCTTCTCCACCCCCTTGCTTCACTCACCAAAACCCTAGGGCCCAGATAATTGCTTCCTCTACCCTTATCAGTATTAGTGTTATGAAAGAGTAAGGTTATGGATATTAGGGCTTCAGGCATCCTCTGCCAAATAGTAAAATTCATGTGATCAAGATGTCATAGACAAAATATTATGTTGCTCTAAATGCCCTACATATGAAACTAAAATTAAAAATGTATCTATGTGAGACAACATGGCATGTGTCAAGACCATTGTCATCCCTAAAGAGACACCCTGGGACCACCCAGAGGGGATGTCACACCCCAAATTTTTGTTAAGTATTATTTTGAATGAAGTATTACTAAGAAAACCCTAGTTATGTGAGATCTAGACAAGTGGGTCAAATGTTACATATGTTATCATGTTTTACAGTCATGTTATACGTATCTAGAGACCAATGAATTTTTGGTGAATTGGTCATCGTGGGATGCTAGAAAGATCATACAAAAATATAAGGTTGATTAATATGATGATAATAAGGTTTCTCTAGAGTTTGAGGGAATTCTAATTATCAAAGCATTACATAACATACCTAAGAGTACCTTATTCTTTTGCTAAATTAGGCTCTCAAATGTATGTGGTCATGAAATTTAGGATTGATTCTAATTTAGGATTGATTCTATGTTATCAATGACATGTACAAGATTTGATATGATTTTAGTGATTCAATTTGTTGACTTAGGCCCTGAGAATTTTCTACAAGGAGATAATACTTGTATGATGTATTGACCAAACTCTAGGACCAATTGGT
This sequence comes from Alisma plantago-aquatica, assembly GCA_963693085.1. Classification (NCBI taxonomy): domain Eukaryota; kingdom Viridiplantae; phylum Streptophyta; class Magnoliopsida; order Alismatales; family Alismataceae; genus Alisma; species Alisma plantago-aquatica. The sequence goes on from OY856409.1 coordinate 677,160,151, forward strand.
TGCAAGGAATAACATGTAGGAATTTTTTAAAAGGAATTAGAAGGAATATATAATGTTAAGGCCCAATAGTTGGTCCATGGACAACCCACTGATTAAATTAAGTACAAGAAAGTTTAGTGAATGAGTAAATGTTTAAGAGAAAGAAAACATGTCTCACAATCCATGTGATTTCAAGAATTGATCATAGACCAAAGGGGATTAGATCTCTTTTGGGTAAAAATAAAGGAGTGAGGCTATAAAAAAGAATGCATATTAGACTAGCAGGGATGCTAGAATCGATTAGGGTTAGAATATATTGGGAAAAAGAATCTAGAAAACAAGAAGGAAGAGGTGGAAGGATACGATTTCGAGATGAGTCTACTATCAACGTCTCTTGGCACCTGAACGCTGGCCAGTAGGGTTCTGAGGCACTACATGGATGGCATTCACAAAACCCCACACGGTCTTTGTGGACAAGCAGCGACCTGGGCTCTCCGAGGAGTACCAAGCGCCTGCCATGTTCTTGCCCTCTGAAACAGGGGAAGTGGCGGCTGCAAAGAGGGGCTGAGAGCTCCTTGCATGAGACCTCTAACCAAATTCGAGTGCAAAAGCATCATGGATGACTGGTGTGATTGCTCTGATGGCTTGGAGGTGGCCAAGGTAGGAGCGATCCTCGCTGGAGAGCACCCCGTCAGACGGCTCTGTTCTACGGTGCAACAGGGCACTGTGATCCCTGTATCACACGCTCTACAGAGAGGGGTGAGGTTTGGTGCCTGCCCACTGGGTTAGTAGTGGGTCGAGGTGATGAGACCCAATCTGCCTCAAAGGAAAAAGGAGGTAAGGTACTCAAGTAAAGAAAAATGTTAATTGCTACATGTTTCAAAATTTCATAGAATCTATTTTGGTTGTCAGAATGAGGTGATTAAGGGCTCGTTAGAAATGTTGTGAGATGACAAATCTACTTGAATAGGTTTTAGATATCATATACTTAAGTTACCTCACATACTTTACTTTAGTCACTTTTTTATGGTTGGTATTTATATATTTAGTTCAGATCCTTTTTCCTAAGCCTTTAGGCGTAGTTGTATTATATTTATCAATGAAGTCAGTCTATCAAATTAGAGTTTTAGAATAAGGTTTACCCAAATAATAAGAATATTATATTTAGATTTAGACTTAGTCTACTCATTGAGTTAGTAGCTAGATAATGAATAAAGATACATGATAAGGGTTTTAGACATGATCTCAGTTATGCAGTAATTTTGATATTCATATGTAGATTTAGTTCAGAGATTAAGAGTATAGATTCAGATTTAGAATTTAGTACATGATTAGTAATTAGTATTCAGTTTTAGATAAGTTCAAATTTAGAATTTAGTAAACTTAAACTTAAGATAATTAATTCAGAACCTTCACATAATACATTGTATGATAAGTCCTCATTTAGAGAGTCCCAGGATGATTCAGAGGCATCTATTGCCAATTTAGAGGAGTGTCTACTCCATTTTAGAGGGCACGTTGTGCCAACAGAGGGTGCATTGTACCATAGAGGACACTTCGGTGTCAACAGAGGGCATGTTTTGCCAACAGAGGATGTGTTGCACCATAGAGGATACTTCGATGTAAATAGAGGAGGACTTATTGTATAATGGTGGCCACAATCAGATAAAAGTCATAAAAAAATGCCTTAGTTCAGAGAATGTACATAATCTCAATTATAAGTAGAATGAAAGAGATTAAGATAAGAGAGATATGACTCAGGCCCTTTGTGCAAGTCATGTGGCCTAGGCACCAGAGTGCGGGCCAATTCGAAGACATAATCCAGGCCCAGAGTGCAAGTTATATGACCCAAGCACCTTAGTGCAGGTCATGGGACCCAGGTACCAGAGTACAGGTCTCCAAAGAAAGATAAGTAAAAAGATAAGAGCTAAGTTAAAGTAAGATGAGATATTTATGCTTCAGATTTTGTAAAGTTTTTTATGTTAGTTCTCAGTATATAATGTTTAAGAACATTTTGTAGTACCTTATTTCATTAAGTAATGTATATGTTAGAATAATCATGCCACTTACGCTAACAACCATTTTTCCAATGCATGGCTAGGGATGAGATGTCCACAGGTGAGCAGGAGAAGAGTAGATTCTAGCGAATCAAGCACAAGGATAGAACATGACTCAATCTGGTGGGGTGCCAATTATAAGATGATCCTCAAGTTTACAGACTCAACTATATGTTTCCATGTTTAGAACTTTAGAGTAGAGACGCAAGAAATAAAATGAGTTTTATCATGTAATTACATTTATGTTACTTTTATAAGAACAATGATGAGAATGTTTATCGCTTAAAGTTTGTGTGATTGATTATATTGTTGTTATGTATGCCAATTTTATGTAATGCCCCCTTGAGTGCACGAGTTATGGATAACTTAGTGTTTCTTCTGCTATGTGCATGTGTGTACTTAGGGAGGGTGTTAAAAATGGTATCAGAACAACATTAAAGTTGGCCACCAGATGAATTCTCATGTTCTTACTTAAAATCACACTATAAGAACTTAAATTAGAGTAGACTACCAACTTAGAAAGATAACTAGTAGCCCTATGTATGGAAGAGATAAGTGAAAGATATTAAAAATCTATGTAAAGTTTTAAATAAGAGACAAAAGTTTAGATAAGGATTAGGGTTATGTGCCTAGGTGATTTACACTTTTTATGTTAACACCATGGTTGTATGTAGCATTCTCTCTCTTTTTCCCACATGTTTGTGGTATGGGACATAGGCTTATGGAGTTTTGCAGAGAGAATATTATGTGCATAATCGTGCTTGTCTTGTCCTTTTAAGTGCATGTGGTATGGGACATGTGCATGAGGGACGTGCTAAGATAAGTGTGATAAGACATGTCACCTTTGAATAGATGACCGGATGGCAGCTATCCAAAGGCGACAAACAAAATAAGTGTTGGCATTAAAAGTTTGAGGCATAAGGTCATATAAACTTAATTATACACATAGTGAGACCGAGCATGTATATGAAGGGTAGATATTTTGGCATAGATAAGTGAGTTAGTTTTAAGTGAACTAGAACCCTAATCCAACCACAGAGAAGAGGCAATCTAGAGTCCTTGCCATGATAGATGGTGAATGGATAGTTTAGATCTCAAAATGTAATAGTAGTACATGCACATGTATGCTTGATAATGATAACCATGAGAAATTTTTACCATGCACATGCTAAAAAACCAGTTAGAAAATATTAGAGATAATTGTATATATAATATGTAAAACCCTAAGGTGGGTAGACTAATTGAATTTTGAGGATGAAATTCCCAATAATGTGGGTAGTATTGTCACACCCCAAATTTTTGTTAAGTATTGTGAATGAAAGTATTACTAAGAAAACCCTAGTTATGTGAGATAAAGACAAGCGGGTCAAATTTTACATATTTTATCACATTTTACAGTCTTGTTATGTGTATCTAGAGCCCAAGGATTTTTTTGTGAATTGATCATCGTGGGATGCTAGAAAGATCATACAAAAATTTAAGGTTGGTTAATATAATGAAAATAAGGTTTCTCTAGAGTTTGAGGGCATTCTAATTATCAAAGGATTACATAAAATACCTAAGAGTACCTTATTATTTTGCTAAATTAGGTTCTCAAATGTATGTGGTCATGAAATTTAGGATTGATTTATGTTATCAATGACATGTATAAGAGTTGATATGATTTTAGTGATTCAATTTGTTGACTTAGCTCCTGAGAATTTTCTACAAGGAGATAATACTTGAATGATGTGTTGACCAAACTCTAGGACCAATTGGTTGCAAGGAATAACTTGTAGGAATTTTTAAAAGGAATTAGAAGGAATATATAATGTTAAGACCCAATTGTTGGTCCATGGACAACCCACTGATTAAATTAAGTACAAGGCAATTTAGTGAATGATTGAACGTTTAAGAGAAAGAAATCACGAGTCCCACAGTCCATGTGCTTTCAGGACTTGATCATAGACCAAAGGGGATTAGATCTCTTTCAGATAACAAGAAAGGAGAGAGGCTATAAAAAGGAATGCATATTAGACTAGCAAGGATTACATAATCGATTAGGGTTTGTCTTAGAATATATTGGGAAGAAGAATTTGAAAAACAAGAAGGAAGAGGCGGATGGCGGTGGTTTTGGGATGAGTCTACTATCAATGTCTCTTGGCGCCTGAACGTCGGCCAATAGGATTTCAAGGCACTACATGGATGGCATTCACGAAAGCCCACACGGTCTTTGTGGACCAGCAGCAACTTGGGCTCTCCGAGGAGTACCAAGTGCCTTCCCTGTTCTTGCCCTCTGAAACAGGGGAAGTGGCGTCTGCAAAGAGGGGCTGAGAGATTCTTGCATGAGACCTATGACTAGATCCGAGTGGGAAAGCATCATGGTTGATCAGTGTGATTGCTCTGATGGCTTGTAGGTGGCCAAGGTAGGAGTGATCCTAGCTGGAGAGCACCCCGACGGACGGCTTTGTTCTACGGCGCAATAGGGCACCGCTATCCCTGTATTCATGCTCCAGGGAGAGAGGGGGTGAGGTTTGGGTGCCTGCCCATTAGGCTAGCAGTGGGCCGAGGTGATGAGGTCCAATCTCCCTTAAAGTAAAAAGGAGGTAAGGTACTTAAGTAAAGAAAAATGTTAATTGCTACATGTTTCAAAAGTTCATAGATCTATTTTAGTTGTCAGAATGGGGTGATTAAGGGCTTGTTAGAAAGGTTGTGGGATGACAAATCTACTTGAATAGGTTTCAGAACTTGGTAAGATATTTATAGTGCCTTTTTAATTGAGATAAAGTTAGATAAATGAGTTACAAGTGTATATGTTGATATGTTAGTAGATTGATGATATAGGTGTGAAATTTGGAGGATCTACCCAATTTTCTTAGAAGGATTTAGACCTGACTAGGGAAGACAATGATAACCATTTGTTTTTATCCTCTCCAAACAAGGTAAGTGGTCCATGCCCATGAGTATTCATATTTATCAAACTCCTCATATTTTCATAAGACTACATGATTTATGTGATCTAGTGTTCTAATATTTTATGTTAAGATATGTAAGTAAGATTTTCATACATTCATAGGTATGTCCTTACATGTGCCTAATATCTAGAGAAGAGATATGTTATTAAGATTTATAAGAATGATAGAGACTCATGAACCAGGTTCATGAGAAAACTAACGGATCATGTTTCTATAAGAACTATTAGTAATAATTCATATTGATGAATAAGACTACAAGATAAGATATGCGACCAAGAATGTCATACATGATATTGTAGGATAATAATGTATTAATATTTCTAGTAGAAATGTAATATTAGGATTTCTTAGATAGATTAAGATCTAAGAACTAAGTGTTAACCAGATTTCTTAGAATGATTAAAGATCTAAGAATCAAGTATGTGATAAGATTATTTAAGTTTGCAATATAATATTTTATAAGATTCTTATTTTAAGATTTAAGAATTAAGTTCACATGAATGCATTAATATTCATGTTAATATTTTATTTCATGAGACTTTCAAGAGTTTGAATTATCTTGTCAGGAATCATATTTTAGATATTTTATACTTAAGTTACCCTCACATACTTTACTTTAGTCTTTTTTGTATAGTTGGTATTTATATATTTAGTTCAGATCCTTTTTCCTAAGCCTTTAGGCTTAGTTGTATTATATTTATAAATGAAGTCAGTCTATAAAATTAGAGTTTTAGAATAAAGTTTACCCAAATAATAAGAATATTAGATTTAGATTTAGACTTAGGTTACTCATTGTGTTAGTAGCCAGATATTGAATAAAGATACATGATAAGGGTTTTAGACCCGATCTCAATTGTGTATTTATTCTCATATTCATATTTATATTCATATGTAGATTTCGTTCAGAGATTAAGAGCAGAGATTCAGATTCAGAATTCAGTACATGATTAGTACTCAGTATCAATTTTACATAAGTCTAGATTCAGAATTTAGTAAACTTAGACTTAAGATAATTAATTCAAAACCTTCACATAATACATTGTATGATAAGTCCTCATTCATAGAGTCTCGGGATGATTCAGAGACATCTGTTGCCAGCTTAGAGAAGTGTTTACTCCATTTTAGAGGGCACATTGTGCCAACAGAGGGTGTGTTGCACCATAGAAGACACGTCGGTGTCAAAAGAGGGCACGTTGTGCCAACAGAGGGTGTGTTGCACCATAGAGGACACTTCAGTGTCAACAGAGGAGGACTTATTGTATAATGGTGGCTACAGTCAGATAAAAGTCGTAAATAAAAAACTCCTTAGTTCAGAGAATGTACATAATCTCAATTAGAAGTATAATGAAATAGATTAAGATAAGAGAGACATGACTCATACCCTTTGTGCAAGTCATATGTCCCAGGCACCAGAGTGCAGGCCAATTCAAAGACATAATCTAGGCTCAGAGTGCAGGTCATGAGACCCTGGCACCTTAATGCAGGTCATGAGACCCTGGTACCAGAGTATAGGTCTCCAAAGAAAGATAAGTAAAAAGATAAGAGCTAAGTTTAAGTAAGAAGAGATATTTATGCTTCAGATTTTGTAAAGTTTTTTATGTTAGTTCTCAGTATATAATGTTTAAGAATATTTTGCAGTATCTTATTTCATCAAGTAATGTATATGTTAGAATACTCATGCCACTTACGCTAACAACCATTTTTCCAATGCATGGCTGGGGGCGAGATGTCCGCGGGTGAGCAGGAGCAGAGTAGATTCCAGAGAATCAAGCACAAGGATAGAACATGACTCAATCTGGTGGGGTACCAACTATAAGATGATCCTCATGTTTATAGACTCAACTATATGCTTCCATTTTTAGAACTTTAGATTAGAGACTCAAGAAATTAAATGAATTTTCTCATGTAATTACATTTATGTTACTTTTGTAAGAACAATGATGGAAATGTTTATCACTTAAAGTTTGTGTGATTGATTATAGTGCTGTTATGTATGCCAGTTTATGTAATACCCCCTTGAGTGCACGAGTTATGGATAAATCAATGTTGCTTCCGCTATGTGCATGTGTGTACTTAGGGAGGGTTTTATAGGGGAGGACCTACTGCAGAAGGAAGAGTTCCTCAAAGAAGAAGAGGAAGGCTATGGAGGAAGATTCCTCTAGGAAGTGGAAGAGGCTAGAGGAGGCCTTCACTGAGGGAGGCTTTGAGCCTAAGCCCTCCCCTTTAACATCCCAAACCTGAAAGATGACCCTATAGGTGAACCTATGTCAGAGGATGAGACCAAGAGAAAGGATGACCCTAGACATGCTTCTGGCATTGGATATCAATAGTCGGGAAAGTCGTAGTTCACACCCTTTATGTGCTCTAGATAGACCAACAGAAAAAGCTCATTGAGTCCATTAGTGCCCTAGTAGTCAAAGATGTTTCTAGAGATGAGAATGGTGAACCCCTTCCCATCTACCCTCATCTCAGAGCCACCATCCTCGAATTCATCAAGTTGAATATAAAAAAGTTTTGGGGTGAAGACAAGGCTGAGGTGGTTGATAAGGTGGATGTCTGGCTCCTTTCTATGGAGAATGGTTTTGCATTCTGGAGGTGCAATTTTACAAGAAGGTTCTCTTTGCTGCACATCTTTTGGAGGAAGCCACAAAACTATGGTGGGAGAATTACATCACCAATTGAGATGTGATTACAGAACTAATGGCTTCGATGGACTTCTGTACCATCTTCTCTGCAAGATTCATACCCAGCTCCACCAAGAAAGGGAAGGAAAAGTAGTTCATGCACCTCTATAAAGGTAACATGATGTTGGCAGACTATGCTCAGAAGTTCCACCTCCTGGAGCATTTAGGGTATATGATGTCTGAAGAGTAGAGGGTAGAGAATTTGGTGGAGTGCTTGCACACCCTTATAAAGCCACATGTGATGGTGAGAAAACCCCCAAACTTCACTAAGACCCTTAACTTCTCCCTAGACATGGAGAAGACTATCTTGCCTGCTCAGAACCCACCCAAGGGATATCTAGGATTCACAGAAGGAAATTTTTCCCGAAGGAATGACAACATAAGAGGCCAAGGTTGTAACAATGGTAAGGGAAGAAATGGAGGAAAGGGAAAGCCATGTTATGAGGACTGCAATCACATATTTTGCACCATTGGGAGGAAACACCCTGGAAAATTCCATTTTGAGAAGCGAGTGTGTTTTTATTGTCAGTCAGAGGGACATATCATAGCCAATAGTTCTATTCTTGACCCATGAGGTCCAAACCCCATGGCAGAAAATCAATGGTTGCCACACCCCAGGGAGTAGCCCCACCTGTAGGAGAGCGGACACAAGCATGAATTTTCACCATTGATAATGAAGAAGCCTAGGATAATGCCAACCAACTCATATAAGGTAACCATTCCTAGAATTACATTTTCTATCCTTTACCATGAAGTGCATAATAGTTTTGTAGATATAAAAACAATGTAGCCATGCTTGACATTATGGGCCATAATGTTAAAGCATTTTTTACTCTAAATCTGTTAATACTTTCATCTTGAGAAATCTCACAACTATGCTTTTTTTGGACTTCAAGGAGTTAGGATATGTCTTAGAAGTCACTATCCCCAGTGGTCGTCTCTTATCATCCCTCTTAAAGACACCAATCATCCCTACAAAATATATGAACAATGAACTCCCTATCGATTTCATCTTGCTTGATTTGAATGATTTTGATGTCATTATAGGAATGGACTGGCTTTATAACTATAATGCAAAAATAGACTATAGGGAAAAGAAAATAAGAATAGAGAGACCAGGTCATGCACCCTTTACCATTAGAGGTAGGAAGGATGCTACCACCAGCCTGTACATGTCAGCTACGAAAGTAGAACGGGTGGCAGCTAAAGGTTGTCTAGTGTTGCTAGTTGTAGTTAAAAAGCCAGAGCTGAAGGTGGCACCCTTAGATGAAATAGTGGTAATCATGGGCTATGCTAAAGTGTTCCCAGATGATTTTCCAGACATACCTCCAGAAAGAGAAGTGGACTTCTCAATAGAGTTAGCTCCTAGTAAAAATCCAATTTCTAGGGCATCTTATAGGATGGATCGCATCGAGTTGCTTGAGTTTAATAAACAATAGTAGGAACTACTAGAAAAGGGATTCATATGACCTACTACATCCCTGTGGGGGCACTGCTCCTCTTCATCAAGAAAAAGGACAGATCATTATGCATGTACATAGACTATATAATGATAAATCAGGCTACCATTAAGAGCAGGTATCCTCTACCCCCACATAGATGACCTTTTTTACCAACTCAAAACTGCTCTAGTCTTTTTAAAGATTGACGTGAGGTCTGATTACCACCAGTTGTGAGCAAAAAGTGAGGAGATCCCAAAAACCACTTTTCAAACCCGCCATGGACACAACAAGTTTTTAGTTATGCCTTTTGGGTTGTCTAATGCTCCAAGTGTGTTCATGAACCTCATGAGTAGTAGTGTTCTAGCCTTCCCTTGATACCTTTGTAATAGTGTTCGTAGATGACATCTTGTTTAATCTGATGACATAGAACAACACCACAAACATCTAGCTAAGGTCCTTGATTAATTGAGAAAGAAGAAGTTATATGGAAAATTCTTGAGGTGTGAGTTTTAGATAGATTGAGTTATGTTCCTCGAGTGCATTCTATCTAGAGGAACCATTTCAGTGGACCCTATCAAGGTATAGGTCATTCAATAATGGATAGCCATGAAGAACACATTTGAGATTTGCAGCTTCCTAGGATTGACTGAATATTATTGGTGATTCATTAAGGATTTCCCAAAAACTACTTTGACCTTGACCAATTTCACCCAGAAGGATGAGAAGTTGATTTGGTTTGAATTGTGTAAAGCTTGATTTTAGGAGTTAAAGTAAAATCTTACTTTCACCCCAGTCCTTACCATACCCTAGGGTAATGAAGGATTCATCATCTTCATCGACTGATCAAATATGGGCTTAGGATGTGTGCTAGAGAAAACAAGCATGTGGTTGCCTTTTCTTCTAGACAACTCAAGACCAACAATATGAATTATCCAACTCATGATCTAGAACTTGCGGCCATGGTCTATGCCTAGAAGATTTGGTGACATTATGTACATAGGTCCACCTTTGACATCCTCACCAATCATAAGATCCTAAAGTATATGTTGACTCAAAAAGACTTGAACTTGTGACAAAGGCATTCGATGGAGTACATGAAGGATTTTGACTTCATCATAGCCTACCATATAGGTAAGGTCAATGTGTTTGTTAATGTCCTTAGTATAAAACATATCAATTGTGTCACTGGTTTGGTCAACCAGTGGAAGAAACTAGAAGCATTTGCTCAATGGTCAGTACAGCCTTTAGCAGATAGGATTCATCTTGCCAATATCCACTGACATGTTGACCGATCTTGTAGAAGCCCAATTAGCCATCCCAGAGTTGGAAAAGATGAAGGGTTTGATGGAAAAGCCTCAAAGACACCTCTCAGTGGGTGTAAATGTGGAATCCAATATAAGAGTTGTATTTGGGTTCCTGAGGGTTCATTATTGAAGACTCGTATCTTGTAAGAGGCTGATGGATGTTTAAGGACCTACAATGATACTTTTCATGGTTAGGAATGAAGAGAGACATAGCTTCATATGTGGCCAGTGTTTCACATGTGATATGGTGAAGGTTGGGTACCAAAAACCCACTGGATTGCTACAATTAATTGAGATTCCTGAGTGGAAATGGGATCAGATCACCATGGATTTTTTGGTGGGTCTTCCCAAGACCAGAAAGGGTCATGATGCAATATGGGTTGTGGTGGACCTCCTAACCAAGTCAGTGTTGACTTCAGAGTTATACATTGCCTATATTTTGATAATCACTTAACCATTCCATTCCTATGTATCTAATATGTTCATTTAAGATTGATAACAGGATTTAGGTACATGAAAAGGATCAAATTACACAAACCCAAGCTTGTTCAAGTTCAAGTCAAAAGCAATGCAAGTGTGCAATTTGGTAAATCACTCCAAATGACCTTAGATGATTTTTGTAATCACTTGTATTGATGATATGACTTGTAACTAAGATGAGAAAAAATCAGGGACACTTAATTTCAATGTTTGATCATTCAAATGTCAATTTAGTAAATTTGTCACAGGTTGTTTATCGGTCAAGTTGGAAACTCAACCGATCCAGTGATGGATTTTCTAGAGAGACCAATCGATCGAGTTGCACACTCATAGAACTTGACTGATCGATCAACTAAGCAAAACTAATTTTGACTCGTCGGTTTAGTTTCCAGAACAAACTCGACCGATAGTTTGAAAATTGACTTTGTCACTTAGTGGATCAGTCAAGTTATCTTTATTGAAACTCGGCCAAATGTACTATATGGAAAACACACAAAAAGTGATTATAACCATTAGGGAGTTGTTTTGAGTGAGAATAGATCTTTTGTAACTTGGAAACTGGCTATATTTTGCCCTTAAGTGATCCCACACTCAAGGTAACACCCCCAGTTATAAATAGGACCCCTTGGAGTTCATTCCAAGTGTGTTCTTTCATGCTATTCTAAGTCCTTTCTATAGTTGAGTGTGTTCCAACTCCTTGATCCCCTTTCTCTCTCTCATTTACATAGCATTTCATGATTATGAGTGAGTTAGGCCTGTTGTAAGAGAGCTAATTCCTTGTGCTTGTAATGCTCTCATTCCATTCCATCTTCCCTACCCCTTTTCTCAAAGAAGCAAAGGTGAAGCAAGCTAATCCGAGTGAAGGTGAAGTTGTTGTTCTTCTTCTTCAAGGATGAAGAAGAGGTGAAGATCTTCTCTGGGTGAAGGAGAAGGGCAAGGCCAAGATTCAAGAAGAGTGGGAAAATTCCTTCAAGGCCAAAGAATTGATGTAAGTGTGGGTAAGTCCTTGTTGAAGGTTGAAGACATCTTGATCAAGTGGGTAAGTCCTTATGTAGGTGGAATACTCTTATCTTGAATAGGTAAGTCCTTGGATGTATGGTGGTCTCCTTGTATCTCTTATGAATGGAATATAAGTATGCACGGATTGCAAAGTCCTATAGGTTGACCTCTCTATGTAGTGGATTGACTCTCTCCAAGTTTGGAGGGTGAAACCACTCTAAGCCACCTTGTCCAAGTGCTTGTTTCAATTTCTCTTGTCCTTGCTATGATTGTTTAGTTAGGACTTCAAATTACTCTTAAGCTATTGGTTTTGATTGATATAATTTGAAGGTCTAACTTATCTTGTGAGAATTTTGAAGCTCTATTCACCCCCCTCTAGAGCCTTAGATCCAACAAGTGGTATCAGAGCCAAAGATCTTCTCCAACAATCTTCCATTAGATGAGAAGATGGGCGTCAACCTACTTGGATCACTCAACCTAGAGGGAGGCTTCTCCATGCATCCTCTGCTCTTCAAAGGCACCAACTTCCTCTATTGGAAGAGGTGTATCCAATTCTACATTCAAGGCATGAACTTTGATATGTGGAAGGTGATGGTCACACCATACAAGGAGGCAATCAGAGTTGTTTCAACATGGAATGAAGTTGTACTAAAAGAAGCTCAGCTCAATGCCAAAGCCATAAGCATCCTCTATGTAGCCCTTACTCCAATGGAGTTCAACTGCAACTCATCTTAGGACACCTCCTATGAGATTTGGGATAAATTGTGCATTACCTATGAGGGCACAAATCAATTCAAGGAGGCTAAGATATACATGTTGAACATCCTTCTAGATAACTTCAAGATGGGTAAGAAAGAAGAGATTGCAGAGATGTACTCTAGGCTCAATGTGATCATAAATGGCCTGACTGCTTTGGGAAACACTTTTTATGGAGGTGTAATCAACTCCAACATCTTGAGGACTCTACCAAAGATATGGAAGTCAAAGGTGACCTCCATTGAAGAAGGGAGGAGCCTTGGTGACATCCCAATCGAAGATCTCATTGGCAACCTCCAAGATCATGAGCCAAGGCTTGACAAGCAAGAAGAAGAAGCCAAGCAAGAAGAGAAGGAATCCAAGAAGATCAAAGATAGTGCTTTCAAAGTACAAGTGGAGGCGGTCATCCTTCAACAAAAACTTACTTGTCGGACATCTCCCTCCTCCTCTAGTGAAGATGATGGCCCTAGTGAGCATGAAGCCAACTACACCAAGGGCAAGCACTTCAAGGGAAAACAATCCTCCTCCTCTACTCCTAGATGCTACAAGTGTGGACAAAAGGGACACTACAAGAGTGAATGTACCAAGTCAAGAAAGTTGCACAACAAGGGCGGCTCCAAGAAGGAGGAAGAGTACAAGAAGGAGAACAAGTACAATAGGAAGGAAAATAAGGAGAAAAGACATAAGAATGCAACTCATGCAGCTTGGGAGGAATCATCCTCATGTGGCTCTAGCTCTGATGAAGATGGAGAGTGCCACCTTGAACTCATGGCCTCTACTAGTAAAGAAATTGATGGGGTAAGTGAGGTAAGCTTGCATGAATTATCTAAGGAAATTCTTATTGATGTGCTTGTTTCTACCCATTCTTGTTTTGCTAAATGTAAATCTAAAACAAAAAGGTTAGGAAAAATTATTGATGATTTGTATGCTAAACTTGAAATTCTTTATCTTAATGAGAAAACTCATCTTGAGAGCTTGATAACTTGCAGGGCCAATATCTTGATTTTGAGCTCCAATATAATGGAGTTGAAGTAGAGAATGGTGTCTAGATTAAGAACATTGAAATTCTCAAGGAAGATAACCAAAAGTACCTAAATGAGCTTGAAACTCTTAAAACTAAAAATGTTGAATTTAAGCATATTGTTGATACTCGTAGGGATGAGAGGGATGTTTATCTTAAGGAAATTCAAGTGCTTAAATCTAAAATTGCTAGGTTTCTTGGTCAAGTTAATGATTTATCTTCTAGACCTATCTTGCCTAGTAATGATATTGCTTCCATTTCTCTTGAGAAAGATTCTTATTTGGCTAAAGCCCTCTGTGTGGATTCCGACCTTATTCGGGCTAGAGATGATATTTCTAGTTTGTCATATACTATCATATCTCTCCATGATGACAATCATATACTTAGGCCTCTCTATAGAAATTCCTCAAAGGGGAAAACTCCCTAAATGAAATCCTTAATCATTCTACCAAACAAAGTGTCACTAGTGGTTTGGGATTTGTAGGGGGAGCACCTAAGGGAAAGAACAAAGTCAAAGGTAAGAAAAAGAGTAAGGAGACCTCCTTTTTCATTGGAGAGTCCTCTGGCACTAAGAACCCTATGATTTGTTCCCATTGCAAGTGTGATGATCATTTCTCTACTTATTGTCCTTACAAACCTAAGGGGACCAACCCAAAGATGAAATGGGTCCCCAAGCTAACTCCAGATCCCAAAGTTTGAGTTGGGAATCGACACTCTCCTTTCTTGTAGGAAAAAGGTAGATGGATTGTTGATAGTAGCTGCACTAAGCATCTAACATGTGATATAAGCCATTTCAACAATTTCACCAAAAAGAAAGGAGGTACGGTTACCTTTTGGGACAACAAGAAAGGTAATGTTAAAGGTGAGGTTGATGTAGGTGAATCCTTGTGTATAAAGAATGCTCTCTTTGTGGATGGCCTACATCAAAATTTACTTAGTGTAAGTCAATTGTGTGATCATGGTTACCTTGTGCTATTTACTTCTTTTGAATGTTTGATTCTAGATTCCCTCACCTATCAATTCATATATAAGGGAACTAGAAGTGGTAATCTTTATGTAATTGTACTTGACTCTATTAAGCATGTTGTTGGTAGATGTGTAGTAGTCAATTAGAATGATCTTTGTCTTTGGCATCGTCAGCTAGGTTATGTAAAAATATGCATGAGTTGAAGAAGTTGAGAAAAAAGGACGTGGTCAAGGGACTTCCCAAATTGGAATTTGAAAAGGATGAGGAATGCCAACCTTGTACCCAAGGATAGCAAACCAAGTCCTCCTTCAAATCCAAAGGAGTCCTTAGTACCAAAAGATCTCTTGAACTTTTCACATTAATCTATTTGGACCAATGAGAACTCAATCGCTTCATGGTACCAAGTATTGCCTTATTAGTGTTGATGATTTCTCTAGATATACTTGGACCTTCTTTCTCATTTCCAAGAGTGATACGCTTGATATTTTCTCGAGTTTTTGTAAATTGTTGAGAATGAAGCATCTTGTCGGATCATCTCCATATGTAGTGATAATGGGGGAGAATTTGAAAATGATCTTTTTGAACATTTTTGTCAAGAATTTTGTTGTGCACATAACTTCTCTTCACCTCTAACACCTCAACAAAATGGGGTTGTAGAGAGGGACAATAGGTCACTACAGGAGATGGCTAGGACCATACTTTTAGAGTATGACACTCCAAAGAAGTTTTAGGCCGAAGCCATCAGTACTTCATGTTTTTTGCAAAATTAGGTTTTTGCACATAATTCTTTAAAGAAAACCCCCTATGAGCTATGTCATGGTAGAAAACCTTCTATCGAGTATTTTCATATTTTCAGATGTTCTTATTTTATTTTAAATATGAACTATTCTCCAGACAAATTTTATTTAAAATCTTACAAGGCTTTCTTTCTTGGCTATAGCACTACTAGCAAGGCATATAGAGTGTTTAATGTGGATCTTGCTAAAGTAGAAGAATCTTTAAATGTTAAGTTTATTGAGACTAACCTCTCTATTCCCAAATATATTGTTCCAAATGATGATGTTGCATGTGAGGTAATTCCTATTCTAAAAGAACTCAACATCACCCAAAAAGGAAAAGAGGTGGTAACTCAAGAAGAAGATAAAGATGAAGAGAAGAAGGATCCAACACCTCGATTTGCAAAGAATCATCCAAAAGAGTTGATTTTAGGTGATCCATTTGAAAGAGTGAAGATGCGGGTTGCATTCAACAAAGAACAAGCCAACAGTATCTTCATCTCACAACTAGAGTGAAAGAACATCAAGGAATATCTTGGTGATGATGAATGGATCCTAGCCATGCAAGAAAAGTTGGAGAAATTTGAAAGGAACAAAGTATGGACCCTAGTTCCAAGACTAAGTGATAGAAAGATCATTGGCACCAAGTGGGTCTACTGCAACAAGCTAGATGAAAGCAACAAAGTGGTAAGGAACAAAGCAAGGTTAGTGGCTCAAGAGTAGGAAGGTGTGGATTTTGATGAAACATATGCACTTGTAGCTAGACTTGAGTCCATTCATATGTTGCTTACTTTTCCTAGTTATAAAACTTTCTTCTATATCAAATGGATTTTAAAAGTGTGTTTTTTAATGTTACAATTGAGGAAGAAGTGTATGTTGCACAACCCCGGGGCTTTGAACATGATAGGTTACCTAACTATGTTTATTTTTTGCAAAAAGCTCTCTATGGACTCAAACAAATACCTTAATCTTGGTATGAGAAATTAAATAACTTTTTGTTAGATCATGGGTATATCATGGGCAAAGTAGATTCTACCTTATTTCTAAACCACACTTCTAATAATTTTCTTATCATTCAAATATATGTTGATAATATCATTTTTGGCAAGACTAACCTTGATCTTTACAAAGAATTTAGTGATCTTATGCATAGTGAATTTGAGATGAGTATGATGGGTGATCTCACATTCTTCTTTGGCTTTCAAATCAAGAAAACTAAAGATGGGAACTCCATCAACCAAGGGAAGTACACAAGTGAGTTACTAAAGTTCTTTCGGATGGAGAACACTAAGCCGACAGACACACCCATGTCAAACACCACCATACTTGATAAGGATGGATAAGGTGAGAAGGTAGATGAGAATATCTATCAAAGTATGATCATAATTTTACTTTACTTAATTTCCTCTAGACCTGATATAATGTTTTGTATTGGCTTGTATGCTTGCTTTCAATCAAATCCTAAGAAATCACATCTTATAGTTGTTAAGAGGATTTTAAGGTACTTAGCCAAAACTTTAAATTTTGGTCTATGGTATCCCAAGTCAAGGGACTTTACTCTTACAACTTATAGTGATGAGGATTACGCAGGATGCTTGATTGATAGAAAGTGCACAAGTGGCACTTGCTTTTTCCTAGGACAATGCTTGGTGTCTTGGTTATCCAAGATACATAGCACAGTATCATTATCAACCAGTGAGGCTGAATACATTGTAGTCGGGAGTTGTTGTGCCCAGGTCCTATGGATGAAGCAAATGCTCCAAGACTTTAACATTCATTTTGATGCTTCTCCTATCTATTGTGATAATACTAGTGCAATTAACTTGTCATATAATCCTATATTTCATAGTAGAGCTAATCATATAGAGGTTTGCCATCATTTTCTTTGTGATCACACTGCCAAAAGGGACATCTATATCACACACATAGACACAGAAAATTAGTTGGCGGACATTTTCACCAAACCTCTAGCTAGAGAGCAATTTAACTTTATTTATATAAACTAATCATAACTACTTTGAATAAATTTTATATGCCTTCTAGCTTGTGTTCATCTATCCTATATGTTTTTCCTATGTTTTGATCATCCTTGCTTGCTAATATGCTTAAAAACCAATTTTCATGTTCTTTTTGCCTTATTTTTTCTCTTATTTTTGGGTATTTTCTGCAAATGCTTGTTTTATTGCAAAATAGTACCCAACGATGAGGGATATCTGCCTAAGTATGTTTAAAATGCAAAATGGACTTGAAAAATAAATTTAATTAGTACTCAAATGGCTAGAAACTAGAATTTCTACTGTTGGTTCAGTTGGACCATCGGTCAAGTTGCCAACTTAACTGATCAGAGGCTGAGAGATTTTTTTAAAGAGCCTATCAGTCGAGTTTCTGAGTCACACAACTCGACCGATGGTCGGTCTGGAGCAAACATAAGTTAGGTTCAGCTGACTTTTCTCCCTCTCAAATAGATAAAAATTGACCGATCCAACCTCTAGCTCCCTCAAGCTCTCAACCCTAGCCCCAACCTTCCTCTCCCTATCCCTAGATCGACCTAGATCGACCTCCCTTAACCTCTTTCCTATCAACCCTAGGTGTGTTGACATGTTTTGGTGGTATTTCTCTTGCTTTTTCTCTCTCCATCCTCTCCATTTTGTCTCCAGTGCTTCCAATATGAAAAAGAGGGAGGCCCCAGTTGAGCACCATCTTTGTCTTCTAACTCACGTCTCATACCCTTTGACGATGCATACTTTGTCTCCAATGAGGCTCTGAATAGGTATAAGGACCTCCTTCCTAGGAATCCTTTTCCATTTCATTCCCTTTTTGAGCCAACCCCACATAGACAAAGAGTAATCGGTCAAGTAGTCAGGTTGCTTTACAATCACCACCTCTCTTCCTTGTGTGTCGAATGCTTGTGCTACAACAATTCCATAACTAGCACAAAAGCCATTCATGAATTCTATGTTAACTTGTAATGGAATTATGACACACTCATACCACCACCCAATACTCAAGTAGTCCTCACTTCCATGATCGTCGGGAACAAATTCCAAGTGTCTGAAGATACCCTGAACATCTTCTTCTCAGATACTGAGGTGACTGATACCTGGCGGAAGGACTACCCCAAGTATTTTGACCTAGTTTAGCTTGAGGCCTTCTACAAGCAATATGATCTTACTCTTCCTAATATTCATAAATTATTGAAGAAGACTCAATTCCCATATAGGAAGAAGTGTACCCTTCCCTCCTCTGCCTTAGACCTCCAGAACTGCATACTTGCCTTAGTTGTATACTACGATATTCATCCGAAGAAAAATCAGACTAAAATTGTAGAAAACATTATGGTAATTATGTTTTGTCTCTTGAAGAACATTAGAGTCAAGTGGGCAAGATATGTTTTCCACCATATGACCTACTTTGACCCAGTTAAGAACACATGTGGCACCCACCCAGCCTTGATTTGTGGTCTTTTTCAACTTTCCACTGGAAAATCTCTTTTCCATGACCTTCACTACAAACCTGCCCGGAAAGGAGTTTGCATTAGTGAGACCACACTTCAGAATTCTATGTCTATCCCATCCTCTACCACACCTGGAGCCTCTACCTCTACCTCCACACGTGCACCTCCACTGCCTCAAACTACCTGACATGCCCGCGCATCGTTCTATGTATCCAATGAAACCCTTATGGGCTACATGCTGCATCAACAGGCATATAACCTTCAGGTTTAGGAGCACATGCATCAGGATCTTTGTGCCATCATGTCCAACATGAATCTATCATGTGCACATCCTTATCATGCCTACTAGCCTTACCCAGGAGGTGACTATGCATCCTATTCATATGAGCACTTTTACCTAGCCCCTCCTCTTGCTGCTTCTGTTGCTACACCCTCTGTTGTTGGTGGATCTACCCTTGGAGTGTTGCCTCTGTCTACTGGTCCCTTGACTACCTTGCTTGCTAGTCTTGGTACTTCTGCTCCTTCCTTCCCACATGTCAATGAGCTTCATGCTCTTGGCATGTCTTGGGCTGAGCATAATGCCCGCTGTCCTGGTCATGGTTTTAGTTCTCTTGTTGATGAGGAGATGTCAGACCAGGATGATGAGGAGGTTGTTGATGTTGATGATGAGGCTTCTGAGAATGATGAGGATGATGATGGCTCTGATGGATTTGTTGGTGCCTATGGTGATGAAGGTGATGTTGTTGTCTCTATTGCACCTTCAGACAGATAGGATGACTATGAGCCATAAACTTCTGATGACGATGTTGATGATGTGGACATAGATGACTTAGATGTTTAGATTTTCTAGTTTTTAGTCTATATGCTAATCATATATATCTTTCTATGCACTTTTGTATTAAAAACATCTGGGCATATTTTTTGAGTTGTACTATTTTATCATCATGTTTTCATCATTTTGGCTTGTAGTTGTTTCTAAGGATATTCTCTCTGTGTTGTAATCTTAATATTTTGTACACTTACTCTTTGATTTACTATATATCTTGAGTTGGTGCCAGGCTTACCATATTTTTTATTATGACTTAGACTGTATGTTTCTCTCATCTCTATTTGGTGTATGCTTTGAGATTGCATGTTGTGGATGTATGTTTGGTAGTGCTTGGAGAAGACCCATTTTTGTGCTCTTCTACCCCCTTCCTTTTTGATAATGTCAAAAGGGGGAGAGAAGTTCAATGTTTTGAATCTCAACTATATTGCTTATATTGCCGATGTGATCCTTATCTTCTTCATTATATGCTTTATCATGTGACTTGCTAAAGGACCATATAGTATATATGTCATGTTGCTTTGTAAAGATAGACTAACTATGCAGGTAAGAGTAAGCATAGATTGAGGGGGAGCAATTCACATTGTTTAAATCACGAACTCCCCTGCAATTCACAAGGCAAAGGTATAACTTTACATATCCTTTTCAATACAATTGAGGAATGGTTTGTCATTGTCAAAAAGGGGGAGAATGTTGACTTGAGAGTTATACATTGCCCAAATTTTGATAATGATGTAACCATTCCATTCCTATGTATCTAATATGTTCGTTCAAGATTGATTTTAGGCTTTAGGTACATGAAAAGGATCAAATTATGCAAGCCCTAGATTGTTCAAGTTCAAGTCAAAATCAATGCAAGTGTGCAATTTGGGAAGTCACTCCAAATGACCTTAGATAATTTTTGTAATCACTTGTTGTTACAACCTCAATTTTACATGTGTTTTCATAATTGAAACGTAATAATTTTATGAATATGGACTTGAATTGAGAAGGTTGTATGCTTTGCTTCAAAGAATGGGTTTTTTTGCAAATCTCCCCTTTGATATGAATTTCGTGACTTCTATTGTTTTCTTAAACCAATAATGGATATAAAAGAGAGGAAAAGAAGAAAAGTCCAAACAATAGAGAAAAATAAAAGATAATAGATAATGAGCAATGTATTTATGAGAAATGTATGGAAATCTCTAGAAAGTGGCATTGATGTCCACAATTGATTAGATTTCGTTTACATGTGATTAATAATGGAAAGAGTAATCAAAATAAAGAATATAAGAAAAGAGGAAAGAGAAAATGTATGTTTTAATACATCATATATGCCTTTTAAGTCATTGACTTGCAAACGAAGAAAAGGAGTTATTCCTTTTTTTTGGCTCCAAACTTGGAATATAAGTAGACTAAGTCCTTATAGACTTTCCTTTAAAATTTGGGATTATTTGGATGTACAGTTTAAGAGATATGGATTTTTGAAAATCCATTAAGTGGGGACAATATAGAAGGAAATTATAAATTGTCACGATTTTGTTTCCTAATAGAATTATTTTTTATTCATGTGTGTGACACTACATCCATTGGATTCTGATCCAACAGTGGTTGTGTTGTAACCTTCCTTGGTCAGATGAGGAAACAAGGGGCTTGAGTTGTGGACTTTCCAAAGTGATTATCTTGCCAGATAATGGAGGAATGGTTAAGGAAACTATTCCAACAAGTTCAGGGGATCAGTCTGAGTCGATATACCCCTAATTTCTCAGGGTCTTGTCACCCCTAGAGTTTTGCCCAAACCTGGACTATGTGCTTTCTCAGCGGCCAAGGGGGGATCCTATATATAGGGGGCCTTGGACCCCAACGAAGTGGCAAAAGCTTCCCATTATCTTCAACTGACTTCTGCGAGAAAGATTGTGCTTGCAATTGTAGCTGGAGGTGCGTCCTTTGCACCTATCATCGCAAGGAACCTGCTGGAGCGGTGTGAAGCTGGTGGCCGGTGCCAAACATCCTCGGGGCAATTGAGGCCCCAGTCAACTTCGACAGAGCCTGGTGGCGGCCATGGTGGCTTTTCCAAGCGGAGGAGAGGCATGCAGCGTGAAGTCAACCCCACTGTTGACTGGGGGTCGACCCTCTTCTGTGCGTAGAGGGCGTCGCAAAGAAGAGGAAGATCTGAGGTGATTGACATTTTTCCCCAAGAGAGCCTAAACGCTTTCTTCATCCAACCAAGGGTAGAGTCAGAATTTCGATCGAGAATGGGGATCTACTCGCGTAGAGCGGGTTGGCCGCTTGGCCAGAGCCGATTGGTCCATCTTAATCCATGTGGAAAATAAAGTGAGTCTCAATTGGTCGACTTGTTGTCTTCTTATTGGTTGAAAAGTAATTAACTTGCAAAAATCGTAGTAAAAGTTTGGTAACTCAGATTAAGAAGTATTATATATGAATCTTACTCAAAAAATTCAAGGAATTCAATAAAAATACTAACAGAGCCTAGTTTTGCTTCTAGTACGAAAAGTATCTAAAGTTGGTATCTTTAAATGATCTAACTAGATCAAAACCCTAGCTTTTGAATATTAATATTTTTGATAGAGTTAGTTGGTAATAGTAATCAAAGTATGACTTAATTGCATAAATATGATGAAAGGGATCTAATTAGAGATATATGTTCATAACTTATGTAATTAGGGTTTCATGATTTTAATAGTGCGTTAAAAGGGTTAAAAACCCTAATCCAGGTAGTTATGAGATTTAATGAATCTAAATATGAGAATAAATCTAGAAGGCATGAAAATAGTGTTATTGGATTAATTGTGGATATACCCTTAATTTTGTAATTAGAGTTTCCTAGTGTATAAAAGTGGAATTAATGATAAATTAGGGTTTCATACCTAGAAGATGTGAAATATAGTAATTAGGGATACTTTAAGAATCAAACTATAATTCTTTGTTGAGTTATAAATTCTAAGGAACCTGAACATGATAATTGGCCTTAATGATCTTGACATGACCTAAAAGATAAACATGGAGGTTTTAGTGTAAAAAATATATATTTGACCTAATTGGAATTCAATCATGCCTATGATGTTGAAATTAGGGTTTGTGGATCAAAAGAGCATTAAAAGTGATAAATGCATTATGGAGGCTAAAACCCTAATAAAACCCTAAAGTTTACCTAGAAATATTAAGGTGGAATCCAAGTCAATCTTGAAAATGTTTTGGATAAAATAATGACACATGGGTGTTATGCATTAATTTTAGGATATTGTTGATTGCTTGATTGATTGTTCTTGACTATTATTGCTTGGACCTCAAGTTACTCTGGATCAGGTATGTGGTTATTTATGAATAATCGATTTAGTTTCACAGTGTTTCCTAAATGTTTTATCGATTGGATGCAACCTAAACTGTTGGTGTTTAATTCTGCAATCCTATAAAGTCTCTATGATTATCACAATTAAGTATATATGTGTATTCTTGAACCTACATGCCACCCTGATCTATGTTGCATGACCAAGCCCTGGAGGGAAGGTCTAGGTGGTCAAGCCCAGGAGGGAAGACCATTGGGCACCATGAGAGGTGACCCCAGGCACCAAGCTAGGGATGGAGAAAGTGGCCTCATGTCCCTTGCAAGGACAAAACCCTAAGAGAGGGTAATCCAGGGTTTAGGGCAAAAGCGGTTGAGAATGTCACATTGAAAACGTAACTTTGGATTGTTAATAACTTAATTGTGATATTTAGGTTTTTAGTAATTAATTGTGAAATTTTGATTGTCCCCCATATACCGGTATAGAAATATACTAACCGATGTTTTGTTTGTCGGCGTTCTAGTTACAATTATGGAAAAGAACAAATAGTAAATTGAAACATTGTGAAGATACAAATAATCAATTCAAGGAGGATTAGATAGATAGACTCTATCTGTGGATAGAAGTCTAGAAATCCAAAAAATTTACAAGGTATGCAAGAGATTTATCTTATTCCAGCTTTCTAGTATAGTTTTAGTATGATTTAGTATTTATTATTGATTAAATGTTAAACCATGGATCCTGGGTTGTTTGGGATAGCGGCTCTGACCTTTTGGTCTCCCTTGATTGGGGGTTATCGGGAGGCGGGGTCGTTACATTTGGTATCAGAGACTTGGTTTCTCATTTAATCCTTAGTAATTATTAAATTTTACAAAATCTGTAGAACCGAGGTAGTTATTAGAGGATTTTCCAAAGATTGAGGTGTCTAGAAAAGGATCACGGTCTGGGGGCTGGCAATATTTTCCTCCTCCCCACTAGTCGGTCATGAGGACTCCCACATGCGGTGTGACTGTCTGGCCAAAGTATGAGGTTTTGACTCGAAATAAGATACCTTTAGGACTCTCTCATCTATTTCTTCCCTTCTCAACCCTAATTCAATTAAGATTCTAAGGTTTAGGGTTTTTCTCTCTCTTCCCCACCCTCTTGAGGTCAGGGTAAATATGATAAGGATTAAGGAATCCTCCACCAAATCAATGAAAAACATGTAAATAAGATGTCATGGACATAATCTTAATAGTTTAAGTGTAAACTAAAGAATAGTTACATGCTTAGGTTGCATGACATGTATTGTTGTGCCCTCAGGAGAGACCTGAGGTTAGCCCTTGTTGTAGGAGGATGAGGAAAGAGTTAGCCTTGGAGGCAGAGGCCTCCAGGAAGAGGCTGAGACCTGGCACATCCTCTAAGGATGATGCTAACCCTAACCCTAAGTGGATGTTAGAGAGAGATGACATGATAAGTTAGATATCATGGTCGACCATATACGTGGGGTGACATGCTTTTTAGTTTTGAATACTCGAGAGAAGTATGAGGTATGTGAGGTTGGTTGACCTAGTACCTTTTGGCGACCCAACCTTGGAAGGGTCGTTCCTCTTAGGGTGAAGGATAGCTCCTTCATTGAAGAGGATAGTGGTGACCATATAGAAACCCTTATGGGCATATATGAGCATAGAAGGGCATGCACCTATGTAGGAGAGGATGTTAGCAGTGCTGGCAGTAGGTTGAGACTTAGGTCAGAAGGGTTATTCCTGACAGGTTAGGAGACGAACATGCAGAGCTTTGGAAATCTTGATCGAACATAGGTTTGGATCATACATTTCACCCATACAGGTGTATGTATGTATCCTTAAGAGCTTAATCCACCTTATTAGAGAGAGAACCTCCAGTGGTAAGGTCGGTTGTAGGGTTACATCTAGAGAGAGAGCAAGACCCAAGCAAGAAGGTTGAAATCTTAGACTCTGAGACATGAGGGACCATGAGGAGTGGCGTATGACCTCGAATGGATGACCTAAGTGGATGGTTGTGGTTTCCTCGTGCATGATCCTTGGAGGCTTGTGGTATCTTGGTTGTCGAACCAAACCCTATAATGAGAAGAGGCTTCTTGAGTTGATGTACTGGAATTGTAGGTTCCTACCTTACCTTATAATTGTAGAAAGGAGAGTTCCTTAGACCATAAAGAAGTATAATAATTAGTTATGGGGTCTCGCACCAGGTTGGTTGTTCTTGTATAGGACTTTAAGGTGTTGTTCACATGGAATAATGGTGGGAGGTGTAGGTCCTACCTTGTGCCTGTTTGGTTTGTAATTGGATAGTTGACGCATAAGAAGTGAACCTAGGGTTCTTTGACCTAAGAGGGGAAGTAGTAGTATTTGGTGAACCTGATGCTCATGAAGATGGTTGAGTTCCTACAGATTGTAGCATGGCACCCCTCAGATTTAAAGGAAAAGGAAACCCCTTAGACTAAGGTATATGTTTGATGAACCCCACACACATAGGTTGGTGACATATGCATGTTTGATGTTGGTATGATGTGGAGGAATAGAAACAAGTATGACCTACCACGAAGACCTGGCATGGTTTATTAGGTGGTCTTATTTTTAGTTGTGTGCCTTAGTAACTTGATAGGGCTAAGCATGCTCATGATGGTGTCAATCCTAGATGTAAGGATGTTTGTGACCTTTGTTGATCTCAAGAGATATTTTTATCCCATCTTGGGGAGGGACCCTTATGTAGGGTGAGTATCAGCTTTTGTGTAGGTTCGAAGTAACCTAACGAGGTCTCTCATAGGATCTTGATGAGCTAAGTGGAGAGCACATGGTGTGAGAACGAATCTATAGACCCTTGTGTGACCATCTCTAAGGAGCATGAAGATATATTGCCATGGAGGTAACCTTATGGGGTCTGACCAAGTTAGGTAGGTTGCCATGATCCCTATGAAAGGATGTAAGTTTGACCATGAGTGCCCAGAGAGATGATGAAGTTTTAGGGAAAGATTCAAGAATGAGATGTGATATGATGGAATCCTAAGTCAATACTAAGGTCATGAAGGGATAAGATTGATGGAAGTAGGAGTTGTATGTTCCCTGGATGCACGAGACCATAGAGTCGGGAGGTAACAGCTACCTTTGCCCAAGGACCATGGGTTAGGAGGTTGGCCACCTTAATGGGTTCATGGGGCCTAAGGGGTAAAGTTGATAGGTAGTCCCTAGATGCATAAGGGTCAGATCACTCCAAAAGTGTCGGCACCCTAGAGACCTTTAGGTAACGACTAAGAATTGTACATAAAAGAGATATGTTAAGATATAGAGGTGATGGGAAAAGTCTTCCCATGGGTTTAGACCCATAATCGAGATGTTCATGTTGTGGAGACATGTGATGTACGTTTCAACTTGGATTCAAAATGTTATGGTGATGTGTGATGCACCATCTCTACTCTTAGAATGGGATGAACTCTGTATTTGGACTGCAGCCAAATGCTTATTTCCTCTAGTTATGGATGTGAGAGATAGGGTAAAACACATGCCATACACTAAGGATAAAGATGATGTGAGTTGAAACATTGCTATGATGTTTGAGGATTGAGGAAGTATCATACCTTCTGATAGATGGATTGCAAACACAAAGAGAACTAAGGTAGTCATCATATGATGACGTTCTTATCAAAAGAAATATGGAAATGATGAGTTATATAAGTTTGAGTTTGATAACCAAGATGATGAGCTCAGAGTTTTCTTGACTCGGTTAGACCTAAATTTGAGATGAGGATGATAAGTGGAATATATGAAGGTTTATGTCTTCACCGCTACCTAGAACATAAGGATGTAAGGTGGTAATGGATGCTCTTTGTTGAGACGCAGTTGTCTAGTTTAGCCAGTAGAGAGGCTAGAAGAGGTGGTTAGGTGAACCCTAAGTTTATGAGATATGTTTGGCTAACATTCATATACAACGAGATCCATTGGCCAAGTTAGTGGTTGCTTATTCATCCAGCCCAGAGCTTGATGATATACAGAGATGGTTGTAAGAACCTCTGCTACACTTATAGGGAAAAGAAGGTGGTGAAACCCGCTACTAGAGTGTTTTAGGGTTCCTAAGGAGTTGACCTTGATGAATCATGACATGCAGGAGATCATGATTTTAAGTTCACCATACATCATGGTACTACTAAGATAGTAAAAGTTTGTAGTAGTACCTTGAAGACTTGAGATGAAGAAGTATATAGAATTTCATGTGGCTTGTTGCCATGCATGCCAGGAAGTGAATGTCAAACACCAGTACCCAATGAGTTACTATAGATAATGAAGAGTCTCTGAAAGGGAATGGGAGTAGATCACCATAGACATTGTGGTGGGTCTCTTCTGGACCAAGAGAGGTCATGATGCAATATGGGTACGGTAGATTGCCTTACAAAGTTGACCTAATCCCTTGCCTAAGAAAAGAGAGCTCTGTCAGTGTGACTGGTCTGGTTGAACTATATATGAGGAAGAGATAGTTCATCTACATTGTGGTCAAGTTCAATATCTGGAGCATGACCTCGAGATCACTTCCATGCGGTGGAAGTAGGTACATGAAGAACTCGATGCCAGTTTGAAATTTAGCATAGCTTATCACCCCTGACTGATGGACAGTCGAGAGATTATGACCGAGACTGGAGGGTCTGATGAGAGCACGTGTGCTCATTCAGGGTGATACATGGGGGGAAGTTCTTGTCCTATGAGAGTTGTAATAATAGCCACCATAGCCAGTATTAGGATATAAGAAGCTATGTAAGGGAGGATGTGTCGGTTACCACTTCATTGGGATGATGTCGGTGAGAGGACCTTACAAATGTCAGAGAGACCACAGTGTATGCAGATGAAGTCTCTTTGATCGTGTGATGGCTGAGAGAGCCCAGGGACAACAAGAGTCATGAGCTGATGTGAAGCAGACTGACATGCGATTCACTGTGGGAGAATATGTGTTATGAAAACCTGACCCCTCTAAGATATAGATGAGAAAGATGAATCCACGATGCATGGATCCATTTGAGATGGATTAGCTGAGTTGATTATGTTTAGCCTTACCCCTCAGGATAATATTATGTATGATGTGTTCCATGAGTCTAATCTAGAGCACTATGTGATGTACCTGAGCCATGTGTTGAGCCATGAACCTATTGAGCTTCAAGGGAGGCTGAAATATCCTGAGTCACCTACGAGGGTACAAGATACCAAGGTGAGAGAGAACTCAGATGTAAGAATAAGATGATAAAGGTTCATTGGAAGCACCATGTAGAGCAAGAGGCCACATGGGAGCTAATGATGGATGTGGAAAAGTATTATCCTGAATGTTTGTATGTTTGGTGGAATTTTGAGGGCAAAATTCCTATAAGAGGGGAAGGATGTTACAACCTCAATTTTACATGTGTTTTCATAATTGACATGTAATAATTTTATGAATATGGACTTGAATTGAGAGGTTGTATGCTTTGCTTCAAAGAATGGGTTTCTTTGCAAATCTCTCCTTTGATATGAATTTCGTGACTTCTATTGTTTTGTTAAACCAATAATGTATATAAAAGAGAGGAAAAGAAGAAAAGTCCAAACAATAGAGAAAAATAAAAGATAATAGATAATGAGCAATGTATTTATGAGAAATGTATGGAAATCTCTAGAAAGTGGCATTGATGGCCACAATTGATTAGATTTCGTTTACATGTGATTAATAATGGAAAGAGCAATCAAAATAAAGAATATAGGAAAAGACAAAAGAGAAAATATATGTTTTAATGCATAATATATGCCTTTTAAGTCATTGACTTGCAAACAAATAAAAGGAGTTATTCCTTTTTATTTTTGACTCCAAACTTAGAATATAAGTAGATTAAGTCTTTATAGACTTTCCTTTAAAATTTGGGAATATTTGGATGTACAGTTTAAGAGATATGGATTTTTTAAAATCCATTAAGTGTGGACAATATAGAAGGAAAGTATAAAATGTAACGATTTTGTTTCCTAATAGAATTATTTTTTATACATGCGAGTGACACTACAGCCATTGGATTCGGATCCAACAGTGGTTGTGTTGTCACCTTCCTTGTTCGGATGAGGAAACAGGGGGCTTGAGTTGTGGACTTTCCAAAGTGATTATCTTGCCAGATAATGGAGTAATGGTTAAGGAAACTATTCCAACAAGTTCAGGGGATCACTCCGAGTCGATATACCCCTAATTTCTTGGGGTTTTGTCTCCCCTAGAGTTTTGCCCAAACCTAGACTCCATGGTTTCTCAACGGCCAAGGGGGGATCCTATATATAGGGGGCCATGGACCCCAATGAAGTGGCAAAAGCTTCCCATTATCTTTGGTCAACTTCTGTGAGAAAGATCATGCTTGCAATTGTAGCTGGAGATGCGTTCTTTGCACGTGTCATCACAAGGAACCTGCTGGAGGGGTGGGAAGCTGGCGGCCGATCCCGAACGTCCTCGAGGCAATTGAGGCCCCAGTCGACTTCGACGGAGCCTGGCGGCGGCCATGGTGGCTTTTCTTAGCGGAGGAGAGGCCTACAGTGTGAAGTCAACCCCGTTGTTGACCAGGTGTCAACCCTCTTCTATGCGCAGAGGACGTCATGAGGAAGAGGAAGATCTGAGGTGATTGACATTTTTACCCCGAGCGCGTCTGAACCCTTTCATCATCCAAGCAAGGGTAGAGTCGGAATTTTTCTTGAGAATGGGGACCTACTCACGTAGAGTGGGCCAGCCGCTTGGCCAGAGCCGATTGGTCCAGCTTAATCCATGTGGAAAATAAAGTAAGTCTCAATTGGTCGACGTGTCATCTTCTTATTGGCTGAAAAGTAATTAAGTTGAAAAAATCATAGTAAAAGTTTGGTAACTCGGATTAAGAAGTATTATATATGAATCTTACTCAGAAAAATACAAGGAATTCAATAAAAAATAGTAATAGAGTCTAGTTTTGCTTCTAGTTTGAAAAGTATCTAAAGTTGGTATCTTTAATGATCTAACTAGATCAAAACCCTAGCTTTTGAATATTAATGTTTTTGATAGAGTTAGTTGGTACTAGTAATCAAAGTCTGACTTAATTGCATAAATATGATGAAGGGGATCTGATTAGAGATATATGTTCATAACTTGCGTATTTAGGGTTTCTTGATTTTAATAGTGCATTAAAAGGGTTAAAAACCCTAATCCAGGTAGTTATGAGATTTAATGAATCTAAATATGAGAATCAATCTAGAAGGAATGAAAATAGTGTTACTAGATTAATTGTGGATACATACCCTTAATTTGGTAATTAGAGTTTCCTAGTGTATAAAAGTGGAATTAATGATAAATTAGGGTTTTCTAACCTAGAAGATGTGAAATATAGTAATTAGGGCTCCTTTGAGAATCGAACTATAATTCTTTGTTGAGTTGTCAATTCTAAGGAACTTGAACATGATAATTGGCCTTAATGATCTTGACATGACCTAAAAAGATAAACATGGAGGTTTTAGTCTAAAAAAGATATATTTGACCTAATTGGAATCCAATCATGCCTATGATGTTGAAATTAGGGTTTGTGGGTCAAAAGAGCACTAAAAGTGATAAATGTGTTATGGAGCTAAAACCCTAATAAAACCCTAAAGTTGGCCTAGAAATATTAAGGTGGAATCCAAGTCGATCTTGAAAATGTTTTGGATAAAATAATGACACATGGGTGTTATGCATTAATTTTAGGATATTGTTGATTGCTTGATTGATTGTTCTTGACTATTATTTCTTAGACCTCAAGCTAATCTGGTTCATGTATGTGGTTATTTATGAATAATCGATTTAGTTTCATAATGTTTCCCGAATGTTTTATTGATTGGATGCAACCTCAATTGTTTGATGTTTAATTCTACAATCCTATAAAGTCTCTATGATTATCACAATTAAGTATATATGTGTATTCTTGAACCTACATGCCACCCTGATGTACGTTGCATGACCAAGCCCTGGAGGGAAGGTCTAGTTCGTCAAGCCCAGGAGGGAAGACCATTGGGCACCATGAGAGGTGACCCCAGGCACCAAACTCAAGATGGAGCAGGTGGCCTTATGTCCCTTGCAAGGACAAAACCCTAAGAGAGGGTAATCCAGGGTTTAGGGCAAAAGCGGTTGAGAATGTCACATTGAAAATGTAACTTTGGATTGTTAATAACTTAATTGTGATATTTAGGTTGTTAGAAATTAATTCTGAAATCTTGATTGTCCCCCACATATCGGTATAGAAATATACTAACCGATGTTTTGTTTGTCGGTGTTCTAGGTACAATTTTTGAAAAGAACAAACTATAAATTGAAACATTGTGAAGATATGAATAATCAGTTCAAGGAGGATTAGATAGATAGACTCCATCTATGGATAGAAGTCTAGAAATCTGAAATTTTTACAAGGTATGCAAGAGATTTATTTTATTCTAGCTTTCCAGTATAGTTTTAGTATAATTTAGTAGTTATTATCGATTAAATGTTAAACCATTTTTCCTGGGTTGTTTGGGATAGTGGCTCTAACCTTTTGGTCTCCCTTGATTGGGGGTTACTGGGAGGTGGGGTCGTTACACTTGTATTGATGATATGACTTGTAACTAAGATGAGAAAAATTAGGGACACTTAATTCCAACTTTTGATCAATCAAATATCAATTTAGAAAATTTGTCACAGGTTGTTTATCAGTCAAGTTGGAAACTTGACCGATCCAGTGATGGATTTTTTTAGAGAGGCCAATTGGTCGAGTTGCATACTCACAATCTCGACCGATCAATCAACTAAGAAAAATTGATTTTGACTCATTTGTCGGGTTCCTAGAACAAACTCAACTAATAGTTTGAAAATTGGCTTTGTCACTTAGTGGACCGGTCGAGTTATCTTTATTGAAACTCGACCTAATGTACTGTACAGAAAATACATAAAAAGTGATTATAACCATTGGTGAGTTGTTTTGAGCGAGAATAGATATGTTATATCTTGGAAAA
Source organism: Alisma plantago-aquatica (assembly GCA_963693085.1). Classification (NCBI taxonomy): domain Eukaryota; kingdom Viridiplantae; phylum Streptophyta; class Magnoliopsida; order Alismatales; family Alismataceae; genus Alisma; species Alisma plantago-aquatica. The sequence goes on from OY856409.1 coordinate 677,192,115, forward strand.
TGGCTATATTTTTCCCTTAATTGATCCCACACTCAAGGGAACACCCCCAGCTATAAATAGGACCCCTTGGAGTTCATTCCAAGTTTGCTCATTCATGCTATTCTAAGTCCTTGCTATAGTTGAGTGTGTTCCAACTCCTTGATGCCCTTTCTCTCTCTCATTTACATAGCATTTCGTGATTATGAGTGAGTTGGGCCAGTTGTAAGAGAGTTACTTCCTTGTTCTTGTAAAGCTCTCATTCCACTCCATCTTCCCTACCCCTTTTCTCAAAGAAGCAAAGGTGAAGCAAGATACTCCGAGTGAAGGTGAAGTTGTTGTTGTTCTTCTTCAAGGTTGAAGAAGAGGTGAAGATCTTCCCCAGGTGAAGGAGAAGGGCAAGGCCAAGATTTAAGAAGAGTGGGAAAATTCCTTCAAGGCCAAAGACTTGATGCAAGTGTGGGTAAATCCTTGTTGAAGGCTGAAGACATCTTGATCAATTGGGTAAGTCCTTGTGTAGGTGAAAGACTCTTGTCTTGAATAGGTAAGTCCTTGGATGTATGGTAGTCTCCTTGTATCTCTTATGAATGGAATATAAGTATACATGGATTGCAAAGTCCTAGAGGTTGACCTCTCTAGGTAGTGGATTGACTCTCTCCTAGTTTGGAGAGTGGAACCACTCTAAACCACCTTGTCCAAGTTCTTGTTTCAATTTCTCTCATCCTTGCTATGATTGTTTAGTTAGGACTTCAAATTTCTCTTAAGCTATTGGTTTTGATTGATATAATTTGAAGGTATAACTTATCTTGTGAGAATTTTGAAGCTTTATTCACCCCCTTCTAAAACCCTAGATCCAACAGTCAGCACACTCCCCTACCCTAAAGGTCACTGCCAAGGTGTCAGACTTAGCTGATCTTTACATTAGAGAGATAGTTCATTTGCATGGTCTTTTGAGCTCAATTACTTTTGAACATGACCCTGAGTTCACTTCAAAGTTATGGAAATAAGTTCAAGAAAACTCAGTAGGAGGCTAAAATTTAGCACAGCTTATTTTTTTTAATTAAGCATGCTACTATTTTCATTAATCTTAAAATTGAAGTTTTATAGGTTTTATATGGTGGGAATATCCACAAAGAAAATAAACCTATCTAGGTTTTCTATATCTATAGTTACCTTTCCCCACACTTCATTAGTAGTTGGTGACTTGTTTTCAAAAATAGAGATGTTCCTTGTTGCCCATACATGGTATAGGACAGTCAGGGATGCAATGCCTTCTTTATCGTTGTCTAGGTTGGTGATACCTTCTCTACTGCAAGGGCTTCTCTACATATATCTTCTAGCCTTGGACCAGATTTTTTAGTAAAGTCGCAGCTCCAAAATATGTATTGATTGCTTTCAGGCTCCATTCTGCATCATATGCATCTTGATGCTAATGCTAGTCCTCTAGTTTGCATCCTATTATCAGTAGTCCGAATTTCTTGCATTACTTTCCTGCCAAAGATTTTGAAGCAAGCTGGGGCTTTAATGTTCCATATCCATCTCGCCCAATCTAGCTTGATGTGAGTTACCCTGCAGATCTGCCAAGCTCCATTAAGTGAGAACTCAGTAAGACCTTCAAAATAACACCCATCTTCACCACCAGAAATCCAAACTGTCTTGCAGATTTTAGTCAATTTGTTTGAGACCCTTATATCTGAAATGGTCCATTTGCTATTAGTGATTATAGTACTTTAACTTTTCCTATTTGCCAAGCACAGTCCGTTGGGATAGAATGGTGGCAATACAATTTTTAAGGAAGCTACCATTCACCCATGGATCAGACCACAATGATATTGTATTGCCATTTCCAATCTTGTATTTTACTTTGGGAAGAAAGTCATCTCTACACTTGAGCAGAGATTTTCATAACCAGGTGTTGTACTTTAGGTTGGAATGACCATATTATATCTTGTTTAATACATCTATTATGGATCCACCTAATACATAAAGTATCCTTTGCAATTGCAATATTCCACATATTTCTCAGAAGTCCAGTAGTACTCCAGCCATGTACTTTGCAGATTCCTAGTCCTCCCTCCAGCTTTGGCTTACACACAGTCTCCCACGATATCGATCCGATCTGGGTGCAGTTGTCTCCTCTCCCCAGAGGAAGTCTCTACACAATGTTTCAATTTCTTCTATTGTATCTTTAGGTTGGGGGAAAGTCCCCATCCAGAACATGTGGTCAGCTTCAAGAGTAGACAGTGTGAGTTCTAGTCTTCCAGCCATCGAAAGCAAATGATTCTTCCACGAGTCAAGTTTGGTTTCAATTTTATCAATCAGTGGGGTGCATAGACTCTTAGTCAGTCTACCATGAAATAGTGGATCACCAAGGTGTCTGACCAAGAGCTCTACTTTATCAATGCCAAGTGTGTTGCAGACCGAGAGTGGGGCGGTGCAACTAAGAAACAATTGGCTCTTACTTGGGTTAAGCTCCAGACCCAAGCATTCCTTGAACAAATCCAGGCATTGCTTGATGCTTTTTGCATTTTTTTTCATCTGCTTCAGTGAAAAACAAAAGATCATCTATGAATATAAGATGGGTTATTCCCATATGCCTAATCTTATAGGAGATATGTTTCTTTCTTCAAGAGCTTTGTCGATGATTGTAGTAAAACCTTGCATGCCAATAACAAAAAGATACGGGGTGAGTGGGTCTGCCTGCCTAACCCCCTCATTGCTGGAAATATGGGTGTGGGGCTGCCATTGATTAGGATCTGAAATGAGGCAGAATTGAGGCATTCAAATATCCAGTTCAACTAGCATTGTAGGAATCCCATTCTTTTCATTACTTCAAGTATATATTCTCTATTTATTATATCATAGGCCTTGTTGAGATCGGCCTTAAGGCATAGCTTGGCTTTTGCTTCTTTTTTCCTAAAATCATGCACAATTTCATTATCTAATAAAATTGCATTAATGATATGATTCCCCTTGACAAACGTGCATTGATTGAGGCTAACTAGGTCTGGCATAATATCTCTTAGTTGATTTGTTAAGATCTTAGAAATGATCTTATAGCACAAATTACATAAAGAGATAGACATCCATTTAGAAATTTTCTCGGGTTACTTTACTTTGGGTATGAGGGCTATAAAAGTCTTATTGACCTCTTTTAGCATTCTCTCCTTGGCAAAGAAGTCCTTAATCACTTTTGTGACATCCTTCCCTATGATGTCCCAGGTTGCTTTGTAGAAATGTGCACTAAAGCCATCGGGGCCTGGTGATTTATCATTGTCAACATTTTTTACCACACTGTAAATCTCCTCGTCAATAATAATTGCACACAGCTTCTCAATATGAGCGTTTGTTAGCTTATATTTCACCCCTCTCAAGTGTTGTGTTTGTGCCTTTCTGCTGAATAGGGAGTTGTCGTGTTGGGAGAAAATACAGCCAATTTCCTACTCTTTTTTAACTATAGTGCCATTATGCTCCAAAGTTTTTATTTGATTCCTTCTTCTTCAAGTTTTAAGAGACGCGTAAAAGAATTTAGTGCTTCTATCCCCACGTTTAAGCCATGATACTCTTGATTTTTTGTCATATCTTAGATTTCTTAGTGCATCTAGCTTCTTTTATAGTATCATATTTTGACTTTGCTATTTCCATAGTAGTGCATTTTTAGGCTCCTTGTTATCTTCCATTTGGGCTTGTATTGCATCATTTTCTTTGTTCATTGTAGAGTCTTCCATGTGATCACTTCTATTCTAGATCCATGATTGTAGTGCCTTTTTTGTGTTATGAATTTTTTGGCTCAGTTTAAACATTGGGCATCCAGTTACTCCAATGGCCCAGGCTTCTGCCACAGTCTTTTTGAAACCGGGGAGGGTAGCCCACACATTGAAATATCTGAATGGGTAGTTTGCCTTTTTTTTGTTCCTCATCCAGGTGGATAACTTGGGGAAAATGATCACTTATGATATTAGGGACTATCTCAACCCAAAGCTTAGGGAAAGCATTCAAAACACTTAGTTGGCATAAATACCAATCTTTCTTACTTTTGCAATATTTATCCCCCTGTTGCTGATTGTTCCAGGTGAAGTATGCTCCTTTGGCAGGGATTTCTAGCACATTCATCGCCATGATTGTTGTATTAAAGTCGTCCATGGACCTGTTGGAAGGAGTTGTTATGCTTGTTCTTTCTGAGGCTTCCCTAACCGCATTGAAGTCCCCAGTTATAATCCATGGGTGCTTAACATTTTGCTTAATCTGAATATAATTCATTCCAAAGGATGACTCTTCTATTGTTTTCATTGTCTGCATAAACTACAGTTAGTTCCACGTCTTTGTCTCCCATCTTCACATTCAGGTGAATGTGTTGGCAGGATTGAGAGATTATATTAAGGGTGTTATCCCAGAGCACAAGAATTCTTATTTTTCTACATTAGTATGAGTTATGTATCCAGCTTGCACCAGGCCACATTCTCCTTACTATTTTTGCAATTTTTCTCCTTCTTATTTTAACTTCAGTCAATAAGGCAATGTCTATTTTTTGCTTGTTTATTTCTACCTGAACCATGTCCTATTTGTCCCATTGAGAGAGGACACAGACATTCCAGGCAATGAGGGTAGGGGTTTCAACCATTGGGGTGGGATGTCTTCTTACCACCCTTCTTCTAAGTGGTTTTTGTGTTGTTATTTTCTTCTTGTGAGTTGTCAACGGGTTGGAAGCAATTTGTATCAGTTCTTTCATTCCCTTATGTTGATGATGAACTTCATGTTCATCTTTTTTGGGGGGGACTTTCCATTCTCTTTGGTATTTCAAACCATGTCTCAGAATTAGCTGTGTTTGGGTTGCCCTTTTCTGTTTCATGTTGCATTGTTGTGTCTGTGCAGTCTTCTAAGGCATTATCTTGACCAGGTGGGGTGCTCTCGCCACTCATAGGAGGCTTTGGCTCCTTTCTTGCAGGTGACTCCTTTGAGCAGTTCATGTTCCCCTGATCTGCGACTGGTTTACACAGTTCCTTTTAGTGGCTGAAGGTACCACAGTGTGGGCAGACCTCCGGTATCCACTCATATTCCACCCTAACTGTATAGATCTGGCCACGTTTAGTTCTCAGCTTTATTTCCTATGGGAAACTGGAGGAGGCCTCCATTAGGACATTCAGTCTAGCATAATCGATTTGAACTTGTGCTTTGATTTGTCTGTCTAGGCATTGGGGTTTTCCAAGATAGGATGCAATCCGTTCCACCATCTTCTTGCTCCATAGCTCAAGTGGGAGGTTCAGTAACTTGAGAAATATCGGAACCGATGAGAGCTTCTCCTACTCCAACGGTTCTCCTTTTTCCCACTTTTTCAGGATCAATTTCTTCCCCTTGACGAACCAAGGTCCCCCTTCTAGCACTATTAATAAATTGTTTCCCTCTTGGAATTTGACAATAAAGCTACCGTTGGATCTTCCAAGCACTTCAATCTTCCCCGGTAGATTCTACAGCCTTTGGAGGTGTTCCTGCTTATCATCCCCATAGTGATGGATAGTTGGAAAGAACGATCCAGACCCTAGAAGATTTGTTGAGAGCATGTGTGCTAAATTGGGGTGGGCCATGGGAGCAAACATGCCCTTAGCTAATTTTTTCTATAATAATAGCTATCAAGCCAGTATTGGGATTCCCCCATAAGATCTTTGTGGGAGGTCGTGTCAGTCATCGCTTCATTGGGATGATGTCACTGAGAGGACCTTGATTAGGTTAGAGGAACTATAGTTATATTCTGACAAGGTCACTTTGATCAAGTAGAGGCTGAAGAGAGCCCAGGATCGACAGAAGTTGTATGTTGATGCAAAGAAGACATATTTGCACTTTACTGTAGGTGATCATGTGTTTCTGAAAATCCAACCCCTTCGAGATAGCTAAAAATGTACGAAAGTTGAATCCCAAATACATTGGGTCCATTTGAGATTCTAGAACATATTGGCAGGATGCTAATGTCTAGCTTCACCTCCATAATATAGTATGATGCAAGATGTGTTCGATGTGTCTAATCTGAAGTGGTATGTGAAGGATCATTCCCATGTGTTGAACATGGAACCGATAGAACTCCAAGGGAAGTTGACATATCCTAAGTCATCTGTGAGGATATTGGATACCAAGGTGAAAGAGATGAGGAATAAAAATATAGAGATAGTAAAGGTTCTTTTGAAGCACCATGGTGAGGATGAAGCAACATGGGATCTAAAGACAGGCATGGAAAATTCTCATCCTAAACTTTTTATATAAGATTAGTTGAATTTTAAGGAAAAAATCCTATAAGACGGAAAGGGTGTTGTAACATGGTTTTTCACATATATTTACATATTTGAAATGCAAACATTTGAATTGCAAGGATATATTAGAAACTTGCTATGTCTTGTTTTAAAAGTATGGATTAAATTGAAATTTCTCCTTTGCAATGGTTCTCATGATTTTACTATTTTTTTAATAAAGAAATAATTGATATGGGGAAAAGAAAGAGAGAAAACCAAATAAAAGTGAATTACTAAAAGTAGTGGATAATTAGTATTTCACATATTGAATTATGTGGATTTTTCTAGAAAAGTGGTGTTAAAGGAAAATAATGGATTGATTTCATTTCCATATTGTTTAAACGAGAAAAGTAATCAAAATAAGAAATATGGCCAAGTAGGGAAGAGAAAAGAATTTAATTGATGTCTTAAATAAATGGAATACTTGGAGACAAAGAAAAGGATCTTTAACCTTTGTATTTTGATCCTAAATCTTGCCCACACCTAGATATAAGTTTTAAAGATTTTCCTTTGATATTTTGGATTAAAAGGATTAAAGAAGAGAGGGATGTGGAATTTACTAGATTTCCTAAAGTGAAGAGGATTATGAGATATATATATTAAATTTCACCATTTGATTTGGAAATAATACAGGCCCTTTTACTTATTCGCGTGCCATGAAAACCACTGAATTGAGATCCAACAATGACCAAGTCATATTCTACCCCATGCAAGAAAGGAAAGTTAGAATAGTAATCTAACTTTTCCTTCTGCTCTTCTCTCCCTCATCAATGATAAAGCATGTATGGAAATCCCTTTGATGGATTCAGGAGGTGATTAGAAACCAACCTACCCTAGACTTCACCTACATTGGAAGGTTATTAAGATTTATCCTAACTTCTATGACCCTTCACCGACCAATTCACCATAGCTGAGACTATATATAGGGATAGTCATTCCCTGCAAGTACACAAACAACATCACAAGACTACGCTAGACTCCATGATTATGTCCCTACCTCCAATTCTTCTCCTCATCATGTCCTTCACCCCTCAACCTCCTTGGACCTCGTTGGAACTACCTCATCACCGTCCAATCCTCCCCAACCACCTCTAGGGAAATTGAAGCCCTCTGTAGGTTTGACAAGCCAAGGCAAAGGCTAGGGAACCATCACTTGTCATCCAGGGATGTTGGAGCTTGGAATCTAACTTCTCATTGACTCTCCAGGACTAGCTCACGACAAGCAAAGGCAGAAGAAGACCAGGGAGTTTTACCACTCTACCCCTGACTGATCTACTGAGATGTAAGGGTTGAACCTATCTTTCACCCTTTTTCTCGCACTCCTTTCTTGCCTTATCCATGTAAGCATAGGAATTGACACGATATGAGTCAATTGGATCGGACGTGGCCCCATGCCATGCTAGCATTATCTGGTCACCCGCCTAGGTGGCGAGCCCATATTGGCCATAAATAATTAATTTTTCTAAAATTGTAGAAAAGTATAGGATTATCCAATAATGACATATTATATATGAAAGTTGATCAGAAAAATGCAAGGAATCCATCAAAATTAGTTTCAAGACCTAATTCTACCTCAATGCTAAAAGTTCCTAAAGTTACTAACTTTAATGTATTAAAAGCATGGAAACCCTAATTTCATAAGTTTAATGATTATAACATGCTTTAATGACTTAGATGGATAAAGTCTAGTTAGTATGGATAGAAGGGACATCTTGGACTAAATTTGAGACTAAAAATGGATATCATATCAAAATTAGGGTTTGTAACTTAAAAGGCCATTAAAAGTGATAATTAGGATTTGGAAATCCAAAACCCTAATGAAACCCTAATTTGACACCAAAACCCTAAATTGGAACCCTAGTTAGTCTTAATGTGAGGTTATGAACAAAATATTAATACTTGCATGTTATGCATTAATTTTAGGGTGATTACTTGCTTATTCTCAATTACACATGTTTACTTGGGCTTTAAGCTAACTCTGAGAAAGGTATGTTGTTACGCCTATGACTACTCGTCATAAACGACTTTCGTCATTTTTTGAGGTTTCCCAAATTGATTGCCAATAAATTGTTGGTTGCTTATTTAATTCTTGTGATCATAAATCCTCTATGAAGATCACCTTATACAAGTATAATTTGCTCAACTATATGTACTAGATTTAAGTGATAAATGTGGGATGTATGAAATGTCATTCTGATGAAGGATTGTCAAGCTAGGATAAGAAGATCACTGATAAGACCAAGTCAGGACATGATGGTCATCAAGAGGCCAAGCCGGGATAGGATGGATATTTTGAGGCCAAGTTGGGAAAGGAAGACCATAATAAACCAAGCCCAGGAATAGGGAGGTTATGATAAGCCATCGCATGAACTAAACCTTAGTGAGAGGGTACCCCACAATTAGTACTACAGTGAGGGAGTGTACCACAGACATTGAGTTGAGAAGTTAGAAAGAAAATGCATGTTCAGTTTTGTAATCATAATTGTTGTTATGTCTGATTATGTTGTTACACCTACATGATAATGTTTTGTTTCCCCCACATACCAGTGTATTGATCGTGTTTTTTTACAGTACTTTAGGTTAATCTACTATTAATATGTAAAATGGACATCCTTAGAAGAAGGAACTAAAAGGAAAGATGCTTAAAGTTACCATGGAGGATTTCGTTAGATAGTTTTTTATTTCAGGTTGCAAACAACAGTTTTCCATAGTACGTAACTACTTAGTGGAGATTTTATCTTTCATATTGTATCAAACTCTTTTCCATTCAATGAAATTTATAGTTATTTTTGGTTAATTGCTAAACCTCGATCCTATAAATATGATAATGGCTCTTTCCCCCCTGGTCCACCTTAATTGGGGATAACATGGGGAGGGGGTCGTTACAATTCTTCTCAGGTACTTAAGGATGTTCTTTATGATAGTCAAGTGGCCTTCATCGAGATCTAACTGATATCTGATCTTCATGCTCAAGGCATATGACATCAAGATGAGTACATAACATTGTGTTCATGATAGATCCAATTGTAGATGCATATGGAATCTTACTCATGTGTTTCCTTTATTCATAATAATTGGGATAATGAGTTCTAGATTTAGTAACACCTTGAGACATGGGTAGGTTTCCTCTCTTTGAGTTATTCATGTTGAACCTCTTCAACACTTTGTCAATGTATGTGCTCTGAGTTAGACCAATAATCCTTCTAGATATATCTCTATAGATATGAATTCCTAAGATATAGGATGCTTCACCTAAGTCCTTCATAGAGAATTTATTTCCAAACTAGGTCTTTACCATTTGTGAAGTAGGGATGTCATTCCCCATCAATAGTATTCATCTATATATAATATGAGGAATACAATTATGCTCTTACTAACCTTCTTTAAACATATTGTTCATCTTCATTTTGACTAAAGACAAACTCTTTGATTATTTCATCAAATCAAAGATTCCATCTTTGAGATGCTTGCTTCAATCCATAGATTGACCTTTGTAGCTTACATACTTTATTTGCATCATTTGGATTTATAAAACCCTCAAGTTGTGTCATGTACACATCCTCAAGTAGATTCCCATTGAGGAATGCAGTTTCAACATCCATATGCCAAATCTCATAGTCATAATAAGTTGCAATGGCAAGCATGATCTTGATGCGCTTAACCATGCCAACTAAAGAAAAGGTTTTGTCATAGTCAACACCTTGAACTTATCTGAAACCATTTGCAATCAATAACCTTTGTAAGTTTGTACATTACCATCTATGTCAGACTTCTTTTTGAAGACCCACTTGCACCCTATGGGTTCTACCCCTTTAGGTGGATCCACCAAGGTCCATATCTCATTGGTGTACATGGATTTCATCTTAGATCTCATGGACTCAAGCCATTTATCATACTATCGACCCTTTATAGCTTCTAGATATGTTGTTGTCTCATCATCAATGACCAACTCATTGCCTTCTTGCGTCACAAGATAACCAAATCTTTCAGGCTCATGGTGTATCCTAATAGATCTGTGAGGTTCTTGTGTTACATGAGGAATTTGAGATTCCACAACAATTTTTTCTTCTCCTTCTTCCTCTTATACCTCTTTAGGTTCAATGTTTCCTTGTTGAACTTGAACCTCTTTGAGTTCTACTTTCCTCCCACAGATTCCTTTGGAAATGAGTTCCTACTCTACGAATGCAACATCCCTAGCAACAAACACTTTGTTGTCAGATGGGTTATACAAGTAGTATCCCTTGGTTTCTTTGGGATATCCAACAAAATAACACTAATCTGATCGAGGGCTATGCTTTTCAAGAAACATTTTCTTAAGATAAGCTTCACACCCCCAAATACTCATAAAAGACATTTTGAGATGCTTCCCAGTCCATATCTCATATGGTGTCTTTTGAAATGATTTAGATGGTACATGGTTTAGTGTAAACAATGTAGTTTCTAGAACATAAGCCCAGAAGAAAGTCAAAAGATCAGAAAAACTCATCATTGACCGTACTATATCTAGTAAACGATGGTTCCTTCTTTCGAATACACCATTATGTTTTGGTGTTATAGGTGGAGTCCATTGTGATACAATACCACGGACTCACAGAAGGTCCTCAAACTCTTGGATCAAATATTCTCCACCCTGATGAGAAGTAAGTCCCTTAATACCTTTACCAAGTTGGTTCTGTAATTCATTCATGAAATCCATGAACTTTTCAAGGGTTTCTGACATCATGTAAACATAACCATACCTACTGAAGTCATCAATGAAGGTAATGAAGTACTGGTAACCACCTCTATCATTTGTTCTAAATGGTTCACATACATCAGTATGTATGAGTACCAATAGATCACTCACCCTATCACTGTGACCAGTGAAAGGAGCCTTCGTCATCTTGCCCAACAAATAAGATTCACATGTCTCTATTGATTCAAAATTGAAAGAGTCCATGTCTCCATCTTTATGGAGTCTATAGATGTGTGTCTCATTGATGTCCCCTAGACAATAATGCCAAATATATCTTTGTATTGAGTTATTGAGTTTTAGTCTTTTAGTATTAACATTATAAAAATTTATCTATAGATCTATAAACTAAATACTATAATACATTGGGGCATTGCCATAAAAGATCTCATCTTTACTAATAGAACATCTTCCTTATAAGAAACTTGAATCCATTCTTGTCCATGCAAGATACAGAAATGATGTTTCTATTGATAGAAGGTGCAAAATAGCAGTTCTCTAACTCTATTACAAGCCCTATGGGCATAGATAAATGATAGGTTCCAACTACTATGGTAGAAACTCTTGCTCTATTTACAATGCGCAGTTTGACCTCACCCTTTCTTAAAGGCTTACTTCTTTTTAGATCATGAATACTAAAACATATGTGAGATCCACATCTGGTATCTAGCACCCAAGATGAAGAAGTAGGCATATTTATCTCAATAATGTAAATACTTGAAGTGGAAATCTCTATCCCCTCCTTCTTCCTCAGTTCCTCTAGGTACAGGGGGAATTCCTTTTCCAATGTCTAGCTTGGTGACAATGGTGACGATTTCCTCCTTTGGTCACCCCTCCCTTTGCTTTGAGTGCAGAAGATTTGGGCTTTTGGCCAGGTTTACAACTCTTATTAGATTTTCCTTTGCCCTTGGACTTCCCCTTTTATTTGATGATCATTATCACAGATTTTGGTTTGTACCTCTTCATTGCACCTCAGCAGTTCTCAACATGTGAAGCAATTTTAATAATGGCTTGCAAAAATTGTTCATGTTGTAGTTCATGATAAATTGGTTGTATGATTTTGGTAGTGATTGTATAATCACATCTTTGACCAACTCTTGACCCAAGGGAAATACCAATCTAGTAAGGCTCTCTACATACCCAAATAGTTTGAGCACATGGGGACCTATTGGATCGCATTCTGCCATGTTGCACTTGAACAATGCTTTAGAGACATCATATCTCTCTTGTCTTTCCTGATTTTGGTACATGTTCTTAAGATGTGTTACCATTTCAATAACATCCATATCTACATGTTGTCTATACAACTCATAGTTCATTGAGCATAGCATCAGGTACATGACATCCACAACATCTTTGGAGTCTTCTTGTAAGCATCCATGTCAACCATAGGCACAGTGGGAGTAGGTTCATCGGGCTCTAGTATCTCCATGATATAGAGCTTGCGCTCTTGTGTGAGAATGATTCTCAGCATCATGAACCAGTCATGAAATAATTCCCATTCAACATGTCCTTCTCAAGGGTCGATTGCCAAAAAACTGTGTTGTTGGTTTTTATTTGTTTCTATAAAAGAAAATTGCAATATGTCAAAACCCTTTTGATTTGATTTGGTTAAAAGATGATATTAATTAGGCATTTAGTTAGTTATCACTACCACTATTTTGTTTAAATTGATGACCCTCACTTATCAATTTGGAACATTACAGTGTAGAACCTTCTAGTGAGCCAAGATCCATATTTCATCAATTCATGAGTCAATTTTGGTTGATCGATCACAACTTGACCAATTAGGTAGGAAACTTTTGCCAATTGCATCTGAATGCAACTCTTGGATAGAAGATATGCACAACTCCTTGTCACAATCCATCTTTATTCTTCTAGGTACTTAATCTCATTAAGGTCACCTAGTCAAGCCTGACCCAAAAGTCAACACCATAGAATATGTACCCTGCTTTAGCAGATATACATATCGACCATCACACTTCTGCGAGATAGATGGCACACCATGCTTTGGCGTAACCTACACTTAGTCAATCAAGATTTTCATGTGTGTTATTAATAGAAACCATCTAAGACTTAATATTGAATTGAGGGATTTTATTTTTATATACATATACATATCCAATCACCACATATTTATAGTATGTATTATATACATGATATAACCACAAAAGAAACATGCAATCACAAAAATGAGTGATGGATATGACCATAATAATGTGATTCCTTGGAACCACAAGGAATTTCTACCACCTAAGGTCCACATCATATGTATAGCATGTATATCAAAAATATTTGTTGGAACCATTCGGGGTCAATCGGTTAAACTCTTGACTCAATCGGTTGGCCTCCTGGTTGGTCAGTTGGTCTCTTGAAATGGTCATCTAGCCTCAAGGTTCAAGTGAAATTTGGACTCCTCCAGCCGATCAGTTGGGCCACCAGTCGATTGGTTCCTCCTATCGTCTAGCCTCCTTGGTCCTCTAGTCGATCGATTCATCGTCTGAGCCGATTGGTTTGTCTGGTATGGAACTCTTCCTTTTGCAATAATAGAAAATAAAAACTATCTTATTCCTATTTAACTTATTACATTGAAAGAGAGAAACCTTGAGTTGTTTTTTGAATGGAGCATAGGAAGGAAATGATTTAATATGTTTACATATGGAAAAAGAGAGAGAATCAGTATGCAAACCGATTTAAAAATTGGAATAAAATCATTCAACCAAGCACACAAGTATAGGGGTATAGGCCATAACCATGCTTCCAATCATCATCAAAATAATTTCAATGCAACATGTATCTATTGCATATATATCATAACATATATATATTTACTGGGATCGTACGTGGTATCTGATCAGAAATACACATTAATCATTTTAAATATTCATATCGAATGCAATAAAATAAATGATAAAACAATAATTCTATCATATCATTTAAATCCCAAAACATAGTAGATTGGCATGGCTCTGGTACCACTATAGGGAACTATTGCGTTAGATCGAGAAGAAGAAACCAAAATTTTACTCACCATATTCCCCTTGACCAATGGATCTATCAATAACTATGGATTGGAAAAGAGGGTTATCAAGAGATATACCTGGTCCTGGAGCAAGTTCAATGACAACACTTGCAGTGGTGTGGTTCTTTTACAAGTTGCACATGGGCAACTATTGAGGTGGCACCACCACAAATAACGGTGGTTGTTATCCTCCTAGCGGGTGGAAATAGCCTCCTCACCTCTATCTTATTCCACGTAAACCACCGGGAACTCCTCATTGTGCTCCAAGGCCAATGGGAAGGAGTCATCCCTTTGAACGTCAGTGTGCTAGCGCTGACTTTCTCTCCCTTATTGTCTATCCCTTGATGTATCTTCCTTTTGGGGTAAGACTTTCTCAAGCTCTCTTGGTAACCACAACTAGAGAGGACAACAATTGTCAGATCTTGTTGTTGTGTCTCTGAAATCCTAAACTGCCCCCCTTGTATAGGATGGCCAGGATCAAGGTTTCTAGTTTATCTAGGAGTGGAAGAGATGAAATTTCATGAATTTTTTTGGAAGCCACGAATGGTGAATTGATTGGTTAGATGTTGAGCCAATTGCTTCATAGGTGAACTGGTATATTCAGTCCTTGAACGGGTCGGTTCACTAGCTTTCCTATTTAAAATACATTGTCTTTTAATATTCAATTCATGCAAAACATGATGTCAACATCAATCCTTGATCCAATCCCATTGATCAACCAACTGGTCCATTCATCACTTGAACCATTCGGTTCACTAAGTAAACTGATTGTTTTAGATTCTATTCATCCAATTGTTGTTTAATTGATTACCTAAACACTTTTGCAATCAAGTCAAACATCATTCATGAATAAACACCTATTCTAGGTGCATCCTATGTGTGTGACTCTATAGGTCCCAAATTATGTTGACAGTGGATGTTCATAATTAACTTATGATATCAGAAGTAATGAGTGATATGTAGGTACACATCATTGCTACCCAAGTAATTGGAAAGTTGGAGAACAACTTCAACCTACAATTCATGATTAGTGTTATCATGATTGTATAGTTCCTTTGTCTTTGATATCTATATTGAACGTGAGGCATGGAATTGTTATCCTCTTCAATATTCAATCCATATTTGTTGAACTGGAGCAAACTATCTGAGATGCATGTCAACTCACATATCATATATCATTTCACATGAGTATGGCCATACGTTTCTCAGTCTTGCTTATCAAGTTGCCCTTATATCAACTCCAGTAGGATGGGCAAATTCCATATATATCACTTACAATCAATCCCCATCTGTCACAATGTACATGAGCATCAACTTTATGGAAACCCTTATTTAGGGTCACATTGGATGTTTTCAAAGTACAATGGAACACATATGTTGAGTGTAGTGATTTCAATTCTAAGAACCACAATCACCATTACCACTATGAGAGCTGATTTTGACTACCATTCTATAGTTTGATGCATCACTCTCATGGTGGGTCTATCGGATACACTATTCTATAACAAATATCTATGTGTTTGGTTTGATATCATATATCATGACTAACGAGATTCTATCATCAACCAACACACATTTTAGTCTGATCTATTATTGTTTCCTATAAGCTTTCACAATAATAACTAACTAGGGACATAACAATAATGTATGTACTCTTATCATACATATAATCTCATTATTCACATCCTCAACCTAAAGACATATGTCATTTGAGTAACATCATTCTTTAAACATCTATCATGTTATACCATTATCTCATAATTGAACATACATATAGATAAAGTTTGCCTTTATTATTAATCAAATACTTTATAAGATATGTCATTATAATCATCACATGTTAGCTATCTAGGCATACATAACAATAGTGGCATCGCTACAACACCTTCCATCCATATGTTGGTATGTATACCCAGAGAGCCAATCATATGATGCTTGTAATGACATAACTTGTAAATGATTTGATTAATAATAAAGGTAAGCTTCCAATTTATTCTATATTATTTAGTTGTGATATAATGAATTAACATAATAAATGTCTAGAGAATGATATTACTCAATAATGTATGTCTTCCAGTGTGTGACTTGAACAATGAGATCATACATATTTTAAGAGTATATACATTCTTGTTATGTCCCTATTCGGATGTTATTATGTAAGGTTGATAGACAACAATAAGACATAAGACTAGAGTGTGTGTTGGTTGATGACAGAATCTCATAAGTCATGATATGTGATATCAAACCAAACACATAGATACTTGTTAGAGAACATCGTAGCAGACAGACCCACCATAAGAGTGATACATGGAAACCATAATTGATAGTCAGAATCATCTCTTATAGTGTTGGTGGTGATTGTGGTTCTTAGACCTAAAGTCACTACACTCATCACATGTCGTTCGGTGTACTTTGACATCATCCACTGTGATTCTGAACAAAGGTTTCCATAAAGGTGATGCTTGGGTACACTGTGACACATGGGGATGATTGTGAGTGATGTAGATGGGATTTGTCCCTTCTATAGGAGTGTGATACCCTGGTCACTTGATAAGAAGGACTCTTATTCCCTTGCTCGTCATGAGCTAGTCCCGACGAGTCAACGAGGAGGTTGCCTCTGAGCTCAAATGTCCCAATATGATAAGTGATGGTTCCCTCACCTTCTCCTTAGCTTATCAAACCTATTGAGGGCTTAAATTACACTGGAGGTGGTCAGGGCTGACAGGACGATGAAGAGGTAGTTTTGGTGAGGTCTAAGGAGGTTGAGGGGTGAAGCACATGATGAGCAGAAGAATTAGAGGCGGGGAGAGAATCGCATAGTCGAGCGGGGTCGTGTAGTGCTTTTTGTGCACTTGCAAGGGACGACTATCCCTATATATGGTCTCGACTATGGTGAATTGGCTGGAAAAGGGTCAAAGAAATTAGGGAAAATCTTAATTACCTTCCAATGGGGGTGAAATCTAGGGTAGTTTTGTTCGTAATCACCTTTGAGTACATTGGAGGGGTTCCCATACATGCTTTATCATTGATGAGGGAGAGAAGAGCAGGGGGAAAAGTTGGATTATTCATTTTACTTTCCTTTCTTACACAAGGTAGATGATGACTCAGTCATCGTTGAATCTTGATGTAGTGGTTGCCATACCGTGTGAATAAGGAAAGGGCACGGTATTATTTCCAAATCAAATGGTGACATTTAATATATATCTCATAATCCTCTTCACTTTAGGAAATCTAGTAAATTCCACATCTCTCTCCTTTAAACCTTTTCATCCCAAATTTTAAAGGAAAGTCTTTAACACTTATATCTAGGTGTGGGAAATATTTGGGATCAAAATACAAAAGCTAAAGATACTTTTCTTTATCTCCAAGTCTACCTTTTTATTCCATTTACTTAAGGCATCAATTAAATTTATTTCTCTTCCTAACTTGGCCATATTTCTTATTTTGATGACTTTTCTCATTAAAAAGTATGGATGAGATCAATCCATTAGTTTCCTTGAAGACCACTTTTCTAAAAAAACTCTACATAATTCTATATGTAAAATACTCATTATACATTACTTTTGGTAATTTACTTTATTATCAAATTTTCTCTCTATGATTTCCCTTTATCTATTATTGGTTTATTAGAAAAAAATAGTTAAATCATGAGAACCATTGCAAAGGAGAAATTGCAAATTAAATCCATACTTTTTAAACAAGGCATAGAAAGTTTCAAATATATCTTTGTTATTCAAATGTTTGCATTTCAAATATGTAAATACATGTGAAAACCATGCTATAACAAGAACTAAGGATGAGTTCCTTGTCTACGATGGAGAGGAAGAGTTGGTGGTAAAAGGTTACACTAATGCAAGCTTTCAAATTGACAAAAGATGACTATAGGTTGCAATCCGGATTTGTTTTTGCCTCAACAATGGAGATGTGCGATGGAAGAGTTACAAGAAAGAAACAGTGGTTGATTTTACAACAAAGTTCGAGTATATTGTTGCCTCGAATGTAGAAAATGAAGCTATTTGGATCAAAAAAGTTTGTCAATGAACTTGGGGTGGTTTCAATCATTAGTTGTAGTAGAGCTATATTGTGACAAAAATTGAGCTATTGCACAAGCTAAGGAACCTAGATCGCATCAGGCAAGCACATACTACAGTGGTTCCATCTCATACGAGAGATTGTACAACAAGGAGATGTGAAGATTTGTAGAGTACCAACTGAAAGCAATATTGCTGACCCCTTGACAAAATGACTATCACAGCAGAAGCATGATGGTCATGTTAGATCACTTGGGATGAAGTTCGTGGTTCTAAGTGCAAGTGGGAGTATGTTGGTATGTGTACCCAGAGAGCCAATCATGTGATGATTATAATGGCATATCTTGCAAACAACTTCATTAATAATAAAGGCAACCTTAGTATATATATTTGTTCAATTATGAGATAATGGTAAAACATGATAGATGTCTAGAGATTGATGTTACTCAAATGACATATGTCTTCAGGTTGTGGATTTGAATAATGAGATCATATGTACGATAAGAGTATATACATTCTTATTATGTTGCTAGTTGGTTATTTTTATGGAA
The DNA here is from genome assembly GCA_963693085.1 of Alisma plantago-aquatica. Taxonomy (NCBI): domain Eukaryota; kingdom Viridiplantae; phylum Streptophyta; class Magnoliopsida; order Alismatales; family Alismataceae; genus Alisma; species Alisma plantago-aquatica. The sequence goes on from OY856409.1 coordinate 677,210,705, forward strand.
TCTTATAGACAACAATAATACATAAGACTAGAATGTGTGTTGGTTGATGATAGAATCTCATTAGTCATGATGTATGGTATCAAACCAAACACATAGATACTCATTATAGAATAGTGTATCTGACAGACCCACCATGAGAGTGATGTATGGAACCATTGAATGGTACTTAGAATCAACTCTCATAGTGATAGTGGTGATTGTAGTTCTTAGACCTAAAATCACTACACTTATCACATGTCGTTCATTGTACTTTGACAACATCCAACGTGACCTTGAATAAGGGTTGCCACAAAGGTGATGCTCAGGTACACTGTGACACATGGGGATTGGTGTCAGTGATGTAGATGGGATTTGTCCCTCCTACTGGAGTTGATATCTGGGCCAATTGATAAGAGTGACTGAGAAACATATGCCCATACTCATGTGAAACAATATATGATATGAGATCTCACATGCATCTCAGAAACATGGATTGAATGTTGAAGAAGATGGTGATTCCATGCCTTGAGTTCAAAGAACTATACGATCATAGTAACACTAATCACACATTGTAGGTTGAAGTTGTTCTCCAACTTTCCAATTACTTGGGTAGCAATTATGTGTTGCTAAATACTGCTCATTGCTTGTGATGTCATAAGTTAGTTATGGGCATTCATTGCCAATGTAATTTGGGACCTATAGGGTCACACAGATAGGATGCACCTAGAATAGGAGTATATTCATGAATGATGTTTGACTTGATTGCTAAAGTGTTTAATTAATCAATTGAAGAACAATTGGCTGAGGAATCTGAAATGATCAGTTCACTTAGTGAGCCGACTGGTTCAGTGACATGAACTAATTGGTTTAGGTTATGAACTGATTGGTTGGTTGATCAATGATATTGGATCAAGGATTGATGTTGACATCATGTTTTGTATTAATATAATATTAAAATCCAATGTGTTTAAAATAGTAAAGCTAGTGAACTGACTAGTTCATGGGTTGAACTGACCATCTCATTAATGAACTGACTAGTTCAACAATGAACTGACCGGATCACCATTCGTGGCTTCCAGAAAAATTCATGAAATTTTGCCTCTTTGACTCCCAGATAAACTGGAAACCTTGCTCTAGACATCCTATAAAAAAGGGGGTAGTCTACACTTTTAGAGACACAACAACAAGCTCTGACAATTGTTGTCCTCTCTAGTTTTGGTAACCAAGAGAGCCTAAGCAATCTTACCCCAAAAGGGAGATACGGCAAGGGAGAGACAACAAGGGAGAACGAGTCAGCACTAGCATGTTGACGTTCAAAGGGATGACTCCTTTTCATTGGCCTTGGAGCACAGTGAGGAGTTCGCGATGGTCCACGTGGACTATGATAGAGGTAAGGAGGTTGTTTCTACCCTCTAGGAGGACAACAACCACCATTTTCCATGGTGGTTCCGCCCTGACAATTGTCTGTGTGCAACTTGAAAAAGAAGCACACAATTGTAAGAGTTGTCACTGGACTTGCTCCAAGACCATGTATATCTCTTGCTAACCCTCCTTCCCAATCCATAGTTATTGACAGATCCATTGTTCAAGGGTGAGTAAAATTTTTGTTTCTATTTCCATGTCAGACACCATATTTCCCTACAACCATAAGGGTGGTCGATGGAGCATGGTCGATGAGATTATCTTCCTTGTCTAGGCATAGAGAAGCAACCTATCGGCATAGTAGAGTAGAAGTGATCCCTCCAAAGGAAGAGGGAGTAGGATATTTATAGGTTGCAGGATATCGAGAAACATGTTCATTAGGCAATGTTGTGGGTGCACTATTGGTCGGCAGATTTTTAGTAATCGTCAATTGATGAAGCTAATGCAATGATTGAAAAAATTGTACTTGTGCCAACGGCTAACAACTTTACAGACAGTGCTTTCATCAGTTTGTGGCTACTAGAAAGTCATCAGGTGATGAGACTGTGGTTTGATCTGACAATGGGGTGTGTCTTGGCATCGGTTGATGGGTTGACTGACGATTGGGTGATGAGATTGGGGAGCTCTTAGTTGATGAAACTATTGATTCTTCATTGGGTGAAAATCCTAATTGGGGAATGGGTGCTCGTCGGGCATGGTTATTGTCGATCGTCAACTTGCTAGTTCTCAATTGGACCTTTGTCAGTTAGGAATTTCCATTGATCAAAGGATTTGCTTGTAGCCATCAGGAAACTCAATAGTCTATATATATATATATATATATGATATGTGAAGTCCATAGACCTTCGCCGAATGGCAGGGCTGAGTTTAGGCGGTTCTCCTACAAAAGGGTATATAAGGCAACTCAAAAAAAATACTCATGACATACTAAAATAGAGAGGATTTATAAGGGTAGAGCATGTGAAATCAATAAAACAAAGGTAAAATAGGTATGTGAAATCCACAAAATTGGTTTTTATCACCCCCAACTTAGAATCTAGCTTGTCCTCAAGCTTATAATTAGAGTTAAACATCAAATGACTTCATATGGTTTTATTAGTTTAGTGTTTTTGGAGTATTACGTATGTCCTTATGTCAGTTTTAGGTCAAGATATCAATGTCACTACTTAATCTACTCATGTAATCCGCAATAACCAATGACTATGGCTTCTATTTAGTTATGAAGATAGTCATCGGTTGTCTATAAATAACCAACGACTATGGCTCCTATCAGTGTTAGTTCTTTTTTTATTGCAATCGGGGTCGGCTTTGTGTCGTCAGTTTTTGAATCGACGTTGTAGGCCTCTACCTTTAGTGTTTCCCACTTGGGTGTCGCTTGGAAACCAACGTAAAATGTCCATTTTAACCGATGTTAAAGGTAGTTTCTATACTAGTGCTTCTGCTGTGAAAGCGCCTTAGTCAAGGGATCAACAATGTTGTTCTCAGTTGGTACTTTGCAAATATTTACATCTCCGCACTGCAAGATCTCTCGTATGAGATGGAACCACCTTTGTATATGCTTTGAGCACTGATGTGATCTGGGTTCCTTAGCTTACATGATAGCTCCATTATTTCCACAATATAGCTCGATTGCCTCGATGATGCTTGGAATGACCCCAAGTTCTATGATGAACTTCTTGATCCATACAGCCTCCTTTGTTACACTTGATGCAGTAATATACTCTGCCTCTATTGTAGAATTGACAACTATCTCTTGCTTGGAACTCTTCCAGCTCACAACTCCATTGCTGAGGTAGAACATGAATTTTGATTGCAATTCATAATCATCTTGATCAGTCTGGAAGCTTGCATCACTGTAACCCTTTACCACCAACTCTTCCTCTCTACCGTAGACCAAGAACTTATCCTTAGTCCTTCACAAGTACTTGAGGATGTTCTTCATGGCCATCTAGTGTGCATTGCCTTGATCTGAATGATATCTTCTTGTCATGCTCAAGGCATAGAGACATCTGGACGGGTACACAACATTGCATACATGATTGATCCAATTGTTGAGGCACATGGATTAGTACTCATGTGTTCCCTTTCTTCAGAAGAACTAGGACATTGAGATGTAGAGATGGGGACACCATGATGTGTATGCAAGTTTCCTCTCTTTGAGTTCTCTATGTTGAATTTCTTCAAAAAAATTCCAATGTATGTGCTCTAACTTAGTCCAAGAAGCCTTCTGAATCTATCTCTATAGATCTTTATCCCCAATATGTAGGATGCTTCTCCCAAGTCTTTCATAGAGAATGTATTTTCCAGCCATGTTCTTACCTTTTGTAAAGTAGGGATGTCATTCCCCATTAGTAATATGTCATCTACATATAATATGAGGAATGCCACTATGCTCCTACTAACCTTCTTGTACACACAAGGTTCATCTTCAATTCAAATAAAGCCAAACTCTTTGACTGTCTCATCAAAATGAAGATTCTATCTCCAAGATGATTGATTCAATCCATAGATTGACCTTTGTAGCATACAGACTTTATGTGCATCCTTGGGATTGATAAAACCCTCAGGTTGTATCATGTACACATCCCCAGGTAAATTCCCATTAAGGAATGATTTTTAACATCCATCTGCCAAATTTCATAGTCATGATAAGCTATGATAGCAAACATGATCATGATGGATTTAACCAAGCCCACTAGAGAAAAGGTTTCGTCATAGTCAACTCCTTGAACTTGTATGAAACCCTTTGTGACCAATCTGCCTTTATAGGTTTGTACCTTACCATCCATGTCAGTTTTCTTCTTGAAGACCCACTTGGACCCTATGGTTTGTACCCCTTCAGGTGGATCCACCAAAATCCATACTTTGTTGGTATACATGGATTCCATCTCAGATCTCATGGCCTCAAGCCATTTCTCAGACTCTGGTCCCTCTATAGAATCTTGATAGGAAATTGGCTCATCATCTATGACCAATTCACTGCCTTCTTGAGTTACAAGATATCCAAATCTTTCAAGTTCAAGTCGTGTCCTATTAGATATACAAGGTCCATGTGTTACTTGAGGAATTTGTGATTCCACAACACTTTGTGTGTCTCTAGATTCCTCTTGTACATCTAATGGCTCAATGTTTTCTTATTGTTATCGAATCTCTTCATGTTCCACTTCTCTCCTACTGATTCCTTTGGAAATAAATTTCTTTTCTAGGAATGCAATATCTCTGGCAACAAACACTTTGTTGTTAGATGGACTATACATGTAGTATCCTATAGTCTATTTGGGATATCCAACAAAATAACATTTTTCAGATCTAGCACCAAGCTTTTCAGGAAACATTTTCTAGACATAAGCTTCGCACCCCCAAATCCTCATAAAAGACATTTTGGGACGCTTCCCAGTCCATATCTCATATGGTGTCTTTTGAACCGACTTAGATGGTACTCAGTTTAGTGTAAATGTGATGGTTTGTAGAGAAAAACCCCAGAAGGTTGTTGGAAGCTCTGCTAAACTCATCATAGATCACACCATATCCAGTAATGTGTGATTCCTTCTTTTTGATACACCATTATGCTAAGGTATTTCGCGTGGAGTCCACTGGGATACTATCTCATGGGCTCTAAGAAGGTCCTCAAACTCTTAGTTTAAGTATTCTCTACCTCGATCAGAATGAAGTGCCTTAATACTTTTACCAAGTTGGTTATGTGTTTCATTCATAAACTGCTAAACTTTTCAAGAGGTTCTGACTTATGTTTCATTAAATAAACATAGACATACCTAATGAATTCATCAGTGAAGGTAATGAAGTACTAATACCCACCTCCAGCATTTATTCTAAAAGGTCCACACACATCTATATGTATGAGTCCTAATATATCACTAGCCCTCTCATTGTTACCAGTAGTGTCTTGACCATCTTACCTAACAAACAAAATTTGCATGTCTCTATTGATTCAAAATCAAAAGATTTCAGATAACCATCTTTATGAAGTCTAGATATGTGATTCTCATTTATGTGCCCTAGACGACAATGCCAAAGGTATGTTTTGTTTGAGTTGTTGAGTTTTAGTCTTTTGGTATTAATATTATATACATCTATCTTTAGATCTAACAAATAAAGACCATAATACATTGGGGCACTTCCATAAAAGATCCCATCTTTTGAAATAGAACATTGACCATTTTTAATATGGAATTTAAATGCATCCTTATCCATACAAGATACAGAAATGATGTTTCTATTTATAGAAGGTACATAATAGCAGTTCTTTAACTCTATTACAACCCTTGTGGGTAGAGATATACTATAGGTTCCAACTGCGTTGGTCACAACTCTTGCACCATTAGCAACTCACAGTTCCACCTCACCTTTTCCCAAAGGCCTACTTCCTTTCAGATCATGCATATGAGAACATATGTGAGATCCACATCTGGTATCTAGTACCCATGATGATGAAGTAGATGGATTTATCTCAATAATGAATATACCTAAAGTGGAGATTAGCATCCCCATCTTTATCTTCTTGAATGCCTTCAAGTACAAAGGATGAGATCCTCTTACACTTTTCTTTCTCTTTATCTTGAGTGTTGAAGATTTGGATTTAGGCTCGACCTTAGAACATTTCTTGGCCTTTCTTTGATCCTTGGACTCAGCCTCACTGATCACTATCATAGGCTTGCCCTTCTTCAATTTTGCTTCATCATAAATCAACATGGAAAACAAGTCTAACATTTGTCCAGCTGTATTATTCATAAGATAACATGCAATAGAGCGGCTATATGATTCAGGCATAGTCTTTAGAATCATATCAGTGGAAAACTCTTGGCTCAAGGTGGATCCCAGATCTTCAAGATGATACACATGTCCAATCATGTGGAGCACATGCTCTTCTACAGAGGTTCCCTCTGTCAGCTTTGACTCAAGCAGCATCTTTAGGATAGTGTCCCTTTCCCTCTTATCAATACCATGTGTCACTTTCTTAATATGTGTTACCATCTCAAGAACACTCATGTCATCACATAGCTCATGAAACTCATAGTTCATGCAGCTAAGCATAAGGTACTTTATCTCCAAGGCATCATTGGCATGCTTCCACTAAGCATCCACTTGTACCCTAGGTGCATCAGGTTGTAGTATTTCTAGCTCTAGTTTGTCAAGTACATAGAGCTTGCATTCTTCATTGAGAACCCTTCTCAAAGTCCAAAACAAGTCATGAAAATTTCTCCTGTCAAGTTTGTCCTTCTTCAGGATACATCGCAAATAGGATTTGTTCATCATTTGATTCTACAAGAGAAAATTTGCATTTGTCAAAATCATTTTTGATTTGATTTGATTTGAAAAATTTTGATGATATTAATTAGCTCTTTAATTATTATCTCTCATACTATTTTATTCGAATTGATATCCCTCAATATCAATTTGGAATTTTGTAGCATACAATATTCTAGTGGGCCAAGATCCATATTTCATCAAGTCATGAGTCGGCTTTTGTCGATCGCCCACAACCTGACTATTTAGGTAGGACATCATGTCAATTTCATCATATGAAACTCTTAGATAGATGATATGTGAAACTCTTTTACATAATCATATGCATGCCTCTAGGCTTGGGCTCTCTAAGTCACTAGTTAAGCTTGATGCAATAGGCAACACGATAGATATGCACTATGCTTTGTGTAAATATATATATCTACGATCACACTTCCACAAGATAGATGGTGAACCATGCTTTGTGAAAATATACCCTTGGTTGATCAAGCTTGTCATGTGTGATACTAGTGGAAGGCATATAAGACTTGATATTTTAGTTGAGGGAGTTTGTATAAAACATATACTTTATCCAATCACCCCATATATAGTATGTATCATATACATGATATATTCCACAATGAAAATATGCAATAAACAAAAGTGATGGTTATGGACAGCCTAATGTAATCCTTTGGAGCCATAAGGAATTACGTCATCTAGGTCTACATCACATGCAGAAACATGTTGTTGATGAAGATCTGTGCTTGCCAATCTAGGTTGATCAGTACAACCCTTGGACTGATCGGCTCACCTTCTGGTCGGTTGTTAGTCGTATCACCAGTCGTTTGGTCCTTTTGTCCACCATTGGTTGGATTCTCTTACGGATCGGTCAAGTCCACTAGGTGATTAGTTCGGCTTGTCTACCATATCCTCCATAGTCCTTCGAGACATCTTCATATCTGTCATAACAAGAAATTAAACTATCCTACTTTTACTTAATAATTTGAGAAACCTCGAGTTACTTCAAGGGGAGCAAGGGTAGGAAAGAATTAACTTTACATGCAAAAGATAAGAAAGAGGCTCGGTTCACAGACAGAGATAAATAGATAAACCAACTATATAACCATGCATAGAATTCAGGGGTTATTGGCCATAACCATGCTACACATCTACCATCAAAACCACTTTTAGGGAGATGCATATATATATATATATAGTCAGGCTAGAATACACTCGAGTGTATGGATCGCACGAATACACTCAAGTGTGTTTGCATATCAAGACTATTTTTTTGCAAAATGTAAACTGTTGATCTTCACCGTCATACTATAACTAGGCTATATACAAAATTTGAGCCCATTTGGATGAGTGTAAGTCACTCATCCAAGGGTAACAAAATCGACGCGTGAAACTAATTTGAAATATATAATTTTTGTGGTCTTCATAACATGAGCTATACATATCCAAATGTGCTCAAATTTTGCATATGAGTTGTTCACAAGATGTTTAAGAAGATCAATGGATTAGATTTTCAAAAAAAATATTGCATCATGAAAACTACTTGAGTGTATTCCGCTCCGGATACACTCGAGTGTATTCTATCCTGACTCTATATATATATATATATATATATATATATATATATATATATATATATATATATATATGTGTGTATGTATGTATGTATGTATATATATATATATATATTGATATATATTTTTTATTTTGGGATTATCGTGGTTTTGGATTTGACAAGATATTTATTCTCATCGCGTGCAATAATAGAATGACAAAAAACAAAATATGAACATATGGATTATCCCATAATATAGTAAAATTGGTGCTGTCTTGGATACCACTATAGGGAAATATAGCTACAGAGCAAGCGGTGGAAACAAAACATTTTATCTACCATATTCCCATAACCAACAGATCACGTCAATAACTATAGTGCAATAAGGATGGTATTTTGAGGATATACATGGTCTTGGAGTAAGTCCAACGACAATCCTCGTCATTGTAGATGTGCAACTTCTGAATCATGGTTGCACTGGGACTTGTCTGATTTTTGTGCCTCCTGGTATACACCATGGAATGCAGCCACAAACCTCATCTTCTTCAGCAGCTCCTCTTTTCATGGACTACTGGTTGATGTTATCCTCCTACTCGGAAGACAACGGCCTCCTGCCTCTAGAGTAGTCCACACAAACCGCCTAGAACTCTAATCGTCCTGCTAGAATGATCAGGATGGAGTCATGATGTAGCCTTATATTAAGGCTTCATATTGTATCACATTGCATTTCAATCACATCTATACCTCTTTGATTATATGTTATTTCCCCTAATATGCATTTTTGTGTAAAATGCACTTATGGACATTATTTGCATGTTTTTAGGTATTTGGACCATGCTTGGATGGAAGAGATAGAGAAGGAGTGATCCTAGGTTTTTTCTACCCTTAGAGAGGCCCAAAGTGAAGTTTGAGGCTCCTTCAACCTACCCCTAATGGCCAAAGATCCATGGAAGCAAAGATGTCCAAGAAAACACCAAGTCTCAACTCAAAGTTCTGACCCAGAAACCAGCACGGCCATGGTACCACAGAACGGTCATGCTACCTCACTCCAAAATCAACCGAGTCAACATTGACGAAATGCAAGAATCACCACGGTCCTGCCATATAGAATGGCTATGGCATCAGGACCCAAAATGGTCGTGGAGTAGAGAATGGACAGCTTCCTCCAAGCCATCACGGTCGTGGTGAACACCATGGTCGTGCCACCCTTGCCCCACCATGGTTGTGGTGACCACCACAATTGTGCCACCTTCAGTTCAAAATCCAACAACTTACTGTGATTTTTTCCCATTTTCACCTCGGTCATTTCCACACACCATAACCATGTTCCCCTACACCCACCACGGCCGTGGTACCGACCACGGCCATGCTACTCACAAAAACCTAGCTACTTTTCCACTACATTTCCCACTTTACCCCTACTTTACCTATTTCTTCCACCCCACCTATATATATGTTGGTGGTGGCTGGAGGCTGAGGTTACCCACCCCTAGATACCTTCTACCACCCCATTTTGGCATTCCACCCATTCCACCTCCATACCACTCCATTTCTCCATTTCCACCACCAAAACCCTAGTTTCCTAGTGTTTTGATCCTATTCCACCATCATCTCATACCCTTGCACCTTGGAAGGAGGAGGACATCTTGCAACAGCTAAAGAGGAGGATTGCTCCATCTTCACCGAGCTCCATGGCTTCTTCTACCCCTTTCTCCTTTCTTTTTGTATTTTGCATTCCCATGAGTAGCTAGGTCCCTTAGGTGGGCTGTTTGGGGCCAAACATGTTACTTTAATACCATGTTGGGGGAAAATGATATGTAATCATTGTAATTTCATTTGCTAATGATTATGTTCTATTTCTATCTCATTCTTCATGGATTGCTTGTTGGTTTGTTCTTGAAATCACCTAGGAATCTAGGGAAACTACTTATATATGTGAATTTTTGGATTTGCTCCTAGGTCCAATTCATGGATCCCTAGCTAGCTACCCATATTCTTACATGCTAATAAATTCTCCTAACCCTATTTGAGAGATATAAGCAGCTAGCTTGATGAATTTAGTGTTCTTAGCATGGAGCTTTCTCAAGGCTAGAATGTGGGTGATGTGAGGCCTAAAACCTCATTTCCACTCCCATTACTACCCTCAGCTTCTAATCACCCTAAGATCCTCTAACTTAGAAACATAGGCTTGCTTAGACTCTAATTGAATTACACCTAGACCCTAACCCAATTGAGCCTTGTAAGGGTAATAGGAGGTGTTAGGGACTAGTTCCCCTATACACAACCTATCCTATTAATGGCCAGTTAGTAGTCTAGGGCAATTCATTAGACTCTAGCTTGTTGTTTGGTTTGGCAATCTAAATTAAATCATATTGTTTACATGTCACCCCCCAACCTAGTTGATAAGTGCATCCCCCAAATGGCCCACACATCCTTTTATTAATTTAAAACCCTAATTGGCTTCTTACTTATCTAGTGTTAGCTTAGTTAGTTATTTACTTGCTTAGTTAGATTTTTGCATTGTTCTTTCTTTGCTCTTGCTAGTTTAGGTGTTCAATTGTTCTTTTGTCTTGCTTGCTAGCCTAGTGTAGTGTAGTTATTCTTCTTGCTTGCCTTAGTGTAGCTTTCTCTTTTCCTCGCTTGCCTTGTCTTTTCTTGCTCAATAGATTTAACTGTCTAGGGTTAACTTAGGTTTTGATCTTGTTTGTTTTCCTTTAATTGCTTTTTTGTTAAAACCCTCATGTAATCAACAAATCAACCATCAAACCCTTCAACCCTAGACTCCACGATAGGAACCTAGCTCAAAAACTAACCTAGCTCTGGTGCCCCCTTTTCTCCCTATGGATTGACCCTATACTTGTCGCCCTCCTATACAAGAACACGACCCATGCACTTGCAGGTGTAGTGTTTTAGTAGAAGTAGGTGTGTCCGTGTAGGTCTTTATAAATTTTGAAAGTTGTCCCTTGTGTGTCCCGATCTCATAGGGTGTATCTAGTCAAATCCCAATTGGTTAGTGTGTGCACCTCTAAGGGGACGTGCCAAGCTTTCTAGCATCATTGTTGGTAAGGAAAGGCGCTCGGCCTAGCTAGTTAGTTTTGGTTCAAAATTATCCTACTGCCCTCATCGTTGCTATTATTTATTCTTTATTTTTTGCATTCTTTGTGCTTATTGGTTTGCTAACTTTTTTTATTGTGTTGGTTGTGCCTTGTGCATGTGACAAGCCATTCAGGGAAGACAAGATGGAAGGGCAAAATGCACCTCACAAGCCACTTCAAGATTACTTTATGCTTAGCAACTACAAATCACCAATTACTAGCAGAGTTGATCAAATGTTAGGGGAGTGATTCTTGATCCCTCCATGTCTTCTTGGGCTCCTTCCTACCTTCTATGGCTCAAAGAGTCAGAACCCCTACAAGAACTTGGACTCATTTCTTGAAGTATGCTCCACCTTCAAGATGTCGATGACTAGTGATGATACAATCTGATTAACCTTGTTCTCTTTATCCCTCAAAGACAAAGCCAAAGATTGGTATGATTCAAGAATAGAAATCATGAGTTGGGAAGAGAAGAAGAATGCCTTCCCAAGGAAATTCTACTCTATTACAAGGTTGACACAAATGTGACATACCATAATGAGTTTTAGTCAGATGGGCAATGAGTAGTTTCATAATGCTTGGGAGAGATTTATGAAGATGTTGAGAGAATGACCGCACCATGAGATCCCTTTGTGGCAGCTAGTTCAATCCTTTTACTCTGGTCTATCTCTAAAGAGTCAAGCTTCAGTAGATTCTTCTTACGGAGGAGTTTTCATGGCTAGGTTACCTGAGGAGATATGGCTTTTATTTGAGAAGTTGGAAGAAAGTTCAAGAATATGAGCTTCTAGCATGATGAATGATGTTGATCGCCCTTTGGTGTGACATCTCTAGATCATAGTGATTCAAGCCCGCAAGTGATGAAGATTCTTGGTGACATGGTGAGCTTCATGAAGAACAAAGTGACAAATGTTCCTTGCCACTCAGTCAATTCTATTGAGTTTTATGGTGAAGAAAAGAAGACACCTCACTCCTATATCTACCAAGAACCACAAAGTCTAAGATATAGCTCAAGGTTTGAAGAATAGGTTCTCTCTAGGTTGGAAAACTTTGATGATGTCCAAAAAAATGTTACAAGACTTGAGGAAAGGATAGAGAAGCTATCTTCCATACTTTCTCTCTAAGAAGAAAATTTGTCTTCAAAACCCATCTTAAGTTTCAATGAAGCAAGTGGACCAATTTCTTCCTCACAAGTTTTCTATAGTCCACCTCCCATGCAAGTGCAGCCCATATACCACATCCAAGGCCATCCAAATCCCTATATACCTCCTCCCCCTCCATCACCACAACTTTCTCAACAATTCACCTTCCAACCCCAATCCCCACTCCACCTCAATGTCAATACCAAGTGCCACCTCCACCTCCTCCACAGCCAAAACTATCTCGCCCTCTCCACCATGAGCAAGGTAGTGTTGTGACTATTCTAAGGAGTGGGAAATCTCTTGAGCAGCCCACAAGTCAAAGGAAGGTTGATAAAGCAAAGAAAAGGCCGCCAAAGTGGTGATATGGTGATTGAGATTTCTGAATATGATTCTATGAGACTGCATGTTGAGTTTGGGATACCATGTGCTCCACCTCACACTCCATTTGCAGGTCCTACCATCCCTAGTGTTCCACTTCGTGACATGCCACAAGAGAATCATGTTGATGCAAGTAAGGCCAAAGAAAGTGAACCGCTCTTCATTACAGCATTAGATGAGCCACCGAAAGTAAGGAGGAGGCAAAAGCACAATGTTGACATTCTTGAGGTGTTTCTCCAAGTGAAGTTCATCATTCCATTGTTGGATGTTATCAATCAGATTCCACCATATGTCAAGTTCCTAAAGAACATATGCATTATGAAGATAAGGTCAACGGGGAGAATATTGAAGAGAGTCAAGTTGACCGAACAAGTGAGCTCAATCCTCCAACACTCACTTCTCATGAAGAGGAAAGACCCAGGAGCCCCACTCATACCTAGATACATTGGGGGACATCTCATAGACAAATCCCTACTTGATTTGGGATCTAGTGTGAACTTGATTCCATACAGTGTCTATGTTGAGTTGGGCTTAGGCAAGTTGAAACCAGCACATTGCACTCTCTAATTGGTGGACCATTCCATCAAAGTGCTAAGAGGAAGATTGGATGATGTTTTGGTGATGATTGACAAGGAAAGAGGAGCAGTGTTCATGGCATATTTCACTATTCTTGACATGGAGCCAAATGATAGGAAGATTCCCATCATCTTGGGAAGACCATTCATATCTACAGTTGATTCTGAGATACACATTCGTAGTGGCATAATGACAGTCTCTTCCATGGACATGAAGATAAAGATCAACATATACAATTCTTCAACCCGGTGAGTTTGAGATGAGGATATTGGACATGTTTACTTCAAGAGTCTGACTGGTCATTTGAGAGAAAGAGATCTAGATGAAAGACTTGAGTATAGCTTCACTAATCAAGGGGATGAGGAGCATAGGTTGAGTGAAAATGAGAGATGCATTTATTGCAAGAATGGACACAAGAGAACTCCAAATGGATGAATGATACAAGAATATCCAAGAAGCCCAGCTGAAGGCATGAAACTAAGTGATTGTGGGAGGCAACCCACATAGATTTTGGAATTTTTCACCCAACCTTCCATTTTTGGTACTTTTGGTTTATATTTACATTGTCCAAGAAAACACACACACACTTGTTTTTAATAGTTTTTATCTAGCTCTAAGATGTGCAGGTAAAAATAGGGTGAAATGAGAAAAATTGAGTGAAATTGAGAAAAGGTTTCAAAGAAAAATCACTTTGAATCAAGCTTTTGAGTTTTTAATGAAAGTTCAACTGAAATTAGCAGCTATATTGTTCACCACGGCCGTGTCACCTTGGAATGGTTGTGGTGAAAAACATACAAATCGAACAACATCCATGGATCCAAACAAAATTGAGAAAAATCGACAAAATGAGCCAACACAGTCGTGTTGCACAACACGACCATGTTGCATCCTGATCCAGCACTTAAGTCAGCCAATTTGCAAATTTTCCAAATCAGTTCATTCACTCTTGCGCGAATAGCATGATCGTGGGTGCGAATCGGCGGTCTTGTCGTAGCTTCAGCCCTCTCTTCTACCTCCAACTCTCCATAAAATCACCCCCAATCCATCTCCAATCAATCCCCTACATTTTACACTACCCTAACCTCCAGATTCCACCCATTTTCACCCACAAAATTCACCTCTTTTCTCCAATGCGCCCCAACAGCCCTGTTCTTTGGAGAAAATCTAAAATTTGAATTTTTTCCACCAAAGCCAATTCAAGATGAAGCTAATGGCTAAGAAAGTCATAGAGAAGACCAAGGGCATGCTTTCCTACCAATTCCAACCCAAGAATGCATCATCTTTGACTCTAGCATCTACCGCTCCGTCATCCGCCTCCGGCTCTGGCAGGACTATCCATTTGATGGAGGTTGAATTGGATGAATCGACGGATCCCATTGTCAAAGAAGCGTCCTTGCAGCGACGGCATGCACCGTCATCATCTAAAGTAACACCACCATTGCCCTTGTCAGTCTGACCCTTAGTGTCCTTAGCTCAGTTGCCCGTTTTAGCGGCACATCCTTTGACATCTGTGGCACCGCAGCCACAGCTGCAGCCACAACCTCATCCTTGAGCACAGAGACAACTACTTTTAGATGAGGAAGATGAGGTTATGCCCGATGTACTAGAAGATGATACACGTGAGTCACAACATGAAGAAGAACCTAAAGTGAGAAGTAAGAAGGCAAAGAAGCCAAAGCACCCAGAGTGCCTAACACGCAGAGTGATTGCCACTCGATATGCTTGCCAGGAGACAATGGAGAGATTGAACATCTTTGATTTTTTTTCAAGATATATTACAACCCATTGGATTGTTTGAGGTGTTGAGTGCAGTCCAGGAGACTTACATTGAGCTTACAGTAATTCTTCACCACATTAGAGAAAGTCTCGTAGGACATCATCAATGTCACGTTGGGAAATGGGACTTACCTCGTTGTTGCTTCTTTTCTTTTTTTTATAAAACGAGAGATTAATTATTATTCATACTACTCTCTAGTACAGTTAAGGCATTTCTCAAATGAACATGGATATCCTAGCAAAGCCAAGGGGGCTTAACAGAATTGAAATTACAGGAACTAAATGTGGAAAGAGAGTGGTATGCTACTGCATCCGTGACTTTATTCAACTCCTGGGGAACATACTGTAAGGCGAACTGACAATGTGCTTGGATGAGTTGAAATTTCCTCCAGTTGGGATGGAGCTTTGGGGTAGGCGGCTTATCACTGGTGAGTACTTTGGTTGTTGTAATAGAATCAGAGAGGATGATTGCATGTATAAGGCCCTTCTCCTGGCATAGCTTGCTCACGAGTTGAATAGCATGGACCTCAGCCTCCAGCATAGAACATGCAAAGAAAGGGGATCCCCTTCCCTCCAGGAAACGACCTATGTTATCAACAATGTGGACACCTGCACTCGCTTGCTTGGAGTTACAGTTGAACGCCGCATCAGCAAAGGCAATGACAGAGTATGTTGTGGGTGCTGAAGTTTTTTATTTTGGCTGGCAACTTAGACGAGGGTGGCCTTTAGGAGGAAGGTGCTCAATTGAGAGGGTTCTCTCTTTTATGAAGCTAACACTACGTTGAGTGTTAAATGGGCGCTTGCAGTGGATTCTGTCATTGCGTGCATGCCAAAGTTGCCACATTTCCATGATGGTTTGAATCACTCCTGGGTCCAATGTGTTTCTTGATAGAATGCTAGAGATCCATTCATTCTAATCTGTGTTGAAGAGTTATGTATTTTGCCCAGGCATATCCACACTTGTCTGCTGGACTGACAGTCTCGCAGGCAGTGTAGGACAGTTTTGGGAGCATTATTACAAATCATGCAGGTAATGTCGATGTCAATGTGGCGCCTTTGCTTTTCCACATTTGTCAAGAGAGCTTGGTGTTGAAGCAGCCAGGAAAACATCTTCAGACGTTCCGGGATATTGAGGCTACAAATAGCGTCCCAATTGCCTGGGATATTGACATTTCTCTCAGTTCTGGTCCAGCTGTAGGTCGTGGATGTTGATAAGAGTCTTGAGTCCTCAAAGGGTCAGGCCCAGGCATCTTCCACCTGGTCACAGTCCGATGGCGGGATGGACTTGATTCTATTTCCAATATCATGGGGAAGGAATTGATTTATGAAGGATTGATCCCATTCACCATTGTCCAAGCGCAGGGAATGGACAAGAAGGTCTTCAAGGTCGTTGGGGATGCTCCAATTGGGGTGGAGTGCTTTAATGGACTCACCTTAGATCCAGTTATCTGACCAGACATAGGTAGACTTTCCAGAGATGACCACCTTGTGGCTGACGCTCACAAGAGCAGGTATATTCTTTTTTATAAATGCCCAGGCAGAGGAGCAAGGCTTCTTGCTCACGACTGAATTCTTCATATACTTTTCTTTCATGATGCAAACCTAGGGGCGGGATGATTGCAGAGGAAGATCCATGCGTTCTTAATTCCCAACCATGAGGTGGCAACCCTACTTGATCAAGGAAGAACATATAGAGATACAAATGTGAACTACACAACCATGTGGAAGAGGCTTATAGGGCAAATCAACTTTTTAGAGGGAAAATCAAAGACAATTTTGATTCATAATCCCGTGTTGAGATACATCCAGAAGGTCTTGGAGAACACCATATTTTCCTGGTATGAAAATCAAGGCAGTTTTAGAAAGAAAGATATTTCTGTGTTGAGAAGGATGGTGCAGAGCAAGCATGTAAATCCGAGATTGCTCATCATTGATCATATGAAGACAGTCTCGTCCAATAGTAAGAATCCTTTTATCATGGGAGGGATTGTGACTTCAATTGCTTTGGCCCTAGATCATGATGTGTCTGGCTACACCAAGGCAGAATGAGGGAATCTCATGGACATGCACTACTTGATCTTCTCATCTATGATTTTAGTGATTGACTAGAGGATCTTCTACCAGGTCAACCTTCCTTATGCAGGAGTTTCACTAGAGCTCCCCTACCATGCTACACCTCTCCTAGAGGGGTGTGATCCATCTCTGGACTTTTTGGATATCTTGAGGAGGTGGGAAGAGGAGCATCCTAGGGACACATGACAGCAACAACCCAAAGAAGTGTCTAAGGGGCTTGGAGAATTACAGGCAGCCACTGAGAGGAGGAGGACAGTTGAGGAGAGAGAGGCATGTAGGGTGAGGCGACAAGAGGCGAAGACATCACAGCAGCCTTCAGTGAACGCATATGGCATGTCTACTATACATGCACCGTTGGATGGTATTTAGGGCACACTGGATAGGATTTTGAGGGCATAGGAGGGATTTTAGTGCAGACATGATGCATTGTGGTGGATCATCAGTAGACGCACTATCAGATCAACCACATGTATCAGTTTCAGCATGCCCAGGCCCAGAGGAACCCCCAGTGGGGGGAAGATTGGTGGTGTGCACTGTGTGCATATCCAGATTCCTACCCACCCCCATAGTCAAACTACTGGGGAAGCTACTACCAACATCCTCCACCACATGAAGGAACACCAGCAGAGCCACCATAGTGATCATCTACCCTATCACTCCTAGACTTTAGTGTCATTCTAAGTACAGCATGATTCAAAAGTTTGGGTTGGTAGGGATCTTTTGCATTTCATTCTTTTTGTATTTCACCTACCATTTACTTTTGTTTTGATTGCTCCTGCTATCTAGAGTACATTTTACCTGCTTTCATGTCATGTAGTGTACTTTTTGCCAATTTTTGCAAAAAAAATTCTATTTTTGTCATGCATTGTGAATCATGTAGATTTTTTTATTCTTTGCATGTTTTAACAAGGATTTGCTTGTTTCCTACTTTATTTTCCATAATGAAGGCTTATATGTGATTGAAGGCACTTTGGCACCGTTTTGGCAAATTTTGCCAAAGATTAGAAATTCTTGCCTAAAAAGTGTGTTTTAACCCAATCTCTATTTTTTGGATTGAAAATGATGACCTTTGACAAATGCAAGTGAATTATCATGGTTTATTTCTAAATGGCCTCAATCTTGACTTTTTACATGTGAACCACCCCTCTCATGCTTGTGAACTATTTAGTTGAATTGTGATTGAAGCAAGCTGCAAACGCTTAGAGTTTTGTAGAACCTCATGTTAGAAATGTGGTTTTAATATTGCTCATTCATGTGGTGTGTCATTTCTTGATGAATTGTTGGAGTAACTTTCATGTAGGAGATCTCATGTTGAAGTCCATATTGGTAATCCCTCTTTGACTCACTTTTCTTGTACCATCTTCTTTCCTCTTTGCCTCATGAAAGGATGTCAAAGTGCACACATTCAGCCTTGGCCACCTCCAAAAGTTTGGGGTGGCCATATTTGAAAGATATAGAGGGGGTGAATAGAGATTTTTGGATAATTTAAAAATTAATTAAAACAATTAAAGCACTCAACCAAAGAAGGAGGGGGAACAAGGAAGCCACTTGGATGTAGAGTGGTTCCTACCTTTGAAATCAAAGGTAGTCAGGCCACTACCCAATTGTTTCCAATTGGTATTTTGAAAGAGATTTATTTTATTAACTTACAAGGATGTTTCATAAAATACAATCACCTTCCACTCGAAGTAGACTTCACCTTGAAGTAGCCTCAACCCCCTTGAAGCAGCCTTCTTGAAGTAACCATGATCAATCCTTGGAGTAGCCTTCACCACCTTGAAGTAGCTCCCCCACCTTGAAATAGCCTTCACCTAGAAGTAGCTCCAACCTCCTTTTAATCAGCCTTCTTGAAGTAATCTCAAGAACACCTTGGATCTGCCCTCACTTTGTTGAAGTAGAACCAAGTAACCTCCTTTAAATAGCCTCCAACCCTAGGAGTAGTCAAGGAGAACAAAATACAATATAGAAGAAATAGATTGGAAGAAAGAAATACTTAACCAATCAAGTACAGTGCTTTGATACTATATCAAGCGTTTATATCTCCTATCCACTTAGAATGTATGTGTCTATATGTGGTGTCTAGGAGATTGTAACTATAGGACACAACTCTAGAGCACAAGGATGAAGATGGCAAGTGAATTCTAGCTTTGTTGCTCTCAATAGTGGATGCTCAAGTGTACCTTAGGTATGCAAGTGATTATTTGGGTGTCCTAAGGCCTCTCCTATTTATAGGAATGGTTTACAAGTGATTAGGACGTTGTAGGGAGTGTCTAGAGTGTTCTTAGTGCTTAACTAGTTGTTAGGTGTACATTAGTTGGCTAGCAATTGCTCATTTGTTCGTGCTTGCAAGAGCAATCCAAAACCCTGTTCGGTCGACAATTTGATCGACCGAACTGTGTCTCGATCGAGGTTTTCTTCAACTGAGCCTGGGTTTAAGTCAAAAGTGTTGCAACATTTATTTTTAACTCCCAACTACCAACCACTCAGTCTAATGGTCACAAGCTTTAGACTGTTGCTTACTCGGTCGAGGTTATTTTCGATTGAATATTAATTTAGAGCAAAATTGTGTATGTTGTTGAAATATGCTCACAATTTCAACTGAGGTGGTTCTTAGTCGACAAGAACTTTGATCGAGGGTGTCTTGCTTGACAATTTCTTCGACTAAGGGTGTCCCTGTTCTAGACTTTTGAATCACCTACTAAGTGTGTGTTTCAATATGTGTTGGTGGCTCTAACTTGGGGGGGGGGTCTATCTAAGGGTTATAAGTGGGTAAGGAAGATCTAACGCTTAATTTGCATAATGTCTAAGTACTTGTACATTATATTTTTGTACAACTATTTACATCTGAGTACAATCATGAGCATTTATACAATTAAGCGTATTTGATCTTCAATTTTCATTTGTCTTCATCTTTCCACTTGGTAGGATTTCCTTATTCCTTTGAACCCCAAAATACTCAAGTAGCACGTTAGTTCTACGAGAATGAAATGTTTGTCATCATCAAATCAAAGGGTATATCAATGTCCAATTTAGTCAACAATCTCCCCCTTTTTTAATATGACAAACATTTCTAAAGTATAATCAAAATGATTTAAATGAGATGAGTTTCATACCTGAGATTTACCCTAGATGAAGAACATATTCTTGTTTTCATAAAGTGTGTGCTAATTATTCCGAAAGAGGTGTAGAACATAGTATCCATCTCTAAAGGAATGTAGCATCAATTAATGTCAAGCCAAGAGAACATGAAACTCATTCATTTTTATTTATATTATTTTCTCTCCATTTGTCATTTCTAAAAGATAGACATATAATCATATGTGTAAGCAATAAGACTCCCCCTTAAATGATTACTCCCTCTTAATTATTTACTTTTAAAAAGAATGTCAAATTTAGCCACAATTCAAAAACCAAGATTAATTTCTCAACCATTTGCAAGGGATGTTAAGACCTGAAATGGTATGAGATTCCTTTAGGCCCATGGTGAGATGAATGTATTTTTATATTAATTTCTCAACCATTTGTAAGGGATGTTAAGCCCTGAAATGATATGAGATTCCTTTAGGCTCATAGTGGAATCAATAAATGTATCTCTAATCAAATATAAGGAATGTTAATCCCAAATTGGTATAGAGAATTAAATCAAGAGCAAAAATATATACATTATATCCAAGAATTTTTGTGATCTCTTCCTTAATCTCAGAAGTGAGCTTAAAAATACTTAGGTATTTCAAATCATAACCAGATTTAAAATCAATTGATTAAGTAAGACTATGAGTTAATTTTTATAAGCAATCTTATTTCTTGCACTTTCGAAAAAATTTCTCTTATTCTAAGTATTTAACATGATGAGAAAATTATAGATTTAATATACCAATGTTGGGTGCAAATGATTAGATTTACAAATAAGCATTTTTGTAAGGCTTATTTTTGGTCAACCATGACTTAGAGTAGGGATCCCCTTGGTAGAACTCTTTTTCGGCCAATAAGCAATTCTGCAGATTTCCAATTAATGTAGATTTTATCTAAATAAAACCAAGATATAACATTTTATTGACATAAATGACCAGTTAACTTCTTTTTGTATATTTATCTTGTTTTAAGTTGTGAGTTTAATCAACATAGATTTATTCCTTTATGATTTTATTTTATATCCATGTCAAGAGTTTGATGTCCTTATGTTCTCAAGTTTTACCCATTGGTGCATAAGTTATGTAAAAGTTTTTTTCCTATCATTATATCCTAATTTTATTTATTTTTTCATGCCAACTTAATTCCAATTGAATGTTTTCTTTTAGGTCTAGGAGTTGAAACTTATGCATTATTGAAGCTCTTATAGAAATTATCCAATAATCAACTCCTTTTAGGATATGATTAAGTCTAGTTGTGAATAATTCTTAAAATCTTTTCGATGTAGACTTATGAATCCTAGGTGTTTTGTTAGATGTTGAAAATTTTAGGATAAAGCCTTTTTTGTAACTTCAGATCACATTTTTCTTCATCACCTTTTGTTAAGAACTAGATTTATGTAAATGAGTTCTAGTGAGAAAAACTTCAATTTTGATAAGAAATCTTACTTTTGATCTCCTAGAATACACAAATTTAATATTTTTCTTATCCATTCATTTACAAATAGAAAAGAATGTACCAACATCACCTTTCTTCAAATGTGACCATAAGTTTACTTTTTCTCCATGTGTGTGGAGATCTTATTTTTGGCTTTATGCTTGTCGGGTCAATCTCTATAGGCCATCCAAACCTACAAAAAGTGTAATATTTTGATCCCCATATAGTGGTCCTTTTGGTTAGGATTCAGAACAATCTATAGTACATTACAAATTTGGGTCACCAAATTCAATTGCAAGCTAATAATTATATTCTTAATAAATAGTCCTAACAGAACTATTTTTGGTCAAATACATCATCGACCGAAGAAGTTCTCGGTCAAACTATTTGTTGATGAAAAAGGTTTGCCACTAAAACCAATTTCGATAGAACTACCTTCGGTTGAACTTGTCTTCGACTGAAAGATGTCTCGGTCGAGAATTTTGTTGACCGAGATAAGTTATGTGCATTTTTAGCAATTTCAGTATTTCTAATGTAAACATATCATGTCATAATTCACAATTAAGTAATCAAGGATATATAAGTTCAAGCTTAATTCAGTTGAAATAAGACATTATGAATTTCAAAGTGAATCTTAGGTCAAATCTGAACTTAATATAACTAACATTTTAAGTTGGGGGTTTTGGAACCCAAACCAATTCAACATCCTTTTTCTTGTATGGGCAAGAGAATGAATAATGTCCAAGACGTAAACAGTAATGATAGCAGATAGAATAAATTTCATTTCTCTTCTTAGCTAGATTGTCTTTAGGTACATACATGAATTTAGTCTTGGGTACTAGTGTCCTTTTAATTCTAGGTTTCTATAGGATTTATCTTTGGGCACATTACCTAGGCCTCTTCTCCCGATTTAGCCAGATGAGTCCTTTAGGATTTTATCAAGAATGTCTTTATTTTTCAAGCTACTAATATCCTTTTGCAAATTACCAATTTCATTCATTCTCCTTTTAATGACTAATTTAGCTTGGTCTAGATTAGATAAAAAATTATCTCTTTCTTTGACAATAGCATCATAATCTGAATGAGTACATAGAATAGGTTGAGTTTGAAGATCATTTATCTTGGCAAGCAATTCAACCTTTTCTTGACAAAGAAAGTAATGGTTAGTTTCTAGATCAAGCAACTTGATATTGCAATCAGTGATAGATGGTTTCAAAGTAGCTTTTTCAGACATAAGACTTTCCTTTTCAAAAGTAAGATCATTAAGTTTAGCATACAAATATTCATTAGTTTTTGTAAGCCTTTTTAATTTCTTTTTGCAATCAACATATTTATCATGTAATTCTTCAATATTGGTGACTAACTCTTCTTTAGATAAATCAAGAAGACTTACCTCATTTTCTTCTTAATTTGTTGTTGCAATGAAACATCTTTCTGTGTCTTCTTTGGTCATGAGACATTCCACTTCCTCCTCACTCTTTCTATAATTGCTTGAGTCATCCCAAGCTACTTTGTAGGCTTTTTCTTTCTTCTTAAGAGAAGATTTCTTTCCTTTCTTGACTTTGGGACATTCATTTTTTAAATGCCCCTTCTTACCACATTCAAAGTACCTAAGGGAAGAAGAAGAAGAAGAAGAAGAAGAAGAAGAAGCAGAAGAATTTTTTGTAGTTTAAACCTTCTATATTGCTTACCATTTACAATGAGTACATGTTCTTCACTATCTTCTCCACTTGTTACATTGCTTTCTTTAGTTGATGCCCTTAAAGCAATGTCCTTCCTTTTCTCCTTCTTGTATTTAGCTTCCAATCTTTCTTCTTATTCAAGAGTTACCTCATGAGTTTCTAGATTTCTGATGAGTTGCTCCATCTTCAAAGTGGTGTAAGGTCATTGGCTTATTCAATGGTTGTCACCTTTGGCTTATATTTTTTAGGAAAGGACCTAAGGATCTTAGAGACTTGATCTTCCTCACTTATATATTTATCTAAGGCATTCAAGCTATTAACAATAGAAGACAATCTGGCATACATTTCACTAATAGTCTCATTATATAGCATTCGAAATTGTTCAAACTTTTGTTTAAGCATATTAATCTTAGTATTCTTTACTTGAGTTGTACCTTCATGTGTAATTGAAAGTTTATACCATATTTCATAAGCAGTCTCACATGAAGATATTCTATTAAATTCACTTATAGAAATTGAAAAATATAAAATGCTTACCGCCTTTGCATTTAATTGAACTTATTTTACCGTATTTGGATCCCATGTTGCATATTCCGTCGTTGGAAGTACATAGCGTGTAGATACCATCCTCCAAAGTTCCAAGATAATTCCTTGGAAGTAAAAGTGCATCCTTCTCTTCCAGTAAGTGTAGTTGCTTCCATCAAAGGGTGGTGGCCGGCTCACGTAGGTTCCTTCAAGGTTGAGGTTGTGAAGTACACTGTCCCCCATTCTTCAAGACATGTTAAGGCTCCTTGAAGACCTGCTCTGATACCAATTGAAAGATCTAGGAGGGGTGAATAGAGGTTTTTGGATAATTTAAAATTAATTAAAACAATTAAAGCACTCAATCAAAGAAGGAGGGGGAAACAAGGAAGGCACTTGGATGTAGAGTGGTTCCCACCTTTTAAATCAAAGGTAGTCAGTCCACTACCCAATTGTTTCCAAGTGGGATTTTGAAAGCAATTTATTTTATTACCTCGCAAGGATGTTACATAAAATACAATCACCTTCCACTCGAAGTAGCCTTCACCTTGAAGTAGCCTCAAACCCCTTGAAGCATCCTTCTTGAAGTTACCATGAGCAATCCTTGGAGCAGCCTTCACCACCTTGAAGTAACTCCACCACCTTGAGATAGCCTTCACCTAGAAGTAGCTTCAACCTCCTTTGAAGTAGCCTTCTTGAAGTAATCTCAAGCAAACCTTGGATCTGCCTTCACTTTGTTGAAGTAGCACCAAGCAACCTCCTTTCAACAGTCTCCAACCCTAGGAGTAGTCAAGGAGAACAAAATACAATATAGAAGAAATACATTAGAAGAAAGAAATACTTAACCAATCAAGTACAGTGCTTTGATCCTATATCAACTATTTAGATCTCCTATCCACTTAGGATGGACGTGGCTATATGTGGTGGATAGGAGATTGTAACTATAGGATACAACTCTAGAGCACAAGGATGAAGATGGCAAGTGAATTCTATCTTTTTTGCTCTCAATAGTGGATGCTCAAGTGTAGCTTAGGTATGAAAGTGATGATTTGGGTGTCCTAAGGCCTCTCCTATTTATAGGAATGGTTTACAAGTGATTAGGGACGTTGTAGGGAGTGTCTAGAGTGTTCTTAATGCTTAACTAGTTGTTAGGTGTAAATTAGTTGGCTAGCAATGGCTCATTTGTTCGTGCTTGAAAGAGCAATCTAGAACCCTGTTCGGTCGACAATTTGGTTGATCGAACTGTGTCTTGGTTGAGGTTTTCTTTGACCGGGCCTGGGTTTAAGGCAAAAGTGTTGCAGCATTTATTTTCAACTACCAACCACTCAGTCTAACAGTCACAAGCTTTAGACCGTTGCTTATTTGATCGAGGTTATTTTTGAATGAATACTAAAATAGAGCACAATTCTGTAAGTTGATGAACTGCGCTCACAATTTCAACCAAGGTGGTTCTTAGTCGACAAGAACTTCGATCGAGGGTGTCTCACTCGATAATTTCTTTGACCAAGGGTGTCCCTGTTCTAGACTTTTGAATCACCTACTAAGTGTGTGTTTCAATGTGTGTGGGTGACTCTAACTTTGGGGGGAAATTAATCTAAGGGTTATAAGTGGGTAAGAAAGATCTAACGCTTGATTTACATGATGTCTAAGTACTTGTACATTATATTTGTGTACAAGTGTTTACATTTGAGTACAATCATGAGGATTTATACAATTAAGCGCATTTGATCTTCAATTTGCATTTGTCTTCATCTTCCCACTTGGTAGGATTTCCTTATTCCTTTGAACCCTAAAATACTCAAGCAGCATATTAGATCCACAAGAATGAAATGTTTGTCATCATCAAAACAAAGGGTAAATTAATGTCCAAGTTTGCCAATAATATCCATACCCCCCCACTTCACTCTCATCATCATGTGCCCTATCCACATCAATGGAAAAGAAAAAAACAAATACAAAAAGAAAATAAAAGATGCTCATACTTAAGAGCATCAAAATAAAGAAAAGATGAATGTGTAAAAGCACTCCAAACTCTTACTTCAACCCGTTCTTCCTTTTGCATGCCTATGGAGATAGGAAATATCAAAGCTAGCTCATTTTGCCCTTTCTCGCAGCCACGTGGGTTACTTAGTGTGGATGATCATATGAGATTGAATGCATGACTGTAAAACAACAAAATTAGTCATTTTTTACCTTTGCTACCATGAAACGATTATCCTAGAGTGATATGATAGCCATATGGATGGATTGTACTTTCTATGCTCTATATCTGGAGTTTGCAGGCTCAGTGCTCTAATCATGATTGGTTTGTGAAAGAGGAGAGGAGAGAGGTGGAATACATGTACCTAGTCATCTTTGAGCCTATCTAGTCAATACTCACCTATTGCATTGCATTTTTCATTTCTTATTTATGGAAAACTTGTAGAGAGATTGAGATTGGAGCATACTTGAGGACAAGTATGTTTTAAGTTTGGGGTGGTGATGCAGCCCTATTTTAGGGCTTCATCTCATGTCATATGGCATTTCAATCACATATATACATGTTAGATTACATGTTATTTCCCCTCATATGCATATTTGTGTAAAATGCACTTATAGATATTATTTGCATTTTTTTTAGGTATTTGGGCCATGCTTGGATGGAAGAGAGAGAGAAGGATTGATCCTAGGGTTTCTCTAACCCTTGGAGAGGACCAAAGTGAAGTCCTAGGCTCCCTCAACCTACCCCTAGTGGCCAAAGTTCCATTGAAGAAAAGATGTCCAATAAAACACCAAGTCTCAACTCAAAGTGTTGACCTAGAGACCAGTACAACCATGGTACCAAAAAACAGTCATGCTAGCTCACTCCAAAATCAACAGAGTCAACATTGAAGCAATGCAGGGATCACCACAGTCATGCCACATAGAATGGTCATGGCATCAGGACCCAGAATGGTCATTCCACCTTGCATAATTGTGGAGCATAGAACGTGCAACATCCTCCAAGACACCATGGCCGTGGTGACCACCACGGGTGTGCCACCCTTGCCCCACCATGGACGTGGTGACCACCACGGTCGTGCCACCTTCAGTTCAAAATCCAACAACTTAATGTGATTTCCCCCATTTTTCACCTCAGTCGTTTCCACACACCATGACCATGTCTCCCTACACCCACCACATATGTGGTAACCACCACGATCGTGCTACTCACTAAAACCTAGCTACTTTTCCATTACATTTCCTACTTTACCCCTACTTGACATATTGCTTCTACCCCACCTATATATGTGGGTGACGGCTGGAGGTTGGGGTTACCCACCCCTAGCTACCTTCTACCATCCCATTTTCACATTTCATTCCATTTCCACCTCCATACCACTCCATTTCTCCATTTCCACCACCAAAACCCTAGTTTCCTAGTGTTTTGACCCTAGTACACCATCATCCCATGCCCTTGCACCTTGGAAGAAGGAGGAGGACATCTTGCAGCAGCTAAAGAGGAGGATTGCTCCATCTACATCGAGTTTCATGGCTTCTTCTACACCTTTCTCCTTTCTTTTTGTATTTTTCATTCCCATGAGTATCTAGGCTCCTTAGGTGGGCTGTTTGGGGCCAAAATGTTACTTTGATACCATGTTGGGGGGGGGGAATAATATGTAAACATTGTAATTTCATTTGCTAATGATTATGTTCTATTTGTATCTCACTCTTCATGGATTGCTTGTTGGTTTGTACTTGAAATCACCTAGGATCTAGGGAAATTGATTATATGTAAATGATAGGTCTAATTCATGGATCCCTAGCTAGCTACCATCTTCCTACATGCTGATCAATTCTCCTAACCCTAGTCGAGAGATCTAAGTAGCTAGTTTAGATGAATTTTGTGTGCTTAGCATGGAGCTTTCTCAAGGCAAGAATGTGGGTGATGTGAGGCTTAAAACCTCACTTCCACTCCCATTACTACCCTCAGCCCCAAATCACCCTTAGATCCTCTAACCTAGAAACCTAGGCTTGTTTAGGCTCTAATTGAATTACACCTAGACCATAACCCAATTGAGCCTCGTAAGGGTAGTAGGAGGTGTTAGGGACTAGTTCCCCTATACACAACCTATCCTATCCATGTCTAATTAGTAGTCTAGGGAAATTCATTATACTCTAGCTTGTTGTTTGGTTTGGTAATCTAAATGAAAGAATAATGTTTGCATGTCACCCCCCCAACTTAATTGATAAGTGCATCCCCCGAATAGCCCACATATTCTTTTATTACTTTAAAATCCTAATTGCCTTCTTGCTTAGCTATTATTAGCTTAGTTAGTTCTTTACTTGCTTAGTTAGCTTTTTGGCTTGTTCTTGCTTTGCTCTTTCTAGTTCAGGTGTTTAATTATTCTTTTGTCTTGCTTGCTACCCTAGTATAGTGTAGTTCTTCTTCTTGCTCGCCTTAGTGTAGCTTGCTCTTTTTCCTTGCTTGCCTTATCTTTTCTTGCTCAGTAGAATTAACTGTCTAGGGTTAACTTAGGTTTTCATCTTGTTTGTTCTCCTTTAATTGCTTTCTTGTTCAACCCTTAGTGTAATCATCAAATCAACCATCAAACCTTTCAACCCTACACTCCGCAGTAGGAACCTAGCCCAAAAACAAACCTAGCTCTAGTGCCCTCTTTTCCTCCTATGGATCGACCCTATAATTGTC
The DNA here is from genome assembly GCA_963693085.1 of Alisma plantago-aquatica. Lineage (NCBI taxonomy): Eukaryota > Viridiplantae > Streptophyta > Magnoliopsida > Alismatales > Alismataceae > Alisma > Alisma plantago-aquatica. Next base: position 677,239,402 of record OY856409.1, read on the forward strand.
GCCCTCCTATACTACGACATGACCCTGTGTGCTTGCGGGTGTGGTGTTTTAGTAGAAGTAGGTGTGTCCTTGTAGGTCTTTATAAATTTTGAAAGTTATCTCTTGTGTGTCCCGATCTTGTGGGGTGCATCTAGTTAAATCCCAATTTATTAGTGTGTGCACCTCTGGCATGATGTGCCAATTCATCCCTGTGATTGGTGTACTAGTCACCAACTTGCTCTCCCATGACAACGATCTCAATTTCTCTTTCCCTTGTTGTTCATCCCTTGTCAGGTAGAACTTGCTCGACTCTTGTGATTACCCCAACCAGAGAGGACAACATTTTTCAGAGCAACTGTTTCTCAATTGTCTGTGTTGTTTCATGGGAAGTCCCAGCACCCCCTCTATTTTTAGGAGGGGTTTGGGTCCAGGTTCCCAGTCGATGTAGGAGTGGAAGGGACTGAAAGATCTCAAACTTTTGCAACAATTCTAGAAATATCACAACCTGCAACAGCCCAGACGGTCGTCTGGCAACTCAGACTGTCGTTTGCACAGCCCAGACGGTCATTTTGTTGTTTCCCAGTTGTAAACAAAATTGGCAATTTGTTTCTAATTAATTTCCTTGCACAACAAGTAATGTACAGCTCAAACGAATTAGGAAATATCTAGAACCTCGATCACCCAGATGGTCGTCTGGTGACCTGAGTTGAGCTAATCAACTTGGTCAGTTCACTTCCTTAGCCAATTCGAACTTATAATAGGCATGACTCCCGAGACGCCAATGTCAACACTTGAGACAGTCATTTCACACTTCTAGACGGTCGTCTCAACACTTGAGATGGGTGTTTGGTAGTGTTATCGGCCTATTTTGTGACACCCATTGTCACATAAAGTGAGAATACTCAAAACTTGAACCACGGTCAACCATAAACAGCGGACTATCGAAAATCATAGGAAATTAAAACCAATTTGTAACAAGCACCATGAGATGAGATTTACTACACAAGAGGCAACACTTGCATTTCATAACATATATTCAAGGTGCTACATCATCATATTCCAGACAACATGTTACATAAGATAACAGCTCCACATGTATATACATACTACCAGGGGCACACAAGCCAAAAATCACATACCGAGCATCATGTCTACAAAACACATCGAGAACACCCCCAAGGACCTAAGTGTACAGGGATGACACATATGACTCAATTACTAGACACTATCCATATACCATGTTTCACCAAGTCTAATTTTCTTCTCATATTATCTTCAAATGCACAATCTTTAACTCAGTATGCATGTCCACCTAAAAAGTTATTTAACCAATAGGGTGAGACACAGAGTCCCAGTGAGAGATATAACTCTCCACCAACTTTATTACTATCACAGATAACTAATTAGATAGATTAACATACTGAGAAAATTGAATATAATTAACTAAAGGACATATATCTCATGTATGAAGTAAATACAACAGTAATATGCACTTGCCAATGAGAAATAGATCAATTAATAATCTAAAAGGAATATGAATAACATGTATAATTGTTATAAACTAAACAGTATAAAAGCAAAGCAAGGCTTCATCCAATGTTTCCATGTTTGATCCTAATACATGCACACTACATGGCTTATTACATATTTATTATGTCCAGAGGAGTTGAGTCGTACCACCCAAATCCAATCGACCACTGCCAAGTCAAAATTGGTGTCGTACAAGGTCAATGGAAGAGCCAAAATCCATGACCTTCCCACACCTCCCGGTCAGCACGAGAGCAACACAACAGAGAAATATCAGTCAACTACATAAGTGACATAGTCACATCAAAGGGGTTGGCTCACGCATTGCCACCCATATAATATCTAGCCCACCTTGGTACATGTAACGGCGCTAGGAGAACAGGCCCACACATGGTCGTTCTTAAAAGGAGGACTGGCTCATGCATGACCATCCTTATCATACCAAGGTCGTCTCATGCATGGTTGTCTCACACAATCTAATATTAAGAATGAAACAGAATACACAACTTGCACCCTATATATTCAAAAATATGTGCTCTGAGTTAAACTCATTTCACCATCTAGTAATAAAACTGACATTGAAATGGATCTATGGCACAGGGAAACTACATGATTAGATTCCACTTGATTAATTAGACCAATTAAAGTGTCTTTTATCATCAATAAATTTACAACGTACAAACCACCAACAAATCCTTCAAAAGAAAGGGGCATAGTATCACAACAGCAGATATCATCATTTCAACTACAAATGAATTCTCATCATCTCATAACATTGTATCACTGTCGGCCACAAGGCTACTGTATCACTGCCAGCCACAAGGCTACTACATCACTGCCGGCCACAAGGCTATCATCATCAATATATTATCATGGGATATCAATCCCTCATTTCAGTACCAAAGGACATCACCTCAACCAGGAATTAAGCATGTACCAGGTCCTAAGAGCCATCACATCACACATGTAATTCATGGTTATCTCATCATGCCTCATTGGCCATATAAGCATTACTCATGCCACATCACTCATGATACATCACATGTACTTGCCATAGCAATCATTAGCCATTGTGTTCAGAGAGAGAATATGCTAAACATATTAAACACCTTTAGTTAAAGTAAGCAAAGCATCATAAGATCTTTACTCTAAGATTAGGCTTCATGTTGATCTCACATAAGGTCCCCAAGCATCATTCTACCTCACATCTCTGACGTACACAAACTCCCATGTTGGAGTGTGTAAGGCTAAGAATTAATTAATGTAACCAAGTATGCACATTCACATATTCATACTTTTCGTGTTCCCTTATCAAGGTTCATAACCAAGTCTTGATATAATTTAACCATATTCATAGTTCTCTCAAGTTATATCACCCAATTAATTCATTAGGTTATAGTCATGCATTTTAAGGGGGAGAACAATATCATACTTTCCATTCATACTCATTCAATATAATGACATGCATTTAGAATTAGGGTCAATGCTCTTCACATAGAGCTAATTAAGGTTTCACTTCACGGTTACACCACCAAACCCTAATTACACAAAAACCCGCGTTTCTAAAACTGATTAGGTTTGAGTAACATTACTTATATATGAATCACTCACCATACCATCAGTACCAGGTATCACCCTTTCATAAGTGCATGTGTATCTCATCTTCATTAAGTTATGTGTGGGTTACAAAGTGTATTATAATAACATATTGATCATTGCACCAATTTGATGATTCATCATTAGGTGACCCATACATTATTACTTCTTACAAATCATTAACCACATATCATACTAAGGAGAGTCAAACCATAGGTTGTAAAACTAGAGGGTTTCATTTTAAACAATCCTCAAGTCACCTATAAGGTCATTAGAATTGTTTATACAATTTCTACACAAAGGTTGTCATTGTGTATTTTAACAAGGCTATCACCACCCTCATGTATACTCACATAGTTGTATCATTAACCTTACTCCAAAAATTAAGATTATATGAAAAGGAAGTATAGTTGACGCTTGCCATGGATTATAATATTTCATTAAGATAAGATCATTGGTCATATTATTCGATGATTAAGGTTAACATATAAATACTCAACTATTAAACCCTACATCCATTACTTCCCACATAGTTGGAGAGTTTAGGGCTAAGCTCTTTAAATAAAGATGGACCAATCATATCAACATCATTCTATGGTGCACTAAATTTAAGAGAAGCAATTAAGATTACTCATACATTATCCAAAACAACACTCGCCTTTATCATGCCTTACTTGTGTGTGTACATCATTGAGTATCCAAACATACCCTTCAACCCTCATCATGTGATCTCAGTTTCACCCTATCAACCCAAGGTATCAGTTTAGTCCCTCTTGTGGTATATTAGTTTGGTCCACCATGAGGTGTATCAATTTAGGGCATCTTATCCAATCATGTCGGGTTCACCAAGCATAAAGGGTGATGTTTTAGCTACACTTGAGGTATCAGATTATCCACAAAAGGGTTATATCGATTTAGCTCCTTGAAAGTATGACGAGCAACCATCTTGAAGGTGTGTTGGGCAACCACGGTGAGGGGGTGTATCAGGAAATGCCAATGGAGGGTGTGTCGGTCAACACCTCCCAAGGGAGTGATGACAACTCAAGCCTGTCGGGCAACACCATCTCTAAGTGTAACGGGAAACTGCAATGCCTGGGTGTGATGGGCGGTTCAAGGCATATTGGGAAACGCCAACCCAAATAATGACGGGTGTCAGCATGCTAGACATCACCAAGGTATATCGGGTGTTAGGTTTAAGGTTAGTAGGGTGGTAGGGTATCAGGAAACATCACCAAGGGATGTGTCGGCCTCTGCCTAAGTAGGGCGTCATGGTTAGTCCTCAAACAGATCAACCCATCAAGGTATGTCCATGGCCATGACGGCTAACTTTTGGCTACACATATCAGGAAACAAGACATAACTCAAAGTTGGTTAGCAATGTTTAACAGTTGCAATGTAACTCAGGTGGCAAAGTGTCTCATGCAGCAACATGATGTCAGGTAGTCATGTTACTTGATTGCACGCTCCTCAGTTTAGGGTACTTCTAGGTCATCATGAGATGCCCTTCAAACAAAATGGTCAAAGCACCTACTAGGACATAACATACTACCCTAACATATCAGTTAAGATTTATATCAGTTTAGCTACCTCAAAGTCATGACGGGCTAGCATCTTCTCATATCAGCAGCACATGATGGTTTGGTTCCATAATAGTTTAATGACCAGAAGTCAAGACAAGCTACCCTTCACGTCCATAACAACCTAAGCATGCACAAGGCATTATGATCTAAGCATCACCAAAACGTGTTGACCCAAACCTCACCAAGTCATGAAGACATGTCTCTTGGTGTAACGTTCTGTTGTACAGAGGTCGTGATTGTTGGGTTTTAGGGGAGGCAGAGAAGGCAGCAGAAACAAAAAAAAATTTCTCCCCCAAACTCAGAACAAGGAAACGCGTCAACGTCTATACAATAGGAAAGGATGGTTTGTGGAATCATACCTTGTCCCGAGGCTTGCTCGGAGACAATACCTCGCGGCTTGTGCGGTCTTCACCTCCGATCTTGGACGGTGTCTGTACAGCTCCTGGTCGCACCGGGACTGACGACTCCTGGTCTCACCGGGACTATCAAGATTGATAACTGTCCTCCGAGCGGCAGAAACCTCCCGCCTCTGAAGTAGTCCACACGGACCACCTGGAACTCCAATCTCCTTGTCCCACAAGGAATTGGAAGGAGTCACACCCTCCTATCAGCGTACTAGTCACTGACACACTCTCCTGCCACCAGTTGCTTTCTGCAGTTGTCTTTCCCTTGTTGTGCCTCCCTTATCGGGTAGCACTTGCTCAGGCTCTCTCGGTTACCAAAACCAGAGAGAACGAAAACTTCACAGAGCAACTAGTTGCACTGAGTTGTACTTTGAGAAGCCCCCAATACCCCTATATATAGGAGGGTCATGGGACAGGGTTCTCTATCCCGGGTAATGCGGGACTAAAGCAGGAGTAGAAGGGTTCAAGATTTTCCACAAAAACAACCAACTCGCAACCTGAACCGATCGTTTCATTTCTGAAACAGTCGGTTGGGGACCTGAGCCGGTCGGTTGACACCTCAACCGATCGGTTGGGACCCATGAAACGGTTGGTTCATTTTTGAACCGGTCGGTTCGTGGTCTTGATCAGTTCCCGATTGACTTTCCTTCTTTTTGTTTCTAATTGGTATCAAATACCAATCCTTGTTCCAATCAAATTGGGCAAGTGAAACGAAAAGAAATTTCTCACCAACCTAACTTTCCCAACTTGCTCGGTTGCACCAGTTGAACTGATCATTTCAACACTTGAAGCAATCATTTCACCCTGTCCATGAGCCGATCGACTCACCACCTGAGCCGATCGGTTCACCAAGCTAAGCCGATCGGTTCATCACATGAGCCGATCGGTTGGGAGTGCAGATTGTGCAGAATCAGTCAATTGCAGTTTCAATCAATCTGATACTCCAATCAATGTGTCCAACACCTTGAACATTATGACATTGAGATATCAATTAATTGAGTGTTTAATTGAACTACTAAACTCCTTTAGTAATCAATCTGAACATTGTTTGTGGACAAAACTCCTCTTCCAGGTTAGATCCTATGTGTGTGACCCTGCAGGTCCATTTCACATTGGCCGTGAAAGTCCATAACACTTATGACTTCACAATCAAAGAGCGGTGCCTAGTCACATATCAGTGATACCCAAGTGAAATAGAAATTTGGAGAACAACTTTCAATCCTACAATGCGTGAATGGTGTTATAGTGAATGTATAACTCCCCTGTCACTGATATCCCAAATGAACTCAAGGCATGGAATAGACATCCTGTCAACGTTCATTCACTTTCTTGATCTCAGAGTAGATTGAAAGAGATATGTATGACATCAATATCACATACTGATTCACACATGCGTGTATGCCTTTCTCAATCCTACTCATCAAGTAGCCATGGATATCAAACTCCCTCAGGAGGGACAAATCCCATATCTATCACTCACCCCTCAAAAGCCCCATGTGTCAAAGCCACCCAATCATCACCTTTATAACAACCCATGTTTCAGGACTGCGTTTGATGATGTCAAAGTGTGCCCAACGACATGTGTTGAGTGTAGTGATTTCAGGTCAAAGAATCACACTCACCACCATCACTGTGAGTACTGACTGTGACTACCATGTCATGGTTCCATGTGTCAAACTCATGGTGGGTCTGTCCGGTACACTTGTTCTCTAACAAGTACCTATGTGTTTGGTTTGATATCTCTATATCATGACTAATGAGATTATGTCATCAACCAACACCACAATCTAGTCGTATATGTCATTGTTGTCTATCTACCTTCCACAATGACATCCGACTAGGGACATAACAAGAATGTACAAACTCTTAGCATCTGTATGATCTCATCGTTCAGGTCCTCAACCTGAAAGCATACGTCATTGAGTAATGTCATTCTTTAGACATTCAATCTGTTCTATCACTATCTCATATGACTGAACCAGAAAGAATTGGAAGCTTGCCTTTGATGTTTATCAAATCAATCTTAATGTATCCCACCAATCATCCCATGATTGGCTCTCAGGGCATACATATCAACAGACTCGCACTTGCACTGCGAGCCAATCACACTTGAATCGTATTCATAGTGATCTTCAAACATGTCCCACATGTTACTGTGCTCTAGTGTGAACATAGTGAGTAATGGCAACACCTTGCCAAAGTCAGTTTGTAACTGCATGTCTCTCATCTCTTCATTGTACGTCACATGTATGAGATGGAGTTGCCGTAATATGCGATCTAATATTCCTTTGTTAACCTTTAGCCACATTGCATGATCAAGGATTCCATACTTGTCATCAATGAGCAGAATATATATAAGTTCATCTCATGAACTTCCAGATCCATATAGTATCCACTACTATTCTCCAACACATAGATACTCAGCATTTCCTTTAAAATGGTTTTATTGGAACACTTCCAATTATCAACAAACTTTCACTTTTATATATCCTATATATATATATATATATTGCGATTAATTTTCTGTCCTCTCGAAAGTTCGCATCAATGTAACTCTTTACATTGAACTCTTCCTTATCTCCATAGAACTAGTACTTCTCAAGTACTTATCAAGTTCTCATGGTATTCCAGTAACCCTTACTGGAAGTAGACAGACATCCACTCGTCATGTCTCACATACGAGTTATCAGGATGAGCACATCATATTGCCATGTCCTACATACAAGATGATGAATGCATTTTGTTCTTGCCATGTCGATACATGCAAGATAATGGGATGATTACATACATGATAGATCCATATCTATTCATAGTGTTCCCATTCTTCATAAGAATCGGACACTTGGCCTTGGGATACTAACTCCATGTAACATGGACATGTTTTCTCCCACTGATTATGTGCATACTGAACCCTTCAGTATAGATTGCCAATGTATGCTTTCTCTTTTCAGGTCAAGAGGTTTTCGAGAACTATCTCTATAGATCTCTATTCCTATCACATAGGAAACATCTCTATCTCCCTTAAAGATAATTTCCACTTTTGGATTTCCATTCTAGAACATTTCCATTTCACATCAACATGTGGAATGTGAACACGCTCCCACTAAATCACAGATCCCTTCTTTATCTTTGATATATCAGTCAAACCCTTTAACTATATCATCAAAGTAAAGATCCAATTCTGAGTTGCTTGTACTGAATCAATCACATTGACTAGTCCATTGTAACTTATAGACTTTATTTGCATTAGTGGATTCATAAACCTTATAGGTTGTGTCATGTACACATCCTTGTTTTATTCCTCATAGGAATGTGGTTTTAGTATCCATATGCCAAATGCTTAGTCATTAAGTTGCAATCAACAAGCATCATCCTTCTCAAAATGTTATCCATGTGTCTTAATACTTCAGATTCATTTGCACTTATGGATTTCATCCAATGGGTGCTACCATCAAGGTCATACCTTATGGTTCACATGGAAGTCATTTAGGATGTAATGGTCATAAACCATAACTCAAAATCTGGTTCCTCATATTCATCTAGATAGTTGACTCATCACATGACCAACTCATCACATAGATGATCGAGATGTATATGTCAAGGATATAAGAACTCACAACTCCTTGTGATTCTTAATGTCCTTTATTAGTGTGGGGTATTCTTTATTTAAGAAGAATTCAGTTATTTGATAATCATTATCTAACTCCTTAGAGTATGATTCCTTCTTGATTTAGACATCACCATGCCTTAATCATGAGTTCACTATGATACACTATCATAATCACTCATAAGGATCTCAAACATTTGGTCCAAGTATTTCATTCATTGATCTCATCAAGAATTAACACTTTACCAAATTTGCACTTCATCTGTGATAATCTTGAATACTTCAAGATATTCATATTGGTATTTCTCTAAACACCATTTGAAGTATTAGCATTTTCTCCAATAGGTATGTAAATACATCACATGTATCATACCTAATAGGATAATCATTCTCCCACTACCTTTAGTGAAGATTGATTAATCATGTCCAAGATATTCATGTCTCTTACTGGTTCTCTAACCAAAAGAGTCTAGATTTATCCATCACATGGAAATTAGAAATGAATTTCTCATGATTGATGCTAATTTGATTGTTTGAGTTATCTATAACTTTTAGGTATCATTTTATCTTATGCATATCAAGTACCACAAGATAAACAAGGCATTGCCACAAAGATCATATCTTTAGAAATTGAAACATCTCTTTATTGATTGCCATCATTGTCATACAATATGCAAAAATAAAGTGTTTCTATCTATTGGCAAATATGAAATAGCAGTTCACAACTCTACTTCGTGCCCTTTAAGCTGAAATAAACTGAAAGGTACTCCTATCTATGGCAGCAACACTTGCTCCAATGATGGGTACTCCTTTCTTTATCCTTTCACAAAGGCCATCACTTCTTTGTAGATATACATATCATATATATCAGATCCATATCTTGGTATTATATACCTCATATAAAGAAGCGGTTCATTTCATGATACCTTAGGTGGAGATTTCCATCCCCTTCTTCATCTTCTTTTGTTCTTCTAGATATGGAAGGCACTTTCCTTCATACACCCTTTCCCCATGTGCCTTGAGTCTGAAGAGGGCTTGGGTTGTTGGCTAGCATCAAAACACTTCTTAGCTTTGCCCTTGCCCTTGCCCTTAAGACTTACCCTTCATTGATCACATCAAACATTAGGGTTTGTCTTTCTTCGTAATTGCCTCTACTATCCTCAACATGTCCAACAACTTTGTCAACGCTTGTCAAAGTTGTCCATGTCATAGTTCATCATGAATTGTATGATTCTTGCAACATTTGTAGTATCATACCAATAGCCAACTCTTGGCTCAGAGGGAATCCTTCTTAGTCAGGTTTTTCCATATACCCAATATCATTGAGTGTGTGAATACCTTACTAGATCTCCTTCTGTCATGACATACTAGGATAGTGTCTTGGAGACATCATATGTCTCATGTTGTCTCTGCAACTCATAGTTCAGGGAACACAACATCAAGCACTCCACATCAATGCCATCATCGGTATGCTTCCATAAGCATACTTTCAGCCATTGGTGTGGTGGGATTGAGTTCATCTGGTTCTGGTATAACTAGGACTTAGAGATTTTTCTCTTTGATTGAGAACACTTCTCATCGTCCTTACCAATCGTGGAATTATTCCCATTTAATTTGTTGGTCTCAAGGACCGATCGCAAATAAAGTGATTATTGTTTATTAACCATTTATTGGAAAAAGGAAATATGCAATTTTAGTCCAAAACTCCTTTTGACTTATTTGATTGATTTGAAAAGTTGACGATATAATTAGGCCTTTAATTAATTATCGCTCCCACTATTTTAGTTCAAATTGATAGCCCTCGCCATCAATTCAGAAGATTGCAGTGTACAACCTTCTGGTGGGAAAGATCCATATTTCATCAAGTCATGAGTCAGCTTTGGCTGATCGCCCACAATCTTGACTATTTAGGTAGGCCATCGTGCCAATTGCATCATATGCAATTCTTGATGAATGAACATGCGCAACACCTTGCCATGAACATTCCTTGTCTCTGGGCTTAGACGCTCTAAGAATCACCAGTTAACAATAACCCAAAAGCCGACACGGTAAACATGCACCCTGCTTTGGCAGAACCTACATGTCTACCCTTCACACTTCCACAAGATAGACGGCACACCATGCTTTGGCGTAACCTACGCTTGGTCGATCGAGTTTTTCATGTGTGTCGCTAATGGAAGGCATATAAGACTTAATATTTTAATGAGGGATTTGGTTTTTATATACATATACATATCCAATCACCACAACATATAGTATGTATCATATACATGCTATATCCCACAGAAAACATGTGAAATGATAAAAGCGATGATTATGGCCATCCTAATGTGATTCCTCGAGCCAAGAGGAATCATGGTCATCTAGGTCTACATCACATGCAACCTGTACAAGATGAACTATGTGCTTTGCCTTTCTGGGTTTGATCAACTCATCACATGACTGATTGGCTCACCATCAGGCCGGTCGGCTGCGTGCCACCAGCCGATCGGTTGGCTCCTCCAACCGATCGGTTCGCCTGGTCATCATGCATCTCATCATGGCTGCCACCCTCTCATATCACTCCTCGAAGTGGTCATCAACCGATCGGCTCAGTCCTTGAACTGATTGTCTCGAACGTCAACCGATCGGTTCACGCCTTGAACCGATCGTCTCAGCTGTCGTCAGGATGTCCTCCGTTCTTTGACATAATAGGAAATAAAATTCTACCCTATTTTACATTGTAAAAAGAGAAACCTCGATTACATTCGAGGGGAGAAAAGGTAGGAAAGAAATCTCGAATTATTTCGAGTTACATCAGGAATAGGAGAAGGAAGATCGGTGCGCAGACCGAGATGCAAGCAACCACATACAACCATACACAGATAGGGTTTATTGGCCATAACCACGTTATACATCCACCACAAAACTCGTTTAAGGGTGACGCATATCGAGTGCATTCATAATACATATCATATATGTAAATTGGGATTTGTGGATTTAGGATTGGACATGCATAAAGCCAATTTTATTTGCATCGTATGCAATAAATAAAGGCAACAAACCAAAATCAATCATATTGATAATCCTAAAGTATATAGCAGTTGACGTGGCTCTGATACCACTGTTGGGTTTTAGGGGAGGCAGAGAAGGCAGCAGAAACAAAAAAAAAATTTCTCCCCCAAACTCAGAACAAGGAAACGCATCAACGTCTATACAATAGGAAAGGATGGTTTATGGAATCATACCTTATCCCGAGGCTTGCTCGGTGACAATACCTTGCGGCTTGCGTGGTCTTCACCTCTGGTCTTGGACGGTGTCTGTGCAGCTCCTGTTCGCACCGGGACTGACGACTCCTGGTCTCACCAGGACTGTCGGGATTGACAGTTGTCCTCCAAGCGGCAGAAATCTCCCACCTCTGAAGTAGTCCACACGGACCACCTGGAACTTCAATCTCCTTGTCCCATAAGGAATTAGAAGGAGTCGCACCCTCCTATCAGCGTACTAGTCACTGACACACTCTCCTGTCACCAGTCGCTTTCTGCAGTTGTCTTTCCCTTGTTGTGCCTCCCTTATCGGGTAGCACTTGCTCGGGCTCTCTCGGTTACTGAAACCAGAGAGAATGACAACTTCACAGAGCAACTGGTTGCACTGAGTTGTACTTTGAGAAGACCCCAATACCCCTATATATATAGGAGGGTCATGGGATAGGGTTCTCTATCCCGGGCAATGCGGGACTAAAGCAGGAGTAGAAGGGTTTGAGATTTTCCACAAAAACAACCAACTCACAACCTGAACCGATCGTTTCATTTCTGAAATGGTCGGTTGGGGACCTGAGCCGGTCGGTTGACACCTCAACCAATCGGTTGGGACCCATGAAACGGTCGGTTCGTGGTCCTGATCAGTTCCCGATTGACTTTCCTTATTTTTGTTTCTAATTGGTATCAAATACCAATCCTTGTTCCAATCAAATTGGGCAAGTGAAACGAAAAGAAATTTCTCACCAACCTGACTTTCCCAACTTGCTCAGTTGCACCAGTTGAACCGATCGTTTCAACACATGAAGCAATCGTTTCACCCTGTCCATGAGCCGATCGAATCACCACCTAAGCCGATTGGTTCACCAAGCTGAGCCGATCGGTTCATCACATGAGCCGATCGGTTGGGAGTGCAGATTGTGCAGAATCAGTCAATTATAGTTTCAATCAATCTGATACCCCAATCAATGTTTCAAACACCTTGAACATTATGACATTGAGCTATCAATTAATTAATTGTTTAATTGAACTACTAAACTCCTTTAGTAATCAATCTAAACATTGTTTGTGGACAAAACTCCTCTTCCAAGTTAAATCCTATGTGTGTGACCCTGCAGGTCCATTTCACGTTGGCAGTGAAAGTCCATAACACTTATGACTTCACAAGCAAAGAGAGGTGCCTAGTCACACATCAGTGCTACCTAAGTGAAATAGAAAGTTGGAGAACAACTTTCAATCCTACAATCTGTGAATGGTGTTATAGTGAATGTATAATTCCTTTGTCACTGATATCCTGAATGAACTCGAGGCATGGAACAGTCATCCTGTCAACGTTCATTCACTTTCTTGATCTCAGAGTAGATTGGAAGAGATATGTATGACATCAATATCACATACCGATTCACACATGCGTGCACGCCTTTCTCAATCCTACTCATCAAGTGGCCATGGATATCAAACTCCCTCAGGAGGGACAAATCCCATATCTATCACTCACCCCTCAAAAGCCCCATGTGTCAAAGCCACCCAATCATCACCTTTATAACAACCCATGTTTCAGGACTGCGTTTGATGATGTCAAAGTGTGCCCAACGACATGTGTTGAGTGTAGTGATTTCAGGTCAAAGAATCACACTCACCACCATCATTGTGAATACTGACTGTGACTACCATGTCATGGTTCCATGTGTCAAACTCATAGTGGGTCTGTCTGGTACACTTGTTCTCTAACAAGTACCTATGTGTTTGGTTTGATATCTCTATATCTTGACTAATGAGATTCTGTCATCAACCAACACCACAATCTAGTCTTGTGTGTCATTGTTGTCTATCTACCTTCCACAATGACATCCGACTAGGGACATAACAAGAATGTACAAACTCTTAGCATCTGTATGATCTCATCGTTCAGGTCCTCAACCTGAAAGCATACGTCATTGAGTAATGTCATTCTTTAGACATTCAATTTGTTCTATCACTATCTCATATGACTGAACCAGAAAGAATTGGAAGCTTGCCTTTGATGTTTATCAAATCAATCTTAATGTATCCCACCAATCATCCCATGATTGGCTCTCAGGGCATACATATCAACAGTGATGACCACCTACCATAACATGTTGACCTAGTCATCTTCAACCTTAGGACACTCGTTTCAAGCAAGGCAAGAAAGTGTAACGCATGGGCAACAACTTAAGCAAAACTCCCTCTTCCAACCAGATATCAAAACCTCCAAAAAGAACTACTATCATGCAAGAGATAACAAACCAAAGATGAAGAATGAGATATCATGTAAGGAGTGATAATAACAAAGAAGGTTTAGAGTTATTAACCCACCTCAAAGATCAGCACCAAGATCTAGGCTCCAAGGTCAAGCTCCAAGCTCAGGAGATCAAGGTAGAAGAAGATCTTCCAAACTTGGTCACAACTAGACCTCCCAAGAAGAAGATGATACCAAGGTTGAGGGGGGTTGAGGAGGAAAGAAATATAACCAATATCCATGGCTGAGAAGAAGAGAGAAGGAGAGAAAGAGAGATAGGAACCATGGCTTACCAAGGTAAAAGATGAAGGGAACACGACAAGCTTGGTACTCATCCACCAAGCTCCAAGAGAGACTCCTCTAGCTCATTAGCTTCTTAAGGTCATCCACTAAGGAAGAGGGAAAGAAAAGATGGCCAAAAGGATCCTCTTGCATGGAAAGGAAGGAGTATATATACAAGAGGGATGAGAGAGAGATCATGGAAGAGGTGTCATCACCTAAGGTGACACTTATCCATGAGAAAGGGGCCACATCAAATAACATTCAAGGCATGGTGATAAGTTCTAGGTTATATATCATCCTCTTGGTCTTCCATCAAGGTCATGGATGATATGCCAAAGCTCTACACCCTTCACAAACGGATATGGTAAAGCCCAACATACACACAAACTGATAGAGCATACTCCACAAACTCACATATTGATAGGCACAACTCCACATACTCAAAAACTGATAGAACAAAACCCTACACACTTCACAAACCAATAGGCAGACTATCCAAGGTTCTCTAACCTGAGATAGCCCATCTAAGAGCAAAACACACCTCATATATATGTTCCATACATCACCAAACATTCTTCTACACAACCAAGATCCAAACAAGGTGCCCACCTATTTCTATCTCCTTTATATGATGCCAAGAGAAGGAATGAACACTCTAGAGATGGTAAATTGCATAGTAACCCTTCACTTTGGGTAGTTTGCAATTTACACCAAAATTACCACATAAAGCACAAGCTCAACTTGATACTTAGGCTTTCTACAAGGCGCCCCATAGCACCATTCTCTCTCTTATGATTTTGCAAAACTAAGGGCACACTCATCATGTGACATATTTCAAGATAACTCCTCATCTTGGGTAAATTGCACATTGGTCCATAACAAACAAGCATTGCTCAAATAACATTCAAACTAAACCAAACTTGAAACATGAGCATGTCACCTGATAACAAAACACCTCAAGGGATTAGATTACAGTTCTAAGCAACTTACTTAAGCAAAACAAATAGGGTTAGCCCAAAACCCAGGTCAGGGTCCTTACATGTCATAAACCCCTAATGAGGATTTTGCCCCCAAAATCCCAGGCAAAAGGAGACGGATACTACTCATGCATCATACCTTCAAAATTCCACATAGTTCCTTGATGTCTGAGTGATATCACAAGACTTGACCAACATATTGTTCTTGCATTCAAGGTCATTACAGGATCTGTTGCACCGATCACATTCTCAACTTATCCTTTTCCATTATCAATTGCAGAATCAACCCTATGCCAGGTGATACTTTCTTAGCCATAGATGCATTATACATACTTATCCATCTCAGGTGTCAAATCTTTCTTATCTATCACCTCCTCAACATATTGCATCATATGATAACATTCTCAAACCTAGAGGTTTACCATACCTTCCTCAAACCTCAACATATGTCTTCCAAAGAAAGACTAGAGATGCATTATGTCACTTACTTAGGACTATAAAATCTACCATGCTTATGTTGCACTACTCTGATCTGCTGACTCAACACTAGTCTTACTCTTACCAACTATCCTTCCAACATACTCATTCTCAGCTATACATCCTCCTGTCATAAGAAGAGGCCACTTATCCAAGGAAAACTATCTCAAAGGTAACTCAAGATATTATATTTCACCTTATCTGACCTAGATAGGGAGTGGAAACCCCACTTATCCATCTATAGCCAAGGCACAATCTTCTTGGAATCTTTCTTACTTGCAAATAGGATAGGAGTACTCCAATAGATTATACGTAGTTTGATGAACTTTACCCAATCAGATCTTGCAATTGTCTCTTCAACTTATGCCTCCTTGTCGATGTTACGTTTATGCGGAGCATAAACCACTAACATGTGATATCCATATTATAGGTTAGGTACTTGCAACCATATTGATCCAAATTCCTTCTTCTCTAGGTAACCAAAACACCTAACATCCTATCAAGTGGCATGTTATCACTCTCCCATACAACTAGTACCACTTGGATACTAGGATTCCTTATCTTGGTATTCATCGCATGTATCAGAAACACACTATATCCTCATCACATCCATCTTTTATTGTTTTACCAAACCTAAACTTATCAGAAGGGTCTTCCTTTCATCTTAAGACATATCCTATCAAAGATATCCCTATCTTGGAACAAAACCAAGATCACTAATACTTACCAGGGTATCTATCTTAAGATCACTTCTAAACCATGCACATCAAGGGATATAAGACCCACTTGACTGTCGCATCCTTGAAAGGACAAAACACAAGGGAACATATTCCTCTAGTCACTACATTATTACTAGGGTTTGCTTATCAAGGTGAAGGGATTATCACTTTCTTTGATTATTTCACGAGTTTTCAACGGCTTATGTATCATTTTAACTTATTTCACCTTGGTTTCCTTGCCATTAGCATAGGAACTACAAAGATGTTTACATGCCATTACTCTTTCTTTGGTTATTTCTCTTTCATGTTCATGAACATTTCCTTGTTTTACCACATTTTTCATCTTTACATTATGAAAAGGACCATTATTCTTTACGTATTCTTTATTGAACAAGGATCATCTCCCTTGTTTCCTTACACATATCATGAGGATTGCACTTTATACTTTCTTATACTCATGGGTTGGTATGAGATTAACTCAGGTTCTGTAACATACCAGATCTTGGACTCTACCCTATAACTTTGACCTTTCGAGCATAGCCAAACAAGGTTGAGGATAGATCTAGATGAGGTTTAGTATAATCTTAATGTGTTAATGCATTTATAAATCACCCTAATGTAATCTAATGTTCTCACATTAGTCTTGGGCCAATAATAGACACATAAAATATGTCACATGATGGAAGGTTTCATAATATCCCATGCAAAATAATCTTACATAATTCCTTTGGTGATAATATGAAAAGATGAAGCATAATTGGATGATTAATGATAATAATAATAATAATGAGCCACAAATAATAATTGTGACATAACTCATTAAAATAAATCTCAAATATGAAATCTAAGTTAAATATTATGTTTCTTGGGTCCCAGTTATCTTGGGAGTCAAGTTTCACATCATTCACATAATAATAATTAATTTAATTCAATTTGGAAAGAGAAGATCTATGTTTTCCCCCAAAATATCAAAAAATAATAAATGACTCCAAAAGAGGAAAATAATCTTGGATTTGTAATCTACATAATAAATATAGCCTTTGGGTGAATTTTCATCCAATTTGGAATATGTTTGATTAAAAGATGAAATCAAGAGAGAGAAAGTGTGTAGAACCTTCAAAATATTAAATAAATGTAAAAATAACTCCAACATGTAAAATTGATGGCAAATTTTTATCATGGCACTTAAGATAACTTATGGGTGAAGCTTCATTAAAATTGGATGATCCTAATATCATTAATGCATGAGGAAAGAGAAAATAGTATTTGATTTATTTAACACATCAAAAGTCTCCAAAAGGCAAAACTAAGTGCATAATTAGAATCTACATGCTTGAATTGGACTTTATGCAAAATTTCATGCAATTTGGATAATGTTTGGACCCCCAATTGAAGAGAGAGAGAAATGAAATAATTAATGTAACACTTTATTCGATTTCAGTTCTGACTATGATTTCTGATTTATTTGTGTCACACAGCTATTTAAAGTTGGGGTTCATCAAGGGCCCTTGGATCAGATCTGATGGTGGAGGAGTTATCTCCTACCTCTAGTCAGATTTCTTTTTTCTGGCTACAGTAACTGTAATCTCCCCTCACCCCAATCTTTCTCTCCACACCATGTTTTCCTTTTCCAACCTCTCCTTCAAAATCCCCTCGTCAATTCGCACTTTCCAATCCTAGATTTTCTAGGGTTTCATCATGTATGTGCCCCGGTCATCTTGGAGTTTTCTCCTCCTCCCCTATTTCCTGGTTCGATAGATTTCCCAGTCACCCAGGGTTTTACCCTATATATATAACCCTCTTAAAACCCTCCTTGAACTCACTATAAGCGTTTGTGCTTGTTCCTTTTGTTCGAAAGCCCCACACCTTCTTTCCCCCTCTCTATTTTCCTAGACCCTTGTCATCGAGCTCATTTGCATAGCTTCTACCCTCGGCGGTGGTTCCCCTCAGTTGGGTTCTTCTCCACGAGGCTTGGGTTTGCTTCAGAAGGCCTTAGTTTGGACGATTTGAAGGTATAGTAAAAACACATCTTTTGTTTAGAATCTGATTTCTGCGGAATTCGACGAGTTCCTCTCCATTGTTGTGCTAGTTTTCTTCGCTCTGGCTTTGGTTTTCCACATGTTGATCTTGGGAATACCTAGAAGATGTATTGATCTTCTTTCCTTCACCTTATGGTTCTCTATTTTCATTGTGGGTTCTTGCTCCATCGCCCTCCAGGATGATGTTTTAGCGGCGACACCCAGCTACCAATTTGGGGTCCCCTGATCCATTGGAGCAAGTGGAGGGTGTTGGTAGGACTCCTATGCAAGGAGGAACCTTGTGATCGGAATACTGGATTCCTGGTATAGTTTCATGGTGTCGTTCTCCGTCGAATTGATGAAGCTACAGTCAGAGGGATCCATGTACATAACTGCCCACAAATCGATTTGATTTTTTCATGGTGTGCAAGGGTATTTTGGTAATTTTGACCTTACCTACTTTTTTGTTTCTTGCCTGCAATTTTTTGACATGTCTTAGTGGCCAACTGAGTTGGAGAGCCCCGATTGGGCCAACTCAAGTGCCCGGCCCACTCATTCTCTCTTGCTTCTTGAGGGTCAAAAGATGATGTGGAATTTTCTTATTGGTCAATTTTGCAAAAATCATAACTAATTATTTACTGGGCCAAAAATTACAAATAAATAGTCGTTGGATTCAGAAAAAATATTTCCTATCTATTGATGTTAGTTTTGTTGCCTAAATACAATGTTTTATAATAGGTGATTTTAATGGATCTAATTAAATTGATAATAACTTTTATAATTCATAACTAAATATTTATAAGTCAAAAAATATAATAAAATATGTGTTGAACTCATAATAACATATATTAAAAAGTGACATGGTTTTCATAACCTAAACCACACATTAATAAAAAGATGGTTTTAGGGTTTGAATAATCAATGTGAAATTGACCTAAAATCTACATATATGCTCAATAGGTTCTTTAGAGGCCTAGACTTGGATCTAGAAGTGACTTAGATTTGTATAGACTCTGAAGTGAGGTATGTTTGCATCTCCTATTACTCTTATTGAGCAATAACCTATCTTTATCATTCTCTTGGACCTATGGACATTAGCCTATACACAATGTCTTTTCTTTTAAAAATCATGGTTCTTGTGAACTATCTTGTTTTATTACTGATCTTGTGATCATGGATATTCTCTTGGACTCTTTTCATATGCTTTGTACATGATGGAACTCTATATAATGACATGTGACGTCTTTTTCCCATTTATGAGGTGGATGTATATGTTGGTCACTTTTGTGGTGATTTTGTATAATCTGACTATACCTTTTTACTTGCCTCTCTATTAAACATGTTATGTGAATCAGTAGCACTAGAGTAGTGTAATTGCATTGGTTTTAGGGCAGTATGCCCTTGTTATTATTGGGATGGAGGTGGTGGTGCCCCATAATCGGGTTTCAAATTTGTCAGGTTTGGCCCACTTTATATATATTGGGAGTTGGTAGTATGTCATCTCTATTAGGTTTCAAGTTTGTGAGGCTTGGCCACCTTTGTATTTATATTGTTCTAGGGTTATGTTTATCTCACATGCATGCAGGTTAATGATTATGGGGTATGTGCCCTAATTTCTTTATATGTGCTAGTATGGCATGATTTTATTTGTTTGGTTATGGCATGTATCTCTTTTGTTGTCGTTCTTTTCCTTTTATGACCTTGTGGGTAGTCCTTGTCTTTTCTATGGGAAGCCTTTTATATTTGTTTTCCTTTATTTCATAATATTTCTCAATTTCATTTTTAGTATGCACATACCAGCCTTTTCTGATGTCTTTTGTTTTTCTCTTCTTGCTGGGGTATGCTTCCAACCCTAGGTGAAGGATATGGAGGACTTGGCATAAAGATGTGAACCTAGCTTAAGGAGTTAAATCTTGGAGATGAAGTTGTTATGGTTTAGACTTCCCTCTATCTTAGATCCTTATGTGGTATCATACATGTAAACCCTATGTGGGATATTGAGATATACTTTTGTAATCTTTAGTGAAGAATTGATAATAGTCATGTTTTATATTCTGCTGCTATACTTTGGTTGTTTTGATTACCATTAAAAAAGATTTGAAAATTTTACACCCACTCTATCATACCTTTTGGGTGTTTGGACTGGTGGTTCTATTCTTCAAATTTTTATTAGGGAGTGGATCCCCTCTGGGATCCCACTCCTTACCAGTTCCATCTATTTATTCATTATTCATTCTCGTTTGACTTCTTACTTCATCCTTATTTCAAGGATTTTCTCCATCTTATGTGAATTTTGCACCTTGACTTGCCTTATTAGCACATATTCACCTGTCTTTTTCTTCATACATTCCTTGAAATTACGCTTCAAGAACTTTTCTTATCATATTCACTCTTAGATTTAGGTTTCATGGAGCCGTATGTTTCTCTTTTAATCACCCAACATTCAAGTTTTAGTGAATTATGGTGCAGTTCTTATCCCTTTTCATAGTATGAGGTATTAGTGTCATGATTCCTTATTGTTATGGTCTTTAGATTGTTCCAAAATGATTACTTGATCAGAGTAATCAAAGAGAAATAAATCTAAGAGTTCCATACTTAAATTTTCTTCAACATTTGAATACATGGCCAGGGTACTCAAGTACTGAGATTAGGCAGTATGCACCATATTTTATACCATGTTCTTATCTTACACACCATCCTAATCCTAGTCCTAGTGTCCCTGTAGACTCAGCAAACCTAGAGCTCTGATACCAACCAAATGTGACACCCATTGTCACACAAAGCGAGATTACTCAAAACTTAAACCACGATCAACCATAGACAGTGGATTATCAAAAATCACAGGAAATTAAAA
The DNA here is from genome assembly GCA_963693085.1 of Alisma plantago-aquatica. Taxonomy (NCBI): domain Eukaryota; kingdom Viridiplantae; phylum Streptophyta; class Magnoliopsida; order Alismatales; family Alismataceae; genus Alisma; species Alisma plantago-aquatica. Next base: position 677,260,918 of record OY856409.1, read on the forward strand.
CCAATTTGCAACAAGCACCATGAGCTGATATTTACTACACAATAGGAAATACTTGCATTTCATAACATATATTTAAGGTGGTACATCATCATATTCCAGACAACATGTTACATAAGATAACATTTCCACATGTATACACATACTACCAGAGGCACACAAGCCAGAAATCACATATCGAGCATCGTGTCCACAAAACACATCGAGAACACCCCCAAGGACTTGAGTGTATAGGGACGACACATAGGACTCTATTACTAGACACTATCCATATACTATGTTTCATCAGGTGTAATTTTCTTCTTGTATTATCTTCAACCGCATGTGTAACATCCCCAATTCTAGGAATAAACCGTTTTCCTTCCTCTTTTTTTGTCTTTTATTTTAATAGGTACCTCTTAGATACCATCTTTCATGTTTCTTTTAAACTAGCTAACTTTTCGATCTTTAAACCCTAGATTGACTCAATAGGGTTCCATAGAAGTGAAACCATATGATATTGTTACCAAAATACCTAAATTGTGACACTTATAAGAAATAATGATAATCTAGATTACCTGACCCTAGATTTGTGAAGTAGGATAGTCGTGGACCTCAGATAGGATAGAAATCGAGACTAGGTGGAATGTTTCATCATAATTGACCACTATACTAAGTCCATTACATTAAATGAATGATTATGCATAATAGTAAAATTACAGCTTGGTTAATGTCAAAACCCAAATCTAAGCATATAGTCGGGTTCCTCACATCCTAGTTATTTAACCCTCAAAATTTGGGGTCATTTGGACAGCAAATGCACCCTTAATTAAACCCTAATAGGATATGTATGTTTTAACCTAAAGTTAGGGTCAATTATTTGATCTAATTTGTCACACCCGGACCAAGGTAATGGGCCGGTTTATTTACAGTTTATCTTGCTCAAGAGAGCGGGACGGGACGGGTCGGGACCTAGTCATCCCTAACCCCTGATATCATCACGTAGCTCAGGATTTGGATGGCGACGAAGTCCATTGCTGATCTCTTTCCCTACTCTAAACCAAATCAATTCATTCCTTTTCCAACAACTTCCTCATTCTCCTCCTTATCCAATGAGCACTAATGCGGGCCTCGAGGTCGAGCATTGGAAAAACTCCTCTTTTAGGCCACTTGCAGCCTCCGCTGCTCTTCCCCAGTTCATCGACTCCTCATTGCGGAGTAACCTTTCCCTTCCTCTCAGTCTAGGGCATAACCGCGGTGACCCATCCTTTGATCCTTGTGGCCAATTTCAATCGTGGTCATGTGGAAGGCTCGGACGGCGGTCATCTTCCCGAAAGCAAAAACCCAAAGCAGTGGCAGCTGGAGTCACCTCGATGCAATTCCGCTCAAGGTAACCATATCTGACCCCCGTTCCTTCTTTCCATGTGCTCAGTATACCACGAGGTTGTCTTGTTTGTTCGGTCATCAAAATGTCATCGTGTTCCCCTATTTCTTTACCGCGCAAGGAGACATGGAGGTCCCTAACCCCGCTACAATCCCTCACAGATACCCACCTATGAAACCCTCTTCTCTACTACCTGGTGACCTCTGGTTTGTTTGGATACATCATGGTCCTGGGATATGCATCCATGCTTGGCGACCAAGCCATTGAATTCGGCTCCTGGCCTATTGTTTTCTACCTCCTGGACAGCATGTTCTTCCTAGTCACTAGCGACCCCAGCACATGTGCTAAGGCTCATTGCTTCATCTTGGCAAGTTGGATCTAGTGGACAGGATCCCTAGTCGTTAAGAAGCCAGCCACAGGCGTTGGCTACTGGTCTGAGTTCTAGCAAGAGCTATTGGCATGAGAAGCAGGGAAATGAATCCCTGGGGTACAAGCCCGGTCTCGCCCTTGGTACATGTGACATTCATGTCATGCCCATAAGGGTAATATAGGAATTTCAAGTCATGTTTGACTCTGTTGACCCCGATACAATGTGTTTCTGATTTCCCCAAGTTCATGTGGCATCGCACTTTAGTAATCGTGTATCATCCAGGGACATTATGGTCAATGTGCGTCATAATTTCTTTTTCAGTAAATGGTTCTAAGTTGTAAAAATCATAATTAATTATTGGTTCAGTGGAAAAATACAAAAATATACATTTTTGGAATCATAAAAATACGACTGATTCAATGGGATAGGTTTCATGACCTGATTTCCATGTTATAAATAGGGTCATTCTTTAAGTAAAGGATTTAATGCACATTATATTAATTAAATGCACATGCATTGTGACTAGATTGAGACAACCCTGACCCTGTACTTAGGAGGTGTTACTAAATATTTAGTTATGATCATAAGGTATGTACATCCTCTATTTTATTTTGGCATTATTTGACTAAAACCTACTTTCTTTTAATGAGGCATCTTTTGAACTGTTATTCCTTATGGAATCTAAATTCTTGAACATTTATATTTCCTTATGTTGACTCATTATATCATTCTGGTTTTTGGACTACCTTGTTTATAAGGGTACTTGTACCCCACTTGCTATGAATGCCTTTTTATTAAAAATTGACTGAAATACTAGTCTTGCCTCTCTATTTTCACCCAAAGTGTGCGTTTCCACCCTTATTTATTTTTAGGCCATGATCCTATGGTGTTATGGCCATGTTTTAGGTATATTTAGTCTACATTGTTAAGCATGCAAATGTTTATTGTTTTAATATGAAAATGTGGATGATTGTTATGGCAAGACACTTTTATTATCATGCTTGTAATCTGAATTTAATATGCCTCACTTTTTTGTTACATTTCTCTTGAACTTACCTAATTGCAAATAGCCCCCTTTTTTGTGGGAACGTCTCTTTTATACTTATAACACATTCTAATGCCCAATGTGTTTTTATATATGCACATACTCAGCCTTTGCTGACCTCTTTGTTGTTTCCTATGTTCTGGGTGATGTTCCCTTCCACCTAGGTGAAGAGGATCATGTGGTGACCTTAGAGGAGGAGCCTGCACTTTAGGACCCAAGGTTTGAGGAACCTGACCAGCAATAGTTCGTGGAAGTTTCTGAGATGCCTAGGTTGCCCTCTATAACCAATCCATCTAGACTTAGTTTCCTTATTGTTTCCCTTATGTCCATGTGGACAAGTTCTTAGAAATAATTGGATCATGTAATAAACTACGCCTCACTTTCTGTTGTTTTTACTTTATGCTCTATTTTTTCATATTATTTTGAGAGTGAATTAGCTTCCCTTCTATCTATATGTTATGACTCTATGTATGGGAATTGCTATAGTGTTATCAAAATATTAGAGTAGGGAGTGGTCCCCTTCATGGGTCTCACTTCTTACAGTGTAATATTTAACTCGGTATGCATGACCACCTAAAAATTTATTTAACCAATGGGGTGAGACACACAGTCCCAGTGAGAGATATAACTCTCTACCAACTCTATTATTACCACTGATAACTAAGCAGATAGATTAACATACTGAGAAGATTGAATATAATTAACTAAAGGACATATATCTAGTGGATGAAGTAAATAGAATAGGAATATGTACTTTCCAATGAGCAATAAAATAATTAATAATTTAAAAGGAATATGAAGAACATGTATGATTGTTATAAACTAAATAGTATAAAAGCAAAGCAAGGCTTCAGCCAATGTTTTCGTGTTTGATCCTATACATGCACACGACACAGATGATTATGTATTTATTGTGCCCTGAGGATTTGAGTCGTACCACCCAAATCCAACCGACCATTACTAAGTATAAATCAGTGCCATATAAGGTCAACGGAAGAGTCAGAATCCATGACCTTCCCACACCTCCCAGTCAGCATGAGAGTAACACCGCAGAGACATATCAATCAACTGTGCAAGTGACATAGTCACATCAAAGGGGTTGGCTCATGCATGGCCACCCATATAATATCTATCCCACCTTGGTACAGATAGCGGTGGTAGGAGAACATGCTCACACATGGCCGTTCTTAGAAGGAGGACTAGCTCACGCATGGACGTCCTTATCACACCGAGATCGGCTCACGCATGGCCATATCACACAACTTGATATTAAGAATGCAAGGGAATACTCAACTTGCACCTCGCATATTCAAAAATATGCGCTCCGAGTTAAACTTGTTTCATCATCTAATAATAAAACTGACACTGGAATGGATCTATGGCACATGGAAACTACATGATTAGATTCCACTTGATTAGTTAGACCAATTGAAGTGTTTTTTAGCATCAATCAAATTACAACGTACAAACCACCAATAAATCCTTTAAAAGAAAGGGGCATAGTATTATGACAACAAATATCATTGTTTAAACTACAAACTAATTCCCATCATCTCATAACACTGTATCACTGCCAGCCACAAGGATATTGTATCACTACCAGCCACAAGGATACTACATCACTACCAGCCACAAGGATATCATCATCAATATATTATCATGGGATATCAATCCCTCATTTCAGTGCCAAAGGATATCACCTCAACCAGGCATTAAGCCTTTACTAGGTCCTAAGACCCATCACATCACACTTGTAATTCATGGTTATCTCATCATGCCTCATTGAGCATATAAGCATTACTCATGCCACATCAATCATGCTACATCACATGTACTTGCCATAGTAATTATTAGCCATTGTGTTCGGAGAGAGAATATGTTAAACATATTAAACACCTTTAGTTAAAGCAAGCAAAGCATCATAAGATCTTTAATCTAATATAAGAATTCATTTTGATCTCACATAAGGTCCCCAAGCATCATTCTACCTCACATCTCTGACGTGCACAACCTCCCATAAATTGGAGTGTGTAAGGCTAAGAATTAATTAATGTAACCAAGTATGCACATTCACATATTCTTACTTCCCGTGTTCCCTTATCAAGGTTCATAATCAAAGCTTGATATTATTTAACCATCTTCATAGTTCTCACAAGTTATATCACCCAATTAATTTATTAGGTTATAATCATGCTTTTAAGGGGGGGAACAATATCATACTTTCCATTCATACTCATTCAATATTATGACCTTCCTTTAGAATTAGGGTCAATGCTCTTCACATAGAGTTGATTAGGGTTTAACTTCATGGTTACACCACCAAACCCTAATTACACCAATACCCACCTTTCTAAAACTGATTAGGTTTGAGTAACATTAGTTAGATATGAATCACTCATCATACCATCAGTACCAGGTATCACCCTTTCATAAGTGCATGTGTATCTCATTTTCATTCAGTTATGTGTGGGTTACAAAGTGCATTATAATAACATATTGATCATTGCACCAATTTGACGTTTTATCATTAGGTGACCCATACATTATTACTTCTTACAAATTATTAGCCACATATCATACTAAGGAGAGCCAAACCATAGGTTACAAAACTACAAGGTTTCATTTTAAACTATCTACAAGGCACCTATAAGGTCATTAGAATTTTTTATACAATTTCTACATAAAGGTTTCCACCATGTATTTTAACAAGGTTATCACCACTCTCATGTATACTCACATAGTTTTATCATTAACATTACTCCACAAATTAAGATTGTATGAAAAGGAAGTATAGTTGACACTTGCCAGGATTATAATATTTCATTAAGATAAGCACATTTGTAACGACCGCCACCAAACTGAAAACCAAATCATTACTTTTGCCTTTTTACACTTTGGGGTTGTAACTTTCGTAAGCCCTGTCGAGTCTGCCTCAGTTGTTGGGTCATTTCCTCCCTTGTTTTTGAAAAAAAAAGGGTTTAGTATGCTCAACATGTCTATATCTATAGCATGTCTTATCCTCATACCATAGTCTTATCGGTCTAATTACCGATATAGCAGCTAAGTCAGGAGTTCTTACAGGTGGAAAGTTAGGACTTTTGCCTTTACTTAGTGACTACTGCCCCAGTGTACTAGGCATTAATTGCACTGGTGGTACCAAAAACATTGGCTTTTTAGAACAACTAGGAAAATGTCTCTAGAATTATAGAGACCTTTCCTTCATTCTCAGCTTATTGCCCCTCCTTGGAATTTCCATCACATATGTACTATTTGTCTATACTTATGGTAAAGTCTATTTTCTTGCCATATGTTAACCCTTCCCACATTTTCCACTGTTCCAATATGACTATGTCATTCAGGAACCCCTTCAGAACCCAAAGTTTCTACATTGAGGACTAGTAACCTAGGTTGTAATGCTAGTATCCAGTCTACTGTATGCATCATTGTTGTCCTAACATGTCCAACAAGAGCATAAAAAGCAGGATTCTCTATCATGATGGGGTCAAGATGGGAATTCTCAGGCACTCATTCTTCTCTTTCCTGATCCCTTGCACCTTCTCTTGGTGCAACAACATTTCTCTTAGCAATGTGTTCCTCATGTTCTCTAGTCATTTTTAAACTTCACCCTTTCTTCTACATAAGCAGAAGTCACTATAAGATATACTGGAGGACACTAGAACAGACTCAACACCTTAGTCCTATGTCTCTGTAGACTCAGTGAACCTTAAGCTCTGATACCAAACTTAGAACATAAGTGTGTTACATGATAAAAAAAACACTTTATAGGGTTATATTAAAGTTCTAAGCAACTTATTTAGGCTAAACAAATAGGGTTAGCCCTAAACCCATGTTAGGGTCATTACAACATTGGTCATATTATTCCATGATTAAGGTTAACATATGGATACTCAACTACTAAACCCTACATCCATTACTTCCCACATAGTTGGAGAGTTTAGGGATAAGCTCTTTAAATAAAGATGGACCACTCATATCAACATCATTCTATGGTGCACTAGCTTTAAGAGAAGCAATTAAGATTACTCATATGTTATCCAAAACAACACTCTCCTCTATCATGCTTTACTCATGTGTGTACATCATTGAGTATCCAAACATACCCTTCAACCCTCATCATGTGATCTTGGTTTCACCCTATCAACCCAAGGTATCGGTTTAGACCCTGTTGTGGTATATCAATTTGGGCCACCATGAGGTGTATCTGTTTAGGGCATCTTGTCCAATCATGCCGGGTTCACCACACATAACGGGTGATGTTTTAGCTACACTTGATGTGTAGAATTATCCACACAAGGGTTGTACCAGTTTAGCTCCTTGGACAAGTTCTTAGAAATAATTGGATCATGTAATAAATTACACCTTACTTTCCTCTACTTTTACTTTATGCTCGATTTTGCCATATTATTTTGAGAGTGAATTAGCTTCCCTTCTATCTATATGTTATGACTCTATGTATGGGAATTTCTATAGTTTTCTCAAAATATTAGAGTAGGGAGTGATCCCCTTCGTGGGTCTCTCTCCTTACAAAATGGTATCAGAGAATTAGCAGTCGGCAGTCTAGTATCTCAAAATTTACATTACGATTCTTATCTCTATATATGTTTTCAGGAGAACTGATCTATTCGGGGAAAAGAGCGGTGAGTCCTCCCAATCCCATGAGAGGCTAGGAGATGGATATTCTACACCGCTAAACCCACAGTTTAGGATGCCACACATGGAGTCACCATTGATGACACCAGATGTACATGCCACCTCAGGGGGTCACCATGTCATCACTATACCTCCTCCTTTTTTAGAGCCTCCTCTTCCACCTCCAATTACTCTAGAGCAAGAGTTGGCTGTCTTGTGCCAATTTTTGGCCATTCTATGATGGGGTGTGTTAACACCATTCCTCCTCCTGAGAAGCCCAAAGAGTACTCCCTCACGGAGTTCATCAAGATGCAGCTGCCCTATTTCAAGGGCGAAGGGGAGATCGAGATGGTGGATAAGGCTGACAACTGGGTGTTGGCCATCGAGCGTACCTTTGAGGGCATGGTGTGCCCTCCTCACCAAAAGGTCCACTTTGCCACCTACGTGTTGGACGGGCCAGTATGCATTAGGTGGAATGGTGTCGCCCACACTCGCGACACTTCCACTGTGTCTTGGGAGCAATTCTAGCTCCTTTCTGTCAGAAGTATGTCTGTATTGCCGCCTTGAGGAAGAAGGAGGCGGAGTTCTATAGCTTGAAGCAGGGATCCCTAGGCATTTCCGCTTACGTTTAGAGGTTCTTGCTATTGGAGCACTATGCGACAGGCCTTGGGGAGGACCATCGAGCTACACTCTTCCTCGAGGGACTGAGATACCACATTGGGTGAGTACTAGTTCTGTAGCTCCCTCTCACCTTCCATCAAATGGTGGATAAGGCCCTCACCGTGGAGGCCTACCCAAGATTCCAGCCTTCGACTCAGAGCCCCAACAAGCAAAAGAACTATAGTAATGATCATCATGACAAGTGCAACCGTTGCCAACATCACCGCCCTCCTGGCAGGTGCCTTATGGTGTAGCCTGCAGCTCAAGTAGATGTGAGGCACTTGACGTGCCACGAGTGTGGCCAGACTGGACATATCATGCCACAGTGTCCCAAGCTCCAGAGGGTTTCCGCACCATCTCAGCCATGAGCACCCGAGAAGTTGTAGTCGCAACCTCATCCACAACAACCCCTGAAGAACAACAATTAGTAAGTATGTCGCCCACCTGTTGAGAAACATGCAGGACGTGTCTTTGCCATGGATGTCATGGAAGCCACTGATGATAATGGAGTCATTGAAGGTATTGTGCACTTATTTAAACAACTGATAAAAGCATTATTTGATATTGGAGCCTCAAACACCTTCATATCATCTAAACTTGTAACCATGTTAGGGTTAGAAACTATGTATATGGACTATATCCTAGAGGTTGAAACTCCTACTGGCAAAATGTCTTCTACTTTCCTGAAAATCCCTACTGTAGATGTTTATTTCTGGTAAGATGTTCAAGTCAAACTTCATCATCCTCAATATGATGGCCTTTGACATTATCTTGGGAATGGATTGGCTCAAGAAGTTCAAGGTTTCCCTCTTCTCTGAAGATAAAAAGGTTAGTTTGTTGCACCCTGACGGCGAGCATTTCTGTATCAAGGGAAGAAAGCAAGGACATCAACAATTCATCATTTCTGCACTCAAGGTGGAGAAGCTCATTGCAAATGGCTGTAGAGCCTACTTGGCATTGGTTGTTCTTAATCCTACACCACTGGCATTAGATGACATTGATGTGGTTTGGGATTTTCATGATGTCTTCCCCGACGAGCTGTCTGGACTCCCTCCCACATGTGAAGTTGAGTTTTCTATCCACCTCATATCAGGCATGGCTCCTATCTCCAAGCCACCCTATCGCATGGAACCTGCTGAGCTTAAGAAGCAGCTGCAAGATATCCTAGACATGGGGTTTGTACGCCCTAGGGTCTCTCCCTGGGGATCACATGTTCTGTTTGTGAAGAAGAAAGATGGGTCCTTACCGATGTGCATGGATTACAGTATGTTGAATCAAGTGACGATCAAGAATCATTATCCCCCACCGCATATTGATGACTTGTTCGACCAGCTGAAGTATACTACTGTGTTCTCAAAGATGTACTTGCATAGTGGATACTATCAGATGCGCGTGAAGGATGATGATGTACCAAATATGGCTTTCCACACTCTTTATGGGCATTATGAATTCCTAGTCATGCCATTCAGCCTGACCAGTGCCCCTGCCACCTTCATGGACCTGATGAATCGAGTCTTCCATCCTTACCTGGATAGCTTCTTGGTGGTGTTCATTGATGATGTGCTTATCTACTCTGAGACTATGAACCAGCATCGTGAGCACCTGCGGATCATTCTTCAGGACTTACGAGAACATTAGCTCTATGAAAAATTCTTAAAGTGTGAGTTTTGGCTCAATGACGTGATGTTTCTTGGCCATGTTATCTTAATAGGACGTATTGGTGTGGATCTTGTTAAGATTGAAGTGGTGATAAAGTAGCAATCACCAAAGAACCCCTCAGAGATATGCAATTTTCTGGGCCTTGCAGGCTACTATTAGAAATTTGTGTAAAATTTCTCTGAGATGGCTCCTCTAATGACCAAGCTGACATGCAAACATGCAAAGTTTGTCTGGACTTCTAGTATGAAAAGAGCTTCCTAGAGTTAAAGAAGTGTTCGACTTCTACTCCTGTGTTTTCTCTTCCTGTGGAGGGTAAACCCTATGTTATCTATATTGATGCTTCCAAACTGGGGCTGGGTTGTGTCCTTATGCAAGAAGGATGAGTGATTGCTTATGCCTCTCTCCAATTTAATATGAATGAAGGAAATTGGCCTACACATGACTTGGAACTGGATGTTATAGTTCATTCTCTAAAGATTTGGCGACACTACTTGTATGGGGTACAATTTGAGGTTTTCTGTGACCACAAGATTCTATGCTACCTGATGACTTGAAATGACTTGAATCTATGCCAAAGACGATGGATGGAGTACCTCAAGGACTATGAATTTACCATCATTTATCACCCAGGTAAATTCAATGTTGTTGTTGATGCCCTGAGTAGGAAGAAAGATGCAACTTATGCTTCTATCAGCTATTTCTTATGGAGGAGTTTAGAACAAGTTTCAAGATGGAGACCTGAGCTATCAAATGTTGGTGATGACTCTTCTGTGGAGAGGTTGTGAGTGCATATGGCTAGTTTGACTGTCACTCCCACCTGGATTTTTGAAGTTATTGTTGCACAGCTGGACAGTCCTAAGCTTGATGAGATGAAGATGTTGACAAAGAAACCACAATCTGAGTTTTCTATTAGAGTGGATGGCGCTATCTACTTTTTCCATAGATTGTGGGTACCTGATGTTGTTGGTCTAAGACAGAGAGTTATGGGTGAAGCCCATGGGTCCAAGTACACGATTCATCCTGGTACCACAAAGATGTACAAGGACTTATAGTGGGGTTTCTAGTAGAAGAACATGAAGAAGGATATTGCTACGTATGTTGCAAAGTTCTTAACGTGCCAATAGGTGAAGATTGAACATCAACATCGTGGTGGTCTTCTCCATCCACTTGAAATACCAAAGTGGAAGTAGTAGAAAATCACTATGGAATTTGTTACTGGTTTTCTAAAGTCAAAGTGTGGGTACAGTGTAGTTTGGGTTGTTATCGATCGCCTGATCAAGTCGTCTCACTTTCTTCCATTCAAGATTACATACAAGGTTCCTGATATGGCACAATTGTACATGGATTGGGTTGTTCGCCTACATGGAGTTCCCAAGGTGATAGTTTCTTATCGTGACCCAAAGTTCACCTCTCACTTGTGGAAGCAGATACAGGAGGAAATGGGTTCTGACCTATGTTTTAGCACAGCCTACCACCCTCAAATGGATGGTCAGTTAGAGCAGACAGTGCAGATTCTAGAGGACTTGTTACGTACTTGTGTGATGGATTGGGGAGGTGTTTGGGACAAATACCTTCCATTGGCCAAATTTGCTTACAACAACAGTTACCAAGCCAGCATTGGTATACCGCCATTTGAAGCACTTTATGGCCGACCTTTTCATTCACCATGACATTGGGATGATGTGGGTGAAAGAGCTTTGATGAGGAGTGATGACATACAGATGATGAGTGAAAATATCTGTTTGATCAAGAAGAGGATGAAGGTTGCCCAAGATTGACAAAAAGTGTATGCTGATAAGAAGAGATATGATGTGAGTTTCTTGGTTGGTGATTATGTGTTCCTTAAGATAAAGAAAACTCGTTCCATAGAAAGGTCTAAAGTCAAAGGCAAATTGAGCCCTGGTTATGTGGGACCATTTGAGATCTTGGATAGAGTGGGGGAGTGTGCCTACCATCTAGCTCTACCCCCCACTTATGACAAGATTCACAATGTGTTCCATGTATCTATTCTGAAGAAGTATGTGAAGGATCCTTCCCATGTACTGACTATTGAGCCTATTGAGTTGCGAGAAGATCTATCCTATGAAGAGTTTCCAGTAAAGGCCTTACACTCCAGGATGAAGCAAGTGAAAAACAAGGAGATTGAGCTTTTGAAGATTCTTTGGAAGTACCATGGCCTTGAGAAAACCACACGGGAGTTGAGAGAAGAGATGTTACGGACCTACCCCTCCCTCTTTGCTTGAGATTTTGGGAATGAAATCCTTTTTAAGGGGTGGTGTGTTGTAACATCCCCAATTCTAGGTAAAAACCTTTTTCCTTCCTCTCTTTTTTTCTTTTATTTTAATAGGTACCTCTTAGATGCCATCTTTCATGTTTCTTTTGAACTAGCTAGTTTTTCGATCTTTAAACCCTAGATTGACTCAATAGGGTTCCATAGAAGTGAAACCATATGATATTGTTACCAAAATACCTAAATTGTGACACTTATAAGCAATAATGATAATCTAGATTACTTGACCCTAGATTTGTGAACTAGGATAGCCATGGACCTCAGATAGGATAGGAATTGAGTCTAGGTGGAATGTTTCATCATAATTGACCACTAGACTAAGTCCATCACATTAAATGAATGATTATGCACAATAGTAAAATTACAGCTTGGTTAACCTCAAAACCCAAATCTAAGCATATAATCGGGTTCCTTACATCCTAATTATCTAACCCTCAAAATTTGGGGTCATTTAGACATCAAATGCACCCTTAATTAAACCTGAATAGGCTATGTATGTTTTAATCTAAAGTTAGGGTCGAGTATTTGATTTAATTTGTCACACCCAGACTAAGGTACTGGGCTGGTTTATTTATGGTTTATTTTTCTCGGGCGAGCGGGATGGGTCAAGACATGGTCATCCCTAACCCTCGATATCAGTGTGCAGCTCAGGCTTTGGATAGCGACGAAGTCCATCATCGATCTCTTCCCCTACTCTAAACTGAATCAATTGATTCCTTCGTCAATGACTTCCTCATTCTCTGCCCTATCCAACGAGCCCTAATGTGGGCCTCGGGATCGAGCATTGGCAAAACGCCTCTTTTAGGCCGCTTGCAGCCTCCGCTGCTCTTCCCCAGTTCATCAACTCCTCATTACAGAGCCACCTTTCCCTTCCTCTCAGTCCAGGGCATAACCGTGGCGACCCATTCTTCGATCCTTGTGGCCAATTTCGATCATGGTCGCATGGAAGGCTCGGACGGCTGTCATCTTCCCCAAAGCAAAAACCCGAAGCACCAACAGCTGGAGTCACCTCAGCACAATTCCTCTCAAGGTAACCATCTCTGACCCGCGTTCCTTCTTTCTATGTGCTCAGTATACCGTGAGGTTGTCTTGTTTGTTTGATCGTCAAAATGTCACCGTGTTCCCATGTTTCTTTGTCGTGCGAGGAGACCTAGAGGTCCCTGACCCCACTATAATCCCTCGCAGATACCCACCTATGAAACCCTCTTCTCTACTACCTAGTGACCTCTAGTTTGTTTGGATACATCGTGCTCCTGGGATATGCATCTTTGCTTGGCGACCAAGCCATGGAATTCGGCTCCTGACCTACTATTTTCTACCTCCTCAACAGCGTGTTCTTCCTAGTCACTGACGACCCCAGCACCATCGCTAAGGCTCACTGCCTTCGGCTTGGCAAGTCAGAGCCAGTGGACAGGATCCCTGGCCGTGAAGAAGCCAGCCACATGCGTTGGCTACTGGTTTGAGCTCTAGTAGGAGCTATCAATGCGAGAAGTAGGGAGATTAATCTTTGGGGCACAAGCCCGGTCTCGCCCTTGGTACATGTGACATTCATGTCACACCCATAAGGGCAATATATAGGAATTTCAAGTCGTGTTTGACTCTATTGACCCCGATACAACGTGTTTCCAATTTCCCCAAGTTTGCATGACATCGCACTTTAGTAATCGTGTATTATCCAGGGGTATTTTGGTCAATGCATGCCATAATTTCTTTTTTCAGTAAATGGTTTTAAGCTGTAAAAATCATAATTATTGGTTCAGTGGAAAAATACAAAAATATACATTTTTGGCATCAAAAAAATACGATTGATTTAATGGGATAGGTTTTACGACCTGATTTCTAGGTTATAAATGGGGTCATTCTTTAAGTAAAGGATTTAATGCACATTATATTAATTAAATGCACATGCATTGTGACTAGGTTGAGACAACTCTGACCATGTGCTTAGGAGGTGTTACTAAATATTTAGGTCTGGTCATAAGGTATGTACATCCTCTCTTTTATTTTGGGCATTATTTGGCTAAAACCTACTTTCTTTTAATGAGGCATCTTTTGAATTGTTAGTTCTTATGGAATCTAAATTCTTGAACATTTATATTTCCTCATGTTGACTCATTATATCATTCTGGTTTTTGGACTACCTTGTTTATAAGGGTACTTGTACCCCACTTGCTATGAATGCCTTTTTATTAAAAATTGACTGAAATACTAGTCTTGCCTCTCTATTATATGCATGCTACATGTTTGACTAGAATATCTAGAATAGTGGTACTTATGTACAACCATACTTATATAGGGCATGCGTTTCCATCCGGGGTGTGTGTTTCCACCCTTATTTATTTTTAGGCCATGATCCTATGGTGTGATGGCCCTATTTTAGGTATATTTAGTCTACACTATTATGCATACAAATGTTTATTGTTTTAATATGAATTTGTGGATGATTGTTATGGAAAGACACTTTTATTATCATGCTTGTAATCTGAATTTAATATGCCTCACTTCTTTTGTTACATTTCTCTTGAACTCACCTAATTGCAAATAGCCCCCTTTTTTGTGGAAACATCTCCTTTATACTTATAACACATCATGATGCTCAAAGTGTTTTTATATATGTACATACTCAGCCTTTGCTGACCTCTTTGTTGTTTCCTGTGTTCTGGATGATGTTCCCTTCCACCTAGGTGAAGAGGAGCATGTGGTGACCTTAGAGGAGGAGCATGCACTTGAGGACCCAGGGTTCGAGGAACCTGACCAGCAGTAGTTTGTGGAAGTTTCTGAGATGCCTAGGTTGCCCTCTGCAATCGATCCATTTAGACTTAGTTTCCTTATTGTTTCCCTTATGTCCATGTGGACAAGTTCTTAGAAATAATTGGATCATGTAATAAATTACACTTACTTTCCGCTGCTTTTACTTTATGCTCTATTTTGCCATATTATTTTGAGAGTGAATTAGCTTCCCTTATATCTATATGTTATGACTCTATGTATGGGAACTGCTATAGTGTTCTCAAAATATTATATTATGGAGTGGTCCCCTTCGTGGGTCTCACTCCTTACAGCATGATCTTTAACTCGGTATGCACGTCCACCTAAATATTTATTTAACCAACGGGGTGAGACACACAGTCCCAGTGAGAGATATAACTCTCCGCTAACTCTATTATTATCACTGATAACTAAGCAGATAGATTAACATGCATACTAAGCATATTGAATAGAATTAACGAAAGGACATATATCTTGTGGATGAAGTAAATAGAACAAGAATATGCACTTGCCGATGAGCAATAAAACCATTAATAATTTAAAAGGAATATGTAGAACATGTATAACTATTATAAACTAAACAGTATGAAAGCAAAGCAAGGCTTCATCCATTGTTTTCCTGTTTGATCCTATACATGCACACTACACAGATGATTATGTATTTATTGTGCCCTGAGGATTTGAGTCGTACAAACCAAATCCAACCGACCTTTGATAAGTTTAAATTAGTGACATACAAGGTCAATGGAAGAGTCAGAATCCATGACCTTCCCACACCTCCCGGTCAGCACGAGAGTAACACCGCAGAGACATATCAGTCAACTATGCAAGTGACATAGTCACATCAAAGGAGTTGGCTCATGCATGGCCACCCATATAATATCTAGCCCACCTTGGTACAGGTAACGGTGCTAGGAGAACATGCTCACGCATGGCCATTCTTAGAAGGAGGACTGGCTCACGCATGGCCATCCTTATTACACTGAGATCATCTCACGCATTGCCGTATCACATAACTTGATATTAAGGATGCAAGGGAATACTCAACTTGCACCTCACATATTTAAAAATATGCTCTCTAAGTTGAACATGTTTCACCATCCAGTAATAAAACTGACACTGGAATGGATCTATGGCACATGGCAACTACATGATTAGATTCTACTTGATTAATTAGACCAATTAAAGTGTCTTTTAGCATCAATCAATTTACAACATACAAACCACCAACAAATCCTTTAAAAGAAAGGGGCATGGTATTACAACAGCAGATATCATCATTTAAACTACAAACTAATTCCCATCATCTCATAACACTGTATCACTGCCAGCCACAAGGATATTGTATCACTGTCAGACACAAGGCTGCTACATCACTGTCAGCCACAAGGCTATCATCATCAATATATTATCATGGGATATAAATCCCTCATTTCAGTTCTAGAGGATATCACCTCAACTAGGCATTAACCCTTTACCAGGTCCTAAGACCCATCAAATAACACTTGTAATTCATGGTTATCTCATCATGCATCATTGAGCATATAAGCATTACTCATGCCGCATCACTCATGCTACATCACATGTACTTGCCATGGTAATCATTAGCCATTGTGTTCAGAGAGAGAATATGCTAAACATATTAAACACCTTAGTTAAAGCAAGAAAAGCATCATAAGATCTTTAATCTAATATTAGTATTCATGTTGATCTCACATAAGTTCCCCAAGCGTCATTCTACCTCACATATCTGAAGTGCACAACCTCCCATAAATCAGAGTGTGTAAAGGCTAAGAATGAATTAATGTAACCAAGTATGCACATTCACATATTCGTA
This sequence comes from Alisma plantago-aquatica, assembly GCA_963693085.1. Lineage (NCBI taxonomy): Eukaryota > Viridiplantae > Streptophyta > Magnoliopsida > Alismatales > Alismataceae > Alisma > Alisma plantago-aquatica. The sequence goes on from OY856409.1 coordinate 677,277,558, forward strand.
CTTCTCGTGTTCCCATATCAAGGTTCATAACAAAAGCTTGATATTATTTAACCATCTTCGTAGTTCTCACAAGTTATATCACCCAATTAATTCATTAGGTTATAATCATGCACTTTAAGGGGGAGAACAATATCATTCTTTCCATTCATACTCATTCAATATTATGACCTACCTTTAGAATTAGGGTCAATGCTCTTCACCTAGAGTTGATTAGGGTTTCACTTCATGGTTACACCACCAAACCCTAATTACACCAATACCCACCTTTCTAAAATGGATTAGGTTTGAGTAACATTAGTTAGATATGAATCACTCACTATACCATCAGTATCAGGTATCACCCTTTCATAAGTGCATGTGTATCTCATTTTCATTAAGTTATGTGTGGGTTACAAAGTGCATTATAATAGCATATTGATCATTGCACCAATTTGATGATTTATCATTAGGTGACCCATACATTATTACTTCTTACAAATCATTAACCACATATCATACTAAGGAGAATCGAACCATAGGTTGCAAAACTATAAGGTTTCATTTTAAACTATCCACAAGGCACCTATAAGGCCATTAGAATTTTTTATACAATTTGTATACAAAGGTTGCCACCATGTATTTTAATAAGGCTATCACCACCCTCATGTATACTCACATAGTTGTATCATTAACCTTACTCCACAAATTGAGATAATATGAAAAGGAAGTATAGTTGACACTTGCGATGGATTATAATCTTTCATTAAGATAAGCACTTTGGTCATATTATTCCATGATTAAGGTTAACATATGGATAATCAACTACTAAACCCTACATCCATTACTTCCCACATAGTTGGAGAGTTTAGGGATAAGCTCTTTAATTAAAGATGGACCACTCATATCAACATCATTCTATGGTGCACTAGCTTTAAGATAAGCAATTAAGATTACTCATATGTTATCTAAAACAACACTCTCCTCTATCATGTTTTACTCATGTGTGTACATCAATTAGTATCCAAACATATCCTTCAACCATCATCATGTCATCTCAGTTTCACCCTATCAACCCAAGGTATCGGTTAGACCCTCTTGTGGTATATCGATTTGGGCCACCATGAGGTGTATCTGTTTAGGGCATCTTGTCCAATCATGTTGGGTTCACCACACATAACGGGTGACATTTTAGCTACACTTGAGGTGTCAAATTATCCATACAAGGGTTGTATCGGTTTAGCTCCTTGAAAGTATGATGAGTAACCCCTCTTAAAGGTGTGTCGGGCAACCATGCTAAGGGGGGATTATCGGGGAACACCTATGGAAGGTGTTTCGGACAACACCTCCCAAGGGTGTGATGACAACTCAAGCCTATCAAGCAAAACCATCTCTGACGGGCAACTGCAATGCCTGGGTGTGACTAGTGGTTCAAGGCATATTGGGCAATGCCAACCCAAAGCATGATGGGCATCATCTTCTCAGGCATCACCAAGGTATATTGGGTGTTGTGTTTAAGGTTAGATGGGCGTCACGATTTGAGATGTATCGGCAACATCACCAAGGGATGTGTTGGCCTCTGCCTAAGTAGGGCATCATGGTTAGCCCTTGAACAAATCAACCCCTCAAGGTACGTCCAAGGCCATGATGGCTAACTTCTGGCTACACATATCGGACAACAAGACATAACTCAAAGTCGGTTAGCAATGTGTATCTGTTGCAATTCAACTCGGGTGGTAAAGCATCTCATGTAGCAACGGGATGTCGGGTAGCAACATTACTCAATTGCACGTGCCTCGGGTTAGGGTACTTCTAGGTCACGACGAGATGCCCTCCAAATAGAACAGTTAAAGCACCTCCTAGGACATAAAAGACTACCCTAACATATCGTTTAAGTAATATATCAGTTTAGGTACCTCAAAGTCATGACGGGATAGCATCTTATCATATTAGCAATGCATGACAGTTTGGTTCCATAATGATTTAATGACCAAAAGTCAAGACATGCTAACCTTCACGTCCATAATGACCTAAGCATGCACAAGGCATGATGATCTAAGCATCACCAAAATGTGTCGACCTAAACCTCACCAAGTCTTGATGACCTGTCTCTTGGTGTAATGGTCTTTTGTACTCAGGTCATGACGACCACCCACCATAACATTTCGACCTAGTCATCTCCAACCTTAGGACACTCGTTTCAAGCAAGGCAAGAAAGTGTAACGCATGGGCAGCAACTTAAGAAAAATTCACTCTTCCAAGAAGATCTTAAAACCTCCAAAAAGAACTACTATCATGCAATAGATAACAAACCAAAGATGAAGAATGAGATATCATGTGAGGAGTGATAATAACAAAGAAGGTTTAGAGTTATATAACCCACCTCAAAGATTACCACCAAGATCTAGGCTCCAAGGTCAAGCTCCAAGCTCACGAGCTCAATGTAGAAGAAGATCTTCCAAATTTGGTCACCACTACACCTCCCAAGAAGAAGATGATACCAAGGTTAAGGGGGTTCGAGGAGGATATAAAGATAACCAATATCCATGGCTGAGAAGAAGAAAGGAGAGAAAGAGAGCTAGGAACCATGGCTTACCAAGGCAGAAGATGAAGGGAACACCACAAGCTTGGGACTCGTCCACCAAGATCCAAGAGAGACTCCTATAGCTCCTTATCTTCTTAAGGTCATCCACCAAGGAAGAGGGAAACCAAAGATGGCCAAAAGGATCCTATTACATCGAGAGAAAGGAGTATATATACAAGAGGGATGAGAGAGAGATCATGGAAGAGGTGTCATCACCTAAGGTGACACTTGTCTGTGAAAAAGGGGCCACATGCAACAAAATGCTAGGCACAGTGATAAGGTCTAGGCTAGATCTCATCTTCTTGGTCTTCTACCAAGGTCATGGTCGATATGCCAAAGCTCTACACCCTTTACAAACAGATATGGTAAAACCCAACATACACAAACTGATAGAGCATACTCCACAAACTCACAAACATATAGGCACAACTCCACGTACTCGCAAACTGATAGAACACAACCCTACACACTTCACAAACCAATAGCCAGCCTCTTGAAGGTTCTCTAACATGAGATAGCACATCTAAGAGCAAAACACACCTCATATATATGTTCCATACATCACCAAACATGCCTCCACACAACCAAGATCCAAAAAAGGTGCCCACCTCTTCCTCTCTTCTCTAGATGATACCAAGAGAGGGAAGGAATATTCTAGAGATGGTAAATTGCATAGTAACCCTTCATTTTGGGTAATATGCAATTTACACCAAAACTAACACATAAAGCACAAGCATCAACCATAAAAGCGCAACTTGATACCTAGGCTTTCCACAAGGTGCCCCATAGCACCATTCTCTCTCTTATGAGGCTAAAGAAATAAGGTCACACTCTTCATGTGACATATTGCAAGATAACCCCTCATCTTGGGTAAATTGCACATTGGTCTATAACAAGCAAACATTACTCCAACAACATTCAAACAGAACCAATCTTGAAACATGAGCATGTCACATGATTAAAAAAAACACCTCAGGGATTAGATTAGATTTCTAAGCAACTTACTTAATCAAAAAATAGGGTTATCCCAAAACCCAATTCATGGTCCTTACATATTTGTTGTGTGAATCAAATACCTAAACACTTTAGTACTTAATTCAATTGTCATTCAAGATATGAACTCCTCTTTTAGGTCAAGACTTATGTGTGTGATCCTATAGGTCCCATATTACATTGGAAGTGAATGACCATAACAGCATCCATAACAACTTATGACATCACAAGCAATGAGTGGTTCCTAGTCGCACATCAATGCTACCCAAGTAAATGGAAAGTTGGGGAACAACTTCAACCTATAGTTTGTGGATAGTGTTGCAGTATTTGTATAGTTCCTTTGTCACTGATGTCCATATTGAACTAGAGACATGGAGTAGTCATCCTCATTATTATTCAATCATGTTTCTTGAACCAAGAGCAGACTGTTTGAGATATATGTAAGCTCAATATCACATATTGACTCACATGTGCATGGGCATGCCTTTCTCAGTCTCACTAATCAAGAGGCATAGGACATCACACTCCCGTAAGAGGGACAAATTCCATATCTATCACTCACAGTCAATCCCCATGTGTCAAAGTCACCCAATCATCACCGTTATAACAACCCAAGTTTCAAGACTATGTTTGATGACGTCAATGTTTACCCAATGACATGTGTTGAGTGCAGTGATTTGAGGTATAAGAACCACAACCACCACCATTACTGTGAGACTTGATTATGACTTCCATGATGATGGTTTCCATGTGTCAGTCTCATGGTGGGTCTATCAGATACATTGTTCTCTAACCTATATTTTTGCGATTAGTTTGATATTGCCATATCGTGACCAATGAGATTCAGTCATCAACCCACTCACACTCTGATTTTATGTGTCAATGTTGTCTATCAACCTTCCACAATGAAAATCAATCAGGGATACAATGAGAATATGTATATGTACTCTTAACATCAGTATGAACTCATTTCTTCCAAGTCTAATACTTAAAGACATACGTCATCGAGTAATATTATTCTCTAGACATTTATAATGTTACACCATTATCTCATAACTGAATTAAACATAATAAATTGGAAACTTACCTTTATTTATTAATCAAATCAATTACAAGTTATGCCATTACAATCGTCACATGATTGGTTCTCTGGGCATACATACCAACATCCTTTGTTGCAGATAGATGACCTATTTTATTAGTTGAGAGGAGATACAGTATTCTCGAAGACAGATTTGAGTTTAGGATACCATCAGTTGCAGATCAAGGTGGATGACATACCTAAGTCAGCCTTTAGGACTAGGTATGGTCACTACGAGTTTGTGGTTATGCCATTTGGGCTAACTAATGCACCAGCAATGTTCATGGATCTGATGAAAAGAGTGTTCCAATATTAACTTGATTAGTTTGTGTTTGTGTTCATCAGTGATATTCTGATATACTCCAACAATATCCAGCAGCATGAGAAGCATTTACAGTAGGAGTTGACTTTGTTGAGACAACACAAGTTGTATGCCAAGTTTACAAAGTGTGAATTCTGGATGAGAGAGGTGTCTTTCCTTGGACATGTGATATGTGTTGAGGGTGTTTGTGTGGATCCCAAGAAGGTTCGGTAAGTGTTGGAATGGGAGCCGCTGAAGGCATCGATAGAGGTTTGCAGTTTCCTTGGCTTGGTAGGCTATTACAGGAGGTTCATCAAGAACTTCAATGCATTAGTGTTATCCCTAACAAAGATGATGAGGAAAGGTATGCCATTTTTCTAGGATGACAAGTGTCAGCGTTCTTTCTAGCTTTGAAGGAGAAGATGACCAGTGCACCAGTGTTAGTGTTGCTTGAACAAGGAAAAGTCTATATCATCTTCTATGATGCATCAAATAATGGTTTGGGTTGTGTGTTGATGCAAGACAAGAACATGATTTCTTTTGCTTCACAACAGCTTAAGAAGCATGAGGACAGCTACCTGATGCAAGATCTAGAGCATTTTGCTATAGTCCATGCCTTGAATATTTGGAGACACTACCTTTATGGCAACAAGTGTCAGATCTTCACCAACTACAAGAACCTACAATACATATTTTTCAAGTAGGAGTTGAATATGCGACAACGACATTGGATGGAGTTGATCAAAGATTATTATTGCACCATAGATTACCATCCATGGAAGGAAAACATGGTGGTAGACGCATTGAGTAGGAAGTCTTCTTCCTCGTCATCAGATGATAAGTCTCAATTACGTTCTTTGGTGTGCCATAGATGAGACATGTTGGTGTCTCTGTGTCGAATGTGAAGTTGGAGGTCTCTTGTTGGTAGGTTTTTTGGCCCAGTTACAAGTGAAGCCTACATTGAGGTAGGAAATCAGAGATGCACATCAGAGTGATATGGTGATATAACAAATTCGAGAAGAGTTTGGCAGTGAGAAGCATGATGTCTTCCATGAGTCATAGGATGGGACAGTGAGTTATCGTGGAAGAGTAGTGGTTCCTGATGTTGATAATATGAGGAAGTTGGTTCTTGTAGAGGCTTACTCTTTGATGTATGTTATGCATCCAGACTACACAAAATGTAATAGAATTTGAAAGATTTGTATTGGTGGCCTGGCTTGAAGTGTGATGTAGTTGAGTTCATGGTGAGGTGTCTTATGTGTCAGAAGGTTAAGATAGAGGATGAGAAACATGTAGGGACTTTGCAACCATTACCTATACTGCAATGAAAATGGGATCATATCACGATGGAATTTTTAGTTAGACTTCATAGGACAACCAAAGGTCATGATTCCATATGGATGATAGTGGACAGGTTGAATGAGTAAACACACTTCCTCCCTGTAAAGACAACATATACAATTGAGAAGTTGGAACATGTGTACATTGATGAGATAGTATGTTTTCACAGTATCCCAATGGTGATTGTGTCAAACAGAGGTCCCCAATTTATAAGTCACTTTTTGGAGTGTTTTCATATAGCCATGGGTACGCAGTTGAGGTTCAGTACGATGATCCACCCACAAACGGATGGACATTTTAAAAGGACTATATAGACACTGGAGGATTTGTTGAGAGCCCATATCTTGTAGTTTTTGGGCAGTTGGGATGTACACCTTAGTTTGATAGAGTTTGCATACAACAATAGCTATCAAAGGAGCATCAACATGGCACCTTATGAGGATTTGTATGGGAGATATTGTAGGTCTCTATTGTGTTGGTGTGAGACTAGTGAATATCAACTTTTGGGGCCTGATCTTGTACAATAGACAACATAGAAGAGCAAGATGATACAATAGTAGCTGAAGGTAGCCCAAGATAGGTAGAAATTGTATGTTTTTTATCATCGTAGGCCCTTGGAGTTCCAAGTGGGAGATAAGGTGTACCTCAAGGTCTATCCTTGGAAAGGTGTGTTGAGGTGTGGTAAGAAGGGTAAGTTGGATCCCAAGTATATGGGACCTTACCATGTTGTGGCACGTATTGGGAAGGTGGCTTATAAGTTGGAGTTTCCACTTGAGTTGCACAAGTTGCATCTGGTGTTCCACGTTTCTATGTTGAGGAAGTGTCACCCTGGAAAAAAGCTAGTGTTGCAGCCAATGGAGGTTGAGCTAGATGAGGACGTGTCGTATGTGGAGGGCCATGTGTTGATCTTAGATAGAAGAGTGAAGAAGTTGAAGAAGAAGGATATCATTTTGTTTAAGGTTTTTTCGCATCACCTTGTGTTGAGGAAGCCACGTGGGAGCTTGAGGATGAGATGTGTAGGAATTATCTGTCTCTTTTCATGTAGGATTTTGGGGGTGAAATCCTTGTTAGGGGTTTATGGTTGTAGACCCCTAACCTGGCTTAGTGCTTGATCTTACTTGTTTGGATTAATAAGATACTTAAACCTTAATCTAATCTTGTAATTCACCTTAATAACATGTGAAACCTTTATGTTTTTAGTTTGGTCTAGTTGGTTGATGTTTGAGCTAGTTATGCTATATATGTATTGTTTTGGACCAAGTTGCAATTTACCCATGTTGAGGGTTTATCTTGCAATTTATCACATGTTGGATGTTCCTCTTATTCCTTGGCATGATGAGAGAGAGAATGATTCATAGGGGGATGTTATTGGACCTTCGGTGATGAGGTGGCATCATGGGGGTAGATGCTACAGTTTGCATGGATGCTTGAGTTAGAGTGTCGACCATGTTGGTGTGACCTTTGTAGGGACCTATATGTTTTGTGTCCTTGAGGGTGCTTCGACCGAAACACCTTTCTTTGGTTGGTTTTTAGCGACCTAGGTGCCTTGTCCTTGGCTTTGGTCTCTAGGGTTTGCTTGTGTTGATGTGTTTGTCAACCTATAGTTTGGGTGACAGAGTGTAGCGGTTGTTACTATGTTTTCGCTTGGTTTTGTTTCAACCTTAGGGTGTAGTGGACCTAAGTGGTCACTACACTACCTTTTTTATCAACCTTTGATGCATGCATGTTTAGAGTGCTTGCATGGTTGTGGTTTTGTAGGACAAGTGGCCTTAGGTTCTCTAGTGTCTTGACAGCTCACATCTTTCACTGCTCTCCTACCCTTGAGTATAAACGCCCCTCCTTTCACATGAATGTATCTCTTTTCTTCCTCTCTTCTTGCTTGTGTACAGCCTTGAGCTTGGTGGTGAAAATGGAGGTGTTGATCTTGGATAAAGTGGTTGTTTCCTCCTTGCATGTGGTGATTTAGGGCTTGATCATCTTCCTTGTGGTGGTTCTTGGTGATCCTTGACCTTGGTAAGTGGTTTTACCTTCTTTGATCATGTTTTCCCTGAACCCTCTCCTTCTTTCTTCTCTTGGCCATTAGACTATGGATTACCATAGTGGCTATCTTGAGGAACTTCTCTCCATAGAGGTTGAGACTATGGTTTGACCATGATAGTACCTGAGTGAGATGAAGATCTCCTCTTTCTTCTTTCTTCTTTCTTTTTTTCAGCCTAGGGTTGTACCCTCTATCTTTTGAGCTTCCTTTTGACCTTGGTGTCTTCTTCTTCTCTTGAGGTGATCTTGCTTGGAGTTGGAGTTGATCCAAGTTTGGTCTTGTCCTTCTCTCTTGGAGCTCATGGCTTTGGGATGGATCTTCACCTCAAGGCGGGTTCTATAACTTCCCCCTCTTCTATTGTTACACTTTTATCTTGTCTACATGTTATTGTTCTCTCTCTAAATCATGACCATAAGTTACTAGATGATGGTATCTTGATTTGGGTTTTGAAATTAAGAAGTATTCTTGTATTGATTGCTCTTTCTCCTAAACCCTAATTCATGTACTTGAAATTTATGTGATGATGAAGTCGTTGTTTCTTACATGCACCTTGAGTGTTGGGTTTATCACCATGTTTATGGTTCGGCCATTATATGTTAGATGGAGGTTTTGGTTCTTGTTTACATGTGTTGTGTGTTGGTTTTCTCTCTCTTTGCATGGTTCCCTTATTGATCTTGATGATGGTCATTTTAGGGTTTTGAAGTTCATCATCTTCATGAAGTTCTTATCTTGTTGACGCTTGAGTTCCTTCATGTTGTACTTCTATTTCTATTGACATGCTTGTTTGATTTCTTGAGGTTGTTATGAGTGTGTTGATGGTGTGCTAGGGTTCTAGTTTGGTCACCATAATCCCAACCCTAAGTCACTTTGGTCGCTACATATGTTGTTGTTTGGGATCACTACATTTGAGCCCCTTGTAGTGGTTGCTACATGGGATGGTTTGGTTTGGTTGACACAACCTCAATTTAGTGGATGGTTGCTATGGTGGTTTGGTCACTACAAACCATAACCCTAGTTGGTCTTCTGTTCGCTACACTTGGTTTGTCTTGGTTAGTCACTATAGATGGTGTTGATGTTGAGGTGGCAACATGTTTGGTCGCTACACCTTGATTCATGTAAGGTCGCTACATGTGCTATGTGTGTTGGTCACTACCTATCACTTAACCCTAGTGGTCGCTAGGGCAGCCAATGCCTAGTAGTTGTTAGAGGTGTTACACCTTGTATGTTCGACACATGTGATGTTTGGAATGGTTGGTTGATTATAATAATAATGTCTAACCTAATATGTTCCAAGAATGTGGTAAGTGATATACATAGGGTTTGATGTTGAATGTTGTTATGGAAACCCTAATCGACTATTTATGAGAAACCCTAACCCTAATTTGGGGCATATGATGTAATTACTTATCTTAATTGAAGTGATTAGAATGTAATGATGTTTTCTCCCTCCTACTTGAGTAACCTTAATGTTGCAAGTTGAATACACATGATAGCTTGTGATTGATCATGATAGCTTGTGATTGATATGGTATCCCTTATATGACACAAGGTGATGATTATGAGCCTTTATGAGGCATGATGAGAAAATGATGATGTGCAGGAACTGTATTTGGGTCTTTTGACCTGGAATATGCTTAATGCCTAATGTGAGGTGGTATCCTCTAGTAATGAGATGAGGGATTGTTATACCCTAGTAATGTAATAATGTTGATGGCCTTATATGGCAGTGATACCATGTGGTGTTGTAACAAGTTTATACCTCATATGTTTTATATCTTCTCGAGTTGTACGCTACCCTTATCTTTCTAGAATTTGTTTAGGGTTTGCATGTTGTAACTTGATTGATGCACTAAAAGACACTCAATTGGCAATAATTAATTAAGTGAAACTCTAATCATGTAGTTGCCTTGTGCCATAGATCCATTCCAGTGTCAGAACTTGTTGGATGGTGAAACGAGTAAATCCTGTGGGATACTTAGAGTGCAAAATGTTGAGTATGCGGGGGTATAAGTTGAGGATATATCCTTACATCCATAAATTTAGGTTATGGAGGATGGCTATAATCATGCCTCAAATTTTTGTGATATGTGAAAAGCAGCAGTGGGTATAACTATAGGATGTCTCAGATAGAACATGCATGTGTGACATGTTCTCTAGCTTTGTGACATGTACCAAGGCGGGCTAGTTGTTTTCAACTTGACTATATGTCACTGTTGGCAATTGACTGTCATGTCTCTATGTTGTCTCTACATTGTCTCTCGTACTGACCAGGAGTTGTGGGTGAGATCATGGAGTCCGACTCTTCCATAGATCTTGTATGGCACTGATTTCGACTTTAGTGGTCAGTTGGATTTGGGTGGTATGACTCAAATCCTCAAGGCATAATAAAAGACATAATGCAGTCGTGTAGTATATTTTCTTAGGGTTAAACACGTTTCACATTGAATGACCCTATGCCTTGTTTCTTATATTGCTTAGTTGTTATCTTTTATACATGTTATTCATATTCCTTCTGAGAATATATGATGATCTGCTGATCATTTGTAGTTGTTTAATCTGCTTAATCTGTGTTATCAATTTTACTTATATCATTTAGCTGAATCTACTCATCTTGTTAATAGAATTACTTTTCTGCTCTATAATCCATCTGTGCTAATAATAGTTGTTGGCAGAGAGTTATATCTTTTGTTGGGACATTAGTCTCACTCTGTGGGTTTCCACATCTTTTAGGTGGTCGTGCACAATATGGTAGAGATCTTGTAGTTGAGGAAGATCAGCAAGGAGAGCAGTTTTTATAGAAGGTTGGATGTGTTGCTAGTGTTTTGTAGTAGAGTCTCATGTGTCGTCCCAATACTCTCAGGCCCTTGGGGTGTGTTTTCTAGATGTTGTGCATCGATATGAGATTATGGCAGTATGCCATGGTTGTGCATGTATGGCTTGTATATGTGAATAGGTTACCTTTGTGACATGTTGTGGAAAGTTGGTTAGTGAACAATGATGTATATACCTTGAGGGTATGATAAGTGATACATGTGGCATAGTTTGTGGACTTCTATGTAATATGTTTCTACTTGTGAATATATAAGTGATCGGTTTTAATTTACCATGTTTTCTAGTAATCTGGATGTTTAGAATTAGTTTTGTGTTTTGTTTTGAGTGATCTCTCTCATGTGGTGGTGGGTTGTCACATTCAACTTGTGTCTTCTTGTACTTCAATCACATCTAGATGTGTTAGAATGCAAGCTATTTCCCCTAATAAATGGTTTACTATCAAATGCACTTATATATGTTCTTTGCATATTTTTAGGTACTTTGACCATGATTTGGATGGAAAGGGGATAAGTAGGATAATCTAAGGGTTTCTTCACCCTTGAAGGAGTCTAAAGAATCTAAGAGCTTCCCCAACCTACCCCAAGTGGTCAAGGATCTACCCAAAGCAAGGAACATCAAAGATGAGCAAGTTGAAGATCAAAGTGCAAGGAAGAAGCTCCAACATGGTCATGGTACAATTGATCCATGTCATAGTTAAAGTGCAAGTTTGAAGTAGCCAGCCACTAGGCCAGTGGTGACCACCAGGACCATGGTGAACAAGCTATGTTAGGTTGTGGTGACCAAAGTATACCATTCCCATGGTGACCAAAACCCACCATGACCGTGATGACCACCACGTTCGTTCTACTGACCCTCCAAAACCACACTTTTATTTGACATTTCCAACCATTTTCACCTTGCTCATTCCACTCCAACACAGACATGTTCATCCCATCCTCCATGGTTGTGGTGACCAAAGCGGTTGTGGTGGCCAACAACCCTAACACACTTTTTCCACTAATTTTACTATATTGCCCCCACTTAACCTAGTGCTTTCCTACCACCTATATATACATGGGTGGTGGCTGGAGCATGAGGTTAGTTACCTCTCTGCTACTGTTATTGCTCCCTTATCCATTCACTTCACCCCCTACTCCATTCCTCTTCCACTTCATCACCTTCCACCCCTAAACTGTTCTTTTAAGGTTTTAGCCAATTTCCATCCCATTTACATGTGATTCTACCTTGGAGGAGGGAGGTTATTGAGATGATGTTGCTAGGAAGTGGAGGAGGAGGAGTCTCCATAGAGCTAATATGGCTTCCCACTCCTCTACTCCTTCTTATTTCTCCAATTTTGTGTTTTCCTTTGTTATGAGTAGCTAGGCCCCTTAGGTGGGTTGTTTAGGGTCAAAAATGTTACTTTGATTACAATGTTGGGGTAAAGTGATACGTAAATATTTTGTTTGATGATGATTATGTTCTACTTTTATCTCATTTCCAATAAATTTCTTATTGGTTTTGTGCTTGAAATTTGTTAGAATTCTAGGGTAATTGCTTATATGTGGTTATTCTTAGAATTGCTCTTGGGTCCAATTAGTGGATCCTAGCTAGTTATCCATCTTCCTACATGCTAATCAATTCTCCTACACCTATGTGAGATATCTAAGTAGCTATTTTATAGGAATCTAGTACAATTATCTTGGAGCTTCCTAATCACTAGATTGTAGGTGATATGAGGTGTAAACCCTCATTTCCACCCTCCATTACTACCCTTGACCCACAACTACCCTAGGAACTTCTATACTATAAAACTAGACTTGATTAGATCCTAATAGAATTCCACCTAAACCCTAATCCAAGTGATCCTCACAAGGTTGGATAGGGGTATTATCATAATAAGGACTATTTCACCTATATATATCCTATCCCATCCATGGCCAATAAGTAGTTTAGGGAAATTCATTACCATCCATCTTGTTGTTTGATTTGGTAATCTGAACAAATGAGTAATATTTGAATGTTATCACCCCCAATTCATTTGATAAGTACATCCCCTCAAATAGGCCACACTTCCCATAATTAAATTAAAACCCTAATTGCTTTCTTGCTTAGTTGGTGCTTGCTTAGATATTCTCTTAACTTATTTAGTTAGTTTTGGTTTCTCTTGCCTTGTTCATGTTAGAATAGGTCTTTAATTGCCCTTTACTCTTAATTGCTACTTTAGTGTAGTGAGGGATCTTTCTTTGCTTGCCTTATTGTAATTTTCTCCATTCTTGTCTTTTCATTATTTAGCTTGACTTTTCTTGCTCATTAGAACTAATTGTATAGGGTTATCTTAGGTTTTGATTCTTGTTCTTAATTAATTGTTTGCCCAATCTTAGTGTAATAAATCAAATCAAAGTGAAACCCTTGAACCCTACACTCTACTTTAGAACCTAGCTAAATAGACTAAGCTCTAGTGCCCCCTCTCTGAGGATTGACCCCTAACTTGCCTACTCCTATACTGTGATATGATCTTGTGTGCTTGTAAGGTAGTATTTCTTTCTGTATTTCAGTGTGTCTATTTAGGGTCTCATAAATATTGAAATACCAAGTGTGCACGTCCAGTGTGTGCACCAAGATTTCTAGCATTGTTTCCAGGGAGAGTGGCGCTCGCATGCACCAAACTTTCTGATGTCATTGCTGGAGAGAGTGATGATTGGCCTAGCTAGTTAGTTTAGTTTTGCTATTCCTACTGCCCTCACCATTGCTATTCTTTATTCATTGTATTATTTTTGTAGGTTGGATTATTAACTTGTCCTCTTTTGTTTGGTTGTGCCTTGTGCATGTGACAAGCAACCCATGAAAGACAAGATGGCAGACCAAAATGCACCTCACAAGCCACTTTATGAATATTTCATGCCTAGAAACTACAGTTCACCAATTGCAAACAAAATTGATCAAATGCCAGGGGAGAAATTTTCCATCCATCCCACTCTTCCTGGGATCCTGACCACTTATATAGATCGGAGAGTGAGAACCCCTACAAGTTGGATTTTTTCTTGAAATTTGTTCTACCTTCAGAACAAAAACAACCACTGATGGCTCAATCACATTGGCCTTGTTCTCATTCTCCCTCAAAGATAAGCCCAAAGATTGGCATGGCTTGAGAATGGACATCATGAGTTGGGGAGACATGAAGAATGGATTTTTGAATAAACTCTACTCCATTACAAGGTTGACACAAATGCAGTGTGCCAACTGATATTCAACCAAATGGGTAATGAGAGACTTCATGATGCTCGGGAAAGATTTTTGAAAATGTTGAGAGAGTGTCCCCATCATGAAATCCCTTTGTGGAAGCTTGTTCAATTCTCTTACTCTGGACTCTCTTAGATGAGTCAAGCTATAGTGGATTCTTCTTTTGGAGGTGTTTGCATGACTAAACCACCCAAAGAATCATGTTCATTTTTTAAGAACTTAGTGGAAATTTCAAGGAACCTAGCTTCTAGGATGGTTAATGATGATGATCGAGCCTTTGGTGTGACACCTTCAGCTCCTAAAGATTCAATCCCACAATTGATGAAGATTCTTATTGATATTATGAATCCTATGAAGAATCAAGTGGGAAGTGCCCCTAGTCACTTGATGAATTCTATTGAGTCTTTTGGTGAAGAAGTGAAGGGCATTCACTCTCATGGAAATTGGGAACAACCAAGTCAAAGGTATAATTCAAGGTTTGAAGATGAAGTTCTTTCTAGGTTGAAAAGTTTTGATGATGTTTGAAAGAATGTGACAAACCTTGAGAAAAATGTGAAGTATCTCTCCTCAATACTTGCTCTTCAAGTGGAAGGGAAACCCCCTTCCCAATTCATGATTAACTTTAACAAAAAAAGTAGACCAATGGGTGCCTCTCAAATATCCTATAGTTCATCCCCAATGCAAGTGTAGCCCATATATCAATTTCTAGGCTATCTAAAACCCTATACACCTCGATCACCACAACTATCCTATCAATACACCTACCACCCTCAATTATCTTCTCCACCTCAATTCCAACACCAAGGGCCACCTCCAGCTCCTCCACAGACATAACAAGCTCCCCTTCTCCACCATGAGCAAGTTAATGATGTGACAGTTCTAAGGTCTGGAAAAGTCATTGAGCAGCCAACAAATCAAATGGGCAGTGATCAAGTGAACCAAGGTCACGTTGAGGAAAAAAGGATAGAGAAACCAAGTGGTGATACATTGATTGATACAGTTAGAGATGATCATGTGGTACCTCATGCTCAGTGTGTAATACCATGCGTTCCACCCTATTATCCATTTGCAAGTTTTTCAGTCCCTAGTGTTTCACCCCGACTCCAAATTTCCTCATGTCATAGATCAATAAAATCATGTCAAGACAAGTAAGTCAAGTGCAAGTGAACAACTATTGCCTGAGGCATTGGATGATCTCCTCACATAAAAAAGGAGGCAAAAACACAATGCTGACATTCTAGAGATGTTTCAGAAAGTGAAGGTGAATTTCACTTCATTGGATGCTATAAAGAAGATCCCATCTTATGCCAAGTTTCTCAAAGATATGTGCACTTTCAAGAGGAAGCCAACAGGTAGAATGCCCAAGAAAATCAAGTTGACTAGACAAAAGTGAGCTCTATCATCAAACACTCACTTTTTGTGAAGAGGAAAGACCCAGGAGACCCACTCATACCTAGATACATAGGGACACATCACACAGAACAATCCCTACTTAATTTGGGATATACTATGAATTTGAACCATATAGTTTTTGTATTGAGCTGGGGTTAGACAAATTGAAGTTGGCTAATTGCACTCTCCTATTGGCGGATCGCTCCATTAAAGTTCCTAGAGGAAGAGTGGATGATGTCTTCGTGATGATAGACAAATAAAGAGGAGCAATGTTCCTAGAAAATTTCATTGTTCTTATTATGGATCCTTAGTATAGAAGGATTCCCATCATCTTGGGAAGACCTTGCCTATCTACAATCGAAGCTTAAATACATGTCTAGTGGCATAATGATGGTCTCTTTCATGGACATGAACATAAAGTTCAATATGTTCAAGACCCCAGCCCGGTGAGATCGAGATGAGGATATTGAGCATTGTCACTTGAAGAATCCAATTGATGCTCTAAGGTGGAGATCTATATGGAATTCTTCTTGGCAACTTGCTATGGTCAATGGCACAAAGAACACTCATTAAATATAAATGAGAGATGCATCTACTTCGAGGGTGGACATACAAGATTTCCAAATGGTTTATTGATTGAGAGAACTACAAGAAGCCTAGATAAAGGCAATAAACTTAGTGCTAGTGGGAGGAAACCCACCCCGGTTTGAGACTCTTGCTCTGGAAATTCATTTTCTTGTTATACTTTAATTTTTCTAGAAAAACACACACATACTTGATGGTTATTCTATTTTTGAATCATGTTAGAACATGTGCATGGATGCAAGAATGTTACATGGATGATGTAGCCAAGGAGAAAATTATAATTGAAAAGAAAAATAGAAATTAGTGAAAAAGGTACAGGAAGGCAACAGGCACGACTGTTCCACATAGCACGGTCATGGTGTTGGCAAGACAAAATGACTATTTTACACAAAAAGGCTGTGTTGGCTTTGTGTTCCCAACTAGATGCCATGTTGGTCGTTCTCCCTCTTGGCGACTATCTACAACAACTTTGAGCCCGTCACCCTACTATTCTAAACTATGTTGAGGACAACATGGTGTAAAAGTTTGGGGTGATAGGGTGGTAAGCCCTTGTTTTACCTCATATCCCTTCATGTTCCTTTTTCTAAATTTTTGCCCAAGATGATCAAACAATCTAACTAAATCTTATATGTGTCCATCCATACTTGTTGTGTTTCTTTTGCATACATGCATATCATGTAGTTTATTTCCTTGAATTTTTCATAATTTTGCTATGTCTGTCATCCCCATGCATTTCATCTCATGCAATTTTTGTAATGTTTGTGTGTGTTTAGCAAGGATTTGCTTGTATATTGTTTATTGCTTTCTAATGTAGGTTTAGATGTGATTAAATGTAAATTGGCACCATTTTGATCTATTTTTTCCAAGCTTGAATCTTCTGGATCTATAGTGTGTTTTGATCCAATCTCTAAATTTTGAGATGAAATTGTTGATCTTTGAAAAATGAATGCTACATTCTCATGGTTTATTGCTAAATAGTCTCAATTCTTGACTTTTTATATGTAAGTTACCTCTTTCATGCTTGAGCAATGTTTTGTTTGAATTGTGATCTAAGCAAGCCATAAACGCTTAGGGTTTGTCGAATGTCATGATAAAAATATGGTTTTGATATTTCTAATTCATGTGAAGTGTCATTATTTGATGAAGTTTTTGGAGTAATTTTCATGTAGGAGATTTCATGTTGAATCCCACACTAGTGACCCCTCTATGACTCACTTTTCTTTCATAACTTCTTACCTCTCCGCCTCATTAAAGGATGCCAAAGTGCACATATTAGCCTTGGCGACCTCCAAAAGTTTGGGGTGGCCATATCTATATCCTATCCAGTTCACTCTTATGATGATGTGCCCTGAATACACCAAGGTAAAAGAAAAAAGAACAAATAAAATGCAAAAAGAAAATAAAATATGCTCCTAGGAAATACCATCTAAATAAACAAAAGGAGAGTGCTCCTATGTAACAGCACTCAAATATCTTACGACAAGCCCCTTCTTCTTTTTGCATGCCCATTGAGATAGGAAACATCAAACCTATCTCATTTTGCCCCTTTTAATGGCCATGCGGGTCACTTAGCGTGGTTGGAGATATGATATTGAATGCATGAAGGTAAAACAACACACCTAGTCATATTTGATTATCACTACCATGAAGTGATCTACCCAATGTTATATGACAACTGTATGGATTGATTATGTATTTTGTTCCCTATATTTGAAGTTTGTATGCTCAGTGCTTTAATCACAGTTGGTTTGTGAAAGAGGAGAGTAAAGGGGTCAAATACATGTACTTAGTCATCATTGAGCCCATTTAGTCAATGTATCTCTATTGCGGTGCATTTGTAATTTCTTGCTTGTTGAAAAATTGAAGAGAGAATGAGTTGGAGCATACATGTGGAAAAGTATGTTTTAAGTTTGTGGTGGTTATGTAGCCCTATTTTAGGTCTTCATCTTGTGTCTTCTTGTACTTCAATCACATCTAGGCATGTTATAATGCAAGCTATTTTCCTTAATAAATGGTTTACTATCAAATGCACTTATAGACGTTCATTGCATGATTTTAGGTACTTTGACCATGACTTGGATAGAAGGGAGAGAAGGAGGAGAATCTAAGGGTTTCTTCACCCTTGAAGGAGTATAAATAGAGTCAAAGAGATTCCTCAACCTACGCCAAGTGTTCAAGGATCAACCCAAAGCAAGGAACGTCAAAGATGAGCAACTTGAAGATTAAAGTGCAAGGAAGAAGCTCCAACATAGTCGTGTTACAATGCCACTGGATGGTACAAATGATCCATGTCAAAATTAAAGTGCAAGTTTGAAGTAGCCAATCACTAGGCCAGTGGCGACCAAGATCCACCGCATATGTGGTGACCAAATTCCATTAAGCCTGTGGTGACCCCCAAGCCCATGGTGACCAGAACCCACCATGGTCGTAGTGACCACCATGGTCGAGCCACCGACCCTCCAAAATCACATATTATATCTAACATTTCAAATCCATTTTTTGCCTCACTTGTTCCACTCCACCATGACCATGTTCACCCCATCCACCACAACCGTGGTGACCAAAATGGCCGTAGTGGCCAACAACCCTAACGCATTTTTTCCACTAATTTTCCTATATTGCCCCCACTGAACCTAGTACTTCCCTACCACATATATATACATGGGTGGTGGTCGAAGAATAAGGTTAGATACCCCTCAGTCACTCTTATCACCCCCTTATCCATTCACTTCACCCCCTACTCGATTCCACTTCCACTTCATCACCTTCCATCCCAAAACCCTTCTTTAAAGGTTTTGGCCATTTGCCATCCCATTTCCATGTCATTCTACCTTGGAGGAGGGAGGTGCTCAAGATGTTGTTGCTAAGAGGTAGAGAAGGAGGAGTATCCACTGAGCTATTATGGCTCTCCACTTCTCTAATCCTTATTTCTCCATTTTTGTGTTTTCCTTTGCTATGAGTAGCTAGGCCCCTTATGTGGGTTGTTTGGGGTCAAAAATGTTACCATGTTGAGGGGAAAGTGACATGTAAACTCTGTGATTTTGTTTGATAATGTTTATGTTCTACTTTTATCTCATTTCCCATAAATTTCATAATGATTTGTGCTAGAAATCACCTAGGATGCTAGGGAAATTACTTACATGTGTTTATTTTGAGTACTACCCCTAGGTCCAATTACTGGATCCCTATCTAGTTACCCATCTTCCTACATGCAAATTAATTCTCCTTCACCTAGGTGAGGATATAAGTAGGTAGTTTATAGGCATCTAGTGCAATTGGCTTCAAGCTTCCTAAACGCTAGATGATAGGTGATGTGAGGTGTAAAACCCTCATTTCCACCCTCCATTACTACCCTCAGTCCCCAATTGCCCTAAGAGCTTCTATCCTAGAAACCTAGACTTGATTAGATTGTACTAGAATTCCACCTAAACCCTAATCCAAGTGAGCCTCACAATGATGGATAGGGGGTAATAGAGACTAGTTTCCCTATATACGTCCTATCCCATCCGTGGCCAATTAGCAGTTTATGGCAATTCATTAGCATCCATTTTGTTGTTTGGTTTGGTAATCTAAATGAAAGAGAGATGTTTGCATGTTACCACCCCAACTCAATTTATAAGTACATTCCCCCAATCATCGCACACTTCCCATTATTATATTAAAACCTAATTGCCTTCGTGCTTAGTTTATGCTTGAAGAGAGAATCTCTTTACTTCCTTAGTTATTTGTGCTTTCTCTTGCCTTGTTCCTATTAGTTTAAGTCTATCCCTTTAGTCTTAATTGCTATTTTATTATAGTGATAGATCTTGTTTTTCTTGCCTTAGTGTAAGTTGCTCCTATCTTGCCTTTTCTTGTCTTTTCATTACTTAGCTTGCTTTTTCTTGCTCATTAGAAATAAGTGTCTAGAGTTAGCTTAGGTTTTGATTCTTGTTCTTATTTTATTATTTGTTCAAACTTAGTGTAATCAACAAAATCAAATTCAAGCCCTTTAACCCTATACTACGCTTTAGGAACCTAGCTAAATCGAGTAAGCTCAAGTTCCCCCCTCTCTCTATGAGGATCGACCCCTAACTTGCCTGCTCATATATTACAATGTGACCCTATGTGCTTGCTGGGTAGTATTTCTTTGTGTCTCTAAGTGTGTCTATTTATGGCCTTATAAATATTGAAAGTATAAGTGTGTACGTCCTGCGCACCCCATAATACAACAAGTATTTCTAAATTATATATTAGGAGGGGAGAAAGATCTCATATTGCATGCAGTCAACTTCTAACTGATCCTACTAAGGCATGTCATTTTCCACTCATTATTTCAATCTTATCATAATTCACAATAATTCATCTCAAGATATAAGGGAGTCATATAATCATTCAACATCACAGGAAGAGTATCAAGGATTTCCCATTACTTGTTGGTTCACAACCACAATGTATCTATAAGGCAAGGTGATCTATATAGTTCAACCTTCTTTGTCTTTTTTACTAGGTATACCAATTACACTATGGAGGTAATGGAAGTTAGATTTTCAAACTCATGTTGGGATTCAAGCTCGTTATCCATACATGCTCACTCCCCAAAATTGATGTAGCCAAGCCAAGCTAGAAAGACAATAAAGAAAAGGACTAGATAGAGGAGCTAGGGTTAAGCCTAACTATGACTATCCAAGTAACTTACACTTCATAGTCCCACACTATCATCCCAGAAAACAAGAGATAGGCATCAAGAACTACAAGATTGAACTCATATATGGTGATATCTAACCTCCATAAAGAGGATAGGGGTGATTAGGGTTACTAAAGACTGGGTCTCAACCACATAGGTAGTTCAGGGAGTGCAAGCGACCAAACTTGGTAAGGGATTGAACCCTTAAATGGTATTCCATGAACAAACATGGTAAGGTATTGAACCCTTAAATGGTATTCCATGACTCATGGATAGGCATATCAACAACCTAGATAGGGTTACTTGTTCACCTAACATGGAATAACTTGAAATAGTCAAGTCACTTATAGCTTAGGCTCTAATACCATATTGTAAAGAGTGGGAACTGATAGAGGATCCACTCAAATGATATGACACAAAGAGCCATGTAATAATAAAGCAATAGAAAAAATAACTATTTTTCTTTTTCACAAATATACTACATACATTGTTCTTCACCTTAAGATGGTTGTAGTACAAGCTAAAAGTATTACATTTATTTACCTTAGCAGAGGATAACTAGGCCATTCCAAGCTATCCTTAATGTAAGACTCCTAAATTAACTTAATGTTTAATTGTGTTTACCTTGTATAATGATATTCTTAAACCTTAATCTAAGCTCTTGAGATGTTTTAATATCATGTGACATACTTGTATTTTCTTTATGGGTCCAATTTGATTAATGTTTGAGCTATTTTGCAATATGTGTATGTTTTGGACTAGTTTGTGATTTACCCATAAGTGAGGGTTAATTTGCAAAATGTCACATGAAGAGAGGGGACCTTGTATTTTGATATCATGAGAGACAAGAATATTATGTGGGACGTTTTGTTTGAGTCTTGTATGATGGTGTGACATCATCATATGATATTAGGGTTTCTAGGGTTTGCATGGTTGGCTTGGTGTTTGACCTAGAGTCAATGTTATGAACTCTACACCACCTATTGTGAGGGTCACGACTGCAACACATGCTTGGATGCATGGTTGCAACCGTGACAACCTTGTGAGGGGTGGGTTGAAACACCTTGTTTCCTAGTGACTCGACCATGCACAAGTGACCTAGGGTTTTCACCATAAAGTGTCTCGGCCCGAAACAAGTTGATGAAGATAGTGTTGCGACCGCAACAAAAGGGCAACCGACCTAGTAGGTCATGACATAGTTTTTGGATAAACATGACCATGGATATTTGCATGTGAGTGGAGAAAGGTTATCTCTTTGGAGGGCATGTGTCCCTTGATGAGGTTTGGTGTTGACACCTCAAAGATCTTCACTTCTCTCCTCCTTTTGGGTATATAAAACATATTACTCACAACCAAGAAATCTTTTTCAGTCTACAACTCCATCTTCTTCCTTGAGACTACCTTTGGAGATTCAGGAGCAAGAATAATCAAAACTCGATCTTTGGGTGGCTGATCTTTGGTGCATGATTGAAGATCTTGTGCTAGGGTTAGCTTTTCATGGTGAATCTTGGAGAATTGTCTCTTGGCAACTGATCTTTCCTTCTATGTCACATATTCTTCTAAGACTCTTCATCTTCTTCTTCCTTTTTGGTCATGGATCATCCATGGTAGTTCTTCTAGAATATCTCTTTCTTACAAAGATCATAAGCTAGGGTTATCATGGTGAACTCGAGTGAAAGATGATCTTTTATTTTTGGTTTGGCCAAGATCTATTTTCCTTTCTCTAAACCTCCTTATGATCATGAATTTTTCTTCTTCTTGGAGGTGTTTCCCTTGAACAAAGTGTTGGAGTTCGGTTGAAGGTCTTGAAAGCTTGAGTCTTGGGAGGTTGTTCCTCACCAAAATCAGGTGGGTTTTATAACTTCTCCTATCTTTATTATATGCATCTTTAAATTTGATCTTACTACTTATTTTATGAATTCGTTATGTTGAACAAACATAAAGTTCTGATCTGATTATATGTCTTGGTTCTTCACCCTTAAAACATCGCTCTTTAATGATCTTCATCATCATGGTTAGGGTTCGTTGAACACGCAAGTTTATGGTGATGCTCACCCTGTGACACTTGGTGTTCTTAGTTGATCATCTATTTTGATCCTGGTTCAGATTTGCTATGGGTGTTGCAGGTGGTCAAGACCAACCCCTAGAACTTATGTCACGGTCAACACCCCTTGGTAGGGCGGTTTCGATCGCAACATACACCCTAACCTTAGACTAGTCACTACCTACTGGTTGGGTCACGATGCATCGTTGTTGCAGGGTCAGTTTTGGTTGTTGGTTGATGTTGCGGCCAAGATGACTAAGTTCAATAATGGCTACACTTGTTATCTGGTGTGTAGGTTGTATCGGGTTGAGGTTAGATCAGTTGCATTCCAGACATGTTTAGGTTTGGTCATAACACATAGTTTGTAAAGAAGAAAATGACATGATGTATGACTTGGTCTTGACGCCATGCTAGATGGTCGTGACGCACCTGAAAAGCAACGGTCGCAACATAGTGTTCCATAGCCATGGTGTCGTGGTCATAACGCCATGTTGGTGTCTTCTTAAGTCGTGATCACAACGTTGAGTTTTGATGGTGTTCCAGTTGTGACTAGGTGTAATGATAGGTCCAGACCTTGGGATGTGTCATGATCGTGACACGTGGGTTGTGCCACGGTTGCGACACCCCATACCCAGTCAGGTCACGATGCCCAGTTGTTGAATAGGTCAACACTCATGTGTCAAGGATGATTAACACTCATGTGTTGAAGGTGGTTAAGGTACACATGGAAGTATGAACATGGTGAGTACTTAGAATAAAGGTTTATTTTAAAAAGGATGAGCGTATAAATGGCTAAACGTCAACAATGATACTTGTTCCTCCAACAAGAAGGGAAGTAATGGAATTAGGTTTGAGAAGGTGGTATGATGCTACTAAACCTTAATCAAGTACATATATACCCTGACCCTAATATTATGATATAAAAATAAGTGTGTTCACTATATTTGAAGAATTGTTATTAATGGATGGTATTTTATCTCTCCTACTTGTGCAATACTAACTTGCATGTGACATGAATGGCATAGCTAAGTGAATGCTATGGTGAGCCCTATACAATACAGAGTGGTAATTATGAATAATGTTGAGGCTCTTTTGTGATATTGAATATGCAGGATCATATAAATTGGTCTAATGACCTAGTAAGTGCTTTGTGCATAAATGAGGGATTGACATCCCATAGTGATGTGTTGGTAATGATGACATCAAGAATGCCAGTATACTAGTGCCATGTGAAGATGAGAGAAGTTTTCTCTTAATACATTTTATATCTTCTGAAGTTGCATCTTCCCTCAATTTTGTAGATTTTGTTTAGGGTCAATACATTATAACTTGATTGATGCATTAAAAGATACCCAATTGGCATGTATAATCAAGTGAAACACTAATCATGTAGTTGCCATGTACCATAGATCCATCTACAATGTTAGTATCTAGTTGTATGGTGAAACGAGTAACTCCTACGGGAAAACTATGAGTGCATATTGTTGAATATGCAGGGTGCAAGTGAAATATTTCCTTGTGTCCTTAAATTGTGGAAATAGTGATATATGTTTATTATTAAATAGCCAAGTGTGATCCAGTTCTCTAGCATTGTGCCATGTACCAAGGCAGACTAGTTGTTTACAGGACCATAGATGGATTATGAGTTGTTGTCTCTATAGGACTGTAGTTGTGACTACAAGTTGTTGTCTTTTAGCAGTATGACTATATGTCACTGCATTGCAGACTTGAACTGACCAAGTAGTGTTGGTGATGATCATGGAGCTCGGCTCTTCTATTGATCTTGTATGGTACTGATTTTGACTTCACAGTGGTTGGTTGTATTTGAGTGGTATGCCTCAAATCCTTAGGGCATAAAATTGGTTAAACACTTGTGTAGCATATTTTCTTAGGGTCAAATACGAATGTAGCTTTATACTATTCTATTGAATTATAATGTGATAAAAGAAATCAACTATTATACATGTTCTTCATGTTCCTTTTAAAAGTATAAAATATTCTACTATTCAGTTGTATTTGCTTAAGTTGCTCGAATAGTTATACCTACTCTATTTACTATTCCTTTAAATTACAATGCTTATAATAGATGTTGGCAAAGATTTATAACTCTCATTGGGATGTTTGGTCTCACTGTGTGGGTTCCATAACTTTTTAGGTGGTCGTGGTGCAGGAACATAGTAGCAAGGAGAACAATAACTGCTAGAGGTGTGACATGTTGCTAGTTAGAGTCTTGTGGTAGTAGTCATATGTGTCATCCCTGTACTATCAGGTCTTTGGAAAGATTTTGTTTTTTGTATACTGACACGTATATTTTGGGCATATTCCATGTTTGTATATAAATGACATGTACATATAAATAGAATGTAATATGTAACAATTGTGGATTGATAGTCTTGAACCTGATATGTATAATCTTTTGGCATATAATGAATATAGGTGGCATGTGTTGAAGGCTTGAGATTATGAACTTTCGCTAGAGATATTAAATTGCACTTGGTTTTAATTTACCCTAATTTGTGTAATTTTGTGGTTAGTGATAATTATGTGATTTGTTTTGAGTAATCTTGATTATTGTGGTGATGGTCATCACAATTTAGTGGTATCATAGCTTTAGGTTTATTGAGTCTACAGGGACGTAGGACTAGGTTTTATGTTTGTTCTAGTGCTCTCCAGTATGTCTTATAGTCACTTCTGCTTATGCAGAAAAAGAAGAAGAAGAGCATAAAATATGTCTAAAACATGGAGAACATGTTGCGGAAAGTGGTGTTGCTGCACCAAGAGGTGGTGCAAGGAGGCAGGAAAGGGTTGAAGTTGTACCTGAAATGCCTCAAGTCAACCCAACTGAATTAGCTAATCTTGCTTTTAGGGATATGTTTGGACAGTTTATGGTCAGTATGACACACATGGTGGATAGGATGCCTTTAAACTAACCTAGGGAAACTGTCCTAGGTGCTAAAACCCAAAGTTCTAGAAAGAGTTTTGAGAGACTTTGACAAGTAGGAGCATTGGAGTATGTGGGT
This sequence comes from Alisma plantago-aquatica, assembly GCA_963693085.1. Classification (NCBI taxonomy): domain Eukaryota; kingdom Viridiplantae; phylum Streptophyta; class Magnoliopsida; order Alismatales; family Alismataceae; genus Alisma; species Alisma plantago-aquatica. The sequence continues at coordinate 677,303,627 of OY856409.1, forward strand.
ACATCTGACCCAGCCGATGCAGATATGTGGTTGATTGATCTAGAAAAGGCCTTTAAGATTCTCACTGAGGAAGATAAGGTGAAACTTTTTGTGTGTCTTCTGAAATGAGGTGTTGGTTACTGGTTGACCATTGAAGAAGAGAAAAGGTCATGTGTCGTGATTACTTTGGATGAATTCTGACAGGAGTTTGTAAGTCGGTACTTTTTGGAGACTTACTTAGATGAAAAGGTTGTACAGTTTGAGAACATCAGACAAGGTGCCATGTCAATTAGTGCTTATGAAGCTAAGTTTATGGAGCTTCTTAGGTTTTGTCTATATATGGAAACAACGAACAAGGAGAGGATCAGACTCTTTGAGAAAGGATTGAGTACTAAGCTATCAACCCCAGTGTCATCCTTAGAGAATAGAGAAAGGTTTGCAACTTATGCGGAGTCCAATTAGGAGAGTGTAAAGATCCATGATAAAGAAGCGTGAGTCAAAGGCTAAGAAGAGGCCTATGCAGTACCAAGGACAATCTTTTGGAGGCTTCAATAAGCCCAGGTACTCCGCACATCACTCTCAAAAAAGGTCGGTGACTCACTCACAGTGGACACAAATCAAAGGTAGAGGCCATAGTTTTCCACCTACAGGAGCTCGCAGTGTAATGTCAGTATCCTAGTCAGGGTCGTCAAGGCCATGGTATGAGGGAAAGACTTGTTTTAAGTGTGGATAGATGGGGCATACTTAGTGGTACTGCCATGTGAAGGATGAAGAGATGACTCAGCAGACAAGGCAAAGTCAACAAGGGTCACAATAATGACAACAACAAAGTGGCAGAGGACGCGATCAAGCATCACAAGTCGGATCTTCAGGGAAAGTCAGTAGATGAAGGGGATGACAACAGGTGATGGCTAGATTCTATGTGATGAGTCAGACAGAGAGAGTCGTCAACCCAAGGGTTATGACAGGTCATATGGAATTGTTTCATTCTGATTTGTCTTCTTCATGTTTTGTATCTATTTTGATTGAATCGAGTGCAATGCATTTCTTTATCACTAGAGAAGTGATTGCTAGTTGTTTCTTACCTGTCAGTCATAGACAAGATAGTATTTATCTCGAAACTCCTCTAATTGGTTCCGCCAAGCTGTGAGAAGTATGTATATCTTGTGTCCTATCTTTTTTGGGACATAGCATTCAAGTGGATCTCTTACCACTTGATATGCATGGGTTTGATGTAATCCTTGGGATGGATACTTTGGAAAAGTATCAAGTGATCTTGTACTATAGTGCCAAGATAGCAACCTTTGTATATGGTGATGTTTCATGGTTTTTCTAGGGTGATAGAAAGATTCTTCTGACATGTCTGGTTTCAGCAATGATAGTAGAGAAATGGATGAGACAAGGATGTGATGCATTTTTGGAACACGTGGTGGATGCCAAAGTGAAGGGTCCTAGTATTCAGGAAGTCCCAGTTGTACAAGAATTTGAGGATGTTCTTCCCGATGAGTTTCCAAGTATACCTCCTCTTAGAGAGATTGATTTTGAAATCAATCTAGCTCCAGGAACCCAACCCATAACACATAGACCATATAGGACGGCACTAGCAAAAATGAAGGAGCTTAAGAAATAGTTGCAAGAACTGCTCGAAAGAGGTTTCATTAGGCTGAGTACATCTCCTTGGGGTTCTCCTATTAAGTTTGTTAAGAAGAAAGATGGATCAATGAGGCTATGTATTGAATACCGACAATTGAATAAGATGATGATTAAGAATAAGTATATGTTTCCACGTATAAATGATTTGTTTGACCAGTTACGAGGTGCCATAGTCTTCTCTAAGATAGCTCTGAGATTGGGTTACCATCAGTTACATATTAAGGTAGATGACATACCTAAGTCAGTCTTTAGGACAAGGTATGGTCATGATGAGTTTGTGGTTATGTCGTTCGGGCTAACCAATGCACCAACAACATTTATGGATCTAATGAAGAGAGTGTTCAAACCTCATCTGGATCAGTTTGTAGTTGTGTTTATAGATGATATCCTTATCTACTCCAAAGATGGTCAAACACATGAGAAACACTTATGTTAGGCTTTGACTTTGTTTAGACATCATCAATTATATGCAAAGTGCAGTAAGTGTGAGTTCTGGTTAAAGGATGTAGCTTTCCTAGGACATGTAATATCTGCTAAAGGAGGTCGTGTAGATCCAAAGAAGGTCGAGTTAGTGTTATAATGGGATCAGCCAAAGACACCTACAGAGGTTCATAGTTTTCTAGGATTGGTAGGATATTACAGAAGGTTCATAAATAACTTCAGTGCAATCACTTTACCCCTAACAAAGCTTACCCAGAAAGATGTACCATTTGTTTGGGATGATATATGTCAACGTTCTTTTATAATTCTGAAGGACATATTGACCAATGCACCGGTGTTAGTGCTACCAGAATAAGGAAAAGGTTACATTATCTTTTGTGATGCATCTAGGAATGGTTTAGGATGTGTGTTGATGCAGGATAAGAATGAGATTTCTTTTGCTTTAGGACAGCTTAAGAAGCATGAGGAGAACTACCCGACTCATGATCTAGAGTTAGCATCCATGGTCCATGCTTTGAAGATATGTAGACACTACTTGTACATAGTGACATATCTTCACTAATCGCGTGAACCTATAATATATCTTTTCCAAGAAGGAATTGAGCATGCGGAAATGACGTTGAATGGAGATGATTAAAGACTATGATTGCACAATAGATTATCATCCAGGAAAAACGAATGAAGTGGCAGATGCCTTAAGTAGAAAATCTTATACATCATCATCCTCTGATAAAGCAAAGTTGAGTGCTTTGGTGTGCCATAAGAGAGACATGTTGGTCTCCTTATGATGAATGAATGTATAGTTGGAAGTGTCCATGTTAGCAGGTTTGTTGGCAAAGTTACAAGTAAAGACGACGTTGAATCAACAGATTAAAGATGTATAATAGAATGATATTGTGACACGACAGATTCGGGCAAAGTTGGGCAGTGAGAAGCATGATGGCTTTAATGAATCTGATGATGGGATAGTGTGTTATCAAAGTGGATTATTCGTGCTAAATAAAGATAATTTGAGGATTTTAGTTCTAGAATAAGCTCACTCCTCTATGTGTGTTATGCATCCAAGAAGCACCAAGATGTATCATAATTTGAAATATCTCTATTGGTGGCCAGGATTGAAATGTGATGTAGCTGAGTTTGTACCTAAGTTTGTAGTGTGTCAGTAGGTGAAAGTCGAACATCAGAAACCTATAGGGACTTTGCAACCATTGCCTATACCTCAGTGGAAGTGGGATCATATTACAATTGATTTTGTGGTTGGACTTCCAAGGACAACCAAAGGTTGTGATTCCATTTGGGTGATAGTGGATAGGTTGACTAAGTCATCACACTTTATACCAGTAAAGACAACGTATACTGTAAGGAGTGGGACCCAAGAGGGGATCCACTCCCTACTAAATTTGAGAATAAACCCATCTATTCCAAATACACTAAAAACATATGATGGATTAGGTGTATTTTTTCTCTTAATTCTCAAATGATGATATACAAAAAGAGACCAATGTATAGCAGTGGAAATATATTTCTTGACTATATTCAATTTTATAGAAGTACAACATTATCTCCCAATAGGGCTTACATGAAAGTTAGAAAATAAGGATCAAAATAGAGGGATATCTAGCTATCTCAACTCTATCTCCCAAAAGCTCCACCTAGTAGGTCCATGTCACCAAGTCCAGTCTTGTAAGTTCTACATCTGGGCTTATTCTACCTCTGGGTGGGTTGAAAGACAACACCCAGGGGGAGGAAAAATAAAAGGAAATGATGTCAGTAAAAATTGAGTATGTGCAACAAATATCAACTAGGCAATACTTTAGGAAGTTCAAAAGAAGATCATCAAATTAAGGCCTATCAAGAGAAATAAGTTTCAAGAGAATTTTAGCAGGCCAAAAGATGAGGCATATCTACTAAGGAATGTCAAGTAGGGTGATCTTTCCTTTAAAACTTTTTCATTATTAATAACAACAATAAATTGTGCATGTAATAAACAAAGACTAAAGTTATTTCAAGCAGGGTTGAGACACCATTGGATCCCAACCTAAAAATATGGGTGGAAAAGCACACCTCTATAAATAATGGGTGGAAAAGCACACCCTGGGCGGAAAAGCACGCCCCTGTATATGTGGTTATATAGATGTACCACTACAAGAAATAAAACTAGTCTAAGCATGTACATAAATAGGGAAAGGCAAGTATAAGTTTAGTCCATATGGAATAATAGGATGAGAGCATCCAAACACAAAGCATGTGGGGTCAGAGAACCCATAAGTATTTTCCAAGAAAATAAAGATTTCAAAATGATGAAAAAGATTATATCTATTCATGCCTCATATGGGAAAGGATATTTGATCATAATAGTAGTGCCTAGAAAATATAAATGATGCACATACCTTAATCTGGAGTTGCTATATTAGAGGTTGGATCCTAACCTTCCACATCTATGGTCAACTCAACCTACATGCATGTTTAGATCCTTTAATTAGGGTTTATGTGCTAAAGTATGTAGTTAAGATGAAAACCATAAAAACCAAGTTCGATCGGTGAATCCTAATTCGATTCTTGAGATTTATCCAAAACTGACCTCAGGGTTCCTTGAAAATAACTCTTGACTAAAAGTCAAAACTTTATTAATTATTATATTTTCCTTAATGATCATAAGCGAGGACAAAACCCGAAAACTCAAATCCTTATCGAAAACCTTAGATTGATGCTTGATTAAATCTTAGTGAGTTAGATTAGGATTACTAACCATGGATATGACTCCAAGGTCAAAATTTTATCCTTTAAAACATACTTTTAATTATTAGTATGGTATTATGATATTTAGAACCCTAAAAACTTATCTCTAAAACTAGTGAACTAGGCGATGAAAACCGTTCCACAAAAAAGAGAAAATTTCAAGGATTTCAGAGCACATTTTTGTATAATTTTTGGACAATCATATTGAAAGTTATAGAATTTTGAAGTTCCAACCAATCAAGAAAATCATTAAATCCATGTGTGTAATTGCCATTGTACCCAGCCCTGATGATGTGGCCCAATGGTGACCGGCCAACTGGTGCAAATTTCGCACAGCCTGGCGCTCAGTCAGCACGAGTGAAGGCCAAAAAAATCGGTGAAAAGACCAATCTGTCCTCGGGAACAAAACAACAGAACTGAGGTGGGGAGAGGGCAAAGTCAGGAAAACTTGGGTGTTATATCCCCTTCCTCTGTCACGCCATGATTGTTTGTGAGCAACATCAAGCTCCAACCCATTTTTGGGTGTTTCCATGAACGGCGACAAAACCGCTAACAAGAGGCACGAAAATGAAGAGGAGGAAGCTCTGAACGCACCTCTCCAGTTGATTGAAGACCAAGGTTATGAGCCGCTTGCCCTGGGTACCGCAAGGCCAAGGTGAAAACCTGCTTGGTGGAGGCTCGTGATGCAACCAACAACGAAATTGAGAGGGGAATAAGTGAACTTGGGTGGCGGTGGATCTAAGGCGCAGCTTATATATATAGGGTCAAGGTTTAGAGCATTGGCCACTAGGGGGTTTGGAATAGTTGGGAGTAGGTTTGTGTGTATCACCAATATTTGATTAAAAGATGAGATATTGAGCTAGTTAGATGAGGAATTGAATTTGCAATCCAATGAAACTTGTTTCGCAAAGTTTCGTTGAGAAACGAGGGAGTTATGCCTGAAAAAACCAAACCCCTTTGTCCACATTTACTGTTTATGTGGGTATCTCCTACTCAAGGTAGGAGACAACTCAGTAGCCATTTGATCTACATCGGACAGTCAGCGCAGATCTGCAATGAAGGCATTTAATACAACCTTCCAACTTTATTCTATTGATGCATTAAATGTATAAATTTTCTATAATTATTTGAGTGTGCAAACGAAGTCCAAATAAACCCAAATTTGGTAGGTTAGCTAACTTTGGAGTGAAGTTTCCAATTATGTAATTATATTTTCCTTTTGAAGACTTTTGATTTATTAACTAAGTAAATCTTATTTTCTCTTTCCTCATGCATTAATGACTCTAGGATTCTCCAAAATTAATGAAACTTCCCCCATAAGTCATATTCAATTTGTTGGACATGAGTTTGCTATTAATTTTATTTTTTGAAGTTTTTTTTGGATAAGGTAAAATAGTTTGAAGTTGTTTATTATTTTAATTAATTATTTGAAGGTTCTACACACTTTCTCTCTCCTAAATTCACCTTCTCACCAAATATTTTTTGAATTGAGTGAAAATTCACCGAAAGGTGTATCTTAACATGTAGAACATGAATTTGGCATTTTTTAAGACTTTTATTATTTTATTTAATATATTCAAATCTTCATAATTATTTTATCTTTTAAATATGTTAGAGGCATCTAGAAACTTTCTAAAAATATGAAACTTGGCCTATAAGCAATACTAAACGTGAGGAACGTGGTTTTGATATTAATTAATTTTTTAACATATTATTTAATATTTTGGTCTTTATATTATTTTTCCTCTCCTGGATAAAATAAAATATTTAAGATTTTCTAAATTAGATGAAAATTCACATATATACTCATTTTGACATGTAGATTACGAATTTGAGTTTCTTTCCCACTTTTCAAGTTGTTTAATAATTTGGAGAAAAACTCATATTTTCCAATTCCAATTAATGCAAAGATAATTATTAATTTTCTAAATTTGTGAAACTTGTCACTTAAGAAAACTTTTACCCCAAGAAAATGAATTTGGGTTTAGAATTATCTTTTGATTTTTCCTTTTATGGTTTTTAGGAAATTTACTTCATATTTCCATTATTTATCACATTAAAGCATATAATACCTTATTTTCTTGACTTTAGCCTTTTCCATTTTATTTCTTTTTCTCTTTCTTATTGCAAGAGGCCATATAATGTTCTAGTACAAATTATTTACTATTATCCCTCTTAAGTAGTTAAATTTCATTTTAGTCCATCATAGAAACATCCACTAAGATATTTATGCATATGACCTTACATTGACATAATTAGTGTTCACTTATATTCCAAACCATTATATTTCTACAAATTAAACACCAAGGCCGAAAAGGATATATAAAATAGAAAAAGCTTGGAAAAGACCCAAAAAGAGAATATGTTCAGGTTTCAGTTCGTTACAACACTCCATCCCTTAAAGAGGATCTCGTCCTCAAAATCAAATCATTCATGATCTATCAAGGCACTACTAATATCCCTCCACCCCTTAAAGGGTTTGACCTACCAAGTCAAACTAAGCTATAGGTAAAAGGGTGAGTCGACTAAACCATGTATAACATCCATCATGCTTCCACTACGCACTCTGATAGCTTACTTAACACCAAACTCAAGGTCTATGTTCTAGGGTTAGGCTGACTAAACATGTGGTGCTAAGGAACATAATGGAACTATATTAGTTATCCATCCTCAAAATAAGTCACAACACCTAAAAGACTAGGTCAACACATAAGGTTCCCAAAGGTATCCAACAAATATGGCTAAGATTACTACTGCCTAAAAGCATGTTGTTTCAGACAATCTGTATTAACTCAGGCCAGGCAGGTATCAAATGGATTTGGGAGTCCTCGTAAACCAAGCTAGTGGCGCAGAGGAAAATCTTGCCAACCCCCAAACCCTGATTGTAAAGAGGTGAGATCACCATCTTACTAAAATTTAAAGGAAGTACAAAACATCCATCTTTTTAGACAAAAGATATTGAGGGATGCATGTATAATATTCCAAGTAAATAAGCATGCACATGATACATTATAAAATGTCAATAGAAGTGGAAATAAAATTACTAAGCCTATTACATGGCTTTCATTGTAAATTACATGATTGTTCCCAAAAGAAGAAAAAAAAGATAAGAGAGAAGGATCTAGCTATAGAAAGCTAGACATCCTTTCAGATAGCTTGAGTTCTACTCCTAAGATGACTCCCTTCAAACTTGTCCTTCTCCTAGCTCAGCACCAGCACCTGGATGGTTGGGAAAGCACCCAACAAAAGGGGAAAGAAAACAAGGTATGTGTCACAAAACTAGTCTAGGATAACAAGATAAGTAAAGCAAATAAGAACATGCTAGGGTTCATCATAAGATGAAGATAACAAGAGTATGAGGCTATATTCAAAATAAACTTGCCATTAACGATTATATTAAAAAGGATTTGCATGTAAGATAATTATGTCTACCTAACTAAGTAGGGTTGAGGCACCTACCAGACCTCTGACCTATAGGTGAGGGGAGAATAAGACATTCTCAGTCACCTACACAATTATATAGGGGAGAATAAAAACATTCCCCAGGACGATTAAATACATGCCCTTTGTGGGTTGTTGTACATAAGTACCGCTACTTTAAATTAAATAGAACATAAATCTACATTCTAGAAAAGTAGTCATGGCAAGAGTAGTCATAATATTCAATAAGCATGGAAGTGGGGTATAAGACCCAAACAAGAAGAAATTATAATCTGATTTGAGGCATGAACAACATTAGGATTCAAGAATAGAAGATTTAGGGTTCATTTAATCCTCATTAGGGAAATATAGGGTTTGAATGCAATTATCCCAACATAGGGTGTAAGGAATGCACATACCTCTCTTACTGATATCAATTACTAACTTTCACCACTTTAATTGATTCCAGGTTCCACTTTGCCTATTTTTAATGTATTAACATGTATTAGAGTACATAGTGCACATTAATGTATAGAAACCCTAATTTTAGAACTTTTTAGAAAAATTCGGATTTAGATTTTGAAAATATCACCAATGAACTTAATAGGTTCTCCTGATGAAGAAAACATATTTTTTTGTTAATTTTGGAGTTATGATGATTAAGATGCAATTTTTATGGATTTTATGCATTAAATTCATTTTACAAAAACCACTCTTCATCAAACCATGAAATCAGACCTTGAAAATATTTTTATTAGATATAGATTAATTTTAGAATTCCAAAACATATTTATTTGTCAAATTTGGATAAGCGTATTAGAAGATATGAATTTTTCAATACTGGCCCATAGGAAATTGCCACGTCATCAAACTGGTCGAGATAATTGAAGAGAGAGGGAGAGGGAGTAAACAACATTTGACCCAAGATCAGGTTTGTATTTGCATATTCAACCAAACTAGATCTTCTAGAGAACGTAAAACGTCAAGAAACCAAAACCTAAAAGAACATGGTAAATAGAGATGGAGATCATCGATTTTAAACATAGAAGCATGAGTTTTAAGCATGTAGTAAGCAATATATGAGAAGGGGGTTAATAAAACTTGCCTCAAGGAAGGTAAGAAGGTCCAAACGGAAAGGATCCTGAGATTATAAGGTCTGGTTGCTCCAAGCCAAGCTCCTTTCTTGAGCAAAGATCACCTTCTCCACTTTAGAGGTGCGAACCCTAGCAAAAGAGGATGGAGATGAGATGTTTTAGGGTTCTAGGTGGAGTTTTACCATGGGAAGGTCATGGTTCCAACTTGGAAGAAGGTGGGAGGAATACTAACAGAATGAAAATAGGGAAGGGATGATGATCTAAGCTGGGGGAAAGAGAAGGGATGATGATCTAAGCTTGGGACAGCAAATTTTTGGCCAAACATAGAAGGGATGATGATCTAAGCTGGGGGAAAGAGAAGGAGAGGATTTCTTCTTGGATTGGGAGGTGGGAAAGGATAGGCATGGCTTTATAAAGAAGGGGGCAAGCATGAAGTGTCTATGGGACTTTCCATGTGCCCTTAGGCTAAGGCTTCATGTAGGCCTGGCAATGGGTCGGGTTTTGTAGACCCGACCTGAGACCCGACCCGACCCAACCCGACCCAGTTTTTTTTAAAAATGAAGACCCGAAATTTACCCGAACCGAGTTTGACCGACCTGAAAGTCAGGACCCGCTGGGACCCGAAATACCCGAACTTTATTTTTTTGACTGTATTTGTCCTACCCGTTTTGGACCCGACCCAAGGGATTGGACCCGACCTGTACAGATCAGGTGACCGGTCACCACCGACCTGTGCCTGCGTGTGTGTCTAGGAATGAATAGAGGGGGTTGGAGCTCCCGCCACAGCTGTTGATTGAGTGATATTACTAAAGCCTAGAAACACATACAAGTAGCAGCTGGAAAGCCTGGAAACACGTTTACAAATCAGCTGGAAACACATACAAGTAGCAGCTGGAAAGCCTGGAAACACGTTTACATTTTGTTCGTGGAAACAAGTAGCACCGTTATCCAATAAATACTAATAATATAATAACAGAATCACATACAAGTAGCAGTTGGAAACACGTTTACATTCAGTTTGTGGAAACAAGTAGCAGGTGGAAGACAAAGCTTTGTTAGCTCAAAAAACAAAGCTCAAGCTGCCTTTGGTACTAAAAGCAACACATACAAAAATTGTTTGGCATTCTGTTCGTGACAAACACCTTTTCAAATTTGAACACAACTGTTTGAAACATACATAAGTAATCCAGCGAGGATTAGATTCTAAGTTCTTTAAACTACAAGTCTACTTTCTAATTAATTGATAAAGTTTGAAACAGCTCTTCAACAGCGAGGATTAGATTCCTAAGTTGCTTCAGATCCACTTGACGGCCTACTCCACATCATCAAATTCTACAATGAAAAACCATCAGCTTTACAATTTGATCCCAATACCAAACATATAATATCAGCAAATGAAGTATAACTAAATGTACATGGAGTCTCCACATCGACAGATTCAAGGAAAGTACCGATATTTTCAGACCCTATTTCAAAATTATAATATATCAATTGAAATTGCAGGATAACAATATATATATATATATATATATATATATTCATCCATACCATGAGTCATGGACAACCAACTTTGAAAGCACATTAGTGGTTCGACTATTTTTGGAAGAAGACTACTGTGATGAGGGTTGATTAGTCGACCTCCTGTGTTGAATGCTGACTCAGATGCCACTGTGGATACAGGAATTGCTAAAATGTCTCGAGCTATCTCTCTCAATGTTAGATAACTTCCTCCATGCATTTTCCACCAGTGTAAAATGTTAAAGTTGTCATCTATGGATAGCATGTTCTCCTCTAGATAGATATCCAACTCGGTTTTGGTGGCAGTCAGTGTCCTTTTTTCTTTTCTTATGAATTCTTTGAATTCGATATCAATTGGTCTTGTTGTTTGTAATACATTAGGAGACTGTGAACATACCAATTCACTAGAAGATACATCATCATGTTTTGCTTGATACTCTAACAACAAATCAGAGCATGCTTTGCGAACTTTGTCTTCCTCAGACTTTGCAGTTTCTTCATCATACAATTTTGCATAGCGGAACTTGATCATCTTCATCTTAAATCTAGGATCTAAAACTGTAGCAACCGCCATCAAAACATGGATATCATTCCAATACTTTAGGAACTTCTCCATCATAGCAGTGAACATTGTTTTTATTACATCACTACCTTATGTAGACCAACTGTTCAAATGCAACCTGATGCTACAAATTTCGCTAAATCCCAAATTTGATGTCAGATATAATCTTCCAGATAAAGTCTCAGTAGCATTGAGAAAATTTTGAAGTTTATCACATATATCAGAAGCAAAAACCCACTCATCATCTGAGGGTAGTGATTTATAATTTGGTTCACGTTGGCTCAATCAGAAAAAAACACTCCGATAAGTGGATGCGATTTGGAGCATAAGAAGTGTAGAGTTCCAACGTGTAGGACAGTCGAGAACAAGTTTTTTTGCAATTGAAACAATTATCCAAAGTGATTGTGGATACCTTGTTATGGACCTTCCAATCCATCAACCCTTCCAACAGAGCAGAACCCAATACTTCTCTAGTATGAGGACATGGGACATAAAGAAACCTCAAGATCAAACTACATAGCTCCCATGCACTATTGACGTAATGCGCGGTGATGACCATATATCCCCTCTTTTGATGGTCAGAAGTCCACATATCTGTGGTGATTACAACCCTAGAATCATTATCAATGAACACTCCAATCATCTTTGACTTCTCTAACTTAAATGCAGTTAATATGTCACTCTTCGTTGTATTTCTAGATGGACATGTGAACTTAGGCTGAAGAGTTTTTATGAATTTCCTAAATCCAACATGATCCACCATTGATAGAGGGTACTCATGCATTACAATCATGCGAGCCAATTCTTTCCTAGCATCTTCTTGACTAAAAGAACCAGTCGGTATAATCATTCCTTCGGCTAGGTCAGCATTGCTTGTCACACTCTATTCAGCCAAACCATTCCTAGCAGAACAGGAACGGAGAAAATGTTTGAGCAAATGACTGGTTCCATTTTTGGAACCTCCAGATAGTGGTTTGCCATAATGGTTGCACACAACCTTGGTCTCTCCATCTATTATGGTCTTTGTAAATTCTTTCCATACATCAATTTTACTTTTTCTTTTCCTACTAGTGGATCCTCCAACATTACTTTGTATTTGACTTTCTTCTTCAGCTTGATCAATAGGAATAGAAGTAGACTCACCAACAATGGGTTCAGTATCCATATTTAAATAACCTGAGAATAGATAATACCCTAAACAAGTTTATGTTAACTATAGATTCAACCACATATTATTAAAACACTAATGGTTATATCATGAACGGGTACACTATAGGTGTGTAGATTTTCAGATAGGTCCTAACCCATTTTTGAACGTGTGACCACACTAGCTAACACATACTTGTTTCTTAATTCTAACAAAAATCCAGCAGCATTTCCCCCCAGTTCTCCAAATACACCCCGATGTAGAGTTATAAATAACTCTACATGTGTATCCAGAGAACGAGTAGGGAAATGCTGCCAGATTTTTATTAGAATTAAGAAATAAGTATGTGTTAACTACCTAAGTGTCATCACAACATTCAAAAATAGTCCCAAGTTCCGGGGACTGTTCATATACAACCCTAATGGTTATATCATGAACGGGTACACTATAGGCATGTAGATTTTCAGATAGGTCCTAACCCATTTTTGAACGTGTGACCACACTAGCTAACACATACTTATTTCTTAATTCTAACAAAAATCCGGCAGCATTTCCCCCCAGTTCTCCAAATACACCCCGATGTAGAGTTATAACTCTACATGTGTATCCAGAGAACGAGTAGGGAAATGCTGCCGGATTTTTATTAGAATTAAGAAATATGTATGTGTTAACTACCTACGTGTCATCACAACGTTCAAAAATAGTCCCAAGTTCTGGGGACTATTCATATACAACCCTAATGGTTATATCATGAACGTGTACATTATAGGCGTGTAGATTTTCAGTTAGTATAAGTCTAAAGTATAAGTATGAAGTATACAGAAACCATACCAACCTTAATGGTTATATCATTATCCCTTAGTATAAGTCTGAAGTATATAGAAACCATACCAACCAGCTATTCAAAAGCATTAATAGTTGTAGTTATAAAAAACATCATGAATAGTGTTATAGTAGCAAAACATATTAGCATGCATCTATGACATTTTTAGTACCGAAGGACATTTTTAGTTGGCAGTAAATGGAACCAATACAGTTACTGAACCCGGGCATTTTTAGTTGGCAGTAAATGGAACCAACACAGTTACTGAACAAATGGCATTCATTTCAGCTTATAGTATTACATAATTGAACCACCAATTCAAAAGCATTTCAGCTTAAAGTATTACGTAATAGCTATAGATCTACATTTTAATGCAAGAGTATTGTAAACAATTACTAACCATCATGCAAGAACAAAAGCAAATATATCTATGAAGAACCAGCAATTCAATCAGTAATGATTTCAACAAAGAACAAAAGCAAATATTTCTAGAAGTTGATAAATAGGTGGGAAATAAAAGAATGTCGATAATTTAGGAAGGGGGAGAAATGGAACAGGACCAAGACGTGGTGTGGTGGTGGATAAAAAAGTAGATCATGGTTTACTGCTGCTAATGGAAAGAGGTAAATCTCATATCGTGATTAAAAAGAGAACACTCCACTTCTTTGTACGACTCTGATTAACAAAGTGTCACTGTAAAAAAGTCACAAAAATGGGGAAGCCTAGCAATGGCAGCAAGTAACAGCCACTCTTCTCTCAAATGGGATTGAGTTGGTGGTGGATCTTGTAAATCTCAAATGGGACTTCACCATTTGCTTTTCAATCCGAAGAAGAGAAGGAGCAGACATACACAAATAGGGTAGCAAACCGGCGAGGAGACGGTGGCTACTACTGCTGGGCCTGGCTCTGGGGAACGAGTGGGTATGGAGGAGGGCCATTTACTAGGATTTTGTACTGAAGAAGGAGGGGTTTTGAAACAGGGAAAAAGGAAAGAAAGGAAGGGGACTACCCCGCCGCATAGGGAGACCGGTTGAGGCAGAGAGGCGACCAACCTGGCAACTGGAATCGAGAGGGGACAGAGAGAGAGAGAGCGCGTACGAAGAGGGAGACCGGGGAGGCAGAGAGGCGACCAACCTGGAAATTGGAGATGTGTGAAGGAAGCACACCACTGCACATGACCTCGAACCGTCGATCGGACTGAATCCCAACTCACGCTCTGCTTGCCGTGCCGCTGGTCGCGTCGTCGTCCCCCTCTTGAGCCCTCACGCAGGTCGCGTCGTCGTTCCTCTCTCAAGCCCTCACGCAGACACAGGTCACTCCTTCTTCAAATCCTTGCCTCCTTGGGGTCGCAGACTCATAGTCGCGGATAGGTCTTCACAGATCTAGGGTTCGGACTTCAGAGACGAGAGCCGAGACTGAGTATTGTGAAGCTAGGGCACCCAAGTATGAGTAAGCAGAAGCTGCGGAAGCGAGCCAACATTGTCTGCCCCTGGGTCCCTCGGGTCCATGGGTTTTATGGGCTGCAGTTGTGCCCGACCCTAGGTTAAAATACCCGATTCGGGTCTGCTCGAGTTGGACCCAGACCCTATTTTAAAACTGAAAAACCCAAATTTCGGGTCTGGTCGGGTCGGGTCGGGTCGGGTTGCAGTATTTTTGCCAGCCCTAGCTTCATGGCCATACAAGAGGACAACTCATAGAAACTTCTTGTATATTCAAGGTCATTCCTAAAAGCCCATGTAGGCTTCTAGGTCATCCCCACCATCCTCTAATCAAAGAAATAACCCCATTGGTTGATAGCTTTTAAAGATAAGCTCATTTATAAAGAGGGTGATGCTTATAATGCCTTTGGAGAGAAACACCTTCAAACCAAGGTGAAACCAGGTGCCCCATGGTTCAAAATCTTGATAATGGTAAGGGAATATCTAAGGATTAAAATTCAGGTGATAATTTGCAAAGAAAACCTCCCAATTGGGTAAATTGCATAAAAGTCCAGAATGTACTTAAATTGCATAACTTGCATAAACAAGAATAAAATTGAACCAAATTTGAAACTTAGGCTCATTTTATGTTTTAAAATCACATCAAAAGTTATATTAAGGTTTAGAGCACTTAATTATGGTAATTAAGCTTTCACTGAGGTATTTGTGTATAAACCCTTATATTGGTACAATTAGTGAATAGATATTCATTAAACCACTATAAATTCCACTAATTAAACATGAACGCCATAAATGACATAAATGAAAGGGAAACTTGGGAAAAAGGTTTACATGTATATTACATCTAAGATTCATTATGTCACACCTTTAAAAGGACTTCATCCCCGAAATATCAAGCAAAAAGAGAAGGGTGAGTACGTAACATTTCATCTCTTAACTCCCAAGTGATTTCTTCCAGACCATGATATTTCCACAAAACTTTTACCAGCTCAATCTCTTTGTTCTTTAGCTGCTTTATTCAAGAGTCAAGGATCTTCACATGTAGCTCTTCATAGGTTAGATTCTCATGTATCTCCAAAGGCTCAACAGTAAGCACATGAGAAGAGTCCTTCACATACTTCTTCAGCACAGAGACATGGAACACATTATGAATCTTATCATAGGAAGGAGGTAAAGCTAAGCGGTATGTACAGTCTCCAACCTTATTTAAGATTTCAAATGGTCCAACATAGCGGGGACTCAACTTGCCTTTAACTTTAGATCTAGAAATAGAATGGATAGGCTTGATCTTTAGAAATGCATAGTCACCCACTAGGAAGTTAACATCAGACCTTTTCTTGTCAGCATACATCTTCTATTGGTCTTGAGCAGCTTTCATGCATTTCTTTATTAATTGTACCTTTTCTATCATCATTTGTATGAAATCGGTCTTCGCTAGAGAACGTTCACCGACATCATCCCAATGCAAAGGTGAACGACATGGTCTATCATAGAGAGCTTCAAAAGGTGGCATACCAACACTAGCTTGGTAGCTATTATTGTAAGAAAACTCAGCTAATGGCAGATACCGATCCCATACACCACCCCAATCCATCACACAAGCACGAAACAAGTCCTCCAAAATCTGAACTGTTCTCTCAAATTGACCATCAGTCTGCGGGTGGTAAACAATACTGAAATGCAAGTCAATACCCATCTCCTCCTGAATCTGACCCCAAAAAAGAGAAGTAAACTTTGGGTCACGATAAAAAATTATTACCTTAGGTACTCCATGCAGGCGTACGATCCACTCAATGTACAACTGAGCCATATCCACAGTATTGTAATTGGTTTTGAAAGGGAAGAAATGAACAGATTTTGTAAGCCGATCAATAACCACCCAAACAGTATCATAACCTTTCTTAGACTTGGGGAAACCAGAAACTAAGTCCATTGTTAACTTCTCCCACTTCCATTCTAGAATTTCAAGAGGGTGAAGAAGAATATCATGATGTTGATGTTCGATCTTGACTTGTTGACATGTCAATCACTTCGCTACGAACAGAGCTATATCATTCTTCATGTTCTTCCACCATACGCTTCACTATAAGTCCTTGTACATTTTTATTGTGCCAATATGAATAGTGTACTTGGACCCATGTGCTTCTCTCATCACCTTTTGTCTCAGATCACCCATGTCAGGAATCCACAACTGTAAGGCCCCTAAACTTGCATAATAGTTGAATAAGCTTAATTATCATAAATTAATTCTTATAACCCTAATATAACATTTTTATATGCTTTTAAATCATAATACAAGCTTAAGTTTCAAATTTGGTCCAATTTGGACACTGTTTGAGTAAGTTATGCAATTTATGCACATTTTGGACTTTTCTGCAATTTACCCAAGTGAGAGGTTTTATTTGCAATTTATCACTTGAATTATGTTCCTTGTATATTATATAATAATTCTTGAGCTTGTTGAGCCATGGGGCACCTATTTAAACCTTGGTTTGAAGGTGTTTTCTCCAAGGGTATTTTAGGGTTTACCCCTTCATGGATGAGCTACCTTTAGTAGCTATCAATTAATTAATGATTTGTATTGCTTGGAAATTCAAGAAATGAGGGATAAGCATGTCTATATGGAAGGTGGGGGAGCTTCTTGTGTGTGTGCTTGTATATTCTTAATAGTTTAAGGCCATGGACACTTGGAAAGATACTAGAACTTCAACTTTTTCTTTTTGTTTATCTTAAAGTTTCATATACTTATCCCTAAGCACCCAAACGAGCCATTTTCTCTCCACCACTTCCCTCCTTGTATGAACCTCATTCTCCCTCTGTTCTTCTATGAATTTCTTATCCAATTAAGAAGAAAGAGGGGATCTTCTTGGAAAAAGAATCTAGAGTTGCAATTGACTTCCTTTTAGGGTTTAAAAAGCTTCCTCCTAGAAATCTTGACCTAACAGAGTAAGAATCCCCTTCTTTCCTCCATTTATTTATTTGTTATCTTTCCTCTTACCTTTATCCAGGTTGGAACCTTGATGTTCCATTGTATAAATTTCTTAAAGCTCTAAAACCCTACCTTTCTTGCTCCTTATGCTTAGGGTTTGCTCATTTGATGAAGAAAGGTGATAGATGGATGAGTTCACAGCTTATGCTTGGATTTTCTACCCTACCTGCTCGAGTTTTCTTCTGTTTGGGGTTTAATCTTCTAATTATATGCAATTTTTACAACTTGATACACGTTTATTTCTTACCATAAGCTTGCTAGCTCATGTTATTGCTTTTAAATGATGATCCATGCACTAAAAAGTTGTGCTTGACTTGGATTTTGATTTTTATAATGTTCCCTATTCTGATTTCAGATCTACATGAACATGTGATCATGTGTACGTTATTCCTAAGGTATAATATGACTTGGATCGGGTTGGTTTGACAACCTATGGTGCTAAGCACCTATCAACCAATGGTCAATTTTAGGGTTTTAAGCTGATTTCTTCTATAAACACATGACCCATTGGTGGTACCATTGCAACAAACGATGGTGTTGTCTGCATGACAAATGATTATGGTGACCAAGGGTGTCAACTGAAATTCACCCCTTAGGTCAGGTTTTGGTCTAATTAGAATCTTAATGATCAACAACTAAGTACCCTAATGATGCCATCAATCAATGGTGACATTAGCTTGATATCCGATGGTGATTAATGAATATAGTGTTGATCTAACAACCTATGGTGACTTAATGGTCATTACTAATGGTGGATCAGGTCTCCACAACCTATGGTGAGTTAAGCATGTAGTTGTAGCATCAATTAATCCTTAAACCAAGGGTTTCTTGGGTCATTTGATGCAATGGTCGGACCTATACTATAATTGATGGTTTTAATATATGAACTTGACCTAATGGTCAAGATTTAATGTTTCTTCATCCAATAAATTGGAAGGATGCCTAATGTAATATTTTGGTCCTAATAAAGTGATTTAGATGTTTTCCTTTATGAGATCAACTTAAGAATCTCATTTATTGACGGCTTGTTTTAAATAAATAATCGCTTGTGGTTTTACCCTACTCTCAATGGAACTTTTAATATTATTAATCAAGGGATGTCTAGGGTTAAATGGTGACTCTTTCTAGAGAACAACTCAAGGACTTCATAGGTGGTTTATCTAAGGTGTTTACTTATGTAAACAACCAATGGTCTTACCTTTTAAACACCCAATGGTTCTGGGTGACATTGTGGGATGGTGATATGGGTTGAATGATGATGGAACAAATGGAGGGTTACCCTTAATAAGGTAGTCTTACCTATTCACTCATATGAATAGAAGGGATGATAACCATATTGTGTTGATATGTAACCCTAATGAGGCATAGCTTGTTATACATAGCTTTAATATAACTAAATTATGGTAATTGGGTATGAATAGTCCTTGAATGACTAATACATCATGGAGTACTCTGTTAGTGTTGTTGAAACCCTAGTGTGCTATAACCTGATGGTTACACCTTGATTTATGTGTAGCTTCATACTTGAGAATAGTATGGAATGTGATGGTGATGCTTCACCTTATGCATCCATGATCCAATGGGGATGTCATGAGTTAGGGTTTGGGTATAAGTGTTGATTAGAAACATTAATATAATTTATCTTGTTGGACTTAACTCTAATGCAAATAGATAAAGATGAGTATTCATGTTTAACATTCTTATATGATGGAATGATGGTGGAATAACCTCCTTAATATGATCATAACCTTAATATGTTAATTGGTGGTTATCATAGCCACATGGTTGATACTTTCTTATGCTAAACATGTGCATTATGAATACGATGAGGGTTAATCATATCTAGATTACTTGCATGTTGATGTAATAAAGGAATGTTCTTAACATTAATATAACCATGCTACGACTGTTTATGAATATCTCCTAGCTCATTAATGCAATATTGCGTTGATCCAGTGTATTATATGTAAGTGATATTGTTGAGCCTTGTT
Organism: Alisma plantago-aquatica; assembly: GCA_963693085.1. Lineage (NCBI taxonomy): Eukaryota > Viridiplantae > Streptophyta > Magnoliopsida > Alismatales > Alismataceae > Alisma > Alisma plantago-aquatica. Next base: position 677,323,422 of record OY856409.1, read on the forward strand.
ATAAGACATGCAAAGATAATGATGATCTTATAGGGAATAGTATGATGGTCTTAATGACCTTTGGGCATGGTTGAGCCCTAAATGAGGTGTAATCCTCTTGTGTTGATAACGGTTGATACCTCGTGATATTGTGAAAATGATTTATATCCTTTGATAGTATGATGGTCTTAATGACCTTTGGGCATGGTTGAGCCCTAAATGAGGTGTATTCCTCTTGTGTTTATAAGGGTTGATACCCTGTGATATTGTGAAAAGGATTTATATCTTGTGATAGTATGATTACTAGTGTGGTCTCATGAATGGCAAGTGAATAGTACCATGTGATGATGATATGAGCAATTATGTTCCATACATTTTATATCTTTTAAAAGTTGTGATATTTATATGATTGCTAGAAGTGAATTAGGGTTTGTGTGTCCACTTGTTTGATGCAGCCTTAATTAACCCAATTGGCATAACTAATCAAATACAACTCTAATCATGTACTGCCCTGTGTCGTAGAGCCATCTTTAGTGTCAGAACTTGTTGGATGGTGAAATGAGTATTCCTAAGGGAAACTCAGAGAACATACTGTTGAGTATGTGGGGTGCCAAGTTGAGGATATTTCCTTGTCATCCACAATGCAGGTTGTGGAGGATGGCTATGGTCATGCCTCATACATCTGATGTGATTGAGGACAACTACAGTTGTACCTCGGATTAGAAGGTTTTGAATACACTAGATGCTAGCGCCGTGACCTGTACCAAGGAGGGCTAGTTATAGGACTATATGTCATTGTGGTGGCAGCTTTGACTGATATTTCACTGCCTTTTTACTCATACTGACCGAGGGGAAGAGATCTTAGGATATCGGTACTCCTAGATCTTGTACGGAACCAGATAGCCCTTCACAGGGTTTAGTTGGACTTTAAATGGTACGATTCAAATTCCCCAAGGCGTAATAAAAGATGTAATACAGTCATGTAGCATATTTTCTTAGGGTTATACAAAGCGTTTCACATTGGATGATAACCCTTGTTTGTTATCTTTACATAAAGATTATTCTTAGCGCAATTAAGATATAGTAGATATACTTATGTTGTGGATATGCTTAAGATTGTAGATGCGTACATACAGTAACCATGTTTTTGTTGATAACTATACTGCTACTGCTGATTATAATCATGATGCTAGCTATCTCATGTTGTTAGCAATGTTTAGCATGCTAGCCATGCCTTTGTAACTAGAGATGCATATATTGCTAATCATGCTTATCTAGATAGTTGTGCTTATGTTGTTAGCTCTTGTTATGATGTTGATATGTTCAACCTGTTAGACATTTTGATGTTGTTATCTGTGCATATGATACTATACTTATTCATAATGATAGAGATTCTACGTTACTATACTTTCTCATGATGCTAGATATGTGTGTGCTACTAAATTTCTTATATTGTCAACAAGATAAAGGGTGATAGTCTAGCTAATGATGATAATTATTATCTGCTCCTTTATATATCCTGTCAATCATCCCTGCAATTGAGCCTATTTTTTCTATCTGATTAAATTTCTTAAACTATTTAATTACTTAAAATGTTGTAATCAATAAGCGTTGTTGGAGGTTATATCCCCTGCTCGGACATGGGTCTCACCCTTGTGGTTCGTCACATCTTTTTAGGTAATCGGTAGTTATGGCAACAGAATCATGGAAGTAAAGAGGAGCTATAGTAATGAATCTTTGAGAAAGTTGATTAGATGTCTAGTGTGTCCTAGATTCGTCCATGTACTCTCAAGTCTAGGCAGGAAAAGTTTGTATATGGTGTTTCAAACAAATCGAACTTTTGTTAGCATGTTAATGCTTATTTGTGTGGCATATATGAATATTGTTCTCTATATGTATATATGGTGTGGCTAAGGAGATAGAACAATTTGTATCAAATTCTTGGCATAGTGTGGATATAAGAAAGATGTTGGGATCTTATTCAAACGTTTCTGAGATGGTGTTGATGTTGAAATCAGATTTAATTTACCCATATTTTTGGGTATGTGATTAATTAGTGATCGGTTGTGTTTTATGTTTTGAGTGATCTCATTTAGTGTAACAGGTTCTCACAAGTTGGTATCAGAGCTTTAGGTTTGGTGAGTTTACAGGGACACTAGGACTTAAGACTAGGATGATGTCTAAGTTAGGAATGTGGCACAAAAACATGGTGCATACTGCCTAATCTCGGTACTTGGATGCCTTGGCCAGGTATTCAATTATTGAAGAAAAGGTAAGTATGGAACTCTTAGATTGTTATATTTCTGATTACTCTGATCAAGTAGTCATTTTGAGACAATCGAAAAAGCATAACGAATAAAAAATCATGGTGTGAATGTCTCAATCCTACCTTAAAGAAGATGAGAATTGCAGCATTATCTATCAAAACTTGAATATTTGGTAACTATAAGAAAAAGATACAACACCATGAAATCTAAATATAAATACAAATAAGGAAAAGAGGAGTTCTTGAAGATGTGATTCAAGAAGATAATAAAGTAAAAGACAGATAAGTCTATGTTTATAAAGTGATTCAAGGTATGAAATCCACATAAGATGGAGAGAACTCCAATGATAAGTATAAAATGAGAAGATAAATGAGAACAATGACAAAGGAATAAGGTGGAACTTGAGTTAATATCATACCAACCTATGTGTGTAAGAAAGTGCTAATGTAAAATAAGCATGGTGTTTGAAAGAAATTAAGGCAGATGATCCATGTTTAATGAATAAAATGTGGAATATGATGATTTACATGTTAATAAGTGGTTGAAAAACATAATAAAATAAGAGAACATACCCAAGTGTGATAAATAGTCATCAAGGAAGGAGTAATGAGATATGTTAATCATGATAATTCCTATGCTAATGGAAAGGAACCCAAAATGAAAAGGGTAAAATGATACATAAGAAGTTGTAACTTGAATAATGAAAATAGTATGATGTAATAAAGGAATGTTCTTAACGTTAATATAACCCTGCTATGACTATTTATGAATATCTCCTAGCTCATTAATGCAATGTTGCGTTGATCCAGTGTATTATATGTAAGTGATATTGTTGAGCCTTGTTATAAGACATGCAAAGATAATGATGATCTTGTAGGGAATAGTATGATGGTCTTAATGACCTTTGGGCATGGTTGAGCCATAAATGAGGTGTAATGCTCTTGTGTTGATAATGGTTGGTACCTCGTGATATTGTGGAAAGGATTTATATCCTTTGATAGTATGATGGTCTTAATGACCTTTGGGCATGGTTGAGCCCAAAATGAGGTGTATTCCTCTTGTGTTGATAAGGGTTGATACCCTATGATATTGTGAAAAGGATTTATATCTTGTTATAGTATGATGACTAGTGTGGTCTCATGAATGGCAAGTGAATAGTACCATGTGATGATGAGATGAGCAATTATGTTCCACACATTTTATATCTTTTAAAAGTTGTGATATTTATATGATTGCTAGAAGTGAATTAGGGTTTGTGTGTCCACTTTTTTTATGCAGCCTTAATTAACCCAATTGGCATAACTAATCAAATACAACTCTAATCATGTACTGCCATGTGTCGTAGAGCCATCTTTAGTGTCAGAACTTGTTGGATGGTGAAATGAGTATTCCTAAGGGAAATGTGGAGCACATACTGTTGAGTATGTGGGGTGCCAAGTTGAGGATATATCCTTGTCATCCACAATGCAAGTTGTGGAGGATGGCTATGGTCATGCCTCATACATCTGATGTGATTGAGGACAACTGCAGTTGTACCTCGGATTAGAGGGTTTTGAATACACTAGATGCTAGCGCCGTGACCTGTACCAAGGAGGGCTAGTTATAGGATTATATGTCATTGTGGTGGCAGCTTTGACTGATATTTCACTGCCTTTTTACTCATACTGACTGAGGGGAAGAGATCTTAGGATATCGGCACTCCTAGATCTTGTACGGAACCAGATAGCCCTTCACAGGGTTTAGTTGGACTTTGAATGGTACGATTCAAATTCCCCAAGGCGTAATAAAAGATGTAATACAGTCGTGTAGCATATTTGTTTAGGGTTATACAAAGTGTTTCACATTGGATGATAACCCTTGTTTGTTATCTTTACATAAAGATTATTCTTAGCGCAATTAAGAGATAGTAGATATACTTATGTTGTGGATATGCTTAAGATTGTAGATGCGTACATACAGTAACCATGTTTGTGTTGATAACTATACTGCTATTGCTGATTATAATCATGATGCTAGCTATCTCATGTTGTTAGTTATGTTTAGCATGCTAGCCATGCCTTGGTAACTAGAGATGCATATATTGCTAATCATGCTTATCCAGATAGTTGTGCTTATGTTGTTAGCTCTTCTTATGATGTTGATATGTTCAACCTGTTAGACATTTTGATGTTGTTATCTATGCATATGATACTATACTTATTCATAATGATAGAGATTCTACGTTACTATACTTTCTCATGATGCTAGATATGTGTGTGCTACTAAATTTCTTATATTGTCAACAAGATAAAGGGTGATAGTCTGGCTAATGATGATAATTATTATCTGCTCCTTTATGTATCATGTCAATCATCCCTGCAATTGAGCCTATTTGTTATATCTGATTAAATTTCTTAAAGTATTTAATTACTTAAAATGTTGTAATCAATAAGCGTTGTTGGAGGTTATATCCCCTGTTGGGACATGGGTCTCACCCTTGTGGTTCGTCACATCTTTTTAGGTAATCGGTAGTTATGGCAACAGAATCGTGGAAGTAAAGAGGAGCTATAGTAATGAATTTTTGAGAAAGTTGATTTGATGTCTAGTGTGTCCTAGAGTCGTCCATGTACTCTCAAGTCTAGGCAGGAAAAGTTTGTATATGGTGTTTCAAACAAATTGAACTTTTGTTAGCATGTTAATGCTTGTTTGTGTGGCATATATGGATATTGTTCTCTATGTGTATATATGTTGTGGCTAAGGAGATAGAACAATTTGTATCAAATTCTTGGCATAGTGTGGATACAAGAAAGATGTTGGGATCTTATTCAAACGTTTCTGAGATGGTGTTGATGTTGAAATCGAATTTAATTTACCCATATTTTTGGTTATGTGATTAATTAGTGATCGATTGTGTTTTATGTTTTGAGTGATCTCATTTAGTGTAATGGGTTCTCACAAGTTGGTATCAGAGCTTTAGGTTCGGTGAGTTTACAGGGACACTAGGACTTAAGATTAGGATGATGTCTAAGTTAGGAATGTGGCACAAAAACATGGTGCATACTGCCTAATCTCAGTACTTGGATGCACTGGCCAGGTATTCAATTATTGAAGAAAAGGTAAGTATTGAACTCTTAGATTGTTATATTTTTGATTACTCTGATCAAGTATGAAAAAACACTAGAAGGGGGGGTGAATAGAGTTTTATAGTAATTTTAACAATTATTTAACTCAAGCAATCAACCACAAGAATATTGGACAAGGGGACAAGGATTTAGAGTGGTTCCAACTTTAGTAAATACTAAAGTTGTCAGTCCACTACTCGGTTGCTTACCCAACCGGGATTTGGAAAGAATATAATTTTATTACCTCGCAAGGACTTTACATAAAATTACAATTCTCTCCCTAAACCCTTCAAGCAGCCTTCACCTAGAAGTAATCGCACCAACCTTGAAGCAGCCTTCACCTAGAAGTAATTGCACCAACCTTGAAGCAGCCTTCCTCCTGAAGTAGCTTCTCGTTGCAATAGCCTTCTTGAAGTAGCTTCCCTTGCGATAGCCTTCTTGAAGTAGCTTGAATTCCACCTTCTCCTCCGAGAAGAACCTTCTCCAATCCGCAGCCTCCAACCCTAGGAGTAGCAAGGAGAATACAAAGAATAAAAGGAACAAGAAGGAAAATAGAAATTACAACTTATCCTTTTAAGCACAAGGCTTGATTTGCCTATATCAAGCGTATTGATCTCCTAACCAATGGGTGTAGAAGTGTAAGTGCTATGGATTGGAGATGCTAGCCTATAGGACACGAAATTAGAGCAATGGGAATGAATAGCCAATGTAGGAATTTTCTCTATTGCTCAAAACAGATTGCAAATGTAATTGCTTGCTCAAAGAGTACTCAAGTGTGTAAAAGGGGTAAGATTGGGTGTCCTATGGCTTGTCCTATTTATAGGAATGGCCTATGGATGCTTAAGGTCATTCTAGACAACTTCTAGGGGTTTCTGAGTGCTTAACTAGCCGTTAGGTATAAGTTAGGTGCATTAGTAACGGCTAGTTACTTTATTCTACAATTGCCGTCAGAGTCCATCTCGTTCGACAAATTGTCGACCGAGATACCTACTCGGTCAAAGTTTTGTCGACCGACAGGCTCTCTAGATCAACGTTCATTTGCAACTGCCAACTACCTTGTCAGCTGTGTCTAACGGCTACTTGGGTCTTTCTCGGTCGAGAAGTTTGTCGACCGAGGGTGTCTCGGTCGAGGAGTTTGTCGACTGAGATTGACCCTGTTTCAATCTTTCAATTAAGGCACTAAGTGTGTGTATGAGTGTGCATATGTGACACTATTGAAGGGGATGACCTATCTAAGTGTGGTGATTGGCTAGGGAAGATCTAACGCTTGATTTACATGAAATCTAAGTACTTGTACATTATATATTTGTACAAGTTTACAATTGATTACATTTCATGACATTTACAATCATTCAAGCATATAGATTCCCTAGGGCTTTGTCATCCACCTTATTCCTGCAACACTCAAGTAGCACGTTAAATCAACAAGAATGAAATGTTTGTCATCATCGAAACAAAGGGATTTATCATAATGTCCAATTTATCCAACAATCTCCCCCTTTTTGAAGATGACAAACATTTCTTAAATATAAAATAAGGAAATATAAAGCATGTGAGTTTCATACCTGAAGATTACCTTTTGTAGCCATTCTTGTTTTTCAAGTGAGTGCTTGCCATCAAGATGAGACTCATTTATATTTTTGATTTTATATTCTTTCTCCCCCTTTGTCATTTCAAAAAGATATCCAGGTTGAATATTTTATATTTCTTCTCCCCCTTAATTTTATACTATGCTCCCCCTTAAATAAATATTCTATTAGGAACATGGATTTAATATCATTTTTGTCTAATTTAGCCACACTTTGTTTCTCAATCATTTGCAAAGGATGTTAAGCCTTGAAATGATATGAGATTCACTTTAAGCTTATGATGAATGTATATTGATTTCTCATCTATCAAGGGATGTTAAGCCCTAAAAATCAAATGAGAATCCTTTAATCTTAGAGTACATAAAAATGTCTCCATCCAAATGCAAGGGACGTTAAGCCCTGATTTGTTTAGAAAGTTCCTTTAAGATATATCATTTTTATGAAATTCATAGATTTCTTCATAACCAAGAAAAGATACTAAGGTCGTAACAAGCTTCAAATGATGTTTACAATATTTTTGTAAGCTTCTTAATCAATTAGTCAAATTTGTTTTTATGAGCTCCCCCTTAATCTTACAATTAAAGCAATTTAAGGCTTCTAAGGTCACAAATGATTTTAAATTTTGATTTTGACCTTTATCCAAAGTATACTAAGATTAAGTACAAGAAAATGATATCCGAATAAGCATTTTGTCAAAGCTTATTTTAGGTCGTCCTTGACTACGACCATAGCGCCCCTTGGCTAAATTTTATTTCAACCAAGAGGCAAAATCTGCAGATTTCACATGTGAAGTATAAATTTTGCAGGTAACTTAAAGAGATATCAATTAAATTTCTTTGAATAAAACCTATTATGAATGATGTCCTTTTTACTATGAGTGCATAAATCAAGTCCTATTTCTGTTCATATTAATCATGTGATTCTTCAAGAAAAGACATATATCCTTGAAGGCATGAATGATATCTCAATTTCTTATAGATACCAATTGAGAAATTCTTGATTTTATGTTTTGCAAACCTTAAAGTTCTTTTTCTAAGCAACTAATCACCAATGAATCATTTTTCTTGCCTATGTATCATCAAGGATCCACACATACAATAATCATTATCTAAATGTTCTATGTAACATAGCATCATCTTTATGAGCTGAATGATAAAATAGTGAAAGCATATCCATGATGTAATGATAATTCCATGAAATACAGTGATTGTGATCATTTAAACTAAATGTCATAACACATGATTTCTATATAGATAGACCAGGAGATGCTTTTAAAAAAATCATGTAAAACATTATAAAATAGTGATTTCTAAACATGATTTTCAGTTTTACCTTATTTAGAGGATCAATCGAAATGATATCATTTATATTCAAAAATGATTGCCAACTTGTTTTGCATGTAAAACAGTCATTAACAGCAAATAGATAGCCACTTGATCAATCAAATTATTCATCAATTTTACTGCAGACTGAAATCAGTGACCAGTTCGGTCGACAATTTCTCGACCGACTGACTGCTCGGTCGAAGATTTCTCGATCGACAAGGTTTCTATTTTATCTACAGAACTATTTATTGATTCCAAGTAAAATATAGACTATATCTGATTCAATTATGCAATTTAAAAATCAGTTTTAGTTGAGATAAAACATATAAATATCAAAGTAACATTTAGATCAAATCTCAACTAATCGTATTCAAATCTTTAAGTCTTGAGGGCCTTAATTGAGATAAGTTTTCAAGTTGGAAATTTTAGTTACTTGAATCATTTTGTTTTCTCTTTATGTTAAGTTGAGATAGACATAAAGATATGCAATTTAAAGTCTTTGGTCATATCTTAACTTAGTCTAATCAATTCAATTTGGGGGTTTTGGAACCCATACCAACTCAACATCCTTTTTCTTGTATGGGCATGAAAAAGAGTAGTGTCCAAGACGTAAGCAATAATGGCAACATATAGAATCAACCTCAAGTCTTTTTCTATGGTTTTGTTCTAGGTTGTTCTTTGGTACAAATGTATTTGTTCCTTTAGGTACATATATGGATTGATGTGCTCCTGTCTTTTTCCAACTAGGTTGTTGATAGGATTTCCCCTTAGGTTTGTAACCTAGTCCTCTTCTCCCAATTTGATGATAGGGATTATCTAAGATTTGATCAAGAATGCCATTATTATTTAGACTACTAACTTTTTGTTGTAACTTATCAATCTCATCTATTCACTTCTTGATATCTAGTTTTGCTTGATCTAGATTAGATGACAACAAATTTCTTTCCTTGACAATAGTGTCATAATCTAGATGGGTGCACAAGATGGGTTGTTTTTGAAGATCGTTCACTTGAGTTTGCAAATTAATCTTTTCTAAAGAAAGAAGATTGCAATCTGCCTCTATAGATTTTATCTTAATATCATGATCTTCAATGATCTTTTTAAGATCTTCATTTTCAGATGTAATAGCAAGAAGCTTAGCATGTAATTCATCATTTTCTTTATTAGATTTCTTTAATTTCTTCTTGCACTCAACATATTTATTATGTGTTTCTTCAAGACTAGCAACTAGTTCTTCTTTAGATAAATCAAAAAGACTTACCTCTTCTTCTTCTTCTTCACTAGTTGTAGCAATAAGACAATCTTTGTGCTCATCTTCCTTCTTTGATCTCCATGGGCAGCTAGATGTTGTGTGGCTTGTTCCTAAGCACCAATTGCAACATGTTGTAGATTTGTTCAGGCTGCACCTTTTGTTGCGGTTGTAATCACCATCACCCTCCATTCTTCAAGACCTGGTTAGGGTTCCTTGAAGCCTGCTCTGATACCAATTGAAAAAACACTAGAAGGGGGGGTGAATAGAGTTTTATAGTAATTTTAACAATTATTTAACTCAAGCAATCAGCCACAAGAATATTGGACAAGGGGACAAGGATTTAGAGTGGTTCCAACTTTAGCAAATACTAAAGTTGTCAGTCCACTACCCGGTTGCTTACCCAACCGGGATTTGGAAAGAATTTAATTTTATTACCTCGCAAGGACTTTACATAAAATTACAATTCTCTCCCTAAACCCTTCAAGCAGCCTTCACCTAGAAGTAATCGCACCAACCTTGAAGCAGCCTTCACCTAGAAGTAATTGCACCAACCTTGAAGCAGCCTTCCTCCTGAAGTAGCTTCCCGTTGCAATAGCCTTCTTGAAGTAGCTTCCCTTGCGATAGCCTTCTTGAAGTAGCTTGAAGTCCACCTTCTCCTCCGGGAAGAACCTTCTTCAATCCGCAGCCTCCAACCCTAGGAGTAGCAAGGAGAATACAAAGAATAAAAGGAACAAGAAGGAAAATAGAAATTACAACTTATCCTTTTAAGCACAAGGCTTGATTTGCCTATATCAAGCGTATTGATCTCCTAACCAATGGGTGTAGAAGTGTAAGTGCTGTGGATTGGAGATGCTAGCCTATAGGACACGAAATTAGAGCAATGGGAATGAATAGCCAATGTAGGAATTTGCTCTATTGCTCAAAACAGATTGCAAATGTAATTGCTTTCTCAAAGAGTACTCAAGTGTGTAAAAGGGGTAAGTTTGGGTGTCCTATGGCTTGTCCTATTTATAGGAATGGCCTATGGATGCTTAAGGTCGTTCTAGACAACTTCTAGGGGTTTCTGAGTGCTTAACTAGCCGTTAGGTATAAGTTAGGTGCATTAGTAACGGCTAGTTACTTTATTCTGCAGTTGCTGTCAGAGTCCATCTCGATCGAAAAATTGTCGACCGAGATACCTACTCGGTCGAAGTTTTGTCGACCGACAGGCTCTCTGGATCAACGTTCATTTGCAACTGCCAACTACCTTGTCAGCTGTGTCTAACGACTACTTGGGTCTTTCTCGGTCGAGAAGTTTGTCGACCGAGGGTGTCTCGGTCGAGGAGTTTGTCGACCGAGATTGACCCTGTTTCAATCTTTCAATTAAGGCACTAAGTGTGTGTATGAGTGTGCATATGTGACACTATTGAAGGGGATGACCTATCTAAGTGTGGTGATTGGCTAGGGAAGATCTAACGCTTGATTTACATGAAATCTAAGTACTTGTACATTATATATTTGTCCAAGTTTACAATTGATTACATTTCATGACATTTACAATCATTCAAGCATATAGATTCCCTAGAGCTTTGTCATCCATCTTATTCCTGCAACACTCAAGTAGCACGTTAAATCAACAAGAATGAAATGTTTGTCATCATCGAAACAAAGGGATTTATCATAATGTCCAATTTATCCAACAAAGTAGTCATTTTGAGACAATCTAAAAAGCATAACGAATAAGAAATCATGGTGTGAATATCTCAATCCTACCTTAAAGAAGATGAGAATTGCATCATTATCTATCAAAACTTGAATGATTGGTAACTATAAGAAAAAGATACAACACCATGAAATCTAAATATAAATACAAATAAGGAAAAGAGGAGTTCTTGAAGATGTGATTCAAGAAGATAATAAAGTAAAAGACAGATAAGTCTATGATTATAAAGTGATTCAAGGTATGAAATCCACATAAGATGGAGAGAACTCCAATGATAAGTATAAAATGAGAAGATAAATGAGAACAATGACAAAGGAATAAGGTGGAATTTGAGTTAATCTCATACCAACCTATGTGTGTAAGAAAGTGCTAATGTAAAATAAGCATGGCGTTTGAAAGAAATTAAGGCAGATGATCCATGTTTAATGAATAAAATGTGAAATGTGATGATTGACCTGTTGATAAGTGGTTGAAAAACATAATAAAATAAGAGAACATACCCAAGTGTGATAAATAGTCATCAAGGAAGGAGTAATGAGATATGTTGATCATGATAATTCCTATGCTAATGGCAAGGAACCCAGAATGAAAAGGGTAAAATGATACATAAGAAGTTGTAACTTGAATAATGAAAATAGTATGATGTAATAAAGGAATGTTCTTAACATTAATATAACCCTGCTATGACTGTTTATGAATATCTCCTAGCTCATTAATGCAATATTGTGTTGATCCAGTGTATTATATGTAAGTGATATTGTTGAGCCTTGTTATAAGACATGCAAAGATAATGATGATCTTGTAGGGAATAGTATGATGGTCTTAACGACCTTTGGGCATGGTTGAGCCCTAAATGAGGTGTAATCCTCTTGTGTTGATAACGGTTGATACCTCGTGATATTGTGAAAAGGATTTATATCCTTTGATAGTATGATGGTCTTAATGACCTTTGGGCATGGTTGAGCCTTAAATGAGGTGTATTCCTCTTATGTTGATAAGGGTTGATACCCTGTGATATTGTGAAAAGGATTTATATCTTGTGATAGTATGATGACTAGTGTGGTCTCATGAATGGCAAGTGAATAGTACCATGTGATGATGAGATGAGCAATTATGTACCATACATTTTATATCTTTTAAAAGTTGTGATATTTATATGATTTCTAGAAGTGAATTAGGGTTTGTGTGTCCACTTGTTTGATGTAGCCTTAATTAACCCAATTGGCATAACTAATCAAATGCAACTCTAATCATGTACTGCCCTGTGTCGTAGAGCCATCTTTAGTGTCAAAACTTGATGGATGGTGAAATGAGTATTCCTAAGGGAAACTCAGAGCACATACTGTTGAGTATGTGGGGTGCCAAGTTGAGGATATATCCTTGTCATCCACAATGCAGGTTGTGGAGGATGGCTATGGTCATGCCTCATACATCTGATGTGATTGAGGACAACTACAGTTGTACCTCGGATTAGAGGGTTTTGAATACACTAGATGCTAGCGTCGTGACCTGTACCAAGGAGGGCTAGTTATAGGACTATATGTCGTAGTGGTGGCAGCTTTGACTGATATTTCACTTCCTTTTTACTCATACTGAATGAGGGGAAGAGATCTTAGGATACCGGCACTCCTAGATCTTGTACGGAACCAGATAGCCCTTCACAGGGTTTAGTTGGACTTTGAATGGTACGATTCAAATTCCCCAAGGCGTAATAAAAGATGTAATACAGTCGTGTAGCATATTTGTTTAGTGTTATACAAAGCGTTTCACATTGGATGATAACCCTTGTTTGTTATCTTTACATAAAGATTATTCTTAGCGCAATTAAGAGATAGTAGATATACTTATGTTGTGGATATGCTTAAGATTGTAGATGCGTACATACAGTAACCATGTTTGTGTTGATAACTATACTGCTACTGCTGATTATAATCATGATGCTAGCTATCTCATGTTGTTAGTTATGTTTAGCATGCTAGCCATGCCTTTGTAACTAGAGATGCATATATTGCTAATCATGCTTATCCAGATAGTTGTGCTTATGTTGTTAGCTCTTCTTATGATGTTGATATGTTCAACCTGTTAGACATTTTGATGTTGTTATCTATGCATATGATACTATACTTATTCATAATGATAGAGATTCTACGTTACTATACTTTCTCATGATGCTAGATATGTGTGTGCTACTAAATTTCTTATATTGTCAACAAGATAAAGGGTGATAGTCTGGCTAATGATGATAATTATTATCTGCTCCTTTATGTATCCTGTCAATCATCCTTGCAATTGAACCTATTTGTTATATCTGATTAAATTTCTTAAACTATTTAATTACTTAAAATGTTGTAATCAATAAGCGTTGTTGGAGGTTATATCCCCTGATGGGACATGGCTCTCACCCTTCTGGTTCGTCACATCTTTTTAGGTAATCGGTAGTTATGGCAACATAATCGTGGAAGTAAAGAGGAGCTATAGTAATGAATCTTTGAGAAAGTTGATTAGATGTCTAGTGTGTCCTAGAGTCGTCCATGTGCTCTCAAGTCTAGGTAGGAAAAGTTTGTATATGGTGTTTCAAACAAATCGAACTTTTGTTAGCATGTTAATGCTTGTTTGTGTGGCATATATGAATATTGTTCTCTATGTGTATATATGTTGTGGCTAAGGATATAGAACAATTTGTATCAAATTCTTGGCATAGTGTGGATACAAGAAAGATGTTGGGATCTTATTCAAACATTTCTGAGATGGTGTTGATGTTAAAATCGGATTGAATTTACCCATATTTTTGGGTATGTGATTTTTTTTTTGAGGGGTAGGTATGTGATTAATTAGTGATCGATTGTCTTTTATGTTTTGAGTGATCTCATTTAGTGTAACGGGTTCTCACAAGTTGGTATCAGAGCTTTAGGTTCGGTGAGTTTACAGGGAAACTAGGACTTAAGACTAGGATGATGTCTAAGTTAGGAATGTGGCACAAAAACATGGTGCATATTGCCTAGTCTCAGTACTTGGATGCCCTGGCCAGGTATTCAATTATTGAAGAAAACATAAGTATGGAACTCTTAGATTGTTATATTTCTGATTACTCTGATCAAGTAGTCATTTTGAGACAATCTAAAAAGCATAACGAATAAGAAATCATGGTGTGAATATCTCAATCCTACCTTAAAGAAGATGAGAATTGCATCATTATCTATCAAAACTTGAATGTTTGGTAACTATAAGAAAAAGATAAAACACCATGAAATCTAAATATAAATACAAATAAGGGAAAGAGGAGTTCTTGAAGATGTGATTCAAGAAGATAATAAAGTAAAAGACAGATAAGTCTATGCTTATAAAGCGATTCAAGGTATGAAATACACATAAGATGGAGAGAACTCCAATGATAAGTATAAAATGAGAAGATAAATGAGAACAATGAAAAAGGAATAAGGTGGAACTTGAGTTAATCTCATACCAACCTACGTGTGTAAGAAAGTGCTAATGTAAAATAAGCATGGCATTTGAAAGAAATTAAGGCAGATGATCCATGTTTAATGAATAAAATGTGGAATATGATGATTTACCTGTTGATAAGTGGTTGAAAAACATAATAAAATAAGAGAACATACCCAAGTGTGATAAATAGTCATCAAGGAAGGAGTAATGAGATATGTTAATCATGATAATTCCTATGCTAATGGCAAGGAACCCAAAATGAAAAGGGTAAAATGATACATAAGAAGTTGTAACTTGAATAATGAAAATAGAATTGGTTACCTTTTTGCTAGTGACCCTTGAACAATGTTGCTATGATGTGGGAAGTGTGTTTCCCTTTGTGTGTTTCCTTTCTAGGGCACAACTTTCAAGTGAATCATTGCCACTTGGTATGTGTGGATTCGTTGTAAACATGAGGGTGGATAGCTTATTTTAGCATAAGGTTGTTTGGACTATGGTTCCAAGATCATAAAGTTTGTGATGATTTTGCTTTTGAGCCTTCCAATAATTATGAAGACTCCTCTTATATGTCTTTATATTTGTTATGTTGGTAAAAGTGGATGAGATAATGATGTGAGTTCCTTATAGCACATGAGGTGGATACCAAGGTAATGAATCCTAGTATCCAAGATGCATAAACAGTATGAGAAATATGTGAAGGTTGGAGATGTTTATTAAATAAACATTCCAAGTATTCCTCTCCCATAGAGAGAGAGAGTTGATGGTGATCCTATAAATGTTGTTTGGAAGGAAAAATAAAAGTGACTCTATAATGTTGTCTATGGTGTAGTGATATTTGGGCAAGACCACTATCAAGTATGGATATTTTGTTGATACAGTAGATATAATTTTAGTATGATAGCTAGAATTTAAAGTTGAAAGTTACTATTAGATTTGTACAGGTGGCATAATAAGTTTCTATGTTCCATATTTGCAAATGTCTTCTTATGTGGGGGGTTTTGTGTTGACCTAAGAGGTGATATGTATGAATGATGTGACATCACAATGATATGCAAGTAACCATGTGAAGGTAATAGGATGAGGTGCAAAGGAAGTACCCATCTTTGTTTACCTTGGATTTTGGGGGCGAAATCCATGTTAGGGGTTTATAGTTGTAAGGCCCCTAAATTTACTTAATGAGTTGAATAAGCTTAATTATCATATTTGAATTCTTATAAACCTAATATAACCTTTTTATATGCTTTGAAATCATAATACAAGCTTAATTTTCAAATTTGGTCCAATTTGGACATTGTTTGAGCAAGTTATGCAATTTTATGCACATTTTGGACTTTTCTGCAATTTACCCAATTGAGAGATTTTCTTTGCAATTTATCACTTGCATTATGTTCCGTGTATATTCTTCCATAATTATTGGGCTTTTTGATCCATGGGGAACCTATTTAAACCTTGGTTTGAAGCTATTTTCTCCGAGGGTATTTTAGGGTTTACCCCTTATGGAAGAGCTACCTTTAGTAGCTATCAACTAATGAATTATTTGTTTTTCTTGGAAATTCAAGAAATGAGGGATAATAATGTCTCTATGGATGGTGGGGGAGCTTCTTTTGTATGTTCTTGTATATTCTTAATAGTTTAAGGCCATGGACACTTGGAAAGATACTAGAACTTCAACTTTTTCTTTATCTTAAAGTTTCATATACTTATCCCTAAGCACCGAAACGAGCCATTTTCTCTCCACCACTTCCCTCCTTCTATGAACCTCTTTCTCCCTCCTGTCTAAGGAAGAAGAAATAGGGGATCTTCTTGGAAAAAGAATCTAGGGTTGCAATTGACTTCCTTTTAGGGTTTAAAAAGCTTCCTCCTAGTGATCTTGACCTAAAAGAGTAAGAATCCCCTTCTTTCCTCTTTTTATTTCTTTTTTATCCTTCCTCCTACCTTTCTCCAGGTCAGAAACTTGTTGTTCCATGGTATAAATTGTTCTAAAGCTCTAAAACCCTACCTTTCTTGCTCCTTATGCTTAGGGTTTGCTCATTTGATGAAGAAAAGTGCTAGATGGACGAGTTCACAACTTATGCTTGGATTTTCTACACTAACTGCTCGAGTTTTCTTCTATTTGGGCTTTCATATTCTAATTAGAGGCAAGTTTTACAACTTGCTCCACGTTTATTTCTTACCATAAACTTGCTAGCTCATGTTCTTGCTTTTAAATGATGATCCATGCACTACAAAGCTATGCTTGACCTGGATTTCAATTTTTATAATGTTATCTATTCTAATTTAAGTTCTAGATGAACCTTTGATCATGTGTATGTTATTCCTAAGGTATAATATGACTTTTATCAAGTTGGTTTGACAAACTATGATGTTGAGCACCTATCAACCAATGGTCAATTTTAGGGTTTTAAGCTAATTTCTTCTATAAACACATGACCCATTGGTGGTACCATTACAACAAACGATGGTGTTGTCTTCATGACAACTGACTATGGTGACCAAGGGTGTCAACTAACTTTCACCCCTTATGTCAGGTTTTGGCCTAATTAGAATCTTAATGATCAACAACTAAGTACCCTAATGATGTTATCAATCAATGGTGACATTAGCTTGATATTCGATGGTGATTAATGAATATAGAGCTGATCTAACAACCTATGGTGAATTAATGGTCATTACTGATGATAGATTAGGTCTCCAAAACCTATGGTGAGTTAAGCATGTAGTTGTATCATCAATTAAGCCGTAAACCAAGGGTTTCTTGGGTCATTTGATGCAATGGTCGGACCTATACTATAATTGATGGTTTTAATATATGAACTTGACCTTATGGTTAAGATTTAATGTTTCTTCATCCAATAAATTATAAGGATGCCTGATGTAATATGTTGGTCCTGATAAAGAGATTTAGATGTTTTCCTTTATGAGATCAACTTAAGAATATCATTTATTGATGACTTGTTTTAAATAAACAATTGCTTATGGTTTTACCCTACTCTCAATGGAACTTTTAATGTTGTTAATCAAGGGATGTCTAGGGTTAAATCATGACTCTTTTTAGAGAACAACTCAAGGACTTCATAGGTGGTTTATCCAAGGTGTTTACATATGTAAACAACCAATGGTCTTAACTTTTAAACATACAATGGTTCTGGGTGATATTGTGGTATGGTGATATGGGTTGAATGATGATGGAACAAATGGAGAGTTACCCTTAATAAGGTAGTCTTACCTATTCACTCATATGAATAGAAGGGATGATAACCATATTGTGTTGATATGTAACCCTAATGAGGTATAGCTTGTTATACCTAGCTTTAATATAACTAAATGATGGTAATTAGGGGTGAGTAGAATTTGGTTAATAACCGATTAACCGAACGGTTAATTCCGAATGGTTAATTTTTTTGGGTCAATTTGGTTAATTCGGTTAATTTGGTTAATTTATTTCGGTTAATCGGTTAAATGGTTAATTTGACGGTTAAAGATATTTTTGGTTTGGTTAACCAAATTAACCGAATAGTCAGAATTTATTCATAAATAATATCCTACACATGCATATATACATATATAGTTGTACTTTTATTTCAAAATACTTCCCCATATATATAGTAATCAAGTTTTTACGAGCCATACAAAATTAAATTTACAACAATACTACTATAATATAACAATATCGTCCCAAATTCTATGACTATTTCAAATAATATTATTACGCGAGTGTTATTTGGTTAACCAAATTAACCGACCGAATTAACCATTAACTGATTGGATAACAACTGAATTAACCGACTAAATTTGGTTAGGTTAATGGTTAAAATCTCAAACCACAAATTAACTGAACCGAATTAACCGTAACCGACCGAATTAACCGAATGCTCACCCCTAATGGTAATTGGGTATGAATAGTCCTTGAATGAATAATACAATCATGGAGTACTCTGTTACTATTGTTGAAACCCTAGTATTCTATAACTTGATGGTTACACTTTGATTTATGTGTCGGTTCATACTTGAGAATAGTATGGAATGTGATGGTGATGCTTGGTCTTATGCATCCATGGTCCAATGGGGATGCCATGAGTTAGGGTTTGGGTATAAGTGTTGATTAGTAACATTAATATAATTTATCTTGTTGAACCTAATTCTAATGCAAATACATAAAGATCATGTTTAACATTCTTATATGATGGAATGATGGTGGAATAACCTCCTTAATATGATCATAACCTTAATATGTTAATTGATGGTTATCATAGCCGCATGGTTGATACTTTCTTATGCTAAACATGTGCATTATGAATATGATGAGGGATAATCATATCTAGATTCCTTGCATGTTGATGTAATAAAGGAATGTTCTTAACGTTAATATAACCCTACTATGATTGTTTAAGAATATCTCCTAGCTCATTAATGCAATATTGTGTTGATCCAGTGTATCATATGTAAGTGATATTGTCGAGCCTTGTTATAAGGCGTGCAAAGATAATGATGATGTTGCAAGTAATAGTATGATGGTCTTAGTGACCTTTGGGCATGGTTGAGCCCTAAATGAGGTGTAATCCTCTTGTGTTGATAAGGGTTGATACCCCGTGATATTGTGAAAAGGATTAATATCATGTGATAGTATGATGGTCTTAATGACCTTTGGGCATGGTTGATCCCTAAATGAGGTGTAATCCTCTTGTGTTTATAAGGGTTGATACCCTGTGATATTGTGAAAATGATTTATATCTTGTGATAGTATGATGAGTAGTGTGGTCTCATGAATGGCAAGTGAATAGTACCATGTGATGATGAGATGAGCAATTATGTTCCACACATTTTATATCTTTTAAAGTTGTGATATTTTTATGCTTGCTAGAAGTGAATTAGGGTTTGTATGTCCACTTGTTTGATGCAGCCTTAATTCACCCAATTGGCATAACTAATCAAGTGCAACTCTAATCATGTAGTGCCCTGTGTCGTAGAGCCATCTTTAGTGTCAGAACTTGATGGATGGTGAAATGAGTATTCCTAAGGGAAACTCGGAGTGCATACTATTGAGTATGTGGGGGTGCCAAGTTGAGGATAAATCCTTATCATCCACAATGCATGTTGTGGAGGATGGCTATGGTCATGCCTCATACATGTGATGTGATTGAGGACAACTGCGGTTATACTTCATATTAGAGGGTTTTTAATACCCTAGATGCTAGTGTCATGACCTGTACCAAGGTGGGCTAGTTATAGGACTATATGTCACTGTGGTGGTAACTTTGACTGATATGTCACTACCTTTTTACTCGTACTGACCGAGGGGAAGAGATCTTAGGATACCGGCACTCCTAGATCTTGTACGGAACCGAATAGCCCTTTGTAGGGGTCGGTTGGACTTTAAATGGTACGATTCAAATTCCTCATGGCATAATAAAATATGTAATACAACCATGTAGCATATTTGTTTAGGGTTATACATGACGTTTCACATGAGATATATTTCCATAAAAGATGATGCTTAGTGCAATTAAGAGATAGTATATATACGTATGTTGTGGATATGCTTAAGATTGTAGATGCATACATAAAGTAGCCATGTTTGTGTTGATAACTATATTGCTACTGCTTATTATAATCATGATGCTAACTATCTCATGTTGTTAGTTATGTTTAGCATGCTAGCCATGCCTTTGTAACTAGAGATGCATATACTACTAATCATGCTTATCTAGATAGTTGTGCTTAAGTTGTTAGCTCTTCTTATGATGTTGATATGTTCAACTTGTTAGACATGTCGATGTTGTTAGCTATGCATATGATACTAGACTTATTCATAATGATAGATATTATATATTACTAGACTTGATCATGATGCTAAATATGCATATGCTACTGAATTGCTTATATTGTCAACAAGATAAAGGGTGATAGTCTGGCTAATGATGATAATTATTATCTGCTTCTTTATGTATTTTGTCAATCACCCCTACTATTGATCCTATTTGTTATATCTGATTAAACTTCTTAAACTATTTAATTACTTAAAATGTTGTAATCAATAAGCGTTGTTGGAGGTCATATCTCTTGCTGGGACATGGGTCTCACCCTTGTGGTTTGCCGCATCGTTTTAGGTAATCGGCAGTGATGGCAATAGAATTGTGGAAGTAAAGAGGAGAGCCTATTTGTTATATCTAATTAAACTGCTTAAACTGTTTAATTACTTAAAATGTTGTAATCAATAAGCGTTGTTGGAGGTCATATCTCTTGCTGGGACATGGGTCTCACCTTTGTGGTTCGCCACATCTTTTTAGGTAATCGGCAGTGATGGCAACATAATTGTGGAAGTAAAGAGGAGATATAGTAATGAGTCTTTGAGAAAGATGATTACATGTCTAGTGTGTCCTAGAGTCATCCTTGTACTCTCAGGTCCGGGTAGGAAAAGTTTGTATATGGTGTTTCAAACAAATTGAACTTGTGTTAGCATGTTAATGCTTATTTGTGTGGCATATATGAATATTGTTCTCCTGTGTATATATGTTGTGGCTAAGGAGATAGAACAATTTGTATCAAATTCTTGGCATAGTGTGGATACAAGAAAGATGTTGGGATCGTATTCAAACGTTTTTGAGCGGGTGTTGATGTTGAAATCGGTTTTACCCTTATTTTTGGGTATGTGGTTAATTAGTGATCGATTGTGTTTTATGTTTTGAGTAATCTCATTTAATGTAATGGGTTCTCACAACAACCTTTATCTGAAGCGGACAACACCATCCACTCCAACAAAGAAGTCAGAGTGTGGTTTCTCGGTCATGGCCTTCATCTCTTCCATCTCAGAGCTTTCCAATTGTGCATCAACGACTTCTGAGATCCAAGTTTGTGTAATAGTCAAACTAGCCATATGGACACACAAATTGTCTTCATCAACTGAATCGACAAGTTGAGGTCGCCAACTAGTCACATATTCGAGATTTTCCCACACTGAACATCTCAGAGCAGCACAAACGACATCCTTCTTGTGACTTAAAGCATCATCTATGACGTTTGCTTTACCGAGATGATAGGTGATGGTGAGGTCATAATCTTTGAGATATTCCATCTACCTTCATTGTTGTAGATTCAGATCCTTCTATGTCAATAGGTACCTCAAGCTTTTATGGTCAGAGAAAACTTAAACTTCACACCATAGAGATAGTGTCGCCAAATTTTCAGAGCATGAACGATGGAAGCAAGCTCTAAATCATGTGTCGGCCAATTAGCTTCATTCTGTTTCAATTGGCGGGAAGCACAGGTGATCACCTTTCCATCTTGCATCAAAACATACCCTAATCCTTGTTTAGAAGCATTAGTGTAGGTGACATAGGGTATGCCTTCAACAAGCAAGGAAAGAATGGGAGTAGAAGTCAAACACTCCTTCAGCTTTTGGAAACTATTCTCACATTCTGGTGTCCAAGAGAACTTGACCTCCTTTCACGTCAGCTTGGTTAAGGCAAGGCCAACTCAGAGAAGCTCTTAATAAACCTTCAATAGTAACCTACTAAGTCGAGGAAACTACAAATCTCTGAGGGATTCTTCAGAGCTTTCTACGTGGTCATAGCTTCTACCTTTGTAGGATCAACAGCTATATGTCTGACAAAAATCACATGACTCAAAAACATCACTTCCTTTATCCAGAACTCACACTTTGAGAATTTTGCATAGTGTTGATTTTCTCACAGTGTGTTGAGTACAATCTATAGATGCTCACGTTGTTGTTCTAATGTCTCAGAATGAACCAAAATGTCATCAATAAATATGACCATGAACTTGTCAAGGTATGGGTGGAACACTCGGTTCATCAAGTCCATGAAGGCAACAAGGGCATTTGTCAAGCCTAAAGGCATGACCATGATTTTGTAATGCCCATAGCGAGTTATGAATGTCGTCTTCAGGACATCATCATCCTTCATGCTCATCTGGTAGTTGCCACTTCGTAGATCCATCTTGCAGAACACAGTGGTTGACTTCAGCTGGTCAAACAAGTCGTCGATGCGAGGAAAAGGGTAACGGTTCTTCACTGTCACTTGGTTAAGCATGTGATAGTCCATACACATCCACATCGAACCATCCTTCTTCTTTACAAACAGGACAGGGGCTCCCCAAGGTGAAACACTGGGGAGGATGAAGCCCATGTTGAGTAGCTCTTCTAGCTACTTCTTCATATCAGTAAGCTCGGCAAGGGCCAAGCGGTAAGGCAGCTTTGATATTAGCGAAGTTCCGGGTACAAGCTCGATGGAGAACTCCACTTCCCGAGTTGGTGGAAAACTGGGTAACTCCTTGGGAAAGACGCCCGGTAAGTCCTTCACCACATCTATGTGGTCGAGAGAAGGAGGTGTAGCCTCGAGGACTATAGAGGCTAAGAAAGCTCTACACCCTTGTGAGACTATCTTTTCAGCTTTGATGGCAGAGATAAAAAATTGCCGATCCTCTCGCTTCCTACCCTTGACACACAATATTCCCTCAATAGGATGTGACAAACTAACCTTTAATTCTTAACAAAACAAAACAAATTTATACATCTTCAAACAATCCATTCCCAGGATGACATCAAAGGCGGTCATGTCGAGCAAGATGAAATTCGAGGGAAACATTATACCAAATATATAGAGGTCCATGGTCAAAGTTTGGAGATACAAAGAGAAGATCTTACCACTAGGGGTTTTTACATCTAATATATGGTCCATATATTCATATTCTATTTCTAACATAGAAGCAAGCTGACAGGATATGAAGGTATTGGATGAGCCAGAATCAAACACTGCCTTTATAGGATGCATATTAAGATGCAAGGTACCTTCAATAACTTCATTATCTTCACCTGCTTCCTCAGCATTGAGAGCAAACACTCTCCCATTCTGCCTCTCCAATGGTGGTCGCCTCGGGTTCTGGTTGTTGTTGTTGTTAATATTTCGCGAAGGTAGATTCTGCCTTGGCCACTCTAGTTGTTGGGCATTATTCCATCCCTACTGGAAATGGGGGCAAAGTGGTCGGATATGCCCAACTTGTCCACACTCGTGGCAGGTCGGAGGAGGCCGATTGTCTCTAAGAGTAGGTGCATTTTTGGCAGGACATCTCCCTGGAGGATGGTGGTGAGAGCACCTATTGCACTGATCACGTCTACGATTCTCATTTTGGGTAGGGTTCTTCCTCTTGTTGTTGTTTTAGCCACTGTTGTGTCCATAGGATTGGAATCCTGGGTAGGACTCAATAACTAGGGCCTTATCCACCATCTGTTGGAAGGTGAGTGGAAGCTGCAGAACAAGACTTCAGCCCACCTGGTAGTTCAGGCCCTCCAAGAATAATGTTTCCCTTCTCATCTCCAAGGTTGGTGGCATAGCGTTCTAGAAGTAGGAAGTGTTGGATGTAGTCTGCCACACACATGCCTCCCTGCTTGAGGCTGTAGAACTCAGCTTCCTTTTTCCTCGGGAAGGCGGGATAGATGTACTTCTCCTTTAAGAGCTTCAGGAACTGGTCCCACTCCATGGTAGAGGTGTCTCGAGTGTGGACGACACCATTCCACTAGACATGTGTCGATCCATCCAACACATACGTCCAAAACCGAACCTTCTGATGCAGAGAGCATGTCATACCCTCGAAGGTCTGATCCAAAGCCAACACCCAGTCATCGGCTTTATCCGCCATATTGTGTTCGCTTTCACCCTTGAAGTAGGGTGGCTGCATCTTTATGAAGTCGGTGAGGGTGAACTCCCTCAGCTTGTTGGCATTGGCGGCCACTATGTGGAGCTGCCCCATCATGGTGGAGAGCAACTGGCGTAGCATTGCTTGCTCTTGCTCTGGTGTGAAGGAGGGGGTGCCCGAAGTAGTAGGGTTGACCACTATGTCTGGCAGGAGTCACAGGAGTGTTTCCCACATTGGAGTCATTAGGGTTCGACTCCTTTCCCTTGTTCCTATTATTGAACAAGTCACCTATCCTAAAACGTAGGGTGAACATATTAAGTTCCTAGGATTATTTAAATCATAGATGAGAAAAGAATAGAAGCATAGATGAGAAAAGAATATCTAGAATTATATTGCCTAAAAGCATACTATTTTGGGCAATTCGTATCAAATCAGGCCAGGCCGGTATCATATGGGCATGGAAGTCCTTGTAAACCAAGCTAGTGGTGCAGATGAAAATATTGCCAGTCCCCGAAACCCTGATCCATTCTAGACACCTTTGCTTCAACTTCATGTCCTAATAGTTGCCTAAAGGCAATGATACCATGTTGTAAAAAGGAGAGATCACCTCCTTACTAAAATTTGAAGGAAGTACAAAACATCCATCTTTTTAGAAAGATAAAAGATATTGAGGGATGCATGTATCATATTCCAAGTAAATAAGCATGCACCAGATACATTGTAAAATGTCAATAGCAGCGGAAATAAAAGTACTAAGCCTATTACATGGCTTTCATTGTACATTACATGATTGTTCCCAAAAGAAAAAAAAAAGATAAGTGAAAAGGATCTATCTATAGCAACCTAGACATCCTTTCAAATAGCTTGAGATCTACTCCAGCAGATGACTTCCTTCAAACTTGTCCTTCTCCTTGCTCAGCACCAGCACCTGGGTGGTTGGGAAAGCACCCAGCAAAAGGGGAAAGAAAACAAGGTATGTGTCACAAAACTAGTCTAGGATAACAAGATAAGTAAAGCAAATAAGAACAGGCTAGGGTTCATCATAAGATGAAGATAACAAGAGTATGAGTTTATATTCAAAAGAAACTTGCCATTAACAATTATATTAAAAAGGATTTGCATGTAATATAATTATGTCTACCTAACTAAGTAGTGTTGAGGCACCTACTGGACCTCTAACCTATAGGTGAGGGGAGAATAAGACATTCCCAGTCACCTACTCAATTATATAGGGGAGAATAAAAACATTCCCCAGGGCAATTAAATACATGCCCTCTGTGGGTGGTTGTACATAAGTACCGCTACTTTAAATTAAATAGAAGATAAATCTACATGCTAGAAAAGTAGTCATGGCAAGAGTAGTCATAATATTCAATAAGCATGGTAGTGGGGTATAAGACCCAAACAAGAAGAAATTATAATCTGATTTGAGGCATGAACGACATTAGGATTCAATAATAGAAGATTTAGGGTACATTTAAGCCTCATTGGGGAAATATAGGGTTTGACTACAATTATCCCAACATATGGTGTAAGAAATGCACATACCTCTCTTACTAATATCAATTACTAACTTTCACCACTTTAATTGAGGCCAAGTTCCACTTTGCCTATTTTCAATGTATTAACATGTATTAGAGTACATAGTGCACATTAATGTATAGAAACCTAAATTTCAGAACTTTTTAGCAAAATTCGGATTTAGCTTTTGAAAGTATCACCAATGAACTTAATAGGTTCTCCTGATGAAGAAAACATATTTTTATGTAAATTTTGGAGTTATGATGATTAAGATGTAATTTTTATGGATTTTATGCATCAAATTCATTTTACAAAAAACACCCTTAGTCAAACCATGAAATCAGACCTTGAAAATATTTTTATTAGATAGATATTAATTTTAGAATTCCAAAACATATTTATTTGTCAAATTTTGATAAGTGGATTAGAAGATATGAATTTTTCAATACTGACCCATAGAAATTGCCACATCATCAAACCGATCGAGATAATTGAAGAGAGAGGGAGAGGGAGAAAATACCATTTGACCCAAGATCAGGTTTGGAGTTGCATAGCTAACCAAACTAGAGCTTCTAGAGAAAGTAAAATGTCAAGAAACAAAAACCCTAGAAGAACATGGTAAATAGAGATTGAGATCATCGATTTTGAACATAGAAGCATGAGTTTTAAGCATGTAGTAAGCAATATATGATAAGGGGGTTAAAAAAACTTGCCTCTAGGAAGGCAATAAGGTCCAAACATAAAGGATCCTAAGATTATAAGGTCTGATTGCTCCAAGACAAGCTCTTTTCTTGAGCAAAGATCACCTTCTCCACTTTAGAGGTGCAAACCCTAGCAAAAAAGCATGGAGATGAGATGTTTTAGGGTTCTAGGTGGAGTTTTACCATGGGAAGGTCATGGTTCCGACCTGGAAGAAGGTGGGGGAATACTAACAGCATGAAAATAGGGAAGGAAAGGAGAATAGTTACTAGTTTTGGTCAAAATCACCAAGGAGGAGCTTAAGAAATCCTAAATAGAGAAATTTGGAACCCTAGGAGCCTTCTTCACCATGGTAGGCACCCTCTTTTACCTTGGGATAGCAACTTCATGGAAAAACATAGAAGGGATGATGCTCTAAGATGGGGGAAAGAGAAGGAGAGGACTTCTTATTGGATTGGGAGGTGGGAAGGGGTAGGCATGACTTTATAAAGAAGGGGGCAAGCATGAGGTGTCTATGTGACTTTTCATGTGTCCTTAGGCTGAGGCTTCATGGCCATGCAAGAGGACAGCTCATAGAAACTTCTTGTATATCCAAGGTCAGTCCTAAAAGCCCATGGAGGCTTCTAGTCCATCCCCACCATCCTCCAATCAAATAAATAACCCCATTGGTTGATAGCTTTTAAAGATAAGCTCATTTATAAAGAGGGTAATCCCTATAATGCCCTTGGAGAGAAACACCTTCAAACCAAGGTGCAACCATGTTCCCCATGGTTAAAAATCTTGAGAATGATAAGGGGATATCTAAGGATTAAAATTCAGGTGATAATTTGCAAATAAACCTCCCAATTGGGTAAATTGCATAAAAGTCCAGAATGTACCTAAAATTGCATAACTTGCACAAACAACATCCAAATCGAACCAAATTTGAAATTTAGGCTTATTTTATGTTTTCAAATCGCATCAAAAAGTTATATTAAGGTTTAGAGAACTTAATTATGGTAATTAAGCTTTCACTGAGGTATTTGTGCATAAACCCTTATATTGGTACAATTAGTGAATAAGTGTTCACTAAACCACTATAAATTCCACTAATTAAACATGAACGGCATAAAGGGAAAAAATGAAAGGGAAACTTGGGAAAAAGGTTTACATGGAGATTACATCTAAGATTCATTATGTTACATTGATCCTTTCTAGATACCTTTACTTTCAACTTCATATCCCGGTAGCTGCCTAAAGACAAAGCTAAACAACCTCAAGTTACTATGGTTACTTATGCATCTTTCAATTGTACATATTTTAGGGGATTTAATTAACATGATTTTAATGTGAAACTCATAGGATCCTAAATCAACCTTTCATCAACTCTAGGGAAAACATGTCACAAAAAAGGAGAACTATGTAAGACAAGGGTTCTAATTAGGGAGACAAAATTCAAATAGCTAGAAATCTGACCACTATGGATCTGATACCATCTTGTAAGGAGTGGGACTCGAGAGGGGATCCACTCCCTACTAAATTTGAGAATAAACCCATCTATTCCAAATACACTAAAAACATATGATGGAGCAGGTGTATTTTTTTCTCTTAATTCTCAAATGATGATATACAAAAAGAGACCAATGTATAGCAGTGGAAATATATTTCTTGACTATATTCAATTTTATAAAAGTACAACATTATCTCCCAATAGGTATTACATGAAAAGTTAGAAAATAAGGATCAAAGTGGAGGGATATCTAGCTATCTCAACTCTATCTCCCAAAAATCCACCTAGTAGGTCCATGTAACCAAGTCCAGTCTTGTAAGTTCTACACCTGGGCTTATGCTACCTCTAGGTGGGTTGAAAGACAACACCCAGAAAAATAAAAGGAAATGGTGTCAGTAAAAACCGAGTATGTGCAATAAACAACAACTAGGAAATACTTTAGGAAGTTCAAAAGAAGATCATCAAATTGAGGGATGTCAAGAGAAATAAGTTTTAAGAGAATTTCAATAGGCCGAAAGACGAGGCATATCTACTAAGGAATGTCAAGTAGGGTGATCTTGCCTTTAAAACTTTTTCATTATTAATAACAACAATAAATTGTGCATGTAATAAACAAAGACTAAAGTTATTTCAAGCAGGGTTGAGACACCATTGTATCTCAACCTAAAAATATGGGTGAAAAAGCACACCCTAGGTGGAAAAACACGCCTCTGTAAATAATGGATGGAAAAGCACACCCCAGGCGGAAAAGCATGCCCCTATATATGTGGTTGTATAGATGTACCACTACAAGAAATAAAACTAATCTAAGCATGCACATAAATAGGGAAAGGCAAGTATAAGTTTAGTCCATATTAAATAATAGGATGAGAGCATCCAAACACAAAGCATGTAGGGTCAGAGGACCCATAAGTATTGTCCAATAAAATAAAGATTTCAAAATGATGAAAAATATTATATCTATTCATGCCTCATATGGGAAAGGATATTTGATCATAATAGTAGTGCCTATAATATAGAAAAGATGCACATACCTTAATCTGGAGTTGCTAAAACAGAGGTTGAATCCTAACCTTCCAAATCTATGGCCAACTCAACCTACATGCATGTTTAGATCCTTGAATTAGGGTTTATGTGCTAAAGTATGTAGTTACGATGAAGACCCTAAAAACCAAGTTCGATCAGTGAATCCCAATTGGATTCTTGAGATTGATCCAAAACTGACCTCAGGGTTCCTTGAAGATAACTCTTGACTCAAATTCAAAGCTTTATTAATTATTATATTTTCCTTAATGATCATAGGCGAGGACAAAACCCCAAAACTAAAATCCTTATCGAAAACCTTAGATTGATTCTTGATTAAATCTAGGTGAGTTAGATTAGGATTACTAACCATGGATATGACTCCAAGGTCAAAATTTTATCCTTTAAAACATAATTTTAATTATTAGTGTGGTATTATGATTATTTAGAACCCTAAAAGTCGATCTATAAAACTAGTGAACTAGGCAATGAAAGTCATTCCACAAAAAGAGAAAATTTCAAGGATTTTAGAACATATTTTTTATAATTTTTGGACAACCAGAGTGTAAGTTATAGAATTTTGAAGTTCCAACCAATCAAGAAAATCACTAAATCCATGTGTGTAATTGCCATTGCACCCGACCCTGATGATGTGCCCAATGGCGACCGACCAACTAGTGTGATTTTTGCAAAGCCTAGCGCTTGGTCAGCACGAGTGAAGGCCAAAAAAATTTGGTGAAAAGACCAATCTATCCTCAGGAACAAAACAACAGAACTGAGGCGGGGAGAGGGCAAAGTCGGGAAAACTTGGGGGTTCTATCCCCTTCCTCCATCACGCCATGATTGTGTGTGATCAACATCAAGCTCCAGTCCATTTTTGGCCGTTTCCATGAATGGCGACAAAACCGCTAACAAGTGGCACAAAAATGAAGAGGAGGAAGCTCTGAACTCACCTATCCAGTTGATCGAAGACCGAGGCTATGAGCCACTCGCCCTGGGTGCCGCAAGGCCAAGGTGAAAACCTGCTTGGTGGAGACTCAAGATGCAACCAACAACGAAATTGAGAGGGGAACAAGTGAACTTGGGTGGTGGCGGATCTAGGGCGCAACTTATATATATATATATATATATATATATAGAGAGAGAGAGAGAGAGAGAGAGAGTCAGGCTAGAATACACTCAAGTGTACAGATTACGCCGTACACCTCAATGGTGTTTGCCTATCTAGATCTTGTCTTTCTAAAATCCAATCCATTGATCTTCATGGTTACAATAATAATAGGTCACATACAAAATTTGAGCTCATTTGGATGAGTGTAAGTCACTCATCTAAGGACAACAAAATCGACACACAAAACTAATTTAAAATGCATGATTCTTGCCTCCTTAAGATGCACGACCTATAAGTATCCAAATGAGCTAAAATTTATTATATAGTATGTTCTTAAGATATTTAAAAAGATCAACAGTTTAGAATTTTCAAAAAGTTACTGCATCTTTAAAGATGATTGAGGTGTATGGTGTCTCCGATACACTCGAGTGTACACTAGCCTGACTCTCTCTCTCTCTCTCTCTCTCTCTCTCTCTCTCTATATATATATATATATATATATATATATATATATATATATATATATATATATATATATATATATATATATATATATATATATATATATATATATATAGTCAAGGTTTAGAGCATTGGCCACTAGGGGGTTTTGGGAGTATGTTTGGGTGTATCACAAATATTCGATTAAAAGATGAGATATTGAGCTAATTAGATGCAGAATTGAATTTGCAATCTAGTGAAACTTGTTTCTTGAAGTTTCGTTGAGAAATGAGGGAGTTATGCCAAAAAAAATCGAACCCCTTTGTTCACGCTTACTGTTCATGTGGATATTTCATACTCAAGGTAAGAGACAACTCGAAAGCCATTTGATCTGCATCGGACGGTCAACGTAGATCCGCAATGAAGGCATTTAATACAACCTTCCAACTTTGTTCTATTGATGCATTAAATGTATAAAACTTTCTATAATTACTTGAGTGTGCAAAAAAAGTCCAAATAAACTTAAATTTGGTAGATTAGCTAGTTTTGGGGTGAAGTATCAGATTATGCAATTAGATTTGTGTTTTGAAGACTTTTAATTTATTAATTAAGTAAATCTTATTTTCTCTTTCCTCATGCATTAATGACTCTAAGATTCTCTAAAATTAATGAAACTTCACCCATAAGTCATATTAAATTTGTTGGACACGAATTTGCCATTAATTTTATTTTTTTGAAGTTTTTATTATTTAATTAATTATTTGAAGGTTCTACACACTTTCTCTCTCCTAAATTCACCTTCTCACCAAATATTTTCCAAATTGAGTGAAAATTAACCCAAAGGTATATCTTAACATGTAGAATAAGAATTTGGCATTATTTATTTTTTGAAGACTTTTATTTTTTTATTTAATATATTTAAATCTTATTAATTATTTTATCTTTTTAATATATTAGAGGTATCTAGAAACTTTCTAAAAATATGAAACTTGGCCTATAAGCAATAATAAATGTGAGGAACATAATTTTTATATTAATTAATATTTTAACTTATTATTTAATATTTTGGTCTTTTTATTATTTTCTCTCCTGGATAAAATAAAATATTTAAGATTTTCCAAATTAGATGAAAATTCACACATATACTCATTTTGACATGTAGATAACGAATTTGAGGTTTTTTTCACTTTTCAAGTTGTTTAATAATATATGTAATAAAACTCATATTTTCCAATTCCAATTAATGCAAAGATAATTATTAATTTTCTAAAATTGTGAAACTTGTCACTTAAGTAAACTTTTATCCCAAGAAAACGAATCTGGGTTTAGAATTATCTCTTGAGTTTTCCTTTTATGATTTTTAGGCAATTTACTTCATATTTCCACTATTTAGCACATTAAAGCATCTAATGCCTTATTTTCTTGACTTTAGCCTTTTCCATTTTATTTCTTTTTCTCTTTCTTATTGCAAGAGGCCATATAACATTCTAGTATGAATTATTTACTATTATCCCTCTTAAGTAGTTAAATTGCATTTTAGTCCCTCATAGAAACATCCACTAAGATATGTATGCATATGATCTTCCATTGACATAATTAGTGTTCAATTATATTCCAAACCATTAATATTTCTGCAAATTAAACATCAAGTCCAGGAAGGATATATAAGAAAGGAAAAGCTTGGAAAAGACCCAAAAAGAGAATATGTTCAGGTTTCAGTTCGTTACATATACACCTAAGAAGCATGCGTAGGTGTATGTCGATGAGATAGTACGTCTGCAGGGTAACCCAACTACTATAATATCAGACAGATGTCCTCAATTTACTAGTTGATTTTGGGAATGTTTGCATACAACGTTGGGTACACAATTCAGGTTTAGTATTGCCTTTCATCCACAGACAGATGGACAGTCTGAGAGGACAATTCAGACCTTAGAGGATGTGCTGAGAGCCTATATTTTATAGTTTTTGGGTAGTTGGGATATCCATCTTAGTTTGATAGAGTTTGCCTACAACAATAGTTATCAAAGGAGTATTGATATGGGCCATATGGCACCTTATGAAATCTTGTACGGGAGATGTAACGCCTGGGCCCACTTCCCAATACTCTAGTAGGGTTTCAAGAATGACGACTGGCCCCACAGACCACCACTAGACTTAATTGTGTGCTTTCTCCTCACTCACGCGCAATACATGATCAACTTCCCGACTAGTCAGCCATCCTAGTACTACTCCAAGTTGAGCACACTTAACTATGGAGTTCTTTAGTGATGGGCTCCCAGAAAAGGAGGTACACCTTGGTGATATGGGTAGTTCAATTATTCCTTTTAAGATCATTTTATCTGAGGCGTCAAATCCTGGGACATTACAATCTCCCCCACTTAGACTCTTGACGTCCTCGTCAAGGATCAACTATATGGCCTCATAATATTTCCCCATTTCAGTGCAGACCCAGAATGGCCCATGGACACCCAGCTCCCAATCACATAATACTAGTGCAAGGGTGGCTACATCACCTTGGACAAGCCTTTCCAACATGCCTAGAATGCATGGCTCAAGACTGGCATGCTACATACCCATTTGGGCCCCAAATACTAGAAGGGTTATGGCTCTGATACCATTTGTAACACCTAGGCCCACTTCCCAATACTCTAGTAGGGTTTCAAGAATGACGACTGCCCCCACAGACCACCACTAGCCTTAACTACATGCTTTCTCCTCACTCATGCGTAATCCAGGATCAACTTCTCGACTGGTCACCCATCCTAGTACTACTCCAAGCTGAGCACGCTCAACTATGGAGTTATTTAGTGATGGGCTCCCAAAAAAGGAGGTGCACCTTGGTGATATGGGTAGTCAATCATTCCTTTTAAGATCATTTTATCTGAGGTGTCAAATCCTGGGACATTACAGGAGATGTTGTAGATCACCTTTGTGTTGGTAGTGTTGGCTAAATTGGACATTATTATAATCCCTTTATTTTGATGATGACAAACATTTCTTTCTTGTGGTTTTAACTTGCTATTTGAGTGTTTCAGGGAAAAGCATATAAGGTGGTGGATAGCGAAGACTTGGAAGATCAATTTGCTAAAATTGCTTTATTTTCATGATTGTAATCAATGTAAAAATGTGTACAAGTTTATAATGTACAAGTACTTAGATATCATGTAAATCAAGCATTTTGATCTTTCCTATCCACTCACAACACTTAGATAGATCATCCCCTAAGATAGTATCACAATTGCACATTGATACACACACTTAGTAAATGAATACATTGAATCAGTGATATTCTCGGTCGAAAAATACTTCGACCGAGACACTCTCGGTCAACAAACTCCTCGACCGAGAATAGACCATATTACTCGTTAGACTGAGTTGGAAAAATTAGTTGGGAGTTGAGTTGAACGTTGCAATACACTTACTCTAGACTTACCCTCGGTCGATAAATTCCTCGACTGAGAAGAGTTTTGTCTGCACTTTTCAGAACTAATCAACTAGCTATTACAAATGCAATTAGTGGACAACTAACAGCTAGTATAGCACTAAGAACCCCCTAGAAAGTGTCTAGAACGTCCCTAAGTACTTGTAGGCCATTCCTATAAATAGGACATGCCTTAGGACACCTAAACTCACTTGAGTACACAACTTGCATACACAATTACACTTGAGATTCAATCCTTGTGAGCAAACAAGCTGGGCTATACTTGCAATCTATTTTCTTTGAGCTCTACATTAGTGTCCTATAGGCTGATATCTCCTATCCACTATACATCCACATCCATCCACCTTGGTTAGGAGATCAATCGCTTGATATAGGATCAAAGAGATGTACTAAATTGGTAACATTGTTTCTTTCTTCCAATCTTGTTCCTTTTATTGTATTTTGTTCTCCTTTGCTACTCCTAGGTTGGAGGCTGCAGAAAGGAGGTTGTTGGAGATTCTTCAATGGTGAAGGTAGCTCGGAGAACTTAGGATTACTTCAAGAAGGCTGTCTCAATGGGAAGCTACTTCAAGAGGAAGGCTACTTCAAGGGGGAGCTTGGAGTTACTTCAAGGAAGGCTGCTTCAAGGTTGGTGAGATTACTTCTAGGTGAAGGCTACCCTAAGGGTGAAGGCATTTGTATCTTATGTAACATCCTTGTGAGGTAATAAAATACAAGTGCTTTCAAAATCCCAATTGGAAACAATTGGGTAGTGGACTGACTCCCTTAGTTTTTGCTAAGGGTGGAACCACTCTAAACGCCGTGTCTCCTTCTCTAAATTTTAATTGTGGTTGCTTGGTTGAATTAATTTTAAATTTATTATAAAACCCTATTCACCCCCCCCCTCTAGTGTTTTTCAATTGGTATCAGAGAAGGCTTCAAGGAGCTCTAATCGAGTCTTGAAGATGGAGGGTGGTGGTGTCTACAACCTCAAGCAAAGGAGAAACTTGGACCGACCTTCAACAAGTTGTAGCTGGTGTTTAGGAATGGGACACACAACACTTAGTTGTCTAAGGAAGTCAAAGAAAGAAGAGATGCATAAAAAGGTACAATGCTTTGTTACTACTACAAATGAAGAAGAATAAGAGGTAAGTCTTTTTGACTTGTCAAAAGAAGATTTAATTGTTAGTCTTCAAGAAATGCATGACAAGTATATTGATTGTAAAAAGAAACTAAAAAGAGTTACAAGAACAAATGCAGAATTATATGATCAGTTAAGTGAACTTGTTTCTAAAAAGGAAAGTATTACTTCTGAAAATTCTACATTGAAATCTTCTCTTAATGATTGCAATACGAAGTTACTTACTTTAGAAACAAACTATAATCTTCTTTCTCAAGAAAAGGTTGAATTGCTTACTAAGTTGAATAATCTTCAAACTCAACCTATTCTATGCACTCATTTAGATTATGATGCCATTGTAAAAGAAAGAGATAGTTTTTCATCTAACTTAGATCAAGAAAACTTGAATATTAAAAAGAAAATAGATGAAATTGTTAAGTTACAAAAGGAAATTAGTAGTTTGAAGAACAATAGTGTTCTTGATAAGATCCTAAAGGTTTCTTCTGGTCAAATTGGAAGAAGAGGTTTAGGATATGTTCTAAAAGAAAAACATCACCAACCTAAACCTAGAAGAACACAGACCAAGTTCATACATGTGCCCAAAGAAAAATTCTATCAGGAACCTAGAAGGAAAAGGGTACAAGTACCCAAGACTAAAGTCATGTATGTGCCTAAAGACAATCCTCTTAGAAAGAGAAATGAAATTGATTCCATTTGTTGTCACTATTGCTTGCGTCTTGGACATTATTCCTTCTCATGCCCATACAAGAAAAAGGATGTTGAGTTGGTATGGGTTCCAAAACCCCCAAACTAAATAAATATGAATTAATCAAGTTGAGATATGACCAATTATCTTGATTTGAACATATTTATTTCTATCTCAACTTAATATATTTTTTTTGTTGATCAAAACTCATGTTGCTTTTTTTTCATTTTTGTTTGTTTGAAAGTACAGAACTTGTTGATTCCCAAACGAGAAACAACTAAAAGAGAACCTATCTCCTATCTTTACATCAGAGCATGCTTCCTAAGAGATATCAGACCAAAACAACCTTCTATCTTTACATCAAAAAATATGCTATATGTACTCGAAGCCCTGAAAGAACTTCAAACACTTCCAAAAACACTCAAACTCAACCATCACATGTGAGCAGGGAGCACGAAGGACAAGAAGCACAACTTCCATCAATAGATCCTAAGCCATTAATATAATAGACTTCGGAAACCAGGAACTATCTCTAAAACTACCTCAGATGTCATCTCAGCTCATCTCACCAGAAGAGGGAGAAATAAACAAAATGTAGCCAGACAGCGGTAGCTCTCAGCCATCAAAACACACCCAAAAACAGACTCAACCATCACTATGAAGTGAGAGGGGAGCAAGAGAACGATCTTCTTAAACTAATCCAGCATAGAAAAGAAGGCAACCAGAACCCAGACAATCATAATCGAGCTCAAAGCATCTAGTGAGAGGGGAGCATTAGACTCAACCATCACTAGGAAAAGAAAAAATAAACCAGAAAGTGTCCACGTCTTTGAGCTCAAAGAACACAGCCATAAGACCAAAGTCCAAAAGTAGAGATTCAAACCTCTTAAGCTTATCTGCAAGCACCACAGAAGTATGCTACCTCTATCTTCATCACAACTCATATCATCATAGGAGGGAAAAGGAAGCACACTCATCGAGACAACAACAAACTCTCAGATCACCAAACAAAAACCAACGCCAGGACTCAACCATCACCAAAAGTGAGAGGGGAGCATAAGAACTTATCAGATGCCTAGACCAGGCAGAAACTAAGATTTCCTTCAAAAATTGACCAGATGCCAAGACCAAGATAGCAGAGCTCCCAGCCAGCATCCCAAGAGGATAAAAGAATGGATAAGAATCAAGACCTGCACGATATCTTAGGAAATCTAGAGCTCAAAAGGAAAACAACCATAAGGCTAAGGACCCAGAGCTGAGGTTCAACCAACCCATGATTAACCGCAGTCACCACAGAACACTGAAAACTCCTGGACAATACATTTCCATAGAACCTCATCAGTTCTATACATATCATCATGAACTCTGAAGTTTCTCTCGCACTAGCAGTGATAGTATATAAGACTTGCAAGTGACAAGAACTTCCTAGAATGACAATTGGCAATCGAGCTCCACTCCTTGGGCATACTATAACTATTGTCAATAGAGGAAACGTGCGTCCAAATCTTCTGAGTGTACTAGCAATCAAACAAGATATGGTGTGTATCTTCATATGCTTCCATACATAGAAAACAAATTGAAGGTAAAGCAAGACCAGTTCTTCTCAAATAGTCAGATGTAGGGATTTTGTTATGTCGAGCTTTCCACAAATGCAGTTTGGCCCTCATATGAGTTTTAATCAACCAAATCCAAGAGAAATCAAAACCTTCATTACTTTTGGATCTAATAGAATCCCAAGCAACCTTAAAGCTCACATTTCTATTACCATTGAAAGAAATGTAATCACTAGATGCAAAATTGATATTGGTTGCTTTCAGAGCCTCGATGATCACTTGTTGGTGTCTATTATTACTTCTGGGCACAACCCAATCTCTATCTTTAATAACTTTCGATAGCAAGCAATCCCAAGAGAGACCAAAAATAGACATAAGATTTTTGCCCACAATATCCTGTAGAAAAGAATGAGGGGGAATCCATGGATCCTGCCAAAGATAAGTGTTCAAACCATCGCCAATATGAAAGGACGTATATTGTAACAAAATGTCCCTAGATCTGAGGATATTGTTAAACAACCATGAGAAGTTGGGTGATTCCTTAATAATCCAGAAAGATGCACATTTTAAATACTTCTCTGAAATCCATTTAACCCATAAAATATTTTTCTTGCTTGCAATAGACCAAGCATTGATAAGAAGGCAGGCTCTAGATATATCCCTGGCTTTCTTCAAACCTAAACCGCCATTTTTCTTCGGTTCAGTAATAGAACCCCACTTAACTAAATGCAAATTCTTTTTATTATCCGATCCTCCCCACAAAAAATCCCTGCAAAGCTTATCAATATGATCAAGAACAGCAACAGGTAAAGGGAAAGAAAAACGTCCAATAAAGATGGAGGTTCCTAAGGGTAGAGTTAATAAGCTCCAATCTAGCAGCCATGGACAAAACTTTAGCTTTCCAACCTTCTAGCTTCTTCTTGACTCTATCTACAAGAATGGTGCAATGACGTCTAGACAGCTTACCAGTAAACAGAGGCAAACCAAGATAATTAGAAGGAAAAAAACTTTCTTTAAACCCAAGAATGTTAATGATAGGCTCTTTAATCACACCTTTACTAAATATAATGGAACTTTTGCCCGGATTAACTTTGAGGCCAGATACAATACCAAAATTAACAAGGATCTCATTAATAGCAGTTACAGATCTAACATCAACCTTTGAAAAAATCATTAGATCATCCGCAAAAATTAAATGAGATAGAGACAGATTTTTAGATGCCTTAACATGTACAAGAGTCCCATTTTGCTCAACAATCTTGATCATTTCAGAGACTCCCTGCATTGAAATCATGAAAATATAGGGTGCTATAGGGTCCCCCTGTCTAACCCCATTAGTGGGATAAAAAACCTCCAAGGGCTCACCATTAACTAGAACTTGATAAGACGTAGAGCAAAAAATTTCCTCCATCCATTTTATCCAAATCATGGGGAACCCCATTTTAGTCATAATAGAAAAGAGATAGCTCCATCTCATAGAATCGTAAGCTTTAGTAATATCAGCTTGTAAACACATCATATTACCTGCATTTGACTTCTTGAATTCACTAAGAATCTCGTTAGTTAAAAGGTTAGCATCCTTTATACTTCTGCCTTTTATAAATGCACACTGATTAGAATCAATGATGAACGACAACACTTTCTGGAGTACGTTGGTCAACAGCTTATAAATGATCTTATATAACACATTGCACAAGGATATTAGACGCCAATTCTTGATATCGGATGAGTCAGCTCCTTTGGATATAAGGGTAATAAAAGTTCTATTTGCCTCTCTTAACATCTTACCATTTTTGAAAAACTCTTGGACCGCATTGAAAACATCATCTCCAATTATATGCCAAGCATTCTTGAAAAAAGTATCATTAAAACCATCAGACCCGGGGGCCTTATTGTTCTTGAGGTTCTTGACTACATCATCCACCTCATCTCTAGAAACAGAGCTAATAAGAGAAATTTTTTGAGTCTCATTAAGCCTCTTACTAGTCCAGGCCCTACTCCAAACACCACACGAGGTAGAACAGTTGTTAAACAGGTTCTAATAATAGCTAGAAACATACCTTTTGATATTCTCATGACAATAACAGATTGTCCCATCAATATCTAGCTTTCTAATAGAATTAGAAATATGTCTTGTCTTCATGGACGAGTAAAAAAAAGTCATATTGGAATCACCTACCCTGAGCCAGTCAACTCTAGACTTTTGCTTATAAAAAGCTTCATGTATGTTAGCTTGCTTCCTCACTTCAAGTAAAAGATATCTAGCTTTCTCATGTAGCTCCAGATTCAGAGGGTCGGCATCAGCTTCGTTTTGAGCTTGAATAGCATAGAAATTAGAGATTCTAGTATTATCATTAATGTTTCCAAAATTATTCTTATTCCAGGTAATCAAGTTATGTCATATGATAGAAAGCTTCTTATAAAGCCTAAACATAGCGAAACCTCGCACATCAGTATCCCAAGCACCTTGCAAAATATCATTGAAGTCTTTATGATCAGTCCACGAATTAATAAATCTGAAAGGGGACTTACATTTCCTTGGTTGGCCAATAGATAAAATGATCTTCTTATGGTCACTAATGGTATTAGAAAGACTTTCACCAGAGAAGTCAGCAATAGTAGACATAAACTCCAAATTATAGAAGATTCTATCAATTCTTGAAGAAGCAAAACCATCACCCTCCTGATTGTTACTCCATGTGAAGTGAGGACCACTCAAGTCAAGCTCAAATAGACCATAGTTAATAACACATTCCTTAAACTCATCCATAGATTGTTTAGAAGGCAACTGCTTACTAATCCTCTCATTTGTCCTCCTCACACAATTAAAATCCCCCAGAATGACCCAAGGTCAATCAACATTAGCATAGATTTTCTGAATGGATTCCCACAGAGCTGATCTATCCTTATCAGCTATATGACCATCAACATCTGAAATTAAAAAACTATTTTCATCAATATTAATCGAAGCATGGATGACTTGATCAGTTTCCTCAATTTTTGTAACATCACACCTATCTCTCTTCCACGGAATAACGACTCTCCCAAGAGGGTGAGACATCAAATTAGACATCTAGCAAAACTCAGGAAAAAACTTAGCCATGAACTTCGCAATTTTATTTTTCTGCAACTTAGTTTCCACTAGAACATTTATATCATACCCACTCCTCCTAATCTCTTCTTGTATGGGGTATACCTTATTGCATATGCCTCTCACATTCCAAGAAGCAACAGTAAAAGAAGTCATTTGGAAACATCAACTGTTGAACTATCAGCCTCAGTAGTAGTAATAGAGTTCATTAAGATTGCCCTAGGCACATGAGAGAAAGTTGAGTTTTCATATCTTTGATAAATCCCTGCATTCATTTTGACTTGGTATAGTCCTTTCTTTAATTGTTGTTTCCCTCTATCATGCATTAGAACAGAACTAGAAGAAGCCTATGAGCTAAGCTCACTCTCAGGAGATCCTTTCTGAACGACTTGAAATGGAGTCAGAGTAGAGGGATTTGATACAAGATTCTGACTAGACAAAATATCAAACACCTCACCGGCATTAGACAGTTGCTCATGATAAACCCCTTCATTTACTTCTTTCGACAACCTTAAGTCTTCAACAGTTGGAATCTCCAGAACCAAGCTTCTATTTCTGTTTATCTCCTCTTCATCTTCTATTTCTTCAATAATATGCTCAATAACATCAACCTTTTCAATAGTAGGACTCACCTCGGCAATAACAGGTTCTTGTCTCCTCTTAGATCTCCAAACCTTCTTCGGTTGCTCATATGTCTTCAGAACATTTTTATTTTGCTTTAGCACATTACAACTATCATCATGCCCTAGAAATCCGCACTTCATACACCGATGCGAGATCCAGTCATACTCCAGATCGATACTAAACTCATCCCCTTCATCACTTATCATAGACATGTTCCTAGGATACTTAGCCATATTTTTCATTAAGACCTGGATACGAGCATAATCAATACGCCTGAAATCTCTGGTTGGAGCATCCATCCTCGTCGGCATACCCAGATATGAGCCAATCCTTTCAAAAGTTCTAAAATCCCAAAGTTCAATCGGTAGATTCTTAATCGTCACGCCGACCGGCACCTCAGATAACATTATTTTATATAAACTGTCCCCCGGTTTCTAGGTACAAAATATGACTAGGCGATTCATTACATACCACTCACCATCACGAACAAAATCCATATCTGCGGATTCAAAAAAGTGAATGAGAAAACAACCACTCCCTCTGTCAAAGATCTCGAACATACCATTCAAGCTCCAGATAATATCAAAGTAATTAGCAAGCAATGAAATATTAGGCCAGAAATCCACAATGTATCCCAACAAACACTTGCTCCATCTAGTCGCATTTTCAGTAGCTTCATGTTTAGGATACAAGAGTTTACCATCGATGAGAGAGATGTTAACTTTCTTCAGGTCTCTATGGCTCCCGTTATCTTTACGCATGAACTCATCCCATCCAACTGGTTCCTGCCTCAAATCTACAACAACTACTACATTATCCTGTTGTGAGATAGGCGTATGAGCGTTTCCAGGATCGGGATCCACTTCCCTCGCCAGATCTCGCCGATGAGACGACAGATTGAGCGCCTTTGCCTCACTGGTCGTGTTTCCTCTCGAGGTGGACAGAGTCGCGGGAGCCATCCATTGACCATTAGATACGCCTCATAACTTGAACAAACAAATTGCTGAATAAAATCTGCAGAGACACTCTCGGTCGAACTCTTTCTCGACCGAATTATTTTCGATCGAAGTATTTGTCGACCGAATAAGGTTCTGGAAAACTTGTTCAACTGGTTCAGTTTGCTATAAACTTGCTATAAATTTGGTATAAATGAAAATTGATTGGAAATTATGAATGAATCATAAATCTTGGAGACAACTCTCAAATGACATATTGATAATTTGCATCATGATCTATATGATATCCTTATTAAACATCCTATAAATTTACTAATTATGTGATCAAAACTATATGCAAATAGAAACAGGAATAATGCACACATTGTAAAGCCCTAAATTGCTATTTCTCTTGAAATGATTAAGCATGTTCATGTACATGGTTTGTCTTAAATTTAAAAATTGATGAACCATGATTGATCAATAAAAAGATGTTGCTTTGATAAATCTTCCTTAAAAGGTATGATTCTCTACATTGTGTATCTTAAAACTGAAAATTATAAACCATGTTGATTTAATCAAGGAAATTACTATTTTATCATGATCCAAATGGTTTGTCCTAAGTATTCCTTGGTCTATCTATATAGAAACCATGTGTCTTGAAATTTGCTTTTGAAATGATCATGATCATTGTATTTCATGAAATTATGGATATGCTTCTATTGTTCTATCATGATCATTGTGTTATGGATATGCCTTTATTGTTTCATCATGATCATTGTGTTTCATCTTTTACTTGGTTTGCCTAAAATAATCTTTTATCTATATATACAAACCATGAATAGATATTGTTTTCAAAATGATCATAGTGATTCATCTCTTTACATATAAAGATGATGTTATCATTTAAAATGCAAT
Organism: Alisma plantago-aquatica; assembly: GCA_963693085.1. NCBI lineage: Eukaryota > Viridiplantae > Streptophyta > Magnoliopsida > Alismatales > Alismataceae > Alisma > Alisma plantago-aquatica. The sequence continues at coordinate 677,366,387 of OY856409.1, forward strand.
TTTAAATAAAAGTAAAACTCAATGGCATAAATGCATCTTGGTGTATTAAGTTAATAATTATTTTGTGCTTAGCTTATGGAAAAGATATTATCTTTGTGATGCATGATTGGAAATATACACTCTTACTGCAATTGGACATGCTTCAATACAAATATCGCATAGATTACAAGTTCATTTTCAATTGCTATGATCTTATACATGGTTTGCCTAAAAGTATTTCTTGGCCAATCTGAAAATTATGAACCATGTTTCCTTGAGAAAACTTCATATATTTCTTGTATTAGTGGAATAAGAGGTCTTGCTTAGAATGAAATTATTTTAATATTTTATCTAAAGCCTATTCTAAGAAAATCAAGAGCAAGACACCATTTCAAAATCAAATATTGCTTAAATGAATTAAGTTCTATACAAACTTTGATCCTAAGCTAAAATCTTTCAAATTGATATACATCTTTCAAATTGGTATCCACCTGTTACATAAAGGCTTTATATTCAATAAAGTGGATTATTGATAGTGATTAAACTGTAAATCTACTGAAAATGCCTCTCGGTCAAAATAAAGTTCGACTGAGGGGCGCCCAGGTCGAAGTCAAGGTTGACCTAAAATAAGCTTGACAAAATGCTTAATTGTAAATCATTTCCTTGCACACAATCTTAGTATATCGAAAATACAATTTTAGTGCATAACTCTCATAAAAGATTAACTTATTATGATCTAATGCTTATTGTGACCTTAGAATCCTTAAATTATCTTCATTATAAGATTAAGGGGGAGCTCAAAAAAACTATCTTGACTATAAGATTAAGAAGGAGTTCACAAAACTTTGTAAACATCATAATGAAAATTTAAGACTAGTTATGACCTTAGTATCTTTAAAGTAATCTTGGTTATGAAAATAAAGGAGTCTATAATATTTATGAATATAATGGAATTTTCTAAACAAATTAGGGCTTAACATCCCGGGCATTTGGTTAGAGATACATTCATTGATTCTACTGTAAGCTTAAAAGAATTTCATATCATTTCAGGGCTTAACATCCCTTGTAAATGGTTGAGAAACTATTAAATATATTCATGAGCTTAAAGGATTCTCATGTCATTTTTAGGGCTTAACATCCCTTGTAAAATGGATGAGAAATCAAAACACATATGCATGAATCTAAAAGGATCTCATATCATTTCAAGGCTTAACATCCTTTGCAAATGATTGAGAAACAAATTGTGGCTAAATTTGACATAAAAATAAGTTGTTTGTATTAAATTGTGTTGATTACCCTTGCTTTAAAAATTGAGTATCAAATTATCAAATTAAGGGGGAGAAATAAAAGTCATAATTAATGTTTATCTTGGTTATCTTTTTGAAATGACAAAGGGGGAGAAATAATATAAAATCACTAGCATAAAGTAAAATGAGTTTCATAATATCTCTCGGCTAGCACACACACTTGCATTCACAAACAAGAGAATGGCTAAAAAGGGTAAAATTCAGGTATGAAACTCATATGATTTATATTTCCTTGATTTATATTTTTGAAATGTTTTGTCATCTTCAAAAAGGGGGAGATTGTTGGCTAAATTGGACATTATTATAATCTCTTTGTTTTGATAATGATAAACATTTCTTTCTTGTGGTTTTAACTTGTTGTTTGAGTGTTTCAGGGACAAGCATATAAGGTGGTGGATAGCGAAGACTTGGAAGATCAATTTGCTAAAATTGCTTTATTTTCATGATTGTAATCAATGTAAAAAGGTGTACAAGTTTATAATGTACAAGTACTTAGATATCATGTAAATCAAGCATTTTGATCTTCCCTATCCACTCATAACACTTATATAGGTCATCCCCCAAGATAGTATCACAATTACACACTGATACACACACTTAATAAATGAATACATTGAATCAGTGATATTCTCAGTCGATAAATACTTCGACCGAGACACTCTCGGTTGACAAACTCCTCGACCGAGAATAGACCCTATTAGCCATTAGACTGAGTTAGAAAAAGTAGTTGGGAGTTGAGTTGAACGTTGCAATACACTTACTCCAGACTTACCCTCGGTCGACAAATTCCTCGACCGAGAGACTCTCGGTCGACAAACTTCTCAACTGAGAAGAGTTCTGTCTGCACTTTTTCAGAACTAATCAACTAGCCATTACAAATGCAATTAGTGGACAACTAACGACTAGTTGAGCACTAAGAACCCCCTAGAAAGTGTCTAGAACATCCCTAAGTACTTGTAGGCTATTCCTATAAATAGGACATGCCTTAAGACACCTAAACTCACTTGAGTACACAACTTGCATACACAATTACACTTGAGATTCAATCCTTATGAGCAAACAAGCTGAGCTATATTTGCAATCTATTTTCTTTGAGCTCTACATTAGTGTCCTATAGGTTGATATCTCCTATCCACTATACAATTACGTCCATCCACCTTGGTTAGGAGATCAATCGCTTGTTATATGATCAAAGTGTTGTACTAAATTGGTAACATTGTTTCTTTTTTCCAATCTTGTTCCTTTTATTGTATTTTGTTCTCCTTTGCTACTCCTAGGTTGGAGGCTGTAGAAAGGAGGTTGTTGGAGCTTCTTCGGTGGTGAAGGTAGCTCGACAGACTTAGGATTACTTCAAGAAGACTATCTCAACGGGCATCTACTTTAAGAGGAAGGATACTTCAAGGGGGAGCTTGCAGTTACTTCAAGGAAGGATGCTTCAAGGTTGGTGAGACTACTTCTAGGTGAAGGCTATCCTAAGGGTGAAGGTATTTGTGTAACATCCCTGACCTGGGTTATGAGTTAACCCTAGGTGTTTTGCCTAAATATGTAATTAAATCTTTGTGATTAACTCTGAGCATGTAATTAAGTTTCTCAAAAACCATATATTTCAGTATTTGCTCCTTTTTATTTAAAGTTGTAGCATTGTTTTGATATACAGGGACCTATGTGCAATTTACCCAGTTAAAAGGGTTAACTTGCAATTTGCACATGTTGAGATGTTCCTCTGATGTTGAGACATCATGAGAATCTTTTTGGTAAAGTTTGAGGGATTTCCCAAGCTAGGGCACCAAGGTGCAGCTGTGGAAGCAATCTCGGTGCTTGAAACCCTAATTTGGGGTAAAATGCAATTTACCCAAATTAAGGGATGCAAATTGTGAAATATGTCATCTAATGTATCTTTTTAGACTCTTGCCATCATTAAGAGAAGAAATGATGAGGGAGTCACCTCAATTGAGATATCAAGTTATGAAATATGCCGTGTGATTGAATAATCAGGGTATATGTGCAATATCTCTTTATGTATGTACCTTATTATTAGATTGTTCTTCCTTGCCTTCTTTTTCTAGACCTTAAAATAAGGTTTGTCCTTGTAATAAAGAGGAAGGGACGAGCAAGTAATGAAGGAGGGACTTAATTGGAATTATGGGGAAACTTATGGGCCTTTAATGAAACATCACCCAAGTATATGTATACTTCACCTCTCAAGCAAAGGAACTTTGCCTTCGTGCATATCAGTGTTTCCTCTTTGCTTGTCCGACTAAGGACTGTCTTGGAGCTCAAGGGGAACGACCAAGGGTGCAAGGTAGGTTTGAACCCCTCTTCTTGCCTAATTCCATGGTTAGAACTCGAATTCAAGGTCATTTTGGTGGCTAATTCTCGAAACCCTATCTTTCTAGCCATCTCTTTTCGTCTTTCCTTGGTGTTTTCACCTTGGCCAACCTGTGGGAACTCAAGGACGCCATTAGAGCTTGGAGCTCGAAAGCTTGGAGCTCAAGGAGCAAGCTTTAGGCGGGTTTTATAACTCTAAACCCATGCTTTACTATATACATCTCTTATATGCGGTTAGATGATAGTTCTTCATGTTTCCCAACTTTTCCCTGTTATTTTGCAAGCAAATCCATGGGATATTCGTACTGTTCTTGAGCTAGGAGATGAAGGCGTGATTTCCAAGAAAAAAACCCCACCGCTTTTCACTTCCTTAAACGGTCTCACCAGTTTGCTCTCTCGGTCTCAAGACCGCGAGGTGAGCAAACGGTCTCGAGACCGCGACAGGGCAAACGGTCTCCAAGACCGTTTGGCCCCATTGACCGAGCGTGTACCGTATAAGAGATCTGTTACTAATTATATAGGTTAATTACCCTCAAAATTTGGGAGGCTAACTCCAAAGGAATCGGGAGATATGACCTTTTTAAGTAACAACTTTAAATGAATTTATTCCTGATTCTCAAACGGTCTGAAATTGTCTTTTTGGGCAAACGGTCTCAAGACCGTGTAAGGTCGTTGACCAGGCGTTGACCGTATGAGATTACTGTTCAAAATAATGTTAATTAACAACTCACCAAGTTTTATGGTCTAATTCCAAACGGGCTAAGAGTTGAAGGGTGAATAATAGGGCTAACCCTAGATGAAATCAGTACTGAAATTATGGTGACCTAATTAGGGTTTTTAGGGTTGATTGACCTAAACGGTCTCAAGACCGTTTGGAGGTCATCCAAATGGTCTCAAGACCGCGAGGGCAATCAACCATGACCATTTGGAGGTCTGGGGTCAAGAATAGTTGACCAATTGAAGGTACATTTATACCAAATTATATTGCAATTAAATATTGATATGATCATCAACTCAATAGGTCAGACCTTGATGAATTTGCACTAGAATCCAAAATTTGATGGGCAAACGGTCTCAATACCGAGAGGACAATCACCCAAGACCGTTTGAAGGTCTAGGGTTAAGCTAATTTGACCAATTGAGGACCCAATTGCAAATAAGTTATCAATTTAATCAAAATTTTGTTTTGTGGCTCAATCATGGTTCAACCCCTATCAAATCACATTAGACTTTGATGAAATCCTGGGAAAACGGTCTCAAGACCATGTGGGGACCACCCACATGACCTCAAGACCGTTTGGGACAAGTTTGGGCCCAATTGGAGCTCAATTGAAGGGTTCAACCTTGTGTTGAGTCACATTGATGAGTGTTGATGGGTGAACATTGATAGACCCTAATTGAATCGATTTCAATCCTAATTGGTCAACAATTGAGGCTCAATTGAATGACCAATTGGTTAAGCATAATCTTAATTGACCCAATCCATAAGTGGTCAACATATCTTTGACCTTTTGAGGGCTTAAACATCGGTTGACATCATCGGTTGTATCATTGATTTTGTTGATGGACCAAACGGTTGAGACCATGTGAGCCTCGCGGTCTCAAGACTGTGAGAGGGCTCGCGGTCTCAAGACTGTGAGAGGGCTCGCGGTCTCAAGACCGTGAGGGGGCTCATGGTCTCAAGACCGTGAGGGGGCTCACGGTCTCAAAACCGTGAGGGGGCTCGCGGTCCTGAGGTCAAAGGAGGGCTCGCGGTCTTGACATCAACTTAACCCTCGCGGTCTTAACATAAATTTGAGCTTCGCGGTCTTGAACCAATTGAAGAGGCTCGCAGTCTTGGAGTTTAAGGAGGCTCGCGGTCTTGGATTTAAGGAGGCTCGCGGTATTGAAGTTAGAGGAGGGCTCGCGGTATTGGAAAGTCAAATTAGCTAAACGGTCAACACTTTCAAACGATCTCAAATCAATTGAAGATTGATGGTTGAAGATCGATCAATGTAATTAAAGGTTGGCTTCTTTCAATCAATTGATGATATAAATGGTTCAATGTTGCCCTAATCAAACCCTAATGATAACCTAGGATATTAAGGGGTTAATGGACTAAGGTTTTTGACCATGATGATGATCAATAGGGTGAATTACCAAAATACCCCTGAAGGGTAAACTAAGTAATACCTTGATCAAATCAAACCCTAATCGCATGATGGTGATGTGTTGGACTATGTTAGCCTATGATGACTTAATCCAACCTGTTTTAGAGTGATGTTGACATCACCTAACATTATGATGAGAGAGAAAGTACTTCTAGAGAGAGAAAGTACTTCTAGAGAGAGAAAGTACCCTTTTCAGGTGAAAACTCAATTAAAGCATAACCAATGCACAGGAATGAACATAATTAGGGTATGATCCACCTGTGTGAGATCATAGAAACCCTAATTATGATAAATGATGAACCTTTAACTAATCTAAGAGCATCAATGAAGATGTTACTCATACATGATGATGTTATGAGTTCAATTCACCTTAATGTGAATAGTAAACCCTAATTCAAGGGTAATGGCATGTTTTTGAGTATTAAACTCTATTTGATGTGAATTAGAAATTTAACTCTTATGACAAGAGTAGGAAGTATATTCCTTATTTTTGTATTACCTTTATCAGTTGTATTAACCATGCAGGTTCTGATATGAAGGTAATCATATCCAGGTATGGATGTTGATGTTATATTCATTAAAGGCATGTTGTTAGCCTTATGAATAAGTAAAGTAATCTGATGCCTTGTCAATGGCATCCTATGCTGATAATGGGCTGTGAGAGCCATGAATACCATCAAGGTCATGCCTTAGAGATGACTTGTGATGAGGATAATGAGAAATGATGATTGATATGAGTTAGGCCTGTTACATTTAGTATTCTTCTTTTATAGCTGCTATACTACTGTTATTGTTTGGAGAACAATGTATGTTGTTAAAGAATACTGAATGTACCTAACTAATCAAGTATAATGTAGAGCCCTGATCATAGATCCATCATTGTCAGAGATTAAGTGATGGTGAAACAGGTTTTCCTCAGGGAACTCCTGGAGCACATACTTTTGAGTATGTGGGGTACATGGATGTGTAGAACCTTACATCCTAGTGTAGGAAAGTGATGTAGATGTGTAATCCATCCATCCTTCACTATATTTCCATACCGTATCAGTGGTAGGTAAACATGAAACCTCCTGATGACGAAGAAAACACAGATATCTGTATCAGTGGTAGGTAAATATGAAACCTCCTGATGACGAAGAGAGTACAGAACGCCACTGTGACTCTAGAATAGCGAAGGACCAGTTTACCCTGGTGAGCTATAGTAGTAGAGACACGAGATGTCCTACAAGTGATCCTCTTACTGACTGAGGAAGGTGAAGGTCATGAGAATCCGGCTCTCTTAATGACCTATGTATGATACTGATGTGACTTCTCAGCGATCAGTTGGAGTATGAGTGGTATGCCTCATCTCCACAGGGCATAATGTTGTTTGTAAAACATAATCAACCATGTGGTATAACTTGTTAGAGATGACTCCAAGTTAGTTGATTGATGTTACAGTGCAATAGTGTTTATATTCTCCATATCTCCTAAATGGTAGAGATCTTGTTATACCTGCAACTGTTATAGAATACTTTGAAGGCTTTACTGCTTAAGATATTCTTTGATGTTATAATAAAGCTTCTGGCGAAGAGTTATAACTCTCGTTGGGACAATTTTGTATAATTGTATCACCCCGTAGACTTCAACTTTTTAGGTGGACGTCGGAGACGAAGGAACCAGCCTACAGGTGACCAGTCTCAGCAGCAGCTGCACCAGAAGCAGCAGTAATCTCAGGTGGAGATTTAGTCTGCCTTGTGGTGTAGTTAGAGTCAGTCCTATGTGTCCTCTGTACTCTCAGGTCTTGGAATCTTGTGTTATGTGATCTTGAGATTTTGTATCTTGATGTATATAATTACTCAAGAAGTAATTATCCTGAGATGTAAACAGTTTATCTCTCTTTATGAAAGAAGTTTTTATGGATCCAAGTTCTTATCTCGAAAAGTTTTAATTTCCCGTGATTTTTGCCTTCCGCTGATTACCGATTCGCTTCCGCTAAGTTTTAATCGTGTTTATGTCATGGTTTGGAGATCAGAGCCCACAATTTGTATCTTATGTAACATCCTTACGAGGTAATAAAATACAAGTGCTTTCAAAATCCCAATTAGAAACAATTGGGTAGTGGATTGACTCCCTTAGTTTTTTCTAAGGGTGGAACCACTCTAAACGCCGTGCCTCCTTCTCCAAATTTCAATTGTGGTTGCTTGGTTGAATTAATTTTAAATTTATTATAAAACCCTATTCACCCCCCTCTAGTGTTTTTCAGGTAGGAGACATGAGAATATCAACTTTTAGGTCCTGATCTAGTCCAGTAGATGATAGAAAAGATCAAAGTCATTTAGCAACAGTTAAAGACAGCTCTGGATATATAGAAATCTTATGCTAATAACTATCATAGACCTTTAGAATTCCAAGTGGGAGACATGATGTATCTTAAAGTTTCTCCTTGGAAGGGAGTTCTAAGGTTTGGTAAGAAGGGTAAGTTAGCTCCCAGATATATGGGACCTTATCTTGTAGTTGCATGTGTTGGGAAGGTGGCTTATAAATTGATGATGCCATCTGAGTTATAAAAGTTACATCATGTGTTTCATACTCTTTAGCCTATGGAGGTGGAGTTAGATAATGATATATCTTATGTAAAAGGGCATGTTTTGATCCTGGATAGAAGGATCAAGAAGTTGAAGAAGAAGGACATTGTTTTAGTTAAGGCTTTGTGGCATCATCATGGCATTGAATAAGCCACATGGGAACTTGAAGATGAGATGCAGAAGAAGTATCTGACTCTTTTTGCATAGGATTTTGGGGGCAAATCCCTGATAGGGGTTTATAGTTGTAAGACTCTTGAACTAGCTTAATGCTTAATTGTGTTTACCTTATATAATGAGATGCTTAAACCTTAATCTAAGCTCTTGAGATGTTTTAATATCATGTGACATACTTGTATTTTCTTTATGGGTCCAATTTGATTAGTGTCTGAGCTATTTTACAATACGTGTATGTTTTGGACTAGTTTGCAATTTACCCATAAGTGAGGGTTAATTTGCAAAATGTCACATGAAGAGAGAGCATATTGTATTTTGATATCATAAGAGAGAAGAATATGATGTGGGACATTTTGTGTGAATCTTGGATGATGGTGTGACATCATCATGTGATATTAGGGTTTCTAGGGCTTCTAGGGTTTGCATGGTTGACTTGGTGTTTGACCTAGGGTTTGATGTTATGACCTCTACACCACCTATGGTGAGGGTTGCGACCGCGACACTTGCTTGGATGCATGGTCACGACCGCAACAGCCTTGTGAGGGGTGGGTTGAAACACCTTGTTTCCTAGTGACTCAACCATGCACAAGTGACCTAGGGTTTTCACCTAAAAGTGTCTCGACCTGAGACAAGTTGATGAAGATAGTGTTGCGACCGCAACAAGAGTGAAACTAACCTAGTAGGTTGCAACATAGTTTTTGGATGAACATGAGCATGGATATTTTCATGTCAGTGGAGAAAAATTATCTCTTTGGAGGGCATGTGTCCCTTGATGAGCTTTGGTGTTGACACCTCAAAGATCTTCACTTCTCTCCTCCTTTTGGGTAAATAAACCATCATCTTCACAAGAAATCAATATTTTTCGATCTACAACTCCATCTTCTTCCTTGAGACCGCCTTTGGAGCTTCAGGAGCAAGAAGAAGCAAAACTTGATCTTTGGGTGGCCGATCTTTAGTGCATGATTGAAGATCTTGTGCTAGGGTTAGCTTTTGGTGGTGAATTTTGGTGAATCGTCTCTTGGTAAGTGGCCTTTCCTTCTAGATCATGTTTTCTTTTGAGACTCTTCATCTTCTTATTCCTCTTTGGTTGTGGATCATCCATGGTAGTTCTTCTTGAAGATCTCTTTCTTACAAAGATCATAGCTAGGGTTATCATGGTGAACTCGAGTGAAAGATGGTCTTTTCTTTTTTGTTTGTCTAAGATATATTTTCCTTTCTCTTAACCTCCTTCTGATCATGAATTTTTCTTCTTCTAGGAGGTGTTTCCCTTGGATGAAGTGTTGGAGTTTAGTTGAAGGTCTTGAAAGCTTGAGTCTTGGGAAATTATGGATGCATGTGTTTAAGAAAAAGCTATATCTATCTCAAATTACCCCTACAAACTGGCCATTATTTTCCAATAAGATATCCATGTGATGCACATGTTTATGCATTATTTTATTTTAGTGACTCAATTAGAAAATTGTGTTCTTTATAGTATATATTTGTAACAAACTAAAACCTAGCCTCTTAACCCTGATCTTATGTCTTGGAGGGTAGTCAACTTAGTTCTTTGGGCTTAGCCAAATAAGGATTAAGATATACATATTATTAGCTTAATTGAAATCCTAACATATAGAAATATAAACAAAATATGATCTAATGCTCTCATAATTAATCTTTAGGCCAATAAAATATATCACATTAGACAATATTGATTAAAATCGATGATAAGAGAGACAATATGCATATAAGAACTGAAATTCCCATAATAGAGGATACTATTCAAAATAAATAACTCTAATGAGAGAAAGGATGAATACATATAGAGTCTCATGCATAATAATGAAATATGACCCTTTTGGTAATAAGAGTGAAGATAATGTGACACAATTAAATAAATAATAAGGACGGTTAAATAAATACAATGATGTCAAGACAAAAATGTTAAATCATAGAAAGAGATCTCAAAAGTGAAATCTAATGTGAAATTCGGCTTCCTTGGGTCCCAATTTTCTTGGGAGTCAAGTTTCACATTATTTACATTATAATAATTAATTTAATTCAATTTAGAAAAGAAGATTTGAGTTTTCCCCCAAAATATCAAATAAAATAATAAATGACTCTAAAATAGGAAAAAACTTCAGATTCAAAATCTACATGTTAAAATAAGGCTATGTGTGAATTTGCATGTAATTTGGATAATCTTTAATATACAAGTGTAGATTAGGAGAGAGAAAGTCCAAAATATTAAATTATGTGCAAAATAATCTCAAATATATGAAATTAATGGCCAATTCATGTTCTAGAAGTTTTGGTTTGCTTAAGTATGAAGTTTCACTTTAATTGGGTAATTCTAGAAGTCTTTGATGCATTAAGAAAGAGAAAATAAGGTTTACTTTAAAAGAATTAAATAAAATACTTAAAGTATCCAAAAGTAAAAACTAAGTCCATATTCAGATTCCTCGTATCCTAAATAGGTTGGGTGTCAAATTTCAATTCATTTGGGATTTGTTTGCACCCTTTTTGGAAGAGAGAGAGAAAATGAGAAATTAATGTGAACACACTTTATTCGAATCAAACTAGAATTTCATTTAATTTGTCACATTGGCTTTACTTGTATGTTGTGATTGTGGGCCATTTGATCGAGATTTAATGGTATCTAATCCATCTCCTACCTCACGTAGGAGTGGACTCGCTGATGAACAGTGCGAGCGGCCGATAGGCCTGGTTCTTCTCTGATATCTTCATCGATTCTTGATTGTTTCCCAAAATTATTGGTGCAATAAGTTCATGAGAAGATTCAGCACCCAACGAACTATGATTCCTGAATTTGTTCTATGTATTCACTAAACACCCAAATTCATTCCCCCACTCTCTCAAACCACCTATGCCTGAAGCCCTACCTCAAGATTTCATCTATAAATACCCACACCCTGGTATTCGCTAGCCCTCTTGCAATATTTTCTTCGCTTTGATTTTGTCCAAACTGCTCCTCATTAGCACTGCAAGCTTATATATTGGATCCTACTGGCGGAAAGTCGTGCTCTATCCTTAGTCCACCTCTATTCAAATTGCCTTCGAGGTGTGGTTTCTCAATTCTCGTTCTTCGTTTTCATAATTTTGAATCGCACTTTGGCCTCTACGTGCGGTTTTACCCAAATTTAGGTGAAGTTGTAGCTTCTCTGCTTGCCAGCAATGGCATGGATAGAGAGGGGAAGAAACCCCCATTTTTCCCAATTGTACCCTTCTAAATCCCTTCTTTCCTTATTTTCTCGCGTGAGGGTACTTTGGTAATTTGACCCCTTATTTCCTTTAGTTGACGTGGGTCTTACTGGCTTTAACCAAGCAACTTGGTTGCACCTGATTGGTCTATGTCATGCGGGCCCGGTCCTCTCTCTTCCTCTCTCACAAGTTTACTGCTTATTTGGCATTTTCTGATTGGTTGAATTTCTAAAAATCATATCTTTTAATCTGCTCATCCAAAAATTATAAAAATTTATGTTTTGTAATTGGAAAAATGTGATATTTCTAATAAAATTAGTTTGAGAGATTTATTTCCATGTTTTTGATAATGGATTTTTGAAAATCTAATTAATTAACATAAAATCTCTAAAATTGGTAACTAATTCATATGAACTCCAAATTTAGTAAATACATATGTTTTCTTGATTAGAAAAACCTAATAAGTCAATTGGTTTAGGTTTGGAGTCCAAAATCTGAGTTTTACTAAAACGGTCTAGAATCAGGGTTTTGTTACATTTATATGAATCTCAAAACCCTAATACATGTGAATAAACTATTATTAGGCAAAGTTGATCTTGGAAACAACTAGATTGGTGAAGAGTGCTTATAGGACTATATTTTAAGGTATGTTCACATCCCCTATTATTCCTTTTGAGCAATTCATCTAAATTATCTTTCTCTTGGTCCTATGGACATTAGCCTACATATTTTCTCTTTTTCTTTGAAAATTATAGTTCATGTGAACTACTTTATTTGTTACTAATCTTATGATCATTTTTGGACATTCTGTTGGTCTTTTTCTTATGCTTTGCCCATTGTGGAACATTCTTTTGTGAATGTGCTTATTTTCCCACCTTTATAGTGGATGTTTATAAGGCACATCATATGATGGCATGGATCCTCTTATCCTACTTTATTTTGTTAGATGTTCTTATCTCTCTTATTATCTATTATACTTGCTTACTATTTTGTTATGCATCATGTGGTGACTGCTAGTGTAATGTTACATGTTATTGAATGTGGATGTGAAAATTCCCACATATGCATGCAGATGTGAAAGTTCATGCATATGAAAATATTTAGGGTAGACGTGCCTAGGTCGATATTGACAGACCCTGCCACCCATATTTTAGATCAAATGTATACAAGACCCTGCTCACCCCACATTATTTTTGGTACATATGTTATTTCCTACCAACATATTTATATTGTCTAGTATTGTTACATGTGAAACACATGGATGCTTTATTTTAATACCTTGCTCTTATTTGCCTCTTTTATTGAGATTCTTTTCTTCTATGCCCGATTGGGTAGTACTTTACTTTTCTATGGGAAGCCTTTTATACTTGATGTCCTTTATTCTTTTAAATTGCCCAGTTTTCTATTTAGTATGCACATACCAACCTTTGTTGATGTCATCTATATTTCTCTTCTTGTTGGGGTATGCTTCCAACCCTAGGTAAAGGTCTTGAATGATATGGCATGAAGACTTGGACTTAGCTTAATGATTTAAAGCTTGGAGACAAACTTGTTATGGTCTAGCTTTCCCTTTACTTAGATCCATATGTTGTATCTTACATGCAAACCCTTTGTGGGAGATTATGATGTTCATTTTTAACCTTGTAAAAAATTGAATATAGTTAATATTTTTCTTCCACTGCTAAACTTTGGTTGTTTTGAATATCAATAATAAGATTTGAAAATTTTACACCCACTCCAACATATCTTCTGGGTGTGTTTGGAATAGATGTTTTATTTCTCAAAATTTTAGTAGGGAGTGGATCCCCTATTAGGTCCCACTCTCTTACAACATGGTATTAGAGCCCATGGTGGTCAGAATCTGACTATTTCAATTTTGTCTCCCTAGTTAGGAACCTTGCCTGACATAGTAACCCTTTAGGTGAGATGTTTCTCTAAAATTTACCTAAGTTGTTCATGTGATGATGAAAGGTTGATAAGAGGTGTCCATTAAAACCGTGTTTGGTAAACGCTAATAATGTGATGAGGTGTTAGGTGATCTTACCCTATCATATAGGTTAATGATGATTTGTGTCTCTTGATTCTATGAGGATTGACTTGAGGATGCAATGGTAGGATATGGACACCTTATTATGGAAAAATTGTGACTTGGCTTCTCGCATTGATTTTGAGCTCATTTTGTTTTATATTGGATACATTTCTTCGCCAAAAAATTATTATCCATTATACTATTATATGTAGAAAAGAAACTTTTTTAGACTTTATCCAAATTTTCTTGAACTAAGTTGCAATGAAGATTTTTTGGATGTATGCATAGTGAAACCCTAGAATTAGTTGGAATAGGGTCTTAATTCTAGTTTTGTCTATGAAGAAATGACTAGGAATATATGGATAATATAAAGGTGGACTGGGCCTATGCTTTGTACCCTATGACTTTTTGGATGTTTATGTGGGGTTGTTAGGTTAGAGCCACAAGGACCTAAAACTCAACCCTATATGGTTTTGACTTGTTAGTTGGATACATGAACAACACAAATCTCTAAAACATTCACAACTAAAAGAGAGGTGGGCAACTCTAAATGTTGTTAGTTTGACTTGATAGGTACCTTTTAATTGGTGGAGAATTTTTTGTTTTTAATATTTGGATCATTAGATTTCAAGGACAAAATCCTTTTTAAGGGGAGGAGTGTTGTAACGAACCAAAATCTAGCCTCTTGACCCTGATCTTATGTCTTGGAGGATATCCATCTTAGTTCTTTGGGCTTAGTCAAACAAGGATAAAGATATACACATTAGTAGCTTAATTGAAATCCTAACATGTAGACCTATAAACAAAATATGATTTAGTGCTCTCATAATTAATCTTTAGACCAATAAAATATATCACATGAGACAATGTTGATTAAAAATCGATGATAAGAGAGATAATACGCATATAAGAACTAAAATGCCCATAATAGAGGATAATATTCAAAATTAATAACTCTAATGAGAGAAAGGATGAGTACATATAAAGTTTCATGCATAATAATGAAATACAACCCTTTTGGTAATAAGAGTGAAGGTAATGTGACACAATTAAATAAATAATAAGGATGATGAAATACATACAATGATGTCAAGATAAAAATGTTAAATCATAGAAAGATATCTCAAAAATGAAATCTAATGTGAAATGTGGCTTCCTTGGGTCCCAATTTCCTTGGGAGTCAAGTTTCACATTATTTACATAATAATAATTAATTTAATTCAATTTGGAAAATAAGATATGGGTTTTTCCCAAAATATCAAATAAAATAATAAATGGCTCCAAAAGAAGAAAATAACTTCATATTCAAAATCTACATGTTAAAATAAGGCTATATGTTAATTTTCATGTAATTTGGATTATCTTTAATATACATGTGTAGATTAGGAGAGAAAAAGTTCAAAATATTAAATTATGTGCAAAATAATCTCAATATATGAAATTAATTACAAATCATGTTCCACAAGTTTTAGTTTGCTTAAGTATGAAGATTCACTTTAATAGGGTGATTCTAGAAGTCTCTAGTGCATTAAGAAAGAGAAAATAAGGTTTACATTAAAAGAATTAAATAAAATACCTAAAGTATCCAAAATAAAAAACTAAGGCCATATTTGGATTCCTCATATACTAAATAGGTTGGGTGTCAAATTTCAATTAATTTGGGATTTGTTTGCACCCTTTTTGGAGGAGAGAGAGAAAATGAGAAATTAATGTGGACACACTTTATTCGAATCAAACTAGAATTTCATTTAATTTGTCACGCTGTATTTTCTTGGCGCGTTGTGTTTGTGGGCCGTCCAATCAAGATTTAATGGTATCCGATCCATATACTAACTCACGTAGGAGAGGACTCACGGATGAACAGTGCGAGCGGTCGATAGGCCTAGTTCTTCTCTGATATCTTCCCCGATTCTTGATCATTTTCCAAAATTTTTGGTGCAATATGTTAGTGAGAAGATTCCACACTCAACGAACTATGATTCATTACTTCATTCTCTATATTCTCTAAACATCCAAATAAGTTCCTCAACTCTCTCAAACCACCTTTGCCCGAAGCCCTACCTCAAGATTTCATCTATAAATACCCACACCCTAGTCTTCGCTATCCCTCTTACAATATTTTCTTTGCTTTGATTTTGTCTAAACTACTCCTAATTGACGTTGAGAGCTCATGGACTGGAGCCTACCGATGGCGAGTCATGCTCTGTCCTTGGTCCAGCTCTGTTCAAATTTCCTTCTAGGTTTGGTTTCTCAATTGTCGTTCTTCATTTTCATAATTTTGAATCCCACTTTGGCCTTTGCTCATGGTTTTGCCCAAATTTGGGTGAAGTTGTAGCTTCTCTGCTTGCCAACAATGGTGTGGATAGAGATGGGAAGAAACCCCCATGTTTTTTTCGATTCTACCCTTTTGAATCCCTTCTTTCCTTATTTTCTCAGGTGAGGGTACTTTGGTCATTTGCCCCCTTGTTTCCTTTAGTTGATGCGGATCTCACTGGATTTGACCAAGCAACTTGGTTGAGCCTGATTGGTTCATGTCATGCGGGCCCGATCCTCTCTCTCTCCCTCTCTCGCAAGTTTACTGCTTATTTGGCATTTTCTGATTGGTTGAATTTCTAAAAATCATATCTTTCAATCCGCTCGTCTAACAATTATAAAAAAATATGTTTTGGAATTGGAAAAATGTGATCTTTCTAATAAAATTAGTTTAAGTGATTGATTTCCATGTTTTTGATATTGGATTTTTGAAAATCTAATTAGTTAACATACCCTAAAATTGGTAACTAATTCATATGAACTCCAAATTTAGTAAATAAATATGTTTTCTTGATTTAAAAAAAACTAATAAGTCGATTGGTTTAGATTTAGGGTCCAAAATCTGAGTTTTACTAAAAAGGTCTAGAATTAGGGTTTCATTACATTTGTATGAATCTCAAAACTCTAATACATGTGACTAATATGTAATTAGGCAAAGTTGATCTTAGAAACAACTAAGTTGGTGAAGAGTGCTTCTAAGACTCAGTTTTAAGGTATGTTCACATCTCCTAATATTCCTTTTGAACAATTCACCTAAATTATCTTTCTCTTGGTCCTATGGACATTAGCCTACACATTATCTCTTTTTTTTGAAAAATATGGTTCATGTGAACTACTTCATTTGTTATGGATCTTGTGATCATATTTGGACATTCACTTCATCTCTTTCTTATGCTTTGGCCATGGTGGAACATTCTTTTGTGAATGTGCTTCTTTACCCCCTTTGTAATGGATATTTATCAGGCACATCATGTGATGGCATGGATCCTCTGATCCTACTTTATTTTGTTGGATGTTCTTATCTCTCTTATTCTCTATTATACTTGCTTAATCTTTTGTTATGCATCACGTGGTGACTGCTAGTATAATGTTACATGTTAGTGAATGTGGATGTGAAAATTCCCACATATGCATGCAGATGTGAAAATTCCTGCATATGAAAATATTTAGGGCAGACGTGCCTAGGCAGATGTTGACAGAACCTGCCACCCCATATTTTAGAGCATATGTATACAAGACCTTACTCACCCCACATTATTTTTGGTATATGTATTATTTCCTATCAACATATTTATATTGTCTAGTATTGTCATAGGTGAAACACATGGATTCTTTATTTTTATATCTTGCTCTTATTTGCCTCTTTTATTGAGATTCTTTTCTTCTATGCCCGATTGGGTAGTACTTTACTTTTCTATGAGAAACCGTTTATACTTAATGTCCTTTATTCTTTTAAATTACTCAATTTTCTATTTAGTATGCACATATTGGCCTTTGTTGATGTCATCTATTTTTCTTTTCTTGTCGGGGTATGCTTCCAACCCTAGGTGAAGGTCTTAGATGATACGACATGAAGAGTTGGACTTAGCTGAAGGAGTTAAAGCTTGGAGACAAACTTGTAATGGTCTATATTTCCCTCTACTTAGATCCATATGTTGTATCTTACATGTAAACCCTTTGTGGGAGATTATGATGTTCATTTGTAACCTTGTGAAAATTTGAATATAGTCAATATTTTTCTTTCACTGCTAAACTTTGGTTGTTTTGAATACCATTAATAAGATTTGAAAATTTTACACCCACTCCAACATATTTTCTGGGTGTGTTTGGAATAGATGTTTTATTTCTCAAAATTTTAGTAGGGAGTGGATCCCCTATCGGGTCCCACTCTCTTACAACATGGTATCAGAGCCCATGGTGGTCGGAATCTGACTATTTCAATTTTGTCTCCCTAAGTAGGAACCTTACCTTACATAGTAACCCTTTAGGTGAGATGTTTCCCTAAAATTTACCTAAGTTGTTCATGTGATGATGAAAGGTAGATAAGAGGTATCCATTAAAACCATCTTTGGTAAACCCTAATAATGTGATGAGGTGTTAGTTGATCTTACACTATCATATAGGTTAATGATGATTTGTGTCTCTTGATTCTATGGGGATTGACTTGAGGATGCAATGGTAGGATATGTAGACCTTATTATGGAAAAATTGTTACTTGGTTTCTCGCATTGATTTTGAGCTCATTTTGTTTTATATCGGATACATTTCTTCGCCAAAAAAATATTTTCCATTATACTATTATATGTAGAAAAGAAAGTTTTCTAGACTTTATCCAAATTTTCCTGAACTAAGTTACAATGAAGATTTTCTGGATGTATGCATAGTGAAACCCTAGAATTAGTTGGAATATGATCTTAACCCTAGTTTTGGCTATGAAGAAATGACTAGGAATATATGGATAATATAAAGGTGTAGTGGACCTACCCTTTGTACCCTATGCCTTTTTGGATGTTTATGTAGGGTTGTTAGGTTAGAGCCACAAGGACCTAAAACTCAACCCTAGATGGTTCTGACTTATTAGTTGGATACATGAACAACATAAATCTCTTAAACATTCACAACTAAAAGAGAGGTGGGTAACCCTAAATGTTTTTAGTTTGACTTGATTAGGTAATTTTTTAAGGGGTGGAGAGTAGTTGGCTGTTGATGTTTGGATCATTAGATTTCAAGGACAAAATCTTTTTTAAAGGGTGGAGTGTTGTAACGAACCGAAACCTAGCCTCTTGACCCTGATCTTATGTCTTGGAGGATAGTCGGCTTAGTTCTTTGGGCTTAGTCAAACAAGGATTAAGATATACACATTAGTAGCTTAATTGAAATCCTAACATGTAGACATATAAACAAAATATAATCTAATTCTCTCATAGTTAATCTTTAGACCAATAAAATGTATCACATCAGACAATGTTGATTAAAATTGATGATAAGAGAGATAATATGCATATAAGAACTAAAATGCCCATAATAGAGGATAATATTCAAAATTAATGACTCTAATGAGAGAAAGGATGAATACATATAAAGTCTCATTCATAATAATGGAATACAACCCTTTTGATAATAAGAGTGAAGGTAATGTGACACAATTAAATAAATAATAAGGATGATGAAATAAATACAATGATGTTAAGACAAAAATGTTAAATCATAGAAAGAGATCTCAAAAGTGAAATCTAATGTGAAATTCAACTTCCTTGGGTCCCAATTTCCTTGGGAGCCAAGTTTCACATTATTTACATAATAATAATAATTAATTTATTTCAATTTAGAAAAGAAGATATGAGTTTTTCTTCAAAATATCAAATAAAATAATAAATGACTCCAAAAGAGGAAAATAACTTCAGATTCGAAATCTACATGTTAAAATAAAGTTATGCATGAATTTTCATGTAATTTGGATAATATTTAATATATATGTGTAGATTAGGAGAGAGAAAGTCCAAAATATTAAATTATGTGCTAAATAATCTTAAGGGCTAATTCATGTTCCACAAGTTTTGGTTTACTTAAGTACGATGTTTCACTTTAATTGGATAATTCTAGAAGTCTCTAATGCATTAAGAAAGAGAAAATAAGGTTTACTTTAAAAGAATTTAATTAAAATACCTAAAGTGTTCAAAAGCAAAAACTAAGGCCATATTTAGATTTCTCATATCCTGTATAGACCGGGTGTCAAATTTCAATTAATTTGGGATTTGTTTGCACCCTTTTTGGAAGAGAGAGAAAATGAGAAATTAATGTGAACACACTTTATTCAAATCAAACTAGAATTTCATTTAATTTGTCACGTTGGCTTTCCTAGGCACGTTGTGTTTTTGGGCCATCTGATTAAGATTTAATGGTATCTGATCCATCTCCTACCTCATGTAGGAGAGGACTCATGGATGAATAATGCGAGCAACTGATAGGCCTGGTTCTTCTCTGATATCTTCCTCGATTCTTGATTGCTTTCCAAAATTTTTGGTGTAATATGTTCGTGAGAAGATTTTGCACCCAATGAATTATGATTCATAACTTCATTCTCTGTATTCTCTAAATGTCCAAATATGTTCCCCAACTCTCTTAAACAACCTATGTCTGAAGCCCTACCTCAAGATTTCATCTATAAATACTCACACCCTGGTCTTTGCTAGCCCTCTTACAATATTTTCTTCACTTTGATTTTATCCAAACTACTCCTCAGTGACGCTGCAAGCTCGCAGACTGGATCCTACCTACGGCGATTCGTGCTATGTCCTTGGTCCACCTCTGTTCAAATTGCCTTCGAGGTGTGGTTTCTCAATTGTCATTCTTCGTTTTCATAATTTTGAATCGCACATTGGCCTTTGCACGCGATTTTGCCCAAATTTTGGTGAAGCTGCAGCTTCTCTGCTTGCCGACAATGGCGTGGATAGAGAGGAGAATAAACCCCCATTTTATTTCCTGATTCTACCCTTCTGAATCCCTTCTTTCCTCATTTTCTCGTGTGAGGGTACTTTGGTAATTTCCCCCCTTGTTTCCTTTCATTGACGCGGGTCTCGCTGGCTTTGGCCAGGCGACTTGGTTGCATCGATTGGTCCATGTCATGTGGGCTCGGTCCTCTCTCTCTTCCTCTCTCGCAATTTTACTGCTTATGTGGCATTTTCTAATTGGTTGAATTTCGAAAAACCATATCTTTCAATTCGTTCGTCCATAAATTATATAAAAAATATGTTTTGGAATGGGAAAAATGTGACATTTATAATAAAATTAGTTTGAGAGATCGATTTTCATGTTTTTGATAATGGATTTTGAGAATCTAATTAATTAACATAAAAGCAATAAAATTAGTAATTAATTCATATGAACTCCAAATTTAGCAAATAAATATGTTTTCTTGATCAGAAAAACCTAATAAGTAGTTTGGTTTTGGTTTGGAGTCCAAAATTTGAGTTTTACTAAAAAGGTCTAGAATTAGGGTTTCATTACATTTGTATGAATCCCAAAACCCTAGTACATGTGAATAATATGTAATTAGGCAAAGTTGATCTTAGAAACAACTAGATTAGTGAAGAGTGCTTCTAGGACTCAATTTTAATGTATGTCCGCATCCCCTATTATTCCTTTTGAGTAATTCACCTAAATTATCTTTCTCTTGGTCCTATGGACGTTAGCCTACACATTATCTCTTTTTCTTTGAAAATTATGGTTCATGTGAACTATTTTATTTATTACTAATCTTGTGATCAAATTTGGACATTCTCTTGGTCTCTTTCTTATGATTTGCCCATAGTGGAACATTCTTTTGTGAATGTGCTTCTTTGCCCACCTTTGTAGTGGATGTTTATAAGGCACATCATGTGATGCCATGGATCCTCTGATCCTACTTTATTTTGTTAGATGTTCTTATCTCTCTTTCTTAGAATTCCTCTTAATTTCATTATGATTTCATAAGAATTGAGTTAGTCCAGTCAATATATACCTATATCATTGTTGTCTAGGGAACATAAATAAAGAACAAATTTCTAAAATCCACGAGGATGGTCATCTAGAATCTTTTGGTTTCAAACCAATAAAGAAGTGTGAGTCTTGTTTGTTGAGCAAGATGACAAAAGCTCCTTTCACTGGAAACATCGAGAGACTTGCTTACTCTTTTGTTATGCATCATGTGGTGACTACTAGTATAATGTTACATGTTATTGAATGTGGATGTGAAAATTTTCACATATGCATACAGATGTGAAAATTCCTGCATATGGAAATATTTAGGACAGACGTGCCTAGGCAGATGTTGACAGACCCTACCACCCCATATTTTAGAGCAGATGTATTCAAGACCCTGCTCACTCCATATTATTTTTGGTAGATGTGTTATTTCCTACCAACATGTTTATGTTGTCTAATATTGTCACAGGTGAAACACATGGATGCTTTATTTTTATACCTTACTCTTACTTGCCTCTTTTATTGAGATTCTTTTCTTTTATGTCTGATTCGGTAGTACTTTACTTTTCTATGGGAAGCCTTTTATACTTGATGTCCTTTATTCTTTTAAATTGCTCAATTTTCTATTTAGTATACACATACCAGCCTTTACTGATGTCATCTATTTTTCTCTTCTTGTTGGGGTATGCTTCCAACCCTAGGTGAATGTCTTGGATGATATGGCATGAAGACTTGGACTTGGCTTAAGGAGTTAAAGCTTGGATACAAACTTGTTATGGTCTAGATTTCCCTCTACTTAGATCTACATGTTGTATCTTACACATAAACCCTTTGTGGGAGATCAGATGTTCATTTGTAACTTTGTGAAAAATTGAATATAGTCAATATTTTTCTTCCGCTGATAAACTTTGGTTGTTTGAATACTTTTAATAAGATTTGAAAATTTTACACCCACTCCAACATATCTTCTAAGTGTGTTTGGAATAGATATTTTATTTCTCAAAATTTTAGTAAGGAGTGGATCCCCTGTCGGGTCCCACTCCTTACAATATCGATAATACATAAGAAAGACACGGAAGGAGTTTTCTGCAAAGTTCCTTTATTTCTCACATCAAAATTTAGTCCTTATGTCTAATAAGGAAAATATGGGATGCACTAGTTTATGTGCAGACCATGAAAGGAGTAGGATGCAACTTTTAAATTAAAATTTTCAAATTGCAAACCGGCCCTTTTGTATTCTACTAAAACAATGAGTTGGTTATCTACATCACATCTCACCATACTATTGTAGCTGCTATGGTTGGGAGTGGGGGGAACCAAGGTCGGAGGAGGTGAAGGTGTGGTGATGCCAGGAAGGATCCATGCAGTGACACTGTAGATTTCAGGAAGTAGTCATAATTCACTTGGACCTGAGGGAGTAAAGTCCAACTCCTGATTTATCTTTTTCTTCTCTTTTTGTTGATGTTCTTCCTCATCTTCCTTCATACCACCTCTAATATAATATTTATCAACTATTCTATCACTCTCGAGGGTGCTAATGAACATTCTTTTGGAAAAGATAAGATCAAACTGGTTATCCAAGTGAGGGATCTCAACAAACGAACAAAGTGACACGACACCACATTTTGAAAGTAATATAATGATCTAACCCTATACATGGGTTTTGCCTAGCTGTACATTAAAAGGTGTAAAATAAGTTGGATGCAACTGCTCTCTTCATATTTAATATTACAAATCGATTCTTCTTTAGTCTAATAAGGCAACCTTGCATCACATAAATTTATACCTAATTTATCCTAAGTCCTTGTTTCAATGGTAGTAAGATAATATCCCTTCAAAAGAAATTATATAGTAGATAATATAATACGACCTAACTTATTTGTGAAGTTAATACTATGGTAAATCTAGATTTGTATATAAAATAGAGGGGGAAGTTTGTATAGCCACCCATATTCGTGTTTACAAGATCGTTTATCACTCATCAAGCTGCAAGCCCCTCTTCATCTACACCTCTTATCAGAAAACACACTTCTCCAGTCGTCGATCTTCCACTTCACTCCGGTGAAATCTCCAAAACGACATCTCCGTCGTGCGGCCTCCACACAATCAACTATAATTGTCTCAGCTCCTTCCCGCTCAGGATGCCGTTGCGGCTTATCCTTCTCCCCACAATGGCGCGTTCCATCGCCCACTGTTCCCCTCTACTAAAAAACCACCCCCGCGCCTCCTCCTTTTCCGCCCAGCTGCACCATCCCCTCAAATCCATAGTCGCCTCCTTCAGCTTTCCTTCGTCCTCATGTAACTTCTCCTCCCTCGCCTCCGCGCGTAAGAAGTCCAAGCGCCCCGTGGTCGCCGCCGCGCTAGAAGTCGGCGGCGTTAAAGTCCTCAGAGAAGGTACTTAGACCGGCAAAGGAGGTTGGTTTTAGTGATTTGGTCTGTTCACCCTCGGGGTTAATTTTTTTCTCTTTTCTTTATGTTTCTCTGAAAGACGTGGTGAAGGAGGGGGATCCAACCAACAACGTTCCCGACACCATTTATGCAAAGTTGGGGTCGCAGCTTCATCGCAGGGATGACCACCCACTCGGGATCCTGAGAAACGCGATCTATGATTACTTCGACAAGAGTTGTCCCGAGAAATTTGTGAAGTTTGATGACCTCTTCCCGATTGTCTCAGTCAAGGAGGTATGTGATATCAGCAAAGTATAGCAATGTTGTATCAAACGGTACTTCGATGTCCCATGTGTTGGTGTGCACGCGCGCTATTTGGATAGAAAAATAACATGGGAAGAAGTTTGAAAATAATTGTACTTTCTAAAGGAGAATACGGCACACAGAGAGTATAATTGAAAATGAACCATGTAGCGGAACCCAATGAGTCTAATACTGAGGCTGATATGTTGTTGTGGCATCAAATAACCTACTTAAATGATTTCTGCACATGTGGAGTGGTTTATCTCTTCCAGGAAAATAAATTAATTGCTTATTTGAGTAAAAGACGAATACTATAGTCATGAACAATTTGTATACCAACGATGAATTATTTCTATAACAGTTACACATACCTGGTTTAGGAACATGCCTCCCCATGCCTGGGGGGTAGGCGGGCAAACCCTCACCCACTTCGCAAGTCTTTGGAACAAGCAGCTAGTGTTGAAATGGTTTTGTTCTGATGATACTCTTAGCATTTCTGGAGCAGTTTTTTCTTCACCAAGTGAGGGATTCATCCTCTCACTAGCAACTGTTGTCACCTAACCTCTCATTTGGTAGGCTCTTACGTTGATGAGGAAATAAGTTGCACTGATTGCAACCTAGAGGAATGCATTATGCCAAGCAGACTTTGTGATCTTCAATTGGACTGGAACTCTTGTCTTTTTCTCTATATGTAATTTAATGTACTTCTCTTACTGATGATCTCGATGCTTAATATTTTCTCTTCTTTGCGTAGTTTCTCCTCTGAATTCTTGTCAATTATAGCAATGATCAACAAAGGTTGCCAATACAATATTTTACTCTAAAAATGAATGGATGCTTCGTGCAGAATTTTGATGATGTGTTGGTACCTGCTGATCACGTCAGCCGCAGCTATAATGATACATACTATATAGATGCTCAAACAGTGTTGAGGTGTCATACCAGCGCTCACCAGGCTGAACTGTTTCGAAAAGGATATACCCATTTTCTTGTAACTGGTGATGTCTACAGAAGGGATTCTGTTGATAGCACTCATTACCCTGTATTTCATCAGGTGTGGGTAGCTACTGGACTCTGTTCTTATGTCACTTACCTTCTTGAAATCTGTACGTTTTTGCATAAGATGGCCGGGATTTCTACATCTCATCTCTGTACTTAATCTGTATTCCTTGGTTGTAGATGGAAGGGGTTCGAGTATTCTCTCCAGATGAGTGGGCTGCTTCTGGCCTTGACGGAACATCATATGCGGCAAACAACTTGAAAACGGCTCTGGAGGGTCTTGCTAGGCACTTATTTGGTAGTATTTATTCTCTTTCCGTCTCTTGATATCTGTAGTTCTGGTCATATTTATCTTTAGAGAATAATGCATGTATTATTCTTTTTGAATACCAGCTTGACGAAACATGCTAAATATGATGCTGGCAGGAGCTGTGGAAATGCGCTGGGTTGATACGTATTTTCCTTTCACAAATCCTTCATTTGAGCTGGAGATATATTTTCAGGTTTCTAATAAACTTCTGCTTGCACGTGTGCATTTTGATCTATATTCTATACTTTCCATCCCAAATTGTGACTTCAAATTAATTTCTTTTCGCCTTATTTTCACCAGCTATATATATCTTGATAACTTATTGAAATAGCTAATATGATAAGCGAGTTTGATATATACAAATGTCATTCTGTCATATTACCTGCACTGCAGGATCTATGTGGATGTTTCTCTCACTTGATATCATAACATATATTCTTACGGGATGAGCGGACCCCCCAGGTTGATATATACAAATATCTGTCGTATTACCTGCACTGCAGGATCTATGTGGATGTTTCTCTCACTTGATATCATAACATATATTCTTACGGGATGAGCGGACCCCCCAGGTTGGGCCCGAGGGCAAGCCTTACGGGTCTCTTGGGTTATAAAAAAAAAGATATCATAACATATAAGCTAGTTAAATTTAATTAGTAGTAAACACTTAGCTTGAATGTTGAAACTTCCAAGAAGCATTATTTTGCGAAAGAATTGTTGAGCTCGTTAGATAACATAAATGAATGATCAAAAACACATTTTGACCGATGGAGTAAACATTCTTGATAATTTTAAAGTTTCTCCATTATGAAACAACCTTATTCAAATACCTCTAGAATTACTCAATGATGAATAAATACAAATGCTTATAAAATTTTGTGCCTAGGGGTGAGATTTAAACATGCACCACGTCTTAGAAACTATAGTTTGAAACCAATTTAGATGCCAACTCTTGGCATGTATAGAGACTTTTAAAGTTAGTGCATGATGGAACATTTTGAAAGTTTAGATGGAGTAAAGCCAATTGAGATACATCACAAAGCTATTAAGTGATGACTCTAACCGGGTTTTATGAAAATAATTTCCTTCAGATACAAAGTGAATCATATATAGATTAAAAGGATTTCGACATGCGTACAAGTCTAAACTCTATAAAACACATAAAGGCATCTACCAACCACATTATTGCACTCTAATAAGAAAGGTGTAGAACTCAATATAACCAAAGTAATACACATTCCCAGGTACATATTTTAGGAATATTCCTTATATATAAGGAATATTCCTATATATTTTAGGAATATTCCTAACAGAGTAAATGATTTTTATTTATTAAATGTGAAATATGGTGCCATAAAGTAGTTATTGTTAAATGTATAAGTCTGTCTACACTCATGTATATCGGGATTCGTCCCACATTTTGTAAACAAGTATTGGCAGCCACCCGTAGTCCTATATAAATGCTAGCCCCCTTGTCTATGATGTACACAACATATACCCAACTTTTTGTAACATGGTATCAAAACCTCTTGATTTTTTTTTCTTAGAAAAGAAGTAGCCAAGTTGTCTAGGCTGTGACTTTATCTTCTCTGTCGTTCTCTCAAGCTACATCTCCACAGTGGAAGTCAAGTTTCCACAGAAGTCATCTCCGTGGGAACATATCTATGGTGGAAACCATCTCCACTCGGATACGTATCTTCTCTCCACTTTTCCGCAAAAGTCTTCTATGTGGAAACACTTGGATCCGTATCTTTTGGGCCACTTTTCCACGGAAGTTATCTCAGTGGAAACATATTTACGGTGGAAAACATATTCATCAGATCCATCTTCGTGGAAATCATATTCACTTTAGTCGCTACTTGTACACAATCTGTGCATGAACAGATCTATGAGCTCTCCTCTGGAAAATCGCCACGCTAAACGAGGTTACTCAAAATCAAAACGCCAATCAAACACTAATTAGCTATATTACCAAAAAAGGTATAGAATTAAAATTGAATTAAAATTTCAACATTCTATAAGAAATATTTACATCAAGGTCCAATTTCACGTGTATATTCGTACCAGGTAACTTTACATGAGTCAGTGGCCTCAACCACAACGTGCATATAATATTTATCCTTCTGATAATTGCAACATTTATATTGCTCAAGGCATACAACCGAAATCCCGAGTTGATATACATCATATACAAACCCCATGTCCGGATCTGTGAGTACATGGACGACTTTAGGAATCTATACAACCAAACAAACCTCTCTGGCTTTACTGATCTCTAAAGTGAGCCTCCTTGCGACCACGGGTCTGATCGCGCTGCTGATCACCTAAAAAGGGTGTGAAAATCCACAAGGTGAGACTCATGTCCCAACAATATGATATAATCTCTAATAACATTTATTGCTTACAAACATATTATATAATCAAAGGAGTTAAAGCAGATGGTATAATAGAGTTGAAACTATGTAGCTTATATAAAATGATCAAACATAGTTAAAGTTACAGGTACAATTAATTACGCCTGTCAGGATGTGAACCACATATAATGCTAGCAAAAAAGAGCAAAGCAATAATTATCATCCAAAGTAATTCGCCAAATAATCCTAACAGATTTACGACATAGTTGGATTACACTTTTTATTAAGGCCTGGGTAGTTTGAGGCGTACCACTCGAACTACTAGCTGACCACTGCGAAGTCGCAATCGACTCTATATGAGATCTAGGATGATCGAGATCCTAAAAATTTCCTCTTGGTCAGTACAAGTAATAATCGTAGTGGTACGTCGGCCCAACTACTAAAACAGCTTGGTCCG
This sequence comes from Alisma plantago-aquatica, assembly GCA_963693085.1. Classification (NCBI taxonomy): domain Eukaryota; kingdom Viridiplantae; phylum Streptophyta; class Magnoliopsida; order Alismatales; family Alismataceae; genus Alisma; species Alisma plantago-aquatica. The sequence goes on from OY856409.1 coordinate 677,394,709, forward strand.
TCCTGGGTACACAGGTCACAACACCAGAAAACTAGGGTAATGAACCCTCAACTTTGAGTTACGACCGCAGTCGCTGTTAATCACATCACATCCGAGACACGACCTCAATCGCTCTCTAATGCCTTGGAATCAGGACGACATGGATATACCCTCCCTGCACCCGCATATACTCAACCGTATATGACTCCGAGTTCCTTTTGGATTACTCATTTCACTATCCAACAAGTTTTGACACTTAGATAAGGGCATTATATGATTAAAGTTACACTTGGTTACTTAAGTCAGTTAAATTTTTTTGATTGGATCAATCAAGCTACATACAAACTTCTAAATGATTCTTATAAAAATAATTTAAGGATTGCAACTTCAGAAGATATAAAACGTATAAAGCACTTCTATGTTACTCAAACATGGTATATGTATCCATCCTTGTCATAAAGAGGACCAAGCCTCAAACTGGGCATATAAAAGCCCAAACTATAACTATGATCAAAATAGTAATAGCTCCTTATGGGAGTCTCATCATCATCATCATCATCATTATCATCTAAGCCTCAGTCCCAACTATGTTGGGGTCGGCTATATGGATCCTTCGTTTCCATTCATCTCTATCATGGGTCGTATTCTGGTCGAGATCTAGAGATTCAAAATTTCTCTAAATAAGCTCTTCCCATGTTAATTTAGGCCTTCCTCTTCTTCTATTAATTGTGCTTGACTCAATTGCATTGCTTCAGGCACATTAGTCGGTCTGCGTTGCACATGTCGATGCCATCTGAATAGACCCTCACACAACTTGTCCTCAAAATAGTAATAGCTCCCATGTAAGTCTCATGGTCATCCAAAATTTTGTAGGGAGCTTTATGAGTTGTAGATAAAGAAGCATCCAAAATTTCAGCTTAACATTCCATCAGATATAAAAGTCATGCTATCCCTAAGAAGTAGGGAATTATATGCTCTAATAAACGCATCATGAATGAGCTACCTTTACTAAAAAAATTTCGTCCAACATTAATTACAACTTCATAATAGTAATTGCAGACCTTAAAATTCACATTGGACAACCATCATGCAGCAAGGAATAATATATGGGGCGGATTTCCTATTTTTGGGTATCAAAACACCACAAAAATAACATTTTTGGAGCAATTACACTTGTATTTCGAAATTTTCAGACTTTGCATGTTCAAGAAAATTTCATAGTACAACAGAAAATGTTCAGAGAGGCTAAGATAGTCTTAAGGGGTCTTTTTATCATTATACTCAATTACTCATTCAAAATAGTGCAGAAAAGATCATCTTTCAGCATTCTGTGGATTTTTATAACAAGATTTCTATCATGCATGTTACGAGTAGGCAAGAAACGCTTTAAAAGTTATAGAGATAAATCAAAGTCTAAGAGGGAATACTCTGAAATCAGCAACAAAGCACCTAATTTGATCACCAAAACTCCAAGAACGCCTCCTATCTCAATGAAGAGGGTGATTCCAAAGAAAACGGGAGGAAGAGAGAGTTTTCTTAAACCGTATGTACAAGTTTCCAGTATTTAAAACCATGAAACTCGGCCATGGTAGAAGATAGGATGAAGAACAAGGAAAACCGTTTAAAGGTGGAAGATCTTACATGTATAGAGTAAGAAACGAGATCAAAAAGCCTTTGATCAGTCTAAATGGAACTTGATCTCGAGCATGCATCCACGAACCACGCGATCCTCGACTGTCGTTGGTCTCCGGTCCGCAACAAAGAATTCGTAAAAGATGAGAGAGAGCAATGGGGGGTATATATATAGGTAGGGTAGTCGGTGGGTGAATTGGTTATCCGTTGGTCAGCAAGGACCAGAAGACTTGTCGATTAGGTTGTATAGGATGGCCGTCATAGTCACAATATACTCCCGACTTTTTTGAAAAAGTCACGTTTTAAATGCGAATTTTCCCTAGACGTATCAAACAACCGAATAATTCCCAATTTCCGAATATTACATTTCATTCCCCTGTGTTATTCACAAATTATTCCCGTTTAACATTTCTTCCTATTTTGTATGTTTTTCACGTACTTTCTCGTTCTATACTATTTAAGACTCCAACTTAATTTGAGTGTATACATGTGTGTATATGTAAATACTAAATACACATAATATATGTGTGTGTATGTATGTGTGTGTAATATGTGTATGCAATAGATGTATAGATGTGTACTGAGATATGAGCACTATATATACAATTACATATATATGTGTGTACAATATAATATATTATATATATATCGTCCGATTTTTTCCCGACCGTTGACCGTATTTTTACCGTACATTTACGCTTTTTAACCAAATTTTTTGCATAATTCCCGAATCTCGGATTTTTCAGCTCGACTGAACGTATCCTGAATACCAAATTTGCGACTATGATGGCCATCAGTCGTGCTAACTAGTACTCTAGTCAGGGACTTCGTCGGGCGCGTAGTCCTACTCCTTATCAGTCTGTCTTTGTCAGGTCGATGGTACAGAAGTTCGTCGTCGATCTAGAAAAACTCGTCGGGCACCCCAGTCCGTTGGCTCGTTGATCGACGGGATCCCTTTGGTTTGCTGGCCAACGACCTCGCCGGGAGTCGAAAGTTCATCAATCAATGGGCTGACAAGGTCGTCGTCGACCAATGCACAACCAATCGACCATCGACCTCATCCAAGGAGTACCATCATTGGTCTGGGACACTCTACTCAAAACAATATCTCCCCCGACGAGATAGTAGAAACCGTCGATCATCAATTCATCGACCGACGAAAACACAAAACACTACTACCGACCAACTTATACATATATAAATCCCATGTAACAAGATATGAACATGTTAAAACTATGAGTACACCCCTGGAAAATGGTAATTGTACATCCCACAAGTTAAATAAGATTGCGTATCTTGAGCAAACAAGGTCCATTTTGATTCCATTTTTTACATAGCTTTTCAACTGATTTTAAATCACAATCTGAAGTCTAATTTCAAAACTAAGCACCCAAATAAGCCAAATAATTATGTTTGTGTATTAAGCAAGGTTAGGGGTCTTACAACTATAAACCCCTAATAAGGATCCCCCCACCACGAAATCCTAGGCAAACAAAAAAGGATACTTCCTATGCATCGCATTCTCTAACTCTCACGTGGCTTCCTCTACCCCACAATGATGCCAAACACCTTCACTAAAGCTATATTCTTCTTCCTCAACTTCTACATATGCCTATCCAAGATCAAAGTTGGACCCTCAACATATGTAACATCTTCATCACTCCACCTCCACTGGCTATATCGTCTGCTCGATGTCTGGGTGACACTTCCTCAACCTCAAAATATGGAACACATTATGCAACCTGTGCAACTCCGACGACAACTCTAGCTTGTATGCCACCTTCAGACTCGAGCTAAGATAAGGTAAGGTCCCATGAACCTAGGAGCCAAGTTACCCTTCTTACCAAACCTCTAAACACCCGTATAAGACGAGACTTTGAGATATACACAGTCTCCAACATTCTATGGCAATGTTTTGCATATGACTTCTGTCTATCCTGTGCTGCATTTAATTGTTGCTGGATTACCTTGATTTTCTCTGTCACCTGCTGCACTAACTCAGGCCCCAACAACTGATATTCACTTCCCTCATACCAACAAAGAGGCGACCTACAACGTCTCCTGTGCAAATCCTCGTACGATGCTATGTCTATGCTCCTCTAGTACTGTTGCTGTAGGCAAACTCAATCAGATTCAGGTGAATGTTCTAACTTTCAAGAAACTGAAGCACACATGCCCTTAACAGATTCTCTAATGTTTGAATGATCCTTTCTGACTAGCTATCTGTTTGCGGTTGGAAGGCTGTATTGAACTTCAACCGTGTCCCTAGAGCCATATGTAGGCGTTTTCAAAACTTGCTCGTGAACTGAGGACCTTTGTCTAATACTATAGTAACCAGTATGCCACACAAACGAACTATCTCATGAACATAGATCTATGCTAATTTCTCTGTAGTGTAGTGGTCTTGACCAGTAAAAAGTGAGCTGACTTTGTTAATCGATCAACGATCACCTAAATGGAATCATGACATTTGGCTGTCTTTGGAAGACCAACCACAAAGTCCATGGTTATGTGATCCCATTTCCCTGTGGAATTAACAAAAGCTGCAACGTCCCTACATGTTTCTGATGCTCTGCTTTGATCTGTTGACAAACTGAACACTTTGCAACAAACTTCCCCACATCATGCTTCAGACCTGACCACCAATGCTAATCCTTGAGATTATAATACATCTTTGTACTGTGAGGGTGCATTACGTACATTGAGGAATGAGCTTCCTTAACTACCATCTCCCTCAGACCACATGCATCAGAAACCACCATCAGGTTGTGAAAGCTCACTATCTCATCATCTGTCTCATGAAACCCATCATGCTTCCCGCTGCCAAACTCTGATGTGATATTTTGTATAACGGTATCATCCTTCTAGACATCCCAGATCTCCTGTATCAACATCGACTTGAGATTCAACATATGGGGCAGGTGCCCTTGATTGAGGTGCAAACACCCTGTCTGTCAAATGTGTGACCTTCACCATTAGCTGTTTGGAAACAGTTGAAAAGTTGAATCAACTATGGTTGTAGGGTTGTAAGGATGTGGGACGGGCTGTTTTGGCCCTGTCTCGAGTATTCTTCCATCTTGTACCCGTCTCCTACCACCAACTCCAGGCACCACATAACTACTCTCTTCACGTTCTTCACGTTCTTCAGACATATCACAATAATCACAAATCATGGTCAGATATGTTGGATACATAAGAACAAACACAACAACCTAAGTTCTATGTCCTTGTAGACTCAACAAACCTAAGGCTTTGATACCACCAAATGTGGCAACCCGCCACGTTAAATGAGATTACTCAAAATTAAAACGCCGATCAAACACCAATTAACCATATTACTAAAAAGTTGTATAAAATTAAAACCGAATTAAGATTTTAACATTCTATAAGAAATATGTACACCAAAATCCAACTTCACATGTATATTCGTACCAGGTCACTTTACATGAGTTTAGTGGCCTCAGCCACAACTTGTATACAAGATGTATCCTTCTGATAATTACAACATTTATAGTGCTCAAGGCATACTATCAAAACCTCGAGTCGATATACATCATATCAAACCCCCTGCCGGACTTGAGAATATATGGGACGACTCTAGGACTCTATACAACCAAACCAACCTCTCTGGCTCTATTGATCTCCAAACTGAGCCTCCTCGCCACCACGGGGCTGACCGCGCTACTGATCACCTAAAAAGGGTGTGGAAATCCAAGAGGTGAGACTCATGTCCCAAGGATATAATAGAACCTCTAATAATATTTATTGCTTACAAGCAGAGTATATAATTAAAGCAGTTAAGGCACATAGTATAACAAAGTTGAAAGACTGTGTAGCTTATATAAAATGATCAAGCATATTTAAAGTTACATGTACAATTAATTACGCTTGCCTGGATATGAACCACATATAATGCTAGTAAGAAAAGCAAAGAATAATTATCATCCAAAGTGATTCGCCAAATAATCCTAACATATATACTACACAGTTGGATTACACCTTTTATTAAGCTTTGGGTAGTTTGAGGTGTACCACTCAAACTACTAGCTGACCACTGCGAAGTTGCAATAAGCCCCATATAAGATCTAGGATGACCAAGATCCTAAAGATCTCTTCCTCTTGGCCATTACGAGTAATAACCGTAGTGGTACATCGACCCATCTATTAAAAACAGTCTGGTCCGTCCTAGGTACACATGTCATGGCACTAGAAAATCAGGGTAATGAACCTAGGGCTGTCAATGGGCAGGGTACTACCCGTTTACCCTTTATCCATACCATGTAGGGTAAGGGTAAAGGTTTTTGTTACCCGTTCCCCGTTTCCTCGCCACATTAAAAGGGGAGGGTAAGGTATGAACATTATCCATACCCTTTTACCCTTTTACCCATATTTATTTAACAAAGATATATAACTAAATAGAAGCTTCTAGTTCAGTTTCCACCTAATTTTTTCTAATAGGAAAGCTTTTGGTTTGCGGCTTGCTTCCCACCCCACTCAGACTCAAATGCTTATAGTATATAATAATTAAATGTTGAACCAATTGATATAACCGCGAAACAATGGGAAAATAATGATCGCGCCACCTTGAAATAAGTTATTCTTGGACCAATGTCTAAAAGTATTGCACAAGTATAGCATTGTAAATGCCAGTCAAGAAAGATGTGACTTATAAGTTACCATACACACCACCTTAATATAAGTTAGCTTATTATAAAATTTCTTTTATATCAAAATTACCTGTTTACCCTTTACCCTGTGGGGAAGAGGGTAAGGGTAAGGGGAGGGTAAAGGGATTGCTAAGAAGGGTAATTACCCTTACCCTTACCTTCCCCCATACCCTCCCCGTTGACAACCCTAAATGAACCCTTAACTCTGAGTTACGATTGCAATCGCTCTCAATCACATCAATTTCGAGACACAACCTCAACCACTCTTTAATACCTTGGAATTAGGATGACATGGATGTACCCTCCCTGCACCCACATATACTCAACAATATATAACCCTGAGCTCCTTTCGGATTATTAGTTTCACTATGCAACAAGTTTGACACCGAGATAGTTCTACGGTCTTAGGGCACTACATGATTAATGTTACACTTGATTACTAAAGTCAGCTAAATATTTTTGACTGCATCAATCAAGTTACATACAAACACCTAAATGATTCAATAAAAATAATTTGGAGTTTGCAACTTCAGAAGATATAAAACGTATAAAACATTTCTATGTTACTCAAACATGGTATTTGTATCTTCTCCTAAAGAGGACCAAGCCTCAAAGGCTCAAACTAGGGCATATAAAAGCCCAAATTATCACTATGATCAAAATAGTAATAGCTCCTTATGTGAGTTTCATGATCATCCGAAATTTTGTAGAGAGTTTAATGAGCTGTAGTTAAAGAAGCACCCGAAATATCAGTTTAACATTCCATCAGATATAAAAGTCATGCTATCCTTAGAAGTAGGCTATGATAGGCTCAAAATCCATCATGAATGAGCTACCTTCACCACTAAAATTTCATCCAACATTAATTACAACAGTATAACAGTAATTACATGCCTTAAAATTCCCACATGACAACCATCATACAGCAATGAATAATATATGGATAGCATTTACTGTTTATTGGGTATCAAAACACCACAAAAATAACATTTTTGGAGCCATTGCACTTATATTTCGAAAATTTCAGACTTTACATGTTCAAGAAACTTCATAGCACATCAGAAAATGTTCAGAGACGCTAAGATAATCTTAATGGTTTGAGTTGTCATTATTCTCATGCAAAATATTGTATAAAAGGTCATCTTTTATCATTCTAAGGATTTTTAGAACAAGATTTACATCATGCATGTTACGAGTAGGTAAGAAATGCATTTTAAGTTATATATCACTCACCTTGGTAGAGAAGAAACCGAAGTCTAAGAGGGAAAACTCCAAAATCAGCAACAAAACACCCTAGTTTGGTCCACTAAAACTCTAAGAACGCCTCCTATCTCCGTGAACAGGGTGATTCTATAAAAAAGGGAGGAAGAGAGAGTGCTCTTAAACCTTATGCACAGGTTTTCAGCATGAAGCACCATGAAACTCGGTCATGGTAGAAGAGGGGGTGAAGAACAACACGGAAAACAGTTTTAAGTGTGTCTTTTTTGGATATTTCAAAACTCGTAAGGGGTATCGTCGTTATAATCCTATCACACATCCTTTTTTTGGCATCTGCTGATGTCACATTTTTTAAAGACACCCTATTTTGGAAAATCTATAGAAACCTCTCAGACTTCTCCAGAAGACTTCCCATCGTTCTCAGATATCATCGATCCTGATGCCACTGACCCATCCATAGGTCCATGTACCAATCATGCAAGTTCTCTGGATAACTCGGAACATGTATAAGATGACGGGGCATCTCTCAATCCTACTCCAATCACTATTGCCTCTAGAGGTTCAACAGATCCCAATGATCTGTCTATTGTCTTGAGAAAAGGGAAGCGCTCTTGCACTATCCACCCTATATCTAATTTTGTGTCTTATGATTGCTTATCCCCTTCATATGCTGCCTTTATTTTCAACCTATCTACTCTCCAAATACCTTGTAGTATCTCTGTTGCATTAAATCACCCAGGTTGGAAACAAAGCTATGGAGGACGAGATGGCTGCTTTGTTTAAAAACAACATATGGAGTCTAGTGACTGCTCCTCTAGATAAAGCAGTCGTTGGTTGCAGATGGGTTTACTCAGTTGAAATTGGTCCAAATGGGACTACTGACCATCTTAAAACAAGACTCGTCCAAAATGCTACACCCAAGTTTATGGCAAAGATTATATGGTGATTTTTTCTCCAGCGACCAAGATGACATATGTTCTTTTGTTCATCTCATTAGCTGCTCACTTATCTTGGCCATTACATCAACTAGATATCAAAAACACCTTCCTTCTTGGCAACCTGTTTGAAGAAATATATACATACCAACCACCTGGGTTCGTTGCTCAGGGGGGAGTCATCCATGGTATTAAAAACCCATCTTGAGGCTCTCGAGGCTATCCCATTTGTGGCTCAAGGCTTACGCCTTAATGGCATGGACCGAGGCTTATGCCTCACAATGTCTGAGGCTCGTCTCAAAGCACTGAGGCTCTGAGGCGCAAGCTTTGATTCTAGATGATGCACTTTATTTCGAGACATACAAAGTTGTTGTATTTAATTATAATTCTTTTATTGCTGAAGTTTTGAATTACCATTCTCAAATGACATCTTTCAATCTTCATTGCTAAATTTATCTTTGTTTGCTACCTTCTTATTTACTATGTTAGTGAAGTTCATCTCATTGTTAACTAATTTTGGATCTTGTTCCCACTAATTCCAAATTATAACCCTTTTTTCTTTGTAATTACATATTTTGATCTAATAGTATAATTATTTGATATATTATTATTTTCTATGTATATTCTTTAGCATTGTGTTGGTCTTTAACCTCTTTTTATCCTTATAAAGTTTCGTAATTAATTTCAATTCTTTTTAGTTTTTGTATATATATTTATTATTTCTGTTAAACACATGCATATACATAAGTATAAATATATGTGACTATATATATACAAATATGTATATACATGTATCATTTTACTTATTAAGACCGTCTCATCCATATATTGAGGCTTACGCCTCAAATGCCTCGAGGCTTATGCCTCGTCTTAGTGAGACAAAAACACCTCGTTACGCCTCAAACACTTTATAACCTTGGTCTCATCTTGTCTGTCGACTTTATAAATCCTTGTCTGAAATAAAGTGGTCGCCCGGAGCGTGGCTTGGAAGGCTCAGTCAATCTATTGAAGCCTTTGGCCTACAACGGTCTAATCTCGATCACTTTGTCTTCTATCAACATGGATCCTCTGGTTATATCCTTTTAGTCGTTTATGTGGACAACATTGTTATTACAGGTGATGATCATCAAGGAATTGCACGCCTAAAACAGTTTTTTCAAGGCAATTTTCAGACCAAAAGATCTTGGCCCTCTCAAAAACTTCCTTGGTATTGAGGTGGCAAGGTCTAAAGATGGAATTATTATTTTTCAGCACAAGGATGTAATAGATCTCCCTGACAAAATGGGCATGTTGGTATATAAAAACCTACAAAATCACCTATGAGTCCTAAAATTAAATTGTATAAAGAACAAGGGGAGCCTCTTGTTGATCCTAGACAGTACTGACGACTGGTTGGAAAACTGATTTATCACAGTTACTTGGCCAAACATCTCGTTTGCTACTAGTGTGGTTAGTCAATTTATGTAAAAATCACGTACTGGTCAATGGGACGCTGTTATTCATCTCCTCCATCATCTCAAACGATCTTCTAGGAAAGGTCTCCTCTACACTAGTCATGGGCGCCTAAAGGTGCATGGTTTCTCTGATGTAGATCGGGCATGCTTTGTCACTGACTGACGATCTGTGACTGAATATTGTGTCTTTGTAGGAGGTAACTTGATCTCTAGGGTGAGCAAGAAGCAAAATGTCGGTTCTCTCTCAAGCATTGAGTCTGAATATCAGGCTATGGCTCACGTTACCAGTGAACTTCTATGGGTGATGGGCCTCATCAAAATATCGGGATTTCCATAATCTGAAGCCATGGGATTGCAGTGTGACAATCAAGTTGCAATTAACATAACTTCCAATCCTGTCTTTCATGAACGCACAAACGCATTGAAGTTGACTGTCACTTCCAATCTTGTCTTTCATGAACACACAAACGTATTGAAGTCGACTGCCACTTCCTCATAGAGAAGGTTCAAACAAGTTGATCAGACTCATACCGGTTGGCTCAGAAGATCAACTTGCGGATCTATGAACTAAATCTTTAAATGGATGTCGGGTTAAAATCCTATGTAACAAACCGGGTGCCTATGATATCTATACACCAATTTGAGATGGAGTGTAAGTGTATAACTCTGTCTATACTCTTGTATGTTGAGATCAGTCCCACATTGTGTAAATGGACATTAATAACCACCCATAGTCCTATATAAAGGCTAAACCTCTTGTCTATGATACACACACCATATTCTCCACATTCTCTATGATCAAACTATTATTTAAAGGTCGTGGAAATGGACATTTACCATGGGAAACAATAACAAGGCGCATGTCGTGATAAACATATAAAGTAGTTATTATTTAAAAGATTGACAAATAGGGTTTATGGACATGGTTGTTAGAATTGAGTTGGAGCTTCAACCAATTAGGCGATTGGTGGTTCCATTTGTTGAATTGTCGGTTCAGATGAGGATACGATAGGAAGAGGATGAGGGGAAGGAGGTGGCGGAAAAAAAAGAGAGATAGGAATAACAAAATGAGACTATGATGGAACAACAAGATGACAAGGAAGAGGGGAACGAGGACGTGGAAGAAGAGGAGTTACCAGAGGAGAATGGGCATGAGCACAATGAGGAGGTGTCCAAAGAGCAACATGAGGATAGGGAAGAGGAAGATGAGGAATAGGAAGAGGAGAAAACTAACTCGGAAGACGAGAAATTGGAATGAGAAGAGCAGTAAGGAAACAACACAAAGAAAAAGGGGGTGGAATGGGGTGGGGTCAGGACCCGCAGACTAACCTATTGGGGTGAACAATGACTACTTTACTACATAATTGTCTAGGCGCCCAGGGAGGACTCCAAAGTTGGGCACCCATGTCCTCTAGTGATCAATGTGGGCGTGTAGGGTCTTCTCGGTCCAACTTAATTTTTTTTACTGGAAAACTAACATCACGTTCCAAATTAGTCCAACTTTGGCTATTTCAATGTTGAGTCATGTCAAGTGTGGTCTAGGTCAAGTAAGGTGTTGTGAGTCAAATTAGGTCTTATCAAATTAGGCCTAATTTGGCCAAATTAGTTTTGGTTTAGCTCAAACTCGGTTAGATTAGGGGAAGTTGCAACAATTGTAGTTAAAATTAGGTCTGATTGAGGTCAAATTGGGGCAAGTTATGTCTATTTAGGTTAGCTTGGCAAATTAAGTCTACTATAGGCCGTGTGAGGTGATTATGTAAGCTAAAAATTGTTTAAAATTAGAGAAAATTATTCTATTTAAACTTCTTTAAACATATATCTAAATCTCTCTCTCTATGTGTGTGTGTGTGAATTCAACTTGCACACGCATACTTTCACACAAATAAATATAAAAAATGCCTAGACTACCTAGACCCTCACGCTTAGGTGGCTACACTCCCCCCTTGAGGCACCTTCTAGACGACTGTAGTTCATTGGTTGAATAAGTTGGCTTGTTTGCTTGTCAACACAATTTATGGGTTTAGGGTTTGACCAAACTATCCATCAATTATGGATTCAATTTAATTCTGAGAACACCCCCCCACACGTGTGTGCACACGTGCACGCACACACACACAAATATATAAAATGAGGGCATGGCGAGCGCCTAAGACCGCCTAGGGGTGCCCGAGACACCTAGACATGTTTTTTCTTGGATTTTTTATTTGAAATAAGCTCATTTTAACATGTTTGACATATTTAAGTTTTATAGGAGTTTTTAAGCTACTTAGCTGACTCTTACATTAACATTTAGGATGTAGATCATGAAATATACACATAAATACCTTACATATGTGTTATGTGTTATATCTTATTATAAAAACTAGGGCAGCCAGGACAGACCACCGCCTACCCACCTTGAATATTATGATATATATATATATATAGAGTCAGGCTAGAATACACTCGAGTGTACGAATCGCACGAATACACTCAAGTGTGTTTGCATATCAAGACTATTTTTTGCAAAATGTAAACCATTGATCTTCACCGTCATACTATAAATAGGCTACATACAAATTTTGAACCCATTTGGATGAGTGTAAGTCACTCATCCAAGGGCAACAAAATCAACGCGCGAAACTAATTTGAAATGCATAATTTTTGGGGTCTTCATAACATGAGCTATACATATCCAAATGTGCTCAAATTTTGCGTATGAGTTGTTCACAAGATGTTTAAGAAGATCAACAGATTAGATTTTCAAAAAAAATATTGCATCATGAAAAACTACTTGAGTGTATTCCGCTCCGGATACACTCGAGTGTATTCTAGCCTGACTCTATATATATATATATCTATATATATATACATACATATATACATATATATATACATACATATATACATATATATATAAATACATACATATATAAACATATATATACACATATACATACATATATATATATATATATATATATATATATATATATATATATACACTACATCCGTTGTAGGTCAAATACATGCTAGTGTACACTTTTTGTACTGAGGCTAGTGTACACTCGAGTGTACCGGAAGCACCGTACACCTTAGTCTTTTTTAAAGATGCGGTAACTTTTTGAAAATCTAAACCGTTGATCTTCTTATATATCTTAAAAACATACTATATAATAAATTTCAGCTCATTTGGACGCTTATAGGCCGTGCATCTAAAGGAGGCAAAAATCATACATTTCAAATTAGTTTCATGCGTCGATTTTGCTGTCCTTGAATGAGTGGCTTACACTCATGAAAATGGGTTCAAATTTTGTATATGGCCTATTATTATTGTAACCACGAAGATCAATGGATTAGATTTTGAAAAAACATGGTCTAGATATGCAAACACCATTGGGGTGTACATTGTGATCTGTACACTTGAGTGTATTCTAGCCTGACTCTCTCTCTCTCTCTATATATATATATATATAGTATGAGCCAGGCTAGAATACACTCGAGTGTAGCAGAGAAAAAATACACTCAAGTCGTTTTGTGCCTTATAAACTTGATATTAAAAATCTAAACCGTTGATCTTCTTAAATATCATATGAATAACCTACATACAAAATTTGACTTCATTTGGACATTCATAGGTCATGCATCTAATAACCATAAAAATGATGCAATTGAAAAACTTTATGTACGTCGGTTTTGTTGTACTTGATTGAGTGCCTTACCAACATCCAAATGAGCTCAAATTTTGTGTACTATCTATATTTAACATATTAATGAAGATCAACGATTTGGATTTTCTAAAAAATGTATATTGATACGGAAACCATACTTGAGTGCAACACGATTTATACACTCGAGTGTATTCTAGCCTGACTCTGTACACACACACACACACACACACACACTCGAGTGTATAGATCGTGCACTACACTCAAGTGGTGATTACATATGTAGACCATTTTTTTGACAAATCCAAACCGTTGATATTCATTGTTTTCACAAATACATGCTATATGCAAAATTTGAGCTCATTTGGATTCTTCTAAGTCACTCTTTTATGGTCAACAAAATTGACGCACAAAACTAATTTGAATTGTGTCATTTTTGTCGCCTTTAGATGCATGACGTATAAGTGTTCAAATGAGCTCAAATTTTGTATGTAGTATGTTCATAAGATACTTAAGAAGGTCAATGGTTTAGATTTTCAAAATAAATGTTGCATGATAGAAAACGACTTGAGTGTATTCAGTCTCCGCTACACTCGAGTGTATTCCAACTTGACTATCTCTCTCTCTCTCTCTTTATATATATATATATATATATATATATATATATAGAGAGAGAGAGAGAGAGAGAGAGAGAGAGAGAGAGAGAGAGAGTCAGGCTAGAATACACTCGAGTGTACAGACTACGCCGTACACCTCAATGGTGCTTGCTTGTCTAGACCTTGTCTTTCTAAAATCCAATCCATTGATCTTTCATGGTTACAATAATACTAGTCCACATACCAAATTTGAGCTCATTTGGATGAGTGTAAGTCACTCATTCAAGGAAAACAAAATCGACGTACAAAACTAATTTGAAATGAATGATTCTTGCCTCCTTTAGACGCACGACCTATAAGTATCCAAATAAGCTAAAATTTATTATATAGTATGTTCTTAAGATATTTAAGATCAAAGGTTTAGAATTTTCAAAAAGTTACTGCATCTTTAAAAATGACTGAGGTGTACGGTGCCTCTGGTACACTCGAGTGTACACTAGCCTGACTATATATATATATATATATAAAGCCTAGACTGCGTAGGTACTGATGCCTAGGCGGCTATGCTCCCTCACCGCAAGGCCATCGCCTAGACCACCTTGGTTGAATCGGTTGGTCTGTTTGGCAGTCAGCCCAACTATGGGTATGGAGTCTGACCAAACTGTACCGTCTATCAACCGACTCACTTTGGTTCTGGGAATATGGATAATGAGATAATCCGGATCCCATATTTGATGCAATTGTATTACCTAGGGGCATGGTCATCAAGGTGCATGCCGGACCTGTTGAGCTGCATTGCGACGTTTACCTTATTTCTGTTTAAGGTTTCATGTCCTACATAAATCATATAGATAAGTTTATATTTAAGGTGTTTTTCGGAATTATGTAATATCATACTACCTAAATTATCTAGTAGACTGGAATACAAGATGACCAAAGTATAAGACCTTTCACACATGTCAGAAATAATTGCAAATGGTATACTGCCAAGTGATTTATTATTCCTAGAAAAAACTTTCCTAGGCTCCCATAGACGTTTTAATGAATTCACTTAGGGCACGTTTGTTTTCCTGTAAACTGCTGTATTGGACTGCAATCATAAATTCATCAACACAAAATTTAGGTTTGTTTTGATGGAGCTGGAAAATGAGCAGACTCCAGCATTTTTCTAACATACAACAACTGCTGGATATACTTTTCCATTTCAAAACGGCGGGACGCCGAGTTGCAGCAAAAGAGTCGAAGGCTGTGTATCCCGCGGTCGTCTTACGCATAGCTGTCAGAGGCTGGTAATCGCAGTTACAGTCTGCAACACTGGCGATGGTCCCCACCTATGCAAACAATACAGAGAGATCGTCCATCTAAATCAAACAAAAAGCCCGTCATTGCTGGATTATTAGAAATCAGGGACCAGGCGAAACCGGGATCAACAAAACTCGGTAATCCTCAGAATCCGACCAGATCCAACAAAACAAACATGCCCTTAGTCTGCCTTTTTAGGGCAGTTTATGTATTCATGTTTCTAATTAGCTTACATGCGGTTTTATAATTCATTGATTTCATTCCCGGTTACAATTTTTATTATTTAATATGAGGTACAATGATCTTTTGCATCGCAAATAAAGCCTTAACATGCATAACATAGGGCATGTTTGGTTATCTGGATTTCAATGTATTGGATTGTATTTTGGACTCTAGTTCTGCAAATTTTATGTTTGGTTTGCAGGATTAGAGAAATGGGGCTCATCCCGGGATTTTCAGACATAATAGGAATCTCGGATTTTGGTCTCCATCAAAATTCTCCCGGATGCCAAAATCCAACATGGGCAAGACAGTAGACACGAAAAAAGATAAATCCCACACACAAAATCCAGCAAACCAAACATAAAATTTTACTTTGCGGGATTTTGAAAATACAACATTTCAGTAATGCGGGATGGACATAATACAAGATTTATGAAAATCCAGCTAACCAAACATGCCCATAGTCCCTACGTAGAATCCAGAGTTAAGGCATACAAGGGAGGTGATCATAGGACCTTAGGGTACTATGGCCCAACAAAAGGAAATTAGGCTCCCAGATCATCATCATAATCTAAGCCTCAGTCCCAACTATGTTGAGGTCTGCTACATGGATCCTTCGTTTCCATTCAGCTCTATCACGGGTCATATTCTGGTCGAGATGTAGAGATTCAAATTCTCTCGTCATAAGCTCTTCCGATGTTAATTTAGGCCTTCCTCTTCTTCTATTGACTCAATAACATTACTTCGTATAGGCGCATTAGTCGGTCTGTGTTGCGCATTTCTATACCATCCGAGTCGGCTCTCGTGCAACTTGTCCTCAATGCTGGCCACCCCCACTTCATTCAAAATTTACATCATTCCCGAATGAGGCTTTCTGACCCACAAAAAGGCCCAAGGAACATTCAAAGGTGGATTCACCAGGTTGCCTTGCACCTAGGGCCATGTCTTAACAAGTATGGAATCTGGCTAAGAGCTTAGATTAGTAAGGCTCACAAGTCACATCTAAAAGATTTTGAAGATCGGAGTAAAAGGCGACATACTTCATTAAGCTGTTAAACTTTTGGAGTGGAAGTTCTTGGTGGATAAAGGTTTAGAGAAGTCTAATCCCACCAAGTTCTTGGTGGATAAAGGTTTAGAGAAGTCTAATCCCACCTAATATTCAAAGACGATATATCTGGAGTATATGCTGCATGCCGTTTGCATATGATTTTTTTAATCAAATCAGTATATCTATTCAAATGTAAATTCAGATTTTGACATTTAACCCTGTTTTACGATGAACACAGTCCTATGAGAAGAACCAAATGTGAACATTCATCCACTAAGCATAAATTCAGATAAACTAATATCATAGCTTATAAAAATCACATTTTGACTCAGCTAAATAGACTCTAGTGATTTAGGTTAATACAAGTGTTAAAATATAAAAGATTGATTGAATAGAATAGATTGTGATACAAAGACTGACGACCTCTCCTTTATATAGGAGAGGAGAGACGCCCTATTACTTAGGACCCAACTAATCTAAACTAGACGGGCCGGAATATAAAGGCCCACTAAACTAATTAGCCTATTTAACTAATAGACTAATATAGACACTTTAACACTCCCCCTCAAGCTGGAGCATGGGTGAAACACATGTCCAAGCTTGGAGAGTTACAGGACTCGATAAAAAGAAATGATAAATAAAAGATGAAGATAAATATCACTCCCATACAAAATATGTTACTCCCCCTGAAATAATATTCCCCTTGAATCATATGGTGATGATGACTCTGCAGGCTGAAGATACTCGAGCTTTGAAGGTCTTCCTTGAAGTGCATCTGGAATGAGGACATCTGAAGAATGGACCTGATACTACAGCAATTCGCCACTGGAATACGTGCTTAACGCGGCACGAACGCGGACGGACGATCTGCTGCTTGATACGATGCAGGAACCATAAAACTCTGACGCATGAACCTTGGGGGCTTGACGGGAAAGGAGATCATCCATCAAGGAAGGTCCCAAGAGGATCAGCTACAGGCGATGTCGATACAGCAGATGCGGCTCGGAGAAGACGTGATGAAGCAGTTCGGTGAAGATAAAACTCTGAGCTTCTGAAGAAGCACCCATCTGTCTCATGTGAATGCAACTGAAGGAATACACCATCAACACCTGACGTACATAACGCGGTACGAACGCGGATATGGTATCGACGCTGGATCTTCGCTGCTGGCTCAAGTAGAGAACTGGTGTGCTGAATGATGTGAAGCTTCATGAAGATAGCCTGGAATATATAATCTGAATACATATATCATCATCTCATCTCATCTCATACTCTCTCTCATACATTCTCTCATATATTCTCATGCTCACTCTCTCTTCTCATCTCTTTCTGTCCTCTCTATCCCCCCCGCACACCAAATACGACAAGAGTGAGTGTTTGGTGTGGAGAACTGGATATATGACCCCCCGTAATGTGGAAAAGGGATGCTCACATAATATGGGTGGGTGGGAAAGAAAAAGGCTGAAAAGAGAAAAATATGTGAAATGGAGATGGGTAATATGTGGAGAATGAAACCGATAGCCAAAGAAAGTATACTAAATGGGTCAACATGAGATCCGGGTAAAAAAATAAATGGATCTAGTCCCGACCCGAAAAGGGGGTTTGTTGGCCCGTTAGTAAAAGATAGAACCGATTAAGGATCCGAATAGAGACAGGGATAATGCATATGGGGGTAGTAAACATGGTTGTTTGGTAGCGGTGGAGAGTGATGGGTGATCGCCTACTGTAGATGGTGGCAGTAGCATGATGACGCACAACGCAGCAACAACTTGCGGATGAAGATCGTCGGGATGATGATGAAGTGGAGGAGCAACAGCTTGCGGATGATGGCTGGATATGACGCTCGGCTGATGAAGCACTTTGTCGCAACATAGGAGATGACAAAGGGTCTCCTGCGTGACTCCGGAGATATTGCACGCCAAGAGGATGCATGCGGAGCCAAGGCGGAGCCTCTCCAAAGCGGCGATGAAGGCTGATCTGAAGACGTCATGAGATGGAGTGCCGGTTGAAAAAGTGTGATCAAGGCTGGGGATACGGTTGCTTGAATAAAGCAACACTGCAGCCTACGAGCACAGATACAACGGCGATGATGGAGGATGACGATGGTGCTGCTAATTGTTGGCGTGATGACGATGGTTATTGCAGCAGCGGTGGTGCGGCTGCTGTTCTTGGCGGCAGTGGAGACGGATATGGTGGCTGATTGTTGCTTTGGCGATTAGTGATGGCCCTGTTGTTGCGGACGATGACGCCGACAGAGATGGTTGTTGTGCCTGCCTTTGGCCTGGCGGCGGCTGCTGATGATAGCAGCGGCGGTGGAAGATGGCCAACAAGTGGCTGATGTGCGGAGTGGCTGCTGTGCGGGCGACACCGGCTGGTGCGGCTGTTGGCGGCGGCGCCGGCTGCTGCTGATGGAGGCGGCGGCTGGTGCTGCTGCTGGCAGCGGTGGTTGTTGGCTGCCAGTTGCCAGCGGCGGCGGCTGGGTGATGGGGCAGCGAGACTGATGGCGCCGGGAAAGAGATAGGAGCAGTGATCGTTGAAAAAGAATGAATGAATATGAAAGGGGATAAGCCACAGAGACGGGGATATGCCTAGCGGGCAGCTGGCCAAGCCATGGCGACGGCGACGGCCGCCCGCAGGCGGGCGCTCCCCCTTGGTCGCTCTCTCTGAGAGGGGCGGCTGCTAGCTGCTAGGGTTGTTGTGGAGGCTAGGAGAAGGGAGAGGGAAGACGGCTGCTAGGGTTTCCTCAAGAGCAAAACCCGCTCTGATACCATGTTATAATATAAAAGATTGATTGAATAGAATAGATTGTGATACAAAGACTGACGACCTCTCCTATATATAGGAGAGGAGAGACGCCCTATTACTTAGGACCCAAGTAATCTAAACTAGACGGGCTGGAATATAAAGGCCCACTAAACTAATTAGCCTATTTAACTAATAGACTAATATAGACACTTTAACAACAAGAAAAGTTCATTTTATAAACAAGATAGCAAAACATCTAATCATTATATTATTAGAACTGAAGTCAAACAGAAATAAACTGAAATAGCTGCATGAAAAGGTCAAACTGTAAAATATTTAAATGACAACACTAAATTAGATTCACTAAAAGTTAATAGCTGCAGCAAAAATTCATTGTACAATACCAAATTCTATTCCAATCGAATCAATGAGCACAGAGCTGCTTACCAGGGATTAAAGAGAAAAAATAAGAGCAAGGAAAATTGGCCATGCTACCTCCTTGGCTGGCCGACCTCTTCACCAAGAGGGAAGGAGGGAGTCGAGGGCCTATTGGGGGATCATGCTGCTCTGGGAAGATGTACTGCTGTTTGGTGGCAGACCATTTCTGGGGAATTTCTGTGTATGTGATTTGGCTAGTTGTTGCAGACAGGGTGCACGGAGGTCAGGTTATATATATGTGTGGGGGTTGGGGAGCGTGTTCTAAATGGGATATGCGGTCATGTAGACTGCTCCTGCTGCAAAAATAATTTAACTAAGCTTATTCTCTAACATGTTTCAGTGTTGGTTAACTTGTTAGTATCCTCATTATATATAATTATTACTTTGTTGCCATTCACTAGCTACACGACTTGCTTGCTGTATGTGTTTTTGTGTTGATGTGAAAACTGTGTTGTACAGGCGGGCGCCTAGGCTTAAGTCAGCCCGCCTCAAACTGGGCGCCCAACCCCCTAATTGACCTAAATTGTTGCCTAAAGCCAATTCAAGGCTAATTTAGCATAAATTAGATCTGAATCTGATCAAATTGAGTCATTTTATGGTTAAATTGGGTCTGATTTATCCCAAACGGGGTCAATTTAAGGTAGGTCTGATTTGGGGGAAAGCAAGCCTTGATTTGGGGGAATTAGGTCTAAATTGGGGGAATTAGGTCTAATTTGGGGGAATTAGGTCTGATTTGGTCATGTAAGGCCTCGTTTAGATCAGCATAGGGAAATTTAGGGTTAGTTAGGTTTGATTTGGTCATTTTATGCAATTTAGGTTTGATTTTAGGCCAAATTATGTCAAATTTGAGCAGATTAGGTCTGATTTGGGGAAAATAAGTCTGATTTTGGGGAAATGGTCTAATATGGTGAGATTAGGTCTAATTTGGCCAAATTAGATATTGTTTAGGTCAATATAGGGAAAATTTGGGGAAATTAGGTCTGATTGGATCATAATATACAAAATTAGGTTTTATTTAGGCCAAATAATGTCAAAATTGGGCACGTTAGGTCTAATTTAGGGGAAACAAGTATGATTTGGGGGAAATTGTTCTAAATGGGATGACTAGGTCTTATTTGGCCAAATTTTGTCTCATTTAGGTGAATATATGAAAAGTTTATGGAAATTGAGATTGATTAGGTCATAATATACAAAATTAGGTCTGGTTGAGGCAAAAATTAGGGTAAAATAGGTCAAATTTAATCAAATTTGGATCAAATGAATTCAAATTAGGGCCAATCAGTTCTAGTTTAGGTCTTGTTAGTTTTGATTTAGCCTAAATTCTACATAATAGTATTATACATGTTTTGGCTACAAACATTATACATGTTTAGCTTTCTGATTTCTATATGAATTTTGTTTAGGTAAAACTTCCACAATTCAATCCATATCTAATGATTTTGTTGCTTTCTTCATACAATGTTAGCTGATTGATTGCATATTTATCATGTATATTTATGTGTAAGGATTGTATCTTTCAGAAATTTTACATATATCTGTTAAAATAAAAATATAAAATAAAAAATATATAAAAACTCCTGGAAACGCTTGGGCCTCTGCCTAGCCGCCTAGGCTGTCTCGGCGTCCCCCTGGAACGCCTGGCCGCCTATACAACCATGTGTGAATTTTTTTTATTAGTGAGGCTGAATATATTTCTTAATTTGCTCAAGACCGTGTTGCTGTGGAGATTTCGAAGATGTTCTTATGTAGATGCATTTTTCGTAGTTCCATCTGCTCCTAATAATTCTGCATTATTACAGGATACGTGGATGGAAGTATTGGGTTGTGGGGTGACAGAACAGGAGATACTAAAGAGAAGCGGAAGGACTGAAAATGTTGCTTGGGCCTTTGGGCTTGGCTTGGAGCGCCTTGCAATGGTCCTATTTGATATACCTGATATTAGACTTTTCTGGTCAAATGATCCGCGGTTCACTTCGCAGGTTTGTACTACTTACTGTAATGATTTTCTATAGTCCAATTTGTTCTTGTTAACATATTTCTTGCTTCTGTTGAAGTCAATTTATATGTTTGCTTTGCTTAAATCAATTACTACATGCAATTCAAGTTACATAAACTAGTCACGAACATGTAAAGTGTCCATGAATTTAAGCGGTAAATCGCAGAATAGATTGATCTTTTAATGCCCAAGATCTTTCAGTTGTTGGTTTTGTCTCATTGATGTTTAGTTCAGAAGAAGGTATTAGTTGATATAAGGCTTGAACACTTGAATAGGAAAGGGAGTTCATAGAATGCAAATGCTGCTTGGAGCCGTCTATGCTGAAATTCGATAAATGGACATCTGTAATCTTTGTGCTTGCAATCATGCACGTGATGACTCTACATGGTAGCATGATGTTGTATCTTTCATTCTCTTGGTTTTCTATGTCGAACTTTTGGGCATGGTATAATTGTCCAAACCTGAACACTGAACTGAACCGATATCAGTTTACATCAGTGTCCAGCTTTTAGTTGTGACTGATTAAGGCTTGCAGTTGTCAGGAATAATTCAACCGAGCAAGATCATGGATCAGAATTTTTTTCTATTTGACACGTCTAAGTCATTTCCTCATTCTACTGAACTAGTACCAAATTAAACCCTGTATCAGGCAGATATATCTATGTACTTGTGTGACTCTGACATATAAGAATGATGATGATGATGATGCCCATTCCAGACATTGCATCATCAGTACACACTAAAGTATTTAACTTTGCCAAAATACTTTGTTCGGTAACTGATACACGCCGTTTAGCACACCAATTCACTAAGATAGATTATCCTAGAGTTTAACCTTTTTTACTTTCCAATTAAGGCTAGTATAGAAAGGTCGATCCCACATGACAACTTTTTAAGATTGTATTCTCTAAACCTAATTTATTTCCAAACTTTATTTTTTTTTGGAGTTTTCAAATATTAAAAAAATAAATTCTGAGATTTGGAGGGTGGTTGATTACACTAAAGCAAGAAATTAAAGTGCAAATGAAATAAAAGATTACACTAAAACAATGAAATGAAAGGATTATCTTAAGACAAGAAAGAAAGAAGATTGTTAGAAAAGAAAGATTATCTACGAACAAGAAATAAAGTGCAAGAATTGAAAGAAGGCGATTGGAACACAACATTTGAAAGAAACGATTTGAATCAGATGGGAAAAGCATCGAGGCTTAGGAGTTTCAAAGTGAAAACAAGATCGAAGGAGTACACGACGAGCAAGATAGAAAAAGGTATGCGAATCATTTGTAAATGAAACACAAGAGACGAACTCCATGTGAACCCATGGGTCCTGGCATTTACATATCCTAGTCCATCATCCTAAAGGGATTTTTCCGTGGTCACATCCAAATTCCCATGTAATCGGTTTAGGCGTTTTAAATCCTGATTTCCACGGTCTCATCCGTCGAGATTAACCCATGATAAAAATGATTAATTACTTCATTAAAATCAACGATTTCTACACCGAAAACTATCCATCTAAAATAGTCGTATAAAACTCGATCCGATCAACACATGACTAAGGGGCTACTCCCCTCCCTTCGATAATGAAACTACTCACTATTCATGATGAAGGAAAGAGAGTCGATGGAAGAAAGTGAGAAGGCCATAGACTAGAACGTGGAATGTCGAAGGACCGTATGCTAGTGACAATTAAACGACCGCAACTCTTAGTTCCTTGCTTCCCAAGAAGACGAGAGCGAAGAACAAGAATAAAAGCGAAATCCAGATCCAGAATGAAGAACAAAGCTTTATTGCAGAATGAAAGTTACACTATTGTGAATTGAAATAACAACATTTCAATAATATATGCAAGTACAAAATTTTGGACCCTTTTCTTAGTGAAGTCCCCCCTCCTTTTATAGGGGAAGGAGTTGAAACCCTGAAAGGGGGGAGAAACAAATAGGAGAGGCGGTTGCTGATTTGTGCTGCTCGCAAGTCGCAAAACGACCGTCTCGCTAGCCCAGACGGTCGTTTGACTAACGACATGGCATGGCTTGAGGGGCAGCGGTCAAAACCCTAATCCAAGGGTGGCAATTCCTTTTGATTTGGTTGCTTGGTCTCGAAGAATCGTCCGAACCAATCGTCTGAGTACGAGACGCCCGTGTCGCGCTGCTATGCGCATTAATCAACTTTGAAACCCTAAGGTTTGAGCACGACACGAATATTTGACCTAGCTTGGTCGTGAGATGGCCGTCTCGACATACTTGGATGCTCGACTGGTGACACGAGCCGATCGGCTCGCTGATTTGAGACGCCCGTCTGGAGTGTCAAGATGGCATGTTGAGCCGAGGACCAAATGGTCGTTTGGCTCTGGGGTTGGAACTTCTTGGAGATGAACCGACCGTCTAGTGCTGCGAGACGGTCCCTCTTGTGAGCTCAGTAGGCCAGAATCTTGCTTTGAAGAAAAAACCTACAAAGAGTGAAGGATAAGATCAATATTTGCATAAATAATAAAAAAGTGGAAAAATTGCAATTTGACCTAGCAATTACTAAAAAAGAGATAAATATGAATAAAAAAGACTATGAAATTCATGCAAAAAGATAGATGAATGTGCATTCATCAAAATACCCTGAACTTGAATCTTTGCTTGTCTTCAAGTAAATAAAATCACAAATACATCCAATTTATACTCGCATCACGTCATTCCTCACCCTTGTAATATCACTTTATTCCTTACCTCCAATTTTTGGCCAAGCATCCCTATCTCCTAGAACCACATAGCACACATTTCTATATTCACTATTAAAACAATTATCATATCTTGTTTCTAAATCAAGATTTTGTAGAAAATAGGCTTCATCTTACTTCTGCTTTGACACTCTCAATTTTTTTCCTTTTTATGAGTTGTTACACAAGAATAGGACGAAGAGGGGGTGCGGAAGAAAATGATGATCCCTCCTCTATTTGACTCAGGGTATATTTAATTTATGGAGTTGTGGCTACATTGGTCACACTTTTTTCATGTGCTCTTTGGCATATTTTGATGGTACACCCCTTTGAGGGGTATGAAATTTTTATATGGGAAGCATGCCACCTCAGACTTGATTTTTTGTCCAGAGGTGATTCTTTGCTTCTCTATGTTTTTTTTGAGAGGGAAAATAAGGAGGAAAGAAAAAGGTGTCCTTGTCCTTATAACTAAACATTTTTTTTCAAACAGTGTCATTGCATTAGCTAGAGTATTCCTATAAATCAAATCATACGAGTTTTATAACAAGATAATCCATTGTTAAACATAGAGAAAAATTGTTCATGGTTCTGATTGATTCCATACGACTTGCCATTTGCCAACTATTCCAAGAAGTGATGTTAGTTTGGGGCCTAGGTGACATGGTGGTTTCAGACATGGCAATTTTTAAATTTTTTTGCAAAAGATTTACTAAATTCAGAAAGGGTACAATGATAGACGTCTATTCAACTTGGCCAACTAGATAATGACCATTTTGCAACTAAGAAAATAAAAGCATGGCCGACTAGATAAAGACCATGAACAAAACAACTTCATGCAAAGCAAATAAAAGGGAAAAAATAATGCAAGAAGAAAAAGATAAGGGGGTGCAATAGAAACATACCACCCACCTCCACCTCATACTTAGATTTTTGCTCATCCCAAGAAAAACCTAAATCGGAGATGGAGGGAAGAAGATCACTCTGGCAGTGCGAAACGAGAGGAAGATGTAAGATTGTAGTAGTAATTCCCCCAGTATGGGGAGTTGGGATCATGGTATGCCTGATGTGCCCCATACTCCTTGTACTGGGGTAGACTGGCGGCGTAGTGGCCCGCATCCACATGCCAAGGCTCCTGGGAGCGCCGCATCAGGTACAATTGGTTGAGTTGGTGGCCCTGGCGCTGCTGCTCACGTTGGATCTCATCCAACTAATCCCGGATCTCAGAAAACCCATAAGGCTCCTCGGGTCCTTCAGTGTCCGTGCGTCTCCTGGTGCGTCGTCGAGAAGGGGGAGGGGGAGGTCCAGTCACGTCATCATGTGCCTCCAAAGAGACACTCCTCCTGTGGGTCGTAGGCTCAGGGACGTCGGCTAGATCGGGATGCTCCCGAAGGAAGCGCTGGATGTGTCATGCAAGTCAGTCAGATCGAATACAAGGTTTGCGACTGCAAACCTGGCATGCCGAGGAAGCTTGAGGCCGAGGGCCATGCCTTTGAACGTCAAGTAACAAACGTCCCTTGCTGCTTCGTAGCAGATGAACTTGCAGTCATTCAAATACGCAAGATCGATCGGGTGTTGTACATGCTCCAGTGATGGAAAAGGGATATGAGTGAAGCCTAAGAATGTGGCCACAGAGGTAACAACATGGCCAATGTAGAGTGAGGAAGCGGTGTTGCGGGTGGCTTGATAGTTGAGATGTGATATCATAGCATTGCCCCAGTTGAAGACTTGCCGTGCAGCAAACACCATAGAGTGTAGAGGTCGAGGTGGGTAACTGCTCCTTGTGTACCTTCCCTACTGAAGATAATGCAGGCTAAGATACGGTGAAAATGGCGTACTACGAGTTTGTTAATGCTGGAAGCCTTGAAGCCGCTAGGTAACTTGGGAGGAAGTCCGTGATGTCCGCCTAGAACTTCTCCATGTTGTAGTTGTCTGAGTAGTCGTTGTGGTTGCAACTCGTACATCGAGATAGCCAATCAAACTCGCCCTCGTCAAGAATGATGGAGGTGAGCTGGCGGGCTGAGATCTCCAAACGTTCCCCAAAGATCCTGACTTTACAGCTGGAGTTTCCTTGAGGAGAGTGGAAACGTTGGAAAGTGGACATAAACTCAAGGGTGAAATCGCTGTACACTGGATGAACGCGGTAGACAAAGGTCAAAATATGGCTGTGTCGGAGAATGTTGTCGACTGCGGTTTGGATGCTGAGGGCAGTGAGAGTGGTGTCGCATGCCCATCTAGGGAGTGAGACTTCGACATAATATAAACGCTCGAATCTCGCGGAGTGTTCGTCACTGACAAACTGGATGTAAGTGCTAGGATGCAGAGTTATGCAGGGCGGGCGAGGTGTGACAGAATTGGGGTTATGTCGAAATAGACCTGCCTCTGCCTGACGGATGTACTCATCTGCTTCCTCAAGGTAATGGGCCATCTCCTCAGGAATCTCTGGTGAAGACTCGCCGGTAGGCTCCTAAATGTGAATGCCGTGGCCTGCGGTGGAACAGTGAGGCAGCTCGCAGGAGGAGGAAGCGAGGACCTTGCCCTTGTTCTTACGGAACCGTCCGAACATGGTGATTGGCTGTAAGAACGTGAAACGGTCGTTTCACCTATCCAAACGATCATCTAGTGGAAGCGAGACGCCCACTTGACTGATACCAGCCGGTTGTTTTGCCTGGAATGATGCGACTCTAGCAACAGATCGAGACAGGCGACTTGGTTTGCTAGCCGTTCGTCTGGCTCGTGCTGGCAAGTGTGGCCCAGACAATGGTTTATGGATCTAAACGCTCGACACTGAAGAAGGGGGTAGCTGGGTTGGCCACTGAGCGAGGCGGCCGGTTGGCTATGCTTAAGCGAGCCTTGCTGCGCTTGTCGTCGTCCACAACAACAACTGGTCGGCCGGCCTGCTGGAGCGCTTCCAGTGGAGTGAGGGAGAAGGCCTGTCGGCTAGTGAAGGAGGACGGCGCCGCCGTGGGAGACAGCCGTTCGGTGTTGGCGAGATGGCCGACTGAACCAAGGGTGGCTGCTGGCGGCTTCGGCTGGGAGCGAGGCGACCGGTTGGCCGAGGAGCAGCTACCGGCAATGCTGAAGGAGTAGGGCGCCAGTGAGAAGGAATGCTTGAAGAGGTGTGAACATTTGCCTCCGAGTTGGCTCATTATAAAGGTGATGGAGGGCGCGGGCCGATCGTTTGGTTGCTGCCAAACACCCGTTTGGCGGTTTGAGGGAGAAGTGGCGTTTTGCTTCCGAACACGGTTAGCGAGTTTGAATGCACGTTGAGTACGCCTCTTGGTATACAAGACAACTGTCTCTTTAGCGCCAAACGACCGTTTGGCGTGGTAATGGTGACGTTTCAAATTTAAAATTTGAATGGCTGCCAATTTTGAAATGGTTGCCTAAAGGGCCGAGACGACCGTTTCGCCTTTTACC
The DNA here is from genome assembly GCA_963693085.1 of Alisma plantago-aquatica. NCBI lineage: Eukaryota > Viridiplantae > Streptophyta > Magnoliopsida > Alismatales > Alismataceae > Alisma > Alisma plantago-aquatica. The sequence continues at coordinate 677,422,712 of OY856409.1, forward strand.
AGACGACTGTCTTGGCTTGGTGTGATGACTTGCCTCCATCAATACGAAACGTCGGGTTAGGTAGCCAACTCTTTTTTTTGAAGAATACGAACAATGAACAAATCTGAAATTAAAACAACAAAGGTTAGGTTTACAAACATAAGAAATTGCAAAATAATTAAAAGATTGGGTTGCTTCCCAATAAGCACCTAATTTTATGTCGAAGGTCCGACACAACCGCATCATGGAGCCGTTTCAGGCTCGGGTGTAGGAAGGGAGTGGAGGGTCTTTTAAGTCAAGATCTTCGAGTAAAGAAAGTTGATGTGCCTCAGAAGTCAAAAAATCCTCAATGGTAATGTACTGTTTTAGCCTATGCCCATTGACCTTGAATTCGCCTAACACCTTGTCCCAAAGCAAAAAGGTGTCATGTGGATAAGCACATTTTACAAGATAGGGTCCATACCATCTAGATTAGAGTTTTCCAGGAAAAAGCCTCAACCTAGAGTTATAGACAAGAACCTGGTCACCCTCTTGAATATCCTTCCTCCTAATACGACCATCTTGCCATAATTTAGTTTTGTCTTTGTATATTATAGCATTCTCATAGGCTGTCATCCTGAGCTCATCTAACTCCTGCATTTGAAGAAAATGATTTTCACCTGCTGCAGATAAGTCAAAATTTAGAGTTTTGATGGCCCAATTAGCCTTATGTTCCAATTCAATGGGTAGATAGTAAAGTTTGCCATAAATTAACTTGAAAGGAGTAGTGCCTATTGGAGTTTTGTAGGCAGTTCTGTATACCCATAAGACATCATTAAGTTTCAAAGCATTTTGTCCTTGTGCAATTGGCCGTTTTCTCTAGGATGGACTTGATTTGCCTATTTGAGACCTCAACTTGACCACTAGTCTGAGGGTGGTAAGGAGAGACAACTTTGTGATGGACTCCATATTGTTTCAACAAAGACTCATAACTTTTTTCTAAAAAATGGGAACCTATATCAGAAACCACGGTACGAGGTACCCCAAATCTAGGAAAAATAATGTCTTTGAAAAGTTTCTTCACAAGTTTGGAATCACAGGTTTTGGTGGGGATGACTTCAACCCATTTTGAAACGTAGTCTACAACGACCAAGATATATTTGTACCCGCAAGAAGAAGGGAACGAGCCCATATAATCTACCCCCAAACGTCAAAAATTTCAATCTCCTGCCAAGAAGTCATGGGCATTTGGTCTCTCTTAGATATGTTTCCAGTCCTTTGGCATTCATCTCAAGTAAGAACGAATTCATAGGAATCTTTGAATAGAGCGGGCCAGAAAAAACCGGAATGCAGCACTTTCCTAGTGATTTTTTGAGAGCTCATGTGCCCTCCAGTGGGGCCGGAATGACACTGCTTGAGAATGTCATGAGCTTCTTCCTCAGTGACACACCTGCGATCAATGTTTTAAAAAACGTTAAGCGGTAATCGTGCGGACAGCACCTTGTAACTGGTTAAGCGGTAAGCGGCCGATTAAGCGGCCGATTTTTTAAAAAACGGGTTTTAATTTCCTATATAATTTTATACAAAATTACATATATATGTATATAAATACTAATACTCTTTGAAACTTTTATATATATCTAAAGATTCTAAACACTCTACCCAACAGTAAAAACACCCAATTAGTTTATAAGATAGCTATAAGACAATAATTATAGCCATAATATAATAAATAATAGATTTGACATAGATAAAATACCCCCCACATACATGATTCAGAAATATTTTTGCATCACATGTTTACATAGTTAAGCAGTAAACAATAGACTCATTATTGGATACCTTTCTAACTTATTGTTATATGTGCATATCATCAATTAGTCATACATTGCAGCAGTACAATTAACTAAAGTATGCATTCTAAAATTAGATAATAGTTACATATATTTTACTTGTATAAATTACACTTTACAACAGTACCCTATTATCCCAACTTGCATACCGTAAACAATAGACTCATTATTGGATACCTTTCTAACTTATTGTTATATGTGCATATCATCAATTAGTCATACATTACAGCAGTACAATTAACTAAAGTATGCATTCTAAACTTAGATAATAGTTACATTACATATATTTTACTTGTATAAATTACACTTTACAACAGTACCCTATTATCCCAACTTGCATACCGTAAACAATAGACTCATTATTGGATACCTTTCTAACTTATTGTTATATGTGCATATCATCAATTAGTCATACATTACAGCAGTACAATTAACTAAAGTATGCATTCTAAACTTAGATAATAGTTACATTACATATATTTTACTTGTATAAATTACACTTTACAACAGTACCCTATTATCCCAACTTGCATACAAGTATGCATTCTATTAGACTAGGCTTATCATAGGATATTTAAGTTTAATATATTATAGTCAGTAATACTTGGGGCCATATAGTTTATATAAAGTTACAGGTGTACAGCAAAATTTACAAAAAACGGCCAAAAACGGGAAAAAAACGGGCAAAAAACGGAAAAAACGGGAAAAAACGGAAAAAAACGGCCGATTAATTACAAAAAAGTTAACCGGCGATTTTAGCAAAAATCGAACGGGCTGGGTGTCTGGCCGATTAATCGGCCGTTTAATCGGCCGCTCAGGCCGTTTTTCATTTCACTGCCTGCGATAAAGTCCATCAGAGCATAGCCTAAAAAGGTAGAGGTCATCCCAATAGTAGTTCTTTACATCATGCAAAAATTTAGCCTTAGAATGTCCCTTATATTCATGGTGCAATACACCTGCAGCTAGAAAATTTACTTTATCTGCAAACCAAGGATATTGGGATTCCATTTTCAACAATATATCATCTGGAAGAGAATCATTGATGGGAATACCATCATCATCAAAGAAGTCAAGGCGGCTCAGATGGTTGGCAACTACATTCTAACAACCTTTCTTGTCAAGGATTTCTAAGTCAAACTCCTGGAGTAAAAGGATTCAACGAAGAAGGCGTGGTTTGGCATCCTTTTTGGCCATCAAACATCTAATGGCCGCATGGTCCGTATAGAGAATAAATTTGAACTCGACTAAGTAAGAGCGGAACTTGTCGAAGGCATAAACTATGGCTAGCATCTCCTTCTCAGTGGTAGTATAGAGCCGCTGGGCATCATCTAGAGTTTTGGATGCATAATAAATCACATGGTGCTTTTTATCAACACGCTGTCCAAGAATAGCACGAACAACAAAATCACTAGCATCACACATTAATTCAAAAGGCAAAGACTAATCAGGGTCCCGAATGATGGGGGTAGAAGTGAGAGCATCTTTCAAACATAGAAAACTGGCTGTGCATGCTTTGTTAAAAACAAAGTCACATGGTGCTTTTTATCAACACGCTGTCCAAGAATAGAACCAACAACAAAATCACTAGCATCACACATTAATTCAAAAGGCAAAGACCAATCAGGGGCCCGAATGATGGGGGTAGAAGTGAGAGCATCTTTCAAACATAGAAAATTGGCCGTGCATGCTTTGTTAAAAACAAAGGGGGTGTCTTTTTGGAGAAGATTTGTCAAGGGTTTGGTGATTTTTGAAAAATCACAGATGAATCATCGGTAGAAACCCACATGCCCAAGAAAGGCACAAATGTCTTTGACAGAAGAAGGGGGTGGGAGTTTGGAGATGACCTCGATCTTGGCTCTATCAACTTCTATGCCATGGTTGCTAACTATATGTCTTAAGACAATCCATTCTGTCACCATAAAATGACATTTCTCCCAATTCAAAATCAAGTGTGCTTCCTGAAACTTTTCCAAGACAAGATACAAATATCTGATGCAAGAGTCAAAGCATTTTCCATAAATGGAGAAATCGTCCATAAACACCTCCATTACAATCTCAGTCAATCCAGCAAAGATAGCGGACATGCACCGCTGAAAAGTGGCTGGAGCATTGCACAACCCGAAAGGCATTCTCCTGAATGCATAAGTACCAAACGGACAAATGAAGGTTGTTTTTTCGTGGTCGTTAGGATGAATGGGAATCTGATAGAAACTTGAATAGCCATCAAGATAATAGAAATATTGTTGATGGGTAAGGCGCTCTAGTACTTGATCCAAAAAGGGAAGAGGGAAGTGATCTTTCCTAGTGGCCTTATTCAATTTTCTATAGTCAATACACATCCTTCATCCTGTAACAGTACGGGTGGGAAAGAGTTCATCATTATCGTTTCTCACAACAGTAGTTCCCCTTTTCTTGGGGACAACCTGGACAAGGCTAACCCATGGTGAATCAGATATGGGGTAGATGATTCCTGAAGTTAGTAGTTAGATAATCTCTAGGTGCACTTCCTCTTTCATGTTTGGATTTAATTTCCTTTGAGGGTCTCGAGATGGCTTGTATTCCTCTGCCATAGGAATCGTATGCATGCAAACAGTTTGATCGATTCCTGTTAAATCAACCATTTTATATCCTAGGGGGGTGACTATCCTCTTCCTAAGCTCAGTCGTGAGCTTGGGGTCTGTTCATGGGTAAGATTAGAGTTAATGATAACATGATAAATTTGTTGCTCATCAAGGAATACATATTTGAGTCCTTCCGGGAGAGGTTTCATCTCGATTGCCTTGGGGGTTCATTTTTTCATTCACAAGGGAAATCATTTTAAGGTCCTCAAATTCTTCATCATAGATCTCCTCAAAGGTGTCGAGATGCACTCTATATTGCTCCAATTGCTCATCATCAAAACCACATTCAATAGGGGCCATGAGGGCGTTCTGAAGGGGATCCTCAACAAGCTCCCATTCTTGTCTCAATTGATGGAGCTTCTCAACGCAATCAAGGAGATAAACCTCTTCCCGGAGGCTTGGTCCCCACATACTTTCGAACGCCCTAAACTGGAGGGTTGTTTTCCTAGATGCAAAAAGATGGTTCCGCCCTTGACATCAATCAAGGCTCGGGCAGTGACCGAAAAGGGACGACCAAAGATGATGGGGTAGCGTAAATCTTCCTGTATGTCCATGATGACAAAGTCAAATGGGACATAAGCATCTTTCCCAACCCTTACAGGTATGTCTTCAATGATACCCATAGGTTTTGTCATGGATGAGTCGGCCAACTGGATTGTCATGGCAATGGGAAGCATGTCAACAAATCCTAACCTCCTGCAAAGACTATAGGGCATGATAGAAATATTAGCACCTAAATCTGCAAGGCCTTTCCTGCAAGCCTTATCACCTAGGTAGCACCCGATTCCAAAGCAATCAGGATCTTTCTTCTTTTTAGGCATCTTGCTTTGAATGATATCTGAAGTGGTTCTAGCAAGAATTATCGTCTCATGCTCTTCGGTTGTATACTTCCTAGTCAATAAGGTTTTCATTTACTTGGACCAGGCAGGCATATCAGCTAAAGCGTCAAGGAAAAGGATATCCACATGCAACTTTTTCATGGCATCATTAAATTTAATGAAACGAGTATCAAGCCTAGTTTGCTTTAGGCGGGCTTTGTATGGCGGCCGTGGTTTGTAAACCTGGATTTTTGGCTCGTCAATCTCTACCTGTGGAACGACAAGAGCGGGAACGACATGTTCAGGTGTAGGAGTTTCAATGACCACGATATCATCATCCTCAAAGTCCAATGGTATAACATCGAGTTTCTCTGGGGAGGAGGGATATGAGTCTTCCCCGAACGAGTGGAGACAATCTTAAGTTGTTCAACGTGTTTTGGGTTGTTCTCCGGCTGTCCAAAAAAGGTGCCGGTAGGGGGTTTCTGCTAAGCGATGAGGTAGGCTAACTGTGCGTCAGTTGCCTTTTGATGTGCTTGTTGTGCAAGGATGATTTGTTCCAAGGCAGACACCCTATCATCAGTTGAGGGTGTGGGGGCATTCTGTTGTGCTTGAGGTTGGGGTGGCGGCTGATTAAGGTTTTGAAATTGTTGCCCTTGGTAAGGCCCACGGTTCTGGAAATTACCCCTGTAATTCCCTTGGTTCCCTTGGTTCCTCTGATTGTTGTATGGAAAGCCCGGTGGTGGACGATTGCTGTTTTGAGGGAATAATGGTCTCTGCGGGGGAGGGTGTTGAGAAGAGTTTTCCGCTCCAGAACGATTTTCATATTGGAATCCGGGGTGGTTTCTAACTTGATTAAGATTGTAGTAAGCCTGGCCCTGGATACTATGGATTGAGTTTAGGTCCTCTACTTGCTGACCAACTTCTGGCTGCATATGAGTGTTATAGAGGTATTGACATTGAAGGGTAGCATGTTCATACACTTGGCAAATCCCACAAAGAGATTCTGCGGCTCTAACTTGTTGGGGTTGCCTCTCATAAGCGTTGAAGGACTCTAGGCGATCCTGTTTCAGAGAAATCATTTTAAGGGCTCCAACGATGGTTTGGATATCCGGATTTACCTCGGCCTTAGCTACCTTGAGGACCCCACCGATTCCTCGTCTTGCTTGGGTTTCAGAGGCTCATTTTACCACCTTCCAAGCGTTGCTTAAGTTCTGAAACATGAAGTTTCCTCTACTTGAGGAATCAAGGAATTTCTTAGTGTCACCATCAACACTACGGTAGAATATCTCAATGAGTTGAGATTGTAAAATGTCGTGGTGAGCAATGTCGAAGGAGTTCCCTAAATCTTTCCTAAGCTTCCCCTAGAGTTTCTCCTAGGACCATTGAAAAGAGAAGGATTTGCCCCCTAATTTTGTAAGCGAGGGACGGGGGAAATATTTGTCCAAAAAACTTGATTTGTAGGGCCTCTCAAGTGGTGACATGTTCTTCACTCTCCATGGCATTATACCAACTGCTGGATTGCCCTAAGAGAGAGTATTTGAAATGCCCAAGTCTAATGGCGTCTTCAGAAACGCCTTAGATCTTATGTAAGGAACAAAGGTCAGTAAAATGTTGAAGATGGTCTTGACAACTCTCACCTTTGTTCTCAGAAAATAGATTGGTTTGAAGCATGGTGATCCACTGAGTGCGGATTTCGAATTGGGGGGTTGTGATTTCGGATGACACAAGGGGATGTTGTGCGTATCCTGTTTTAGGTGTAGAAAAATCTTTTAGTTGTTTTTTTTCCTTTCCGCCTCCCTCTGAGCGGCTTCTATGGCCTCTTGTTCGGCCAAATAAGTCGCACGCAAAACGACTTCTTGAGCCGCACGCTCATCCATCATGGCCTCTCTTTGAGCAGCGAGTGCTTGCTCAATCCTACGGTTAACTTCCACCTCATCTATCCTAATACGGTTTTGTCTGCTTAAACGATGAAAGGTTCTTTCTGGCTCTGGATCAAAAATTGGCGGCGCAGAATCAACGTTTGGCGGACGTCGCATGTACAGTTATAATTGACAAATATATTTGAATGCAGAAAAACCGTACTGCAGGAATGGAAACTCAACAGAAGGAGGAGATAACACTTCCGGAATGGTACTCGGAAGGCAGAAAAAATGAAAGTCTTGTTAATTTTTTTTTCGGCCTTTGAGAAAACAATCCGTTGTCTTCGACAACGACGCCAAAATTGATATGCGTCGTTTAGCACACCGATTCACTAAGTTAGATCATCCTAGAGTTTAACCTTTTTTACTGTCATGAATTCGTTTATTACCTTAAGTCCACACTCCTAGTGGCTACACAACCAAAGGCGAGTGGACCAGAACGTCCGTCCCTAGAATGGATCTTATAACATATTTCACACATGCCGTATATATGTAAAAGCAGTAACAACAAGACAACAAGGTACTAAACATGTAGATAAGAGATATGTACCCATTTCTAGATTCAAGCATTCGTATTGGAGTTTCATTCGAGTCCAGAGTGCAACGGATCTTTGGCAACTATAAAATCGATAAACAAAACATATTAGTGCTAGAGCATTAAGTACGCTATGAAAAGGCATGTAAACAATTTAGGAATATTATAAAACTTATTTGGCTAGAAACATGATAATAAGAAAGAAGCAACAAGGCAAGCAAACTTAATGACATTGTTTTATACAAAGCATATTTTAAGTTCATTTATCTATTATATCAACATAGGCCTATGACCAGCTTCCTCAAAGGAAGAGTACATAAGGACGCTCAAGATTAACTACCCTTTTATCAACGTGAGGGACCCCAAGACCGAAGTCAATGAGCTAACCTTGTTTCATTCGTGCTTTGTGCCCCTACCCCGAGAATTCAGCCAGGTACACAAGGTTAATAATGGATTTCTTTTAGATTATGTTCAAGGTTTGTCAACATATTATAAACAAGCAAGAACATAGTAATCATAAGAACACTAGCTCAAACAAGTACATACTAGCCAAGCATTCATACATGCATACATACAAGCAATGCCAATAACATAGTAGGGTCAAGAGATTAAGTGTACCTTTCGAGTGATGATTCTTGAGTAAGATACCTAGAGGAGATCCAGACCAAGGGAACCTCGTAAAGAAAAGATATGGAAAGGTGTTTTAGATCACTAGGTTTGATAATCTAAACATCATAAGAGTCATGAAGATGTTCCCCTAGTCCTAGGTTTCAATTAGTTCAAACATAGTTTCAAACTTCCAAACATGCATGTCATTATTCAGTCATAGTCCATGGATCAACATTATGTCCTAGATCTACGTGAAATCCACATAAGATTAGATGTAAACATGATATCAATTCTGCTTTGGAGTTAGGGAAACATGAGATTTAGATTTCTGCCAAGGTTTAATCATGTCAGATCATAACAAGTCATATTAGATCAAATTCATGCAACATAAACTCATTTCTAAGTCATAGGAGCATTAAGTAGATCGAGTTAGGATTATAGAGTAATAGCATGATAATCGTACTGATTTGAAGTTTTTATGATAACATAGCTAACATTGGAGTATGATCTAGCAAGGTTCAAGCCCATCAATTAATCATTTGCATTAGGAACATGTTAGGTGTCATGAGTAGGTCATATGTAAACGAAGGGCATGTGAGTGTGTTGTATTGCATTTCATATCACAAGACATTAAGGGGACTGATTAGAGGGCTAACATAGAGGTTTGGTCATAAGGAACCACTTTTGCATAAGAATTAGGAGTTCAATCATGTAGGTACTTACACATCACATTTAAGGCATAAAAGGGTACAAAGGTAAGTCTTTGAGCTACTCATGGCAAAGAGGTACAAGATATAGATCATACAGGGCACAAAGTATCCCTTTGCTTACTAATTTCGAGGTTATATGGTTTCATGAAGACAGAGTAAGCTAAAGTACCGAAGTTGATCAAACTATATCATGCATGCACATACAAGGACCAATTTTAGGTGAAAGGTAGTCATTAGCATTACATCAAGCTGATCCAAGACATAAATAAGGTCTAAGGTAGATCAAGATTACTGATGTAAGGAATTAGGGCAACCTTTGATCATTACAACTTCAAGGAAAGCATAAAAGAGCACAAGGATCATTAAAAGAGTGCAAATGTATCACTTTTAGCAAAATCAGAAGAACTACGTTAATTTTCCAAAAAAAAAGAACTATGAGTACAAATAGGTCTTGAAACCAATTTTAATGGATAGATCTCATTTGTAGGTGCAAAAACATATATTGCATGCCCAAAATGGCCCGAGAGGTGATTTATTTTGATTTTCCAAAGGAAATACCTCGTTTAGGTCCTTTTGGACCATTGGATTGGAGTTGGACGGTCGAGGAGAGGCCGAAACCCTCCCCCTTGAGGGAGTGCCCTCACGTTTGGGCATGCGACTGCAGTCCGGCCCAACGACCATTGGTTCCAGTGCGCCTGTGGTCCACAACCTTGATTGGCCGCCACCAGGCGTCAACAAGCGGTTGGTAGCCGCTCGTCACCACCATCTCAACTCGGCCGGGAGAGAGGATCCCAGTCGAATCTGGGCTATCACAACGCGATCCAATGGCTCGAGCATCTTCCCCTTTCTCGCGTCATGTTGTTTCCTCGAGCGTTGCGTGCGGGAACTGTGGCGCCGGGGCAGTCGGCGTCGAACATCAACAATGGGTTACGAGGTGCGCCAACCACATGAAGGGGGCCGTCTGTGCTCGGGAAAAGCTCGCGAGTCCACCCTTGCCCTCACATCTGGGTGGAAGTCGTTGGACAACAAAGCCTCAAACTCCATGAGCAGCAATGCCGTTGTGGAGGTGGAAGGCTAGGGGAAGAAAAAAGGATCTGGGGGAAGGTGTTGGAGGTTGCAAGACCCTAATTCGAAGGAGGGGAAGGAAAATGGAGGTCCGGCGGACTGATTGGGCATTTTAAAGGAGGGTGAGACAGTGTGTAGGGTGGTTGGGCCACCCACCCTGGCCACCTGCTCCTGTGTTGGGGAGTAGGTGAAAGTGGAGAAACCATGGCCGTTGGATTTGAGCACAATCCGCGGTGCAAAGATCGGAGGGTCTACAAACGTTGTTCATAGATTCCAAGCTTTTGATTGGCCGAGGAGGGGAGCTATGGATCGCGCTTAAGGAAAAGAAAAGGCAGTGAAAAGGGGAAAATCTGGGCGGTCCGCGCACCCTAAATGGGCCCTAAAAGGCCGGCCCAAACACATAAAATCGAGGATAAAAGTTCTAGAAATAAGTTTATAACAAGGCATAAATCAAAAGGTCATATCTTGAGGTATGATGGTCCGATTGAAGTGATTTTTGCGCCGTTGGATTTGTTATTAAATCCTCTATAACATGAGACACATTTCAAGGCAAGAAACGTTCAATGAAATGTTTCAATTTTGGATTGGAAGTTAATGATATATAATAGGCATCATACTCAAATCAGAGTCATAACCACATCTGAAGTGACACTTAATCGGGGCTAACTTGTCAATTGAGCATGAAGTGACTCAAAGTCATCAAATTAGAAGTGATGGAGGCTATTGAGTACATTAAGCTTTCAAATGGGTCAAGAAGTACATAAACTGAATGAGAGAAGAATCCATGTTATCACATTTGCTTTCCAATTAAGGCTAGTATAGAAGGGTCAATTCCACAAGACAACTTTTTAAGATTGTATTCTCTAAACCCAATTGATTTCCGAACTTTATTTCTTTTTGGAGTTTTTGAATATTGAACAAGAAAATAAATTCCGAGATTTGGAGGGTGGTTGAGTACACTAAAGCAAAAAAATTAAAGTGCAAATGAAATAAAAGATTACACTAAAGCAATGAAATGAAAGGATTATGTTAAGACAAGAAAGGAAGAAGATTGTTAAAAAAGAAAGATTATCTATGGACAAGAAATAAAGTGCAAGAATTGAAAGAAGGCGATTGGAACACAACGTTTAAAAGAAACAATTTGAATCAGATGGGAAAAACATCGAGGCTTAGGGGTTTCACCACCTTAGCCGAAGCAAAAACAAGATCGAAGGAGCACACAACAAACAAGATAGAAGGTATGCAAATCATTCATAAATAAAACACAAGAGACGAACTCCATGTGAACCGCATGGTGTTCACATATATAGTCCATCATCTTAAAAGAGATTTTTCCGTGGTCACATCCGAAACCCCATGAACTTAACTGTGACACCTCGTCACGCTAAATGAGATTACTCAAAACACAAAACACGATCAACTGCTAATTAATCACAGTTAAAAATGCGGAATAATTAAAAACCAATTTCAACAATGTAAACAAACTCTGGAACATTTAAATAAAGGTCCATCCTTCTATTCTCATATACTATAACATGTATTTACATCTAGGTTCAATGGCCTTTGCCACATCCTGTATACAAAAGATATTTCACAGGTACATGTAATATATTTACAAACATTGGCATACTGCCAAAATCTCACGTCGATGCAAATATATCATCTAGAAAACACATCCCATACCCAAACCTGAGAGTACATGGACGACACTAGGACTCTACTACTACCATCTACAACTGACCAACCTTCTGAAACTACTAATCACCAGGCTGATCTTCCACGGCATGACCTTGACCTCGTTGCTCGCGACCACCTAAAAGATGTGGTGACCCACGGGTGAGACCCAGTCGCAGCAAGAGATATAACTCTCTCTCCAACGAATATTGATTACAACAGATTAATTAATAGTTAATAAATTGGGCATATAGGGTATTGAATAAGCAATTGAGCAGATTGAACAGTTTAAGCATACTAAGCAATTAAGCAAATAAGCTTTAGCAACAAGTTAAATTACTCAAATTTCATAAGTCTACATTCTATAAGAACTATGTAGTATAAAGATAAAACAAGGGTTACTCAACCAATGTGAGACGTATTTAACCCTAACAGATATATACTACACGGCTTGGATTCCATCTTTTATTATGTTGTCCTGAGGGATTTGAGGAATACCACTCAAGTCCCAACTGACCACTACTAAGTCGAAAACAGTGCCATACAAGATCTAGGATAACCGGATTCCTAAGATCTTCTCCGCCCTCGGTCAGTACGAGTCCGCCACAACGACACATCAGGTCAAGTTGGTAACAACCTAGTCCGTCCTTAGTACAGGTCACGACACTAGTGAAAGGAGGTGGAAATACAAACCCTACCATCCGAGGTACAACCGCAGTTGTCCTCAATTCTTATCATATATACATAACTGAGACACGACCATAGCCGTTCTCCTGCCGAGGTAGACCACAGTCATCCTCCCAAACATTTGGAGTCAAGATGACAAGCACCCCGCATACTCAATAGTATGCACTCCGAGTTTCCCTTCTCCGAGTTTCCCTTAGGAATACTCGTTTCACCATCTGGAAAGTCCTGACACTTAGATGGATCTATGACACAAGGCACTACATGATTAGGGTTACACTTGATTAGTTATTGCCAATTGGGTAAATTAAGACTTCTTCATACAAATGGACATACAAACCCTAATTCATTCTATCAAGTGTATAAGCATTGCAACTTTAGAAGATATAAAACGTTTGAAGTATAGATCTTAATCACATTACCATATGCTATCATCCATTGCATTGTAATGAACCACATTATCATCATATCATTTCAAGATATCCATTTCTTATCACAAGTTCCAGGGTTTTAACCCTTGTTGGAACATGAAAAGGATTTCACCTCAATCAGGGCTCAACATGTCCAAAGGTCATTAAGACCATCACATAATTCATAACAAGGTCATCCTCATCATTCCATGCCTTAAATAAGGCTCGAAAGATCATCAACAATTATGTGTCCATAGGTATTATTATGGCAAGGCACTATGATATTGAAATAGCACTACATTGTGGTTTAAACACAAGAAGAGTGTAATTCATTTTCACATAATCATGCAAGAGGGCTGATTATAACCAATCACCAGCATATAGTTACATTAAGGTTAGGTATAACAAACTATATCACATTGAAGTTACACACCCACCTATTATGGTCATTTATCAAATATAACTATCCAAGAGCAAAGGTAAGACAACAAATTAATGATATTGAATCATCGAATTCTCATCACTAGAACCCACATATAATATCATGGAATTCATTCTAATCAATTGGATGTTGAAGCATCCAATCTTATTCATTGGATCGGGTTCATAGTTATCAATTGAAGTATAGGTTTATTTGTTAGGTCAATTGAACCAAGGAACCATTAGTTTAAGGTTTAGTCGAATCTACAACTACATACTTAACTTACCATATGTGGTGATGACCTGATCCACCAGTAGTTGTGATCATTGAGTCACCATCGGTTGTTAGATCAACACTATATTCATTTAATACTATCAAATATTAAGATAATGTCATCATTGATCGATATCATCATTAGAGAATCAAACCAGTGCTCATTGAGATTCCAAGAGAGCCTAACACTGACCTAAGGTATGACTATCAGATCATACCATCGTTCATCACCCTTGGTCAGCACCTTCGGTTGTTATGAATGCCACACCATCAGGTCATGTGTTTAGAGAAGAAACAACCTAAAAACCCTAATATGAACCATCGGTTGATAGGTGCTTAGCACCATAGGTTGTGACACCAACCTGAACCAAGTCATCTCCTTCGTTCGGAAGAACGTGCACACGATTACAGGTTCATCCAGAACTGAAAACAAAATAGGAAACACCATAAGAATCGAAATCCCAGACAAGCTTAGCTTCTAAATGCTTAAATCACCATTTTTAAGCAAGAACATGACCTAACAAGCTTATAGTAACCAATATAAGTAAAGTGGGTTATAAAACTTGCCTCTACTGAGAAGAATAGACTTTTAGCAGCAAGAAACTCGAGCCAAGAAGGTAGGAAACCCAAGAGGAACCTCTGAACTCGGCCAAGCAGACGCTCTTCTTTACAAGGAATCAAAACCCTAGAAAAAGAAGCAAGAAAGGTAGGATCTTGAACTCTAAAGCAACTTTTGCCATGGACCAACAGAGTTCCGACCTGTAGGAAGGTCTAAAGAAGGAGAAGAGCAAGAAAAACGGAGATGGAAGGAAGAAAACAACTTGCCTCGGTCAAAATCCCTAGAAGATGACCTTAGAAACCCTAGGTAGGGCTAGATGGAGCTTTACGAGACCTTCTTCTCCAAAAAGAGGTTTTCTTCTACCTTAGACCACTTTGTTCTGCAGCCAAATAGAGCAAGGGTGCTCTAAGCTAGAGGAAAGATGGAGTGTGCAAAAATTTTGATTTGGACATAGGAAGGGGTATATATAGCTTCATGGATGAGGAAGGGGTCAAGCATGAGGTGCCCATGGAGTTTTCCATGTATCCATAGCCTAGAGCTTCTATGTCCATGAACCACCTCCCTCACTTACCACCCACACTTTCTCTCCTTTATCCATACCCTTATCCTTATCTTTATCCTTATCCTTATCTTGACCCTTATCCTTATCCTTATCTTTACCATTACTCTTATCCTTATCCTTATCCCTACCTTTATCTTTATCCTTATTCATACCCTTATCCTTATCCTTACTCTCCTCCCTATCAATTCCTCACAAAATGACTCATAGCATATCCATGGTCGACACGACAAGAAGATTCTAGATCACCCCATTAGTTGGTAACTCTTAAAGATAAGCTCATCCATAAAGGGGAAACCCCTAAAATGTCCTTGAAGAGGAACACCTCCAAACCAAGAACAACTAGGAGCCCCATAGCCCAACAAAGTCGAGAATGATAAGGAAACCTATAAGGATCATAATGCTTGTGACAATATACAAAGAAAACCTCCCAATTGGGTAAATTGCAGAAAAGTTCAGAATGTATATAAAATTGCATAACTTGCTCAAACATTGTCCAAATTGGACCAAATTTGAAACTTAAGCTTGTCCTATGATTCCAAAGCATATCAAAAGGTTAGATTAAGGTTCTAAGCATTCAATTATTGTAATTAAACTTGTTCAACACTTTAAACAAGTTCTCCCCGAAATCCTACGCAATGAGAGATGGGTATTGAATAAACAATTCTAGTACATTCAACAATGGGAACACAGCTGAGGTTCAACACAACTTTTCATCCACAAACAGATGGCCAGTCTGAAAGGACTATTCAGACTTTAGAAGATCTTCTGAGGGCATTTGTGTTACAATTTCTTGGGAGTTGGTATATACACAATGAGTCTAATAGAGTTTGCTTATAACAATAATTACCAGAGAAGCATAGATTTGGCTCCTTATGAGTCTCTATATGGGAGACGTTGTCGGTCTCCTCTTTGCTGGTACGAGACTGGTGAATATCAACTTTTGGGTCCTAAGCTAGTACAATAGACTACAGGAAAGATTAAAGTGATACAATAGCAGTTGAAAGCAGCCCAGGACATGCAGAAATCTTATGCAGATAACGGACGCAGACCACTTGAGTTCCAAGTGGGAGACAGAGTATATCTCAAAGTCTCTCCTTGGAAAGGTGTGCAAATGTTTGGGAAGAAGGGTAAGTTAGCTCCTAGATATATGGGACCATACCCTATCTTAGCCCGTGTTGGAAAGGTGGCATACAAGTTGGAGTCACATTCAAAGCTACACAAATTACATAATATTTTTCACATCTCCATGCTAAGGAAATGCCATCCAGATACAGAGCAGACAATCCAACCAGTAGAGGTTGAGTTAGATGAGGATATTTCTTATGTTGAAGGTCCAGTGTTGATCCTGGACAGGAGAGTGAAGAAGCTGAAGAAGAAAGATATAGTGTTAGTAAAGGTTTTGTGGCATCATCGTGGCATAGAGGAAGCCAGATGGGAACTAGAGAATGAGATGCGTAGAAAGTACCCGTCTCTCTTTGCGTAGGATTTCGGGGCGAAATCCTTGTTAGGGGTTTGTAGTTGTAAGGCCCCTGAACTTGCTTAAAGTGTTGAACAAGCTTAACTACCATAATTGAATGCTTAGAACCTTAGTCTAACCTTTTGATATGCTTTGGAATCATAAGACAAACTTAAGTTTCAAATTTGGTCCAATTTGGACATTGTTTGAGCAAGTTATGCAATTTTATGTACATTCTGGACTTTTCTGCAATTTACCCAAGTGGGAGGTTTTCTTTGTATATTGTCACAAACATTATAATCCTTATAGGTTTCCTTATCATTCTCGACTTTGTTGGGCTATGGGGCTCCTAGTTGTTCTTGGTTTGGAGGTGTTCCTCTTCAAGGACATTTTAGGGGTTTCCCCCTGTATGGATGAGCTTATCTTTAGGAGTTACCAACTAATGGGGTGATCTAGAATCTTCTTCTTGTCATGTCAACCATGGATATGCTATGAGTCATTTCGTGAGGAATTGATAGGGAGAAGGAGAGTAAGGATAAGGATAAGGGTATGGATACGGATAAAGATAAGGGTATGAATAAAGATAAGGATAAGAGTAATGGTAAAGATAAGGATAAGGATAAGGGTCAAGATAAGGATAAGTATAAAGATAAGGATAAGGGTATGGATATAGGAGAGAAAGTGTGGGTGGTAAGTGAGGGAGGTGTTGCATGGACATAGAAGCTCTAGGCTATGGACACATGGAAAACTTCATGGACACCTCATGCTTGACCCCTTCCTCATCCATGAAGCTATATATACCCCTTCCTATCTCCAAATTGAAATCATTGCTCACTCCCTCTTTCCTCTTGCTTAAAGCACCGACCTTGCTCTATTTGGCTGCGAAACAAAGTGGTCTAAGGTAGAAGACAACCTCTTTTTGAAGAAGGCCTCCTAGAGCT
Source organism: Alisma plantago-aquatica (assembly GCA_963693085.1). Lineage (NCBI taxonomy): Eukaryota > Viridiplantae > Streptophyta > Magnoliopsida > Alismatales > Alismataceae > Alisma > Alisma plantago-aquatica. Next base: position 677,439,780 of record OY856409.1, read on the forward strand.
CCATCTAGCCCTACCTAGGGTTTCTAAGGTCATCTTCTAGGGTTTTCGACCGAGGCAAGTTGTTTTCTTCCTTCTCCATTTTTTGTGCTCTTCCCCTTCCTTAGACCTTCCTCCAGGTCGGAACTCTACTGTTCCATGGTAAAAATTACTTTAGAGCTCAAGATCCTACCTTTTTTGCTTCTTCTTCTAGGGTTTTGATTCCTTGTGCAGAAGAGTGTCTGCTTAGCCGAGTTCAGAGCTTCCTCTTTGGTTTTCTACCTTCTTGGATCGAGTTTCTTGCTGCTAGAAGTTTGTTCTTCTCAGTAAAGGCGAGTTTTATAACCCTCTTTACTTATATTGGTTACTATAAGCTTGTTAGCTCATGTTCTTGCTTAAAAATTGTGATTTAAGCATTAAGAAGCTAAGCTTGTTTGAGATTTCGATTTTTATGGCGTTTCCTGTTTTGTTTCAAGTTCTGGATAAACTTGTAATCATGTGCACGTTCGACCTAAGGAAGGAGATGACTTAGTTCAGGTTGGTATCACGACCTATGGTGCTAAGCACCTATCAACCGATGGTCCATATTAGGGTTTCTAGGTTGTTTCTTCTCTAAACACATGACCCGATGGTGTGGCCTTCATAACAACAAAAGGTGGTGACCAAGGGTGATGAACGATGGTGTGATCTGATAGTCACACCTTAGGTCAGTGTTGGGCTATCTTGGAATCTCAATGTGAAATGGTTTGATTCTCTAATGATGCTATCGATCAATGATGACTATCTTATTATCCGATAGTATTTAATGAATATGGTGCTGATCTAACAATCGATGGTGACTTAATGATCACAACTAATGGTGGATCATGTCATCACCACATATGGTAAGTTAAGTATGTAGTTGTAGATTTGACTAAACCTTAACCCAATGGTTCCTTGGTTCAATTGATCTAATTGTTAAACCTATACTTCAATTGATAATTTTGAACAATGAACCTGATCAAACGAATAAGATTGGATGCTTCAACATCCAATGGATTAGAATGAATCCCAAGATATTATGTGGGTTCTAGCGATGAGAATTCGATGATTCAATATCATTAATTTGTCGTCTTACCTTTGCTCTCGGATAGTTATATTTGATAAATGACCATAATAAGTGGGTGTGTAACTTCAATGTGATATAGTTTGTTATACCTAACCTTAATGTAACTAAATGATGGTGATTGGTTATAATCAGCCCTCTTGCATGATTAATGTGAATGAATTACACTCTTCTTGTGTTTAAACCACAATGTAGTGCTATTTGAATATCATAGTGCCTTGCCATAATAATACCTATGGACACATAATTGCTGATGATCTTTTGAGCCTTATTTAAGGCATGGAATGATGAGGATGACCTTGCTATGAATAATGTGATGGTCTTAATGACCTTTGGGCATGTTGAGTCCTGCTTGAGGTGAAATCCTTTTCATGTTCCAACAAGGTTGAAACCCTGGAACTTGTAATAAGAAATGGATATCTTGAAATGATATGATGATAATGTGGTTCATTACAATGCATTGGATGATAGCATATGGTAATGTGATTAAGATCTATACTTCAAACGTTTTATATCTTCTAAAGTTGCAATGCTTATACACTTGATAGAATTGAATTCGGGTTTGTATGTCCATTTGTATGAAGAAGCCTTAATTCACCCAATTGGCAATAACTAATCAAGTGCAACCCTAATCATGTAGTGTCGTGTGCCATAGATCCATCTGAGTGTCAGGACTTGCCAGATGGTGTAATGAGTATTCCCAAGGGAAACTCGGAGCGCATACTATTGAGTATGCAGGGTGCTTGTCATCCTGACTCCAAATGTTTGGGAGGATGATTGTGGTCTACCTCGGCAGGAGAACGACTATGGTCGTGTCTCAGATATGTATATATGATAAGAATTGAGGACAAATGCGGTTGTACCTCGGATGGTAGGGTTTGTATTTCCTGCTTCTTTCACTACTGACGTGACCTGTACCAAGGACGAACTAGGATGTTAGCAGCTTGACCTGACGTGTCGCTGTGGCAGACTCATATAGACCGAGGGCGGAGAAGATCTTAGGAATCCGGTTATCCTAGATCTTGTATGGCACTGATTTCGAATTTGTAGTTTCAGAAGGTTGGTCAGTTGTAGATGGTAGTAGTAGAGTCCTAGTATCGTCCGTGTACTCTTAGGTCTGGGTATAAGATGTGTTTTCTAGATGATATATTTGCATCGACACGAGATTTTAGCAGTATGCCAATGTTTGGAAATATATGACATGTACTTGTGAAATATCTTTTGTAAACAAGATGTGGTTGAGGCCATTGGACCCAGATGTAAATACCTGTTATAGTATATGAGAATGGAAGGATGTACCTTTATGTAAATGTTCCTGAGTTTGTTTACATTGTTGAAATTGGTTTTAATTAATCCACATTTTTGACTATGTGATTAACTAGCAGTTGATCGTGTTTTATATTTTGAGTAATCTCATTTAGCGTGACGAGGTGTCACAGTATCGGTATAGGCGTCTAAATCCTGGTTTCCACGGTCGCATCCGTCGAGGTTAACCCACGATTAAAACGATTAATTACTTCGTTAAAATCGACGATTTCTAAACCGAAAACCATCCATCTAAATAGTTGTATAAAACTCAATCCGATCAACACATGGCTAAGGGGCTACTCCCCTCGCCTCGATAATGAAACTACTCACTATTCATGATGAAGGAAAGAGAGGTGATGGAAGAAAGTGAGGAGGCCATAGACTAGAACGCAAAATCCCGAAGGACCGTATGCTAGTGACAATTAAGCGACAACAACTCTTAGTTCCTTGCTTCCTAAGAAGAACGAGAATGAAGAATAAGAATAAAAGCAAAATCCAGATCCAAAATGAAGAACAATTTTATTTCAGAATGAAAGTTACACTACTGTGAACTGAAATAACAAAGTTTCAATAAAATACGCAAGTATAAAATTTTGGGCCATTTTTGTAGTGGAGTCCCCCTCCTTTTATAGGGGAAGGAGGGGTGGAAATCCTGAAAGGGGGGAGAAACAAATGGTAGAGGTGATTGCTGATTTGTGCTGCTCGCGAGCCGCGAAACGGCCGACTTGCTAGCTGGGATGGTCGCCTGACTAATGACGTGGTGTCACCTGAGGGGCAACGGTCAAAACACTAATCTAAGGGTGGCAGCGCCTTTTTATTCGGTTGCTTGGTCTCGAAGAATTGTCCAAACCGATCATCTGGGTGCAGGACGCCCGTGTCGCGCCGCTGCGTGCATTAATCAACTTTGAAACCCTAAGGTATGAGCGCGACGTGGACATTTGACCTGGCGTGGTCATTAGATGGCCGTCTCAACATACTTGGATGCTCGAGTGGTGACACAGGCCGATAGACTCACTGACTTGAGACGTCTGTCTGGAGTGTCAAGATGGCATGTTGAGCCAAGGACCAAATGGTCGTCTGGCTCTGGGGTTGGAACTCCTTGGAGATGAATCGACCATTTGGTGATGCGAGACGTTCGTCTCGTGAGTTCAGTAGGTTAAAATCTTGCTTTGAAGAAAAAACCTACAAAGAGTGAAGGATAAGATCAATATTTGCACAAATAATTGAAAAATGGGAAAATTGCAGTTTGACCTAGAGATTCTAAAAAAGAGTTGAGTACTTATAAAAAAGACTATGAAATTCATGCAAAAAGATAGATGGATGTGCATTCATCAAAATACCCGGACTTGAATCTTTGCTTGTCCTCAAGCAAATAAAATCACAAATACATCCAATTTATACTCGCAACACGTCATTCCTCACCCTTGTAATATCACTTTATTCCTTACCTCCAATTTTTGGCCAAGCATCCTTGTCTCCTAGAACCACATAGCACAAAATTCTATATTCCCTTTCAAGACAATTATCATATCTTGTTTCTAAATTAAGATTTTGTAGAAAAATAGGCTTCATCTTACTTCTGCTTTGTCACTCTCAATTTTTTTCCTTTTTATGAGTTGTTGCATAAGAACAAGACGAAGGGGGGGGTGTGGAAGAAAACGATGATCCCTCCTCTATTCGACTTGGGATATATTTAATTTATGAAGTTGTGACTACATTGGTCATAATTTTTTCATGTGCTCTTTGGCATCTTTTGATGGTACGCCCCTTTGAGGGTATGCCATTTTTATGTAGGAAGCATGCCACCCCAGACTTGATTTTTTGTCCAGAGGTGATTCTTTGCTTCTCTTTTTTTTTGAGAAGAAAAATAAGGAGGAAAGAAAAAGGTGTCCTTGTGCTTATTACTTGAACATTTTTTTTCAAACAGTGTCATTGCATTAGCTAGAGTATTCCTATAAATCACATCATACGAGTTTTATAACAAGATAATCCATTGTTAAACATAGAGAAAAATCGTGCTTGGTTCTGATTGATTCCTTACAACTTTCCAACTATTCCAATGAGTGATGTTAGTTTGGGGTCCTAGGTGACATGGTGGTTTCAGACATGGAAATTTGTATTTTTTTTTAAAAGATTTACTAAATTCAGAAGGGGTACAATGATAGACGTCTATTCATCTTGGCCGACTAGATAATGGCCATTTTGCAACTAAGGAAGATAAAGGCCATGAACAAAACAACTACATGCAAAACAAATAAAAGGGCAAAAATAATGCAAGAAGGAAAAGATATGGGGGTGGAATAGAAACATACCATTCACCTCCACCCCGGACTTAGATTTTTGCTCGTCCCAAGCAAAATCTAAACCAGAGATGGAGGGAAGATCACTCTGACAGTAGGAAATGAGAGGTAGATGGAGGATTATAGTAGTAATTCCGCCAGTATGGGGAGTTGGGATCAGGGTATGCCTGATGGGCCCCATACTCCTTGATCTGGGGTTGACTGGTGGCGTAGTGGCTCGCATCCACATGCCAAGACTCCTGGGAGCGTCACATTAGGTACACATGGTTGAGTTGGTGGCCCTGGCGCTGCTGCTCATGTTGGATCTCATCCAGCTGATCTTGGATCTCAGAAAACCCATAAGGCTCCTCGAGTCCTTCTTTCGGGTCTGTGCGTCTCCTGGTGCGTCGTCGAGAAGGGGGAGGGGGAGGTCCAGTCACGTCATCACGTGCTTCCAAAGAGACACTCCTCCTGTGGATCGTAGGATCGGGGACGTCGGCTGGATCGGGATGCTCCCAAAGGAAGCGCTGGATGTGCCTTGGCAAGTCAGTCAAATCGAATACCAGGTTTGCAACTACAAACCTGGCATGCCGAGGAAGCTCGAGGCCGAGGGCGATGCCTTTGAACGCCAAGTAATAAACGTCCTTTGCTGCTCCGTAGCGAATGAACTTGCAGTCATTCAAATATGCATAATCGATCAAGTGTTGCACATGCTCCAGTGGTGGAAAAGGGATAACGAGAGGTGTAGTATGTAGATAAGAAAAACTGATAACTGAAATCAATAATGCAAAACGATCCGATTATAAGATCCATATAGAAAAGTTAAATGGATATTTTCTTGACCCGAATAGAAGAAAAAAATAACATTCAATTGGCATTAGATATGAATGAGAAAGAACTTTGGAGGACATCATAGTTTGAACTAGAAGTAGACAAGCTTCTTTTGGTTTTGACATGGCATGCAACACTTTTGGTAGAAGCCAACAAGCTCCCAACAACACACTGTGTGGAGATTCGACACGCCATGTAAGATGTCGAAGGCGTGAAATAAATTTCTGTCAATACGCCATGTTGGAAATCTGATACATCAAGTAGGCGTGAAGCAAACTTCTATCAACACGTTGTGTTGGAATCTGACACACCGTGTAACTTCTGTTTTGAATAAAATTTTGCACCGCAAGACACTTTTTGGTCTGCGATACACCGTGTCGGTTTGACAACACACCATATCGACGACTGCTGATGCACAATTTGGATGGTAATTGGTGCTGTCAAACAAAAACAACTCGGGGAAGACACACCGAGTGATGGGAATTAGCACCGTCACTTGTGACAATGGATCATGCAAATCTAAGGCAGCAACAACCCCCTTGCTAGACCATGAACCGATCTGGATGGGAATTAGCACCATCCAGGGAGAGTCGTCCACGGAATTAGTGGAGGCTTCTAGGATAACAATAGGCATAGGGGATGCTTGCTAGACCACCCACCTAGAGGATCAAGGGGGGACTAGGCGGCTCCCATGATGCTATGTCTTTCTTTGCCGCTGCGGCAACAAAGATGTCCTGGGGCAAACGATGGAGCAAACGACAGTTGATGATGGCTGAGGTGATCAATGCATGAACATGACTGGGAAAACAACCTCGGGGAAGAGACAATGTGACTCGAGGGTGATGACCACGAGGGAGACTTTGGGGAAGCGTAGATGGCCGAGAAGGGGAGCGCCAATGTATAGATGAAGATCTTTATGAAAGAAGAAGAGAAACAACCATGGGGACCGGGAGGATGCCTGACGGCCGACCGATCTAAGCCATGAAGAGACGGCGGCTGCCTACAGGCGGAGGCTCTCCCTTCTTTCTAGGGTTAGGTTAAGTGATCTGATACTATGTGAAAAGTGTGATGGGAACTCACTTGTGTTAATCTTATAAGGCACACCCCTGTCCTACATATAGGAGAAAGGGGGGAAACATTACAAACTTGGGAATCAAGTAAGGCTATATGAGTGGTGATACTTAAGCCCATATACTTATTAACCTATTAACTAAATATGCTAATAGTACTTTCTAACAAATAGAAAGAATGAGATATTTGATGGAGAGAGAAGGTGTAATAAGGAGATGCCGAATGGAGAGAGAGGGTGTAGTAAATACAAAGAGAGAGGTAGTGGATGGAGAGAGAGCGTGACACTGTAAATCGTACATGCATTTTTAGCATTGAACCGTCTAAAGTAGGTGCTGTAGTACTTATCATTGAGCACTATTTATTTACAAATACACATTGGATTCATAGTTATGATTGATAAGCACTATTTAATTTAGGGTTAATTTCATAAAAAACGTTTTGTCATCTTAACAAATATATCATAACGTTGTAGAAATTACATCCTTATCATGAGTTGGCATTAGTCTTTTCATATCTATCATTATTTAAATAATATTAACTTATTGGCTACAGAACTATCACCTAACCTATGACGTATCACATTCTCAAAGAATGGAGATCGAGCTCGTTTGATCCTAATAAATTACTTCACATCATTTAACACCATAGTAACAACTCGTACACCCCCTTTGCTTCTTGTTACCGACCGCCCACAACTCGACACCGCGGTAGCAAATTATAAAATAACTTCAATGGAACTATGGAAGCCATGAACGCACGATTGCTTCACTTTAATCTGTTGTACATATTTCCATTGAGACCCTTTTCGTCTCAATCATGTGCGGAACGTCAGATTTAGGCTGAGGCGTCTATAATCGGCTTCCAATCGGTTAATGGCATGGTTGATTCCGACACGGTAAAATGGAAAACCTATCTGGCTATCTCAGTCTAGGCCTAAAAGCATGAAGCATGCAATAGGTTTAGGCGATACCTCCTTTTCGAGACCAAGAGGTATGAAGATCGGAAAAGCTGTCCTAGATCAGATAGTAGTTTGTTTTTTGTGGCAACTAATCTTCATTCATTTGTTCCTGATGTGAAGTACACATCTGGAGCTTTAGATTGTATGCTGGAAATCCGAAAAGAACACAATGACCATCGAAAATTTTAATCATTGATGTTGCTTGTCTGTTTTGGGTAAACGAGTTCAATTTTGACAAATATGAAAAGTATACATGTTTTTCATGATCTGTATGTAATTTTTTAAAAATCATGATAGATTTGTGAAGAAGTGCAAACGTGATGTATTTTTATGAAATTAACTCTTTAATTTATGATACTCACTGTAGCATATATAAATATATGATACATATATTTTTAATATATATATAACTTATGCACGAAAATGATATACAGTGTATATATATCCAATGTTGTTTAACACTTATATTGGTACAATTTTAATTTAAAATATGTAATGTTCTTAATGATCCTTATCACTAATAACAAGGACTTGTATATTATTCCGTTCTCTCTCTCATCTGTAAACCTTTTAACTTTGACAGTGCGGAAAACTTCTCTTAGTACTAATAAGTCGCTTCATATTCCGTGTTTGTGTTGACCGAGGATGGGTGGAAGTGGTGTTCTTTATATCAACGCTCAAATATTAACAACTTTAAAAACTAGTAAACTTTCAAGGTACTTGTTAAACTGGAGTTAGCGCTGTTAAAATTTGTTCGAACCCGTGAACCCGATTGTGCTCGACCTGGGAAATGTTGGGTCTAGATTTTAGTTGTGACGTTGTAGGTTGGTTCCAGGTTAAAGATTACATGTTGAAATTTAAGCTGGGTTGGGTCTGAGTTTAAACATCAGACAAAATCAGATTCTAAATGTTAATATATGTCTTTACTTACTGTCTTGTTATTTTACTTTTCTATTTGGACCTACATGTGATTGTTCCACTAGTATATATATCAGGGTACACACATTGTGTAACCCTACGCTTTCTCAATTTGCTTTGTCTCATGGTGTCAGAGCAGATCTAGATCCGGGGAACCGCCTCTCCTTCTTCCCCTCCCTTCCCCCCTTTCTCTTTTTCACCCCCCCGTCGGCCGACCACAACAGCAACGCCGACAGCAGCCGGCGGCTGGCCGCCGTAGCAGCGCGGGCGGCAGCCACAACGCCGGGCGCCGCCGGGCCAGCCACTGCCCAGGCGCCGCCAGTACTGCCCACCGCAATTAGCTCCCGTGACGTGATCTACTCATAGCCACCCTCCGATCCGCCGATTCCCGGACACTGGTCTGAAGGTTCGTCTTCGGATCCGCCTCTTGCCTGCCCGTGTAGGCCTTTGAGCCACCGGGTTTTCTGCTGTGCCTTGGCGTAACCCGTATGTAACTGGTCCGTCTAGTCTTTCCACTGTGTCTACTGCCGCCTAGCTAAGGAATTAGGCGATCGTTTTCTGCCTGTGCCTACGTGTTCTTCTCACCTTCGGTGTTGGTGCTCTGCCTATCATGGTGTCTTCACATGAGGATCTGCATCGTCAGGTTACTACCAGCACTGGGTCTGTTCTATGCAGATTTATGTTAAATCTCAAGGGAAACTGTCTCATATGACGCGTGATCCGCCTCCTGTGCCTGCTGCCAATGCCGACTCTAAGGATGTCAAAGCGTATGATGACTGAGTCAAAGATGATTCTACTGTGATGACCTAGATTCTCAATAGCAGTGAGACAAAAATCAGTGTCGCCTTACTATATCTGCCTACAACAAAGCAGATGTGGGATCAACTTGCTAGTACTTACTCTCACAGCCAGAATCCGAAGAAGGTCTTTGATATCAACAAACAACTTAGCCGTCTACACTTCTCGGGATCTGATCTTACTGACTATTTTTCTGCCTTTAAGGGATTATGGGGAGAATTGGAGGCCTACCATCCCTTGTTTACTGACTTGGCTACCATGCAACGTCAACGCCAGGAGTAGCAGGTATTTCAGTTCCTGTGTGGGTTACCTGAATCATATGCTGGGGATGTGGATCAGATCCTTGCTAGTGATCCACTACCTACTCTACAAAGTGCCTTTCAACGTCTACAACGACTTTCGTCATCCTCATCTGAGTCACCTTCTGATACTGGCGATACTACTGCTCTGGCTGCTATGTCCGGCCGTGGTCGTGGCCGCGGTCGTGGTCGTTCTCACGAAACTCGTCCTCCTCTTGGTGCTGGGAGGGGGAGGAGTTCTTCTGGACGTGGAGCACCCTCTGGTCCTCCCAATGTTGCTCGCCCTCAGACTGGTCAACGGTTCTGCAGCTTCTGTGGCCGGTCTAATCCTATTGAAGAAAAATGCTGGGAGAAATATGGAAAGCCTGCCTGGGCTAATGCAGCTTCTGATGCCCATGCTACCTTTGAGGTAGTGTCACAACCTACTGCTACAGATGCATCCAGTTCTACTACTGCTGACTTCATCCGTTCTGAGGTGGAGCGTTTGTTGCTAGAGCGTACTGGGTCATCCTCTGGAGCTGCTTCTAGAGCTCATGCTGCTACATATTCTAGTTGTGATACTGCTTTCCTCAGTGCCCCCTCGCCTAGTACTGGTAATAAAAAATGGGTGATTGATTCTGGTGCATTGTCTCATATATCTAGAAATCGGTCTTTTTTTAAAACCTTATCTAGACCGGTCTCTAATTCTTCTGTTATGCTTGCGGATGGCTCTAAGACTGCTGTAGCTGGGATTGGAGACATAGCTTCTCATTTTTTATTAAAATCCGCTCTATATGTGCCTCGATTTCCACTGAACTTATTATCTATCTGTTAGCAAAATTGTACGTAGCTTGAACTGCAGTCTCACATTCATTCCTGGTATTTGTACTTTTCAGGACCTTCGCACGAGGATGAAGATTGGTGGGGGGCATGAAGGACCTGATGACCTATATTATCTGGATGAATTGAAAAAGACTGACAACTTGGCGCTAGCTTCAGCTCTATCTTCATCAGTTTCATCTTTGCAGTGGCATTACAGATTTGGACACCCATCTTCTGAGAAATTGAAGCATGTTATCTCTGGTGTAGGAACACACGGTTTTTAGTGCGAGTTGTGTCAGTTAGGGAAATAGTCTAGAACTGTCTTTCCTAAACGGTCCCAGATTAGCAGTAAAAACATTTTTGAACTTGTTCATTCAGATGTATGGGGTCCGTGTCATGTTCCAAGTTTGTCTGGCAATAAATACTTTATTCTGTTTATTGATGATTTTTCTCGTGCCACTTGGTTGTTTATGTTGAAAAATCGGTCTCAAGCGCTATCTACAATAAAAATCTTTTTTGCTGAAATAAAAACTCAATATTCTGTGCCTATTAAAATTCTGAGAACCGACAATGCTTTGGATTGTTTTGTCGATCTGTGGGTACTATTCATCAGACTTCGTGCACCTATACACCTCAACAAAATGGAGTTGCCGAAAGAAAAAATAGGCATTTACTTGAGGTTGCTAGAACTATAATGCTGCATTCTAATGTATCTAGGCATTTTTGGCCAGAAGCTATCCTGACTGCCTGTTTTCTGATTAATAGAATGCCGTCTTTTGTTATTGGCAATAAGCTTCCTGTTCAGGTTCTATAGCCTAATGTAACTCTGTTTACTGTACCTCCACGGATATTTGGCTCTACTTGTTTTGTGCCGTTACTTGGACCAAACTATGATAAATTATCTCCTAGAGCAGAAAAATGTATTTTCTTGGGTTATTCTTGTGCTAAAAAAGGGTATCGATGCTATAGTCCTACTGCGAAAAAATGGTTCACAAGTAGTGATGTAGTCTTTTTTGAGGATACACCTTTTTATTCTGCTAAAGGAGATACCCTGGATTCTGATATAATCACAACACCATTGCCTACCATGACTGATTGCACTTTTGAAACTTCACCTGCTGAAACTACTACTCCTCCACTTATTGTGTATAAACGTAGGAACATGTCCCAACCTGCTCAAGACACCCCCACACAACACCAATCTTCTCCTCACGAAGGTCCTACTCCTGCTGAGGTACATTCTGACTTAGATTTGCCTATTGCTCTCAGAAAAGGCACTCGTTCTTGTACTTCTCATAATATTGCTAATCATGTTTCTACTGCACACCTGACTATTCATGCAAGTAACTTTGTGGCTGCTCTATCTGCTATTGCTGTTCCCAAGACTGTCCATGATGCCTTATAAAGCTCAACCTGGATGACTGCCATGAATGAAGAGATGACTGCTCTTACTGATAGAGGAACTTGGGAGCTGGTGGATCCACCTCCTGAGTGCAAACCTATTGGCTGCAGATGGGTCTATGCTGTAAAGTATCAACCTGATGGAACAGTGGAATGTTTGAAGGCACGACTGGTTGCAAAAGGATATACTCGAACTTATGGAATTGACTATTTTGAGATGTTTTCGCTTGTTGCCAGACTTAACTCTGTCAAAGTTCTTCTTTCTGTTGCTATTAACTTAGATTGGCCTCTTATTCAACTGGATGTTAAAAATGCCTTTCTGTATGGGGATCTTCAAGAAGAGGTTTATATGGAGCAACCTCCTGGGTTTGTCGCTCAGGGGGAGTCACATAAAGTCTGCAGGTTAAAAAAATCTATTTATGGACTCAAACAAAGTCCTCGGACATGGTTTGATAAGCTGAGTAAAATCCTGACTGCTTTTGATTTTCTGAGGTCACAGGTTGATCATTCAGTCTTTACGAAAAAGACTTCTTCTGGTGTTGTCATTCTGATTGTTTATGTTGATGATATTGTTCTATCTGGCAGTGATCATTCTAAGATTCAGGCTACTAAAACATGCCTGTGCAAACATTTTGCTACTAAAGAACTGGGGAGGCTAAGATATTTTCTGGGCATTGAGGTATCTAGGACTTCTAATGCTCTTGTCTTATCTCAGAGGAAGTATGTTCTAGACCTGTTATAGGAGGCTGGGATGCTTGGTGCACGTCCTACTGATACTCCTCTGGATCCCAATATTAATTGGGATGATGATTCTTCTCCTATGTTTCCAGACAGTAAAAAATATAGGAGACTGATTGGTAAGATGATTTATATGACTATTACTAGAGCTGATATTTCTACTGCTGTTGGTCTTCTGAGCAGGTACCTGGATAAGCCTAGATAGTGTCACTGGGATGCTCTCTGTAATATTCTGATATACCTTAAGAAATCACCTGGCAAAGGCCTCTACTATAGAAAACATGGACATTGTTCTCTGGAAGGCTACTCTGATTCTGATTATGCTAAAAGTAAGATTGACAGAAAATCTACTTCAGGCTACTGTACTTATGTTGGAGGTAATCTGGTCACTTGGAGAAGTAAAAAACAAAATGTTGTTGCCAGATCCAGTGCTGAAGCTGAATACATTGCGATGGCCCACACTGCTTGTGAGCTCCTATGGGTACAATCTCTCTTGAAAGACTTCGGGGTTGAGTCTTCTGCTGCTATCTCGATGCACTGTGACAATAAAACTGCTATCTTCATTGCTAATAATCCTGTATATCATGAGCGCACAAAGCATATTGAAGTCAATTGTCACTTCATTCGAGAGACTATCTTATCTGGCAAGATCTGCACTCCTTTCACTCACTCAGAAGATCAAGTTGCTGATATGTTTACAAAGCTACTGGCCAAGAAACATTTCAACTCGCTTGTGGACAAGTGGGCATGATTGATATCTATGCTCCAACTTGAGGGGGAGTGTTAATATATGTCTTTACTTGCTGTCTTGTTATTTTACTTTTCTATTTGGACCTACATGTAATTGTTCTACTAGTATATATATCAGGGTACACACATTGTGTAACTCTACGCTTTCTCAATTTGCTTTGTCTCACTAAATACTTATATACATATATTTATGCGATGTTGGCTAATATTTTTAAGTGATATGTGTTGTTTTAGTATGAGATATGTGATGTTGCAACATTTCAGTTATTTAATGTAATGTATGTGTTGTTTTTGAATGGTATTGTAATATTCCTAGTGTTAGAATTTACTAATGTGTTAGGTAACACAAATGATGCCTTTTGTTACACAGATGTTATCATCAAGGTTGTCAGAACCAAACCAGTCAGTGAATCGTCAGTAATAGTTTAAAATATATAAAGATATTTGACACTCATGGGAAATATCCCTGTGAATGTTATGAAACATGAATAATAGCACAACTACTCACAGTAACTTGATAAACAAACCAAATAACAAATATTATTCTATTCATGGACGTACATATACCAACCAGTGTTTTAAAAAGCGATATGCGTATGCGTTCAAAGAGATCACCGAATAGAGTATATGCGATATGCGGGGGTATATGCGGTTTCAGATTTTTTAACTATTAATTATATATATTAATCACGAGTTTACATAATTAATATGTACAATTGTGTATCTACATCGTACAGTTACACGAATAATGCATGCAATCATGCAAATATGCAATCATTACAACTTAAATAAACACAAACATGCAGTATGACCTAAATCCAAACACACATAGATGAATGTAAATGTAAATAAGAAGAAATGAAAATATGTTTATCTAAAAATCGAGGATTAATCGACCTTTTATGCATTTGTGCGACCGATTATGCAGCCTAGTTCGCTTTTTTTTTGGGGGGGGGGGATTCTAGTATGTGGTTGGATAGTTGGTCCAAACCTTGTATGCGGCCGCACAAACCGATTTTTGGGACAGTGGATGCTATTTAACATTTATATAGTATTCAAAATTAATTAACTAATTCATTAAGTATACAACCCAATGCAATATTAATTAACTACTAAAACCTAAATATACTACAAGTCTTTAACGCCATTTTTGGGGCAGTGGATGCTAAATAATGCAATGCGAAATCAAACAACACAAAGAAATATATAGATGCTACATGGATAATCAATAGCAATTCAAGTGTGACAATTAGATTAGTGAACCGTAGATGGAGAATAGATGTATCACCATCGAAGCAGCAAAAGAAACAATTATGCAACCAACACCCAACAGCCAAATCATCAAAAAATAGCAGCAACAATACATTTAGGTGCTATGTGAGAGAACCGACCGGTTGGGCTAAAACCGAACCACTTCGCCGGTTTACCGGTTTGATGCTGGTCAAACTTCATTTCCGGCTTTGGGAGGGGACCAAACCGGTAGAGTGACCGGTTCCTGCTTGAACCGGGCAGTTCGGTCCGGTTCTGATAACCATGGTTATGATGCGGTATGAATGATGTCTTGGTATTGTAGAGTCATTCAAATTGGTTTGATATGCTATATTTTGATGTGTTATATGTGCTGTTTTGGTACGATATATGTGATGTTGCAACATATTTTGGTGTGATCTATGTGTTGTTTTAGTATGATATGTGATGTTGCAGCCGTGTTAGAGATTTTCTTATGTTTGGGTGATATTGATGTTTTACTGTTGGTATTACTTTTCTCTAATAAATGCCAAAGAAAAATAATATTGCAACAATGTAATACTACATAATGATTTGACACTTTTGTAGTTTTATTTTATATAATGAACTTTTTTTTGCAATTGTTTGGGTAATTCTATGAGAGAATTGTTTTTTTTCTCTAAAATACTGTCTTCAAATCCTAGTCCGGGTTTGGATTTCTCAGTCCAGGTTGAGAGGTCTAAATAAAATTCATTTCCGTGTTTGGCAGTCAAACAATCTAGGTTGGATTTTTTGACACGGAACAGATTCGGACCCGATTTTGACACCCCTAATTTGAGTGTCAACTGTCAATATTATTCTTGCTGTAATAGTGGGAAACCTGCAATCAACTTATCATTCTTGTAAATTCATCCTCTTGCCGTAAGTGAGATGATTTTGATTAATTCCCTCATTATTGCTAGCCTTAAAATGAAGTCAACCTAAAATGCATTATCTTCCAATCAGGAGCATTTTTAACAAAAATGAAAGATTATAATAATGGTAGTATTAAGCATGGTTCTAAACATCCTCGACATCTGGCGATATATCCTCGATGTTACATATGTCTACGCCTGTCAATGTCGAAACCTAGTAAACTTCCTCGACATCGATGTTGCCTACTTGTTGACATGTGTCAATGAATTCAGCCTACTTGGTGATGAAATTGACTTAGTTAGCTCAAAGCCTCCCATCTTCTCGATGATCTTTGTAGTTATTATTATTACACACATAGTGAAGGCATAAAGAACTTGTAGGAAACCATTCTTCACATTGAGATGACTATTTCCTTGGTTTCTAACTAAAGATCAATGACAAGTTTATTCCTCTACTAGATTTCCACAAGTTTTGCAAAATTTGTTGTAGACCTAATAAAATTTCACGTCTGTTACTTTTTTCCCTCTTGACAAATTGATGTATTTGAAAATAAGCTCATGTTTTTTAATTCTAGAATGTGATCCAATTGGGATTTCTGTAGATACAAAACACATTTATAGAAAAAATCTAAGTTCTAAACATTTCACATAGAAGATTATAGGCGGAGCATGTCTTTACTAAAATTTGATGTTTTATGCCAAATTCCCTCACAATCTCACTATCTTTTAGCTTATTTTGCATCGAAGTGTTAGTCCAAAACTTCCTCAAAGTTTCCTTACATGTTTCACAAACTTCCACTTCCTTGCCTGTCGAAGTTGACACTAAGGTGATGTCTTTTACATTTGCATGTGACTGTGTTTTTGTTTATATGTAAAAATGTATGGATGGCTATATATATACATATATTTGGTTTTAAGATAGACTTGATGAAATCTGTAAATTTTCATCATGAAATCACTATTTTGAGCTTATTTTTTGTCAAAAATGTGTTGAAGTTTGGTTGTAGAAGTCCTTGAAGTTTCCTCGATATTTCCACAAACTTCCACTTCCACACCTGTCGAAGTCAACTCGAAGTCGAAGTCCTGTTCCATGGTATTAAATATGACAAAACAACTAAATTCTGTACCATATTTCTATGTTAAAGGGTAGAATCCAATTTTTTAGCTGTGTTACTCTACACTAAATCTGACGTCATTAACATCCTCCTTGCTTTACTAAGGTACCAATAACCACGGAATCCTGTCATACCAAGTTGGCTGCTTGCATAGTCAACACTTATATTGTATTTTTCGCCTTTCCAAGAGACTTGAAGCACCCTTGAATATGGGACCCTTTTAAGCTTGTTGATCCTTTTACTTGCGAAGTAACATCAGGAGGTGTTTTAATATTTGGATGGGAAGGGTATGATGCCACTTTGACGACTCCATTTCTTAAAAAATCTTTTTGTATACATCGTGATCACGATAACTAAATGAGCTTAGCATTTATGTTTAAAGAGGTAATCATTTTGTTGTTGCTTTTGTGAATGACTGCAACTCTTTTACCTTGGTAGAAGGCTAAAGTAAAAATTGTTTCTCCCTATATACAGTTTTCAGATGGCAGGCTTGGTGTGAAGTTTAAGCCGTTTTCAAAGGTATGTGTACAGTTGTATTTACATCTAGTTTAGGATGTCTGTTGTGTCCCAGGGACAGGATCCAAAAAGCACGTGCCTTTTTTAACTTAGTAACACATTATATCATCAGTAAACAATTCTCACATATTTTTTCTTTTTCAGTTCCCACCATGTTATAAAGATATTAGCTTCTGGATCAGTGATTCATTTACCGAAAACAATTTGTGTGAAGTTGTTAGAGGAATTGCTGGAGATCTTGCAGAGGAGGTAAATGTCATTTTCTTTCAAAATGATTTTTCTTCTTTTTTCAAATGATCTATGTACAATTATCTCATCAATATAATTTGATTAGTTCTGAATTTGTGAAGCATTATCATTTAGCTAATATATGTCTTATCTTTTGATGTTAATTAGTCGTCAATTGAGACCATGTTGGGTCTGGCTAAATGGATTCTTCTTTTTCGTAGAGCTGTGTAATTTTGGCTCAGATTCATGTTGAATAGCAAAGAATCTAGATCTCTTCTTACTCCCCAAGTTAATTTTACCTCCTCTTTTAACTTTGTCTAATTCGATATTATTTCTCCCAATCGGTGCATTTTTTTGATTTTTGTTGTAAATTTTCAAACCATCTGAGGCGACCCTCTTGTAGTTTGTTCTCAACTTGCCACGTTCATTTGCGAGCACCTTTTTTCTTCACGATTCAACATCCACAAATTTTGGGGCTCATTTGGTGAGGTTAAAATTCGGCATCCTTTTTTTTTTTTGAAAAAATACAATAAAAATAAGCCAAGATTTGGTAAAAGTTCGGTCAAATATTGGGAAAAAATCAGATAAAATTCAAACTTTAGTAGGTGTATATACATACAAATATTTTGTATATTTACATATATTGACATGAGACACGTTGATATGTAATTATATATAGCACATATGATTTGTATTAGTATATACACTTTACTGCTTTTCTTTACTTAGTGTATTTGCTTATTTCTCTTTATTCTCTTCTTCTCTTTATCCCATATTGCTCATCTCTAAATATTGTACACTCTCGTCTTATAAAAGAGAGACCATTGTATTCTTTTTAGATCATCCAATAATAAGCAATCTCGTTGCCAACTTCTAGATGGTATCAAAGCGGGCCGATCCACCTTAAACCTAGTCCCTCTCTCACCCCAACCCTAGCCGCCATCTTCTCCACCAACCCTAGCCGCCGCCACCCCCACCTTTTTTTTTCCCGCCGCTATAGTACTGCTACAGTATTGCTACAATACCGCCGCCCTCCCATCCACTCTCCACCAACCTCCTTCCCTTCTCCCATCCTTGTGGCCTAATCTACCACAGGCCCCTCCGTCTAGCTCCGTTTCTCTTTCTGAAATCTCCGGACAGCCTCAGTAACTTTCCAGTTCTGGCACGTTGACGGAGTAACATGCTTCATCTTCTCTTTTTTCCTGCACCTCATGGTGGAGTGACTGATCCTTCATGTTGGCGTAGGTTTTTCTTTTCATCTGCTGCCCCTACGTGGGTTTTTCTAAGATCCATGCGTGGATCTTCTACCTTCTACTACTAGTCCATCTGTTGGACTTCTGCCTCTGACTGCTGACTACTACTGCTCTCTGCGCTTGTGCTTCTGCCCCTGACTGCATCTTCCGATGGCGACTCCGGATCTTCCCCGTACTCCGTGTGTTACTACTGTGAAGTTGGATGGCTCCAACTATCACCTCTGGGCAGCTTCCTTTGAACTCTATGTTAAAGCACGAGGGTGCTATTCTCATCTATCAACTAAGGGATCGGACGCTCCCACTGCTGATGCTGATGACAAGACCAAGCAGGCCTATGATCTCTGGTCCAAGGAGGACTATGGTGTTATGACCTGGATGGTCAACAATGCCGAACCAAAGATCAGCCAGTCTCTCCTTCATCTGAAGACTGCAAAGGATATGTGGGACCAACTCTCCCATGTATACTCTCACCAGCAAAATCCAAAGGTGTTTGAGATCTTAAAGCAGCTGACCAAGCAAGAGTTTTCCACTATTGATTCTATCGAGGACTACTACAACAACTGCTGTGCTCTCTGGGATGAATTTCAGGTGTACCATCCACTTTCTGCCGACATCACTGAAATCCAGCATCAACGGAACGAACTTTAGCTTGTCCAGTTCCTCGCTGGTCTACCCTCCTTCGCCGGAGTTGTTGATTAGATTCTCTTGAGTGATCCTCTGCCTACACTGCGAGATGTTCTGAAACGTGTTCAACGTCTACCTTCTGTATTTCAATCTTTGCCTGACACTTCTGATGGAGCGGCCCTTGCTGTTCGCACAGGTGACTCCTCTCGTGGCCGCGGTCGAGGACGGGGCCGTGGTCGCGGGCGCTCCTCTGCACCTGGATGTGGCTCTGGTACTGAGACTACTGAACCACGCTTCTGTACTTTCTGCAAGCGCACAAATCACAATGAAGATCGTTGTTGGATCAAGCATGGCAAGCCAGCCTGGGCAAACCAAGTCACTACAGATCAACTTGAGACTACCACCACCTCTACTGCTCCTTCTGCTGATTGGATCTGGTTGGAGTTCGAGAAACATCTTCAGGCTCGACTTGCTTCTTCTGCTGAAGCCTCTACTGACGGGAGCGCTGCACTTCTGACCCAGTCTGGTAAAAATTCATGGGTGATTGATTCGGGTGCGACATCCCATATCTCTGGAAATCCTGTGTTATTTTCTAACTTACATAATACTTCTGTTATACCTCCTGTTACACTGGCTGATGGGTCTATGACACCTGTTACTGGCGTTGGTGATATCTGCTCTCCTGGTTGCCTGCCTCTGCGGTCTACTCTTTATGTTCCGAAATTTCCTATAAATCGGTTATCTGTCAATAGAACTGTAAAAAGTCTTTGTTGCTCTATTACCTTTGAACCGGATGGTGTTGTGTTTCAGGATCTGCGCACGAGGACGACGATTGGTTCGAGCCATGAGGGACCAGATGGGCTATATTACTTGGACGTTCCAAAGACCGCAGCATATCTGACATCCTCTGTGACAGGCATCCAGCGGCACTACCGTCTGGGACATCCTTCTGCAGCGAAATTGAAACATTTACTTCTTGATGTTTTAGATTCTATTTTTCATTGTGAGACTTGTCAATTGGGCAAACAGATGCGAGCATCTTTTTCTAAGAAATCATGTATTAGTTCAAAGCAGCCATTTGATATTATTCATGCTGATGTTTGGGGTCCTGTTCAGTGTCCAGTATTTCTGGAATTCACTACTTTTTGAGTTTTATTGATGATTTTTCTAGAACTACCTGGATTTTCTTGCTCAAGGACAAATCTACTATACTTGATACCATTACTGCTTATTTTGCTGAGATCCGTACCCAATTTGTCAAACCTATCAAAAATTTTCGCACTGATAATGCCCTTGAATTCGTGCAAGCCTCGGTCAACAACTTTTGTCGCAAACAGGGTACCATATACCGAACTTCTTGTGCCTACACTCCACAGCAAAATGGAGTCGCCGAACGCAAAAATCGACACCTCCTTGAAGTTGCTTGCACTTTATTGTTTCATTACCATGTCCCACAATGTTTTTGGCCTGAAGCTGTTTCCACTGCATGTTACCTTATTAACCGCATGCCGTCCTCTGTGCTTGGGAATCAAGTCCCTTATCAAATCCTGTACCCGGATGCGCCCCTCTTTTCTGTTCCTCGTATCTTTGGGAGCATCTGTTTTGTCAAAAATCTTCGTCCTGGTCTCACCAAACTTGATCCTAGGGCAATAAAGTGTCTTTTTAGGGTACTCTCGCACTCAGAAAGGGTACCGCTGTTATAATCCCGTGTCAAAGAAATGGTTTGTATCTGCTGATGTTGTTTTCTTTGAGCACATGCCTTTCTACTCCTCTGCCGGGTCTGCCCTTACATCAGATTTATTAATGGAGACACCTCTACCTATGATTGATGATACTGATGATACTGCTCCTCCTGATGAAAGTCCTCCTCTGAAAGTTTATCAACGAAGACAGAAGACAACAACTCCCTCTATGGCCCCTCCAGAGTCCTTGTCCTCCGTGCCAGATCAAACACCACCACAGGTATACTCTGACTTAGGTGTTCCTATCAGTTTGAGGAAAGGAACTAGAGCTTGTACTAAACATCCTATTGGCAATTTCTGTACTTCTGATCATTTGGGAACTAATTTTGCAAATTTTACTGCTGCTCTTTCTGCTGTCTCTGTTCCTAAAAATGCTTCTCAGGCTCTTCAACATCCAGCTTGGCGCCAGGCCATGGAAGCGGAAATGCAAGCTCTTACTGATCGCAAATGGCACAGTAATACATGCTCAAACACCACCAAAGTTCACATCATTGAACATATCTTTAATCCTTATACAATAAACAAATGTGAAATTTGGGATTAATCCATGAAATTTTGGAGTAATTCTTGATTTGGAGTAATCTATGGCATAGAATTAAATGTCCGATTTTGATGTCTTGTCCGATGGCCCAGAAACAGAAATTTTTCGAAATTTCGCACGAAATTTTTGATATTTACGGCCCTAAAGATTTTGACGACCAAATAAGCGAATTAAATCATGAAAATTTACCAGGGCGATCTAAACGCCAAGATCTACTCAAATATGCAATAATTTTTCATATTGGATATGTGGGGGGGGGTCTCCCACATTTGTAAGTGAAGGAAGCTAAACAATTTCGACAAAATTTCGATGGCAAAACGAAGGAATTAACTTATGAAATTTTGCAAACACAATGTTGAGACATAACACACTAGACTATATAATACATTTATATGTTTAGAGGTTAGGGTGGGATACATGTCTTGATGAGTGAGTGCACAAATGAATAGAAATGTCAAGTCTGCTAGATAGTTAGTCTGTCAAAAGCTTCAAGTTATAGCTTAGAATTTAAAATTTATAGTTACAAGTTTCAAACTTACCAACTACAACTTGTATAAGTCTAGTGTTAGCATTTAACTAGGTTACATGGGACATTTATGCATAGATCCAAGAAAGAACTTTGTTATTTTTGGAGTTTTTCTTCATATTTCTATAGAAGAGTGTAGAAATTGATGAAGGTAATGTATACGGTCGGGTCTAGGGATAGGGGAAACATACCTTAGAATTAAGAAAGATAGCCTTTAGAAGCAAGGGATTCAAAAAAATTGTCAAAATACCCAAGATGTAGCATTATCAACTTTTGGAACAAATTTCTCAAAATTTAATGTGTTTCTGTACCATTTCATGAAATTATGGCCCAAACTGGGCTTTTTGCTGCGAAATTTCACCATTTTTGTCGAAATTTTGCACCTAGGGTCAAAATTTTTGCGAAATTACGTCCCATTCCCTGCATTTGTGTGTTTCACATGTCCGATCGTAGGTTTCGATGTCCGATTGCAAAAGAAAATGAAATTTCGATCGAAATTTTGTTCCATGATATATGGGTCTTATGATTAGTTTATGAAATTCGGAGATATCTCGGGTTTCTTGCAAAATTTCGAATGTAGGATATGTCACATGAACTCTGTGAAATATTCATGAACAAATTAAAAAATTTGGAGAATTTTGATTGCCCCACCATCATACATGGTTTGCTTATAGCTCCATAATAAAACTTACTCTTCAACTTGTATGGAATCTTATGGCCGCATAATGCGTAGTCAATCTCCTTTATTTCATCCTGATTGCAATGATCCTATGTCTCTACGAGAGGAAAGCTAGGCATATACTTGGATTAGATGCGCCTGTAGCCCTACTTGTAGACAATGGGTATTAGGCGCCATGTGTATTGACTCTATACTTTTTTGTAAGCCTCTTTTATTAGAAAAATCTTTCTGTAATCGATCTCTCTAGCTTGAATCATAATGAATGTTTGATGTGTGTTATTATAGTGTAACTCATGGGGTTGATCGATAGTTTGTGCAAACCTTGAAGATCTCCCTTATCTTGTAAGTGGAAATAGTAGGAATTATATCTTCACTCGTTAGCTAGGAAGCTCAGACACTTCTAGACAGCCCCCGTGTACGTTTTGGACGTGGACACTTCCAGAACATGGCCCAAAACGTTTTGGACATGGCTGGGACGTGTCCAGTTCATTTTGGTCTTTTTCTGCATCCGGACACAGCTGGACACTGCCCAGACACTTCTTGGACACATCACTGCAGTGGCTGCTTCTGCGATCTAGCCTATTTCAGAGTGCAAATGTTGAACACACAGCTGTTGTTTATGTCTTATTACTGAGAGAATGTTTCACGGAGCTGAGATATAGTCACAATTACAAACAAATCTGTTGAAAAGAACCAATACGTAAAGTCTAAGCTGAATCAGATACTATGAATCAAATTATAGTCTAATAAGTTGGTTAAATGAGTAATACAAACTCATATGTATAATCTGTAATCTATTACATATACACAAATCACACGTTTAGTTTTCTACTTCATATTGTTTCTACTACACACAAAGACAAATCTTTATGCATAAAGATTATACATACATAGATACATTAATCTGGATAAATTTTAATATAAATTCCAGTTCATACATCATGCACCCACATATATTTACATATTAAAAAAACATTTTTCACTCATCCAATGCCGTGTTTGTGTCCTACATTATAGAAATTTGTCATGTCCTGTGTCCGTGTCAGTGTCCATGTCTAGAAATGTGTCCGTGCTTCCTTGCTCGTCAGACATTTTTCTGTTCTCATAATATTCGTAAAGAGAATTGTCTACCACAACTCATTATCCCTAATACTTTGCCATACATCAATAAGGTTACCAACAAATCCGTATGCCTATCCCATTTTCATCTACTCTAAAGCAATCTTAATCTCTCAGCGTGTTACTCTTTGCATAGCTAGTATCCTTTTTTTTCCTTGGCACACGTGTCTTTGATTGTTTGGGTTATCTCCAACAAAAAGTTAGCAGCTTGATATGTTCTTCCTCTATCAACATTTTGCCACATTTATTTTTAATTATCTCACTTGACAATCTTGGCTTAAGCAATGTTTCAATAATCGCTATATGTTATACATGCAGAGAGGGCACCATATAGAGTATATGTGATGCAGGTGCATGTGCATGTCATAAACAATTTTGTTTTTGTATATTTAGATAATGTAGTTATTAAAATTCAGGGTTCTAAAAAATGGTCCATGCGGCCGCATATAGGGTTTAGACTCTTGACCGAACTGCATATGGGAAATTGGTGCCTAAAGCGAACCATGACCGCATATAAGGCCGCATAGCTGCATATAAGGCTAATTAATTATCGATTTTTAAATGGTCAAACTGCTATGCGATTTTTCACTATCACCCCTATTTATGTAATTAAAACCACCATCTACAATCAACCTACCTTCTGCTTCCATTTCCTTTTTTTACATTACATTCATCTATGGTCGTTATACATTTAGCTCATTATTGGATATTTGTATATATTTAAGTTGTGTTTGATTGCATATTTGCCTGATTGCATCTAAAATATGTAATTGTACATATACTGTATATTTAGATAGATATATGATTAAAAATAGTAAAAATTCAAAACCGCATATACTCCCGCATACCACATACACTCTATTTGGTGACCTCTCCGAACATACAACGCATACCACTTTTTGAAACACTATTAAGATTTATGAATTAATTCGTGGAAGAGAAGAATAGGAACAATGGATTTAGGCAGTTTATTCTTTATTGTGAGAAAGAAACAGAAGAAGATAAGAGGAAGACCATGGCATGAATAAAATATATAAGCAATGAGGATGAAGAGAAGGAAAGAAAATGAAGAAGAACGACACACTTATTGTTAGAAGAAAAAAGAGCAAGAGGAGGTGGAAATAGAACGAAGGGGAGGGGACACACCTCAAATGTCCTAGGGAAACAATATGGGTTAGAGAAATCTAAGTGGGGGGGTGTTGTTGGGGGAGTATGTTTTTGATATTTTAACTTACAACTTGTCGGGGTTCATTTGAAAACTAATAAGTGGCACACAAGTGGCCTAGATCCGCACAAGGAGCCAGTTGGACATATGCGATGCAACCCCTTGGATGAACTACATGACTACTTTTTATGACTAGGCCAATGTTTCTTCCTTTTCTTTCTCTTATATGAGTTGTTTTATATATCTTATTCTCCTTCCCTAGTACCTCACAATGAAAGAGATATCGACGATATCGTCGATATATCGATCGGTATACCGATATTGACGACATCGGTCATCGGTTCACACAATCCTATCGCTGGGATTGCAAATATCGGTATACCGATGGTATACCGCCAAATATCGACAAATATCGCCAAATACCGCCAAATATCGCCAAATACAGCCAAATTTCGACGAAATGTACTGATATACCGACATAAATACCGATTTTTTGTGTGCTTGAGTCAGTTTCTGTTGTTTGAGAGGAGGAAATGTTGGAGCAAAGGGATCTCGACAACTAGGGCTCAGATAAGTCTAATCTAAGGTATGCCTTTATGTTTTCTACCATTTCTCTCATTTACACCATCTATCTCAATTAAAATGTAAATTCATACCAAAATGCCTTAAATTGGCAAAGATCTCACCATCTGCTTTTTTATGTCGTCCTGATTGTATGTGTTCTTAGATCCACAACACTTTCTCATAATCTACATTATAATCATAGTTATATACCTAAATAATTCACAAAATATAAGTATAATTTGCTATCATTTTTAGTAGTGAGCTAATTTGTATACATATGTTCTTCTTACTAGTATTTTTATCATACAAAGCTAGGAAGCACAGACACTTCCCGGAGGCTGCCGTGTCCGTGTCCGACACGTGTCCAACCCGGACACGCCTTGGACACACGTGGACACGCGGCAGACACTCCCTAACGTGTCCAGTTTCATATATTTTTTATTTGCAAGCTGGACACGGCGTGGACACATCTAGAATGCTTAATGGACACGGCCAGCCCAACCCACATAAGATCTAACTAAAAAGAAAAGAGAAAATATCCCAACCCCGTAGACTCCTCAACCAAACCCCAACTCCTCACCAAAACCTTCATGCCTTCCCTTGAGAGGTGACCAAGAAGCCTCACCCTCTAATTGTTGTTGTTCCCATAAAGAACATATGAAACCGCTTCTAGCAGCAGTTGTTGCAAGTAGCAGCTAGGTCCTGAAGTCACCATAATGAGATGGAGCTGCTACTAGCAGCCTTTGCATCAGTAACCACTACGAGCTAAAGCCACCATAAGCAGTTGCCTTTTGTGAGCCATTTGCAGCAGAAGCTGCCAACACCTAGAGCAGCCATTGAAAGCAACTTCCTTCCCTTTCTAGGAACTCCTTCCCTCTTCTTCCTCTTCATTTTAATGTATCATTTTGTATGCTAAATTTTATAGCATCAGCATAGTGGGTTTGCATACAAATGTGAATATAAAGTGGATATCATGGTGATCGTTGTTTCTGTTTGATGTTAAGAATTATGGAGCTTGTTGTGTTTACAAATAAATTATATACATATATGTCTTTAGCTGTATATATTTATATAAATATATGTATGTATATATGTATATATATATTGCCGTGTCCAACGCCGTGTCCGTGTCCTACATTTCTGAAAATTGTCGTGTCCCGTGTCCGTGTCCGTGTCCATATCCGTGCCCATGTCCGTGTCCGTGCTTCTTAGATACAAAGTAAGAAAATGTACTACTTCGCAACACAACAAACAAATATTGTAAAAAAATATAGATTTTGTAATTTTCTAGTCTTATATTTGTTGATATATGACACTTGCTACATACATCGCACAACATGGACATGGTTGACATATTATCTACACTTTTATATTATCGCATCCCCACGATATGCATATAATGGGCATGGTAATAATGGCTTTTATACTTATCCATCTATTGTGCATAATCCATGGAGAATCTCACTACCGCATATCAAGATCATGTGGTACAAACAACAACGGAGAAAAGGTGTCACAATAGTGATGGTGTTTAACTTCCTTGACAGTCATGAAGTTAATTGTCAAAGTCACACATTGAAGAAGAGCAATAGAAAGCCCTTGTGTATATTTTCTTTCAGAATCTAATATGATGCATATGGAGACATAGTACTGTAAAATTCTAAAACATATCGTGTTTAATTACATAACACGAATGAGTATTATACACTTATATAGTATTGTACATGACGTGTCTGAGCAACACGCAACTTCATATCAACAAACTTACATAATGTACATGTCATGGGAGCAATATGTCAACCATATCAACTCAATCTTGTATGGATAATCAGTGTGTAACTCGACATACAATTGATATGAGTTAGTAAGTTACCATGTTATTCATGTGTTGTAAATTGGATATTATTGCATAAGTGTGTGTGTGTTTATGCTTATGGATTGTGCTAGTAAAATTCCAAATCTTAATTGTACACGTGTCTGAGCAACACGTAACTTCATATCACCAACCTTACATAATGTACATGCCAGGGGAGCAATAAGTCAACCATATCAACTCAATCTTGTATGGATAATCAGTGTGT
Organism: Alisma plantago-aquatica; assembly: GCA_963693085.1. Classification (NCBI taxonomy): domain Eukaryota; kingdom Viridiplantae; phylum Streptophyta; class Magnoliopsida; order Alismatales; family Alismataceae; genus Alisma; species Alisma plantago-aquatica. The sequence continues at coordinate 677,467,307 of OY856409.1, forward strand.
AACTCGACATACAACTGATATGAGTTAGTAAGTTACTATGTTATTCATGTGTTGTAAATTGGATATTATTGCATAAGTGTGTGTGTTTATGTTTATGGATTGTGCTAGTAAATTTCCAAATCTTAATTCCAATATTTTGCCATCGATATCCTTCATCGAAATCTCCAAAAAACAGGACATCTTCCTTAACTCACACATGATTGACCCCCCCCCCCCCACATACCCAATATAGAATTTTATTGCATAAAACGTTGCATCTAGGTGTTGAGACCACGCCTGTAAAATTTCATGATTTAATTCGTTCATTTTGACGTCGGTATGGCCAGGATTGCATCTGTCGATATTTCCGTCGGTATACCTGTAAATATCTATACCCAAGCTGTCGAAACGGCGTCGGTATCGGTCATTTAATTCCTTGGTACCTCATATATGTCTTCTTGTGAGAGGAAGTTATGTCTGACCTAGTGAGAGGAAGGGTTGATAAATTCTATCCGAACCTGTCAACCCGACCTAGTTCAACAAGTAAAAACAAATTTTGGGTTTAGATTTTGTTGATTTGGGCCGGTTCTAGGTTCAGAAGTAATGTCCGAATTTAAACCGTGTTGGTCAGATCTGGATTTAGTCTATTTGGGTTGGTTTCAGGTTGACAAATATGAGCAATGCATATTCTAACATGGGGTGCAGATCAAGATATATGAATATGTATAGGATACTAGAAAATCTGTGTTCGGTTCCACGTTAGACATTATAAACTGGGTATGATACTGGGTTTACAACTTAGAAAAAAATGAATTCTGGGTTGGGTAGCCTTACATCGACCCAAATGCGAAATTGACCTGGGTCCAACCATGAATTGTTTTTTGACAACCCAATTGAGAGCCCTACTACTGTGAGAGCATGAAAGACATTTGAATAACTACAAAGTTAGTAAATGTCTCAAAAATCCAACCATACAAATGAAAAGAGTATTATTGTGTTTACCTCCACAGAAAATATGCTAAGATCATATGACTGTTAGCTTGTCCATTTATAGTCTATACAATGTGCACAATTTGCATTCAAGGTCAGCCCAAAAACTATAGGAATGTTGAAAAGTTTTCACTACTTCGAACAATCTGTACGGCTGGTAAGCATGGCATTTTGTAGGTAGGTAGATGCATTGGTATGCTTTCAATCAATATGGTTGGATCATGAAAAGTTGACATCGTAAAGGATTATTGAAATGGCTCTTATGATGTCAGCATCTTAGGGCTCTCACTGGATAATTTCACTATATACATCTTTAATATACACACACACACAAATACATATATCTATCTGTGTGTGTGTGTGTGTGTATATATATATATATGTATATATATATATATAGTTGAGCTACAATACACTCGAGTGTATTGGGGCTTCTGTACACCTTATTTGTCTACCGTTTGATCTCCATCCCTGATCATATTTAAAAAGTAGCTGAACCCAGTAGTAAACGGTCGTCAATCAACCAATTGCGGTCATCTGATGCATTCCCCCTCTAACCTGACCCCACTCCTCCCATGTCATGATCTCGCTCCTCTCCCATTCTATCCTCTCCAAATCAGCTGTCAGGGATACAGGAGAGCTGAGGAGCTCCCTTCTCCACATGCAACAACAACAAGGATGACATAGTGTGTGCTGTCGGGCCAGGACGACACTTCTCCACCGTCTCTGACACTCCATAATTTGTTATACCTCACTCTTCTGTTGCTCGCACTCCAATTGGCCAAGTCTTTAGCACGTTGCCAACTGTCGGAATTGGTTCCTTAACTTCCATAGAAATTAGTCCTTGTCCTCCTCGGCTACATGGAAAACGAGCTCGTTGAATCCCTGGCATTGCTTGACGCCAAGCTTCTTCACGTCCGCGTCCACTTGCACGTGCACGTAGTTTTTATTGCTCCCTTTTCTCGTCATGCCATCTCCTACGTCTCCGGCAGCAACGCTTGCGAGGTCACCGGTCGTACGTCTCCTCCCACTATTGCTGCCACCGTGAAGGAAAACATTATCGACCCCTACACCCGCCGCTGCTCCAGTTCAGGCTACACATCAGGCTTTGTTTCCATCGATTGACCTAGTGCTCGTTGATCCATGATGACGACATTGTTACATATATGGGCCGAGGAGGGGGAGATCACGCTGGAGGAGACGGGGTAGGCAAGTGCTATGGGGAAGCATTACATCAGGGAGGTGGTTTGGATGATGATTGCAGATGTTCCGAGTGCAACGTGCCGGTGGGGAAGGTCTGAGGCTAGATTCATCAGCTCATACAATTCCTTCCTTGCTCCGACACCGCCGTGAATGAGTAGCATAGCATTCGCGCCACCATCCAACATAAAGTTCATCCGCAGGGGTTCCAGTCGGGGCAACTCCATATACAATCAGTATGATCATCCCTTCCAAGTGTGCCATATCTTACTATCGGGTGAGTGGTTCTGCAGGAGGACCAATTTCTGCACCTTTACGCCTGGTCATTGTGAGGGTCTTAATGAGTATGGCTGTAAATGCACGTAAGGACCCAGACCTCATAAGCATATAGATCATTGTCACACTGTTGGATTGAATCTATGGAGGCGCAGTGGCTGCAGCTAGTACCAAAGATGCCGGAGGAAGTGGAGGAGATGTGGGAGGTGTAGCTGTACTTGGGGTTTGCACAGTAGGTTTTGGATCAGATGAAGTGAATTCTCTCTTCATGCTACATGAGAAACCAAAGGACGGTAGTGAAGGAAAACCTTCCTACGCTGTCGTGATATAACTTACCATCATGCTCCATGGACGATTGTAGTGGAAGACTAGTAACAGTTAAGGACGAGGCTGAGGACTTTCGTGGGGAGGATCTCTTTGTTGTACTCACAATCTAAGAGGAATTTGTGCAACCATGATAATTGAATAATCTGCTTAGGAAAATAATAACGCCTGCTCACCAACAGTGGTTAAGAAATATGTTCATCGTTGTTTGATCTCCTTTTAAACATGCATACCTTTTATTGACCAATTATTGAATGCAGCCTATGCTCAAAACTAGTGATCGTGGCTAGCTGCGCGTTAGTCAATACCTGATCATAGATCGAACATCAACAAAGAACACCCAGACCAGTGTTATAAGTGCTGCTCATCAGGCACATAGACCTGTAGTCAGCTTTGTAAAAATAGTTTATGGAGATTTACATTCATTCGTAAATAATTCAATGGATTATGTTCTAGGTCCACCTCATCCACCTAGAACTGAACAACTTATTCCACCTCTGCTAAACGAAGAGTCACGTTGAGGAAACCATTTTGTCCTACTGCTAATTCGAATACGTATAGGCACAATAGCATGTTGGCGTATAGGGGATGGCACGAATTCTACATTTAGATTTCCTTTATTGCTGGTTCAAAGGCTCAAGCTGTTTATTTATGAACCTGGGTTCATAAGTGCCTCCGTCACCTCCCAGGTCTAGAGCGCTGCTGTCACCTCCCTGGACTGGAGCTCCGCATCAAGTCGGCTTCTCGTTGTGCACTTGTTCCACTCTCTATTGCGCACTTGGTCGTCGATCATCTGGGCCTCTCTCTTCTCCGATGGATTCTCTTCTCCGTTCACTGCTCGCTCTTCTCTTCTTCCCGTTTCGTTTTCTTGTCCTTCCTCCAGTCACTTGGTCCCTTGACAACAATCAAGCAGCAAGCGGCTAGGCACGACAACGATCAAGCCGCAAGGCAAGCCGACCAGTTCCGCCAGTCGCTGGTTGCGCTGCTGGAAGGCCGCTGCTAGCTGGTTGCGCCGGTCTCTATTGCAAAACCCTACGCTGGTTGTTGGTCGTGCTGTTGAGGAGCGCACTACCCTATACCGAGAGAGGAGAGAGGAGAGAGGTGGGAGACAATCAATTTCTTAGTTGAGAGAGAGACGATTGGGAGTCACGGGAGAGTCAGAGACGGCCGTTAACGGAGATGGCAGTAGTAAAAGCTGGGATTTTTTACCTTTATCCGGATCAAGTTCCAACGCCTATAAATTGAGGTGTATAGGAGCCCCTATACACTCGAGTGTATTGTAGCTCAACTCTCTCTCTCTCTCTATATATATATATATTTGCATATAGTAAAACTAGATTAGATTCACTCTATGTAGAATCAATTCTTTTTTCTCATGTTTATATTTTCAAAATAAAAATTTAATTATATGATCAAATGGATAGTGTTGATCTATATTGGTGAACTAGTACACCAAAAAAGAGAGCTCATTTGAATAAGATTTATCCCTTGCATCTAAACATCATAAAATTGATGGCCTAGAACTAATTTAAATGTCATTTTTATGCGTGTTATTTGGATGTCTTAAATGAGTTCAAGATTAGTTTATTGATAATTACTGAATGAAGATTACCATCCTATAGTTGGATTTTACATTTGACTCATGCAACATATAAAACAATGGAGTGCTATTCATGCTTAGCTAGAATAAATTCTAGCCTAGTCTAACTCGTATATAATAAAACTAGTATACAATTAATTATATCATCTCTCTCTCTCTCTCTCTCTCTCTCTCTCTATATATATATATATATATATATATATAGAGAGAGAGAGAGAGAGAGAGAGAGAGAGAGAGAGTCAGGCTAGAATACACTCGAGTGTATTCGGAGTAGAATACACTCAAGTAGTTTTTCATGATGCAATATTTTTTTCAAAAATCTAATCCGTTGATCTTCTTAATCATCTTGTGAATAACTCATAAAAAATTTGAGCACATTTGGATATTTATAGGTCATGTTATAAAGACCACAAAATTTATGCATTTCAAATTTGTTTCGTGCGTCGATTTTGTTACCCTCAGATGAGTGACTTACACTCATCCGAATGGGCTCAAAATTTGTATGTAGCCTAATTATAGTATATGACAATGAAGATCAATGGTTTACATCATCATCATCATCATCTAAGCCTCAATCCCAACTATGTTGGGGTCGGCTACATGGATCCTTCGTTTCCATTCAGCTCTATCATGGGTCATATTCTGATTGAGATGTAGAGATTCAAAATCTCTCTTTATAAGCTCATCCCATGTTAATTTAGGCCTTCCTCTTCTTCTATTTATAGTGTTTGGCTCAATAGCATTGCTTCGTATAGGTGCACTAGTAGGTCTGCGTTGCACATGTCCGTACCATCTGAGTCGGCCCTCACGCAACTTGTCCTCAATGCTCGCCACCCCCACTTTATTCCTGATATAGTCATTTCTCAAACGATCTTTTCTTGTCTTCCCACACATCCATCTCAGCATACGCATTTCAGCCACGTTCATCTTGTTGAGACCTTGTTTCTTCACCGCCCAACATTCACTCCCATAGAGCATGGCTGGTCGTATAGCTGTTCTATAAAACTTACTTTTTAACCTGAGAGGGATCTTCTGATCGCATAAAACTCCAGTTGCACTCCTCCATTTCAACCATCCTGTAGTGATCCGGTGACAAACATCATTTTGGACATCCCCGTCTATTTGAATAATAGAACCTAAGTAACGAAATTTGTCACATTTTGGTATATCTACTCCGTCCAACTTGGCTCCATCATTCACACTGCGAGATTGGCTGAAATTGCAATGCATATACTCAGTTTTGCTCCTGCTAATCATCAATCCATTTGATTCCAATGCCTTTCTCCAACATTCAACTTTATCATTCAATCCATCTTTTGTTTCGTCAATCAAAACAATATCATCAGCAAATAACATACACCAAGGAATATCATCCTGAACATTCTTTGTTAATTCATCGATAACCAGAACGAATAGATATGGGCTGAGTGTGGATCCTTGGTGTACCCCAACTGTAATAGGAAAAGTTGGTGTCTCTCCTCCAGGAGTCTTGACACTTGCAGTAGAGCTATCATACATGTCTTTGATCAAGTCAATGTATTGGATAGGCACACCCTTTTTCTTCAAAACCATCCATAACACTTCTCTGGGTACTCGATCATAAGCCTTCTCTAGATCGATAAACACCATATGAAGATCTCTTTTGCTTTGTCTATACTTCTCCATAAGCTTCCTTATCAGAAAAATAGCCTTTGTTGTTGATCTTCCAGGCATGAAACCAAATTGGTTGTTTGATACCTGCGTTATAGATCTTAACCTCTGCTCAATAATCCTCTCCCAAAGCTTCATCGTGTGATTCATCAGCTTGATACCTCTATAGTTTGTACAGCTCTGAACGTCACCTTTGTTCTTGTAGATTGGGACTATAATACTATTTCTCCACTCATCCGACATCTTCTTGGTCTTCATAATCTTGTTAAAGAAATTTGTTAACCATGTAACTCCCTCATCCCCCATACTCTTCCATACATCAATGGGAATATTGTCTGGTCCGCATGCCTTTCTCATTTTCATCTTTTTCAAAGCATTCTTGACCTCAAATGGTGAAACTCGTCGTGTGTAAATGATATCTCTTGTATTCATGTCACACGAGTCGCTAACATTATATGCAGTATCTCCATTGAAAAGCTTATGGAAGTAATTTCTCCACTGGTTTTTGATATCATCGTCCTTCACCAATACTCTACCATCTTACAAAAAATAGTCTTGATATGCAAACACACTTGAGTGTATCCGTGCGATCTGTACACTCGAGTGTATTCTAGCCTGACTCTCTCTCTCTCTCTCTCTCTATATATATATATATATATATATATATATATATATATATATATATAGGGAGCGATTTGGAAGTTTGTACCGATCTGTACAGTATCAACCATCCACATGACACATGCATAATTCATAAGGCAAACCCAACCATGTGGTGAAAGAACACGAATATGTTAGATATGTAAAAAAAATTCACAAGTATATCTTATGTATGTTACAACATATAAATATAAACCCAATGGTTTAAAAAGGTGTGCAACTTATTGTTAGTTAGAAAATGAACATTTTTCAATTGATGCTCTAGAAATGTCTGATTGAGATGACTTTTCAAATATACACAAACTAATATAATCTATGAAGCATGGATACAGATCAAATACATATGAGTACAAATACAAGATACGACCATTTTTGAAAATTTAGGATACAAGAATTACAGTGGATACAACAAAATATATTATAAATTAAATATATATACCTAGAATCTATTCATAAAAATGCAAATCAAGACCAAACTTCATTCAAGATACATATAAATGAAATAGGATCTTCTTGGACATGAAAATGGATGTAGCAAGTTACCATCGGTAGGTTGCTTTTATAGAACGAAAGGATGGTATTTGATATCTAAAACATTTACAATGCTCTCTCTTTTATAGGATAAGAGAGTAAAACATAAAGCAGAGATGAGCAATATCAGATAAAAGATAAAGGCTAATAGTAAAAACCAGTCTAAAACCCACAACACAATGAATGATAAAACCAGTAAAATAAATATACTAATACTCCCCTAAAGCTGGAGCATAGATATCAATCATGCCCAACTTGTCCATCATGGTAGTGAATCTGGTCTTCAGAAGAAGTTTGGTGAAGATGTCTGCTACTTGATTAGAAGTATGTGTATATGACGTGGAAATCTGGCCAGATAAGACTACTTCCCGCACAAAGTGGCAATCGACTTTAATATGTTTGGTGCGTTCATGGAAGGTAGGGTTGCTGGCAATGAATATAGCTGCCTTGTTATCAAAGTACATGGAAATAGGTTTAGAATAAGAAATACCAAAGTCTTTCAGAAGTGCACAAACCCAGAAGAGTTCACACCTAGTATGAGCCATTGCTCTATACTCAGCTTCAACACTAGATCGATCAACGACAGTTTGCTTCTTGCTTCGCCAGGTAACAAGGTTACCTCCTAAAAAGGTGCAGTAGCCAAGTATAGATTTGCGATCTATCTTGCTTCCTGCATAGTCCGAATCATAATAGCTGATGACATTACAATGCCCTTGTTTCCTTTAAAATAGGCCTTTTCCTGGAGTGCTTTTCAGATACTTCAGAATATGACATACAACTTCCCAATGACATTATTTGGGTTTATCTAGATGTCTGCTGACTAGACCAACAACAGAAGTGATTTCAACCTTGATAACAGTAAGATATATAAGTTTCCCTACCATTGTACGATATTGATGATGGTCAGGGTGTGGAGGAGAACTGTCATCATCCCAGTTAGTATTAGGATTTAAGGGATTAGCAATAGATTTTACCCCAAGCATTCCTGTTTCAGACAAGAGATCCAAAACATATTTTCATTGTGATAAGCATAGACCAGAAGATGAGCGAGAAACTTTAATGCCCAGAAAATATCTCAATTTGCCCAAATCTTTGGTGACAAAGTGTTTTTCCAAGTATTCTTTAGTGACATGAATGCCTGTTTGATCACTGCCAGATAATATGATATCATCAACATAAACAATCATGATCTCACGACTAGAAGCAACTTTCTTGATAAACACAGAATGATCAAACTAAGAACGGTGAAAATTGATCTCTTAGAGAATGAAACTCAATTTGTCAAACCAGGCTCATGGACTTTGTTTCAGTCCATAAATGGCTTTGCGCAAGCGAAAGACTCTAGATGACCCCCCTTGAGTAACAAATCTGGGAGGCTACTCCATGTAGACCTCCTCATGTAGATCTCCATACAAAAATCATTTTTGACATCTACTTGGAATAAAGGACAGTCAGAATTTACTGCTATAGAAATAATTACACAGACAAAGTTCAGGCGAGCAACATGAGAAAAAATCTCAAAGTAATCCATGCCATATGTCTGAATATAGCCTTTGGCTACAAGGCGAGCTTTCAATCGCTCAATGGTTCCATCTGGTTGATACTTGACCGTAAAGATCCAGCGGCAACCAACAGGTGAACAATCAATAGGCGCATCGATCAACTCCCATGTATGTCGATTTGTAAGAGTCTGCATTATCACATTCCATAACTTGACGCCATGCAAGATGCTGAAGAGCCCGAGTAGCAATTTTTTGAATAGAAACAACAGATAAGAGCAGAAGTGAATTTGGCAAAAGTTGTTCTCAAGTTAGAAGTAGAACATAAATTCCCAATGGGATGTTGAGTGCAAGACCAAATTTCTTTGCGTAAACTAATAAGAATATCTAAGTCAGAAAATACCTAAGGTGGAGGTGGATCTGCCGACGAGGATGGAGGACTTGGAGGGGCCATGGAGGGTAGCTTTTAGTCTTCTTTGATATACTTTTAGCGGAGGAGTCGGTGCAACAATCGTATCCGGTAAATCAATATCATCAGTCATAGGTAAAGGAGTATCTACTAGTAAACCAGATGTTAGAGTGGAGCTAATAGTAGAATAGAGCGACATATGCTCAAAAGGGACTACATCGACACTAACCATCCACCTCTTTGTAGAAGGATCATAACAACAATACCCTTTCTGTGTCCTAGAGTACCCAAAAAAAACACTTGGTTGCACGTGGATCATAGAACAAAATTTCGCTCGAAATTTCATTTTTTGCAATCAAACATCAAAACGTCCGTACGCAAGAACTGGTATGCAATTTCACAAAATTTTGCAGCTACTGTCGAAAATTCGCAAAACAAGGGGTATTTTAGTGCAAAAAAGTCTAGTTTGGGCCTTGATAGTGCGAAATCAGTGCGAAATGCAACACCTATTTCGCGAAACAATGTTTCATCGACTGGATTTGCCGGGACTTTGATCTATTAGCCTTTTTTTTGTGATATCTTGCTCTCGGAGGCTGCTCTAATTGATTCTAAAGGTATGTAACCCCTCTTCCTAGCCCATCTACTCCTATTTTTACTCCCTTTTAGACATATCTTAATAAATACTCCGAAAATCCTAAATTTCTAAGTGACATTTCTCTTAAAATTCTTAAGATCTTGAAGTGAACTTGTAAATCTAAGAAACAATAGTGTGAAATACATATATCTATACTTTATTGATAATCGAATCAATATATTTCATATTTATACACAAAATAGCTACAAAAGCTTTTTTAATGGAAGTTCTTATATTTTTGTATTTTTCACTTATGTAACCCTATATATATTCTAATATTAGACTTACACAATAAATATACTAACCTACAATATTGTAACTTGTAAGTTGTAACTCTAAGTTATAAAGTCTAGTACTCTTAGTTGTTTTAACTTGAAGTTTGCAAGTTTGTAACAGTCTAACAGACTTGACATTTCTGTTCATTTGTGCACTCACTCATCAGGACATGGATCCCACCCTAACCTCTAAACATATAAATTTATTATATAATCTAGTGTGTCTATGTTTAAACATTGTGATTGCAAAATTCCATAACTTAATTTCTTCATTTTGTCATCGAAATTGCCATCGAAATTTTGTCGAAATTGTTCAGCTTCCTTCACTTACAAATGTTGGAGACCCCCCACATATCCAGTATGAAATATTATTGCATATTTGAGTAGATCTTGGCAATTATATTGTCTTGGTAAATTTTCATGACTTAATTCGCTTATTTGGTCGTCGAAATCGTTAGGGTCGTAAATATCGAAATTTCGGCCGAAACTTTAAAAAATTTCTATTTCTGGGCCATCTGACACGACATCGAAATCGGACATTTTATTCTATGACGTGGATCCAGTTTGGTTAGGCCAGGGCGCAAGTTTTTCACAAAGCACTTGCTTCCAAAAATCTGAGGGGGCACAATAAAGGGAGGTGCATTAGGGTATAAAATTTGATATGACACTTGATTGCCAAGAACAAAAGAAGGCATGCGATTAATGAGATAACACACAGTGGATACTGCTTCCAGCCAGGAAAATTTTGGGGACATTGTAGTGGAAGAGGAGTTCGGGCAACCTCAAGAAGATGGCGATTCTTACGTTCGACAACCCCATTCTATGGAGATTTGTATGCACAAGAGGTTTGATGAATGGTACCCATTTTTGGACAAGAAAAACTGACAAAGGTTTGCATAAATTCAAGGGCATTATCAGTACGGAAGATTTGTGTAGGTTTATCAAAATGGGTACAGATGTCAATAAAAAAGATGTGATGGTACCAACTATGTGAGATCTGTCCTTTTAACAAAAATAACCAGGTAGTTCTAGAGAAATCATCACTAAAATTCATAAAATACCAAAAGTCAGAAATATCGGTAACAGAACAGGGGCCCCAAATGTCAACATGCACTATATCAAACGGTTGTTTTGAGCTAATACATTTTTTTTTGGAAAAAGTAGATCTAGCCTTTTTTCCCAACTGGCATGTTTCACAATGAAAAATTGAATTAGAAACATCAGGCAGTAAATGCTTCAACTTAGTAGGTGAAGGGTGTCCCCGTCTGTAGTGCCACTGTAGGCCTGTCACAGAAGCATTCAATAGAGCAACAATCTTCAGCGTATCCAGGTAGTATAAGCCATCTGGTCCCTCATGGCCCAAACTAATCTTCATCCTCGTGCGCAAATCCTGAAAGACCACCATTCGGGTCAAACGTTATAGAGCACCGCAGGCTCTTAACAGTTCTACTCACAAATAACAAAGTAATCGGGAATTTAGGAACATATAGAGCTAAACATAATAAAAGTCGACCAGGAGTGCATATATTTCCATTTCCAGAAACAAACGTTTGAGAACCATCGACAAGGGTAACAGACGAAACAGTTGAAGTCTTATCCAATTCTAGAAAACAAAGTATGATTTCCAGTAATGTGTGAGGTTGCTCTAGAGTCCATCACCCATGTATGTTATGCTGGAGAGGCTAGGAGAGCAAAACCTCTATCAGTAGAGGCCTCAACGGAGGAATCCCGACAAGTCTGAAGTACTAGTTTTTCAAATTCTGAGTGGATCCAATATGTAGGAGGCTAAAAAGACTAGGATGGGGCAATGTCAGGCGGATCAGACGTCACTTGGTTCGCCCATGTAGGTTTGCCATGCTTGAGCCATCAACGGTCTTCATTATGGTTTGTGCGCTTGCAGAAGTTACAGTTCGCTGCTTAGTCGAGGCAACATCGGACCCAGATGACTAAGAGCCTGAGGGACCTGAGGAGTAAGATTCTTGACTAAGTCCACCAGTGGAGCGACCACGTCCACGACCGCGACCACGTCCACGACCGCGACCACGACCTCGATAAGTGTCACTGGAACGGATAGCAAGAGCAGCTGCATCAGATTAGTCAGGAGAAACTGGGGAGACAGATGGTAATCTCTAAACTTGTTTGAGAACATCCCTCAAAGTAGGCACTGGATTGTTGGACAGTATTTGATCGACGGGACCATCAAAAGAATGTGGTAAACCAACAAGGAAGTGAAGTGGCTGAAGTTCATTTCGCTGACCTTGGATTTCTTTGGTATCAACAGAGAGCGGGTGATAGATCTCAAATTCGTCCCATAGCGCAGAACATTGGTTGTAGTAATCTTCTACAGACTTAGTAGCAGAGTACTCCGTCTTGGCCAAGTGTTTGAAAATCTCAAACACCTTCTTTGGGTTTTGTTGGTGTGAATAAGCATGGGAAAGCTGATCCCACATGTCTTTCGTAGTCCGAAGTTGAAGAAGGGAATGGCTGATCTTAGGCTCGACAATGTTGGCTATCCAGGTCATGACGCCGAAGTCTTCCTTTGTCCAGAGATCATACACTTGTGTTGTTTTAGCAGTCGCAACATGAACAACCGGGGCATCAACAGTAAGATGGAAGTAACGTCCTTGAGCCTTAACATAAAACTCGAAGGAGGCGGACCAGGTATGGTAGTTGGATCCATTCAACTTAACCATCATGATGCAAAGCGTCCGTAGAGGATCAGTAGACGCCATAGCAGTAAGTAGTCACAGATAGACGACGGGTACAACAAACAACAGATAGTAGCAGTAGTCAATAGGCAGTAGAAACCCAACATATGGGCAGCAGAAAGGAGCCGATCAGCAGATCTGGAAAAATCCGCACGAGGGCAGTTACCAACATAGGATCTAACACATCAGATCCAGAAACCCTCAGAGGGTCAATAGATAACGGAGAAAAACCTGCGCCACCATGGAGAGTAACTTGCTCAACCATGAGGCGCATTGAGATAGCAAGCAACGAACTTTTTAAAGCTTCAATGTGTTACTTTCAAAAGCTCCCGGAGACGTAGCCGAAGAGGAGAGGTAGAAAAGGAGATGGGGAAGGAAGCTAGATGATGGAGATTATGGTGGTGGGTGAGTGGATTACTCAACGGGAAGCAATAGGGAGGGAAGAGGGAGAAGGCGTGGCGGCGGCAAGGTGGAAGGAGGGTGGCGGATGTTGAGGGGGAAGGGAGGGGCAACGACTGTGGTGAGCGGCGGCGGGGCAAGAGAGAGGTGGTGGCGGGGCGGGAGAAGGGAATGAAGGGAGGAGAGGCAGTGGCCGGTGGCGTCAGGCAAAGAGGGGGCAGCAGCGGTGCGCAGGGAAGGGGGCAGCGGTGGCGTAGCACTGATAGGGGGGGGGCTAGGTTTGAGGAAGCATAGGGTTAGGGTTGAGAGGAGGGAGGGCTAAGGCGGATCGAAAAGCTATGGTATCATATAGAATGAAAGGATAGTATTTGATATCTAAAACAATTACAGTGCTGTCTCTTTTATAGGATAAGAGAGTAAAACATAAAGTAGAGATAAGCAATATGGGATAAAAGAAAAAGGCTAATAGACAAGACAAGTCAAAAGCCCATAACAGAATAAATAATAAAACCAGTAAAATATATATACTAATACTAACAGGAAGTAAAAATAAGTGACTATCAATAACAAACTAGCAATAGTTTTATTAGAATATCAACTTGGTTTGTAGAACATTGTTATCTAGATCCACAATTACCCAATGATTTTCATGGTAGTCTCAAAATGCTTAGTTTTATTTGAGAGCCAAGAAAGAAAAACTATAATAGATACATAACTACTAGTAACGATAGGCACATACGGACAACTGAAATCAGATTTATGTATGCATCTCTATATAAATGAGCTGGGCTGTATCCACAAAGTATCTAGGCTAGGATGTATCCACAAATCATCCACTCTTTAATAAGTGAAAAGAATCTGGATATGTCTGGAGGAATATCAAATACGTATCCCTTCATATCCAAGGAGTACTAGTATCCAATATGTATCTGATACCGGTGAGACACCTATTTCGAAGTATCTATGCTTCCTAGAATATGATTCTAAGGTGCAAGCATCCATTCCATTGAGTTGGATTCTGTATTAGAGCATTACAATTATAGAGCACACAACGAATTTATCTGTACTTACCTAGGAAGCACATGCACTTCTATACAGCTTCCATGTTTGTGTCGGACACATTTTGGACACAAACACTTCCCGGACACGGCCCACAACATTTTGGACACGGCTATGCCGTGTCTTATCCATTTTGGTCATGTTTTGCAGCCCGGACACGGCTGGACACGGCCCGGACACTCCCGGGACACTTCGTGCAGCAACTGCTCCAGTAGTAACTTGTTTTAGAGTGTAAATTCTGGAAATACAGCCAATTCTAAGTGTTCTTTTGATTGAGAACATATAACACAGCGAGATCTAATCAAAATTACAAATAAAATGTCTTAAGAAGAGTCCAAATGCAAAATCCAAGATGAGTTCTTTACCATGAATCACATTTTGGTCTAATAAACTAATTAAATCAGTGTTTGTTCATTCTGAAAATCTAATGTAGTTACCTAATAACTGCAGCAGGTTTATTTGTCGACTTCATATTGTTTGTACTACACCTAAACAGACCTATGTATTCATATTCAAATACTATTATACATACATGTATTATACACTCACATATGTATATATTAGAAAAAAACAACCCTCATCAGCGCCGTGTCCCGTGTCCGTGTCAGTGACTGGTCTACAAATGTGTCCATGCTTCCTTGGTACTTACCATCCAAAGGGCAAAAATTATAAGCAGTAGTAACTAAATCCATAGTCTGAAAGTGTACCTTCTGATACAAGTGATATACATGTAACTACCATCTAAATAAAAAAATATGACCTAACAACTAAATCAACCATATGAATTTAGAGAAAATAGGCTAGATTAGTTGTGCATAAAAACCACAATCATATGCAATGTTTTAAAAAGCGTGAAGCGGGAGGCGTGTGGAGGGGACCTTGTAGCCGATTAAGCGGCAGGCGGGCAATTAAGCGGGCGATTTTGAAAAAGCGGATGCTTAAAATCTTATATATTTATATTCAAAATTACATGTATGTGTATATAAAAAATATATTTCTAAGGAAATCAGTAATACTAACCAGTATTATCAATTAGTAATGAACGAAATCTGCAAGAAAATCAGTAAAATCAGTAAAACCATTAGAAGTATAATAGAGTAATACGATATTTACTTGGATATATTACAACAGTACCGTATTATATACAGCTTAGATACAAAGTTTGCTTTCTAAAGTAGGACTAGGTATATCATAGAACATTTAATGTATACAAGCTTCATATATTATACTCAATACTACTTGGATTATATATTTAATTAACATTACATGCTTACAGCAGCATTTTTTTCAAAAAGCGGAAAAAAGTGGGAAAAAGCAGGTGAAGCGGGAAAAAAGCGGGCGCTTTTCTTCAAACCGAGTAAGCGGACGCTTAAGGGCAAAATTAAGCGGATGGGGGTCTTGGCCGATTAAGCGGCTGCTTAAGCGGCCGCCTGGGCCGTTTTTTAATACACTGATCATATGTGATGTGCATAATGAGATATAACTCAAATTTATTTAATGGTTTTTGCAAAACCATAAATGATCATATGATTAAAAGATTCAGATCTCTTTCAGTTGATGGTACACAAACGTAAGTTATATAGTAGAGCATTACAATTATAAAGGGTACATATAATTATTTGACTGAACCATCCAAATGGCACAAATTAAAAGTAGTAAACGTTGGATTAATAGGTGGGGAAGTGTGTACCTTCCGATACATGTAACTTGTAATTACCATCCACACGAAACAAGTATAAGTTATAAACTAAATGCAACCATATTAATTAAAAGAAAACATGCTAGATTATTTGTGCACACTGCATAATTATCACAATCATATCTAATGTACATAATGGGATATAACTCAGCATTAAATACTACTTTCTGTAAGTTATCATCGAGAGACACAAAATATAGTCGAGTAACATAAAAATGTTACTCACATGGACGATCTATGATCTCTTTCTCTCTCTCTATCTCTCTATACACTCGTGCACGTGGACAATGATCCATGCCAGACAAATCTGGGTAAGAGCGTGAGAGGCATTTGAATAGCCATTCTTGTGGTTCAATTTTTCATGATCCGTTCTTATGGTTTAAGATTAACTACTTACAAAATTTGATTGTCATTGGGCTTGTACACAACATTGACATTCTTCTCAATGCTCGGTATTGAGTTTCTGCTTGACAGTTGAATGTACAAAGTGCATACTGTATAAATGGACAGGTAAAAAAGGCCGGATGATAGTGATTTATGTCAATGCTCTTTGCACCACAAGATGCCTTTTCAAAGTAGCTCTAACTTTGCAGTTATTCAAATGCCCCTCATGCTCTTACCGTAAAACATTGCTCATTAGATTGCTTCCCCACCTCTACACACATTCACACAATTCAAGGCTCGAAGGCCTAGATGAAGACATTTTCCAATCCATGCATAAGAAGGCTCCCTTAATCCTTCAATATCAATTTCTCTTGCTACACCTTGTCTATGATATGTCAATCATCCTGCAGCCGTGGTTCTAACTTCTAGTCAGTGGATGCCCTCAAATGGCATCACAGTTGGTCACCTCCTGCATTGCATCTCCCAGGGGATCACTCTACCATCCAAAGGCGTTTTGGAGGGCATTTTTGGTTTTGCTCTCACTCATCATGTCGAGGTGGGACTCCAACATATGGGATGGATGGGGTACGTGACCGAGTGATATCAGTTAGGTTTCCCTTATATTAGGTTTATCTTCTTAGTTTAGGCGCAGTAGTTAGGCTTCCCTTAAATTAGGATATTGCTATCGTCTTCATCGTTGACGTATTGTGTTTGGTTATGGATTTATTTTGGTAAGTTCAATGTGTCTGGTTATTGATTAGAAATCATTTGAGTTGTGTTCGTAGTGGAACTCCACAAATTTGGCTCTCCTTTTATCCAAGTTCAACCTTGCCTGGGTGAAGGATAAGAAGAAGAAAAAGAAAATGCACATACAGTCCTTAAAAGCCCTAGTTCAGCTGTCTATTGGTCGATTCAAATTGCAAGGTTACATTTCTAACCGTAAACTAGCGTGGCTCCACAAGATTCCCTAAATTGTGACGTATGGAAGAACTCAGTGGTACTGGAAAGTTCTTTGCATCTGTATCACCTAGATTCATAGTCTCAGTCAGTCAAATCTCGATCACATTGGGGTCACCTAGTCTCATTCCTTGTCGACATAATAAGCATCTTTGCTCACTGGACATCTTAAACAGGAGCCACATGCCGTGTTTCTGGAAGAGATATTATTCACATTCTTTCAGCTTCAATACCACCCCTCTTATCATCACACTGTTGTAACTTGCTTGCCTACTGTATATGACGTGCTTCAGGTTAAGTTGATAGACAACTTCACCAACAAGAAAGGCAGAACTAGTCACTGCTATAGGATCACCTATAGGTCAATGGAACGATCACTTACAGATGAAGAGATTAACCAGTTGCAGGTAAGAAATATAATCTATTCTTGATGTCTTGATATCTTGACATATGCTAACTGCTTTGTTTATGTAAGCAATAACTCAATTTAATTGTGCTTGCAGTGGAATGTCAGAAATGCCGTGGAAACCAAACTAAATGTTGAAATTAGATAGTATAATCTGCAACCTATTTTGCGTTTTTTTCCCTGTAATTCCCTACGGTAGCAAGCAGTATGAAGCAACAGTTTGTCCGTTTTCCATGTAATTTTCTACTCGTATTCTTTTCACTGCTTTACCTGTTTTCATTAAATATTATATTTATTTGGAAATTTAGAAGCTTCTTCAGTACCAAGGGTATATAAGGACTGCATCAGCTGGCTGAGCATTTCTTAGCAAATGAATCAGACTTTTTGCTGATCATAACGTAATCAAGTTTGATTTATAGAAACACTAATTTACTAGAATGATCAATTTGTCAGACAGAAGGGGTGGTTGATGATAAAGGTGGTATTGATGATGTGCGTGCATTAACGATAAGTGCGTGTTTGGAAATTATGAGATAGAAGCATGATTAGTTTTCACACCAAGTCTGAGGTTTATCTATATAAAATCTGGAATGTGATTTCTTAAAATATGGTCGAGGTTCAAATATCTGCAATCGTAGCTTTATATGTAGTTTACAATCAGAAGCTAGCGTCTATTCCTTTCAAATTAAGCAATCGTTACCACAACACAGGTTCAGGGTTGGGTCCCAACAACAGTATAAATGTTTGTTAAATTCTCATCCTGACGAGTTTGGAATACAGAAAGGCCGTTCCAACCCGTCCAAATTTATATTTTGCATAGATCCATGATTCTGCATTCCCTATTCAACTTTAACTAACATTTTTCAAAGTGCAGAATGTGCACAGTTTTAGTTTTATTCAAAATTCCAATTTCTGTAACCAACAAAACGGACTTTTAACCAGCAAGGTGTACCCTGCCTTTCTAGAATTCCAATTTTGATTGTTTTGGGAATATCTTTCTGAAGGGAAGAACTTGACGGGTAGTTCAACTAGTAAAGTCTGTTGGGGATGGTACCGCAAGTTCTAGGATCCAATCAGCTCAACTAGTAAAGCCTAGGACCCAATCTTAGTTCTTGCCATGTCGCTACAGGAGAATACTTAAAATTATCTGTGTATTCACAATAAGTCCTTGACACCTGGAAGAACAACAATATAAAAAAATATTACTAAAGTGAAGAAAAAATGGTGGAAGAAACAAAATCTGTAACAAAGAAAAATGAAAATTTATTGTTCGAGATAATATGTCACAAGGCATTAGAGTCCTCGCATTGCTCTTTTATTCATGGCTTGTTTGATAGGGTATAATAAGAGTGCAAAATGATTTTTTCAATCAAAGCGTTACAAAGACTGGAATTTAAGCTATCCAATTTTTTTTTGGGGTCAAGTATGGTTCAAATGCATCGAGCTTCCCTTCACTTGGTTGATGGAAAGAAATATGTAATGTAATAAAGATCGCTCAATGTTTTTAGAATTGGGCCGGTGGTCGGAACATGATCCAACCGGACTGGTCTAAGTTGGATTAGAGTAGAGTGGTCAAAATGGGCAGATCGAAAGTGCCATCCCCATGACATCACTAATATAAAGAAGAGGAAAGAGTGAATTGGTCTCTTACAATGGTAATATTGGTTGGAACGCTTGAACCGTTTGAATTAACTTGTGTGTGTGTGTGTGTGTGTATATATATATATATATATATATATATATATATATATATATATATATATATATATATATATATATATGCATTTATTATGTATAATACAACATTTAAGTGATTATTCTCTCCCTATTTTTATACAACTGATAGCAGAGGCCGGACGTCCATGAAGAACTAAAGGGAGAAGTTATTGTTCAATGGTTCAAATTTAAGTATCTTTATTGGAAAACACCTGATTTCACCAACCACAAAATCCCTTGCTATGTCTATATGTACTCATTTATGCTACATATGTGGATACATGTATGTATGCGTGTGCATGTGTGCGGGTATATTTGTGTCACATGTGCATAATAGAATTTTAGAATGTCAATTAGATTATTATATTCTTTTAATATTTACATATCTATGTATATGTTGTGTACGCTTATGTGTATCTATTTACATGTATATATATTTACATTTATTGAAGCTACTTTATAATAAATAAATAAATGTTAATGATCTTATTATTACATATGTTTGCATTACTAAAGACAACATAACAACTTGCAATAGCTAAGGATGGACATGAAACTTAACTTGATCATCGTACTAAAATCAAACTT
This sequence comes from Alisma plantago-aquatica, assembly GCA_963693085.1. Lineage (NCBI taxonomy): Eukaryota > Viridiplantae > Streptophyta > Magnoliopsida > Alismatales > Alismataceae > Alisma > Alisma plantago-aquatica. The sequence continues at coordinate 677,487,250 of OY856409.1, forward strand.
GACCAAACCACATGATTGAGTCTAATCTGGATGGGAATTCAAACTTGATCAAACCACCTGTTTAAGTAAAATCTGGATGGGTAATCAAACTTGACCAAACCGCCTAATTAAGTTTGATCTGGATGGGGTTGCAGTCAAGTTTGATTTGAAAAGTGTTCACACCAACCTTAGTTGATCTGGTCATACTCTGGGCAACGAGTTAACCGATCGATTGGACTTGACCAACTCTATATATGTATATATGTTTATTTATATAACTCAAGTAAACTATTCTGGTCATGATTTAATTCATATATAAATAATATTTCAAATTATATATATTATTAGTGCTTCAAAAACTTTATATTAATACTGTACCTTATATATATAATCTCTTAAACTAATTTAACATTTTATTATTACATACATAGTAAAATAATTCTATTAATGTTTTGATAATAAAATTTATTTCATATTATTAAAGTATGATTTTTATTTAAGAGCTCCAATAACTTGACATAAAAAGTGGATGAAATTATCATTGATCTTCATTTAAATGTGTTGTTAGTAAATAATAAGTAGTAGTGGTTTTAAATTGATTTTAACCAAACTTGATCATATTTTAATGGTCAAGTTAAATTTGTTCTAATTCCTTTTAGCAATTAAGTTTGATCTAAATTTTTTTTAAACCACTATATGCAGTCTGATATGTGGTTATAGAATAAGACCAGACTTGACCAGATCATGTCTAGCCCTAGCAATACCTATAAGGAGCGCAACTTGAATTGCAATTTGTTTTTTCTCATTGTTTTATTTAAAATAATGTTAACTCTTTTTGTAATTTGCACATATATAATAAATAAATAGTTTTATATATCACGTGTCCGAGGCCACTCGTAAGCCTAATGTAATTGATACTTTGACGTGTTGGTTATGTGTTTACTATAGTTTGTAAAAGTTGCATATTTAAGTCTTCTAATGGCATATTATTTGTTTTTTTTAAAGGTAAAGAAGCACATTGATAAGTTGGTCTGTTTCGATCCGGTCTAGCCCGGCTTGATCTGTCCGCCCACAATTTCCACTGGTTCAATAAAAAAATTATAACGTTTTTTTTTTTGTCTTTTGGACCAGTCAGGCAGCGTTGGCGTCGGACCGGCAGGTCCACTTTGATTCCCAAAACAATGGTAGCACTTCTTTTCTATTTCATCTATATACGTAGGGGCGGACGTAGAGTTTTGTTTTCATACGAACTCGCACATTTTAATTTTTTCACAGACGACAATGCACGTACATTAAAGGCACACAATAATAATACGTGCTTGCGTAGAATAATAATTGAGCCACGCTTCCAGCCTAACCACTTGCAACACTACGTCTGACTGCACCTTAAAAAGGAGGCAGTGCAAACACCTACGGAGGCGTTACCGAACTTGATTTATAAGAATCTTGTATTCTGTCCATCCTGTAATGTTGTATTTGAAAATCCTGTAAGGCCTAGTTTGGCCGCCTACTTTCTGAATCCCAGTAGTCAGATACGGGGCATAAGTATTTTTCAGTGGCTGCGGGAGGCGAGCAGCGTATGACTTCCGGAATTCAGTGCTAATTGGTGGGGAGAAGACAACAAATCGGCCTGGACGCTGGCCTTTTATAGTACCGTCTGTTACGGCGTGACTGGAAAAGCCGTCAGTTTGCCGTTACAATAGTGAGGTGACGGTGATTATAAGTTCCACATATAACTGCTCTGGTAAAGTAGTGCGATTGCTCGGGCAGCGTTCAATGGTAGTTTTTTCTCACCGGACAAAAATCTTACGGTGATCCATCTCACTGCACTAGAGCGTTGGCTCATCAATTGCGTTGCCAAACGCTGCAAACGTCGTCAGCTACCAATTATTACGCTGATTACCGGGATTTCTGAAGCCAGCGGCCAAACTGACCCTTAAGGGGCCGTTCGGCGCCCATCTTTTAGAATCCAAGTATTTATCTACAGAACTAGTATTTGAGCGGAGGACTAGCTGAGTTTGAGCGGACCAATTGCACTGTCCGAGACAGCAAGTAGGGGTGTAAACGGTGCGGGTACGGTGCGGGTCTGGCCATACCCATACCCATACCCATACCCATCTAATTTAGCGGGTCCAGTTCCGATTCTAGACCTACATAATACAAAACCTCGACCCGCACCATACCCGTACTCGCAATAATAGCGGGTATGCGGGTAAGCGGTTCTATAAAACATCATATTATTTATGTAAGAGAAATGACTATGTTATATATATTTAACACAACAAGATATTGTTATCATATAATATATTAGCATGTAATAGTTATATTAGACAATGCTATATTCTATTCAATAAAATTAATTGAGTAATTATTTACATATTTGTAGTCATGATCATAACATTTAATTTATGTAGAAAGTAATGTAGATTAGTAGACATTTTGATTTTAAGTTTACACATGATGTTCATTATTGTAACTAGAATAGTTAATTCTTAGTTATATTAATCTCAACCTTAGAGTAGGATATAATCTCAATAATTATATTAATTAGACTAGTAAAGTATGATATATATAATATATTATTTTAGTAGTTACTTATGTATAGCGGGTACACGGGTCTAGCGGGTCTGGGTCTAAACATACCCATTATTGGACCCGCTTATATGCGGGTCCAAGGGTATACGGGTCCAAGGGTATGCGGGTATAAAAAATTAGACCCGTGATGGATTTTTTAAAAGTCCGGATTTGCGAGTCCGCGGGTCTACCTGAAATGATCGTCTCGCAAAAACATGATTAACTAATGCGGAAGCGTTCATCAAGTAGCGGATTAGCGAAAATCACTAAAAATTAAAACTTTTTGCAAAGAGATCCACACATAGGAAATCCTTTACAACAAGAACCATTGTATAACATTTACATTCTGGTTCAAACATATATAACCTGTACCATCTCTTTTCAGAGACTACAACATCAGCTGCCTTATGAACATTATATACAGACAACATATGAATATCGAGGCATCAAGCCAAAACCTCAGTTTGATATATCAAAAACACTGACTGAAAACTACGAGGACCTGAGAGTACAGAGACGACACATAGAACTACTATCTATATGACTAGACAGTCAGTGCCTCCACCTGAGATCTCACTGCTGTCCAAGCTGTTGCTTTCCTTTTCCTGCAAAAGAGTATCTGCCTCTTTGTCCGCGTCCACCTAAAAATATTGGATCCCACGGGGGTGAGACAATTGTAAATTGCCCCAGCGAGAGATATAACTCTCCGCCAGAAACATTATTATTGCATCTTAAGAAGATAAATATAGGCAGATGATAAGCAGTTTAAAGCATTCTCTTAATAAGGAATAGGAAGAACATGTATATCATTTATCCTCCATATTATACCATCATATCAAACTTCTCTTGTGACACTCATTATCTTGATATGTCACCCATGAGACATTATCTTGTGACACTCATTATCTTGATATGTCACCCATGAGACATTCTCTTGTGACACTCATTATCTTGATATGTCACCCATGAGACATTCTCGTTTCAACTTATTGGCCTTAGTCAGTCTGCTAAACAGATAAGGAATTACATCTACCATGCACTCATATATCATTAATACAGGCATTGGGTTATTACCAATCCTGTGTCATCATTACAGGCATTGAGCCTCTGCCAGGTATTGGACTCTTCCAAACCTGATTACACTGTCAGACATTGGTCTTTAACCAACCCTGATTACAGGCATTACACCTCTGCCAGGTATTGGATTTATCCAAACCTGATTACACAGCCAGGCATTGGACTCTAACCAACCCTGATTTCACAGCCAGGCATTGGACTTTAACCAATCCTGATTTCACAGCCAGACATTGGACTTTAACCAACCCTGATTTCACAGCCAGGCATTGGACTTTAACCAACCCTGATTTCACAGCCAGGCATTGGACTTTAACCAACCCTGATTTCACAGCCAGGCATTGGACTTTAACCAACCCTGATTTCACAGCCAGACATTGGACTTTAACCAATCCTGATTACACAGCCAGGCATTGGACTTTAACCAATCCTGATTACACAGTCAGGCATTGGACTCTAACCAATCCTGATTACACAACCAGGCATTGGACTTTAACCAACCCTGATTACAGGCATTAAGCCTCTGCCAGGTATTGGACTTTAACCAAACCTGATTACACCGCTAGGAATTGGTCCGTAACCAATCCTGATTACACAGTTCATGGAATTTAATTCCTTTAACTCATCATTGATCATCACATACTACTTTCTTAAGTTACCAGCTTATCTTGGATTAAGGTATTTCCCATCTTAATCCTTTCATCCACTAACCTATCACTCTTACCATAAAGTGCATAGGTTACACATAAGAATGGTCCAACTATCTTTAATGATATGGACTCATCTCAGATTAAGGCATTGCTTACAATAAGCTTGCCTATAATCAACCACAATAAATGTTTCACCTTTATAAGGCCATTCCTTCTATCTCATCATTAGGGTTTCCTTATACCCTTATTTAAAATTAGGATTATAATTCATTGTCATATTGCCCAAGATTAGGGCTTTATGTATTATGACTCCACATTAGAGTCTCACATACCTTCACCCTTCTTAGGGCCTCTCATCACAACATAGCATTAGAGCTTCATGTGATGTTAACTCTTAATTAGGGTTTCTCATGGAATCACCCTCAACTAGGGTTTCTCATGGAATCACCCTCAACTAGGGTTTCTCATGGAATCACCCTCAACTAGGGTTTCTCATGGAATCACCCTCAACTAGGGTCTCCACCTTAGTCACCCACAATTTGGGTTTACTATGCATCTCCATTAGGATTTCATTCAATTGTCCATAATTAGAGATTCACTATTCATCCCAATTAGGGTTTTACATCTCATTTCCCTAAATTGGAGTTTCACACATCACTACCCTGACTTAGGGTTACATCCTCACCCTGGATTAGGGTTACATTTAGAATTGCCCTCAATTAGGGTTAGAACCCAAAAGCCCTGTCAATTAGGGTTTATATTCATGATTAGGGTTTCATGATCTCTCTTCTTAAGGATCATACCCTTAATCATCACATGAATCATATTCATGTATGAATTCATGTAACATCATCTCAAATTGATTAGGTCATATCAACCCTTCAATCAAGAGCATACCACTATGATTAACGTAGTGTATCAAGTCATTGGTCCAATAAGCAATTAGGGATTCATTCCTTAATTGGTACTAGTCCCTTAGGTACTGTTAGGGTTTCAACCTTTGTACCTTCTTTGTTTATCATTACTAATCATCATTGGGTCAATGGATCATTCATCATCTTAATTCTCAAGAGATTCAATCACATTGGACCTCCATTACATAAAGCATCCAATTGAATTAGGGTTTCCAATGTTGATTCCTTCAATCATTGGATTCATGGAACCAGTCATCAATTGGACCTACCCTCATACTTCAATTGAGTTTAATAGGTCAACTTTCAACTGATTTGACCCTCAATTGACCCTCAATTGGTCATCAATTAGGGTTTGATTCAATTGAATTAGGGTTTAGAATTGATGATTCAACAACACTAATCAATGTAAGACTAGTTACTTTGAAACCATTGAACCATCATCCAAATTGGGTATGACCTGACCCCAAACGGCCTTGAGGTCGTTTGGATGACCTCCAAATGGTCTTGAGACCGTTTTCCCATCAAATCACTCAAAACCAAGCCATCCAAGTAGGGTTTGGATCATTGAAGTGCTCACCAATTCAGCAATTTATTGCAGATCAACTTGGTACCTTTAGGCCTTCAAACACCTAACCATACTCAACCCTAGACCTCCAAACGGTCTTGGGTGACCACCAAACGGTCTTGAGACCGTTTGGATGAGCTCCAAACGGTCTTGAGACCGTTTGGCCCATCCATCCTTTGGATTCTAGTGAAAAATCATCAAGGATTGGTCTATCGAGTTGATCAACAAATCAACACTTCATTGCAATATGATTAGTACCTTTGGACCTTTAATTGGTCAACTATACTTGACCCCAGACCTCCAAACGGTCTTGGGGTGATCCCCAAACGGTCTTGAGACCGTTTGGGTGATCCCCAAACGGTCTTGAAACCGTTTGGGCTAATCAACCCAAAATCTCAACTTAACTCATTGGAATTTCAGCACTGTTTTCAATTAGGGTTTGCCTAATTGATTAGCCTTCAACTCATGATTCTTTTGGAGTTAACCCCTCAAATTTGGAGGGTCATTAACCAACATCATTAGGAACAGGAATCGCAAACGGTCAACGCTTGGTCAACTCCACCAAACGGTCTTGAAACCGTTTGCCCAAAAAGTCAAGTTAATCAGGTTGAAAAATCAACACTTAATCCAATTAGGTTTCCCTAGTTGATTAGGATTCAACTCACGATTCCTTTAGAGTTAACTCCTAAAATTTTGGAGGGTTATTAACCAACATCATTAGGAACAGGAATCCCAAACGGTCAACGCTTGGTCAACCATCTCAAACGGTTTTGAAACCGTTTGCCCAAACAGGTCCAGTTAATCAGGTTGAAAATCAGCATTTAATTCAATTTGATTTGCCTAATTGATTGGCCTTCAACTCACTATTCCTTTGGAGTTAACCCCTCAAATTTGGAGGGTCATTAGTATACATAATTAGGAACAAGATACCTAAACGGTCAACGCTTGGTCAACCATCTCAAACGGTCTTGAAACCATTTTCTCCCAAACGGTTTCAAACCGTTTGCCCTTAAACGGTTTGCTGAAACCGCATAGCCAATCAAATTAAAACGATTTGGAATAGCTATCAAAACCATTTGGCTTGGTAATTTTCTTTGGATAAGCATATAGGATGATGTCATCATCCCCTTCCTCCGAACAACCAAGAACAGCAACCGTTCTTGATGGAAATTGCAGCAAAGAAACAAGAGTGTATCAAATTGAAGAAATCAATCACCAAAGCATAGAGAATTGATGCAATAGCAATGTTTAAGGGTTTGAGTTATAAAACCCGCCTCCAATTGAGCTCCAAAGCTCCAATCTCACGCCATTAATGGTGGATGAAGCTCTTGCAACTCCCCCTAGGCTCGTACTCAAGCTTTTGATTGAAAAAGTTGGCTAGGGTTGAAGAGGAGATCGAAATAAGAAGGAATCCATAATTTATTTTCGATTTCCACCATGAATTCAAGGAGAACGAAGGTCAAGGGCTTACCCACAGGTTGGGGACGTGCTCCCTGCTCCTCCCTAGCTCCTTGGTCGGTTTTTCAAGCAAGGGGAAGAAGAAAATCCGAAAAAGGCCTTGGTTTGGGCTTGGAAATGGCACTTTTATAAAGAAATTGATGAGAGAGAAAATGCATTATTAAAATGCATTTAATTCCAAAAACATGACCGCCTCTTCCCCCTCAAATTCCCCTCAAAATCCTTAAGGACGAGGCACCTTCCTTGCCTTTGATTCTCCTTCATTATCCTCAATTTAAAGAAAAGCAAATTAAGCACCTTAATGCTTATAATATAATATCTCACATGTGAGTGGATATTACTTTTTTTTATAAAAAGGTGAGTGGAATTTCACCTACTTAAGATATTTTCATTCCTTATCTTGTTAAAGGAACGTCCATCCTTATTTAAAATCAACCAATAACATTTTGGTTGAAGGCCCTTTAATTAATACATTCATTTTTGCCCTAAATTGAATTAGGGTTTCAATTAGGATTAAACCTTGATTATTTTAATATCAAGATTCTCTCTCCTCCAACTTAATTCAAATGAGATGCCCCTCTCATTTTATTTTCTCTACCTGATGCCAAGAAACATTAAGGACCTTATTGAAGTGGTAATTTACATATTGAACCCTAGATTTTGGGTAAATTGCACATTACACCAAAACTAGGTTTTAATGCACAAGGATTGCTTTACAAGCTTAATCTTGGTGTCCAAGCTTGTGGAAACCATACCACTACATCATGTTAATTATTATGATGTCTCAACATCAGAGGAACATCTTATCATGCAATATTTGCAATTTAACCCCTCAACTTGGGTAATTTGCACTTTAGTCCAAAATAAGCAAACATTGCTTCAACATTGTTCAAACAAGACCAAAATTGAAACATAGGTTCCTTTTGAGCCTTAATTACTTTTCACAAGATGAGATTAAGCATATAATCATATTTCTTAATCAAAACATCTAGGGTTAAAGCATAACCCAGGTCAGGGATGTTACACTATCCGTACCCATTTACAGCCCTAACAACAAGTGAGCAGTAGAAGAGCTCAGATGACGCCCAGAGGCGTCGGTTTGCAGTACCATCACGCATGGCGTGACTTAAAATCCTACTTATTTGTTAGCACGATTACCAGCGGAAATGCAACACGTTTCTTTTAGACATTAATCTGACGATTTATTTACATACAACTACCGATACTTATGATGCATGCGGCCAAACGGTCCCTAAATTTGATTTTATATTTGATCTATTGAATTTGATGAGCGTGGGATATTTTTTTTTCTTAGTCCGTTCATAAGCTCAAACTGGATTTAGGTGTTGGAAGGAATTTCGGTGCACAATAAAAATGCATGATTCTTATTATGTCTATAAGATCAATTTTCCCAATCCCACAAACGTGACATAAAATTTATATACATAAAATTTAAAATACAATGTCTATGACAAAATCCAGAAAACTAAATATGCTCTAAAATTGACAATCTCCTGACATTCCCAAATATACCCATGTTTGTCAAAAAAACATGAATTAAGCAAGGAGCCACGTTCGAAACCACCTCACGAGAAGTATAAACGTTATTTACATATGCCCCGAGTAGTACACGACGTCAACCTACGGTCATCCGTTGCATTAAATCCCCCTCTCACACCCATAACCACCTCATTCCTCTCTCCTCTCAAATGCCCGTGCACATATTTGCCTCTTTTTTTTATCTTCATATCTCTCTCCTATCAAATTAGGTCAAAATCCGCGGGGTCCTATATATCGACCGTTCGAGTTATGTTTGAGTGATAAAATTTACCACCCGATGGAAATTATCCAAACCCATACCCACCCATTTATTTAGCTGGTTTCACGGGTGGCCTGCAGGTCACCCGTGTACCTGCAGGCAATCACATGTGACTTGTTTAACTAAATTATTTATATAAAAATAAATATAATGATACACTAGTATTTAACATAAATTAGATGATCTACTACTAACCGTTAATGAGTTCTAGTCTAAACTCAAAATTATTCAACATGATTAAAATGAGAGAGATATTGGTAAAAATAAATCTAAATATATTACATTATCTAAACTTAATCTATAGTCATAATATAAATTACAAACTCTAGTTTATGATCATAATCATACATTAGATGATTAATTGTTGACATATTTTTATCTAAATATATGTATGTACTTGCATGATTGTAAAAATATAACACACTATCAATGTATAGTAGTCATTCTTTCTTGTGCTATCATATAAAAACATTAGTGAATGATCTTCTTTTACAGTTACAATAACAACTTATACAACAATTGTTTATTGAACAAAAATAAAAATTATATAGGTGACCGGCAAGATCGAGTTGGATTTGTCTTTGTTCGACTCATTTAGAGACCCAAACCCACAATTAAATCCAATCCAAGTACACACCCGTGACTCATTTAGAGACCCAAACCCACAATTAAATCCAATCCAAGTACACACCCGTATGACAGGTCTACCTCTCAGCAACGTCCTGCCGGGGCCGTAGATGACGGTGGTCTGGGGCCTGCCACATGTCACATGTTGGAGCTTCTCAATGGCGGCCCAGTGGAAAACATCGTTGTCGTCCTCTTTGTTCTCACGGTAACTACTGCGCCCACCGCCGAGGAACAAGTTGCTACCAACAGCGCTACCGAACCACCCACTGCCGATCCGGCTCAGGCTGTGTGTTAGGCTCTGGTTCCAACTCATTCTGCTGCTCTCGGAATTGGAGCCCCAAAATGAAGGATCCAAGGTGCCGTGACTGTCCATGATGATAGTACCTGGTTCCCGATGGCTGGGACTCCTCTGGCCTGCTTCTTATTGCCTCTACTTAAGGACCAATTTCTACTACGACAAGATACGCCGCATTACCGCAGGGTATGCCTCGATACAACTAGCTACTACCATACTTTTACCATGCCAACGTTCCCATGGCACCTGCCTACTTTAAAGTTTATTAATTAATACTTAGAAAGCGTATGTATAGTCATGATAGGAGAAGCTTTGGTATTATCTGCCTTTAGACTCTTAGTGTTCTTTTGGCACGGGACTAGATTCGGTTTATTGTTGGTCTCCTAATGCCAACTTGGCTAAACAGTAGACATATTAGGATTGGTTTTTGTTTGATTGCTAATCCGATTTTGGCTCCGTTTTAGGATAACGGAAACCCAAAAATCAGAATAGTCAAGTCCCGCGAGAGGTGAGATTCCATTTCTTAATTCGGGTTTGGTTCAGAACGCGAGCCACCCCCAACACCTCCCTTCCCCTCTCTCTCTTCTGCTTTCCCGACACAGCCTCCTATCCCTCTTCTGCTCTCCCGACACAACCTCCTATCCCTCTTCTGCTCTCCTGACACAGAATCGATGGCAGCGCATGGCCGTAGGGTGAACAAATGGTCAATGAAGTTGACAGATTCAGAATGGGGGTGTGGTGGTTCATCACGCATCGTCGATCTACCACGCCGGGCTAGACGGTGAGAATCAATATTAGACATCCCGACTTGTCATCTCCAAATAAAGCCCCTTGACATCCCCTTTTCACTCTGTGCAAGGCGTCCACCAAACTCTAGCTAGGGCACCGCCTGCTGTAGCTGCTATATAGTGTTGCGTTTCTTCGTCGATCTCCTCCCCATTCAACTTCACATCCTCCACCAACTGTTCTCTGAAGCCGCCGCTGCCGAGCCCTTGTATTCCAAAATCGCCCATCTGCTTGAGAGGTATGTATTGACCGAGCATATTTTTCTTTCAGTAGGCAGATGTAGTAGTAGGAATGTACACTAATCTTTATTCCCTTTACCTTGTCTTCATGTATGTACCAATACTTTCTTGGCGACTGCGTGATCCCCTCTTCTACGTGGATATTCTTCTTACAAGGTATATCTGCTCAGCAATACAAAACTATTTTTAGTTGATCTATAATTTTATGTATACAAGACTCGTATGTAGTCTTGTTTTTTATTTCCAAACCCCTTATACCTACTCAATTTAATGTGCTTGGTTCCACTGATGTATGATCTGTTTGATAAAAACACATTATGTATTATGTTTATTTAACTGGGATCCTTGTTTGTCAACTATGCCATAAAATGACACATTTTATTAGGTAAGGAATTAATAGGTCAAGATTTATTCTATGTGATGGACCAAAATATGTCTATTTTTTTACTTGAATGTGGTCTGATCCCTTGAATGTGGTCTGAATGCGTCGTTGAGCTACATTGAGCCCCAAATAAATTAATATGTCATTATTTAACTTATCTACCATTATACCAAATAAATGTATAAATGATTTACCTTGAATGATTGCTTGAATATCATGTCCAACATAGTTTGTTCAGTATTACGATTGTGTTGTGAATACTTTCTCTGAATATCATGTCCACCAAATTGTCTTCAGTGCTTGTTAACCCTAGACTATTACCATACGATTTGTAAAAATTATACCTCACCTACAACCCCTATATTAATTTGATTTTCACCGACATAAAAATGTCACGACTTACCTCCTATACCTGTAAAATGTCATGACTTGCCTCCTATACCTATAAAATTATTTTATCCACATTTTATTTGGTATGAGTACCTAATTCTTTACATAATATGGCATTGTAATGTCGTATAAGATATTCAATATTTATTATGATTTTTTTGAAACAGACCAGAACATCCATGTATGACATGTTTAGTAGTATTAAAATCCATACACAACTTATCTATATTGATATGTCAGATAGTATGATATTCTTTATAGTACCCTAATGACTATTATATTTTATTAGAATCATTAATGCTTATGTAAGTCATAGAACCTTATTATGATATTCTATATTTTAATATGAAATTATATGTCTCCTATAACAAACTGTCAGAAATGATTGATATCCCTACGATATTAGCAATTGAATTTATGCCCAAAAAATACTACACATAATAGCATAGAAACAACTACCATTATACCAAATAAATAGATTTTTATTCCGTTTGATTGATTGCTTCAAGATCATGTACAACATACCCTGTTTAGCAATACGATTATGTTGTGAATACTTTCTCTGTTAATAAATAGGTCAACATACCTTAATGTGGTATGTATGACGTTATAGTACCCTAATACATTTTAATTATTATTAGTTAATCATCGAACATAATTGTGAGATATCCAATTTTGCAAGGGCAATTTTTCTCTAATAAGGAACTGTCAAAATTGCTTGGTATCCCTACGATATTAGCTTATGCCATGGACAAAAAAATTGTCTATTTTAGCAGAAAAACAACTACCAATACACCAAATAAATTATAATGCTTACGTTTGATTGATTGTTTCAAGATCATGTCCAACATACTCTGTTCACCAATCCAATTGTGTTGCGAATACTTTCTCTGTTAATAAATATGTTATTATTTAACTACTCCACCTAACTGTCTTCAGTGCTTGTTATCCCTAGACTATTACCATATGATTTACAAAAATTATACTGCACCTATAGCCCCTATATTAATTTGATTTTAACCGACATAAAAATATCATGACTTACCTCCTATACCTGTAAAATGTCATGACTTACATCCTGTACCTGTAAAATTATTTTATCCACATTTTATTTGGTATGAGGACCTCATTCTTTATATAATATGACACTATAATGTCGTATAAGATATTCAATATTTATTATGGTTTTCTTGAAACAGACCACAACATCCATGTATGACCTATTTAATAGTTTTAAAATCCATACACAACTTACCTATATTGATCTGTTAGATAGCAAGATATTCCTTATAGTACCCTAATGACAGTTGTATTTTATTAGAATCATTAATGCTGATGTAAGTCATCGAACCTTATTATGATATTCCATGTTTTAATATGGCATTATATGTCTCTTATAACAAACTGTCAGAAATGCTTGATATCCCTATGATATTAGCAATTGAATTTATGCCCAACAATACCACACATAATAGCAGAGAAACAACTACCATTATACCAATTAATAGTTTTTTTATTTTGTTTGATTGGTTGCTTCAAGATCGTGTACACCATACCCTATTCAACAATAAGATTATGTTGTGAGTACTTTCTCTATTAATAAATAGGTCAACATATCTTAATGTGGTGTGTATGACCTTATAGTACCCTAATACATTTAAATGATTATTATAATAAATTCTGCTACTGTTAATCATCATACCTAATTATGAATACTTTCTCTGCTAATAAATAGGTCATTATTTAAATACTCTACCTAACTGACTTCAGTGCTTGTTATCCCTACTCTATTACCTTTCGATTGGTAAAATTATCCTACACCTACATCTATAACCACAAATTGAATGTGTGAATGTCACTGTCATATGTGAGTATTTAACAACTACACCCATGTGTCTTCACTGTCTGTTATTCATGTTCTATTACGTACAACTATTACTTACCTATATTTCTATGTCGGATAGCAGGATATTTACCCTAATGAATTTTATTTTTTATTAGCAGAAAAACACCCACCATTATACGATTATGTTGTGAATACTTTCTCTGTTAATAAATAGGTCAATATTTGACAGATTCCACCTATCTGTCATCAGTGCTTGTTTACCAAATCATATGACCTTTACACCTACCCTAATGACTGTTATTTTTTTTATTAACTAATTCTCTAAGATGGGAACAAATATGTCTCATGATTCTCTTTACTGTGGTCTTTATACGACGTTAAGCTTCATTATATACCTTCCCTGTTATTTGCTTAATTGAATTCATGCCACATCATTGATTTGAACTTGGATATGTTTATTTGTTAATTGAATTCATGCAAAAATTATACAACACCTACAACTATAACAAAAAATAGAAGTAAATTTTATTGTCATAAGTATTGTTAACCATCTATTCCAACATAGTCCTCCAATTTATCCAACATACTCTATAATATTATTTTCCTACAAATGGAAAATATAATACCTTATGACAACTATAATAGACTACTTTAAAACATGTTATTGCTGTCTAAACTATACAAACAGACCCAAACTAGGTTGGTATAAAGGTTTTCTTTAAATACCCTGACTATAGTGATGTATTGCAGTGCCATTGGTACTATGTCTATACCAGACCCGAAGATCCGTACTGTATGGACCAAAGAGTCGAATGAGGCTCTAGTTTCGGCATTGAGGAGACAATATGACATGAGTAGGTGCGTCGATGAATTTTTTACTAGGGATGCTTGGAGGGAGGCGCTACGCAATTGGCAGAACAGGATGGGGAGCCAGGGTTGTACAATGGATCAAGTAAAAACTCGGTGGAAGAATCTCAGGAGAGACTTTGCAAAGATAAAACGAGTGACCAATAAAAGTGGTGTTGGCTAGGATGACAGCATGCACAAGCCAATACTGCCTGACACCCCAGAGTGGAGGGATACACTTGCAGTATGTCCAATGATACACCCCCCTAAATATTAAATATCCACTTAAAGTGATTAACATTGACCTAATCAATAGTGTTTGAACATTTTAGGGAAACAAGGGACTAGTGAGACTGATCACCAAACCATTCTACCACTACTACGATGTCGAGATGATGGGGGGAGGAACATGGCTAGGGGGCATCATGCAACGTCCTCAACAGATAGACAATTTCCTTCTGATGTTCCATTTGAAGATGATATTGCTGAGATGCATTGATCCATTTGTCAGCCAAGAACCAATCGGTCTTACTGAAGATATGGGTTATTTTGGGATGCAAAGTGAGGACAACAATGGCAGAACAAACAACCAAGGTGTTTGTGCAAGGATTCCTCCAACACACAGACGTAGGAAGCGAGCCTGAACGACACATGACAATTGTGGCCTTACTAATGATGTCATTTTTGAATTCATAAAGGTGTTTGCTAAGGTACATGAGATGGGCACTGATATCGCCGGTAGATCTAATGATAAAGATGAGTATCAAACCATTTTGCATCATTTTAATGCAATGTACCATGATGCCCCTGTCCCTATTTTTACCACTCTTGTCCATGCCATAAAGGAGTCATCAAACCATAACATTTACCTAAGCCTTCGAGATACCCCACACAAAATTACCATATGATTGCAAGACCTTTGGGAAATGAAGTATAGATCTTTTGGATCACAAACACCCTTCACGCCACCATATTCACAATCGCCATCTTCGTCGTTTAGTAGCACGAGTGGTAATAACAGAGGCCCTGCCCCTTAGTCGTTCTTGTGAGGTTGTCTGATTTAAGAACAATATCAGTATTGTGGCTTTAATTTAAGAATAATTTCTAAATTTGATGTTAATATATATGCTTTCTTTGGGAACAATTTTGAAATTTGGTGCTATGTAATGTTTTTCATGATTACAAACATATCCGTATCATTTTATTTATCATAGTAAGTAACAAATTGTTATGTTTATACATACATTTTGTATATTTTATCATGGTGATTTCATATCTGCAATCTCTCTATTTATTTCTTATGTAGGTAATCACTTTAACTATAGATATCATGGCCAATATTAAACATCCAGAAACAATTGATGACATTGTACAACTTTGTCATCTTATGTCCGGTCCAGCTAATGCCATTGCTAACGCAATAGCAGACCAAATAGCAGACCAAATATCACACAATATCATAGATAATTCAAACGACGCAGCCACACAATAACCAATATCGAGATCGGTTAATATTAGGAGAAGCTATCAAAAGGTTTTAGAAATAATAACTGACCATGAAAAGAGGGCATATGACCTGTACAACATCCTACCTGGCACGGTTTTAGCCTTTGTGGACAAACTTGAGGAGCGTGGTTTGTTAAAAAGTATAATAGGTGTGTCATCAGTGGAGGTCATATGCTACTTCCTTCAAATGGTTGGACATGACCATACCGACCGTGTTCTAGCTGAGGACTACATTCACTCTGGTGAGACCATAAGTAGAAAGTTTAATGAAGTATTGGATGTAGTATGTGCTTTGTGCGATGAATATGTTGTGATGCAAACTGCATCCACAACTCCACACCGACGCATACTAGAGAGTACAAGATTTTACCCTTACTTCAAGGTATGACCATCAATTTGTTGACCACCAACTTTTGCTAGTATAAACACTTTCTTCGTCACTAAAATTCGTATATACTTATCTTATGATGCCATTGGGGAAATTGACGGGACACACATCCCCCCTTTGGTGAAGCGCGATAAGCAGAACCTTTATAGAAATAGAAAATGGAACATTTCTATGAATGTCATGGCTGTAGTAGACTTCTCAATGGAGTTTACATATATCATGACTGGTTGGGAGGGCTCTACAACTGACCAATGGGTACTACACACAACTACAATCATAGGCGGTTTCAAAGTACCCGCTCGAAAGTATTATCTTGTTGATGCAGGGTACGCCAACACCCGACAATTTCTTGCACCATATCAAAACGTAGCATACCATATCGTAGAGTATCGAGATAACCAAAACTCATACAACAACAAGAAGGAGATGTTCAACTACCAACATGCTCAACTTCGTATCACTGTTGAATGTGCCTTTGGTGTGTTGAAGAAGAGGTTTGTCTAGTTTTGAAAAGGAGCGACTTTTCCTGTGCATTCAAAGTCTCGCATAGTAATGGCTTGTTACATCATCCATAATTTTATCCTACGCCAAAATGATGGCGATCCTTTGATGGATGAAAACTCGAAAGACCCTCATACAACCCCTGACATCTTGAATGATTTGAGTTCTCTCCAACAAACAAGCCAGGTTCATGCACCTATATTTAGACGTAGTAATAAAATGTGATACCGACTTAGATATGTATTTTTGACCATTTATTTTCGAACAACCTGTAGATGTCACACAATAACAAATTCAATAAAAAATATGTACGCTACAAAAAGCGTAAGGATATGTCGACAAAAGTCATAGTAGACTGGTTAAAATTGGAATGCGATGTAGATGGGATACCCCTAGGCTGGTCAAAGTATATATATATATATATATATATATATATATATATATATATATATTGTGTCGATGACAACTCAGTCGATTCTTCTTCTTCACCGTCACCTGGTAAAAATCAACAACTGCCATTGATTTTTTACTGGCCAATGGATGAGACCAAGGAATTGAAAAAGGCAGAATGGGTAGCAACACACGTTGAGTTTGAAGAATACGACAAGGCTTTATTGTGTATCTATAGTGAGGGGTCTACGTCAGATGACAAAATTTGTCTGACACAAAAGAGAGCGGATGAAAAAAAATCCTTCTTCTTCTAAGTAGTGGGCGGGTTTAGTTTTTAAAGCCACTGTTCAAGGTAATAATTGGGTGTGCAAATATAGTCATGCTCCACAAGATGTTGTTTCAGCCAAAAGAATACAATTGATACATCTGGTAGAAAGAGACTACATTTTTGTCAACAAAGAAGTGGAGTCCAATTAGCATGGTAGGAGTTGTATGGTTCACAGTGGTCATTCAATGAAACACCTTTGTTGGGTGTAAAATTTAACTAGAATAGGCACAGGATGCAGTATGGTTTTATTTGGCTAATGTTATAGTTGCCAAATTAAACCAGACTGCATCATGTGACTATTCCAGCTGAATTTAGTAACAAGTGTAGGTTTTTCATTGCTTGACCAAACTAAACCAAACAAATCATATCATGCCAAATCGGACTTCATTTCCTTGTTGACAAAAATACAGTCTTCTATCTACCAGCTATTTCTATTGCCTTCTTTAGGCCAGCGCAACAACTCCTGAAGCATGACCACTTACCGTATGGTCATCTAATGCCCTTGCTACACTAGTCTATATGAATTTGTCTTTATCAATGTACCACATGTTTGTTTCACTACATACTACACTTAGTACAAACTAATGTATAATTGGAAGGTATGTTTTCTTCTACCATCTTGAATGGTGGACATGTACTAAGATTATTCACACAATACTTAATTTTAAATACCATTTAGCTATATAATTTCTCATTCTAGATTATCTCCATCATGAATGTTTCTTTACCGACTACACATGTATTTTTTAGTTTAACAGATACAATGAATCAGTTTGTATGGGATGCATAATGTGATGCAACCCTAGGAATAGTGTTAGGTAGACAATATTACTTGTGCAAACTACATGGCCCTTCTGCATGGTAGGCTTGGCATGATGCCATACCCGAGTTCCATGAGATAATTGGCAGAATTGATATTATTATGGGTGTGTTTAAGGCGAGATGAAATTTTTTAAAAATTGTGGATGCAGTTCTAAAGACTTTCTGGACTAGCCCGCGAACTTATCCACCATGACTACAACAAGATCCAGTTCACCAACAAGACACATCTCATACTTGCACAATATAGACATAAGATACATGCAGAGTACCCGAGGATGTTGGTAGAAATTGAATAACTTAGTGCAATGAATGCTCGTTTGTATTTGATTGACTATGCTTGCTTTGTTTGCAGTTAACTATGTAGACAATATGTTATGTATTCATATGAAACAATTATTTCTCCGTCATGAATATGAAATAACCCATATTGTTGTCTGTTGTTAGTACTTACATTTATATTACTTTTTCTCAACATTATTTTACATTGATGTAGGCATAACATCTAAATTTTATTCAAACATCAGACATGTTGTTGTAATAACCCATGTTGTTGTCTGTTGTTAGTACTTACATTTATATTACTTTTTCTCAACATTATTTTACATTGTTATAGGAATTACATCTAAATTGTTGAAACTCTCTCCAACCACAACACCCTAGATCTTCAACAGTCACCATGGACTGGGCCTCTACCCCAATGTTACTATTCCTTGTTGAAGAACAATTGGACATCATCCTAGACAATTGTTACTTAGCACAACTCACTATACCTAAACATTGGTGTTATCTAAACAGAAGACACTACAAATATGGTGAAGTGTACCTAAATTTTGGAAATTCAACATATGTTATCGAGGTTAAGTATGATGTTGTCAGAAATCTTGTATCCACATCTGGTTGGTGCAAGTGGGTTAAGAAGATGCTATTGGGCCGTAGTGACAAGCTTTTTCTCCGTCTGATTGACCATAATACCATCAAGGTTTAGACAACCAACATCAACAATGAGACACCCGATCATCTCAAACAGTTTCAGTACTCGACTGAGGATACAAAACATTTAGACGAATCCAATGATGAGAACACACCCGACGAGGTATATTACAATTGCTACAAAGTCCCTTTTATTCCTTTTGGCACCGTCGATTTATTTATCACCATCAGTTCAGATTCATCTAAAGACAACAATGAGCTTTGCGACACATCAACATCAACAAAAAAACCAACGTAGGTCCAAGTAACAAATTTATTTTCCTATCTTATTTTGTGTTTCCACTTTTTGTCTTAAAGTAATCAATCTTCATAGATATTTTTTGTTGATAAAAAGTTAGGAGAAGACCACCACAATGAAAAGGCCCTCACAATTGCTGATTTTGGACCATGTTCCTATTGTTTAAGTTGTGTATCTAGACTATTTGTGTCTCTCTCTTCTTAGTTATTTTACTTATGCACATGTTTAGGGGTACAACAACCCCCTTGTTTAGTTACTATTTTGGACAACAACACCACTGCATGTTCATAATTATGTCATTTTCATTCATCCCTTGTAGTATTTGCAGAGTGGTTACAATATTTTGTATTTGTATTATGAAAACAAATTAACCACGACTTATGCAAGCCTAAATTTTATAATATTGAAGTTAATTTCTGTTGTATAACCAATATAATATAATAAATTTTTATAATCCAAACATATTTGTATTAAAATTAGTTCGCAAAAAACAAATAGTTCAAATCCTGACCTGCTTGCCAAACAGAATTAGACTGAATCCTGACTGGAAGCCAAACAGAATTAGACTGAAACCGAACTCAAATCTGACTAGCTGACCAAAATCAGACTGGGTTGCCAAATAAAATAAGACTATATCCTGACTACCCCAACCCAAATTATCAGACTAACCCCAACTAACCTAGTCTAGATTCCAGAATCCCAGTCCCGTGCCAAACGTAGGCTTATAAGTTACGACAACTAAAATTAAACAACATAAGAGCTGAGCTCATTCCTGATTACAAATCTTACAAGTTACAACAACTAAAATTAAACAGCGTAAGAGCTAAGCTCATTCCTGATTGCAACATCCTAACAAACTGATCTAATCCATGATACTATATAACATTTTTACAATTGATTTTACCATCATATATATTACCCTATGGTATGAGATCCACCTACATTTCGTTTAAATCAACTTTTTCTTATATTTTCTTTTCTTTTATGACCAACACAACCAAAGGCTAGGGATATACTTCTTACGACTATAGAGTCTGAAATGAGCTACTGTAATCCATGTTAGATTCAGGTAGGTTTTATAAGGATCTGACCAGAATTTATATGGATTTGGTGGAGTTGGTAGCTAAAAGGAAAGTGTTTCTTCTGATTTGACCATATGCACATGCCAGGATGAAGAAAGAAAGACCAGGCATCAGAACATGCCAGTGCAACAAGCAAATTCCATGAGACAGGAAGGCACACAAGTAGACATTAGAGAACAACTTTGTAAAAGAAATGTCCTATAGATCTACTTAATCATCATAATCAATCCCCATAAGGCTACCAAAACCTCCATCATTGAATATGAGGCCGCGATCCATGCACTATGATGATGACTCCACCTCTTCTTAGGTCTAGTTTGGGAGAGAAATTCCAGAATGTGACATTCTTGTACGATAGCAACTTTAGTGAATTTATTAGTTGGTAATCAAAAATACAATATTGTATACAATTTAATAACTAGATATAGCATTTATGAAACACTCTGAAATGGACATACTTTCTGATCACCACTTTTCTATCATGACAAGCTGAAATACCATAGGTACAAAATTTCTGCATTAAATACTTGTTGTTTGAAAAGTGGAACACAAACATACCCTTAAGAGTCATCAGCTTGTATCTCCACCTCTTAGAGTCACCTCTTAGACCTAAAGTCACTACACTCATCACACCTCGTTCAATGTATTTTGACACCATCCAACGTGACCTCTGAATGAGGGTTGCCATAAAGGTGATGCTCAAGTACATTGTGAGACATGGAGATTGACTGCAAGTGATGTAGATGGGATTTTTCCCTCCTACTAAAGATGATAACCTAACCACTTGATAAACAAGACCAAGAAATGTATGGTCATGCTCATATGAGTCAATATGTGATATTGAGCTCACATGTACCTCAACAGTCTACCCTAGTTCAAGAAACATGGATTGAATATTAAAGAGAATGACGATGGCATGCCTCAAGTTCAATTCGGATATAAAAGACAAAAGAACTATATGATCACAGTATCTCTGATCACTGATTGCGGGTTGAAGTTGTTCTTCAACTTTTCAATTACTTGGGTAGCAATAATGTGTTGCTAGATACCGCTCATTGCTTGGTATTCAATTTAAACAACACTCGTTGTATATTGGCTGAATTGGAATTTGAACTGAATGGTTCATAGTATGAATTGTCCATTCAGAAGTGAACCAACCAGTTTAAAATATGAATCGAATATTTCAGATATGAATGACCGGTTGAGCGATCAGTATGACTAGATCAAGGATTGATGCTGATGTCATGTTGTACATTAATCATCACATTGAAAGCCAATATGTTTGTGAATAGGAAAATGTGAACCAATCGATTTAAGTGTTGAATTGACCATTTCACATGTGAACTAACCGGTTCAGTAGTAAACTGACTGGTTCGTGGTTTGCAACTTCCACAAAATTTATGAAATTCTGTCTCTTCGACTCCCAATTGATATGAAAATCCTAACCCTCACCCTCCTATAAATAAAGGGGCAGTCAAGACTTTTAGAAGACATAATAATAAGCTTTAACAATTATTGTCCTCTCACAATTGTGAGAACGTGAGTGAGAAAGTCTTACCCGTAAATGACATAGACAACAAGAAAAAGACAACAATAGAGAGCAAGTCAACGCTAGCACATTGACGTTCGAAGGGACAACTCCTTGTTGGCTCTGGTAGTGCAACATAGAATTCCTGGTGGTCAGTGTGGACTATGTAGAGGCATGGAGGCCGTTGTGGCCACACTAGGAGGACAAAAACTATCACCGTCTATGGTACTACACTAGGAGGCCATCGTCACCAATTGTTCACGTGCGTCTTGTGAACATTATACATCACCAAACAAGAGTAGTCATTAGACTTGCTTCAAGATCAAGTATACCTCTTGCTACCCTCTTTTCTAGATACATCATTGCTGACACAATCTGTTGGTCAAGGAATGGGGACACAATTTTTATTTTTGCTGCATTCTCTATCATCCCTATTCTCTAATAGTGGCATCAGAGGCACGTCAAATTTACGGTGTATCGGGGATCTAAATTGATGTGATCATATTTATTTTATTGTATGCATTGCAAATGTTAAAATGATTAATGTGCATATTTGGTTAAATACCACATACAATCTCTCTCTCTCTCTATATATATATATATATATGCAATCTAAGAGGCATCCTAAAAGCAATTTGATGGTAGATGTATGCGTGGTTTGGCCAAATATCCTAGGGATATGTGTATGGTTGTTTGGTTTTCTTTCCTATTATTACTCAATTTACACACCGAGCCTCTTCCCTCCTTTCATAATGTCAATTAATGCTCTTCTTCCTATATTTTCCTCGAATATAACTCGAGATGTTCTCTTTTACAATGCAATATGGAATTGGATAGTTTTAATTTTTGTTTTGGATAGATAAGATGTTTTGTATGAGTTGAGTCGATTGATTGGAGGATCGAGGAGGCCAACAGATATGAAGAGCCAATTGATTGATTGGAGGCACAACGGATCGACTGGAGGAGTCTAGCCAACAACTTGAAGTAAGGAAGCCAACCGACCAACCTGAAGGCCAACCGATTGACTAAAGGGTTCAGACAACTGAATGAGATAACACAAGTTTTATTGTACATGTCTACAAGAGATGTATGACCTCAGGTGGTAGCAATCCTTTATGGCTTAAAAAATTGCATTAGTATAGCCATAACTATCACTAGTATGTTTTACGATTGCATGTTTTGTTTGTGGATATAGCATGTATATGATACAAATTATAAGTATGTGGTGATTAGATATATATATATATTTATATATAAAATACCTTAATAAATATTAAGTCTAAGATGATTACCATAAGAAAAACATATCAAAAATTTGATCAACCAAGCGTAGGTTATGCTAAAGCATGATGCACTATCTATCTCGTGGAACTATAATGATAGATATGTGGATCTGCCAAAGGAGGGTGCATATTCTATCGTGTTGGCTTTTAGATCAGGCTTAACTAGGTGGTATTAATGAGATTAAGTGCCTAGAAGCATAAATATGGATTGTGGCAAGGAGTTGTGCACATCATCTATCCAAGAGTTGCATGAGATGCAATTGACAAAAGTTTTCTACCTAAATAGTGAAGTTGTGGCCGATCGGCCAAAGCTGACTCATGATTTTATGAAATATGGATCATGACTCACTAGAAGATTTTATGCTGCAATCTTATAAATTGTTAGTGAGGTATATAAATTTGAATAATATAGTGGGAGTGATAATTAATTAAAGACCGAATTAACAGTTTTACCCTCTCCTTTACATGATTCAAGCTAATGGGTGAGGATAAGGGTAAACTTGCCTCATGCTTCACCTAGCCTAACCTTAATAATACCTACTTCTTACAAGTTAAGAGATGGAGGGTACAAATAAAACAAGGTATCTAGTGATCCCTCCTATGATATGGGCATTCGTTTCACAAACTAGATAGTCCTACATTTCCTATGATCGATGGATTACTACATCAATAAAATTTCAACTGCTAATAATTGGAATATCATGTTATACCAAGAATTTAGTAAATTTAGAATTGGGTTGGCAAAGTAGAACTCGGCATTGACATAGTTATTTTGATTTTTTCGTGTTGGCGGATGCTTACATATAAATCAAGATTGTATACCCATTTGACAGAATCCTTGCCTCTTCCCCCCACAAAACATCCAGTGTTTTAAAACTAAGATGAGGGTTTATGCGTGTGGATTTTTTCATCCCACATGATAAGTCCGCTTGGCACCTAGAATTGGGATTGAATGTCTTGACTTCCTTCCATATGCATCACTGATAATGGACATTGACATGTAGGGTTGTATATGAGTACATGCAGATCCGCAGAGTTGGACTCTTTAAAAACATGTCACTGATCTAATTTTTTCATCTGCATATTCTTGGAACCACATATAAGTGAGTCTATTAAAAGGTATGATTGGATCCAGACCTTCTAGACCCATGTACCTGCTATATATAAGCAACTACTTGAATAATATGTTATTTATATCATACTTTACTTTTCTAATAAATAAATAAAACTTGAAATTATATCCTACTCTAATTATAATAAGGTTGAGATATGCCATCTAATAGATAATTAACTATTCTTGTGACAGCTTGACACACCACAAATGAGATTACTCAAAACCAAACTGCGGAATTAAAACTAAACATCTAGGTTACCATAAAACACATGAAATTAAAACCGATATCATATAACTATAAAGTTGCAACATATTGCACATGAGTCCATAAGGCCACCTATATTACATATCACCTGCCCAAAATATTATGCAAGATACTATTTACTGGCTATCTAGTCACATCCTGTTACACATTATAACATGTTCATATACATATATGCCATCTTTATACAACAACATGCATAAAGACACAACCTCGTATTGATACATACAACAAAAACCTCCCCAAGGACCTGAGTGTACATGGATGACACATAGGACTCTACTTCTGTACACAAGCATCATGTTCCAACCTTTCAACAACTACTAGTTCTCTTGTTGCTCAGACCCAACAATAAGATCTGTACTCCCTCGTACTCACCACCTAAAAGATGTGGAAACCCACGTGATGAGACTAAGCATCCCATAGAGAGATATAACTCTCTTCCAACATCTATTAAAAGTACAAATAACTAAGCAAGTAGATATTATGCTAAGTAGGTAGAGAAGATTCAACTAAATGATATGAAATCAACAGATAAGGTATAATTAAGCAAGACTAGGCAGATACCACTGAGTAATAGAACAATTAATATTTTAAGAAGGAATATAAAGAACATACATAACAATTGACTTCTCTTACCACCTTATAATTCAAGAAATCAGTAAAAAGATAAGGCAAAGGGTATCATCCAATGCTATTCACATTTGAGCCTATATAATTACTACACGTCTGTATTACATATTTTATTATTGCCCTAAGGATTTGAATCATACCACCCAAATCCAACCGACCACTGCTTAGTCGAATTCAGAACACACAAAGTCAATGGAAGAGCTGGAATCCACGACCTCCCCACACCTCTTGGTCAACACAAGAGAAAACACCGCACATACATATCAGTCAACTACAATAATGACATATAGTCAAGCTCAGGGATTGGCTCACACATAGCCATCCACATATATAATCACACCTAGCCCACCTTGGTACAAGTAACGACGCTAGAAGAACAAGCTCACACATGGCCGTTCTAAAAAGAAGGATTGGCTCACTCATGGCCATCCATGTCACAAGGAGATTAGCTCACGCAAGGCTGTCTCACACAACCTATAATTTTGGATGAAAGGAGATACTTGACATGCACCCCCACATATTAAAAAATATGCACTCTAAGTTATACTCGTTTCACCAATCCAACAATTTAAGATGACACTTGAAATGATCTATGGCACAAGGCAACTACATGATTAGGATTCCACTTGATTAATTATGCCAATTAGGTGTCTTTTAGCAACAATCAAGTTACAACATATAAAGCCATAACAAACTCTACCAAAATAAGGGTATAATACAACTTCAGAAGATATAAAATATATAAGGTGTGAACTTACCACACTATCACCACATAATACTTGTAATAATGCCATTCACAAGGCCATCACCAATGTCAGCTCACTACGAACATCAATCCCTCAATCACATCACTAGAGGTTACCACCCCCACAATAGGAATTAAGACATCACCAGGTCATATGACCCAATCACATAAACCCTACATGTACATCACCTCATTATGCCTCAACAATGTGCATGATCACCACTGTGTATCATATGATCATCACCACATCATACACAAGCCATGCCATTTATTTCACTTGTAAGTTTAGGGGTTTATAAATAGGAGAGAGAAATCAACATAATAAGATAACCACTTCAAGAGAGAAAAGCAAACACATGGCATTGCCCAACACTAGGGTTAGGGTTTACACACTTAGCCAATTAGGGTTTACATCATGAGCATTGTACTAAACCCTAACTAAGTCACCTCCCACATTCTTGGAATTGATTTAGGGCTGTACATCATTGGTTGAGTTATGATTAGATTATCACATCACAACACTAAGAATCACCATCACTATATGTGTATGTGTGTCATCTAATGGTGTTATGTAAGTGTCACGGCCGTGTAACATGGCAGGTGTCACGACCACCTCCACAATAGGTGTGTCACATCCGCGACAAGAGCTGGTCTCGACTGCAACAGGCCATGGTCTCAACCACCTGCAAACCTATCTCGACCATCCTAGGGTTTTGACCCAAAACAAAGTAAAAATAGGTGCATGGTCATGACTAAACCCACAAGCCTTCATGGTCACGACCGTTACAAAACCAAGCACATGCATCTTGACCTAGAGCTAAATAGGTCATGACCACAACCATCCAAATGTCTCAACCCAAAGCATCACATAGGTGGTTCGACCCAAAACTTCACAAGTGTCTCAACCCCAAGCCACATATGGGTGTCTCGACCCCAAAACAACAAGAACCACATATGTCTCGACCATAAAAAGATCAAACAACAGCAAGAAACAAACATCATAAGGTCAAACTCATGAATTTAAGATCATCCACCATAGAACAAACTCCATGAAGATCCTAAAACAAAACCACTTAGGAGAGAGAAAACTAAACCACAAAACATGTGAGAAAAAAATCCAAAACTCCAAGGAAAATCTAATGGCCGAACATAGATTGTGGTGACAAAACCAAAACTCAAGATGCATGCAAGAACACTCTCTCAATATCACTTAGAAAGCGTGCTCATAGCAATTAGGGTTTTAGAAAGAGAGTTATCTTCATGAGAGAACTACAAAGATGATAACCCTAAATTACTAGATCAATATCTACCATCTTAACATCATCTATAGATATAAAAACAAGAACATGCAAGCATAAAATAAGGTGCTAATGATAGAAGGATGTAGCCAGTTATATAACCCATTAGATTTGAAGAGAGATCAAGCTCCAAGCTCAAGCTCCAAATAGGAGGAAGGAAGATCCAATAAGATCACCACTTCAGCCACAAGGTCACCTCCAAAAATTAGAACACATTGGTCAAAAGATAGCCCAGGAAAGAAGGACCCTAGGACAAGCCAAAGAAGGAAGGAGAAGAAAACATCCTCCCACTATTTACCACCATGTCAAAACACAATCTATGGCCTTTGTGAGGAGGAGTTTCTCTCAAGGTGACCACTAGAGTAGAACCCTAGTCTTCGGCCAAGAGAAGGGGAAGAATAAGATGGAGGTTCCTAAGGAAAATGTGATCAATATGATAAAACCACTTACTAAGGAAAGAAACCACAACAAGGGGGAAGATCTAGCTTCAAGACACCACATGTAAGGATGATCCACCTACAAAGAACCAAGAACAACCCTTCTTTGATCCACCAAGATCTAAGGATGAGCAAAAAGGAAGGGAGAAGAATAATGGCCAAAAAAGATTAATTGCATGGAGAGAAGAGGGTTTACATAGCAAAGGAGGAGAGAAGTAGGGTGAGAGATGAGGTGTCAATAAGATAGGGCTCCAAAGGGACACTTGTCCACCCAAGAAACTAACATGTAACCACTTAAAACACACATGCATGAGATGGTGATATAATCTATGTTGGGTTCGACATATCATGGTCCCCAACACATAGGTCGCAGTTGAGACAAATCAAGGGAGGTCAAAACAAGCACAAAGCAACTTGTCTCGGTTGAGACAAAAAGGATCACCGACCTTAGGTCAAGACACACCTCAAGGAGACCAGTGTCTCAACCCAAGACACACCCTAGACTATCACGGTCGAGACAAAAGCAACCAAGGGAAGTGTCTTGGTAGAGACACACCAAAACACCCATTAGGCCACGACATAGGCCGCTACAACCACCAAGGTACTCATGGTCAAGACACTCAAAACCCTAAAAATGCTAATCACCCCTAAGGGTGCCACCACTCATACAAGGCTCAACCAAGGAGCCCCTATGCATATTTATCTCTCTTAATATGCCAAAGAACTAAGGGAACACTCTACATGTGAAAAATTGCAAGATAATCGCTCAACTTGGGTAAATTGTAATTTGGTTCAAAACAAGCAAACATAGCTCAGACAACATCCAAACAGGACCAAACTTGAAACATAAGCATGTCATATGACAACAAAACATCTCCAAGGATTAGAGAAAGGTTTTAAGCAGTTAATCAAGCCAAAAAAATAGGGTTAACCCAAAACACAGGTCATGGGTCTTACAAGCCATAAACCCCTAACATGGATTTCACCCTCAAAATCCTAGGTGAAAAGAGATGGTTACTTCCTCTACATCTTTTCCTCAAACTACCACATGGCTTCCTCAACGACACAGTTATTCCATAGAACCTTCACCAACACTATGTCCTTCTTCTTCAATTTCTTCACTCTTCTATCTAGAGGATCAATACGGGTCCTTCAACATAGGACACATCCTCATCAAGCTCAACCTCCACTGGCTATAAAACCAACCCGGTACTAGGGTGGTACTTCCTCAATATGGATACATGGGACACTGGATACAACATGTACAACTCAAGTGGCAACTCCAACGTGTAGGCCACCTTCCCAACACGTGCCACCATAAGGTAAGGTCCCATATACCTGGGAGCCAACTTACCCTTCCTCCCAAAACTCAAAATACCCTTTCAAGGAGAGACCTTGAGATACACCATGTATCCCACTTAGAAATCCAAGGGTCTATGACAGTTATCTACATATGACTTTTGCCTATCCTGTGCTGCCTTCAACTGCTGCTGTATCACTTTGATATTCTCTGTCGTCTGTTACACAAGCTCAGGTCCAAGAAGTAGATATTCACTTGTCTCATACCAACACAACATAGACCTATAACATCTCCCATACAGTGCCTCATAGGGTGCCATGTCAATGCTCCTCTGAAAACTGTTATTATAAGCAAACTCTATCAAGCTGAGATGGATGTCCCAATTTTCAAAAAAATTAGAAGATACAAGCTCTCAGTAGGTCCTCCAAAGGCTGTATGGTCCTCTCATACTGTTCATCTATCTATGGGTGGAAGGTAGTTGTGAACCTCAACTGCATACCCAATGTTGTGTGCAAGAACTCCCAAAAGTGGCTCGTAAACTGAGGACCTCTATCTGACATGATAGTTGTTGGAACACCATGCAAACACACTATCTCATCAACATATATATATGAGAAATCTTCTCTGCTGTATACGTTGTCTTTACTGACAAGAAGTGCAATGAATTGGTCAACCTATCAACAATAACCCAAATGGAATCATGACCTTTGGATGTCCTAGTGAGACCAACCAAAAAGTCCATTGTCACATGATCCCATTTCCACTACGGTATAGGCAAGGGTTGCAACGTCACTGTAGGATTTTGATGTTCGGCCTTAGCCTTCTGACACACTGCGCACTTGGCCATGAACTCTGCCACATCACGCTTCAAGCCAGACCACCAATACAAATGTTTAAGGTTATGGTACATCTTGGTACTACCCGGGTGCATAGCATATATTGAAGAGTGAGCCTCTTCCAAAACAATCTTCCTCAAACTATCAACATCAGGAACCACAACTCAACTGCGATAACACACTGTCCCATGCTCTGCCTCATGAAAACCATCACGCTTGTTGCTGCCAAATTGTACTCGTATCTACTGCATCATGAGATCATTCTATTGTGCCTCCCTAATCTTCTATCTCAATGTAGGCTTCACTTGCAACTGTTCTAACAACCCAACTAATAAAGAAACCTCTAGCTTCAAATTCATCTGACCTAAGGAAACAACATGTCTCTCTTGTAGAACACCAAAGAATACAACTGCGCCTTATTTGCAGATGACGATGAAGAAGACTTTCTACTCAACGCATCTGCCACGACACTAACCATCCCCGTATGGTAATCAATCATGTAATCATAGTCCTTGATTAGCTCCATCCATCGTTTGTGCCTCATGTTCAACTTGTGCTGCACAAAGATATACTTCAAGTTCTTGTGATTTGTGAAGATCTGACACTTCTTGCCATAAAGGTAGTGTATCCAAGTCTTCAAGGCATGAACCACTACAGCTAACTCCAGATCATGGGTTGGGTAGTTCTCCTCAAGCTTCTTTAGCTATCATGATAGAAAAGAGAATAAATTCTTGTCATGCATTAGCAAACAACCCAAACCATTCCTTAATGCATCACAAAATGTATCATTTCCCTTGCTCAGGCAAAACCAACATTGGTGCACTTTTCAACTTATCCTTCAACAACTGAAAGGCACACTAACACTTGTCATCCCAGACAAAAGGCACATCCTTCCTCATCAGCTTCGTTAGGGGTAACACCACTGAGCTGGAGTTCTTGATGAACCTCCTGTAGTAGCCTGACAAACCCAGAAAACTACATAGTTTCGTCAGCATCTTCGGTTGTTCCCACTCTAGCACAGACTCAACCTTCTTGTGGTCTACATAAACTCCCTCAACAGATATCATATGTCCTAGGAAGGACACCTTCAGCCAAAACTCACACTTGCTAAGCTTGTCATATAGCTAGTGTTGTCTCAACACGGTCAACACCTGGCGAAGTTGTTTTTCACGTTGTTCACTGTCTCTGGAGTATATTAGGATGTCATCTATGAATACCACCACAAGCTGATCAAGAAATGGCCAGAACACTATGTTCATCAAATCCATGAACACTTCTGGTGCTTTGGTTAGCCCAAACGACATAACCACAAACTCGAAATGACCATATCGAGTCCTAAAAGCTGACTTAGGTATGTCATATGCCTTGATCCGCAAATGGTGATATTCGGATCTTAGGTATATGTTCGAGAACACTATGGCACCACACAACTGATCAAACATGCCATCTATCCTCGACAAGGATACTTGTTATTTATTGTTAACTTATTTAATTGTCTGTAGTCTATACACAACCTCATGGATCCATCCTTCTTATTTACAAACAACATGGGAGAATCCCATGGAGACATGCTCGGTCTGATAAAACCTTTCTCAAGCATCTCTTGCAACTATTTCTTCAACTCTACCATCTCATCTGGAGCCATCATGTACAATGTTTACACTATTGGTTGCATACCCAATACAAGGTTGATCTCTAATTCAATCTCTGTGACTGGAGGAATGTTTGGAAACTCATCTGGAAACACATCCTCAAACTCTCTAACAACTGGCACCTCCTAAATACTAGGACTCCTCACCTTTGTATCCATCACATGTGCTAGAAATGCCTCACAAACTTGCCTCATCATCTTCTCAGCCACCTTGGAACTACAATCCAAGACCACCTGATACTTCTCCAAGGTGTCCATTCCAAGGATCAAATCGAGTCCATGCATATCAAGTGGTATGAGATCCACTTGAATGCTATGTCCTGAAAAAGAAAAGACACAGGAAGGACACACATCCCGTAACTTGGTGGAACCAACTAACATGGTTTTTAAGCAAAGACTAACCTGTCTATGAGTAACAGGAAAAGAACAAGCATCAATCACTTCTCGAGTGACAAAAGAGTGCGTCCCACCTGTCCTATGCTGACCTGAGCTAACGAACCAGCCTGTGATGCTTGTCCACATCCTCAGCTTCCACCATTGTTAAACTATTATCTCTGTGAGCCTTGTTGGCTCTGCCTCGATTGTTGGGTCACCTCATCATCTTCCACAGGGCAATAAAACTTTGTATGTTCAACCTGACCACACTTTTAGCACGTCTTGCTCTCATACCATGGCTTCGACGACCCTATCATTGATATTGAAGTTGTGCTGTGAGCTCCTATTGGTGGAAGACTACAACCTCTACCTTTACTTGGTGACCACTGCATCTATACACTATACCTCTATTGTGCTGGCAGTGTCAAGAACCTAGGCTTCTAAATCCTCTAGAATATTGTCCCTGGTACTGTGCCAATCTCTTCTTGGCACTCTTCTCATGTTTCTCAACCACATACCTTTAGATCTTCTTGATAGACTCTACAAACGTGGAAAACTTCTCACGATTCTCCAAAGCAACCACCAGGATAGACAACTCAACATTCAACTCCTTCTTAAAATGTCAGATCCTCTCCTCATATGTGGTATCCATATGAGGACAGAACCTCAAAAGCTCCATAAACCTTTCCTCATACTTGTTGATCGTCATGAATCATTTCTTAATCTTCTCAAACTGAGAGATCTTCTCATCCAAATAGGTACACAAGAAGTACCTACTAACAAACTCTTGTCTGAACTCCTCCCAACTGATAGCAACACCTAGCCTCTTCTCCTCTTCAATGACCCACCAATGACCAGCAATTCCCTTCAGAATATACACAACATGCTTCACTTTATTTGCCTTAGGGATGCTAAGGATCTTGAAGGCCTTCTCCAACTCTGTCAACCAAAGATCTGCATCTGCCGGATCCATCGTACCAACATACTCAAAAGCCCCAACACGTCTCAGCCTCTCAAAGGTCTTCCTAGACCCCAGAGATTCAACATTGGGAACAAGTGCCCTAGGATGTGGTGGAGGAATTCTATCTACCATGTGTGTCATCATTTCCATGAACTGCCAAAACAAAGAGAGAAAGGCAGGGTTTTCCATCATGGTCGTGTCAAAGTGGGGAGCATCAGGCACCCAATATTCTATCGTCTGAACCCTTGCACTGCCTCTGGGTACAGCAACACTGCTCTCTATAGCATGTTCTTTGTGTTCTCCAGACATCTTTTCTTCTCCCCTTCTTCTTCTTCTTCTTCATAAGTACAAGTCACTATAAAACATACTGGAGGACACTAGAACAAACACAAATGTTAGTCCTAGGTCCCTATAGACTCGCTGAACCTAAGCTCTAATACCAACTAAACTGTAACGCCCCAATGCGCCACGAACGAGATTACTCAAAACCAAATTGCGGAATTAAAACTAAACATCCAAGTTACCATAAAACACAAGAAATTAAAACTAATTTCATATAATTAAAAAGTTGCAACATATTGCACATGAGTCTACAATGCCACATGTATTACATTTCACGTGCCAAAAATATTACCTTGAGGATTTGAGTTGTACCACTCAAATCCAAAAAACCACCGCTAAGTCAAAATCGGTGCCATACAAGGTCAATGGGAGAGCCGAAATCCACAACCTCCCCACTCCTCTTAGGCAGCACAAGAGAAACCACCATACAGACGTATCCATCAACTACAACAATGACATATAGTCAAGCTCAGGGATTGGCTAATGCATGGCCATCCACATATATAATCACACCTATCCCACCTTAGTATAGGTAACAATGCTAGAAGAACATGCTCACACATGGCCATTCTAAAAAGGATTGGCTCACTCATGGCCATCCATGCCACAAGGAGATCAGCTCATGCATGGCTGCTTCACACAACCTGTTGTGGATGCAAGGAGATACTTGACTTGCACCCCTGCATATTAAAAAATATGCACTCTGAGTTATACTCATTTCACTAATCCAACAATTTAAACTGATACTGGAAAGGATCTATGGCACAAGGAAGCTACATGATTAGATCTCCACTTGTGATTAATTAAGCCAATTGGGTGTGTTTTAGCATCAATCAAGTTACAACATATAAATCCATAACAAACTCTACCAGATGAAGGGTATAATACAACTTTAGAAGATATAAAATGTAAAAGGTTTGAACTTGCCACACTATCACCACATAATACTTGTAACACTTCCATTCACAAGGTCATCACCAATGTCACCTCATTGGGAACATGAATCCCTCAATCACATTACTGGAGGTTACCACCTCACAATAGGCATTAAGCCATCACAATGTCATATGACCCAATCAAATAAACCCTGCATGTACATCACCTCATTATGCCTCAACAATGTGCATAATCACCACTATGTATCATATGATCATTACCGCAACATACACACACCATGTCATTTATTTCATTTGCAAGGTTAGGGATTTATAAAGAGGAGAGAGAAAATAACAGAATAAGATAACCACTTCAAGAGAGAAATACAAATACATCACATTGCCCAACACGAGGGCTAGGGTTCACACACTTATTCGGTTAGGGTTTACATCATGAGCATAGTACTAAACCCCAATTAAGTCACCTCCCACATTCTTGGAACTGATTTAGGGTTGCACATCATTGGTTGAGTTATAATTAGATTATCACATCACAAACCTAAGAATCACCATCACTATATGTGTATGTGTGTCATCTCATGGTGTTATGTAAGTGTCACGACCGTATAACATGGCAGGTGTCGCGACCACCTCCATGGCAAGTGTGTTGCACCCATGACAAGACCTGGTCTCAATCGCAATGGACCATGGTCTCAACCACCTACAACCCTCTCTTGACCATCCTAGGGTTTCGGCCCAAAATAAAGAAAAAATATGTGCATGGTCATGACCAAACCGACAACCCATCATGGTCACGACCGTGACAAAACAAAGAACATACATCTCGAATCAAAACCAAAATAGGTCACAACTGCAACTCATCAAGATGTCCCAACCCAAAGCATCACATAGGCATTTCGACCCAAAACTTCACAAGTGTCTTGACTCCATGCCACATATGGGTATCTTGACCCCAAAACAACAAGAACCACATATTTCTTGATCGTAACAAGATCAAACAACAACAAGAAACCAAACATCACAAGGTTAAAACTCATGAATCCAATACCATCCACCATAGAACAAAATTCATGAAGACCCTCAAACAAATCTACTTAGGAGAGAGAAAACTGAACCACAACACATGTGAGATATTCCAAAAATCTAAGGAAAACATGATGGTTGAACATAGATTATGGTGACAAAACCAAAGCTCAAGATGCATGCAAGATCTCTCTCTCAAGATCACTTAGAAAACGTGCTCATAGCAATCAAAGTTTTAGAAAGAGAGTTATCTTCATGAGAGAACTACAAAGTCAATAACCCTAAATTACTAGATAATCATCTACCATCTTAACATCATCTCTAGATATGGAAACAAGAACATTCAAGCATAAAAATTAGGTGCTAATGATAGAAGGAGTTAGAGAGTTATATAACCTATCTATTTTGAAGAGAGATCAAGCTCCAACCTCAAGCTCCAAAGAGGAGGAAGGAAGCTCCAATAAGATCACCACTTTGGCCATAAGGTCACCTCCAAAAAGAAGAACAACTTGGTCAAAAGATAGCTCAAGAAAAGGGAAAGAAGGACCCTAGTACAAACCAAAGAAGGAAGGAGAAGAAAACATCCTCCCACTAGTTACTAACATGTCAAAATATAGCCTATGACCTTTGTGAGGAGGCGTTTATCTCAAGGTTACCACTAGAGTAGAAACCTAGTCTTCAGCAAAGAGAAGAAGAAGAAGAAGAAGATGGAGGTTCCAAAGGAAAATGTGATCAAGATGATAAAACTACTTATTAAGGAAAGAAACCACCACGAGGGGGAAGATCTAGCTTCAAGGCACTACATGCAAGGATGATCCACCTCCAAATCACCAAGAACAACCCTTCTTTGCTCCACCAAGCTCCAAGGACGAGCACAAGGGAAGTGTGATGACCACTATCAAACCGACAAAATTATCACACAAAACTATGTGGAAATAATCATTAACAACGGATTATCGAAAATCAATAAAATTAAAACCTTTTTGCCAAGAGATCCACTACCAGGAAACTCTTTTCAAAAAGAACCAAACCATATATACATCATGGTTCACTTCATACATACATCGTTCCATCACCTTGTAAGGATACAAGATAACAATTGCTTTACCAAAACATATACATGAGCAACATTATGCATTGAGGTGTACTAGTCAAAATCTCAGATCGGTCATAAAATTGTTTACGCACTATCTCCCAAAGGACCTGAGAGTACATGGATGACACATAGGACTCTATATCGACAAGACACATAACAACATACTCAACCTGAGATTTTACTACTGTTCTTACTGCTACTGCCCACTCTCTTCTGCATGATATCTACCTCCTCATGTAAGTCCACCTAAAAAGTTTTGGAATCCACAGAGTGAGAAAACAAGTCCCAACAAGAGATATAACTCTCCGCCAACATTTTTATTATCACAGTTAAACTTTTATGAATGAGAGTAGAAGAAACCTTTATTGAATTAGACAGGTATAACTACTTGTTACATGCATAGTAGAGCAATCTTTATCATTTAAGTAGTT
The DNA here is from genome assembly GCA_963693085.1 of Alisma plantago-aquatica. Lineage (NCBI taxonomy): Eukaryota > Viridiplantae > Streptophyta > Magnoliopsida > Alismatales > Alismataceae > Alisma > Alisma plantago-aquatica. The sequence goes on from OY856409.1 coordinate 677,524,150, forward strand.
CTAATAACTATAACTGAGCAATAGATCATTTAATCACTTTTAAAAAGGAATATGAGGAACATCTATAACTCTTATAAAATAAATAGTATAAAACAAGGCAAGGCTTCAACTAATGTTCTGTATTTGATCCTTAAACAAATACACTGCACGGAAGATTACATCTTTAAGCAATCCATCTTATGCCCTGAAGAGATGGGAATATACCTTCCATGCTCCAACTGACCACTACGAAGTAAGCATTAGTGCCATAAAGGTCTTATAGAAGAGTCGGAATCCACGACCTCTCCTATCTCAGTCAGTACGAGATGATTGTCAGAGACATATGAGTCAACTCTTCATTTTAGCTAGCCTGGTGTATGGAGGCTCTTTGCTATAGAGATACATCACGTAGCATGTTCTCTTATCAGGGTGTGACCTGTAGTCAATCTTGATTATATCAGGATGTGGTCCGTAACCATTGCTGATTATTTATTGAGTCACGGTACAACTACATTCTAGTTTGGGTATGATACGAAGTCAATCCTAATATTTAGGGTTATGGTCCATAGACAATCCTGTTAATTAAGGATACAATATGATGACTTGCACCCCGCATATTCAATAATATGCACTCTGAGTAAAACTTGTTTCACCATTTAATAAATACTGACACTGAATGGATCTATGGCTAAGAAAACTACATTTTTAGTTCACTTGATAGGTTAAGTGCATTACTGCATCTTTTAGCATCAATCAAGTTACACGCATGAATTATAAATAAATGCTACATATAAAGGTGTAACATATATTTCAAGGAATCTTGTATCAATTGGAACACATCTTGTTATACTCATCCTGGGATATCAATCCCCTTCACACTTTACTGAGAATATCATCTCTTCAACATTATCATTATCATTATCATGATCACATGTGTTGGGTATCAAACCCTCAGTTCATTATTGAATAGTGTCACCTATTACCAGGAAACAAAAATTTCTAGGTCATCAAACCCACAAATACATCATACTTATTGTACAAGTATATCACATGGCTTACAAGGCCTTATATAATTTGTATTACGATAAATCATCATAGCTCATACCTAGCTATGCTCATCATTTCATAACACCTACATGGTTAAGATTTCATAGCAAATGCAATATCAAACAAATATCGTGTCCATGCCATAAAGAGAATTATTCAAATTGAACTCTCTCATAATCAGGGTTAGGGTTTTCCCTTGTAACTGATTTAGGGTTTTCAATGCATATTTATCAATCAAACCCTTATTCACATCAGAGCTATATTATTGCCATGAGTGTTTCCAACTTACTTCATCAAATATCATCAATTTATTATCACCATGAAGTATTACTTTTCTTATGTGAGTAGTACACATTTCTCTCTCATCCTTTCTAGGATATTGACTTGAACATACCTATTACATTGGTTTAACCTTCTTTAGGGTTTATCAACCTACACTTATTAAAGTTCATCCATCTCATTACTTCACAATGTATCCATTGATTGTATTCAAGGTTTACTGGCCTACACCCATCAAGGTGTATTGGCATATATTCAACAAGGTGTATCGACCTTCACTCTAATCCTTATGTCAGCCTAGACACATCTACTTATGTCAGCCAAGGTACCATTACTTGTATCGACCAAGGCATGTTAAATGGTATCGGTTTAGAGGTGCTTAAGAAGGTATATCGGCTTTAGTCTACTTTAAGGTATCAACCACTCTATCTCTTTGTTTATCGGCCACATCAACCCATTGTATATCACCCATCCTATAACTAGGATATCAACCACTCAACCAACTAGTGTGTCGGCCACATCATCAACTAGGCTATCGACCACTCAGTCTCTTTGTGTATTGGCCATTGCTCACTATGGGATATCAGCCTCTAGGGTTTGATTTGTATCGGGTGAACCCTTATTCAACACCTTAGTTCTCTCACCTATTGGCCTTACCACTAATTGGTGCATATTGGTTTCATCATCTTCAAGATCCAACTTTTCATCCATAAACACTATAGTTCATGGGCAACAACCCCATATCTCCATTAGAGCTCATAGAACCATCATTCAAATAAGAAAAGTCAAAGTAGAGAAATAATTACCAAGTATTGCATGATATAGGGTGAATAATAATAAGATCGAGTTCAAGTTATATAACCCACCTCAAGATCAACACAAGAGCTTCTAGCTCCAAATCTCCATGTTCCCAAGGTTGAAGATGACTTATCAAAAGTACAAGACTCGATCACAACACTTCTTTATGAAATAAAATATCATAGTAAGGAACTTGGTGAAGAAGGAAGGAAAGGAAAGAATCATGATTCAAGAAGCATAGTCTTTCCAAGGTTGAAGATGATCATGGATTTACCTTGGACAAGTTTCTCGACCTTCTCCTTTCTTATTGAGCTCCTAGGGTTGTTCACCAAGAAAGAGATGGTAAAGGAGTCAAAAGGTTTACTAGGAGGTGAAAAGAGAGCTATATATAGTTGAGGCTCATGAAAGAGAGTATGTGTAAAGTGTCTTTACCATGTGTACTTAAGTGACACGTGCCCATGCATGGTGACTTCATGAATCCATAATTATCTTTCCATGCAAAACTCTTGAGGATAATCCAAAGATAAGATATCAGCCATTGCGTATCTTGCTTGACAAAATATCACAACCCAACATCATATTATGTGCAAACCGATACTACTTTTGCTAGGAACATGTAAACAGATAGGCTTCACCTAATTGAGGTGATTAGCCCATTATGAGCACTTTCAAAGGTTACCAAACCAATATGGGACCTCCTCTATGGCTTCCTATCTGATAGGCAATCCCATATACACTTCATAACTCGACACAACCCCATCTAGGTTTCAAGATACTCATCGTTCTTTTGTTCTTTTACCACAAAGAGTGTTATCATTTAACCAAGACTCAAACAAGGTGCCCCTTCTTTATCTCTCCTCTAGATGATTCTAAGAGAGAGAAGGAACACTCTAGAGGTGATAATTTACATATAAACCCCTCATTTGGGTAAATTGCAATCTTTACCAAAGTTATTATATGAAGCACAACCAATTTGCAAATAAGTTCAAAATTGAGAAATAAACTCTCCTCAAGTCTAAGTTACTTTTTAAAAATATTAAGCCAAGGTTCTAAACAACTTACTTAGGCACAACTTCTAGGGTTATCCCAAAACCCAGGTCAGGGGTGTTACAAGTTATCAACCCCTAACAAAGGATTTCGTCCCCGAAATCTCAAGGGAAAAGAGAAGGGTACTGATGTGAGGATTTTGAGTCGCTTTTATAGGCTAGTTTCATATGAGTTTTATGTGATTATTGGTCATTTTCATGGTTAATATTGCATGATTTAGTTCCTTCATCCTATAATCTCATTATGCATCAAATTTACCTTGTTTTATCTCATTTGGTATGAATGATCATATTTATCAAAGTTATCAACGTTGATTCGAGTTTATCTTTGATTTTCAGGCCAAACAAATATATACAGATGTCAATACCATCGACCCAGAAGTCGATGGTAGCGAGATAGCTTCAACGAATCAGATTTCTACAAGTCGATACAATCGACCAAATAGTTGATACTATTGACTCTGTCTCAGTAGAATCATCTTAAGCATTGGATTCCACAGAAAAGTGACGCCTAAGGTGTCGATACCATCGAACCAGAAGTCGATGGTATTGAAATCATGTCAGAGTAAACCCAAAAAAGCAGAGGACCACCGATATCCGAGTGGGTCGATACCATCGACCCACGTCGATGGTATCTACGTCGTCAGATCAGGTTAATCTACAACTCAAGTCTAATCGTACGATGGTGATGTTTTGGCGGCCTAAAGTGGTGCTTATACCTAAATATGGTGGCTCTAAGCCATCTAGACGTCATTAGCCGCTGCACAAGTCTCGAGGAGAAGAGAGGAGGATGAACGGAGCCAGAGCTACGCACTGATTGTTTCAGAGGCCGTAGAAGGAGTTTTCCACCACTAGAAGGTTGTAGAACGCTCATCCCACACCGAGGAATGCCCAGATCTTCTCCGTTCAGGGGTTACTTCACATCTATCCATGTTTTCTCCATGTTTCCTCTTTCCTTCACCATGTTTTCTACTGAGATGAACATGCGAGGCTAATCCCCTTTGTTTTTAGGACCGGGAGTAGCCCGAGTGATCGTTGTATGATAATTTCAACATAGTTTATCATAATTTGTCTCTAAAATTCATGGTATGCTATCATTTTCACTATTATATCATTGTGATTGATCACCATAGTGATAATTCAATACCTTTAATTGCTTTTGATGAAGAATTAACGGTTGAAAAGAAATGATAATCACATTAATCAATAAATTCCTTGGAAAAGGTGATGTACAATTAATGGTGGGAACCTTTAGACCTAAATTTCATGCATCTTATCTAAGGCATAGGTTACTACTGATGTGGAACCAACTTAGGTTAAGGTAGTGAATTGTATAGCGGAAGCGAGCAATTCGAATTCCAGGCCACTACCCGAATTAGGAGACATTTCATGGTAATTGTGTAAAACTTAGTGCAACGAGAACCCGTGGCGAAACCGCAATCCTAAAGATTCCATTGAAATTGATTAAACCAACCATTTAATCGATCGTTCGATTTTCTTTTGTTTTATTTTTCTTTTTCAAAACAATTCTCAAACTTTTAAAACCAGTTTAGCTGATCGTGAGTAGTTAGTAGTAGTGTACCGAGAATTTCGTTTCCCTGAGTTTGACTCTGACCTCACAAGGCCTATATTACATTGACGCGTGCACTTGCGTTATACACACGATAAAATTGTGTCAAGTTTTTGGCGCTGTTGCCGGGGAAACGGAAATTGTCGGCACTACGAGTGCTACAAGCAGCCACTCTAGGCTACGTTTTCTTTTCATTTGCAATTTTAATTTTTGAAATTAATCATCTATCTTTCACATTATGCTTTCGTCTAGCATTGTGCTTAATTAAATCCATCTTTTTGTAGGTACTAGTACATGGTGAGCACGCGTAGCACAGACTACGCACGGTCATCATCACATGTCCCGTCTTTGGGATCAGACGACGAGGAAAACAACATCCAAAATCAGCTTGAGGATGTGGATTCTGATTCTAAACCAGAAGCAATGGCTGAAGAAAAAACAATATGGGAGAAGATCAAGGCTTCTTCCTCTTCTACGTCGAAGGGGCCTATTAAAAGAAAGGAAATAAACATTCCTACATATAAAATTGATCTGGAAATGATAAATTTGGTCAAATCTCAAGCGTTTCATGGGCTGAAGAATGAAGATCCAGTGGCCCACATAAGCACTTTTGTAGAGAACTATGATATGATAAAAATTGACCGGTTTCCACAGGAGGCACTTTACTTGAAGCTGATTCCCAACTCTCTGGCAGGAAATGCACGAGAATGGCTGCATAACCTTGATGATGAGATCGTGGAGACTTGGGATCAAATGATATAGGTATTCTTTAAAAGATTTTTCCACCAGAGAAGACCAATGATCTCATTAGGCAAATCCATAATTTCAGTCAAAGGGCCGGTGAGACCTATTCTGAGATATGGGAGCGCTTCCAGATTATGCTGTGGAGATGCCCACATCATGGGCTAGATAAGGACAAACAAGTAAAAATTTTCTACTTTGCTCTCAATGAGCATGACAGAAGCAATTTAGATTCAACAGGCTCAGGTTTTTTCTTGAACAACACATATACAAGGTGTTGGGAAATTTTGAAGAACATGGCTAAGAAACAATCATGGGGTGTCAGAGATGCACCAGAACAGGTTTGAGTTGCTGGAGATTCAAAAGCCATTAAGGAGCTTAACGAGAAAATGGACCTAAAAGCCAAGAAATTGCTAGCAAAAGAAGATGATGGATCTGATGATGAGGCACAAGTGTAGTTCATGCGCAAGCAGCAGGGGTACATAAATAATGACTATTCTTAGAGGAAGGACACAAAGTTTTCATGGAAGGATCCAAATAATTTCCTGCAGGATCTTGATGCTAAGCCACAACCCACGACAGAGGAAAAGAGCAATGAGTTGCTCAATCATGTGATAAAGCAGAATCAAGATCTAATGAGCATGTTTGGCCAACAAATCAAGCAACAAGGAGAATTTATGAACCCGTTTGGGCAAACTCTACAAAGTAATGGAGCCCAGATGAGGACTCTTGAGACATCCATAGCACAGATGACAGCTGAAATAACAAGTCTGAAGAAGCCCACAGTGCAAGGTTTTCCAGGAAACACAAATGTTCCAAGAGGGAACCACCAGGCCAAAGACATTCTACTAAGGAGTGGAAAGAAACTTTTAAACCCTAGGGTCAATGAACCGAGCACCCAACAACCAAAAAACCAAGGTGAGACCACAGAGGGTACTGAAGTGGTAGAGACAATTGAAGATGAAGGAGACAAGGCCACACATGAGCCTATTGTAGAGAAGGATAAAGATAATATGACACCATATGTGCCACCACATCAGAGGGCACAGATCGTCCCCGTCCCTTACCCCAACAGTCTCAAAACCAAGAAAGTGGATGCACAGTTCAAGAAATTTCTAGACAGTTTTAGAAAACTTTCTGTTAATATTCCTTTGTTGGAGGCGATTTAGCAGATACCCTCATATGGTAAATTTTTGAAAGATGTAATTAGCAAAAAGGGGAAGATACCTGATATCGAGGTGGTAGTGCTTAAGGAGCAGGTCAGCGCTTTCATTCTGGGAAAATTGCCACCAAAATGACAAGATCCGGGCTGTTTCAACATCTCCTGCTATATTGGTAAAGTCAAATTTGGTGAGGCACTATGTGATTCCGGGGCAAGTATTAACTTGATGCCCCTCTCCACATTAAAAAAGATTGGGCTAAAAGAATCTCGACAGAGCAATATGACAATTCAATTGGCAAACAATTCTGTGGTGAGGCTGTATGGTATTTGCGAGGATGTCCTAGTGAAGGTTGATAGGTTTGTGTTCCTGGCTGATTTTGTCATTATGGAGATGCAAGATGAAGGAGGGAATGAGCTACTGTTGGGAAGACCCTTTCAAGCCACTGCCGACATGATACTGGAGATGGGTAGAGGCCGATTAACAATGGGTATAGCTGATGATAGATTTGAAACACTCATGCCATCAAATCCAAAGCAATCACAAGTAAATGAACAACGTCATAAAATAAAGCACTTTGAACACAACATCTCTCTTTGTCTAGAGAAGCCATTTCTTGATATGGCCCACATCATGACGAAAGTAGATAAAGGCACAATTGCTGTGGACATCATGGAGCAGACAAAGGTAATTTCTCTTGTGAAAGCAGTGGGTTATCCCGATGACGAAGAAGAGGAAGTTTCATCGTCTATAGAGGATGAGGCTATAACGGTCTCTATGTTTGATTCATACTCACAACTTCCCCTTGAGGCATGTCTGTTCAACTTAACTGAAGATTGGATGAGAAGCGCCTCATTAAAAGAATGTGTAAAGATGCTTCAAGTGTTTCCTTGCTACTACGCCAAATACTATGAAGATCTGGGACCGTTGCCACCACTGCTTCAATCATCCTTGGTCAGCCCACCTGAGTTGGAACTTAAACCACTGCCCCCCCACCTAAAGTATGTTTTCTTGGCAGATAATGAGAAGCTTTCGGTGGTCATATCGACATATCTGAGTGCCGATGAGGAAGCACAGTTGATGATTGTGTTGAAGAACCACCGTGGTGCATTTGGGTGGTCCGTTTCTGACATCAAGCGGATCTCCCCTACTCTTTGCCAGCACAAAATTCAGCTTGTGGAAGGAGCCAAGCCAGTGATTCAGCCACATCGTCGACTAAATCCTAGCATGATGGAGGTCATCAAGAAGGAGGTGATCAAGCTCCTTTCGACGGACATCATCTATGCCATTTTAGACTCGACATGGGTAAGCCCCACATAGGTAGTCCCTAAAAAGGGGGGAATCAATGTTACTCAAAGTTTGTTGAATGAACTTGTCACCACCCGATTGGTAATCGGGTGGCGTGTTTGCATCGACTACCACTGCTTGAATTCTACTACCCTAAAAGATCACTTTCCTCTTCCATTTATTGACCAGATTTTAGAGCGACTGGTTGGCCACTCTCATTTTTGTTTTTTGGATGGTTATTCCAATTACAATCAGATTTCCATTGATCCTAAGGATCAAGAGAAGTCCACCTTCACTTGTCCTTACGAAACCTTTGCTTATCACCGAATGCCGTTTGGTTTGTGCAACGCACTGGCCACTTTTTAGCGTTGCATGCTTGCTATTTTCTCAGATATGGTGGAGCGCTGCTTGGAGGTTTTTATGGATAACTTTTCCATCTATGGTGCGTCATTTGAAGAATGTTTGCAAAATCTTGATAAGGTATTACAGAGATGTGAGGACACACATTTAGTCCTCAATTGGGAAAAGTGCCACATGATGGTAAATGAAGGCATAGTGCTAGGACACAAGTGTCCAACAAAGGACTGGAGGTGGATCCAGTAAAGATTGAGGTTATTTCCAAACTACCTCCACCAAATATGGTGAAAGGGGTGCGGAGTTTCCTTGGTCATGCAGGATTTTATCGCTGGTTCATCAAGGACTTTTCAAAAATAGCTAAGCCACTTTTGGAATTGCTTGAGAAAGATGTCATTTTTTATTTCAACGATAAATGCCTACATGCTTTTGAGGTGCTTAAGGACAAACTGATTTCTGCGCCAGTTGTTCAAACACCGGATTGGACTAAGACATTCGAGCTTATGTGTGATGCATCAGATTTTACCATCGGGGCTGTTCTTGGGCAGCGTATTGAGAACAAACCTACAATAATTTTTTATGCGTCTAAAAATTTAAATGATGCACAACTCAATTACACCACTACTGAGAAAGAACTACTTTCCGTGGTTTTCGCTTTTGAAAAATTTAGGCAATATCTAGTGGGTTCTAAGGTTGTGGTGTGGACTGATCATGCCGCCATAAAATATCTAATGGAGAAAAAAGATGCAAAACCTAGATTGATTAGGTGGATTTTATTATTACAAGAATTCGACATTGAAATTAAAGATAAGGCAGCAACTGAGAATGTAGTTGTGGACCACTTATCTCAGTTAGAGCGGGTTGATGAAAAGGATATCAACATACCCATTACTGAGACATTTTCAGATGATAAAATTCTTTCAATTAATCGACGAATCCTTGGTTTTCACATATTTTCAATTACCTTTCCTGTAAATAAATCTCGGATGATTGGACCTATCAAGAGAAAAAAAGGTTTTTCCACTCTTTGAGATATTATTTTTGGGATGACCCAATTTTGTTGAGACAATGCAGGGATGGAATCTTGCGCAGGTGTGTACCGAAGTATGAATATGAGAGTGTGCTTAGTCATTGTCATACACTACCTACTGGCGGTCATCATGCAAGTGCAAGGACGGCGGCTAAGGTGCTAGAGAGTGGCCTTTACTGGCCTACACTTTTCAGGGATGCCTATGACTATGTGAGACGATGTGATTCTTGTCAAAGGGCAGGTAATATATTAAAATGACAAGAGATGCCCCTCACGTTATTCCAAGAAGTTGAGGTGTTCGATCTGTGGGGTATTGATTTCATGGGACCATTTGTGTCCTCCAACTCCAATTTGTATATCTTACTTGTTGTTGATTATGTATCGAAGTGGGTAGAGGCAATACCCACAAGGACTAATGATTCTGCAGTAGTGTGCAGGTTTGTAAAAGATCATATTTTCTGCAGGTTTGGTGCGCCACAGATGATCATCAATGATGGTGGCACCCACTTCACGAATTGAAAATTCACTGCATTGCTGAGTAAATACGAGTTCAAGCACAATGTAGGCATCTCGTATCACCTGCAAACACAAGGCCAGGTGGAAGTGTCAAACAAAGAAATTAAGAAGATCCTGGAGCGCACCGTGGCCTCATCAAGAAAGAATTGGAGTGCGTTGTTACCGGATGCATTATGGGCATACATGACTGCATTTAAAACACCTATAGGCACTACACCTTTTAGGTTGGTGTATGGCCGAGCCTGCCATTTGCCGGTAGAATTGGAGTACAAAGCGCACTAGGCGCTAAGGAAATTGAATTTGAGCATGAACGAGGCAGGGAGAAAGCAAATGTTATAGCTCAATGAGCTAGATGAGCTATAGATGAATGCCTATGAGAACTCAAGGATCTACAAGGATTAGACAAAACAAATCCATGATCGCCACATTCAGCTGCGAGTGTTCAAAAAGGGTGAGAGGGTGCTTTTGTTCAATTCAAGGTTAAAAGTGCATCCTGGCAAATTGCGATCTTGCTGGAGTGGACTGTTTGTGGTAGACGAGGTGCGACCCCATGGTGCTATAATGGTTAAGGATGGTGATAGAATATTCTTAGTAAATCATCAAAGATTGAAGCACTATAATGGGGAGGACTACACAAGGAAGGTGCATGAGGTTAAACTCATGGCGCTTAAGGAAGAATGAATAGCTTGATTTCATCTAGCCTAAGACGTTAAAGTAGGGTGCTTGTTGGGAGGCAACCCAACCATTGGCAGATTTTATTTTCATTTACTTTAGTAGTTTTGGTTAAGTTCATTTTAGTGTAAAAATGATACCCTGATATGTGTGTTAAGTGTGCAGGATTGCTTGGGTGTCGATACCATCGACTCTTGTGTCAATGGTAGTGACGAGGGTGCAGAGCGATAGCTACAGAAAACTTGCTCTGTCGATACTATCGACGGCCTCGTCGATAGTATCAACCACCCAACAGGTTGATTGACCCAAATTCTGGAGGAGGTCGATAGTATCGACACAATGGTCGATGCTCGCGAGATTCTTGAAGATTTTCAGAAAAATTGATAGTAGAGATATCGATACCATCGAAGGCCATGTCGATGGTATCAACCTGGTTTAAGAGAAAAATGGTTCCAGGTCTCGCGAGGACAAGGATTGGCAACAGAAGTCGATGCCATCGACACCTCATCGATGGTATCGACGCGACACATCAGCGATCTGCGAGATGCCATCAACAAAGCGCGCCAAACCTGGAGGTCAATCCATGGGATGGGTCAATACCATCGACCCTTGTCGATAGTATCGACGTGTCATCGATTCGGGCCCCCACGTCTAGCAATCGACGGCCGTCAATGCCAGCGAAGGAACAGATTGTGCTACAGGTGTCGATACCATCGACACCTTGTCGATGGTATCGACGGGGTACCAGGGATGCCGACCTCAGCTATAAAAGGAGGGGTTCTATTTTATTTTTCTTCACACCTTCAGAGCATTCTTTCTCAACCTTGGCATTATGCTTTGATGAGCAGACGGAGACCTTTACCGAGCATCCAGCGAGCTACACATCTTCCCCTAGTTCGTCATCGACCGCAGAGATCATCTTATCCGACCTTCACTGAGCTCCTTTTCTCTATCTCTTCTTTTCATCATGGTGAGGCTTGGAACGTCATATTCCTCGCACGCTGCTCCAATGGAGATCGACACATTGGTACCACCACCGCCAGACTCCATTCCCCATCTGAGAATTGTACATCCTTCGGAGGATGTGAAAAAGATCTACGACGAGTTAATGAAGCGGTCAATCGAGCTGACTCGTTACGTTGATCGGGCCCTGATCCAAGACCTTGGGTTTGAGGACAACCTCAACTATGTCCTCCGTGGCCAAGTTGGGAGGTTGTCAATTGTGAGTGAGGAACAAATTCCCTATCATGTTGAGGGCCACCCTTTCTTTGGCGAGTGTCCGACATATAAGGAACTCGTGGTAGAGTTCATGGAGTCTCTTGACATCTGTGTCATGCCCAATGACCTAATCGCCACCGAACGTGAATGGATCAAGGGCCGAGTCTCCTTTCGGCTATTCAACCGCAACTACACCATCATGCTCGACTAGTTCAACTCCATCTATAACTGGTGGCATTTGCCCTAGCAGTATAGACGGCCGGACAATCAGGCCGACTATGACGAGATGTTCTCGCGGTTGGTGACCGCGCCGGCAGGCAAGATGCTTAGCTACCACAATGGATCCGTCGCCGAATTTGAGAACCCATTCGTGCATATTCTTCACCGTATCCTGTGTATTACCTTCTTTGCTCGTGACGAATTTTCGTTGAGCAAGTTCCAGGAGACGAACTTGTTTTTCCTCTACAAGATGCTGAAGAGGGAAAAGCTCAATTGGGGCACATTTTTCTTAATGCACATGATGGCAGTGAAGCGGAGCACCAGACGAGCCCCTATTCACTTCAGGGGGCTTATCACACCACTAGCCCTCTACCTTGGGCTAGATCTGTCCACGCTCCCTCCACTGGTCAGCCGGAACCCTATCAACCTAGCCCATTTCCACCGCTCCAATCTTCTTACGCTCTGCGATGGTGTGGTATATGCTCATTGCCACATTAACAAGGAGTATCAAGAGCGCTTACTACTAGACCCCGTCTTCAACCTCCAGCCAAGCCAACACTTTCGGTGGCCTATCATTGCCATTGAGGATTCCGAGGAGGAAGAAGATGTGGGAGACGAAGACGATGCGGGCAATGATGAGCATGAGGAGGAAGAGGAGACTGTTACTCCTCTTCGGACATGAGTGGCACCGCGGAAGCGGCCACGTTTCTATCTGGGTGCATCATCATCCTCGCAGCCTCCGCCACCACAACCCTCTCAGGAAGGAGAGGATGCCTTTTTGATGCAGGGAATGTATGCCATGCTGCAAGGCATTCAAGAGACGCAAGAACTGCATACCACATCCTTTACAGATATACAAGACACGACCAACATGATGTATGTGAATCAACATGCGATTTTTGAGAATGAACGTCAGTTGTTCGCCAACCAACAGCAGGTCTACGACTAGTTGGGGAGGATCGAGCAAAAATAGCAGCCGTTCTACGATCATTATTGGAGCCGTGACTACTTTGGAGGGTATCCACAACCACCGCCCATGCTGACTTATGATCCGAGCTTTCAGGGAAATATCCTGAGTGGGACCCCCATACCCAGCAGTACCCACCATTTCCACCGTCACAACAATAAAAGGGTATCACTGTTCCACCTTCTAAGGTTGTTTTTGACTATGAGGCCATAGTTGAATTCAAGCTTAGGGGGGGAGATGGAACCGTTTCTATCTTAGTCTTTATTTTTATCTTCTTTTGTTTTAGTATTTTCTAGTTTTTATTGTTTACAACTTTCTAGGATCCACATCTATCTAGTGTAATCCGTGGATGTCTAATTTTAAATGTGCGTCATCTCTTGTTTTCATATGGGGAAAGTTGAAATGTGAGCATAAATTTTTTTTTCAAGTAATTATAAGCTTTCTTTGTTTGAAATTGAACACTTAACTTATGAAAACAATTGGGTAGGTCAACTTTAAAACATATGATCATAATTGTACATCCGGATGATTCAAGAAATGTGGACGGTTTTGGATGTTGAGCCTAAACTGACCAAATGGTAACGAGACCTTAATCATAAGTGAGAGAGAGAAACCCCTTGATTTAGTGGTACACAAGTCGGTAAGGAGGGACATATAATATATTTCGATGGTTCTGTCAATTAGTCTTGTGATCTATCCACCGCAATGTCATTCACACTCCACCATAAGAACTGGGAGCACATTACTATCTTCCACTCTTTGGCTGCATTCCATGTAGGTAGGTCTTGCATTATAGTCATTTTTGCATATTCCTTTAAAAAAATGGAAAGTAGAGAATAGTTATACATACACATTATCTTTATGTGCATGTCATAGTAGTTGCATAATTGACATTATGTAGTTGCATTTGTATCTTTTGAGCATACAATACATCATGCGTTTTATGTTTTTTTACAAATATTAAAGGTGTTGAACTTGTTCCATACCCTCCAAAAAGAATGCATCAAATGTACAATTTATGTAAAAGGAAGAATGCCCAACAAATAACTCATTGTCATTTATGAAAATGAGGGCTTAAAAAATATTTTTGAAAAAAAGGAAAAAGAAGAAAAAAGGATTTGAGAAATAATAAAGAAGAAGAGGGAGAAAGGAACATGTTCTCACCTGAGAATTAAGAAGAATAAGCACATGGTGTAGTTTTCTTAGATATTCCATCTCACCTTGAGACAGAATGATAGTACATGCATCATTCCACCAAAAATGTATCATTAAGACATTATCATTTGCATTTTGTATCATGATAGGTCATTAATTTTTGTATTGCATGATTGATTGTTATGTGCTTCTTTTTCTTCCACAACCACCCATTCCATCCGCTCATTGCTCAAAATGGTAGGACACCCATGATTATCTCCTCATTCTTGTATATTAGGAGATCTGCTTCCATGTAGATGGTAGTTAGGATATGAGCAATGTAGATAGGAGATCACGAGATGCACCAAGCGTAAACCATAGGATTTTATTATATTAACTGCCTTATTTGACGGTGTTCATTGATCTTGGGGTGGATATCTCTTATGGACGATCATTGTCACCTTTAGGGTAGTTACCGTTCCGTGGTCAGTGAGGGCTGGCATGTGCATGTCAGGTGGGAATCATACAGTGATGTCATTTATGGTAGTATGTTCTTTAGTTGACCCTTACAATTCTATTCTATAGTTTTGTGCTCGAGGACGAGCAAAGATCTAGCTGAGGGGAGTTTGATGCGAGGATTTTGAGTCGCTTTTATAGGCTAGTTTCATATGTGTTTTATGCGATTATTGGTCATTTTCATGGTTAATATTGCATGATTCAATTCCTTCAGCCTATAATCTCATTATGCATCAAATTTACCTTGTTTTATCTCATTTGGTATGAATGATCATATTTATCAAAGTTATCAAAGTTGATTCGAGTTTATCTTTGATTTTCAGGCAATACAGATATATACAGCTGTCGATACCATTGACGGTTGTCGACAATATCGACAGGGCCACAGGGAGGTAGCCGCAAAAGAGCAGAATGAGTCGATACCATCGACCCAGAAGTCGATGGTAGTGAGATAGCTTCAACAAGTCAGATTTCTACAAGTCGATACAATCGACCAAATAGTCGATACTATCGACTCTGTCTCAGCAGAATCAACTTAAGCGTCAGATTCCACATAAAAGCGACGCCTAAGGTGTCGATACCATCGACCCAGAAGTCGATGGTATCGAAATCATGTCAGAGCAAACCCAGAAAAGCAGAGGACTGCCGGTATCTGGGTGGGTCGATACCATCGACCCACATCGATGGTATCGGCGCCGTCAGATCAGGTTAATCTACAACTCGAGTCTAATCGTACGGTGGTGATGCTTTGGTGACCTAAAGTGGTGCTTATACCTAAAAACGGCAGATCTAAGCCATGTAGACGTCATTAGCCGCTGCACAAGTCTCGAGGAGAAGAGATGAGGAAGAACGGAGCCAGAGCTATGCACCGATTGTTCTGGAGGTCGTAGAAGGAGTTTTCCATCATCGAAAGGTTGTAGAACACTCATTCCATGCCGAGGAACACCCAGATCTTCTCCGTTCAGGGGTTACTTCACATCTATCCACATTTTCTCCATGTTTCCTCTTTCCTTCGGCATGTTTTCTACTGAGATGAACATGCGGGGCTAATCCCCTTTGTCTTTAGGACCGGGAGTAGCCCGGGTGATCGTTGTATGACAATTTCAACATAGTTTATCATAATTTGTCTCTAAAATTTGTGGTATGCTATCGTTTTCTCTATTATATCATTGTGCTTGATCACCATAGTGATAATCCAATACCTTTAATTGCTTTTGATGAAGAATTAATGGTTGAAAAGAAACGATAATCACATTAATCAATAAATTCCTTGGAAAAGGTGATGTACGATTAATGGTGGGAACCTTTAGACCTAAATTTCATGCACCTTATCTAAGACATAGGTTACTACTGACGTGGAACCAACTTAGGTTAAGGTAGTGAATTGTATCGTGGAAGCGAGCAATTCTAATTCCAAGACACTACCCAAATTAGGAGACATTTCATGGTAATTGTGTAAAACTTAGTGCAAAGAGAACTCGCGGTGAAACCGCAATCCTAAAGATTCCATTGAAATTGAGTAAACCAACCATTTAATCGATCATTCTATTTTCTTTTGTTTTATTTTTCTTTTTCAAAACAATTCTCAAACTTTTAAAACCAGTTTAGCTGATCGTGAGTAGTTAGTAGTAGTCTATTGAGAATTCTGTTTCCCTAAGTTTGACTCGGGCCTCACAAGGCCTATATTACATTGACGGTGCACTTGCATTATACACACAGTAAAATCATGTCAGGTACTTCCTCCTCATCTCTTCCTACATCTCCCATGTGGCTTCTTCAACACCATGATGATGCCAAAGAACTTTCACAAACACAATATCTTTCCTTTTTAACTTCTTGATTCTTTTATTAAGAATCAACACTCGACCTTCCACATAGGATATATCTTCATCTAGTTCTACCTCTATAGGTTGTAAGACAAGCTCTGTATCAAGATGCTATTTTCTCAACATAGATACATGAAATACATGATGTAATCTATGCAATTCAGATGGTATTTCCAACTTATAGGCTACCTTTCCAACACGTTCTATCAACGGATAGGGTCCCATAAATATAAGAGCCAATTTATCCTTCTTCCTGAATCTGAGAACACCTTTCCAAGGTGAAACATTGAGATACACTCTATCTCCTACTAGGAATTCTAAAGGTATGCGGTGATTATCAGCATATGCCTTTTGTTTGTCATGTGCTGCCTTTAACTGTTGTTGTATCACTTTAATCTTTTGTGTTGTCTGTTGTACAAGTTCAGGACCAAGAAGTTGGTATTCTCCTATTTCATACCAACATAACAAAGATCTAAAACATCTACCATACAATGCTTCATATGGTGCCATATCAATGCTTTTATGATAACTGTTATTATAGGCAAACTCTATCAAACTCAAATATATATCCCAGATACCTACAAACTGAAGAACACATGCCCTAATCAAGTCTTCCAAGGTCTGTATAGTCCTTTCATATTGTCCATCTATTCGAGGGTGGAAAGCAGTACTAAACTTTAACTGTGTACCCAATGGTGTATGTAATCGTTCCCAAAAGCGACTTGTAAACTGAGGACCTCTGCCAGACACAATTTTTGTTGGGACTCTGTGCAACTGCACTATCTCATCTACATAAACATGTGCAAGTTTTTCAATAGTGTATGTTGTCTTAATAGTAAGAAAATATGTTGATTTTGTCAACCTATCAACAATTACCCAAATGGAATCATGACTTTTGGCTGTTCTAGGCAAACGAACTATGAAATCCATTGTTACATGATCCCACTTCCATTTTGATATTGTAAAGGTTGTAATGTTCCTATCGACTTTTGGTGTTCAGTCTTAACTTGCTGACACACTGAACATCGCATAACGAACTTAGGTACATCTTTCTTCAAACCCAGCCACCAATACATATCTTTTAGATTGTGATACATCTTGGTACTTCCTAGATGCAAATCATACATAGATGAGTGATCTTCTTTATTAAATATTCTCCTTAGGTCATTAATATCAGGTACCAAGATCCTACCATGGTAACAAACTGTTCCATCTTTTGACTCATGAAAGCCATCCCGCTTCTCACTGCCATATTTTGATCTGATCTGCTGTATCACAATATCATCTTGTTGTGCTTCTTTAATATGTTGTCTCAGTGTATGTTTTATTTACATCTGTGCCAGCAATCTAGCTAGCAAGAATACTTCCAGCTATACATTAATCTGTCATAAGGAAACTAGCATGTCCCGCTTATGACACACCAAATAATTCAACTGTGCTTTATTTGTGAATGAAGATGATGACTTTCTGCTTAGCACATCTGCCACCACATTAGCCTTTCATGGATGATAATCAATCATGCAATCATAATTTTTGATTAGTTCCATCCAACGATGTTGTCTCATGTTTAAATTTTGCTATGAAAAGATGTACTTCAGATTCTTATGGTATGTGAAAATCTGACACTTCTCCCCATACAGGTAATGTCTCTAGATTTTCAAGGCATGAATTACTACATCCAATTCTAGATCGTGTGTAGGATAATTCTCCTTGTGTTTCTTAAGATGTCGATAGGAAAAAGAAATCACTCATTTATCATGCATCAATACACATCCTAAACCATTTTTCAAAGCATCACAAAAGACAATGTATCCTTTCCCTTGCTCAGGTAACACTAACATCGGTTCACCGGTCAACTTTTCTTTCAAAAACTGGAAAGAGTGTTGACAATTGTCACTCCAGAAAAAAGGAACATCCTTCCTGGTTAACCTAGTTAGGGGTAATGCTACATAACTGAAGTCTTCGATGAATCTCCTGTAGTAATCTGCCAAACCTAGGAAACTGTGAATCTCTATTGGTGTCTTAGACTGTTCCCATTCTAGAATAGACTCCACCTTTTTAGGATCAACACAAATACCTTTTACAGATATGATATGCCCTAGAAATGATACTTTTGACAACCAAAACTCACACTTGCTAAACTTAGCATATAGCTTGTGTTGTCTTAACAAAGTCAATGCTTGACAAAGATGTTGTTCATGTTGTTTGCTATCTCGACTGTATATTAGAATTTCACCTATAAAGACCACTATAAACTGATCAAGGAATAGTCAGAACACTCTATTCATCAAATCCATGAATGTTGCTGGTGCATTAGTTACTCCAAACGAAATAACTATAAACTCATAATGATCATACCTTGTCCTAAAGGCTGACTTGGGTATGTCATCCTCCTTAATATGTAAATGATGATATCTCGACCTCAGATCTATCTTAGAGAACATTTTTGCATCACACAACTAGTCAAACAAATTATCTATCCTTGGCAGAGGATGCTTGTTCTTTATTGTCACCTTATTCAACTGTCTATAGTCTATACATAACCTCATAGATCCATCTTTTTTCTTTACAAAAAGTACTAGATCACCCCACGGTGATGTACCTATCCTGATAAAACCTTTATCAAGTAACTCTTGTAGCTATTTCTTTAATTCTGCCATCTCAATTAGTACCATTCTATAAGGTGTTTGGGCTATGGGTTGCGTATCGGGAACTAGATTGATCTCAAAGTCAATATCTCAGGGTGGAGGTACATCAGGAAATTCCTCAGGAAACACATCCTTAAACTCCCTGACAACTGGAACTTTTGGAATACTAGGACTTTCTATTTTGGTATCCACCACATGTGCTAAGAATGCCTCACACCCATGTCACAACAGTCTCTCGGCTATCATTGTCGATACTAGACATGTTGGAAGAATCTTCCTATCTCCCTGAAAGATCCATGTCTCATCACCGTATGTAAGCATATCTTGCTTAGAACCACAATCCAAGACTACCTTATACTTTTCTAAGGTGTCCATACCAAGGATTACATTAAATCCATGCATCTCAAGTGGTATAAGATCCACTTGAATGTTGAGTTTAGAGAAAGAAAGAACACAGGGGGAACATACCTTTTGTAACACTGTAGAACCAAATAACGGAGTTTCTAACAACAAGTGATCCATTATATTACTAAAGACAATTATGAATCATTTCACAAGTGATATAGGAGTGTGTAGCACCCAGGTCAATTAAAACAAATATGAAGAAAGATGAAGACATATCAGAATGAAATAATTCCATTTGACCTTTCATGACTCGTGGGTTGGCTACTGCTTCTGGCTGACTCATAAC
This sequence comes from Alisma plantago-aquatica, assembly GCA_963693085.1. Taxonomy (NCBI): domain Eukaryota; kingdom Viridiplantae; phylum Streptophyta; class Magnoliopsida; order Alismatales; family Alismataceae; genus Alisma; species Alisma plantago-aquatica. The sequence continues at coordinate 677,543,848 of OY856409.1, forward strand.
ATAGAATCTCACTGTTGCCTCCTGCCGACCTCACCCTCTGTTACCTTGTGCAGATGAATCTACTTAAGACGCATGTCCACGTCCTCATCCTCATGCACCACTACCGAACTGTTGCCTCTGAGAGCCTTGATGACTATCCCTTGGTGGTTGGGTTACCTCAGTATCTCTTACTGGACAATCCCTCATCAGATGTCATGTCTTCCCACACTTGTGGCAAGTTTTGGTCTCTTATTGTGGCCTAGACAACCCTGTCATTGACATTGATGTCGCACTATGGGCTCCGGTAGGCGGAAAATTATGATGTCTGAGCACTGAACCTCTGTGGTGCTGACAACGCAGATAACCTTGGTTTCTTGTAACTTTTGGACCTCTGTCCTTGGAAGTGGGCATGTCCTTTCCTAAAATTGGCCTCACGTTTCTCAGTTACAGACCTTTCTATCCTCCTAACCGATTCCACAAACATAGCAAATCTCTTGCTATTCTTGTGGCGTCGGTCTTGTGAAAACAAGATTAACTAATGCGAAAGCGATTACTAAAAATCACTAAAAATTAAAACCATTTATCAAGAGATCCATTCACAGGAAAACGCTTTCATTCATAACCAAAGTAAAACATTACATCCTAGTTCATATATACATTACATGCATCATTGCACCTCAAGGCATACATGCACAAAATCTCAGATCGAAGTATCAAGACACTAACTCCTAGGACCCGAGAGTACATAGACGACTTTAGGACTATCTACACAAAGACCATACAGCCAATGTCTCCACCTGATGGATCACTACTGTCCCCGTGTCTACTGCTGCTGCTGCTCTTCTCCTGTAGAAGAGTTTCTGCCTTGATGTCTGCGTCTACCTGAAAACATTGAATCTCACGGGGGTGAGACAATTATAAAAATTGCCCCAGCGAGAGATATAACTCTCTGCCAAAACATTGTCATTGTAGTTTAATAGAAATAAACTTAAAAGTAGAATAATGTAAACCATTAACAGGTGAATCACATCTATGCAGACTAGAGCAACATTCTTATGCATTATTACAGTAACAACTTGATTAAGCAACATGTCTCATAATCAATATGAATTAAAGGAACATAAGTACATTCTTGTATCAAGGGCATGCTAAGCAGTACATCAACAATCAGTGTTCCTCGTATTTCAATCTTATGCAAATATGCTACACGGTTGATTATATTTTACAAACAGATTTAAGCTCTGAGGAGATGAGGTATACCGCTCATACTCCAACCGACCATTTCTAGAATCGAAATCAGTACCATAAATAGGTCAATAAAAGAGCCGGATTCCCATGACCTCCCACATCTTGGTCAACACAGGACTACAAGCAGGACTGTGTCGACTGCTCAAATAGATTTCCAGGGTATACTGGAACTTCGCTATAGAGTTACAGCGTCAACTGCACTCTCATCCGCAATCGAGAGCATTGCTATTTATCTCTATCGACCCGACATAAAAATAACATTGGGAGACTAATGATACATCCATCCCAACCATCAGGAGATTTATGGTGCATCTATCCTGACACATGAAGGACTGAGGGGTAATGTGATGGGTTCCATGAGTCCGAGGATGGATTAGTTTGCTATCATAATAGGATGGTGGTCCCCGATGCTGATGATCTGAGGAAGTTAGTGCTCGAGGAAGCACACATGTAGATGTATGCTATGCACCCAGGAGTCACCAAGATGTATCATAGTCTGAAGGACTTGTATTGGTGGCCCAACTTGAAGAAAGATGTAGCCGAGTTCATGGCTAGGTATGCGGTTTGTCAGCAAGTCAAGGCTGAGCATCAAAAGTCGGCAGGTACGTTGCAACCCTTGCCGATACTGTAGTGGAAATGGGATCATATAACCATAGATTTCGTAGTTGGTCTACCCAGGACAACTAGGAATCATGATTCCATTTGGGTAATAGTGGACGGATTGACTAAGTCTGCCCATTTCTTACCAATAAAGACAACGTATACAGCTGAGAAGCTCGCTCGAGTATATGTGGATGAGATAGTATGTTTGCACAGTGTGCTAGCAATGATAGTTTCTGACAGAGGTCCTCAGTTCACGAGTCATTTCTGGGAACAGTTGCATAAGGCGTTGGGAACACGGTTGAGGTTTAGTACCACCTTCCACCCACAGACAGATGGACAGTCTGAGAGGACTATTCAGACTTTGGAAGATCTCCTTTGAGCTTGTGTTTTGCAGTTCCTAGGTAGTTGGTACATGCATCTCAGTTTGATAGAGTTTGCTTACAACAATAGTTATCAGCAGAGCATTGACATGGCTCCTTATGAGGCCTTATATGGTAGGAAGTGCAGATCTTCGTTATGTTGGTACGAGTCTGGAGAATATCAGCTTTTGGGTCCTGAGTTAGTACAACAGAAAACATAAAAGATAAAGGTGATACAACAACAGTTGAAAGCGGCACAGGACGGGCAGAAGTCTTATGCAGACAATCGCCGACAACCTTTGGAGTTCTAGGTAGGAGACAAAGTGTATCTTAAAGTCTCACCGTGGAAAGGTGTGCTAAGGTTTGGCCGAAAGGGTAAGCTAGTGCCCAGGTATATGGGGCCATACCCGGTCGTAGCACGTTTTGGCAAGGTAGCTTACGAGTTAGAGCTACTGCCAGAGTTGCACAGGTTACATTCAGTGTTCCATGTCAGTATCCTGAAGAAAAGTCATCCAGATTCAGGAACAGTGATACATCCGGTCGAGGTTGAGCTTGATGGAGATGTGACCTACGAGGAAGGTCCTGTGGCAATCCTTGACAGAAGGGTTAAGAAGCTGAAGAGGAAGGACCTGGTTCTTGTAAAGGTTCTTTGGCATCATCGTGGCATTGAGGAAGCCACGTGGGAGCTTGAGGAAGAGATGAGGAGGAAGTATCCCTCACTTTTCTCTTCGGATTTCGGGGACGAAATCCTATTGTAGGGGGTTAGCTTGTAAGGACCCTGACCTCCTCTTAGGGCTTATCCTGTTTTCTTTGCTTAACCCTTATGCTTAGTTGCTTGCTAATCACCTTTGGTGGTGATTAGGGTTTGTTGGTGCTTTGTGGAGAGCTGGAGGTGCTACTTGCAATTAACCCAAGTCTAGGTTTTGTGGGCAAGTTTTCCACCTTGTGAGGTGTTCCTCCCTCTCCTTGCTTCCCTTAGTGTTGGGAGGAAGGTTTGGGATCATTTCTTGAGTTCCTTTGGGCTTGGTTGAGCTTGATGGGATTTGGGGTGCCTTGCCTTTACTTCTTTGGACCTTGTGGTGGGCAAGAGTGCTTGTGTCGGCCAGTGCTTGTGTCGACCTGTGCTTGTGTTGGCCAGTGGTGTGTCACCCAGGGTCTGTGTCGGCCATGGTGTGGGTGTGTCAGCCATGGTGTGGTGGTGTGTCGCCCATGGACTCTTTGACTCTCTTTGACCTCGTTTGTGTCACCACTAGTGGACACTTGGTGCTTGATGCTTGCATGTGGCAATGACCTTGGACATGTGTTTAGGACATGTTAGAGTGGTGGCCTTGCTCATGGACAAGTGTCCCTAGGTGGGAGACACCTTGCTTTGTTCTACCTTGGTTTCTCCTCCATCCCCTTCTATATATGTGTTTCCCTTCTCTTGCTAAGGATCCCTTTAGTTCCTTAGTCTCCCTCTCCCTTGGTGCACGACACTCTCTTCTTTTGCAAGCTTGGTGGCCGATCCTTCTTGGAGTCTCCTTCCTCTAGTGGTGGCCTAACCCTAGAGTGCCTTGCTCTTCTTCTTGTGGTGGTTCTTGGAGCTTGGAGCTTGCTTAAGGTGGGTTACATAATTCCTAACCCTAACTATACTACCTTCTTTTATGTTCTTATATGTTGTTATGATCATATCGGCTATGTGTGTTGCTAGTTTGGTTTCTTGCTCAGTTGTTTCTTGTTGGCCGAACCTATGTTCTAGGGTTTCTTGGTGAGCAACACTCCTTTCTCTCCTTGGTCTAGAGGAGTGAGCTTGAGTTCTAGTAATATGGGAAATACCCCTCTCTCGTTTAAGTTGAGAGGTGAGCTTGTGTTCTAGTTGCTTGAGCAACACCCTCCTCTCACCATGGACTTGAAAGGTGAGCTATGTGGTGGTTGTGGACCTTTGTTAGAGTTGTTCCTGGTGTTGCCCGATTGGTGATAAGAGATGTGCAAGACCCCTCTCTCTTAATTGTTGAGAGGTGAGCCATCTTCTTGATCCATTAGGGTTTTTGTGCCTTTGTGCTTGAGGTTAGTGGTGACCCTGTTGGGTTGCATTTTGGCCGATATGGCCTTGGGGTTAGTGTTGCCAGATTTTCCCTCTTGATCTTGAGCCTTGGACAACACATGTTGTGGCTATGTCGGGCGTTGCACTTGGTCCCTGCCTTGTGTGTGTTGGGCATCACACCTTGATGAGTAACCTGCCCGACACACTTAGCCTCTGTGATGGTTTGATATTGTTGTGTGTTGAGGTGTGGAGCTTGTTAGCTAGTTTGTGGTGTCATGTCGGGCGTCAGGCTCCTGGTTTCTGACCTTTGTGTGTCGAGCGTCACACAATAGGTCCTTGCTGCCCGATACACCTGACCTGAGGTGGTAGCCTAGTGGCCATCTTACCTTGGACGATATGGAGCTATGTGGCTAGCTTGGTGTTGGGCGTCACGGCATAGTGATGATGCCCGATATAGTAACATGTAGTAATCCTAGTCATTGCACGACACCGAGGTGCACAATGCACCATTGCACGACATCTCTTGTAGAGTAAGTTGCACGCTAGACCTTGTGGCCGTTGTCCCTGGTGCACGACGCACCGTTGCATGTTAGAGACCGAGCTGCACGTTACATATGTATGCCCGATACCCTGTGTTGCACGACGCTGCGTTGCCCAACACCGAGGTGCATGACGCAACATTGCACGATATGTCTCTGGACATAGTTGCACGATACAGCTTGGGAAGGTAGCCCGACACCCTTGCTGATTGCTTGACCGAGATGAGGCTGAAGTGGTTGGACGATATGAGGAATACCCTGCCCGACACCACTTCTAGTGAGGGTGCCCTACCCGTCACACTTCTTGTGAGGGTGGTGGGCACTTCTAGTGAGGGTCTTGATCCTTCTGTAAAACATCTACGCTAGATCTTGTTTATGTAATCACGTTTGGGTTTATATCGATCCTTGATATGCTTGCTGATAACTAAGATGGTAGCTCACATTTATGTAATTTGACATGATGTTACATCTGCTTATGATCATCTTGAATCATTTGTATAATGTTGAGTAAATGGTAAGCATATAGGCTGCTTTGCTTAATGAGATGACCTACTTCTATGGTCACCGATTGAGGCATAAATGACAAGCATATAATCATCAATGTTGCCCTATGTTGATAATATAATCCTCCTGATAACCCATGATGATTGTACTTACTAACCATGCAGGTGTTCCATACAGATGCATAGCCAGTTAAAGGGCTATGAGGTATATATGTTTGAGTAACACTGCTTGATAATTACTCTTGATGATGAGATAACATACATGATGTGTTTTGGTCTGAGGACCTGAGTTTGACTAAAGTGCCTAAGTCGATGAGAATGCCTTGAGAGGCAGTGGCACTATGTGATAAGGGATCGAGATCCCATGGCAATGTGATGACCCTTGAGATGGATCTAGATGATTGGTAAGAGGCCAAGTGATAACATGTAATGTTGGATCCTTGTGATGGATCAGAATGATGTTGATTACAATAAAAGCCTACTATTGAGTTTTATGTTGTTTATTCTTGTTATAAGTTTGCATATTATACAACTTGGCTGAACCTTGCAATCCACTTAAAATATGTTAACTAAATTACATATGACCATTCATGTAGTTTTCCCTGGCCATAGATCCATCATCATCAAGAGCTGGTGATGGTGAAACGGGTTCTCCAGTGGGTTAACCCGGAGCACATATTGTTGAGTATGCGAGGTTGCTCCTAGCCTAAAATGAGGAGGTAAGAGTGCAACTTCGGTTGTAGACTCCAGAGTGCAGATTCAGGCCCGTAGCTCAATTACGATAAGAGCATGGTGAAGAGGCCCATGGCTCAAGATGTGTGATATGGGAGCATGAATGCGTTCATGGCTCAGAGCACGGTGAACAGGCCCGTGGCTCAGTTTCACTAGCGCCGATACCTATACCAAGGCGGGCTAGGCAGAGGGTAGCCTGACCCTGTGGCTGAGGCCACTTAAGCATGAGACTGCGGTCCTTCTTGTGTTGTACTTGTGCACTGACCATGAGGTGGGAGGTCATGGAGTCCGGCTCATCCATTGACCTTGTATGGCACCGGCTTGGGTTTCACAACCGAAGGTTGGATTTGAGCAGTATGACTCACTTCCTCAGGGCATAATAATATGTAATCCAGCCGAATAGTATTTATTACTTAAGGCAAAACACGGAACATTGATTGAGGCCTTGTTTGTGTAGTTAATCCTGTTATACTTGCAGTTACTTATATGTTCCTTATGTTATGAGGTAAGACATTATAAATCTTATCTTGTTAATCATGTTCCATAAAGAGATACTTGAATATATGCCTTCCTTATATCTTGGTAAGCTTGATGGTATGAATAGCTTTACTTTATAAACTGCTCTTATTATACCTTTTATCAGTTATCTATTGTTCTTGCTTTATCCTTTGAGGTTTTGTGGTTTCGGCGGGGAGTTATGTTTCTCGTTGGGAATGTGTGTCTCACCCCGCTGGTTTATAACCTTTTTAGATGTTTGATCTAGACGTGGTGGTGGTCGCGGAGTTGCGGCCGAGCAACAAGATGGGCAGTAGAAGACAGGAGATGGATATGCTGCTGTTTTGGTTGTTTTGTAGTAGAGTCTTAGAGTCATCCCTGTACTCTCAGTGGCTGTTATGTATGTATAAACAGGTGATGAACTCATGTGATGACAGGACAGCTGATCCTCTAAGCTGTGGACACGTATCAAGCTCTTGTAAATGTTTATATATAACATGTTTCCTTGCTGGATGAGGACCTAAATGTAATAGTTTCTCAGTTTATCCGCTTTCCGCAATTGGTTTTAATTAATTCGTGTTTTTGGTAATCTGTGGTTTATGGTGATTTCCGCACGTTTTCACGTAACACCTCGCTGTCTGTGTGATAGCGGGATGTGTTGCCACAAGTTTTGTAAAGCCTGGGCCCACTGCCCAAGACTCTAGTAGAGTTTTAGGAATGACGACTGGCCCCACAGACCACCACTAGCCTTAGCTGCATGTTTTATCCTCACTCACGCACAAGCCAGGCTCAACTTCCCGACTGGTCACCCATCATAGTACTACTCCAAGCTGAGCACGCTTAACTATGGAGTTCTTTAGTGATGGGCTCCCGGAAAAGGAGGTGCACCTTGGTGACATGGGTAGTTCAATCATTCCTTTTAAGATCATGTTATCTGAGGCCTCAAATCCTGGTATGTTACAATCTCCCCCACTTAGACTCTTGACGTCCTCGTCAAGGCTCAACTATAAGGCCTCATAATCTCTTCCCCATTTCAGTGCAGACCCACAATGGCCCATGGACACCCAGCTCCCGATCACAGAATACCAGCGCAAGGATGGCTACGTCAACCATGGACAACCCTTTCCTACATGGCTGGACCGCACGGCTCAAGACTGGCATGCCAAGACTCTAGTAGAGTTTTGTAAAGCCTGGGCCCACTGCCCAAGACTCTAGTAGAGTTTCAGGAATGACGACTGGCCCCACAGACCACCACTAGCCTTAACTGCACACTTTATCCTCACTCACGCGCAAGCCAGGGCCAACTTCCCGACTGGTCACCCATCATAGTACTACTCCAAGCCGAGCACGCTTAACTATGGAGTTCTTTAGTGATGGGCTCCCAGAAAAGGAGGTGCACCTTGGTGATATGGGTAGTTCAATCGTTCCTTTTAAGATCATGTTATCTGAGGCCTAAAATCCTAGGATGTTACAGAGACGGTCATCTTGTGACCCAGATGGTCGTCTGACACTACGAGGTGGTCATCTCGTACTACGAGATAGTCATTTTTTGGTTTCCCGATTGCATACGAAAATGGCAATTTGTTTCCCATTAATGTTAAACATAAATTCCTTGCACCACAAGAATTGTGCAATCGAAATGAATTTCAAAAAGCATCTAGAACCTTCCTCCAACCTAACTGAGCGATCTCACACATGCATGGCGGTCGTCTCACTCACTTCGATGGTCGTCTGGTGAGCCAAGATGAACCAGTCGTTCAACAGATTGAACTAGTCAGTTCACACCTTAGTTTGGGCAGAACTTAGCCAATTCAATTTCTGATCAGTCTAACAACCCAAACGACCGTATCAACACTTGATATGATCGTCTGGTGCACCAAGTAGCCATCTCACCCTGTGAGACAATCGGTTGGGATGCAGTCAACTAATCTGTTGGGTGAATTGAATACCTAAACACTTTAGTAATCAATCGAATCATCATTCAAGATTAAACTTATCTTCTAGATGAGTTCCTATGTGTGTGACCCTATAGGTCCCATATCATGTTGGTAGTGAATGTCCAGAACTAACTTCTGACATCACAAGCAAAGAGTGGTGCCTAGTCGCACATCAGTGCTATCCAAGTGAATGGAAAGTTGGAGAACAACTTCAACCTACAATCTATGTAAGGTGTTGCAATGATCGTATAATTCCTTTGTCTCTGATATCTGGAGTGAACTTGAGGCATGGATATTATCATCCTCTTAACGTTCATCTCATGTTTCTTGAACCAAGAGAAGATTGTCTGAGATAATGTGACCTCAATATCATATATTTATTCACATGTGCATGCACATGCATTTCTTAGTCTTGCTTATCAAGTGGCCAGGATATCAACTCGAGTAGGAGGGACAAATCCCATCTCTATCACTCACACTTTATTCCCATGTGTAAAAGCTACCCAATAATTGCATTTATTGCAACCTGGTTTCATGATTATGTTTGATGATGTCAAAGTATACCAACGATATGTGACGAGCACAGTGATTTCAGGTTTAAGAACCACAATCACCACCTTCACTATGAGAGATGACTATGACTACCAATGATGGTTTCCATGTGTCACTCTCAAGGTGGGTCTGTCTGATGCACTGTTCCCTAATATGTATCTATGTGCTTGGTGTGATATAGCCATATCATGATAGATTCATACATCAACCAACCCACACTCCAGTATTATGTGTTGTCGGTGTCTATCTACCTTCCACAATAACAATCGACTAGGGACATAATAAGAATGTACATACTCTTATAGAATTCATATGATCTCATTCTCCAAGTCACGTACTTGAAGACATACGTCATTGAGTATTGTCATTCTTTGGACATTCATAATGTATCCTCGTTATCTCATAACAAAATGAAACAGAATGAATTGGAAGCTTACCTTTATGAGTATTAATCAAATCCTTTCTGGTATATGTCATGTGAATCATCACATGATTTTCTCTATGGGCATACCTTACCAACACCAATGGGTTCATATAACATATGATTTTTACTCAGAAAAATACGAGCAATCCAATAAAAATATGTGCACTGCCTAGACCTACTTCTACTTTGAAAAGTACCTAAAGTTAGCATCTTTAATGTGTTAAATGTATAATAACTCTGAGTTTTAGGTTGTGATGTTCCTAATGTGTCCAATTGATATTGATAATGAAAGATTAATCTTTTATGGATAAAAAGAGCAACTTGGAATTTATGTGAACTTAACAACCTATAATCTGATGAATTAGGGTTTCTTGGAGATTAAAAGTGCAATTAATGATAAAATTAGGATTTGTCAACCCCAAAGTCATGAAAAGTGATAATTAGGGTTTAGGAAGCTAAAAACCCTAAGGAAACCCTAGCTTGAGACCCCAGTCAGTCTTAGTGATAAATTGGATAGAATAATGATACATGGGTGTTATGTTGTAACTTTCAGGATAATTGCTTGTTTGCTTGTTTGGTTGTTCCTGATTGCTTTTGCTTGGACATCAAGTACACCCGATCAAGGTATGTGGTTACTCCTATGAATAACCACATTAGTTTTTTGACATATTACAAGGTTTTTCAGATTTCTTGAAAATAAATGATTGCTTGTTTATTTATTTCTTACAATCTATAAAGTTACTATGGCTATCACATTATATTCTTGTAACTTGCTCAAACCCCACATACCAACTTTGGAAGTTTGAGAATGGAAATAAATGAAAAGTCATGGTCATGACTACAGACCATGCCCCAAATTGGGAAGGCCAGACCAGCCCCTAGATTGGGAAGACCAACATGGCACCTAGCTCCAAATTGAGAGATGGCCAACATGGCACCTAGATCCAGATTGAGAGGTGGCCTACAATCCACTATAGGGAAAAAACTTGTAAGGAGTGGGTCTTGGGAGGGACCACTCCTTACTTTATAGGAAATAATTGCAAAACTCCCCAATAAATTAAATCCCACAAAATAAAAGCCACTAAAGTAATTGGGGTTCACAATATTTCTTTAAAACAAAATGATAACATGAACACAGATTTGTTGCAGTGGAAATTTAAATCTAACTATTCCATGATAATCTCAAAAGAGTTCAACTAAAGTGCCATAGATGGCTTCTAACTGAAATTAAAGGCTAAACTATTTGGATCAATTTATGGTGAGTAACCTTTCCATTTTAGAAATCCTCAACAACTAGTATTGGGTATCCCCACCTATGTCATGATCCTCATGCTATGCAACCTCTGGGTGGGTAGAAAGAAACACCAAGGGTAGGAGAAAACAAAGAGAAAGTATGTCAACAAACATTGAGTATGTGCAATAGTTAACAACTAGGCAATACTCTAAGATAAAGGGAAGGTCAAGGCAGAATATCAAATAAAAGAATGGTTCAAAAGAAGAAGTTCCAATAGGATTTACCAGGCTAAAAGATTAGGCATTATAATAAATAAGATGATTGCTAAAAAGATAATCTGGCGATGTATCAACAATAATAATTTCTAAATAGTGCATGTAAACAATTATACTACTTTTATTTATGCAGGCCCGAGACCATAAATCTCAAGCCTAAAAATATTTTGGGTGGAAGAGGCACACCCTGGGCAAAATACACACACCCCTATAAATATGAGTAGAAAATGCACGCGCAGGACAGAATATACACATCTAATATAATATGGAAGTATAAATGTAATACTATAATAAATAAAAGCTAGTCTACTTTCACACGCATATTAATGTAAAGGCAAGATTCAAGTTTGATCATAATGAACATGAAATAACTAAGGATGAGATAAATATGAGGATGAGATCATCCAAGTCATAAAGTAGGTCAGAGGACCTTATATGACAACATCAACAATAATTCAAGAGGTAGCAAAGAACTTGGAGATATGTTCAAGAATAATCATGTTTTAAATAAGTAATGCCTCATATGGGAAATTTTTTTAGTCATCATAGTATTGCCTAGATAATCGGGTAAATATGCACATACCTTATCTTGAGTTGTTAAATCCGGGTTTGAATCCTAACCCTCCAAGTCTAAAGTCAACACAACCTACATATAGGTTTAGATCCATTAGTTAAGGATTATGTGTATGTATTTTGAGAATCCCTAAAAGATCAAATCCATCAGTAAAAACTTAAGTTGATCCTTGAGATTGACCCAACACTGTCTTCAGGGTTTCTTGAAGATGAATCTTGACTCAAAATTACATTTTAATTAGTTATTATATTTTCTTTCATGATCATCAGTGAAAACAAATTCCTAGAACTCAAATCTTTAAGAAAACCCTAGATTTACACTTGATTAGATCTCAAAGAGCAAGTTCAGGGTTACTGATCATGGATGTGACTCCAAGATTTCCATTTTATCTTTTAAAACATATCTTTAAGTATTAATCTAATATGATACGGATTAAAACCATAAAAATTCACATCTTTAGAACTTGTGAATTAGGCAATGAAAACATGACCAAAAGATGGAGAAAATTCTAAGGATTTCAAAACATATTTTTTAGAATTTTTGGATAATTAGAGTGAAAGTTATGATTTTACAAGATTGACCTCATTACTAGTTTTATTGATGAAATTATATCCAAAAGACCGATTTTCCCTTAATCCAAAAATCAGAACTTTAGGTTGTGATAGGGTATAGTATTCTTATATGCATCGACGCAATATGCGATATTATTCACTTAAATCATGGTGAAAAGTCATTAATGCCCTTAGGAGAAAATAAATAAATAAACAAAGGACGAGGGCAAAGAAGGTAACCTCACCTGACTACTTCTTCCCCCTCGCTTGACCAAGCCATGGGCGCAAGTTGGGAGTAACAACTCGAGTCTAATTTGGGCAAATCATGGTGCGGCGAAGAAACCGTTATTTAAATGCACAGAGATGAAGATAAATGTTCCATGAACTTACCACGGGGTGGAATCAAAGATTGGATAAGACCATGGCTAGGGAGAGGCACCAAAATCTAGAGGAGAAGATCTTCTTGGTGGTAGTGCAACACATGATGAAAGGATAAATTGATTCGAGAAATAGGTTGCTTGTGGTCAGAAAAAACCCTAGATGGGTATTTATATATGTAGGGTTTGGTCCTTTGGCTGAGGGATATAGAACTTTAGAAGCTTGGATAAAGCATTTTAGGCATTTATTGAATACATAATTATAGGTCTCAAATTAGGTATAGATAGGTGTGCAATCTTTCAAGCAATCCATCAAACCAAAAATCTCACGGAATGACTAAGGATCGTGGGAGAAATCCTTTTTTTTTACTAAATCAAAAGTCGGAGACCTTTTTCCTTACCTGACATGAGGTAGGAGACAAGGCCCAGACTGCTAGATCGTGATCCAATAGCCTGCATCACACGTGAATCGATTAGATTGCCATATATGTGTGACATTCACATTAAATTTTTGAATAAAGTGATATCTAATTAATTTCTTTTCTCTCTCTTTCAAATTGGATGAGTAAATGACTTCCAAATAAGGTCAAAATTGATGGGTAAGGTAAGAATGACCTAAAGAACCCAATTTTAGAGTTAAATCTTCCTTTTGGAAAATTTTAATGTGTGAAACTCCCAATTTTATGAAAATTGTATTTTCTTTGTATAAATATATTCCTTTATTATTTCTAACCAAATATCATGTGTAACTCTCTCTTAACCCAAACTATTCATAGAAAAATCTAGAAGACCAAATTTTGTCTTAAGTGCCTCATTTTGATAATTTTCACAAACAAACCCAATGCTAAAACAAAATCCTAATTTTTTTGAAGGCTTCAAATCTTGGTATTTTGTATTAAACTCCTATATTCAAGAATACTAACACCCTATTACTCATCCATCCAATAAGAGGGGTTAAAAATAAAATATTAAAATAAAAAGGTGTAAAAAGGTGATAATTACCTAAGTTTGGGGATGTTACGAAACCCTAAGAGAGGGTATCCCAGAGGTGGAGTAAAAATGGGCAATTGTGAAGAAAAAAATAATTTTGATCTTGTAACAATAATTGTTGTGATTATGTTGTTACACTTAGATGCAATCTTTTGGTTCCCCCACATACCAGTCTAACTTGTTATACTGACCGAGTTTTGATTTCTCAGTGTTTTAGGATAATCTGCTATTATTTCTGTAAGTATAATGGAAAGTGGACATTCATGAAGAAGATGCCAAACAAGGAGTAATGTAATATCTGGAGGATTTAGTTAGTTTTATTTCATGATGCAAACTCTAGAAAATCATATTATGTAATCCCTTTATGGAAAGTCAATCTTGTAGAAAACTCATTCCTATTTAGTGAAATTTATTAATTATTTCTAGTTATTTGATAAACCTCGATCATGCATTATTGGCAATGTCCCTTGCCCTCTTGGTCTGTCTTTATAGAGGATAATAGGGGGAGGGGTTCGTTACACTCCTAGTACTTAGTGGACATCCCATCTATAAATAGGACCTCTTGGAGTTCATTCTAAGGTTGCTCCTTCTTGCTATTCAAGCTCCTATCTATAGTTGAGTGCATTTAGTCCACTTGATCCCCTTTCTCTCTCTTATTTGCAAATCAACACATCCATATGGGTGAGATAGGATATGTGTGAGAGAGCTACTCCATTGTAGTCTTGTAAATATCTCAAAGCTTCCCTTTTCCCAACCCCTTTCTTTAATATCAAGTTGGTGAAGCTTCTTCAAGTGAAGGAGAAGGTGCAACGCTTCTCCAAGTGGAAGGAGAAGGTGCAAAAGCTTCTCCAAGGTGAAGGAGAAGGTCAAGGATGAAGATATGGGAGTAGAGTGGGTAAATCCTTCAAGGAAAAAGACTCAATGCAATAAGGGGATCTCCTTGGTGAAGGTGTCCAACTTCTTATAAGAATGGGTAAGACCTTGTAGAGGTAGAAGATTCTAGCTCAAAGGATAGGTAAGTCCTTGGTTGGTTTATTAACTCCTTTTTATCCTACAACAATAGGCTGGGTATCCTAGGCCCAAAAAAGGAAAGTCATCTTGTATGTCTTATAATGGAATATAAGTATACATTGGTTGCAAAATCCTAGAGCTTAACCTCTCTAGGTAGTGGACTGACTTTCTCCTGATTTGGAGATTGAAACCACTCTACATAGCTTGTTATTGTGTTTGTTCAATCTCTCTCATCCTTGCTATGTATGCTTAGTTTTACTACAAATTCAATTTTTACAATCCCATATCTTGAAGTAACTTCAAGGTCTAAAGAATCTTGTTTAAGTGTTTTTATCTCTATTCACCCCCCTCTAGAGCCCTTTTGATCCAACACATCTATGATCAACCAATAATCAAGGATTTCAAAAAAGGTAGAGGAGCAAGCAGACAAGATGCTATTCCTTCAAGTGTCTAGATCCATGGCTGAAATTGAAAACAAAGAAAAACATCATATGAATTAACAAGTATGTAAAGAAAGAAATAAAAATTGTGCATGTATTCACACTTCATATTAACTATTAACATGACAAAATCATTTGGCATCTATCATGAAAGTACCATGTCCCCGACAACAATGCCAAGAACTTGATAAGTCTCAAAAATTTGTCATGAATACACATGATTTGGGTAGTGTATCATTTTAGTTATTTTTAACATGGTGTCACATCAAATATGCAAGTGTGTGGGATCAATGTAGCAACCCAAGTCAAACACAAAGATGTGGCCTTTAGGTCACTTGGGATGTTGCTCTTACTTAGCCATGATAAGAAAATAGGGGGAAAAGTGTGATAACCTGATTTTTTTGCTCTCCTCTGTTGTATTGTTTCTCTCTCATCAAGTGGAGAGTTACTCAATCTAATATCAAATTTCATATTATAGATTAGTGATGACCTAATCTAGTCATGTTCATGACCAATTTCATAATGGGTGACATAACTAGCTCAATTGATCTAAGTTTCATGCTTTATGAATCCCCACTCTTGTGACCAAAATTATATCTCTTATATGTGATCTTCTTGTTTCCTACTATCCATCATGATATATAGATTTTAGTGTTGATCCCAACGACGCAAAAATGGCTTCAATCAGACATCCATATATCAAGTTATGAATTAAAGAGCAGAAAATGCACACTCAGGATAGAATATACACATCTAATATAATATGGAAGTATAAATGTAATACTATAATAAATAAGAGCTAGTCTACTTTCACACGCATATTAATGTAAAGGCAAGATTCAAGTTTGATCATAATGAACATGAAATAACTAAGGATGAGATAAATATGAGGATGAGATCATCCAAGTCATAAAGTAGGTCAGAGGACCTTATATGACAACATCAACAATAATTCAAGAGGTAGCAAAGAACTTGGAGATATGTTCAAGAATAATCATGTTTTAAATAAGTAATGCCTCATATGGGAAATTTTTTTAGTCATCATAGTATTGCCTAGATAATTGGGTAAATATGCACATACCTTATCTCGAGTTGTTAAATCCGGGTTTGAATCCTAACCCTCCAAGTCTAAAGTCAACACAACCTACATATAGGTTTAGATCCATTAGTTAAGGATTATGTGTATGTATTTTGAGAATCCCTAAAAGATCAAATCCATCAGTAAAAACTTAAGTTGATCCTTGAGATTGACCCAACACTGTCTTCAGGGTTTCTTGAAGATGAATCTTGACTCAAAATTACATTTTAATTAGTTATTATATTTTCTTTCATGATCATCAGTGAAAACAAATTCCTAGAACTCAAATCTTCAAGAAAACCCTAGATTTACACTTGATTAGATCTCAAAGAGCAAGTTCAGGGTTACTGATCATGGATGTGACTCCAAGATTTCTATTTTATCTTTTAAAACATATCTTTAAGTATTAATCTAATATGATACGGATTAAAACCATAAAAATTCACATCTTTAGAACTTGTGAATTAGGCAATGAAAACATGACCAAAAGATGGAGAAAATTCTAAGGATTTCAAAACATATTTTTTAGAATTTTTGGATAATTAGAGTGAAAGTTATGATTTTACAAGATTGACCTCATTACTAGTTTTATTGATGAAATTATATCCAAAAGACCGATTTGCCCTTAATCCAAAAATCAGAACTTTAGGTTGTGATAGGGTATAATATTCTTATATACATCGACGCAATATGCGATATTATTCACTTAAATCATGGAGAAAAGTCATTAATGCCCTTAGGAGAAAATAAATAAATAAACAAAGGATGAGGGCAAAGAAGGTAACCTCACCTGACTACTTCTTCCCCCTCGCTTGACCAAGCCATGGGCGCAAGTTGGGAGTAACAACTCGAGTCTAATTTGGGCAAATCATGGTGCGGCGAAGAAACCGTTATTTAAATGTACATAGATGAAGATAAATGTTCCATGAACTTACCACGGGGTGGAATCGAAGATTGGATAAGACCATGGCTAGGGAGAGGCACCAAAATCTAGAGGAGAAGATCTTCTTGGTGGTAGTGCAACACATGATGAAAGGATAAATTGATTCGAGAAATAGGTTGCTTGTGGTCAGAAAAAACCCTAGATGGGTATTTATATATGTAGGGTTTGGTCCTTTGGCCGAGGGATATAGAACTTTAGAAGCTTGGATAAAGCATTTTAGGCATTTATTGAATACATAATTATAGGTCTCAAATTAGGTATAGATAGGTGTGCAATCTTTCAAGCAATCCATCAGACCAAAAATCTCACGGAATGACTAAGGATCGTGGGAGAAATCCTTTTTTTTTACTAAATCAAAAGTCGGCGACCTTTTTCCTTACCTGGCATGAGGTAGGAGACAAGGCCCAGACTGCTAGATCGTGATCCAATAGCCTGCATCACACGTGAATCGATTAGATTGCCATATATGTGTGACATTCACATTAAATTTTTGAATAAAGTGATATCTAATTAATTTCTTTTCTCTCTCTTTCAAATTGGATGAGTAAATGACTTCCAAATAAGGTCAAAATTGATGGGTAAGGTAAGAATGACCTAAAGAACCCAATTTTAGAGTTAAATCTTCCTTTTGGAAAATTTTAATGTGTGAAACTCCCAATTTTATGAAAATTGTATTTTCTTTAAATAAATATATTCCTTTATTATTTCTAACCAAATATCATGTGTAACTCTCTCTTAACCCAAACTATTCATAGAAAAATCTAGAAGACCAAATTTTGTCTTAAGTGCCTCATTTTGATAATTTTCACTAACAAACCCAATGCTAAAACAAAATCCTAATTTTTTTAAGGCTTCAAATCTTGGTATTTTGTATTAAACTCCTATATTCAAGAATACTAACACCCTATTACTCATCCATCCAATAAGAGGGGTTAAAAATAAAATATTAAAATAAAAAGGTGTAAAAAGGTGATAATTACCTAAGTTTGGGGATGTTACGAAACCCTAAGAGAGGGTATCCCAGAGGTGGAGTAAAAATGGGCAATTGTGAAGAAAAAAATAATTTTGATCTTGTAACAATAATTGTTGTGACTATGTTGTTACACTTAGATGCAATCTTTTGGTTCCCCCACATACCAGTCTAACTTGTTATACTGACCGAGTTTTGATTTCTCAGTGTTTTAGGATAATCTGCTATTATTTCTGTAAGTATAATGGAAAGTGGACATTCATGAAGAAGATGCCAAACAAGGAGTAATGTAATATCTGGAGGATTTAGTTAGTTTTATTTCATGATGCAAACTCTAGAAAATAATATTATGTAATCCCTTTATGGAAAGTCAATATTGTACAAACTCATTCCTATTTAGTGAAATTTATTAATTATTTCTGGTTATTTGATAAACCTCGATCCTGCATTATTGGCAATGTCCCTTGTCCTCTTGGTCTGTCTTTATAGAGGATAATAGGGGGAGGGGTTCGTTACACTCCTAGTACTTAGTGGACATCCCATCTATAAATAGGACCTCTTGGAGTTCATTCTAAGGTTGCTCCTTCTTGCTATTCAAGCTCATATCTATAGTTGAGTGCATTTAGTCCACTTGAGCCCCTTTCTCTCTCTTGTTTGCAAATCAACACATCCATATGGGTGAGATAGGATATGTGTGAGAGAGCTACTCCATTGTAATCTTGTAAATATCTCAAAGCTTCCCTTTTCCCAACCCCTTTCTTTAATATCAAGTTGGTGAAGCTTCTTCAAGTGAAGGAGAAGGTGCAACGCTTCTCCAAGTGGAAGGAGAAGGTGCAAAAGCTTCTCCAAGGTGAAGGAGAAGGTCAAGGATGAAGATATGGGAGTAGAGTGGGTAAATCCTTCAAGGCAAAAGACTCAGTGCAATAAGGGGATCTCCTTGGTGAAGGTGTCCAACTTCTTATAAGAATGGGTAAGACCTTGTAGTGGTAGAAGACTCTAGCTCAAAGGATAGGTAAGTCCTTGGTTGGTTTATTAACTCCTTTTTATCCTAAAACAATAGGCTGGGTATCCTAGGCCCAAAAAAGGAAAGTCATCTTGTATGTCTTATAATGGAATATAAGTATACATTGGTTGCAAAATCCTAGAGCTTAACCTCTCTAGGTAGTGGATTGACTTTCTCCTGATTTGGAGATTGAAACCACTCTACATAGCTTGTTATTGTGTTTGTTCAATCTCTCTCATCCTTGCTATGTATGCTTAGTTTTACTACAAATTCAATTTTTACAATCCCATATCTTGAAGTAACTTCAAGGTCTAACGAATCTTGTTTAAGTGTTTTTATCTCTATTCACCCCCCTCTAGAGCCCTTTTGATCCAACACATCTATGATCAACCAATAATCAAGGATTTCAAAAAAGGTAGAGGAGCAAGCAGACAAGATGTTATTCCTTTAAGTGTCTAGATCCATGGCTGAAATTGAAAACAAAGAAAAACATCATATGAATTAACAAGTATGTAAAGAAAGAAATAAAAATTGTGCATGTATTCACACTTCATATTAACTATTAACATGACAAAATCATTTTGCATCTATCATGGAAGTACCATGTCCCCGACAACAATGCCAAGAACTTGATAAGTCTCAAACATTTGTCATGAATACACATGATTTGGGTAGTGTATCATTTTAGTTATTTTTAACATGGTGTCACATCAAATATGCAAGTGTGTGGGATCAATGTAGCAACCCAAGTCAAACATAAAGATGTGGCCTTTAGGTCACTTGGGATGTTGCTCTTACTTAGCCATGATAAGAAAATAGGGGGAAAAGTGTGATAACCTGATTTTTTCGCTCTCCTCTGTTGTATTGTTTCTCTCTCATCAAGTGGAGAGTTACTCAATCTAATATCAAATTTCATATTATAGATTAGTAATGACCTAATCTAGTCATGTTCATGACCAATTTCATAATGGGTGACATAACTAGCTCAATTGATTGAAGTTTCATGCTTTATGAATCCCCACTCTTATGACCAAAATTATATCTCTTATATGTGATCTTCTTGTTTCCTACTATGCATCATGATATATAGATTTTAGTGTTGATCCCAACGACGCAAAAATGGCTTCAATCAGACATCCATATATCAAGTTATGAATTACAGAAGATGGGCTCAAATTATACTGATTTTAATCTATTTACATGGCAATTGAGCCTTGTCGAGGCCAATACACGCGGCCCATCTACCTGGTTGCTCCTTCTCCCCACTTTCTACTTTAGGAAAGAAATACTTGGCTGGAGGGTCGCCTCCCTCCTCTAGCTGAGATTGGGGAACTCCATTTGGAGCCCTAGGATGAAGGAATCGAACCCAAAAACCTAAAATCTTGCACTATGTTTTATGCTTTTCTTGTTTGGACACCCTTCCCAGCCACCAACTCTTTCTACTCTCTCTCCTTCATGTTCCTTCTCTCTATTCCACCCTTCTGTGCCACATACAACCCGATGCTGCTTCGGGCTACCAAGGCAGAAAGCAACTGAGTTTTTGACCCCTTTGAGCCCGTGGTTCCGCACTCGCCCTTGAAGGGCAAGGCTAGAAGGCATGGTGATACATGGATAGTACACCACCCTACCAACCAAGCCTTTCTCATGGAAAGGGTGAGCAGATGAAGGAGAATGTATCTCCTTGCAGCGAGGTCAGGGCTGGAGCTCCCAACACCTTCGATTGCCTGGGCCAAACATGTCTAGGTAGCTGCATCAGCTCCGACCGCGGTGAGAAAAGGGGGATATATCCCCTGTTGGTCCTTTATTCTTGTAGGGGAAATAGAGGTTGCACGAATCCCAATCGCGGGGAGTGGGCGGATGGCAGTGAGCAGGAGTTGTTGACCGTGATTTAGCAGTTGTTGGTGTTTGGTCGCGATGGGTAGTGAGAGGGTGTCGCTTGGCGAGCGGTCTGTAGTGGCCAGCAGTCAGGCTGCGGTGAAGGGGTACCTAATAGTGTATACAACATGGGCCACTGGATTGGTGCATAACGACCACGATCTGGTGCATAATACTTTAAGGTAACGCCCAAAGTGAAATCCTATTATTTTAATTGAAAACTTCTAAAATGCATATCTTGCTCATTCTTTGGCCAAACTTAATGAATCAATATACCAAATGGATCGTCTTGAAAAGATATACTTCTTAGGCATATTTTCATGACCTTAGTATGCTCCTAGTTCTCATGTTTTTCTAAAATAAGATCTTTTTGACTATTTTGCCCACTCTTAATTCATGTGTATGATAAAGCTTCAATCTTTAATGACCATCCATCATCCTAGACATCAAATAAGTAGATTTTATATAGGTTTGGGTATCTTTGATGGTACAATTCACTCATATATCTCATGGAGGACTCTATCACACATTTGCGACTTGTTGGACTTCAATGATGTATCTTGTCCTTGTAATGATTAATCTTGCTTCCTAATGACATCTAAATAGTTGTATGTCCTAGAGACCAATAAATCCTACTATCCATGTCCCAAATAACATTCCCCTAATCTCCTTGTGCTATGTTTATTTCATATGGCCCTTATGCATGAATGTGGCCCTAAAAGGCTATGCATGTTTATACCCTAATGAAATGATGTGTTTGACCCATGATGTACACCAAATGCCTTTGAATTCTTGAAATCAGTAACTCTATGATGTCTTGAGGCCCTAATGCATAAGTATCACACTATATCTTGATATGATGGCGTATGTGCTCAAACCCACTAGTGTTAACCTAGTATGCCCATTTATGGCTTGCCTGTCTTGCTTGAGCCTTAACCTTGACATAGATAATGAATATCATGTCTTATCCTTCTAACTCAAGAAATGTCCTTCCTCATTTTTGCTATGTCTTAGATGTTCCCCTTAGGTCATGTGATGCACCCAAATGATATAAGTCATATATGTTGGATATTGAATGTGTTCATATGATGATACCACGTTTGGATAATGATATCTAGACTAAAGAGGACATCCACCTATTTTTTAATAAGCTTCTTGTGTCCTTATGTTGCTAATGTAATCTCATATCTTTTTTAAGTCTCACCACTTGATGAACCCTTGTCATGTTGCACTATTGTGAGCCTTTTGACCCTAAAACGCAAGTAAGTGACACAAATCTTGTAATGTCCATATGGAACCTCAGAATGACTTGAAACTTGAATCACACCTTCATGACGACCTCTAAATTAGTAAAAGATCATTAAGCATGTAATTAAGCAACTAGTAACCTAACTTGGACAAAACCCTAAAATGGTGCTAATTAGGGTTAATGATGAAAATCTAATACATGTATGCAATCTTATGCTTAATCAGGTGTTGCTTATGTCTAGATGGTCAAGGATAGGTTATGAAATCTCTTAAATCAGGTATGTGCTTTAAAAAATTATATGACTATGAATTTCTTGCTTGAAATGTGATACATATGTATGCTTGTTTACTTGCTCAAATATTGCCATGTAGTATTCTAGTATGTACTCAATGTTTGTCTCATGTCGTGTTTTATAACTTGCAAACATAATATAGAAACTCCATTATACAAACCTCTTGCACCTGCTTGAAGTTTTGGGGTAAGTACATGAGGATGGGCGTCCTACTTGAGTTATCAAGATAGGGTGTATCATTGATAAAAGGGTTAGCTAATCTTGAGCACCCTCATAGACTCTTCCAGTGTGAAGTTGTCCATAAAAGGCCTTACAAATATATGATATTGATGAATGCACAGAATGATGGTATAATTGGAGTGAAATGGCATAAAACATGGGCTCTTGTTTTGCTAAATACTTAACTTGTTTATTATTGTTTGTTTACTTCTGTAAATCTTTTCAAATTATGCAAAGCTTATGTATATGTATCTTTTAGCCCTATACTCGGCACCTCGTGTGCTTGACCCACCTTGTTTCACGTATTTTATAGGTTCAAAGATGGCTAGAAGTTGATGGGATTGGTGATCTATGTTAGGTGTTCTTGTTGTAAAATCCCTAGTGCCACATGAGCAGACTTGTGGACTTGTACTCTTGAATATGGAATTGAAAGCTTGTAATACATAATATATCTTGTTGAATGTTGAGATTATGATTGGTGCCTCTATCTTATTATCTATTCATGTATGCTAAGAATTTTGCACTTCCGCGTGTTATATTTTGTATTCGTTTGGTTCATGGAATTTGGATTCCTGTTTTGTGACAAAAAGCTTGTTAAAAAAATCCTAGGTGAGAAATTAAATAAACTAAAACAAAGAAAGTAATTTCTTTCAATCATACTAAATGAGAAAAGGAGTGATATAAAATGTAAATAAAAAATCAGATTATTTGTGTACCTCATCCTCAGGCATAGACAACCCTCAGACACTCCAACTAGAAATCAATATTCAAACTCAACATACAATATGGTAGCTAATCTTATGAGGTTACCCACTTGCTCTCATGCATTCTGACTAGAACTCCAACAACCACCCAGTAATCCCACTAGTACATAATCGACCTTTAGTGTCAGTTATTTAAGTCCTTTAGTGTCGGTTTTTAAGCGACACCTATGTGGGCGCCGCTAAAAGCCCAACTGTTACGCTTCGGTTCTCAAACTGATACCACAACCCTTCGCGCGCCATCGAAAACGCACCAGTAGGGGGGTATAGGCGTCGGTTATTAGCTTTGAAACTGACGCCATGTACCTTCGCGCCACAGAAAGGGCGCCATCTGGGGAACTATCAGTGTCGGTTTATTAGTGATAACCGACGCCATCTCACCCGCTGCCACGGCCGTACTGGCCAGCACGACCGTGGTGTCTGGTCCGCTACCACGGCCGTGCTGGCCAGCACAGCCGTGGTGTCTGGCCCGCTGCCACGACCGTGCTGGCCAACACGGCTATGGTTTCTGTCCTCATTAGAGAAATTGACGTCGGTTACTAGTAGGGCAACCGACACTGTAACCATTTATCATCATTTTTATACAAATCATCGACGCCTATTTTATATATTTTTTTCTATCAATCTGCAGACCTGCTATGGCTGGTCGCAGGATGAGAAACCTACAATTCAGTTATGAACTGTAGGTTTTACGACATCCATTGATATCAGCCAACAATAGGCCACAAACCTGCAAAATTAACAACATAAATTTTCACACATTTAGCAACCTACAATTTCATTCAATTTTCACACATGTAGAAATATTCATGTAGCAATCTGTAGTTCCATTCATTTTCACATTCACACATGTAGAAACATTCATATAGCAACCAATAGTTTCATTCATTTTCACTCAGACACATGTAGAAACATTCAGACATGTAGAAATATTCACACATATTATAATTCCGAAATTCATTTAAAAAATATCATTCTTTAGTCATTATTCACCATCAACATCCCAATTATATGTTAAAACCCCCACTACTTGTATGGTTGTTGCCCATTCTTCTCTTACATCATTTAATTTTTTCATCGTATAGGGAGCATGTACATCTAGTAAGGCCTTTCCTGTAGTGTGGTCGGTTTTAAACACCTGCAAAGAGAATGATGTATATATATAATTAATAATATATAAATCAGAGTGATATATTTCATATTATCTAATGATACTATATATAATACCTCAGGAATGGTATCGATGTCCACTGTGGTATATTTGATAATCATGTGCATAAATCACATCACATAGTATGCACATGCCCATCCGTTGTCTTGTGCAACACACTATAAATTGATACAAAATATTATAAAATACAACTAATTAAGCACTGTTCACATAATAATAATATATACATTGCAGTCAGGAACTTACTTCCACGTTTTTCCAAATTATTTGCTGGTTCTTTTTCCTGAGGACTTTTCCTTCAGCCTTTTTGAACTCATCTAAACCCCTACATGTTAATGTAACACAGTACATTGCATAATTAAATAGTAATGTAATAACATATGTTAACAGATATGAAAATGAAATATTTCTCATTGGAATAATGCCATTTTCATTTTGTGTCCATATTTTGAATTCAATTTAGTCCCCTTAGGATCTAGATAATAGACAGTGAATGTCTCGGGGACAATAACTAGTAACTCCCAATGCATACCACTAGAGGTAAAAAAGTTAAAAATTAATAACTCAAAATCCACAATAAAAATGTAATTTTCTTAAGTCCAAATTATAAGCAAAGTAAACTTACCCCACATTGAATGGAGCTATTATCACCATCTTCTTATTTTGAGCAAAATTTGCAAAAGCATCACAACAGTATTGTTGAACTGACGGAGGGTCTTTAGCTACTAGACTAATCAAAGATGGAATAAAAATTCTATATGTTCGAATGAAAAATATGCACATATCTTGTCTAAGTAGCTGCAAAACATGTATTACGTATGCATTAATAAATAAAAAACCAGATCACGAGATCCTACACAAGGTATATGGATGTATAAAGAAGATCTCACCTTATCCATAGCTCTATCACAGATGTATTCAGCCAATCATATCGAAACAACTCCAAAATATCTTGTATAAATAGGTTGCTTTGGTATGATTGAACTGCAACATCCGCATCTATAGAAACAGTTATAGGGAAATTTATATCATGTTTGCCTAACCATATTGCCATACCCCTACAATCAGGACCTAACGGGACAGGTAGGTCCTGTGGAACCCAACTTGGTAATATAGGAGGTGGAGGTGGAGGCCTAGATGCTGTGAGTGTCTTCTTTTTAACCTGTATATATATATATAATTTTAGATCAACTGACATCATATACACACACACTAACAATTTAACGTAATGTAAATTTACCATACAGTTTCAGTATAGAGGACATATGCTTTTGGCCACAATATCACTCCACCTTCTGCCGCACCAAGCGTTTCACAATCTGGGTGAGCATATGGCAATGGAAGATCCATCCAGTTGGAGAATATACGTAGCGGGCTCACACGAACCCAACTAGATGGTAATGGAGACCCATGAAATATTTCCCCTGGTAGGGATGGGTAAGCCGACGCCTCTGCAATGACAAATTCTTTACTTTTTAGATGGCATGACTTCAACCCCTACAAATTTTTGTGTAAAGAATGTTATATACATATATACATATCATCTTGAAAACATATCATCTTGAAAAGACTAGTTATTATGTCATAAAAATACTTACATTGGATGTGCTAGGTGGTGGGTCAACATGATTACTCCCAACCTCTGCAGTAGGAGTAGAGAGGGACGCCATAGGTACTGTCTGCTGAGTGGCAGTCTAAGATGCTTGCCACTTGCTCAGTGCTTCTTTGAGTTTCCTATCAACTAGCTTATCTACCTATACATGGATAAAAGAAATGTTAGCTTCTGATTATTGAATTCTCTTTTACAGTAACATTATAAAGAAAGAATAGGTTACCTCTTCTTGTGAAAGTCCCACTTTTGGGACATGTTTGCACTAGGATGGCCCAAAGAACGCTTTGATGCCCACACCAGCACCTGCAGCCCTAACACGTCCAGGATGCTCTGGGTTACCCAGAGCAACTATCAATTCATCCCTTGTGCCCTCAGGGATGAACTTTCCTTATTTCCTCAGCTCGTGTAGCTCCCTCTAATCACCAAAACAAAAATTGTAATTAAGTAAACACCACAAATAATCAATATTCAAACGATTGCTGTAAGAGTTGTATTTTATCATTTTTGCAGCCGCCTCAGGAGTTGCGGGCTTCCTTATTTCTCCCTTCTTATTTTGCCTCCCAGCTATCCAGACATCATGGCGAGGCAGATGTGTGCTACCTATAATAGAGGACTCCTGAGTAGCAACAGACTGAGTAGTAGCCTCATACTGTAGTCTTTGGCGAATGCCTGCATACTCCTTTGGACCCATTGAATGGTCATGCACATTCAGTGCATGCCTTGCTTTTTGCACCTCAATGAGGGCCTAGTTATAGTATGCACAGTAATGATTTGGTTAGTAACACTAAATGTTAATCTTGAATAGGTGAATACAACATATATTAATTGAATTGGGGGTGACGCCTAATACCTTGAATTCATCAGTTTGTCTTGAAGCAACAAATGTGTCCCATTCTTCTTGGTCCAGGAAGTTCCACTATTCTGTGGATGTCTTCTTCCTCTTGTCACCTTCTTTTATGTATTCTCGGGTGAGATTTGTCCTATAGTTCCTTAGGACTCTCCCACATCGTTGCATCATACATTTACGATGCAGCTTTTCATCCAATTCAAATATACTCTGCAAAATATAATTGCTATTAACTAGTATCCAAAAAATTAGTAATCTAACAAATAGAGTTGCAAATTAATAATGACTCACGCAAAAATCCTTCCATATTACGTCTTTCTTCCCCTTAGGAACTTTATGCCAAGAATCTATCTTACAACCGCAATGGATACGAGTAACATACCCAAGATATGAAACAAACGAATTACGATTCACTATGCATTTCCTGCATTATCAAAATCCACAACAAGTTTGGGTCCATTGCCCCTTTGCGCTATTAACTTCTTCATCATAGTGATGCCCCTTCTCTTGTCAACTTTTTGGTGCTGCTCATCAAGTGCCTCAAGTGCTTCAGAGGGTACATTTGCATCATCAACCTAAAATTTGACAAAATAAACACACTTACAGGATATAACTAGAAATGGACATATAGATATAAATATATGATATATATTTTTAAAACTTACATTGTGAGGCGGCGCATTGATGTCCTCGCCCTCACGGTAATCATCATCACAGTCATCAGGAGAATGCTCAACCATCTGAAAGTTCACATTCACATTGTAAAGTTCACATTGTAAAGTAATTCATATTGTAAAGCTCACATTGTAAAGTTCACATTCACATTGTAAAGTAATTCACATTGTAAATTCACATTGTAATGTTCACATTTACATTGTAAAGTAATTAACATTGTAAAGTTCACATTGTAAGGTAATTCACATTGTAAAGCTCACATTGTAAAGTTCACATTCACATTGTAAAGTAATTCACATTGTAAAATTCACATTGTAAAGTTCACATTCACATTGTAAAGTAATTCACATTGTAAAGTTCACATTCAGAAAAATGAAACATATAAAAAAATATAAACATGCCTCTAATATTACGATTTTTTATCAATTAACAATCCTTCATTGTGATCTCCACGCACATACAAGTCATCATTAGCTTCAATATTTGCTGGTGTTGGCAACCCAACTGAGAATGGACTGGAGTCATCATACTTATCATAGTACTCTTCTTCATCTATAGGATCTTCAATGAACTATCTTTTACCATGAAAAACAACCGACCATTTATCATTTGCAGGATCATCGATATAAAATACTTGTTTCGCCTGTGATGCCAATATGAATGGTTCACCCTTCTCACCAATCTTTTCAAAGTTCACTAAAGTGAAACCCAATTCATCCACTATAACTCCTTTGATGTTATCAACCCAATTACATTTGAAGAGCAGAATTCTGAAATCTATGTAGTCAAACTCCCATATGTCTTCAATGACACCGTAATATGAAATTTTAGCTTCATGTGGACTCTTATCCTTTGCACTTGCAAAAACATAGTCGGCGCTTGAAGGGTGACCCCACTATTTTGGACGACACTCTTATCATCTTGGCACTTTGTGTAATATGTGAATCCATTAATGTCATACCTTTCATAAGACATAACATTCAATTTCAGTTTAAAGGCGAGGTATTTGATAGTTTCAGTAATATCATCTGGTGTTTGAGATAGTTGATGTAAGACTTTATCTTCGAACCACTTAATAAATGTCTTGTTGTGCTCTCTAGAAATCCACATTATATTGGCTCGAGGATATTGTCTCTTGATGAAATTGGTATGTTCCTCGATATAAACACTCACTTCATCCATGTTGTGTAAAATATACAAGTGACCTTGTTCCAACTGCTCATGGC
Organism: Alisma plantago-aquatica; assembly: GCA_963693085.1. Lineage (NCBI taxonomy): Eukaryota > Viridiplantae > Streptophyta > Magnoliopsida > Alismatales > Alismataceae > Alisma > Alisma plantago-aquatica. Next base: position 677,572,615 of record OY856409.1, read on the forward strand.
TGATTACTTTCACCTGTGATCCCAAAATTCCTTTGCCAAATTGCTCCTCAATATTCTTGTCATTACCAGGAGTGTTATTACCACTGAGAAAGTCATTGTAAAAATCCATAACCTCTCTCTCCACATAACCCTCAATAATACTCCCTTCAGGCCGATAACGGTTTCGAATATCACTTTTAAAAATGCTCATGTATCGTTCAAAGGGATACATCCAATGTAAGAAAATTGGTCCCAACATTTTCACTTCCCTAGTCAAGTGGACAACAAGATGTACCATGATATCAAAGAACAACGGAGGAAAATACATCTCAAGCTGACATAGGGTAACAACCACTTCTCTTTGCAAATTATTGAGAGTATCAGGGTCAATAACTTTGCTGCACAAACTGTTGAAAAAGAAACAAAGTCTGGTGATTGCAAACCTTACATGCTTCAGAAATATAGATCTAATTGCCACAGGCAATATTTGTTGCATTAGAGTGTGACAATCATGAGATTTAAGACCTATTAACTTCAGATCTTTCATTGATACCAATCTACGGATGTTGGATGAGTAACCCTGTGGCACCTTAACATTTACCAAACATTCACAAAAAACTTTCTTCTCCTTTCTAGACAATGTGTAACAAGCGGGAGGTAAGTATGTTCTCTGATTTCCCATTTCACGAAATTCTGTTAATTCTGACCTTATTCCCATTTCACGTAGGTCCAGTCTAGATTTTATCCCATCTTTAGTCTTACCTGGTATATTCAACAAAGTACCAATGACACTATCACAGATATTTTTCTCAGCGTGCATGACATCGATACAATGTCTGACTGTCAAAGAACTCCAATAAGGAAGATCCCAATATATTGACTTCTTCTTGAATAAAGATTTGTCACTCTGTGTGGCCATAGTACATTGTGATCTCTTACCAAATTCATTGACAAAGTCTTTTACTCTTTCATAAACAACCTCCCCTAGTATAGGTTTAGGTGCACTCCGTTCCTCATTCAATCCATTGAATGCTTTGCGCTTCCTACGATACAGGTGGAATTTTGTAAGAAACCTTCAATGACTGAGATATATAGTCTTACCACCATGTTTTAGTCTTGTTGAATCAGTGTTCTCTTCACATATAGGACACGCTTTAGCTCCTTTGACACTATATCTAGACAAATTCCCATATGTTGGAAAGTCATTAATAGTGCAAAACAACATAGCATGCAAACGAAATGTCTCTCTTCGTGAAGCATCATAGGTCATCACACCTTCACCCCAGAGTTTCTTTAAATCATCAATCAGAGGTTCAAGATAAACATTGATATCATTTCTAGGTTGTTTAGGGCCCGATATCAACAACGACAATATTACGTACTTATTTTTCATACACAGCCAGGGAGCAAGATTGTATATAACAAGCATGACTAGCCAAGTGCTATGTTGGCTGCTCAATGTCCCGTACGGATTCATCCCATCTGTACAAAGCCCAAGTCTTAGATTCCTGACTTCTTCACCAAATTTAGGGTACAATAGATCAATCTTCTTCCACTGTGGGGAATTAGACACATGTCGTAGGATTCCATCATTATTTTTCTTAACATCTGCATGCCACCTCAAATTCTTTGCATCTATCGGATTGGAAAACAAGTGTTGAAACCGTGATATTATAGGTAGATACCACATCACCTTGGCAGGAGAACTAGTTTTGGACTCCCCTGAAGTCATCAATTTATACCGTGATACACCACATTTTGGACAATCTTTCAAATCCACATAGTCCTATTGAAATAATACACAATCATTCAGGCATGTGTGTATCTTCTTGGCATCCATTCCCATTGGGCACAACAATTTCTTTACCTAGTATGTTGAGATTGGCAGCTCGTTTCCTCCAGGAAGCATGTCTTTCAACAAAGACAACAATGACGTGAAGCTTTTGTCGCTCCATCTATTGTTAGCTTTCATCTTATACAATCTCAACACAACGCTAAGCTTTGTAAACTTAGTACAACCTATGTATAACGATATCTCAGCATCATGCACAATGTTTCTAAAAATGGGAGGTGGATCGGTGTGCTCTACCCCACAACTATCCAACATCGCATCAACGATGTTTACTGGAACTGGTTCATTCACATCTACGTCATCGGAGGTAATTTCTTCTTCCACACAAGCACTGCTATCGACATCCACTGGTTTCGAGTTTGAAATCTCTCCATGCCAGTGCCATTCTGTATAGCCTTGTATAATCCCGTTGCACATGACATGACTTTTGATTTCGTCACCAGTGTTGACTTTCAAGTTGTTACCGCAATGCCTACATGAACAGTAGAACCTATCTCCAGGTTGTTTCCTATGTTCCTCAAAAAATCTAATAAACTGGTCAAGACCAGATATAAACTCTGGGGTGCAACGATTGCAAATGGACATCCATGATCTATCCATTCTATGATCAAAGAGAAAACAAGTATATATTACAACAAGATTAGGGTCTAGGGTTATCAGATTAGAGTTTTTGCATGGTTAAAACTTTAGGCCAACAAATACATGTGTTGTCATTCTTATATATAATAAATGTGTACCACCTATCCCATTCTTGAACACCTAATCTCACTAGTAAGTGTATAATGTGTATTGGGTTTTCAAGAAAATTTTGGCAGCATTTCCATGTTGTTCTCCAAGTACATATGTACTTAGAGAACAAACGGGGAAATGTTATTGAAATTTTCTTGAAAACCAAATACACATTATACACTTACATCCTAAGTGAGATTAGGTGTTCAAGAACAGTCTCAAATCGGGGACTATCCAATATTTACTCCTAATGAGTAAATCTTGGACGAGTTTCTAGGCCAACAAATACATGTGCTGTCATTCTATAACATTGATTTCAACATTTCGAGTGTCCATGCATGTTCATCATCAAGATAAAGATTACACATAAATTAGTATGACCTAGGGATGGAGAGATTCATAATTGATTTCAAAATTTCAAACTAGCTCATGCATTATCATCAATCTACATCATACAATAGGGATTCATGTAGATGTTAGGGTGACACATCACTACAAAATCAGAGATTTAACATTAGGGTTTTAATATCTTACATATATTGATCACAAGATTTCAGCAATATAGTTAATTCAAGATTATGGTGAAATGTGTATTAGGGTTTTAATATCTTAATTCAACATGCATCAAAATTTACAGAATTAGGTCAAGCATTAGTATTCAATTGCAAATGTATCTTCTTCTTCCTCTTGCTCCCTCTTAGATGGTTGTTGGATTAAAGCAAGACCACGACCGTGTGGGCTGGCCACGGCCATGGCTATTAAGTTTGTAAACGGCGTCGGTTATCTACAAAACCGACACCTAAAACCTTAAGTGTCGGTTGATAGTAACAAACTGACGTCCAATTGGACATTCCTTTACCCTAATTTTTGTGGCGGGGACGACGCGCAAACCCTTATAACGTTGGTTATGCTAAGACAACTGACGCCCATATTGGAACTTTTGGCACAAATTTTTATCTTCATTCAGCGTCGGTTATTAGGTAAAACATCGACGTTGTTGCTGATACTTTGGCACAATTTTTTTTTGCTCGAAAAAATTGGATTTTGCGGGCTTCTTTAGGCGTCGGTTTCTTTTCTTCAACTGACACTGAATGAAAAGCGATACATGTGTCTGGCTGGTCTTCAAATATAGACGTCGGATGTCCTTATTAACCGACGTTTAATGTAACATCGTCGGTTTTACTAAAAAACTGAGGCCTCTAAAGTGACGTTGAATGTTGTTTCTATAGTAGTGTCCTCTCGAGGATCATGGACAAATACCTCAAACCCTCCTATATTGCCTCTTAAGTCCATGACATTTTGAAAAATTAGGATCCTAGAAACCTCTCGAGGCTCAGATGCAAGCTACATTCCATAATTGTGTTAGCCACTTCTCTCTCAAGGTTTTCCAAAAATGGTAGCTAATTCTAAGAAGATATCAACCAACTAACCACTCAATCATAACATAAATAGAAAGAAAGAAGACACCATGATAAATCTATATCTTAGTTATTCACATGGATCCAAAGTGAATATACAAGCCCAGAACGAGCTACATATCCTAGATGCTCAACTAGACATGGAAAAGCATTAATGACACTGAACAAAGATGGAAATAAGAATAAATGATAGTAGTAGAAAAAGGGAGGAAGAGGAAGAGTTTATCCTACATAGGAGAGGTGGATCTCACCCCTTACCCTCTGGTTGGGTAAAATCTCATTCGTCCTATCCTCCCTCTTGATCATATAGCCTCCTTTTCCACCTTCTTCCTATAGTCTACCCCAAACAACAACATTAATGGTTGGAAAATGGTAGATGTATGGACAGAAGGTGCAAGGGAGGCTTTTGGCCAATAAAGAGGGGTAGGACACATTGAAGGGAGAGTGTATAGGATGATATGGAGTGGTAGAGTTCAATGGAGGTGTATGGATGTTGTTGGGGGTAAGGTAGGGGGAGGCTCTAGACCTCTTAGGTGTAGGATCTCATATATGAAGGTCTTGGAACCAAAAAGTATAGAGCCTCTCTAGAAGGAGTCAAAAGTCCAAACCCTAGAGCCTAGAGGCTAGGGCATGGTATTTATAGTGGTATGTGGTGAGGATGGGGAAGCGATAGGGTTATCTAAGCACATAGGTTGATCTAATAAGGTAATTTATGGGTGTGTCTGGATTAGCAATCGATTGGGCATGCATGGCATTGATTATCATCAACATTGGTCATATGCACCAGTGTTGACGATGATTGATGCAATGGTCACATCAAGGGGGGAATGCAATTATGAAAGTGTGGGGACAAGAGTGTTCATTTGATACCTTCAAGGTAAAAGGGGTCGATATGTTGGTGTTGACACATAATTGTCCAATGTACCGCATCAAGGTTAATGACATGCATTCATTCAAAATATGAGGGTTGATATCATGCATCAAGGTCAATGGAATGAGGGTGGATACCCTGTGTCGAGGTTAATTGCATGTTAATCACGATGCATCAAGTTCAATGGCAAGAGTGTCGATTCAATGCATGGGGGATAATGGCATGAGGTTTGATACCATGAACTAAGGTTAATGGCATGATGGTTGACACCATGCATATATGCATGCAGAGAATTTTGATTCATTCAACTCTGATTAAAATTTTCTTTGGTCCAAGGTACTGCTTCACACCCCGAGAGAGTTGGCTTCCTCTCAACTCTCGCCCACTAATCAGAATGAGGGACCCCCAACTTCTCTTTAGGGTAGAAAGATCAAACTCAAGTCAAGTCTTAAGGAAGTAATTCCTTTCTCAGTTTAGTGTCTACAAGTCCCAAAATTGGTAAGTTAATCAACTATATCTTATAAATAGGGTTAATTATGAAAATACTACAAAATTGCACTAACGAAGACATACTAGGGATATGTATCATGGGTATGAAGTATAAGGTAAATTACCCTACAATAGTTCTCATTTAGAGTGATATCACCTTCTCTTACTGAAATTACGTGTTGTAATCATACTTGATAACATCATATGTTATTGATTCTTTAAAAATGTTATTAGTTTGGGAAAGTTAATAATAGTATGGAATTGTGTGATTATGTCTAACCATTGACTTAATGATTTATCTTGTCTTTCTATGGCATGAGAAAAATACGATGGAGAAATTATTATGTATGTGTAATGGTTGTTCATAGAGTCATTGAATTGAAATGGGTGGTTTTATAAAAGAGGTGGGTTGAACATGTGATATAATAATAATTAGGATCTTCCCTCCTATAAAAGGAAAATGTTTCTACTTCTCTTCATGATTTGCAAAATCTTCATTGCAGCTGGTTAGGGTTATGATGGAGCTAATGTTATAGGGCTAACTTTGGTTAAGAATGAGATATGAGAAGATGTCATGCAACAAATGCCATGAGGTTGAGGCCATGAGGATCATACTCCAAAAGACCAATGGCGAGTCAAGCCTAAAGAACACGAAGGACTCTCTATTTCTATCTCCATTTTATTCCACATTTGGAACACTAGAGATCAAAACACTTTTAAAGAAAAGAATATCTTTGTCACCAATGTTTGCAGACAAATAAATCATGATGCCAATGATTCATATCTATATAGATATGAATGTTGTTCTTCTATATCACACTTGTAAATACTTTTGAGATTTTTAATGAGAAGGAGTACCACGCTTAAAGGTTGAATCCATTAGGTCAATGGATTGTAATCAATTATTCGAGGTTGATGCCAAGGGTCAATTCTATGAAAATATGATTGAACCATTCACATATAATGAAATATAAGGAAAATTGAATAATTCAAGAATTTCCTGGGGGTTAATAATGGAAATGCTCTTATATACCTTTGGTACTGTAAATATTCAAAATGTTATCATATATAATATGGTCATAAGAAGGCCTTGGGGAAATAAATGTAAAATTAGTAATTTCTTTAGTACAGATTCTTGAGAGATCTACAATGTAGTATTCTCCTTTAGTAACCTCATATAATTGTGATAGAAATGGTTTTCCTTCTAAACATGTCATGATATGCTATAATTGATGAGAACTTCTAAATATGAGGAAAGGATACCATAATGCTTACTCCATACATATATGTATCAATATGGAAGATGGATTGAGTAATATAATAATGATGGCTTTTTTAAGGATGATGTTGAGTATTTATATCATAAAAGGACATAGGCCCATATGATAATCCTGAGAGGCAACTCAAAGTGTACATGGTGATGACTAAAGGATCGATGCATATTAATATTCATTTCTTGTATATTATATATGTGGATCTTTTGATAACTTTTTTTTATTGTTTGCTTCTTAGTCTCACTCTACTTATTATATTTTCTATGCATAATAATGATAGGATACAATCTTCAGTTTAGTTTAACTAAGCAAGATAAGATCCCTATGTCTGAAAACATCCTAAATAGATGAGTAACTAGATTAATTAATGAGTGGAACCCTAATCATGTAGTGTATTCCATTGCACCGATTTGAAAGTTGCAAAAGGGAAATGAGTGTTGTTGTAGCGATCTAGGGATCCTGATAAGGTAGTTAGAGTCATGTATTATTGAATATACATGGGTAATAAGGAATCCTTATGAGGAACGACCCCCCTTGGTACCCTAAAATCATTCGTTATATGAGTGCAACAACCACATCTCTATTTTTTTATGGTAGATATTTGAATGTGGTTGAAATCTATTTATATAGAAAAGTGTCAATGTAATATGATATGTGGGCTAATATGTGTACCCATGATGAATGTGATGTTTATGTCGGTTGCACGCAAATGATCCAGTACTTCTATACGTCTTTGTGAGGTCTGCTACTCCTAAGATCCTTTACATTGGGCTTACAGACTTCCCAATCATAAGATTTAAATATGGATGGTATAATAAATTAACCAGGAAAAGACTCTAAAATGTAGTACAACCAATAGGAATCAAGTACTATTTGTAATCATGATTCATTGTAGGATATTTATATGTATTCTTCAAGAATTTTAAGTAACTACATATTTTTTCATTAAAGATAATTTATACATTGATTTGATTATAAGGATATTATGATGTATTTACATTATATGATAAGATGCCTTGTCTTTTAATAAACAATCAAGTTGTCACTAAATAGCAATTTAGTACCTTTTATGTTTATTTAGTTCATGTGATATGTTGCTAACACATGTTCATCTATCTTGGTGGGATTTCCCCTCTCGGTTGAAATCTTTATGAGTGTCAAGTGGTAGCTATTAAAGAAACAAAAAGGACAAGATGATAATAACTTAACAAAGAATAACATAGATGTGTCTATAGTGTCATGTACTCCTACTTTCTTTAGTGTTGGGTGGATAGTTGATATGCTTTGATGTATGATGCCTTCTTTATTGTTTCTTGTCTTTGTATAGCATGAATTGGTTCATATTGTGAACAATTTTTTACCTACTTGTATGTGGATCTCTTTGTAACCTACTTGTTGAGATCAACACATATGGATTCAACTCTTTGAACATCGTACCTACTATATAGCACAATGCATTGTTATCATGTGTTTCATTCAAGATGATTAGGAACAATTTTATGTTGGTTTGATGGGTTTAAGATATGACTTTTGGTTTTAGCTTCTGGATTGCAAGATCTATTCCTAGTCTAGCTACTAAAATGTTCAAGTGTATCTAAGTGGTTGACTATATTTTAAAAAGAAGTTTTAATATATTTGTTTCTTTTGGAAAATAATTTTTTTTCTTCGGGTTTTCTATTCACTTTGTGACTGAGTTTTTTTATATGCTATTTAACTAGTTTTTATCTAGGGACTTATCTTCATGATCATACTAGGTTTTACATATAAAATGGTCTTCACAATGGTCGAATATGGACATATATTATAGATTGATTATGAGCATATAAAGTCAAATAGAACGTCATAAGTAAAGAATCACAGATACCTTACTTCATCTTTGTGGGAGCTGTGGCACCTATAATGTCAGGGAATGATTACTATCAAGGATAGGGAAGCCTGTCGTCGATCCTCATGTCCTCCATCGTTGCACTTCTATTGCTATTGACATCAAACACCGCAATAACAATCTTGATCTAGACCTACCATCTAGTTGGATGCATATTTAAGATCAACACAATAGAAGTGAGTTGTGAGTGGTTGTCAGGAGCTATGAGTAAAGGGGGAAATCATGAGGAAGGGGATGAGGTAAGGTGAGCACCAGGAGTGGTCGGTGATGCACCAAGGTTTGGGCCATATCGTCTTCACATAGGAGAGGCGTTAAACTGGACTAGAATTTCTTATATGAGTAAAAATGGGGTTCATTTGGTGTGGTTTCAGGATATTGGATACGATCTAGTCAGGATTAATGTTTGTTTTTTTGTGCCACCTAGGTGTATGTGAGTCTTATCTGGATTAGTCAGGATTTAATCACGTGTTGTTTATTAGAAATGGGAATAACATGTCTATTTAAGATTCTATATTTATGTAATCTGAAACAACTCAATCTTGCTTCGAGTAGGATTACAAATCCCTGTCCGGATTAGGTCGTGTCTTATATGCTATTTTGTTTTATATGAAACATTAAAAACAAAACTAAACATGTCTAGGTTGTCAATTAGTATCCAAATATGAAAATGCTACTATAGAGAAGGTATTGTTAGGTAATGTGATTGTAAGACAGGAAGGATGGATGGCCGTCTAGGGTTTGGCGGCGGCGGCGGCCGCGGCCGAAGGGGAAGAAGTGGAGGAAGAGGAGGCGATGGGCGCGACCCCATCCCCTTGCGCACAAGGACGACACTGCAAGATCCCACTGGCACTTCCGTCAGCGAAAGTCTGGCGGAGAAAGACCAAGGCAACAATGGCCATGCACAACAAAGTGATCGATCCTACAAGGAAGCAATGATAGGGCACAAACCTTCGAACGTGCTCAAGTTCGTATCCCCAGATACGCTCACCACAAACGATATCAAGGTGGATTGTTCAGGAGCCCTCCCTACCCTAACAATTAACCCAGAGTCACTCCGCCATTGCTCGAACCATGGCGGTATGTTGTCATCGTCAAACTAATTGGAGGGAACATTGGCTTCCAAACCCTTGTTAAGTGCCTCTCACTGTTATGGTCGCCTTCGGATTCCTTCAGGGTGATCGACCTTGAGATGGGTTATTACATTATCCAACTTGCTAGCGAAGCAGACTTCATCAAGGCCATGACCGGAGGTCCCTGGACCGTTTTTGGCAATTACCTCTCAGTGCAGTCATGGTCTGTAGACTTCCGGCCATCAAACCCGATCCCACACAGGTTGGTCGTGTGGCTGTGGGTGAAAGACCTTCCTGTCTTCCTCTATCAAAATCAACTCCTTGCCGTCATTGGTAATCTAGTCGGAAGGACGATTAAGATCGATGAAACAACAACAACCGGCGATCGCGGCAAGTTTGCCCGCATAGCCATTGAAGTAGATACCACTAAGTCGATGTTGCCGGCGATCTTATTCAACGGGGAGCAATACCGTCTAGAGTACGAAAATCTACCAACTGTTTGTATGAAGTGCGGAAGAATAGGTCACTCGGACAAGGATTGCAATCATGCATTACCATTCGTCGCTGGTGAAACATCAACCTCGACACAGCTGGCCCCATGCACGTACACGGAGGCGATACACGCCCCAAAACCCGCAAGATGCCAGCCACCAAAATAGAATGGCCCAAGACAGGAACAGGCACCCAACAAGGAGGCGCCGAGTAAAGAGAACCCAGGAGACGAAGCAACCCACACCAATCCAGCCAGCACAGATCCGATCATCCCAGCAGATGACGGGGATAATTCCGACTGGGAAAATGTTATTAGCAGAAAGAATAAGAAGAAAGGGCCAGTAAAGCCTCCACCAAAACAAAGACACCAACCCAATGCAAGTGACAAGGCGCAAGGAGCCAGCGTAGCGGACACAGCGGTCATCCTGGTTGATGATCAAATGTCTGAGGGCAGGAATCTTGAACCTAATACTGGAGAGGCCTTCCGCTTTGGAAGCACGCTGGAACAAGCAAACCCAAATCTCCCTCCGGACAAGTTTTCCTGGGGAAACACCGGCCAAAGCAGCACTGGTGTTATGCTCAGGAATAGGAAGATCGTCTACCAAAACGTGGTAGTGAGCCCCGGACGAGAGAGGAAGAAAGGCAAAATAGCACAATCAATCGGCCAGTCAAGACACTTGGGTCCTCAGAAACAACTCACCTTTACAGAGGAGGTCCAGGACATGGACACCATGATCTCGGGTCCTCATGATGAAGCTAGTGACACCGGAAGCACTTCTACTGATGGGGAAGGCCATGGAAAGGGCCTCCTTGCTGTAATTCAGTAACTCCATCACCCTCTCTCCTTTATGAATATTATCTGTTGGAATATCCAAGGAGCGTGCTCCAAAGATAAAGTCAGACTCGTTAGAGAATATAAGGTGAAGTATAATCTTAACATTCTAGCCCTTATAGAAACCAGGTGCAGTGGCACCTCTGCGAGCAATGTTATTCAGAAACTACGCTTTACCTCTTCACACTGTGTGGAGACCCTTGGATTCTCAGGCGGAATATGGGTCTTGTGGGATGAAGCTAAATGTCATCTGGAAGTAATAAGCAATCACCGACAATTCATACATTGTAGAGTAAACCACTCATGGTATGTCACCTTTGTCTATGGTAGCCCCAGTCTGTCGAAGAGGAAGTACCTATGGACAAGGCTCACTGAAATCTCACAGCACATCTCCACAGCTTGGGCGGTGCTGGGTGATTTCAATACAATGCTTGATGTTTTAGAAAAATGAGGTGGTAAGCACTTTTATCGTACGAACAACCGCCTGTTCAATGCCCTACTCCGGGGCAACGACCTAGCTGAAGTCCACATGGCAGGACAATTCTTCACCTTCAAGAGGCAACGTCTACTGGAGAAACTCGACAGAGTCATTGCTAATGACTCCTGGCTCCAGGTTGAGGGTGGGTTCAACTGCAGTGTCCTCCCCAGGCTACACTCAGACCACAACCCGATTCTCTTGTCAAGCTCCATAAATGCAGTAGCTAAACAGGCAATTTTCAAAACCAAGGCAAGCTGGAAACTCACAGAAGACTTCAATCATACAATCATGCCCTCGTGCGATAGCTCCAAAAGCTTTCCAGAGGCCCTCCCTCCCTTCAAGACTGTCGTCCTTAAATGGGAAAAGAAGAAACGTGAGGAAAAGTTGTGTCTACAGAAATCTATCGTATCCAAATTAGACAAATGCCAGGTAACCGATAGCCTCAATCCTAGTATTACTAATGATCTTATGTCTATCAATCTGCAAGAGTGTAACATCCCTGACCTGGGTTATGAGCTAACCCTAGGTGTTTTGCCTAAATATGTAATTAAATCTTTGTGATTAACTCTGAGCATGTAATTAAGCTTCTCAGAAATGTATATTTCAGTTTTTGCTCCTTTTTATATAAAGTTGTAGCACTGTTTTGTAATACAGGGACCTATGTGCAATTTACCCATTTAGAAGGGTTAACCTGCAATTTGCACATGATGAGGTGTTCCTCTGATGTTGAGACATCATGAGAAACATTTTGGTAAAGTTTGAGGGATTTCCCAAGCTTGAGCACCAAGGTGCAGCTGTGGAAGCAATCCCGGTACTTGAAACCCTAATTTGGGGTAAAATGCAATTTACCCAAATAATGGGAAGCAATTTGTAAAGAATGTTATCTAAAGTATCTTGTTAGACTCTTGCCATCATTTAGAGAAGAAATGATGAGGAATTCACCTCAATTGAGTTATCAAGTTAAGAAATAGGCTCTGTGATTGAATAATCAGGGTATATGTGCAATATCCCTTTAAGTATGAACTTTATTATTAGATTGTCCTTCCTTGCCTTCTTTTCTATAACTTAAGATAAGGTTTGTCCTTAGAATAAAGAGGAAGGGACGAGCAAGTAATGAAGGAAGGACTTAGTTGGAATTAAGGGAAACTTATGAGCTAATGTTGAAAATCCTACCCCAAGTATATAAGCCCTCCTTTCCTTAGTTGCAAGGGAACTTAACCTTCGTTCCCTTACTGTTTCATTCCACCAAAGACGACCAAGGACTGCCTTGGAGCTAAGGAGGACGAACAAGGGGTGCAAGGTAGGTTTAAACCCCTCTTCTTGCCTAATTCCATGGTTAGAATTCGAATTCAAGGTCATCTTCATGGCTAATTCTCGAAACCCTATCTTTCTAGCCGTCTCTTTTCATCCTTCCTTGGAGTTTTCACCTTGGCCAACCTGTGGGAACTCAAGGACGCCATTAGAGCTTGGAGCTTGAAAGCTTGGAGCTCAAGAAACAAGCTTTAGGCGGGTTTTATAACTCTAAACCTATGCTTTACTATGTTCATCTTTATATGCGAGTTAATGATAGCTCCTAGTATTTCCCTACTTTTCCCTGCTATTTTGCAAACAAACCCGTGGGATATCTGTACTGTTCTTGAGCTAGATGATGAAGGCGTGTTTTCCAAGAAAAACCCACCGCTTTTCTTTTCCCTAAACGGTCCTAACAGTTTGCTCTCACGACCTCAAGACCGTGAGAGAGCCTCGCGGTCTCGAGACCGTGAGAGGGCTCGCGGTCTCAAGACCGATTGGCCCTGTTGACCGAGCGTGGACCATATAAGAAACTTGTTCCTAATTATATAGGCTAAATACCCTCAAAATTTGGGAGACTAACTCCAAAGGAATCGGGAGATATGACCTTTTTAAGTCACAACTTTAAATGAATTAATTGCTGATTTTCAAACGGTCTGAAATTGCCTTTTTGGGCAAACGGTCTCAAGACCGTGAAAGGTCGTTGACTAAGCGTTGACCCCATGAGATTACTGTTCAAAATTATGTTAATTAACAACTCACCAAGTTTGATGGTCTAATTCCAAACGGGCTAAGAGTTGAAGGGTGAATACTAGGGCTAACCCTAGATAAAATCAGTACTGAAATTATGGTGATCTAATTAGGGTTTTTAGGGTTGATTGACCTAAACGGTCTCAAGACCATGTGGGGTCCACCCACATGACCTCAAGACCGTGAGGACAATCACCCAAGACCATTTGAAGGTCTAGGGTTGAGTAATTTGACCAATTGAACACCAATTGCAAATAAGTTATCAATTTAATCAAAATTCTGATTTTGTGACCAATCAGGGTTCAACCTCTATCAAATCACCTTAGATTTTTATGAAATCTTGGGCAAACGATCTCAAGACCATGTGGGGTCCACCCACATGACCTCAAGACCGTTTGAGCCAAGTTTGGGCCCAATTGGAGCTCAATTGAAGGGTTCAACCTTGTGTTGATACACATTGTTGAGTGTTGATGGGTGAACATTGATAGACCTTAATTGAATCGATTTCAATCCTAATTGGTCAACAATTGAGGGTCAATTGAATGACCATTTGGTTAAGCATAACCTTAATTAACTCAATCCATAGGTGGTCAACAGTTATTGGACCTTTTGAAGGCTTCAACATCGGTTGACATCATCGTTTGATTTGTTGAACCTTTGTTGAAGGACCTTGCGGTTGAGACCATGAGAGGCTCACGACCTCAAGACCGTGAGGGGGCTCACGACCTCAAGACCGTGAGGTGGCTCACGACCTCAAGACCGTGAGGTGGCTCACGACCTCAAGACCGTGAGGTAGCTCACGACCTCAAGACCATGAGGTGGCTCACGACCTCAAGACCGTGAGGTGGCTCACGACCTCAAGACCGTGAGGTGGCTCACGACCTCATGATCGTGAGGGGGCTCACGATCTCAAGCCCATGAGGAGGCTCACGGTCTTGGAGCTAGAAAGGGGCTCATGGACTTGAAAGGTCAAAGTGAGCAATCGGTCAACACTTTCAACCGAATTCAATCATGTGATGGTTCAATGTTGCTCAAATCAAACACTAATGATAATCTAAGATAGTAAGGAGTTATTTGATTAAGGTTTTTGACTATGATGATGATCAATGGGGTGAATTACCAAGATACCCCTGAAGGGTCAATTGAGTTATACTTTACTCAATTCAAACCCTAATTACATGAGAATGATGTTTTTAGTTATAATGACTCTATCTAACCTGATCTAGTCTAATGTTATCATCAACCATTAGTATGATGAAAGAGAGAGTACTCTAGAAAGAGAAAGTACCCTAGAGAGAGAAAGTAACTCTAATCACTTAATGGTGATGTTTTTGGCTATGATAGCCTATGATGACTCAACCCAACCTGTTTTAGAGTGATGTTGATATCACCTAACCTTATGATGAGAGAGAAAGTACTTCTAGAGAGAGAAAGTACTTCTAGAGAGAGAAAGTACCTCTTTTAAATGGAAACTCAATTGAAGCATCCCCAATACACAGAAATGAGCATAATTAGGGTATGATCCACCTGTGTGAGATCATAGAAATCCTAATTATGATAAATGATGAACCTTTAACTAATCCAAGAGCATCAATGAAGGTGTTACTCATACATGATGATGTTATGAGTTTAATTCACCTGTAATGTGAATAAGTAAACCCTAATTCAAGGGTGATGACATGTAATATGAATAGTAAACCCTAATTCAAGGGTAATGGCATGCTTTTGAGCAATAAACTCTATTTGATTTAAATTAAAGATTTAACTCTTATGACAAGAGTAGGAAGTACATTCCTTATTGTTATATTACCTTTATCAGATGTATTAATCATGCAGGTTCTGATATGAAGGTAATTATATCCAGGTATGGATGTTGATGTTATATTCATTGAAGGCATGTTGTAGCCTTATGAATAAATAATGTAATCTGATGCCTTGCTAGTGGCATCCTATGCTGATAATGGGCTATGAGAGCCATGAATACCATCAAGGTCATGCTTTAGAGATGACTTGTGATGAGGATAATGAGAAATGATGATTGATATGAGTTAGGCTTGTTACATTTAGTATTCTTCTTTTATAGCTGCTATGCTACTGTTATTGTTTGAAGAACAATGTATGCTGTTAAAGAATACTGAAAGTACCTAACTAATCAAGTATAATGTAGAGCCCTGATCATAGATCCATCATTGTCAGAAATTAAGTGATGGTGAAACAGGTTTTCCATAGGGAACTCCTGGAGCACATACTTTTGAGTATGTGGGGTACATGGATGTGTAGAACCTTACATCCTAGTGTAGGAAAGTGATGTAGATGTGGAATCCATCCATCCTTCACTATAGTTCCATACCGTATCAGTGGTAGGTAAACATGAAACCTCCTGATGACGAAGAAAGCACAGATATCCGTATCAGTGGTAGGTAAATATGAAACCTCCTGATGACGAAGAGAGTACAGAACGCCACTGTGACTCTAGAATAGCGAAGGACCAGTTTACCCTGGTGAGCTATAGTAGTAGAGACACAAGATGTCCTACAAGTGATCCTCTTACTGACTGAGGAAGATGAAGGTCATGAGAATCCGGCTCTCTTAATGACCTATGTATGATACTGATGCGGCTTCTCAGCGATCAGTTGGAGTATGAGTGGTAAGCCTCATCTCCACAGGGCATAATGTTGTTTGTAAAACATAATCAACCATGTAGTATAACTTGTTAGAGATGACTCCAAGTTAGTTGATTGATGTTACATTGCAATAATGTTGATATTCTCCATATCTCCTAATTTGTAGAGATCTTGTTATATCTGCAACTGTTATAGAATGCTTTGAAGGCTTTACTGTTTAAAATAATCTTTGATGTTATAATAAAGCTTCTGGCGAAGAGTTATAACTCTCGCTGGGACAATTATGTATAATTGTCTCACCCCGTAGACTTCAACTTTTTAGGTGGACGTCGGAGACGAAGAAACCAGCCTACAAGTGATCAATCTCAGCAGCAGCACCAGGGGCAGCAGTAATCTCAGGTGGAGATTTGTCCTGCCATGTGGTGTAGTTAGAGTCAGTCCTATGTGTCCTCTGTACTCTCAGGTCTTGGAGTCTTGTGTTATGTGATCTTGAGATTTTGTATCTTGAATGTATATAATTACTCAAGAAGTAATTATCCTGAGATGTAAACAGTTACCTCTCTTTATGAAAGGAGTTTTTATGGATACAAGTTCTTATCTCGAAAAGTTTTAATTTTCCGTGATTTTTGTCTTCCGCTGATTACCGATTCGCTTCCGCTAAGTTTTAATCGTGTTTATGTCATGGTTTGGAGATCAGAGCCCATAATTAGTGGTATCAGAGCTCCAAGTTCAGTTGAGTCTACAGAGGCATAGGACTTAGGATGTCGAGTCTACCTTTAGTACTCCTTCCTTATCTAATAGAATCTTCTGCTCCTCAGGAGAAGAAGATACATAAGAATGTCAGAACATCGTGATGAGCACGTGGCAGAGAGTAGTGCTAGTGCACCTCGAGGCGGTGCAAGAGTTCCGAGAATAGAACAACCTGCACCTGAGTCGCCAAGAGAGCCACCCCAGTTCGACCCAGCTGACATGAGTGATCCAGCTGTACAGACGATGTTCGGGCAGTTCATGACTGCCATGACACATATAACCGATAGGATGCCCATTCCTGCACCTAGGGCACCTGTCCAGCCTGAAGTACAAGGTATTGGTAAGACATTCGAACGACTTCGTCGTGTCGGAGCTACCGAGTACTTCGGAACTGCCGACCCAGCAGATGTTGACTTATGGTTGACAGAGTTGGAGAAGGCTTTCAGGATTCTTATGATTCCGGAAGCTGAGAAGGTTAGACATGCTGTCTATCTTCTCAAAGGCAGTGCTGGTCACTGGTGGAACATGGAAGAGCAGAAGAGACCTGGAGTAGAGTTCTCATGGGAAGAGTTTCGTCGGGAATTTATCAATAGATATTTTCCAAAGACCTTCCTAGATGAGAAGATTTCTCAGTTTGAGAAACTAAGGCAGGGTATGATGAACATTAGCGAGTATGAAGCTAAGTTCATGGAGCTGTTGCGGTTTTGTCCGCATATGGCTGCTACAGATGAGGAAAGAATCAGAAGATTTGAAAAGGGTTTGAATTCCGATATGTCAACCCCTGTGTCTGCCTTAGAAAACAGAGAGAGATTCTCTACCTTCGTTGAGTCAGTCCGAAGGATAGAGAGATCTGTGGTTGAGAAAAGACAAACCCATAAAAGATATCCACAGTTCCAGGGTTCTTCATCTAGGGATTCCAAGAAACCTAGATTCTCTGCACCTAACCCTCCACCACCCAGATCGAGTTTTCAAACTCAATGGACACCAAGTAGAGGTAGAGGACGGAGTCAACCGCTTCAAGGGACACACAGTTCTGCATCAGTGTCAGTTACTGGACCACCCAGACCACAACAACAGGAGAAGAGTTGCTACAACTGTGGTAAGGTGGGACACTTGATGAAGGATTGCCGTTCTAGGCCTGTCGGTGTGACACAACAACCTCCGAGACAGAATCAACAGGGATCTCAGAATAGACAACATCAAGGAGCAGCTCGAGGACGTGGACAAGCGTCTCAAGCTGGATCATCAGCACCACCTCAACACCAGGCGACTACGAGGTTCTATGCTATGAACCCACCTGAGGCAGTTGTCAATCCACGGGTAGTGGCAGGTCAGATGAAACTTTTATATTCTGATATGTCTATATCCTGTAATATATCTGTTCTGATTGATCCGGGTGCTACGCACTCTTTCATCACTCGTGAAGTGATTCGTAACTGCAATATGACTGTTAGTCATAGAGCAGATAGTTTGTTGTTAGAGACTCCGTTGAGTGGGTCTGCCGTTTTGCAGGAGGTATGTTCTCCCTGCATCCTTTTCTTTTCTGACCATCGCATTCAAGTGGACCTTATACCACTTGATATGCAGGGGTTTGATATAATCCTTGGGATGGATACCTTAGAAAGGTATAGAGTTGTCTTGGATTGTGAGTCCAAGTTGGCTGTGTTTGCTGATGAAAGCAACACATGGATCTTTCAAGGTGAAAGAAAGATTCTGCCCACCTGTCTTGTGTCAGCTATGGTTGCTGATAAGCTGTTGAGGCAAGGATGTTATGCATTCTTAGCCCATGTGGTAGATGTTACCAAGGAAAGTTCCAACCCTGCTGAAGTTCCCATAGTCAGGGAATTCGAGGATGTGTTTCCTGAAGAACTTCCTGGTATACCACCACCTCGGGAGATTGACTTTGAAATCAATCTGATTCCAGATACGAAACCCATAGCTCAAACTCCGTATAGAATGGCTCCTGCCGAGATGGCAGAACTCAAGAAACAGCTTCAAGAGTTACTTGAGAGAGGTTTTATCCGACCAAGTACTTCACCTTGGGGTGCTCCGGTCTTGTTTGTTAAAAAGAAAGATGGGTCAATGCGGTTATGCATCGACTATAGACAACTCAATAAAGTGACAATAAAGAATAGGTATCCTCTGCCGAGGATTGATGATCTCTTTGACTAGTTGCGTGGTGCAACAGTCTTTTCAAAGATAGACTTGAGGTCTGGATATCACCAACTTCGTATTAAGGATAGTGACATATCCAAGTCTGCCTTTAGGACAAGATATGGTCACTATGAGTTCACGGTTATGTCGTTTGGACTAACCAATGCACCAGCTGCATTTATGGAACTCATGAATAGAGTTTTTCGACCTTTCCTTGATCAGTGTGTTGTCGTCTTCATAGATGACATACTGATTTATAGTAAAGATGCTCAGCAGCATGAGCAGCATCTTCGCCAAGCTTTGACCTTGCTAAGAGAACATAAGTTGTATGCTAAGTTTAGCAAGTGTGAGTTCTGGCTGCCGGAGGTATCTTTTCTTGGACATATAATATCCGCCTCGGGAATTCGTGTTGACCCTACAAAGGTAGAATCTGTTCTACAATGGGAACAACCGAAAACACCGACGGAGATTCGAAGTTTCTTGGGGTTAGCTGGCTATTATCGAAGGTTCATTAAGAACTTTAGTTCCATAGCTTTACCCTTGACCAAGTTAACCCGGAAGGATGTTCCTTTTTCTTGGAGTGATAAGTGTCAACAATCTTTCCAGTTACTGAAGGAGAGGTTGACAAGTGCACCTGTATTAGTGCTACCTGAACAAGGAAAAGGTTATATAGTTTTCTGTGACGCTTCCAAGAATGGACTAGGATGTGTGTTGATGCAGGATAAACAAGTGATTTCTTTTGCTTCCCGACAGCTTAAGAAACACGAGGAGAATTATCCAACACACGATCTGGAGTTAGCAGCTGTGGTTCATGCTTTGAAGATCTGGAGACATTATCTCTACGGAGAGACATTCCAGATTTTCACAGACCACAAAAACCTTAAGTATATCTTCTCTCAGCATGAGCTCAACATGAGGCAACGTCACTGGATGGAGTTAATCAAGGACTACGACTGTACAATTGATTACCATCCAGGTAAGGCCAATGTTGTTGCAGATGCCTTGAGTAGGAAATCAGCAACATCAACCATGAATAGAGCACAACTAAACTCTTTAGTATGCTCTAGAAGAGATATGCTTATCTCTTTAAGGCAAGACAATGTACAGTTGAAGGTATCATTGCTAGCCGGTTTGTTAGCTGAGATGCATATTAAACCTACCCTAAGAGAGCAGATTAAAGAAGCACAGCTAGATGATGCTGCAGTTCAACATATAAGATCTGAGTATGGAAATGAGAAGCAAGATGGGTTTCATGACTCAAAAGATCAAGTAGCTTGTTATAATGGAAAAATGATAGTGCCGGATGTGGACAACTTAAGGAAGTTAGTCCTGGAAGAAGCCCATTCTTCCATGTATGCTATGCATCCAGGGAGCACCAATATGTATCGGAATTTGAAGGATCTATATTGGTGGCCTGGGATGAAGAAGGACGTTGCAGAGTTTGTTCTGAGGTGCCCTGTGTGTCAGCAAGTTAAAGCTGAACACCAGAAGCCTGCAGGGACAATGCAACCTTTACCCATATCACAGTGGAAGTGGGACCATGTGACCATGGACTTTGTTGTTGGCCTACCCAGGACAAGCAAAGGACATGATTCCATTTGGGTAATTGTTGATAGGTTGACTAAGACAGCACATTTCTTACCTGTTAAAACAACCTATTCTGCTGAAAGGTTATCAGAGTTATATGTGCAAGAGATAGTGCGTTTGCACGGAGTTCCTGTCACAATAGTTTCGGACAGAGGTCCTCAATTTACAAGTCGTTTTTGGGAACAGTTGCACAGTGCCTTAGGCACTAAGCTGAGGTTTAGTACGTCCTTTCATCCACAGACTGATGGACAGTCAGAAAGGACCATACAAACCTTAGAAGACCTGTTGCGAGCATGTGTTCTCCAGTTCACCGGAAGTTGGGATCTACACCTAAGCTTGATAGAGTTTGCCTATAACAATAGCTATCAGCATAGTATTGATATGGCACCTTATGAAGCCTTATATGGTAGACGTTGTAGATCACCCTTGTGTTGGTTTGAGACTGGTGAGCACCAGTTGTTAGGTCCTGACCTGGTGCAGCAAACCACGGAAAAGATTAAAGTAATACAACATAAGATTAAGACTGCTCAAGATAGGCAGAAATCTTATGCTGACAAACGTCGTAGACCTTTAGAGTTCCAGATTGGAGACAAAGTGTATCTTAAGGTCTCACCTTGGAAAGGGGTCCTTCGTTTTGGAAGGAAGGGGAAGTTAGCTCCTAGATATATGGGGCCTTATCCAATCATTGAACGGATTGGAAAGGTAGCATATAAACTAGAGCTGCCCCCAGAGTTACAAAGGTTACATCCTGTGTTTCACATTTCTATGTTGAAGAAATGTCACCTAGACACCGAGTCAGTTCTACAACCTATGGAAGTAGAATTGAATGATGACATATCCTATGAAGAGGGACCAGTGTCAATCCTTGATAAACGAATTAAAAAGTTAAAGAAGAAAGATATAAGTCTTGTGAAAGTCCTCTGGAATCATCGTGGTATTGAAGAAGCCACTTGGGAGTTAGAGGATGAGATGAGAAGGAAGTATCCTACCCTTTTCTCGTAATATGTTTTATCGATTTCGGGGACGAAATCCTTGTAAGGGGTGGATAATTTGTAACATCCCTGACCTGGGTTATGAGCTAACCCTAGGTGTTTTGCCTAAATATGTAATTAAATCTTTGTGATTAACTCTGAGCATGTAATTAAGCTTCTCAGAAATGTATATTTCAGTTTTTGCTCCTTTTTATATAAAGTTGTAGCACTGTTTTGTAATACAGGGACCTATGTGCAATTTACCCATTTAGAAGGGTTAACCTGCAATTTGCACATGATGAGGTGTTCCTCTGATGTTGAGACATCATGAGAAACATTTTGGTAAAGTTTGAGGGATTTCCCAAGCTTGAGCACCAAGGTGCAGCTGTGGAAGCAATCCCGGTACTTGAAACCCTAATTTGGGGTAAAATGCAATTTACCCAAATAATGGGAAGAAATTTGTAAAGAATGTTATCTAAAGTATCTTGTTAGACTCTTGCCATCATTTAGAGAAGAAATGATGAGGAATTCACCTCAATTGAGTTATCAAGTTAAGAAATAGGCTCTGTGATTGAATAATCAGGGTATATGTGCAATATCCCTTTAAGTATGAACTTTATTATTAGATTGTCCTTCCTTGCCTTCTTTTCTATAACTTAAGATAAGGTTTGTCCTTAGAATAAAGAGGAAGGGACGAGCAAGTAATGAAGGAAGGACTTAGTTGGAATTAAGGGAAACTTATGAGCTAATGTTGAAAATCCTACCCCAAGTATATAAGCCCTCCTTTCCTTAGTTGCAAGGGAACTTAACCTTCGTTCCCTTACTGTTTCATTCCACCAAAGACGACCAAGGACTGCCTTGGAGCTAAGGAGGACGAACAAGGGGTGCAAGGTAGGTTTAAACCCCTCTTCTTGCCTAATTCCATGGTTAGAATTCGAATTCAAGGTCATCTTCATGGCTAATTCTCGAAACCCTATCTTTCTAGCCGTCTCTTTTCATCCTTCCTTGGAGTTTTCACCTTGGCCAACCTGTGGGAACTCAAGGACGCCATTAGAGCTTGGAGCTTGAAAGCTTGGAGCTCAAGAAACAAGCTTTAGGCGGGTTTTATAACTCTAAACCTATGCTTTACTATGTTCATCTTTATATGCGAGTTAATGATAGCTCCTAGTATTTCCCTACTTTTCCCTGCTATTTTGCAAACAAACCCGTGGGATATCTGTACTGTTCTTGAGCTAGATGATGAAGGCGTGTTTTCCAAGAAAAACCCACCGCTTTTCTTTTCCCTAAACGGTCCTAACAGTTTGCTCTCACGACCTCAAGACCGTGAGAGAGCCTCGCGGTCTCGAGACCGTGAGAGGGCTCGCGGTCTCAAGACCGATTGGCCCTGTTGCCGAGCGTGGACCATATAAGAAACTTGTTCCTAATTATATAGGCTAAATACCCTCAAAATTTGGGAGACTAACTCCAAAGGAATCGGGAGATATGACCTTTTTAAGTCACAACTTTAAATGAATTAATTGCTGATTTTCAAACGGTCTGAAATTGCCTTTTTGGGCAAACGGTCTCAAGACCGTGAAAGGTCGTTGACTAAGCGTTGACCCCATGATATTACTGTTCAAAATTATGTTAATTAACAACTCACCAAGTTTGATGGTCTAATTCCAAACGGGCTAAGATTTGAAGGGTGAATACTAGGGCTAACCCTAGATAAAATCAGTACTGAAATTATGGTGATCTAATTAGGGTTTTTAGGGTTGATTGACCTAAACGGTCTCAGGACCATGTGGGGTCCACCCACATGACCTCAAGACCGTGAGGACAATCACCCAAGACCATTTGAAGGTCTAGGGTTGAGTAATTTGACCAATTGAACACCAATTGCAAATAAGTTATCAATTTAATCAAAATTCTGATTTTGTGACCAATCAGGGTTCAACCTCTATCAAATCACCTTAGATTTTTATGAAATCTTGGGCAAACGATCTCAAGACCATGTGGGGTCCACCCACATGACCTCAAGACCGTTTGAGCCAAGTTTGGGCCCAATTGGAGCTCAATTGAAGGGTTCAACCTTGTGTTGATACACATTGTTGAGTGTTGATGGGTGAACATTGATAGACCTTAATTGAATCGATTTCAATCCTAATTGGTCAACAATTGAGGGTCAATTGAATGACCATTTGGTTAAGCATAACCTTAATTAACTCAATCCATAGGTGGTCAACAGTTATTGGACCTTTTGAAGGCTTCAACATCGGTTGACATCATCGTTTGATTTGTTGAACCTTTGTTGAAGGACCTTGCGGTTGAGACCATGAGAGGCTCACGACCTCAAGACCGTGAGGGGGCTCACGACCTCAAGACCGTGAGGTGGCTCACGACCTCAAGACCGTGAGGTGGCTCACGACCTCAAGACCGTGAGGTAGCTCACGACCTCAAGACCATGAGGTGGCTCACGACCTCAAGACCGTGAGGTGGCTCACGACCTCAAGACCGTGAGGTGGCTCACGACCTCATGATCGTGAGGGGGCTCACGATCTCAAGCCCATGAGGAGGCTCACGGTCTTGGAGCTAGAAAGGGGCTCATGGACTTGAAAGGTCAAAGTGAGCAATCGGTCAACACTTTCAACCGAATTCAATCATGTGATGGTTCAATGTTGCTCAAATCAAACACTAATGATAATCTAAGATAGTAAGGAGTTATTTGATTAAGGTTTTTGACTATGATGATGATCAATGGGGTGAATTACCAAGATACCCCTGAAGGGTCAATTGAGTTATACTTTACTCAATTCAAACCCTAATTACATGAGAATGATGTTTTTAGTTATAATGACTCTATCTAACCTGATCTAGTCTAATGTTATCATCAACCATTAGTATGATGAAAGAGAGAGTACTCTAGAAAGAGAAAGTACCCTAGAGAGAGAAAGTAACTCTAATCACTTAATGGTGATGTTTTTGGCTATGATAGCCTATGATGACTCAACCCAACCTGTTTTAGAGTGATGTTGATATCACCTAACCTTATGATGAGAGAGAAAGTACTTCTAGAGAGAGAAAGTACTTCTAGAGAGAGAAAGTACCTCTTTTAAATGGAAACTCAATTGAAGCATCCCCAATACACAGAAATGAGCAAAATTAGGGTATGATCCACCTGTGTGAGATCATAGAAACCCTAATTATGATAAATGATGAACCTTTAACTAATCCAAGAGCATCAATGAAGGTGTTACTCATACATGATGATGTTATGAGTTTAATTCACCTGTAATGTGAATAAGTAAACCCTAATTCAAGGGTGATGACATGTAATATGAATAGTAAACCCTAATTCAAGGGTAATGGCATGCTTTTGAGCAATAAACTCTATTTGATTTAAATTAAAGATTTAACTCTTATGACAAGAGTAGGAAGTACATTCCTTATTGTTATATTACCTTTATCAGATGTATTAATCATGCAGGTTCTGATATGAAGGTAATTATATCCAGGTATGGATGTTGATGTTATATTCATTGAAGGCATGTTGTAGCCTTATGAATAAATAATGTAATCTGATGCCTTGCTAGTGGCATCCTATGCTGATAATGGGCTATGAGAGCCATGAATACCATCAAGGTCATGCTTTAGAGATGACTTGTGATGAGGATAATGAGAAATGATGATTGATATGAGTTAGGCCTGTTACATTTAGTATTCTTCTTTTATAGCTGCTATGCTACTGTTATTGTTTGAAGAACAATGTATGCTGTTAAAGAATACTGAATGTACCTAACTAATCAAGTATAATGTAGAGCCCTGATCATAGATCCATCATTGTCAGAAATTAAGTGATGGTGAAACAGGTTTTCCATAGGGAACTCCTGGAGCACATACTTTTGAGTATGTGGGGTACATGGATGTGTAGAACCTTACATCCTAGTGTAGGAAAGTGATGTAGATGTGGAATCCATCCATCCTTCACTATAGTTCCATACCGTATCAGTGGTAGGTAAACATGAAACCTCCTGATGACGAAGAAAGCACAGATATCCGTATCAGTGGTAGGTAAATATGAAACCTCCTGATGACGAAGAGAGTACAGAACGCCACTGTGACTCTAGAATAGCGAAGGACCAGTTTACCCTGGTGAGCTATAGTAGTAGAGACACAAGATGTCCTACAAGTGATCCTCTTACTGACTGAGGAAGATGAAGGTCATGAGAATCCGACTCTCTTAATG
The DNA here is from genome assembly GCA_963693085.1 of Alisma plantago-aquatica. Classification (NCBI taxonomy): domain Eukaryota; kingdom Viridiplantae; phylum Streptophyta; class Magnoliopsida; order Alismatales; family Alismataceae; genus Alisma; species Alisma plantago-aquatica. The sequence goes on from OY856409.1 coordinate 677,598,335, forward strand.
ACCTATGTATGATACTGATGCGGCTTCTCAGCGATCAGTTGGAGTATGAGTGGTAAGCCTCATCTCCACAGGGCATAATGTTGTTTGTAAAACATAATCAACCATGTAGTATAACTTGTTAGAGATGACTCCAAGTTAGTTGATTGATGTTACATTGCAATAATGTTGATATTCTCCATATCTCCTAATTTGTAGAGATCTTGTTATATCTGCAACTGTTATAGAATGCTTTGAAGGCTTTACTGTTTAAAATAATCTTTGATGTTATAATAAAGCTTCTGGCGAAGAGTTATAACTCTCGCTGGGACAATTATGTATAATTGTCTCACCCCGTAGACTTCAACTTTTTAGGTGGACGTCGGAGACGAAGAAACCAGCCTACAAGTGATCAATCTCAGCAGCAGCACCAGGGGCAGCAGTAATCTCAGGTGGAGATTTGTCCTGCCATGTGGTGTAGTTAGAGTCAGTCCTATGTGTCCTCTGTACTCTCAGGTCTTGGAGTCTTGTGTTATGTGATCTTGAGATTTTGTATCTTGAATGTATATAATTACTCAAGAAGTAATTATCCTGAGATGTAAACAGTTACCTCTCTTTATGAAAGGAGTTTTTATGGATACAAGTTCTTATCTCGAAAAGTTTTAATTTTCCGTGATTTTTGTCTTCCGCTGATTACCGATTCGCTTCCGCTAAGTTTTAATCGTGTTTATGTCATGGTTTGGAGATCAGAGCCCACAAAGAGCAACATTCTAAAATTCTCCTTGAAGAAGAGTTGGACTGGCAACAAAAGGCGCATATCCAATGTCTCAAGTGTGGCGATGGCAACACTAATTTCTATCATTCCTATGTCAAGGCCCGCCGACATTTTGTTAAACTCAGACGGCTACGCAAAGATGATGGTGAATGGGTGGAGACCCCTGATGCTCTGCAAGCCCTGGTCCTAAGCCACTTACAGAATCTCATGGCCCAACCAGCGACGCCCGTCACAAACTCCCTGGCTATCTCCAACTATCCCGGCATTTTCAAGCTCCTGACCCCCCAGGCCTGCAATTTCATAGCGAGAATGCCCGACCATGATGAAATTCGGAGAACTGTCTTCCTCATGGGACCGTCCAAAGCTCCAGGCCCCGATGGGGTGTACACAAACTTCTTACAGAATCAATAAAACACAGTAGGACATTCAGTTGTGATCATGGCGCAAAAAGCTTTCAATAGTGGTCGCGTAGATGCCAATCTTGCATATTCCCATATGATTCTGATTCCTAAAACGAAACAACCACAAAGCTGCTCGGACCTTTGTCCGATCTCCCTCAATAACTCATGCTTCAAGCTCCTGTCCAAGGTTCTTGTAGAACGCATAAAGCCCCACCTCCCAGATTGGATAGCTGAAAACCAATCTAGCTTCATTCCTGGTAGAAACATCAGCGACAATATTTTACTTGTGCAGGAAGTTATTCACTCAATGAAATAGAAACACTCGGGCAAGAAATGGGTGGAAATTAAGCTCAATCTGTCCAAAGCTTTCGACAGAATGAACTGGAATTTTATCAAAGATACCCTCAACAAGACGGGCCTTCCTCATATCATCGTGTCCCTTATAATGGACATCATCACCTCGGGCAGCACTTCGATCCTCTGGGAAGGCGCCCCCTTACCTGCCTTCAAGACAACAAGGGGTGTTCGCCAAGGGGACCCCCTTAGTCCATATGTTTTCGTCCTATGCATGGAGAGGCTCTCCCAGGCTATTAACGCAGCAGTGTCTCAAAACAAATGGAAGCCGATTAGGCTTACAAGGCATGGCACCCCCCTTTCACACGTCCTCTTCGCGGACGACATTCTTCTTATGGCTGAAGCAAGCCAAGTTCAGGCTCTAAACATCCTCGAGGTCCTCAACACCTTCAGCTCAGTCTCTGGATAGGTTCTCTCAAAAGAAAAATCCAAGTGCTTCTTCTCCGTCAATACCACACGCAGGGAAGAGTGCATTTTCTGTCAAGCCATCGGAATCCAAAGCACGAAGGACCTAGGCAGATACCTGGGGGTTCCCATTCTTCATCATCGGGTTAACAAGACTACACATCAATACATTTCCACCACTATCAGAGAACGCATGTCAAGCTGGGCAGCTCACCACCTTTCCCTGGCAGGTCGAATCACTCTGTCCAAGGCTACCCTCCAAGCCATTCCATCTTACACAATGCAGTCCGTCGGACTCTCCCCATCCCTGTGTGACGACATCAACAAACACATCAAAAATTTCATCTGGTCAGGTGGGAGGGAACCAAAGAAACTTTCCCTGGTTTCCTGGAAGAAGGTTACTGAACCTAAGTACAATGGCGGCCTAGGAATAACGAATGCTCGTGATCAAAATAGGGCTTTAATGCTCAAGAATGTGTGGAGCTTCTTGAATAACCATCAGGCCCCTTGGGTCCGAATAATTAGGGAGAAATATATGTGAGGCACACGGGAACTCAACAAGTCGTGCTCGTCTGCCTGGAGCTTCATAAAACACAATTTACCTTAAGTGTCTTCTGTCTGCTACAAAACGGTCAATGATGGTGAAGGAACGAATGTTTGGTCTGACAAATGGATAAATGGCAAGTCAGTGATCGACATCGCCCCCCACTGGCCCATCCCACATGAACTCAAAGATATGGAGGTCAAGTCTATGCGCATGGACGGAGGTGAATGGGACACCTCGTTCATCAATGCATTCATGCCCCCTGAGGCCCAACTTACCATCCACTACATTCCCCCTCCCTCAATCCACCCTAAACCGGATTGTTGGGTCTGGCTGCACGATACCCATGGGAACCTCACGGCCAAGGATGCTTATAGCTGGATTAAAGAGGAAGCTCACCCCGAGGACACCAATGATGGAACCTGGACGTCTATCTGGAAGATGAAAGCGCCAGAGAAACTTAAAACCTTTGCCTGGCTCCTTCAACACAAGGCTTTGCTTACCAATACAGAGAAGAATAGAAGACACTTGGATGTGGACACTGTCTGCCCAGTCTGTAATAACAGCGAAGACACCATTTTACATTGCTTGCGTGATTGCCCCCACAACAATGAGACCTGGAAGGCCCTCCAAGCTCCAGCTGCATCGCTTCATCTCTCTGAAATAGAATGGATTATATGGATTGTTTCCCCGCCCCAGTTGGATCATAAAGCTGCGATCCTCCATCTTGTGACATGTTGGCACCTCTGGAAGTCCAGGAACTCCTTCATCCATGAACGGAAAATCCCAAATGCACAAGTCCAGAGCAAGTTCATCCAAGAACGTACGAGGACCATCATTCACGCTATGGAGGTAAGCAAGGTGGTCGAGCCGGCTACTAATGCAAGCTTCAGCAACCCCCCTGGAGTTGATCTTACTATCTTCGCTGATGCAGCTTATCAGGCCCAAACTGGGGAGGCCGACATAGGCATCCATGCTGTCAACAACCATGGAAAATTCTGTAGACTTGAAGGTGTTCCTGTCCATGCCACCTCACCTCTACAAGCTGAGTTTATGGCTGTGGTCACTGCATCCAATATATGTACACACAACAATATCAGGACGACCATCATTCTTACTGACTCTAGCTCTTCGGTGAAGCTAGCAAGTCAGACAGTCTGCAACTCACCGGGTCTCCAAAACCTTTGGAGGAAATTCATTGTCAACAAAGCTAGCCTTGACCTTTTAATGGTTATGTATGTCCCTAGGGACCTCAATAAGGCAGCTGACAAAATTACAAAAACAACCTTATCCACTCGCACTTCCCTTTCTTCTTTCTGTAATAAGTCGGCATGGCTAGAGTATGAACTAGATGTGAATTTCTCTGCTTTTTGGCCTGTTCTAGAGCACTGGATGAATAAACGATAAGCTCTAGGGTTCACAAAAAAAAAAATAGTATCCAAATACGGTGAGACTGAGATCAAACTGCACTATTCACATTATCCTATTCCCAGTTTAAATCCCTGTCCTGTACCAAATAGGGGCAAAATTGGGAATGATTTGTCCTGGTCTATCCAAACACAAGATCCACTTAATCCAGATTGAAGGGGCCTATGTGGCGCAAAAGGACAAGGCCCAGTCTGGTCCTAATTCATTGCCGAACATTGGCCCCTGTTGAACCGTCCGGGCCGACCCGCTGCACCACGACTGCCACCTGAGCCTTGCAGGCGAGAGCAGCAAACAGCATCGTCTCAAACGAACTACTACTCCCTCTGATTCAATTCGTTCAGATTGCATTTGCTCATAGATAGGAAGAAGCAAACAACTATAATTGAGAGATGTTAGGGCTAGAAGGGCCGGTTGTTTCCGCAGCTGTAGATGTGTTGATCTCGGCTGCTATCAAGCCACTGATTGCGAAAGCTTGGAGAATACTGGAGGCATCGGTACAGAACGAACTGAAGTTGGAGTTGGAAAAAGGGATCGAAAGCTTAGCAAATAGACTGAATTTGCTGCAGGACTTCTTGTTAGACGCCGAAGAAAAGCAAAGCAAGGACACTCACGTGCGACGGTGGCTCGACGAACTCGAAGATGTTGTGTACGACATTGAGGACTTGCTTGAAGATTATGCTGCTAATATCGCTTCGCAGACGCTTGAAAAGAAACCAGAAGAGGTGATGAATCGTTTCCTTTGCTGTTTCCCTGTTGCAAAACGTAATTCCAAGGAATATGCTACAAGAATAAAGTACATTTCTGGAAGATTGGAGGAGATCATAAAGGATCGAAAACTCCTAGGTCTTCAGTTCGTCGCTGGATCTACTACTGTTTCTACTGTGTCACCACTTCAAAGGCCAGAAACCATTTCTTTCTTAGCTGACAAAGATAATATTTTCGGAAGATCTGAGCTTAAAACTTATATTATGAAGAAGCTGCTGGGCCACGATGATGAAGCTGAAATATGCAAGGATAACGGGTGTCGTTTTTCTGTCCTTCCCATAGTTGGGATGGGGGGCATTGGAAAAACTACACTTGCCAAGTTAGTCTACAGTGATAAAACGGTCCAAGGTCACTTTCATTTTAAGATTTGGCTTTGCTTATCTAATAACTTTGATGTGGACATGCTTCGAAAAGAGATAATGGAAACAGCACTGCAATGTGATCATCACAAAGAGAGCAACTTATGTAATTTGGATGCACTGCAAATAAAATTTACTGAACGAATGCAAGGAAAGCGATATCTTCTTGTGCTTGATGATGCCTGGAGTGAAGACAATGCCTTGTGGGATCATTTGCTTGAGCCATTAAATGTTGGGGCCATTGGGAGTATAGTTATGGTTACTACACGGAGTCTGAAGGTTACTGATGCCATGTCCCATCATATGAGACCTATCACTTTGAAAGGTTTGTCTGATGATGATATCTGGAAGGTTTTCAAAAATTATGCATTTCGAAATATTGATGCAAGTGATTCTGCAAGATATTTCCAGTTTGAAGTGATTGGGAAGCAAATCTCAAAAAAGCTAAAAGGTTCTCCCATGGCTGCCAAATCCATTGGTAGCCTTTTAAGCACTTCTTTAGATATCAAGTACTGGAGGGACATTTTAAGGAATGATTTATGGAAAAATATGGAAAATAGTATCTACCCTGTTCTCCTAATTAGCTATCAAAATTTGCATGTTGGTCTTAAGCGATGCTTTAGTTTTTGTTCTCTATTTCCCAAGGACTATCAATTTGATGTACAGGATTTGGTTGATTTGTGGACGGTTGAAGGCTTTGTCCAAACTGAAAATCGTATGAGAATAGAAGATGTTGGAAGAAAGTACTTTGAAGATATGAAGAGAAGATCATTTTTCCAAGACTTATATGCTTCTTCTGCCAGGTTTATAATGCATGACTTAATTCATGATTTATCTCAAACAATCTCAAGCAAAACATATAGTTGGGTATGTGATACTCACTTCAGGAGTCTATCTCAAAGGACTCGACATATCTCATGTTATGGCCATAGTTTAGATGCAACAAAACTAAAGGATTTATGTGAATTTAAGAAATTAAGGACGTTGATTTTTCCACAAACGTCATTATTGAAACTGGGGACTGTTACTGCAGATGTACTTGATGGTTGGTTTAAACAATTGCGTTACTTGCGTGTGTTGAAATTATCCTATTGTCAAATAAGGGTATTGCCGGATTCCATTGGAGATTTAAAACACCTACGCTACCTTGACCTCTCAAATAATCTGATCGAGCAAGTACCAGCATCAATTGGATCATGTTCTAATTTGGAAGTATTAAATCTGTATGATTGCACTAGAATGAAAGATTTACCCAACACTATATCGGGGCTTATTCATATGAGGCGTCTGAAAGCTTCCAGTTCTTCTATCTCTTCACTTGATGGGATTGGGAAGCTCACTTCTCTTCTGCAACTAGATATTTTTTGCGTGGACAAAAGGAAGGGGCACAAAATTGAGGAGTTGAAAGATTTGAACTTCCTGCATGGGACTCTTCACGTCAATGGGCTCCAGAATGTTGAAAAGCTAGAGGAAGCTATTGTTGCTGGTCTTCATAAAAAGGAGTACCTTGAAAAGTTAGTGTTAGTTTGGAGTACTAGTGAAGACACAACAGAGTTTGAAAATGAAGATGTACTTGAAAACCTTAGACCACACATTTATATCAGAGAATTGATCATAGTAAACAACTGTGGAAGTAACTGGCCTACTTGGATGAATAGCGAGAACATGCCTTATTTAGAAACTATTCGTTTGGACCAATGCCATAACTGGCAAGTTCTCCCCCAATTTGCCACATTTGCTTCCCTTAGATCGCTTTATATAATAAACTTGAAAAGTTTGAAAAGGCTTGACTATCATTTCTATGGATGTGGTTGGTCTACTACTCCTTTTCCATGTCTGGAGAAGTTATTTTTGGAAGATAATATTAATTTGGAGGAATGGGAAGAATCAGCTAAGAAACAATGTAGTTTCCCTATGCTGAATCTTCTCCAAATTTCTCATTGTCCTAGATTAAAAAGGATACCCCCTTTACCATCAAGAGTTCAAAGGCTCTACATAGTAGATGTTGGGTTGACATCTCTTCAATCTTTGAGCCCTTGCATGGACAACAGGGCAAATGAAAATTCAACATCCTCAATTTCATCTTCTTGTTTGGTTGATAGGCCGTCTTCGTCATATCTCAAAATTTTGACTATCAGAGATTGCCCAAAGATGACATATCTTGGGGAGGGAATTCTGGGTTGTAAGCTGGAGGAACTATATATTTCCAAGTGCCCAGAGCTGTCATCCAATTGCCTGGAATTGAAGGGATTCATGGAGCCTCTTTCCTCACTAAGAAAACTAAATATTACTGATTGCCCAAACATGACATCACTTGGAAGGGGAATCTTGGGGTTTGTACTGGAAGAATTATATATTTTCAAATGCCCGGAGCTCTCAATGGACTCGCGTATTGAATTGAATGGAGGGTCAATGGAGCTTGGTTCTTCAGTTAAAAGGCTGGAAATATCCGAATGCCCAAAACTCGTTCCCTCATCGTTGTTGTGTGGAGGAATGTTCTCTTCACTTGAGAAACTGTATATAAAAGGCTTCCATGGCTTTGATGTGCTACTAACATCTTCCTGCCTGAAAACCCTCACAAAACTTATGGAACTGTCAATTGAGGATTGTCCCAATATACCTTCGTCTACTGATGCAGATGTGCCCCCTCATTATATCTGTAAGAGGACTTCAAGCAAACATCAAACATGTGATAATGATCGACACGTTACTTCTTCTGAAAAAAAAAAGACATCTTTGTCAAGGAACTCTATAGTGCCCTGTCAAGAAGAAAAGGCTGAAGAAAGTGCAGTTCTACTGGGAGTTTTGACCTCCCTGAAAAAACTGTCTTTAAAGAAAAGCCCTAAACTATTAAAATGTTTGCTCCAGCATACTACAGCAGCGGGCAATGATTCTAAAGATGAGAAACCACTAACCACATCAACTCTCACTGCCCTTACAGTTAGTGATGATGAAGATGTCAATGACGACATACTCCACTCTTTGCTGAAACAAAACCTGCTGTCTTTGGAGGAGTTAGATGTTTACAACTGCAGCAATATAACATCACTACCGGAGCATATACTAGGGCAATTCAGACAATTACGAAGATTGCGCATTTCTGGCTGCAAAGGGTTGGCATCAATAGGGCTAGGGAAATTCCAAGCCCTTCATCGCCTTACAATTGAAAACTGCCCTAACCTCATTGTCACCCATGTGGTTGTGCACTCCTTACCTATACTTAAAGTTTCATTCCTCAAAATAAAAAACTGTACTCTGCAACTGCTCACACAATTGTTTTTGCAATGTATCATCACTGAATATCTGACAATTGAAAGTTTTGCCGGACTCACATGCTTTACGGGTGACCTAGAGGTGGCTTTTCTTGGGCAAAAGTCTCTTCGAGTACTTTTTCTGGGCGATTGTCCTGACTTCCTGTTTCTGCCGACTGAAATAGACAGGCTCTCCTCCCTTCAACAGTTGGTAATCAAAGTATGCCCCAAGATGCAGCACCTGCCAGATCTGCACTCGCTTATATATCTCCAGTCTTTATATATTTATTACTGTCCAGAACTGAAGAAACGATACTCTCAAGAGGGAGGCCCTTGCTGGGTCAACATCTCCCACATTTCCTCTGTCTATGTATCTTGAAGAGCAGCCTCTACTGCTTGACTGTGACGGATGCAGCTCGAAAACTGTTGTTCCTTTACGGGGCATGGACCTATTTGTGCATTTGTGAGTCAAATTCGTCTTATTAGATATGTGAGTCCTGTTCAATCTTCAAATAAGCTCTGAGTCCCACTTCTTGTAATGATTTCTTTTCTCTTCGTTGGAAAACTTCGTAGGTAATGTAATCTAGTTGTTACTAATTCTGTTCGATATCTGCCTAAAATTATTCATTCACTTTATGTGTGGAGCATCTCTGTACTCCATTTTATTTCCACAAAGCAGTGCCATATATCTTTATCGCCAGGAGTCTATATTGTAGCAACCTGGATCATGCAAATCCCAAGATTTATATTTATCAAGGCGGTTGAAAGGGATCCTTTGAATCCAGATTCCATTGTTTCTCAATATGTACACACCTTTGCAGAAATTAGATTTGTCACATTTCTTATTCAGGACCATCACCAATCTGAGGTCACCACAACTCACAAGCAGTCCATTTGAGTTGAGCTAAGAATCCTTCTGAACGGACCTATTATATGATATGATCCAGTACGCATCTAGTCTTATAATTATTATCTTCGTCGTGTTGACCAATTAGTGTTATCAAAGTGGCGAGAAAAGCCATTTTCCTGTTCGTTAGAAGTGGCAGAATTTTATATCTTATATGCTATCACATTGTGCCTATTGAAGTGACTTTTACATCCGTTATTGATACTTTCTTGGTGTATAATTTATTTCTATTGCTAATATTTATGTTTCCTATGCATTTTATTTCAACCCGAAGCCCCGAAGGCTCATCACGCTCATGACCCAACCGGTACACATGATTATTCTCAACACTTTCGCACCTCTGCCCAGATAATATGATCGTGCTACCGAGCCTGGTTTAGCTAACTATTATGTTACTGGTTCACCTTTTCCGGAATTACTGAGATTCCTAAGGTCTGCCAAAAGAAGACACAGTGGACCGTTTTAACAATCTAATGATATTGGATGGTGACTTTCAAGCATTTGCATACCATTGAACGAATTGCACACGTCTTTTTTATTGGAGTTGGGGTAATAAACAACATGGTGGAAAAAGCCCAAAGGGACAAACAAATTCACCGTATTTTATCCTACTTGGCCAAGAAGTCTGTTGCTTTTATTTTGACTAGCTAAAAGCAGGCATTAAGCACGCGAATAGCGGTCGAATTAGCACAATAAAATCTTTAATGTATACTATCACACATGATAAAAACATTCGATGATTATTCAAATTTAATCCGAAAATTCATCTTTTTTGGGGTTCATAATTAGTATTAATAATAATTATATACAACATGTTAAAAAAGAATACGTAGACTAATATCAAGTTGATTTCCTCTAGTATGTACAATAAAAATTTAAAATCTAAATGTAAAAGATGTGTACAAAAAAATTTACAAACCCATTGAGAGAATAGTTCAATTAACATTCAATTGACTCATTCTAATTTATAAGTACACAAATATACTGAATTAATTAGAACATAGATATACTGGATTGATTAACACACATATATGTTGATAGAACACAAAAATTAATTAATGAGTACATATCCAAGCTCCTGGAGCACAAGTAAATATATTCAGTCAATTGATCAGTTGACTCCCTTTATAGTGCGTCTTTACCAAAATCTAAACCAAATTATTATTTATGTTGTACTCATGATGACCATTGCATTAACATGTGGTAATCCGTATAAAACATACTAAGATAAAACATCTTGATTAAAAACTAACTGACTCCCTTGAACTTACAAGAACACATATAGATTAAACCAATTAATACTTAGACAAAATATTTTGACATACAAATAGACTGAGCTAATTAGCAGTCTGAACAAAAAGTGGAAGACTCTTCTCTCAATTTACAAAGTACAAATATTACATGGTATTTATCTCCTCACTAAAAGACATATTCAGATTCTTGGTGTTGATAGATATTGACCTCGCTCACATACGCAAACCATTTGATCAGATAGCTGGAAGCTTTGCTTCTGTGTTTGGCTTGCGACTGTTGGTTGTAAAAAACAATATAAAAAACATGCAATCTGATAAAGATCAAGATAAGAACAACAAAAAGAAGCAAACAACTTAGTTGGTCAAATAGACAGCCTAGTTGGCCGATGAGCAGACACGGCGGAGGGCTCCCTCTTGTTATAGGGATATAGACAGGTGCTATGTGATTGTGAAGCCGCACGCCATGTGTGCCATAAAAGAAGCAATATATACAAGGGGTAGGATTGGAAATGGGTTGAGAAACTCATTTATCCTTTACCCATACCTTATAGGATTGTCACCTATCTCCTTTTCTATATGTTACCCACTAACTCGTTTCTTTATAGGATTGTCACCTATCTCCTTTTCTATATGTTACCCACTACCTCGTTTCTTTGTCGTGTAAATATAAGCGATAAAAATTTACCATACCCTCTAACGTTTGACGTATCAAGAACTAAAACTTAATAGCTACATAAACATGCTATGCCCTATCAAGAACTAAAACTTAATAGCTACATAAACATGCTATGTACTGATAAATGGTAAGTTGTACAAAATCTAGAGTTGCTTATTCTCTACCATGTGCTCAAACTGCTGGCCTATGTGTTACTGGTGATTTGGTTGGTTTTCGCATCAATTATATTAGTAGGCAACATTTTTAGGCTCGGCATGTTCAGGAAAGTTGTATAAGGTTAGTGGTTTACGACGCAACATGTAGTACGGACCCTACCTTACTTGTCTACTATTGTTCTAAAAATATCACTTTTGTTGTGATCTTTTTCATTTTAGGTTGCCAACATGTCAATAGGGGTGTAAACAATGCAGGTAAGGTGTGGGTCTGGCAAATCTATATCTATACCCAATTAATTTAAGAAGTTTGGTTCCAATTCTAGGCCAACATAATAAAAATTTTGTCTGCACCATACCGATACCTGCAATAATAGAGGGCATGTGGTGCATGTATGCGGGCAAGCGGTTTCATATAAACATATAGTGTTTATGTAAGAAAACTTATGATTGTATTATATACAGTTTAATCCAACGAATTGCTATTATATAGTATATTAATATGTAATTGTTAAATTAAATAATGCAATACTTTGTAGATTGAGGATTAATTAAGTTTATTGTTTACATATTTGTAGTCATCATCATAATATCTTAATTTAGTAGAATATCATGTAACTATTTTGATTTTAAGTTGACATATGTTTCTCATGATTGTAACTAGAATTGTAAGACCCCTGACATGTATTTTGGGCTAACCCTATTTGCTTTGGCTTGATTAAGTTCTTAGAACCTTTCTCTAATCCATGGAGATGTTTTGTTATCATGTTACATGTTTATGTTTTAAGTTTGGTCCTGTTTGGATGTTGTCTGAGCTATGTTTGCTTGTTTTAGGCCAAATTGCAATTTATCCAAGTTGAAGGGTTATCTTGCAATTTGTCACATGTAGAGTGTGCCCTTAGTGCTTTGGCATCTTAAGAGAGAGAAAGATGCATAGGGGCGCCTTGGTTGAGCCTTGGATGAGTGGTAACACCGTTAGGGGTGATTAGGGTTTTGAGTGTCTTGACCATGCGTACCTTGGCGGTCGTAGCGACCTAGTGGGTGTTTTGGTGTGTCTCGACCGAGACACTTACCTTGGTTGATTTTGTCTTGACTTTGATGGTCTAGCATGTGTCTTGGGTCAAGATAGTGGTCTCGTTGAGGTGTGTCTCGTCCTAGGGATGGTGATCCTTTTTTTCTCGACCGAGACAAGTTGCTTTGTGCTTGTTTCGACCTCCCATGGTTTTTCTCAACCGCGACCTATATGTTGGGGACCATGAGAGGTCAAGACCCAACATAGGTTATGTCACCATCTCATGCATGTGTGTTTTAAGTGGTTTCATGTTAGTTTTTTGGGTGGACAAGTGCCCCTTTGGAGCCCTATCTTATTGACACCTCATCTCTCACCCTACTCTCCTCCTTTTCTATATAAACCCTCTTCTCTCCATGCAAGTAATTTTTTTTGGCCATTCTTCTTCTCCCTTCCTATAACACCCCTAACCTGGGTTTTGGGATAACCCTAGAAGATTTGCCTAAGTAAGTTATTTAGAACCTTGTCTTAATCTTTTGAAAAAGTGATTAAGATTTGAGGAGAGTTTATTTCTCAATTTTGAACTTATTTACAAATTGGTTGTGCTTTATATAATAACTTTAGTAAAGATTGCAATTTACCCAAATGAGGGTTTATGTGCAAATTATCACCTTTAGAGTGTTCCTTCTCTCTCTTAGCATCATCTAGAGGAGAGAGAATGAAGGGGGCGCCTTGTTTGAGTCTTAGTTGAATGATAACACTCTTTGTGGTAAAAGAACCAAAGAATGATGAGTATCTTGAAACCTAGATGGGGTTGTGTCGAGTTATGAAGTGTATATGGGAGTGCCTTTCGGCTTGGAAGCCATAGAGGAGGTCCCATATCAGTTTGGTAACTTTTGAAAGTGTTCATAACGGGTTAAGCACCTCAAGTAGGTGAAGCATATCAGTTTACATGTTCCTTGAAAAAGTAGTATATGTTTGCACATAATATGATATTGGGTTGTGATATCTTATCAAGCAAGATACCCAATGGCTGATATCTTATCTTTGGATTATCCTCAAGAGTTTTACATGGAAAGATAATTATGGATGCATTACGTCACCATGCATGGACACGTGTCACTTAAGTACACATGGTGAAGACACCTTACACATACTCTCTTTCATGAGCCTCAACTATATATACCTCTCTTTTCACCTCTTAGTAAACCTTTCGACTCCTTTACCATCTCTTGCTTGGTGAACGACCCTAGGAGCTCAAGAAGCAAGGAGAAGGGTGAGAAACTTGTCCAAGGTAAATCCATGATCATCTTCAACCTTGGAAAGACTATGTTGCTTGAATCATGATTCTCTCCTTTCCTTCCTTCTTCACCAAATTCCTTACTATGATGTATTCTTTCATATAGAAGTGTTGTGATCGAGTCTTGGACTTTTGATAAGTCTTCTTCAACCTTGGGAACGTGGAGCTTGAAGCTCTTGTGTTGATCTTGAGGCGGGTTATATAACTTAAACTCAATCTTATTATTATTCACCCTCTATCATGCAATACTTGGTCATTATTTCTCTACTTCAACTTTTCTTGTTTGAATGATGGTTCTATGAGCTCTAATGGAGACATGGGGCTGTTGTCCATGAGCTAGAGTGGTTATGGATGAAAAGTTGGAGCTTGAAGATGATGGAACTGATATGAACAAACTGATATTGGTTTGTGGAAACCCTAACCTGATACAAGGGTATAGGCTTGGAAACCGATACACTTACAATCTGACACCCCTCTAGCTCAACACATCATGTGAAGATGGGGACATTACACTCTTTTGAAGCCTTGGCCGATACACCAAGTAGTGGTAATGGCAATAGGTGAGAGAACTAAGGTGTTGAATAAGGGATCACCCGATACAAATCAAACCCTAGAGGTCGATATCCCATAGTGAGCAATGGCCAATACACAAAGATATAGAGTGGCTGATACCCTTGTTGATGGTGTGGCTGACACACTAGTTGGTTGAGTGGTCGATATCCTAGTTATAGGATGGACGATATATAATGGGTTGATGTGGCCGATACACAAAGAGATAGAGTGGTTGATACCCTAAAGTACACTAAAGCTGATATACCTTCTTAAGCACCTCTAAACCGATACCATTTGACATGCCTTGGCCGATATAAGTAATTGTACCTTGATCGACACAAGTAGATGTGTCTAGGTAGACACAAGGATTAGAGTGAATGCCGATACACCTTGTTGAATATAGTCTGATACACCTTGATGAGTGTGGGCCGATACACCTTGAATACAATCAATGGATACATTGTGAAGTAATGAGATGGATGCACTTTAATAAGTGTATATTGATAAACCCTAAAGAAGGTTGAATCAATGTAATAAGTATGTTGAAGTCAATATCCTAGAAAGGATGAGAGAGAAACTTGTACTACTCCCATAAGAAAAGTAATACTTCATGTTGATAATTAGTTGATGATATTTGATGAATTATGCTGGAAACACTCATGGCAATAATATAGCTCTTATGATGTGAATTAGGGTTTGATTGACAAATATGCACTTGAAAACCCTAAATCAGTTACAAGGGAAAACCCTAACCCTAATTATGAGAGGGTTGCAATTTGAATGATTTTCTTTATGGCATGGGCATGATATTTGTTTGATATTGCATTTTCTATGAAATCTTAACCATGCAGGTATTATGAAATGATGAGCATAGTCAGGTATGAGCTATGATGATTTAGCATAATACAAATATATAAGGCCTTGTGAGCCATGTGATATACTTGTACAACAAGTATGACATATATGTGGGTCTGATGACCTAGAAATGATTGTTGCCTGGTAATAGGTGACACTATTCAATAGTGAAATGAGGGTTTGATACCCAACACATGTCATCATGATAATGATAATGTTGAAGGGATGCGATTCTTAGTATAGTGTTCATGGGATCGAGATCTCATGATGAGTATAATAATATGTGTTCCAGTTGATATAAGATTCCTTGAAATATATGTTACACATTTCTATGTAGCATTTATTTATAATTCATGCTTGTAACTGGATTGATGCTAAAAGATGTAGTAATGCACTTAACCTATCTAGTGAACTAAAAATGTAGTTGCCCTAGCCATAGATCCATTTAGTGTCAGATTTACTGAATGGTGAAATGAGTTTTACTCAAAGTGCATATTATTTAATATGCGGGGTGATACCCTAACTAGAGTGTGGTTGTATCGTGACTCAATAAACAATCAGGACTAGTTACGGACCACATCCTGATATAATCATGATTGACTACGGGTCACACTCTGATAAGAGAACATGCTACATGTTTTATCTCTATAGAGAAGAACCTATATACACCATGCTAGCTATAATGCAAAATTGACTCATATGTCTTTGCCAATCATCTCATACTGACCAAGATAGGAGAGGTCGTAGATTCCGTCTCTTCCATAAGACCTTTATGACATTGATTCTTACTTCACAGTGGTTAGTTGGAGCATGGAAGGTATATTCCCATCTTTTCATGGCATAAGATGGATTGCTTAAAGATGTAATCATTCGTGTAGTGTATTTATTTCAGGATCAAATCGAAACATTGGTTGAAGCATTGCCTTATTTTATATTGTTTAGTTTATAACAGTTATACATGTTATTCATGTTCCTTTTAGAAAGTGATAAAATGATCTATTGGTCAGTTATTGTTATTGGAACTACTTAAATGATAAAGACTACTCTACTCTGCATGTAACAAGTAGTTATACATGTCTAATTCAATAAAGGTTTCTTCTGCTCTCATTCATAAAAGTTTAACTGTGATAAAAATAATGTTGGCGGAGAGTTATATCTCTCGTTGGTACTTGTTGTCTCACCCCTTGTGTTCCATAACTTTTTAGGTGGACGTACACGAGGAGGTAGAGATCGTGCAACAGAGAGCGGGCAACGATAGCAAGAATAGTGGTAACATCTCAGGTTGAGTATGTTGTTATGTGTCTTGTACATATAGAGTCCTATGTGTCATCCCTATACTCTTATGTCCTTTGGGAGATAGTATGTAAATAGTTTATGATCGATCTGAGATTTTGGCTAGTACGCCTTGATGCATAATGTTGCTCATGTATATGTTTTGGTAAAGCAATTTTTATCTCATATCCTTACAAGGTGATGGAATGATGTATGTATGAAGTGAACCATGATGTATATATGGTTTGGTTCTTTCTGAAAAGAGTTTCCTGGTAGTGGATCTCTTGGCAAAAAGGTTTTATTTTTAGTGATTTTTGGTAATCTGGTGTTAATGATTATTTCCGCATAGTTTTGTGTGATAATGTTTTCAGTTTGATAGCGGTCGTCACAATTTTTTATATCAGAGCCTTAGGTTCGTTGAGTCTACAGGGACAGAGGATTAAGGTTGTTGAGTCTATTCTAGTGCCCTTCAGTTTATCTTATACCGACTTCTGCTTATATAGAAGAAGTAAAGCTCAAAGATGTTCCTGAGAACACGAAGAACATGTTGTTGAAAGAAGCATTGATGTACTAGGAAGAGGTACAAGGGGATAGGAGAGAGAAGAACAAGTGCCTGAGAATCCCCAAGTGGATCAGACTATGTTGGAGAACCCTACTTTCCATACTCTCTTTGGGTAGTTCATGACAACAATAACGCATATGGCGGACAGGATACCAGCACCACCACCTAGGGCACCAGTCCCCAATGTAGAATCTTTGGGTTCTAGTAAGACTTTCGAGCAGCTACACCATGTTGGAGCTATAGAATATACTAGAACAGCTGACCCAACAGATGTAGATCTGTGGCTTATTGAGCTAGAAAAAACTTTTAAGATCCTTAGCATCCCAGAAACTAACAAAGTTAGGCATGATGTGTACCTGTTAAAAGGAAGTGTTGGCCATTGGTGGGCCATCAAAGAGGAGAAAAGGCCTAATGTTGAGGTCGGATGGGAGGAATTTCGACGTGAGTTCACCAATATGTACTTTCCTCAGATGTACCTGGATGAGAAAATCTCACGGTTCGAACAAATTAGGCAAGGGCCTATGAAGATCAATGAGTACAAAGTGAATTCATAAAGCTTTTGTGATTTTGTCTGCACATGGCTACTACAGACCAAGAGAGGATTCAACATTTTGAAAGGGGTCTGAACACCTAGTTAACCACTCTTGTAGCTGCTATGAAGAATTGTAACATCCCTGACCTGGGTTATGAAGTAACCCTAGGTGTTTTTCATCATGAGAGTAATTATATGCATGCTTTTGTCTTTGAAAAGTAATTAGGGCACAAGATGAATTTATATTACAATTTTAGTCCTATTTAAATATTGTTGAAATCAATATTTTGCCTGTTATGGACTAAAGTGTAAATTACCCAAGTTGAGGGGTTTAATTGCAATTTGTGCATGATAATATGTTCCTCATATGTTGAAGCATCATGAGAGTGAAGATGATGCATATGTATGGCTTGTGATAGCCTGAATTCCAAGAGCTGATAAAGCAATGTTTGTGCATGGAAACCTAATTTTGGTGTAATGTGCAATTTACCCAAAACCTAGGGTGCAATATGTAAATTACCACTTTAATAAGGTCCCTAATGTTTCTTGGAATCAAGTGGAGCAAATAAATTGAGAGGGGCGCCTCATTTGAATTAAGTTGAAGGAGAGAGAATCTTGGTATTAAAATAATCAAGATTTAAGCATAATGGAGATATTAATGCAAAAAGAAATAAAACAATTGAAGGGCCTTCAACCAAAATTAAAATGGTAGAGTTCATATGTGTGTGTGAACTTCCTTGAGCTTTGCAAGGAACGAAAATATCTTAAGGAGGTGAAATTCCACTCACCTTATTATAAGGAAAAGAATTTCCACTCAAAAAGATATAGTAGTATTATAAGGGATTAAGGTGCTTATTTTCTTTTCCCTTAATCCATGGATAATGGAAGGGAGTTCGGTGGCTTTGAGTTGCTTTTTCATGCAAGCAAACCAAGGAGGAAGAGGTGGTACTATTTTTGGAATTAATTGAATTTTAATTAAACATTTTCTCTTTCATCAATTTCTTATAAAAGAACTTTTTCCAACCCACCTAAGGGTCTTTTTCGATTCCTTTTTCTTCCCCTTGCTTGCAAAACTGACCAAGAAGGCTAAGAACAGAAGGTAGCACGTCCCCAACCTGTTGGTAAGCCTTTGATCTTCGTTCTTCTTGATTTCATGGTGAAAATCATAAAACAATACATGATTTCTTCATTTCTTCACTCCATCTTCAACCCTAGCTGATCCTTTCACTCCAAAAGCTTGAGAAATGACCTTGGGAGGTTGCTAGAGCTTGAACCACCATTGGATCCATGAAGCTTGGAGTTTGGGATCAGATTTTAAGGCGGGTTATATAACTTTAACCCTTAACCTTTGTCATTGAATTCGATTTCTACTTGCAATTGATTTAATTGTCATTATTGCAATAACCTTGCTTGATTGATGGAGTTTCCATGGAAATGGCAGTAGCTTTCGTGAGTCTAAAGGATGAAGATGATAACCTGTTCATAAGCACACACCTTGATCAAAGAACACTAGCAAACGGTCTTGGACTTTTGGTCCAAACGGTTTTGCAAACCGTTTGGTAAAGTTGATTTCCAAACTGCATAGAATGGTTGACCGTTTGGTATAGTTGACCGTTTGGACTCCAAACCGCATGGCTTGGTTGACCACTTGGTATGGCTGACCGTTTGGGGTCTGAACTTGATCATAGGTTGGATGATGATCCAATGGACTCAATTGATTGATTCAAGGTGTGCACGATCCTTCAAGTAGAAACCCTAATTGAATTGATTGATGAAAACCTTGACTGGTCCTAATGATTTCAAGACTTTTTGGGGCAAACGGTCTTGAGACCGTTTGGGACCAAACGGTTTCAAAACCATTTGGTGAATTGAAGGATGATACTTGACCCATGGATGATGATCTAATGGTTTAGATTGATGATCCCTTCAATTGAATAATCAATGGCCATTTCAATGGTGCAATTGGAAATCGATTTGATTGAGATTTGACCTAGATAGCCCTTGTGGTTTTGGGACTGATTTGGCCCAAATGGTCTTGAGACCGTTTGAGAACAAATGGTCTTGAAACCGTTTGGGATCAAACAATTTCAAAACCGTTTGGTGGCAAATGGTTTCAAAACCGTTTGGTGATGTAACTTCAAGACCGCATGGAGGTTGTTAGTGGTTTAATCATTAGGATACTAAAGGCAATGATAGTCCTAATTATCCAATGATGATTAGTAATGTTAATCAATAAGGTACAAAGGTTGAAACCCTAAAAGTACCTATGTGATTAGTGTTAATCAAGGAAGAAACCCTAATTGCTAATAAGAGCAATGACTTGGTACACTATGTCAATCATAGTTGTATGAACTTAATTAAGGGTTGATATGACTTAATCAAGTTGAGAGGTATGATAACATAGAGTTGATACATGAGTATGACTCATATGGTGATTAAGGGTATGAATCTTAAGTAATAAGATCATGAAACCCTAATCATGAACCTAAACCCTAATTGACAAGGTTGTTTATCCTTAACCCTAATCCAGGGCAATTATAAGTGAAAACCCTAATCCAAGGTATGGATGTAACCCTAATTTAGGGTGATGATGTGAATAGACTTGATCAAGAGTAATGTGATCTGAAACCCTAATTGGGATGAATAGTAAGCCCTAATTATGGGAATGGATCATGAAACCCTAATTGGGATGAATAGTAAGCCCTAATTGTGGCAACACATCCCACTATCCCACAGACAGCGAGGTGTTGCGCGAAAACGTGCGGAAAACACCATAAACCACAAATTACCAAAAACACAGGTTAAATAAAACCGATTGCAGAAAGCAGATAAACTAGGAAACTATTACCTTTAGGTCCTCATCCTGCAAGGAAACAGGTTATATACAAACAATTACAAGCTAGATACATGTCCACAACTTAGGAGATCAGCTGTCAAGCTATCACATGAGTTCATCACCTACTATATATACATAACGGCCCACATCCGGCCAGCAGCAGGACATAAAAACCATCAACAACTATACCTCATGAAACAACATCAAAACGCTCCCAAGGACCTGAGAGTACAGGGATGACTCTAAACTCTACTACAAAACAACCAAAACAGCTAGGCCTCAACCAATGTTCCATGTTTTGCCTTAAGCAATAAATACTATTCGACTGGATTACATATTATTATGCCCTGAGGAAGTGAGCCGTACCGCTCAGATCCAACCGACGACTACAAAACCCGGAGCCAGTGCCATATAAGGTCAATGGAAGAGTCGTACTCCACGAACTCCCACCTCGTGGTCCGTGCACGAGTACAACACAAGAAGGACCGCAGCCTCATGCTTAAGTGGCCTCAGCCACAGGGTCAGCTCCCACAGGATACCCTCTGCCTAGCCCACCTCAGTACAGGTCTCGGTGCTAGTGAAACTGAGCCACGAGCCTGTTCACCGTGCTCTGAGCCATGAACGCATTCATGCTCTCATATCACATATCCTGAGCCATGGGCCTGTTCACCATGGTCTAGACATATCTCGAGTCTGCAACCGCAGCTGCACTTGAATCCTCACTATTTTAGGCTAGGATAAACCTCGCATATTCAACAATATGCGCTCCGGGTTAACCTGCAGGAGAACCCGTTTCACCATCACCAGCTCCTGACGATGATGGATCTATGGCCAGGGCAACTACATGATATGTTCCACTGTGATTAGTTAGTACATTTTAAGTGGATTGCAAGATTCAGCCAAGTTGTATAATATACAAATAAGAACAAGAATAAACAACATGAACTCAATATCATGCTTTTACTGTCATCAACATCATCCTGATCCATCACCAGGATCCAACCTTACATGTCACCACTAGGCCTCTTGCCAATCATCTAGATTCATCACAAGGATTGTCACATTGACATGGGATCTCAATCCCTCATCACATAGTGCCACTGCCTCTCAAGTCTTACATCATCACCATGGGATAGCAATCCCAGATCATCATTAGATAATAACATCTCATTAAGGCACTCTAGACAAACTCAGGTCTTCCGACCAAACACACCATGCATGTTATCTCATCAACAAGAGTAACCATCAGAGCAGTGTTACTCAAACATATATACCTCATAACCCTTTACCTGGCTATGAATTTGTACCTACATGGTTAGTATGCACAATCATCATAGATTATCAGAAGAGTTATATTATCAACATAGGGCAGTACTGATGATTATATACTTTACCATTCATGCCTCAACCTGTGACCATAGGCATAGGTCATATCATCATGCAAGCATCTTTTATGCTTACCATTAACTCAACGTTATACATGTAATTCACGATGGTCATAAATGCATGGGATGTCATGTCAAGATACATAGATGTGATCTATTATATCTATTATCAAGCATGTCAAGGATCACTATCATAAACCAGATGTGACAGCATGAAGCAAGATCTAGCATATTGGTTTCCATATAAGGAACAAGACCCCCACTAGAAATGCCCACTACCCTCACCCAAGATAGTATCAGGTAGGGTACTCTCCCCTATCGTCCAAGGTACTCTATCCTCATATCGGCCAAGCAACCAGTAGGGGGGGTAACAGATACCACCTCAGGGTATATCGGGCAACCCAAGGTGTCGCGCACCTCTTGTGTCGTGCAACACTGGTATACCGTGCAGCAAGATCTTATAAGGCATATCATGCAACGGTGTGTCGCGCACAAGGTGTATCAGGAAGCACCACTAGACAAGGCATAATGCCCAAGGGTATAACTCAGCCTGTCGCTCAACCAGCCTAGCCATGATCTATCGGCCAACACAAGGCAACAACGGAGGTGTGACGCCTGACACAGGGCCACTGCCCACAACGTCCAAGGGGATAATAACATCAAGCAACCAACAGCGCTAGGCGTGTCGGGCAGGATACACAACCAGGTGTGACGCCCGACACACACACACAAGGGTAATGGCCAATGCTCTACTCATCTAGGTATAACGGCCAGGGTACAACCTCAAACGACAACAAGGAAAGCATGTCATCCATCTAGCTAACCACATCTATCGGCCTACACACAAAGCCAAGACCAAGGGGTGATGCCCACCACAGAACCAGCTAACAAGCTTCCACAACATCCGGGTATAACGAGGTTAAGTGTGTCGGGCAGGGTACCTATCATGGTGTGATGCCCGACACAACAAGGTAGGAGCCAGCTGTGTGACGCCCGACACAACACCACAATAGGTCGACTAAGGTTCTACCCAAAGAAGGATATCAGGCAGCATCAACCTCAAGACTATATCGGCCAAGATGCCATCCCACAAGGTCATCATCAACCTCAAGCACAAAGGGCACCAAAACCCTAAAGGATAAAAAAGATGCTCACCTCTCAACAACCAAGAGAGAGGGGTCTTGCACACTTCTTCTCACCAATCAGGCAATACAAGGATCAAACCTAACAAAGGTCTACAACCACCACAAGGCTCACCTCTCGAATCCATGGTGAGAGAAGGGTGTTGCTCAACCAACTAGAACACAAGCTCACCTCTCAACTTAAACGAGAGAGGAGTATTTCCCATGATACTAGAGTTCAAGCTCACTTCTCAAGACCAAAGGAGGGAGAGGGGTATTGCTCAATAAGAAAATCCTAGAACAAGGTTCAGCCAACAAGAAGCAACTAAGCAAGAAACCAAACTAGCAACATACATAGCCGATCATAAGCAACATACAAACAAGAACATAGCAGATGGTAATGTAGTCAGGGTTAGGAGTTATGTAACCCTCCTTAAGCAAGCTCCAATCTCCTAGCTCCAAGCTCCAAGCACCACCAAGGAAGAAGAGCAAGGCACTCTAGGGTTCGGCCACCACTAGAGGAAGAAGGAGACTCCAAGGCAAGGATCGGCCACCAAGCTTGCAAAAGAAGAGGGTGTCGTGCACCAAGGAGAGGGAGACTAAGGAACTAAAGGGATCCTTAGTAAGAGAAAGGGAACACATATATAGGAGATGATGGAGGAGAAACCAAGGAAAGACAAGGCAAGGTGTCGCCCACCTAGGGACACTTGTCCATGTGCAAAGCCACCACTCTAACATGTCCTAAACACATGTCCAAGGCCATTGCCACATGCAAGCATCACGCTCCAAGTGTCCACTAGTGGTGACACAAACAAGGTCGAAGAGGGTCAAAGGGTTCATGGGCGACACACCTCCACACCATGGCCGACACACCACAGGCCAACACACCTAGGTCGACACAAGCACACACTTGCCTGACACAAGGTCCAAAGAGGCAAAGGCAACGCACCACAAGGCCCAACAAGCTCAACCAAGCCCAAAGGAACTCAAGCAACGAGCCCAACCCTTCCTCTCAATACTAGAGGAAGCAATGAGAGGGAGGAACACCTCACAAGGTGACAAACTTGCCCACAAACCCTAAACTTGGGTATATTGCAAGTAGCACCTCCAGCTCTTAGCAAACACCAACAAAGCCTAATCACCACTAAAGGTGATTAGTAAGTAAAAAAGCATCAGGGTTAAGCAAAGCAAACATGATAAGCCCTAAATGGAGTTCAGGGTCCTTACAAACTAACCCTCTACAAAGGGATTTCGTCCTCGAAATCCGAAGGAAAAAGCGAGGGATACTTCCTCCTCATCTCTTCCTCAAGCTCCCATGTGGCTTCCTCAATGCCACGATGGTGCCAAAGAACTTTCACCAGAACCAGGTCCTTCCTCTTCAACTTCTTAACTCTTCTGTCAAGGATCATCACCGGACCTTCCTCGTAGGTCACATCTTCATCAAGCTCAACCTCAACTGGTTGTATCACTGTTCCTGTATCCGGATGACTTTTCTTTAGCATACTGACATGGAACACTGGATGTAACCTGTGCAATTTTGGAGGCAGCTCTAACTTGTAAGCTACTTTGCCAACTCGTGCGATGACCGGGTATGGCCCCATATATCTGGGTGCTAACTTACCCTTCTAGCCAAACCTCAACACACCTTTCCACGATGAAACTTTAAGATACACTTTGTCTCCTACCTGGAACTCCAAAGGTCGTCGGCGATTGTCTGCGTAAGACTTCTCCCTATCCTGTGCCACTTTCAACTATTGTTGTATCACCTTGATCTTCTCTGTCGTCTGCTGTACTAACTCAGGGCCCAAAAGCTGATATTCACCAGACTCATACCAACATAAAGGAGATCTGCACTTCCTGCCATATAAGACCTCATAAGGAGCCATATCAATACTCCGCTGATAACTGTTGTTGTAAGCAAACTCTATCAAACTGAGATGTACGTCCCAACTGCCTAGGAACTACAAAACACAAGCTCGAAGGAGATCTTCCAAAGTCTGAATAGTCCTCTCAGACTATCCATCTGTCTGTGGGTGGAAAGCGGTACTGAACCTCAATTGTGTTCCCAACGCCTTATGCAACTATTCCCAGAAATGACTCATGAACTGAGGACCTCTGTCGGAAACTATCATTGCTGGCACACCGTGCAAACGTACTATCTCATCCACATATACTCGAGTGAGCCTCTCAGCTATATACATCATCCTTACCAGTATGAAATGGGAAGACTTCGTCAATCTGTCCACTATTACCCAAATGGAATCATGATTCCTAGTTGTTCTGGGCAGACCAACTACTAAATCCATGGTTATATGATCCCATTTCCACTACGGTATTGGCAGGGGTTGTAATGTACCTGCCGACTTCTGATGCTCAGCCTTAACTTGCTGACATACCGCACATCTAGCCACAAACTCCACTACATCTTTCTTCAAACTGGGCCACCAATACAAGTCCTTCAAACTATGATACATCTTGGTGACTCTTGGATGCATAGCATACATCGACGTGTGCACTTCTTCGAGCACTAGCTTCCTCAGATCATCTGCATTGGGGACCACCATCCTATCTCAGTAGCAAACTAGTCCATCCTTGGACTCATGGAACCCATCACGCTTTTCACTGCCAAACTCTGATCTAATCAACTGCACTGCATCATCTGTTTGTTGTGCATCTTTGATCTGTTGTCTTAGCGTAGGCTTAACTTGCATATGTGCTAAAAGTCCTGCTAACAAGGAAACTTCCATCTACACATTCATCTTCCGCAAGGTAACAAACATATCCCGTCTATGACATTCCAAGGAACTCAACTATGCCTTCTTTGTAAAAAGAGAAGAAGACTTTCAGCGAAGTGCATCAGCTACCACATTCGCCTTATCATGATGGTACTCGATGGTGCAATCATAATCATTGATTAACTCCATCCATCGACGTTGTCGCATGTTTAGCTCATTCTGCGAAAAGATGTACTTCAGGTTCTTATGGTCTGTGAAGATCTGACACACTTCCCCATAAAGATAGTGTCTCTAAATCTTTAATGCATGAACCACGAATGCCAACTCCTCATGAGTCGGATAATTCTCCTCGTGTTTCTTAAGTTGTCGTGAATCAAAAGAGACCACATGATCTTCCTACATCAGCACACAACCTAAACCTTTCTTGGAAGCATCACAAAAAACAATGTAGCTCTTTCCAGGTTCTGGCAGTACTAACACTGGAGCACCCCAAGGCGACGTACTCGGTCGGATGAAACCTTTCTCCAACAACTCTTGTAACTGCTTCTTAAGCTCTACCATATCTACTGGAGCCATCCTATACGGTGTCTGTGTGACTGGTTGCATTCCTGGAACCAGATTGATCTCAAAATCAATCTCTCGGGGTGGAGGAACACCGGGAAACTCATCAAGAAACACATCTGCAAACTCTCGGACAACTGTCATCTCCTCAAGGTTAGGGCCTTTCGCCTTGGTATCTACAATGTGGGCTAAGAACGCCTTACATCCTTGCCGTAACAACTTATCTGCCACCATAGCCGATACCAGACACGTTAGAAGAATCTTCATATCTCCTTGGAAGATCCACTTCTTACCGCCATCATCAAACACAGCCTGCTTGGAACCACAATCCAAAACAACCTTATACTTCTCTAAGGTATCCATCCCAAGGATCACATTGAAACCATGCATATCAAGTGGTACAAGATCCACTTGTATATTGTGTCCCAAAATAGATAAGATACAAGATGGGCACTCTTCTCGATGCATCGAGGAACCATCAAGAGGGGTTTCTAACAACAAGCTATCTTTCTTACAACTAACAGGTAAACGACAGTTCTCAAGCATACTATAGGCGATAAAAGAGTGTGTAGCACCCGGGTCAACCAGAACAGATATAAAGCAAGAAGAAGACATATCAGAATGAAATAACTCCATCTGACCTGTCACCACTCGTGGGTTGACTATCGCCTCCAGCTGATTCATAGCATAGAATCGAGTCGTTGCTTGCTATCCACGTCCTCTGCTTCCTTGAGCAGACGATCCTACTTGCGATGCTTGACTGCGTCCTCATCCTCTGCTACTACTGGGCTGATGTCTATCTGACCCTTGTTGATTTTGTCTCAGCTGCTGCATCACTTCAACATCCCTACTCGGGCAGTTGAACCTAAAATGCCCGATCTGACCACAAAGATGGCATGACCTATTTTCAAACCGTGGCCTAGATGGCCCTGTCACTGCCACAGAAGCTATACTATGTTCCCTTGACGGTGAAGAAACATAACCTCTTCCCTTACTCAGAGACCACTGCGATGGTACACTGGAACCTCTCATCACGGAAGGTGTTGAAAACCTTGGCTTCTTGAAGCCACCAAACCTCTGTCCCTGGAACTGAGTCGGCCTCTTCTTGGACATGGATTCTCTTTTCTCCCTTACTGATCATTCAATCCTACGGACAGATTCCACAAAGGTAGCAAACTGCTCACGATTCTCCAATGCAGAAACATGTGTTGTCAGCTCAGCACTCAGGCCCTTCTCAAAATGTCTGATCCGCTCGTCATCTGTTGTTGCCATGTGAGGATAAAACCTCAACAAGTCCATGAACTTGTCCTCATACTCGGTGATGTTCATCATTCCTTGGCGTAGGTGCTCAAACTGACTGATCTTCTCATCTAGATACGTCTTCGGAAAATATCTGCTGACGAACTCACGCCGAAAAACCTCCCAACCGATCACCTCACCAGGACGCTTCTCCTCCTCAATGGTCCACCAGTGACCAGCACTACCTTTCAGAAGGTAGACAGCGTGCTTTACTTTGTCTGCTTCGGGGATGTCGAGGATCCGGAAAGCCTTCTCAAGACTTGTCAGCCACAGATCTGCATCCACTGGATCAGCCATTCCAGCATAATCCGAAGCTCCGACTCGGCGAAGCCGCTCAAAGGTCTTCCCAATACCCGATGTTTCACCATGGGGAGCCTGTGCTCTTGGCGGAGGCACTGGCAATCTTTCTACCATGAGATTCATTGTAGCCATCATCTGCCCCATAAGCTGTTGATAAGCAGGATGTTCAAGAATGGCTGGGTCAGGTTGGGGGACCTCAGGCACCCGATCTTCATGTGCCTGCCCTATAGATCCATTAACTGATGCAACATCGTTGTTCTTGGCAGCGTGTTCTTCATGGTTTCCAGACATCTTGGATTTTCTTCCGCTGAGGGCAGAAGATGATTGTAAGAAAATTTGGAAAACTCATAAGAACAGACACAACCTAGTCCTAAATCCCTGTAGACTCAGTGAACCTAGAGCTCTGATACCAAACTTGTGGCAACACATCCCACTATCCCACAGACAGTGAGGTGTTACGCGAAAACGTGCGGAAAACACCATAAACCACAAATTACCAAAAACACAGGTTAAATAAAATTGATTGCAGAAAGCTGATAAACAAGGAAACTATTACCTTTAGGTCCTCATCCTGCAAGGAAACATGTTATATACAAACAATTACAAGTTGGATACGTGTCCACAGCTTAGGAGATCAGCTGTCAAGCTATCACATGAGTTCATCACCTGCTATATATACATAACGGCCCACATCCGGCCAGCAGTAGGACATACAAACCATCAACAACTATACCTCGTGAAACAACGTCAAAACGCTCTCAAGGACCTGAGAGTATAGGGATGACTCTAAACTCTACTACAAAACAACCAAAACAGCAGCATGTCCATCTCTTGCCTTCTACTGCTCTTTTTGCTACTCGGCCGCAACTCCGCGACCACCACCATGTCTAGCTCGACCACCTAAAAAGGTTACAAACTAGGG
Organism: Alisma plantago-aquatica; assembly: GCA_963693085.1. Taxonomy (NCBI): domain Eukaryota; kingdom Viridiplantae; phylum Streptophyta; class Magnoliopsida; order Alismatales; family Alismataceae; genus Alisma; species Alisma plantago-aquatica. Next base: position 677,626,822 of record OY856409.1, read on the forward strand.
GGGTGAGACACACAGTCCCAACGAGAAACATAACTCCCCGCCAAAACTATAAAACCACAGAAGATGAAAGCAAAAGTAGTAGATAACTGATAGAAGATATAACAAGAGCAGTCTATATAGCAAAGATATTCATACCATCAAGCTTACCAGACTGTAAGGAAGGTAGATAACCAAGTATTTCTTTATGGAACATGATTAACAAGATAATATTTATAAGATCTTATCACAGAACATAAGAAACGTATAAGTAACTACAAGTATAACAAGATTAACTACACAAGCAAGGCCTCAACCAATGTTCCGTGTTTTTCCTTAAGCAATAAATACTATTCGGATGGATTACATATTATTATGCCCTGAGGAAGTGAGTCGTACTTCTCAGATCCAACCAACGGCTACGAAACCCGGAGCCGATGCCATATAAGGTCAATGGAAGAGCCGGACTCCATGACCTCCCACCTCGTGGTCAGTGTACGAGTACAACACAAGCAGGACCACAGTCTCATGCTTAAGTGGCCTCAGCCACAGGGTCAGCTCCCGCAGGCTACCCTCTGCCTAGCCCGCCTCGGTACAGGTCTCGGCATTAGTGAAACTGAGCCACGGGCCTGTTCACCGTGCTCTGAGCCATGAATGCATTCATGCTCCCATATCACATATCCTGAGCCATGGGCATGTTCACCATGCTCTATACATATCCCGAGTCTGTAACCGCAGCTGCACTCGAATCCTCACTATTTTAGGCTAGGAGAAACCTCGCATATTCAACAATATGCACTCCGAGTTAACCCACAGGAGAACCCGTTTCACCATCACCAGCTCCTGACGATGATGGATCTATGGCCAGGGCAACTACATGATATGTTCCACTGTGATTAGTTAGTACATTTTAAGTGGATTGCAAGATTCATCCAAGTTGTATAATATACAAATAAGAACAAGAATAAACAACATGAACTCAATATCATGCTTTTACTATCATCAACATCATCCTGATCCATCACCAGGATCCAACCTTACATGTCACCACTTGGCCTCTTGCCAATCATCTAGATTCATCACAAGGATCATCACATTACCATGGGATCTCAATCTCTCATCACATAGTGCCACTGCCTCTCAAGGCTTACATCATCACCATGGGATAGCAATCTCATATCATCATTAGAGAATAACATCTCATTAAGGCACTCTAGCCAAACTCAGGTCTTCTGACCAAACACACCGTGCCTGTTATCTCATCAACAAGAGTAACCATCATAGCAGTGTTACTCAAACATATATACCTCATAACCCTTTACCTGGCTATGCATTTGTACCTGCATGGTTAGTATGCACAATCATCATAGATTATCAGAAGAGTTATATTATCAACATAGGGCAGTACTGATGATTATATACTTTACCATTCATGCCTCAACCTGTGACCATAGGCATAGGTCATATCATCATGCAATCATCTTTCATGCTTACCATTAACTCAACATTATACATGTAATTCACGATGGTCATAAATGCATGGGATGTCATGTCAAGATACATAGATGTGATCTATTATATCTATTATCAAGCATGTCAAGGATCATTATCATAAACCAGACGTGACAGCATGAAGCAAGATCTAGCATATTGGTTTCCATATAAGGAACAAGACCCTCACTAGAAATGCCCACTACCCTCACCCAAGATAGTATCGGGTAGGGTACTCTCCCCTATCGTCCAAGGTACTCTATCCTCATATCGTCCAAGCAACCAGTAGGGGGGGTAACGACTACCACCTCAGGGTATATCGGGCAACCCAAGGTGTCGCGCACCTATTGTGTCATGCAACGCTATGTCATGCAACACTGGTATACCGTGCATCAAGATCTTATAAGGCATATCGTGCAACAGCGCGTCGTGCACAAGGTGTATCGGGTAGCACCACTAGATAAGGCATAATGCCCAAGGGTATAACTCAGCCTGTCACTCAACTAGCCTAGCCATGATCTATCGACCAACACAAGGAAACAACGGAGGTGTGACGCCCAACACAGGGCCACGCCCACAACGTCCAAGGAGATAACAACATCAAGCAACCAACAGCGCTAGGCGTGTCGGGCAGGGTACACAACCTGGTGTGATGCCCGACACACACACACAAGGGTAACGGCCAACGCTCTACTCATCTAGGTATAACGGCTAGGCCACAACCTCAAATGACAGCAAGGAAAGCATGTCATTCAGCTATTTAACCACATCTATCGGCCGACACACAAAGCCAAGGCCAAGGGGTGACGCCCACCACAGAACCAGCTAACAAGCTTCCACAACATCCAGGTATAACGAGGTTAAGTGTGTCAGGAAGGGTACTTATCATGGTGTGATGCCCGACACAACAAGGCAGGAGCCACCTATGTGACGCCCGACATAACACCACAACAGGTCGACCAAGGTTCTAGCCAAAGAAGGATATCGGGCAACATCAACCTCAAGACTATATCGGCCAAGATGCCATCCCACAAGGTCATCATCAACCTCAAGCACAAAGGACACCAAAACCCTAAAGGATCAAGAAGATGCTCACCTCTCAACAACCAAGAGAGAGGGGTCTTGCACACTTCTTATCACCAATCGGGCAACACAAGGATCAAACCTAATAAAGGTCTACAACCACCACAAGGCTCACTTCTCAAATCCATGGTGAGAGAAGGGTGTTGCTCAAGCAACTAGAACACAAGCTCACCTCTCAACTTAAATGAGAGAGGAGTATTGCCCATGATACTAGAGTTCAAGCTCACTTCTCAAGACCAAAGGAGGGAGAGGGGTATTGCTCAACAAGAAAATCCTAGAACAAGGTTCGGCCAACAAGAAGCAACTAAGCAAGAAACCAAACTAGCAACATACATAGTCGATCATAAGCAACATACGAACAAGAACATAGAAGATGGTAATGTAGTTAGGGTTAGGAGTTATGTAACCTGCCTTAAGCAAGCTCCAATCTCCTAGCTCCAAGCTCCAAGCACCACCAAGGAAGAAGAGCAAGGCACTCTACGGTTCAGCCACCACTAGAGGAAGAAGGAGACTCCAAGGCAAGGATCGGCCACCAAGCTTGCAAAAGAAGAGGGTGTCGTGCACCAAGGAGAGGGAGACTAAGGAACTAAAGGGATCCTTAGCAAGAGAAAGGGAACACATATATAGGAGAGGATGGAGGAGAAACTAAGGAAAGACTAGGCAAGGTGTCACCCACCTAGGGACACTTGTCCATGTGCAAAGCCACCACTCTAACATATCCTAAACACATGTCCAAGGTCATTGCTACATGCAAGCATCACGCTCCAAGTGTCCACTAGTGGTGACACAAACGAGGTCAAAGAGGGTCAAAGGGTCCATGGGCGACACACCTCCACACCATGGCCGACACACCACAGGCCGACACACCATAGGTCGACACAAGCACACACTTGCCCAATACAAGGTCCAAAGAGGCAAAGGCAACGCACCACAAGGCCCAACAAGCTCAACCAAGCCCAAAGGAACTCAAGCAACGAGCCCAACCCTTCCTATCAACACTAGAGGAAGCAAGGAGAGGGAGGAACACCTCACAAGGTGACAAACTTGCCCACAAACCCTAAACTTGGGTATATTGCAAGTAGCACCTCCAGCTCTCAACAAACACCAACAAACCCTAATCACCACTAAAGGTGATTAGTAAGCAACAAAGCATCAGGGTTAAGAAAAGCAAATAGGATAAGACCTAACCGGAGGTCAGGGTCCTTACACTAATTATGGGAATGGATCATGAAACCCTAATTGGTATGAATAGTAAACCCTAATTGTGGAACATTGAATGTAAATACTTTTATAGGGTGAATTTGATGTGAAACCCTAACTAAGGATGGTTTCATGAGAAACCCTGATGTTTGATGTATTGTGAAGCTCAAACCCAGGGTAATTCTATGTATTTCTCAATGAACCCTAATCTTGGGCAATATGGTGATAAACCATATCTTTGATGTGATAAGGGGGATGATTATCCTTAAATGACATGAAATGGGAAACCCTAACCCTGGTAAGGGAAGTGGTGTTACCCATGAATAGTGAATTCATATTTGTTGAACATGGTTCTGATATGCAATTGATATCACTATATCGTATGTGCTAATCATGCAGGTATTTTGAAATGATGATCATGGCTGTTTAATTCACTGTTGTGATTGTACCTTGAGTGTCATAATATACATTGCTACCTGGTAAGAGGTATCAAGAGAGTTAATGGGCATCAAGTACCATGTGTGATGCTTGTAATAGCAAAGTATCATGTTTGCCTTGGTAAACTGACCTGAAGGTGATGGTTACCAAGAAAAGTGGTAACAATGCTTAATGATGAATCTAGGGTTTAATTACCCATGGCCATATGATTATGGTAATGACATTGTGAAGGGATGAGAATTCCCAGCTTTTAGATAAGGGACTGAGTCCCCAATGCCTTTTTAGATGTTTAAGCAATTGATGAAAATAGTACATGTTTCTTTATAGCATTGTCATACTAAGTTTTGTTTGAGAACCTGCCTGATGCTAAAAGAAAATGAAAATGTACTTAATTAATCAAGTGAAATCTGTTCATGTAGTGCTCTGACCATAGATCCATCATCGTCAGCAATTGGTGATGGTGAAATAGGTATTCCATAGAATTCCTGGATTTCACATATTTTGAATATGTGGGGGTAAATGGGCAAAAATATCCTTACGTCCAGGTGAAGAGATTGAGAGAGAGTATCACAAATGGCATGACTGGTCTCGCTGTTGTGGCCTAGACGGCCCTGTCACTGCCACAGAAGTTGTACTATGTGCCTTTGACGGTGATGAAACATATCCTCTTCCCTTACTTGGAGACCACTGTGATGGTACACTGGAACCTTTCATCACTGACGGTGCTGAAAACCTGGGCTTCTTGAATCCACCAAACCTTTATCCCTGGAACTGAGCAGGCCTCTTCTTAGACATGGATTCTCTTTTCTCCCTAACTGACCGTTTGATCCTCTGGATAGATTCCACAAACGTAGAAAACCACTCTCGATTCTCCAATGCAGAAGCAGGTGTTGTCAGCTCAGCACTCAGACCTTTCTCAAAGCGTCTGATCTGCTCTTCCTCTGTTGCTGCCATGTGAGGAAAAAACCTCAATAGATCCATGAACTTGGCTTCATATTCGGTGATGTTCATCGTTCCTTGTCGCAGACTCTCTAACTGACTGATCTTCTCATCCAGGTACGTCTTCAGAAAGTATCTACTGATGAACTCGCACCGGAAAACCTCCCAACCGATCACTTCACCAGGTCGCTTCTCCTCCTCGATGGTCCACCAATGACCAGCACTACCCTTCAGAACGTAGACAGCGTGCTTTACTTTGTCTGCTTTGGAGATGTTGAGGATCCGAAAAGCCTTCTCAAGACTTGTCAGCCACAGATATGCATCCGCTAGATCAACCGTCCCAGCATAATCCGAAGCTCTGACTCGGTGAAACCGCTCAAAGGTCTTCCCAATGCCCGATGTTTCACCATGGGGAGCCTGTGCTCTCGGCGGAGGCACTGGCAATCTTTCTACAATGAGATTCATCGTAGCCATCATCTGCCCCATAAGCTATTGATAGGCAGGGTGTTCAAGAATGGCTGGGTTAGGTTGGGGGACCTCAGGCACCCGATCCTCATGTGCCTGCCCTATAGCTCCATCAACTGATGCAGCATCGCTGTTCTCAGCAGCATGTTCTTCATGGTTTCCAGACATCTTGGATTTTCTTCCGCTAAGGGCAGAAGATGATTGTAAGAAAATCTGGAAAACTCACAAGAATAGACACAACCTAGTCCTAAATCCCTGTAGACTCAGCGAACCTAGAGCTCTGATACCAAAACTTGTGGCAACACATCCCTCTATGACACAGACAGCGAGGTGTTACGTGAAAATGTGTGGAAATCACCATAAACCACAGATTACCAAAAACACGAATTAATTAACACCAATTGGGGAAAGCGGATAAACTGAGAAACTATTACATTTAGGTCCTCATCCAGCAAGGAAACATGTTATATATAAACATTTACAAGATCTTGATATGTGTCCACAGCTTAGAGGATCAGTTGTCCTGTCATCACATGAGTTCATCACCTGTTTATACATACATAACGGCCCACATCCGGCCAGCAGCAGGATATACAAAACATCCACAACTATACATCGTGAAACAACTTCAAAACATTCCCAAGGACCTGAGAGTACAGGGATGACTCTAAGACTCTACTACAAAACAACCAAAACAGCAGCATATCCATCTCTTGCCTTCTACTTCCCGTCTTGCTGCTCGGCCGCAACTCCGCGACCACCACCACGTCTAGCTCGAACACCTAAAAATGTTATAAACTAGTAGGGTGAGACACACAGTCCCAGCGAGAAACATAACTCCCCACCGAAACCACAAAACCTCAAAGGATAAAGTAAGAACAACACATAACTGATAAAAGGTATAACAAGAGTAGTTTATAAAGTAAAGCTATTCATACCATCAAGCTTACCAAGATATACGGAAGGCATATATTCAAGTATCTCTTTATGGAACATGATTAACAAGATAAGATTTATAAGGTCTTACCTCATAACATAAGCAACGTATAAGTAACTGCAAGTATAACAAGATTAACTACACAAACAAGGCCTCAATCAATGTTCCATGTTTTTCCTTAAGAAATAAATACTATTCGGCTGGATTACGTATTATTATGCCTTGAGGAAGTGAGCTGTACTGCTCAAATCCAACCTTCGGTTGCGAAACCCAAGTCGGTGCCATACAAGGTCAATGGATGGGCCAGACTCCATGACCTCCCACCTCGTGGTCAGTGCACGAGTACAACACAAGTAGGACCGCAGTCTCATGCTTAAGTGGCCTCAGCCACAGGGTCAGGCTACCCTCTGCCTAGCCCGCCTTGGTACAGGTATCGGCGCTAGTGAAACTGAGCCATGGGCCTGTTCACCGTGCTCTGAGCCATGAATGCATTCATGCTCCCATATCACACATCTTGAGCCATGGGCCAATTCACCATGCTCTTATCGTAATTGAGCTACGGGCCTGAATCTGCACTCTGGAGTCTACAACCGAAGTTGCACTCTTACCTCCTCATTTTAGGCTAGGAGCAACCTCGCATACTCAACAATATGCACTCCAGGTTAACCCACAGGAGAACCTGTTTCACCATCACCAGCTCTTGACGATGATGGATCTATGGCCAGGGCAAACTACATGAATGGTCATATGTAATTTAGTTAACATATTTTAAGTGGATTGCAAGGTTCAGCCAAGTTGTATAATATGAAAACTTATAACAAGAATAAACAACATAAAACTCAATAGTAGGCTTTTATTGTAATCAACATCATTCTGATCCAACACAAGGATCCAACATTACATGTTATCACTTGGCCTCTTGTCAATCATCTAGATCCATCTCAAGGGTCATCACATTGCCATGGGATCTCGATCCCTTATCACATAGTGCCACTGCCTCTCAAGGCATTCTCATCGACTTAGGCACTTTAGTCAAACTCAGGTCCTCAGACCAAAACACATCATGTATGTTATCTCATCATCAAGAGTAATTATCAAGCAGTGTTACTCAAACATAGATACCTCATAGCCCTTTAACTGGCTATGCATCTGTATGGAACACCTACATGGTTAGTAAGTACAATCATCATGGGTTATCAGGAGGATTATATTATCAACATAGGGAAACATTGATGATTATATGCTTGTCATTCATGCCTCAACCGTGACCATAGACATAGGTCATCTCATTAAGCAAAGCATACTATATGCTTACCATTTACTCAACATTATACAAATAATTCAAGATGATCATAAGCAGATGTAACATCATGTCAAATTACATAAATGTGAGCTACCATCTTAGTTATCAGCAAGCATATCAAGGATCAATATAAACCCAAACGTGATTACATAAACAAGATCTAGCGTAGATGTTTTACAGAAGGATCAATACCCTCACTAGAAGTTCCCACCACCCTCACAAGAAGTGTGACGGGTAGGGCACCCTCACTAGAAGTGGTGTCGGGAAGGGTATTCCTCATATCGTCCAACCACTTCAGCCTCATCTCGGTCAAGCAATCAGCAAGGGTGTCGGGCTACCTTCCCAAGTTGTATCGTGCAACTATGTCCAGAGACATATCGTCCAACGTTGCGTCGTGCACCTTGGTGTTGGGCAACACAGCGTCGTGCAACACAGGGTATCGGGCATACATATGTAATGTGCAGTTCGGTCTCTAACATGCAATGGTGCGTCGTGCACCAGGGACAACGGCCACAAGGTCTAGCGTGCAACTTACTCTACAAGACATGTCGTGCAACGATGCATTGTGCACCTCGGTGTCGTGCAACAGCTAGGATTACTACATGTTACTATATTGGGCATCATCACTATGCCGTGACACCCAGCACCAAGCTAGCCACATAGCTCCATATCGTCCAAGGTAAGACAACCACTAGACTACCCCCTCAGGTCAGGTGTATCGGGCAGCAAGCACCTGTTGTGTGATGCTCGACACACAAAGGTCAGCAACCAGCAGCCTGACGCCCGACAGGACACCACAAACTAGCTAACAAGCTCCACACCTCAATGCACAACGATATCAAACCATCACAGAGGCTAAGTGTATCAGGTAGGTTACTCGTCAAGTTGTGATGCCCCGACACACATGAGGCAGGGACCAAGTGCAACGCCCAACACAGCCACAACATGTGTCGTCCAAGGCTCAAGATCAAGAGGGAAAATCGGGCAACACTAACCCCAAATCCATATCGGCCAAAATGCAACCCAACAGGGTCACCACTAACCTCAAGCACAAAGGCACAAAAACACTAATGGACCAAGAAGATGGCTCACCTCTCAACAATTAAGAGAGAGGGATCTTGCACATCTCTTATCACCAATTGAGCAACACCAGGAACAACTCTAACAAAGGTCCACAACCACCACATAGCTCACCTTTCAAGTCCATGGTGAGAGGAGGGTGTTGCTCAAGCAACTAGAACACAAGCTCACCTCTCAACTTAAACGAGAGAGGGGTATTACCCATATTACCAGAACTCAAGCTCACTCCTCTAGACTAAGGAGAGAAAGGAGTGTTGCTCACCAAGAAACCCTAGAACATAGGTTCGGCCAACAAGAAACAACTGAGCAAGAAACCAAACTAGCAACACACATAGCCGATATGATCATAGCAACATATAAGAACATAAAATAAGGTAGTATAGTTAGGGTTAGGAGTTATGTAACCCGCCTTAAGCAAGCTCCAAGCTCCAAGCACCACCACAAGAAGAAGAGCAAGGCACTCTAGGGTTCGGCCACCACTAGAGGAAGAAGGAGACTCCAAGAAGGATCGGCCACCAAGCTTGCAAAAGAAGAGAGTGTCGTGCACCAAGGGAGAGGGAGACTAAGGAACTAAAGGGATCCTTAGTAAGAGAAGGGAAACACATATATAGAAGGGGATGGAGGAGAAACCAAGGTAGAATAAAGCAAGGTGTCGCCCACCTAGGGACACTTGTCCATGAGCAAGGCCACCACTCTAACATGTCCTAAACACATGTCCAAGGCCATTTCCACATGCAAGCATCAAGCACCAAGTGTCCACTAGTGGTGACACAAACAAGGTCAAAGAGAGTCAAAGAGTCCATGGGCGACACACCACCACACCATGGCTGACACACCCACACCATGGCCGACACAGACCCTGGGCGACACACCACTGGCCGACACAAGCACAGGCCGACACAAGCACTGGACGACACAAGCACTCTTGCCTGCCACAAGGTCCAAAGAAGCAAAGGCAAGGCACCCCAAAGCCCATCAAGCTCAACCAAGCCCAAAGGAACTCAAGCAACGAGCCCAAACCTTCCTCTCAACACTAGGGGAAGCAAGGAGAGGGAGGAACACCTCACAAGGTGGCAAACTTGCCCACAAACCCTAGACTTGGGTTAATTGCAAGTAGCACCTCCAGCTCTCCACAAAGCACCAACAAACCCTAATCACCACCAAAGGTGATTAGCAAGCAACTAAGCATCAGGGTTAAGCAAAGAAAACAGGATAAGCCCTAAGTGGAGGTCAGGGTCCTTACAGTCTCGTGGTTTGCAATTTGTGAAATACAAGATCTTCTGGTCTCTTCCACTCCTGCATAGATCCCGAACGGACTGGGAACCCTGGCCCTAACCCCGCCTATATATAGAGGGGTACTGGGGGCTTCACATAGTACAACAACACAACACAGACAATTGAGAATTAGTTTCTCTCACAATTGTTGTTCTCTCTGGTTGTGATAACTAAGAGATCACAAGCAAGTCCTACCCGACTACAGAGGGATATCAACTGGAGAGAACAATTGAGGATCATTGTTGTGGGAGAGCAAGTTGGTGATTAGTATGCCAATGGGAGAGACAACTCCTTCCTATCAATTCTAGTTAAACAATAGGAGTTCTAGTTGGTCCTTGTGGACTAATCTAGAGACAGCATTCCTTTGGTTGCTGCTAGGAGGATAACATCAACCTACAGTCTGTTATGAGACCGTCAGGGTTGCAGTAGAAGTTGTTCACCATTCATAGAGAAGACCAAGAGTTGCACAGACACCGTCCAAGAGAAACTAAGAAATAGTTGCATTACAATGAGTTGTTCTCGCTGGACTTGCTCCAGGGCCAGGTATAAACTTATTAAACCATCCTTCCTATTTCATAGTAATTGACACGATCTTGTTGTTATGGGAATATCGATAGATAAAAATTGTGTTTCCGCTACTATGATCATCTACCCTATCATTCCTAGACTTTAGTGTCATTAGAGGACAACATGATTGAAAAGTTTGGGGTGGTGGGGTGGTATGTCCTTATCTCATATTCACATTTGTTTTTGCATTTCACCTGTCATTTACTTTTGTTTTGTTTGATTTTGTTTTTTTAAGTTTACATGCATGTCATATAGTTACTTTCTTGCAATTTCTATGTAATTTTAAAAAAAATTGCTCTTTTTGCCATGCATTACATATCATGTAGATTTTTGGTAATTTTTATATGTTTTAGCTAGGATTTGCTTGTTTACTGCTTTTTGTTCAATAATGTAGGCTTCGATGTGATTGAAGGCAACTTGGCACCGTTTTGGCCAATTTTTCCAAAATTTGAGATTTCTTGCATAAAAGCGCGTTTTGACCCAATCTCTACTCTTTGTATTAAAAATGATGACCTCTGACAAATGTAAGTGAATTATCATTGTTTATTTCTAAATGGTATCAATTCTTGACTTTTTACATGCGCATCACCTCTCTTGTGTTTGTGAATGTTTTGGTTGAATTATGACTTGAACAAGGTATGAGCGCTTAGTGTCTATGAAATCACTTGATGGAAGTATCAATTTCCTGTTGTTCATTCATGTGGTGTTAAATTGTTGGATGAAGTGTTGGATTAATGTTCATGCAGGAGACCTTATGTTGAGAACCACACCAGTGACCCCTCTTTGACCCGACTTTTCATTCACCATCTTCTTACCCCTCCACCCCATGAAAGGATGCCAAAGTGCACATATTTAGCCTTGGCCACCTCCCAAAGTTTGGGGTGGCCATATCTATGCCTCACCACTTCACTCTCACTGCCATATGCCCTACCTACACCAAGGGCAAAGAAAATAAAAAGAAAAATAAAATGCAAAATGTAAAAAGAAAATAAAAGATGAGTGATCTATGTAATATCACTGCAAAATCTTACCGCAATCCTTTCTTCCATTTTCATACCCATTGAGCTAGGAAACATGAAACCTAGCTCACTTCACCCTTTTTCTACATCCATGTGGGTCACTTTGTATGGTTTGAAGCATAAGATTGAATGCATGAAGGAGAAACAACACTCCTTGTCATCCTTGATTAACGCCATCATGAAACGGTCTACCCAGAAATACATGAAAGAAATATGGATAGCTTGTGTGTTCTATGCTCTATATTTGAAGTTCATATGCTTTGTTCTCTTTTCATGATTGGTTTGTGAAAGTAGGAAAGGAGAGAGGTGAAATGCATTCACTTAGTGAACATTAATCCCATTCAGCAATAATATTCTTTTGCATTGCATTTGTCATTTCTTGATTGTGGAAAAATTATAAAGAGATTGAGTTGGAGCATACTTGAGGACAAGTATGTTTTAAGTTTGAAGTGGTGATTCAGCCCTATTTTAGGGCTTCATCTTGTGTCATATTGCATTTCAATCACACATATACCTATTATATTACATGTTATTTCCCTCAATATGCACATTTGTATAAAATGCACTTACGGATATTAGTTGCATGTTTTTTAGGCATTTAGACCACGCTTGGATGGAAGCGAGAGAGAGAGGATGAGTGATCCTAGGGTTTCTCTATCCTTAGAGAGGGCCCAAAGTAAAGTACGGGGCTCCCTCAACCTAGCCCTAGTGGCTAAAGCTCCATTGAAGAAAATATGTCCAAGAAAATCCAAAGAAATAAGTCCAAGTGCTGATCCAGAAGCCAACACGACCGTGGTACCACAGAACGGTCGTGCTAGCATAATTTCAAATCAATAGAGTCACCTTCGAGCAAAGCCGAGATCACCACAGTCGTGCCACTCAGCATGGCCATGGTGGACTGACCACAGAACGGCCATGCCACATTGCACGGCCATGTGACCTCTAGAGAAGAACGACCATGTAGTCGAGAATGGGCTGAGCAATCCAAGCCACCACGGACGTAGTGACCACCATGTCTGTGCTACCCTAGCCTCACTAGGGTCGTGGTGACCACCACGGCCATGCTACCTCATGTACATTTTTGACCAAGTCCTTGTGATTTTCCCCATTTCTCACCTCAGTCGTTCCTCTCCACCACGACCATTCTCACCCTCCCCACCATGCCGTGGTGACCACCACGGATGTGCTACTCACAAAAATCTAGCTACTTTTACACTGCATTACCCATAGTTGACCTATTACTTCCCCCAATCCTATATATACCTAGGTGGTAGCTGGAGCAAGAGGTTAGCTACCTTCTACCACCTCCTAGCTCCCCATTTTTGCATTCCACTCCATTTCCTCTTCCATTCCACTCCATTTCACCATTTCCACCACCAAAACCCTAGTTTCCTAGTGTTTTGACCCTATTCCACCATCATTCCATGCCATTGCACCTTGGAGGAGAGACAAGGATGTTCAATAGTAGATGAAGTGGAGGATTTGTCCATTTAAACCGAGCTACATGGCTTCTTCTACCTCTTTCTCCTTTCTTTTTGTATTTTGCATTGCTATGAGTAGTTAGGCCCCTTGAATGGGTTGTTTGGGGTGGAAAATGTTAATTTGATACCATGTTGGGGGAAATGATATGTAAGCATTGTAATTTCAGTTTCTTATGATTATGTTCTATTTCTATCAAACTTCATGAATTGCTTGTTGGTTTGTGCTTGAAATCACCTAGGAATTTAGGGAAATTGCTTATATGTGTGAATTTTGGGATTTGCTCCTATGTCCAATTCTTGGATCCCTAGCTAGCCACCCATCTTCCTCCATGCTAATCAATTCTCCTAACCCTAGTTGAGAGATCGAAGTAGCTAGTTTAGATGAATTTAGTGTGTTTAGCATGGAGCTTTCTCAAGGCTAGAATGTGGGTGATGGGAGGCCTAAAACCTCACTTCCACTCCCATTACTAACCTCGTCCCATAATCATCCTAAGATAATCTAACCTATAAACCTATGTTTTTTTAGACTCTAATTGAATTGCACCTAGACCCTAACTTAATTGAACCTTGCAAGGGTAGTAGGGGGTGTTAGGGACTAGTTCCCCTATACACAACCTAGCATATCCATGGCCAGTTAGTAGTGTAAGATAACTCATTAGACTCTAACTCATTGGTTAGTTTGATAATCTAAATGAGATCATAATGTTCACATGTCACTCCCAACCTACTTGATAAGTGCATCCCCTAAATAGCCCACATCTCCTTTTATTGCTTAAAAACCCTAATCGCCTTCTTGCTTAGCTAATGTTAGCTTAGTTAGTTCTTTACTTGCCTAGTTAGCTCCTTGCCTTGCTCTTGATTTGTTCTTTCTAGTTTAGGTCTTTACTTGTTTTCTAGCCTAGTGTAGTGTAGACCTTTTCTTGCTTGCCTTAGTGTAAATTGTTCTTTTCTTACCTTTCCTTGTCTTTTCTTGTTCATTAGAATTAACTGTCTAGGGTTAACTTAGGTTTTATTCTTGCTTGATTTTCCTTTACTTGCTTTCTTGCACAAATTAGTGTAATCAATCAAAACAACCTTCAAACCCTTAAATCCTAGACTCTACAGTAGGAACCTAGCCCAAAAACTAACCTAGCTCTAGTGCCCTCTTTTCTCCCTGTGGCTCGACCCAATACTTGCTGCCCTCCTATACTATGACACTACCCCGTGCGCTTGCGGGTATAGTGTTTTGGTGTATGTGAGTATGTTTGTGTAGGTCCTTATAAATTTTGAAAGTTAATCCACCGTGGGTTTCTATTTGTGGGGTTGCATCTATTCAAACTCTAATTGAGTAGTGTGTAACACCATTGGCAGAAATGCACCAGCTGCACAGACACCGTCCAAGAGCAACTAGGAGATATTTGTATTGCAATGAGTTGTTATCATTGTACTTGCTCCAGGACTAGGTATAAACTCGTTAAACCATCCTTCCTATTTCATAGTATTTGACACGATCTTGCTATTATGGGAATACAAATAGAAAAAAAAAATATTTTCGTGGCTATACTCCATGCTCATATTTCTCAACAATTGGATCATCATATGATTTTCTACATTTTTTACAAAATAAAACATTTTGGGCCAATTGTTGGTTGCCACCTAGGCGACGCGCCCTGGTCCCAGCCTTGCCAACTCGGAATGGTCGACCAGTGGGTTGAGCCACCTAGCTTGGGCGCTTACATGGCCGAGGAAGAAGAATGGTTACCAAAGAAATTGGAAGCAGAGGCACAACGAGGTAGTCAAGGGCAATCTTCATGAGCACTTGGGTTATTTGTAGAGTGTCTAAGGCCCCTTTTATAGTCAAGGGTTGGTCGTGGCTGCCCTGTGATTCAGGCAGTTCTTCTAGAGGTCTCCAAACTAGGTAAAACCTAAGGTAGACGAACTTGTATTAATCTCATGTACTCAAAGGAGCAGTTTTCAACCTTGCTCATGCATTTAGGAGAGAGAAAGATGGGAAACGATCTTGCTTGTTGTAACTACTTGTTTCCTAATCTAACCGAGTTAGGTGACAATGTCACCACCGTTGGATCACATATCCGATGGTCAATAGGCCGCATGCCAACATAATAGGCCGAAAATGATATTCCTAATTGGAATAAAATTCATGACATTTAATATATTCCCTCCTTAATACATACACTTTATGAATTTTTAGAAAATCCATATCTCTCAATCTATAAATTCTTTTAATCTCAAAATTTAAGGGAAAATCTTAAATTACTTTATCTAATTGTGGGAAAATATTGGGGCTAAACTTCAAAAAGAAAGATGCATTTTCTTAACATGCAAGTATTCCCTTTATAAGACATTTCAAGCATTAAAACACATCTTTTTTTCTTTCTTTATTTTCTATTATCTTTATTTTGACTATTCTTCTTATTAGAAACCACGTGCAAATGAGAACTAATTAATAATGTCCATCCATACCACTTTCTAGAGAATTATATATAATTCTCTCAAGTATGCATAGTTATTATATATTTTCCTTTGCTTTTTTCTTATTATGGGGGTTTCTTTTCTTCCTTTTCCCTTTTATCCATTATTCAATTTATAATATAGTATAAATCATGAAACCAATCATCCAAGGGAAATTTACAAAGAAAACCATTCTTGGAAACAAAGCACACAAATTTCCAACATGTCTCTTTTACGAGAATAATTGCATTTTAATTACATAAAGTACAAGTGAAACTGAGGTTATAACAAGGAGCACTAAGGAACATTTTCTAGCCATTTGGGGTGTTACAACGAATATAATTTTGAGTTTTGCAACACTCCAATGGTTAAAATCACTTTTTCTGCACACTTCGTGCAGTGCAGTCGGTCGAGTTTCAATAAAGGTAATTCGATTGATTGCACTATATGAAAAATCAAATTTGAAGCATCGGTCGAGTTTATCTCAAATGAAACTTGGCCTATCACTTAAATCTGATGTGCCAATGTAGGGATTTATTTGAGTTTGACCTAGGGTAAACTCAACCGGTCTTAGGCATTTGCCAAGATCAATCCTAAGCATCGGTCGAGTTTCTAGGATGAAAACTCAACCAATCATACAACCTGTGATCAATTTTGGAAAATGTCATTTGAGTGACTAAACGTTCAAATTAAGCGCTCTTGATTTTTTCCCATCTTAGTTACAAGTCATAACATCAATACAAATGGTTATAAAATCATCCTCGGTAATTTAGGATATTTCCCAAGAAAGTGCATTTGTATAGCTTTTGACTTGAACTAGATCAAGCTAGGGCTTGATGGAATTGATCCTTTTCATGTACCTAATACCTAAAATTAATCTCAAATACACATATTAGATAGATATGAATTGAATGGTTAAGTATTGTATCCTCAATTTTGGCAAAATTGAAGTAGTATTTTCCTCAATAATATTATTCATGAAATAAATGTCAAGTTTCTAAAGAAAAATAAAGTACATGGTGTTTTGGATAATTAAAGAAATATTTATCTATCTAAGAGTGGAAACACAGTGTTTGAGGTATCGCAATAACATTATACTGATTTAACTTTTGTATGCATACAAATAATAAAGAAACTTGAAGGAAAAGGATATCTAACGGGATAATGGCTTGTCTTAAATAATGTTGGAAAAAAACAAATTTTTAGATGTGAAAAGATATTCCAATAAAACCCCACAATGTGAATATAGGTGGGAAATCATTAATGAATTATTACATTTGGTTTAAGGAATATTTTGGAAAAGGAAGATAAGAGAATAATCTGATATTCATTATCAAATGTGATTTCCTTAAGGCTTTTAATTTCCAAACCCAAAACTTAATAGGAATGTAATAAAATCCAAGAGTTTAATATAAAGGGGATGGCATGTTAATAAGTATTTATAGAATATCG
Source organism: Alisma plantago-aquatica (assembly GCA_963693085.1). NCBI lineage: Eukaryota > Viridiplantae > Streptophyta > Magnoliopsida > Alismatales > Alismataceae > Alisma > Alisma plantago-aquatica. Next base: position 677,643,979 of record OY856409.1, read on the forward strand.
TATGTGTCTTTCCTCTCGCATAAAATCACTTGGTGCTAAAAATTTTAAAACAAATAGAAAAGAGATATCTTTAGGTGCAAGGAAAAGCTTTATTTGAATTTGTTTGTGTTAAAATCTTGATTATATGAGAAGATGGAAGCTTTTTAACAATCAAGATTTGTGGAGACTTATAGTCTTTGAATAAGGAGATATAAGAGGAATATATGAGGAAAGAAGTTAAACACCTTCCTTTTCGTAGACCATGGTGTACCTTGCCTCTCAGTCTTCCTTCTTTTCCCTCTACGTAGAAGCCAATAGGGTTTTCTACTGGCAAAAAAACCAAAATGGCACGTTTGGCCATTTTAATTCCCATAATGGCAAGTTCTTGAACTTAATTCCCAAAATGACACATTTTGGGGGCAATGTGTCCCCTATGGAGACTCATTGTTCTCTCACGAGGAAATGCATCCCGAACCAGGATGCGTTGGCCCCTGTGTGGGGCCAATGCGTCCCGGCCCGGGACGCATTGATCCATTGGTCCCACCAGAGAGCAATGCATCCTGAACTGGGATGCATTGCCCCTGTGTGGGGCCAATGCGTCCTGGCCTGGGACGCATTGCCCTTCGGTGGGATCAATGTGTCCCATCCCGAGACGTCCCAACAGCTAGTTGGGGTAATGCGTCTCAACTAGGGACGCATTGCTCCCCCGACCGTTGAAAAATAGTTGTTGCAGGCCGCGCCCGTTGCCACTTGGGGGGACGCATTGGTCTCCTATATAAAGGAGACGATATCACCCCCCCAAACCCACACCATTCGTCCATTTCTTCAACTTCTTCTCTACTTCCATTGCTCTGGAGTGGTGTGCTTGGATTTCTATTTCTTGGAGCTAATTTTGAACAATCTTGGAGCTGATTCCGAGCGATCTTGGAGATATTCTTCTACTACTTCACTGCTCGGATTTCAATTACTTCACTGTCTGGCCGGGATTCGTTCTCTCCTTTCTGTTCTTGGGTTTTGAGATCTTGTCATTTGAGGTAATTTTTCTACTATATTTTTAGATTCAAAATTGTGTACCTAAAATTATTATGCAATATTAAAAATAAAATAATTGTATTGCTACTATTTGATTCCATATTACTAAAATAATGTTATAGAAAATGAAACTTGAAGGTTAATTACTATTCAAAAAATTATTGTTCAAAATTCCAAAATTATTATTCCAAATTCCAAAATTATTGTTCCAAATTCCAAAATTATTGTTCTAGAATGTTAATGTTATAGAAAAAATATTGTTTCAAATTTATTTCCAAATTCAAAATTATTGTTTGAAAATCTTAACTACTCTTCTAAAATTGATGTCAATGTTCGAAAAAATTAATTCATGCTATAAAATATTAATTCATGCTATAAAATATTAATTCATGTTAATTATTGTTCCAAAGTTAAATTACTGTTCTAAAATCTGAATTACTATTTTACAATGATAGGAACATGGCATCTAGTTCACATTTACAAATTGTCAAGCTTCGATATAATGGTCAATTTCTCTCATATGGGTCTTATTCTAGTCGATCTGTTAGACCCATAAATATTTCACTTATCAATACCCTATCTGAACTAAAATCATATATCCATACAATACTTGACATACTAGCAATCATGTTGAAGGGTTAAATGGAGTCTTAAAAGGTGTTAGAGGTTTACCAATACAGACACTTATTGTTGCCACATACTATCGCTTTGTTACAATGTGGTTGGAGAGGCATAATCAAGCATATGGCCGTGCACAAAAGGGTTTTAAATGGCCCTTTAGGTTTCAATATAAGCTTTTTGATGTATCACAGGATGCATGACAACTATCAGTAAACATCCGCATGAACAATTATGAATGGCTTGTTGATGACATGGACGGACATCGATTTCAAGTCTTTGTGCGTCCAAATGGTGTAAGTGAATGTAGTTGTGGTTTTCCACAACAATGGTATTTTCCATGTGCTCATGTTTGGGTAACTACAAGATCTATCAATTATGATATCGATGCATTTGTGACCCCATATTACACAAATGAAGCTTATTTAAACGCATACAAAACTTAATTTCATGGTATTCCAGACAAGAGGTATTGGCCTCATTTTGATGAAAGCAGAGGCATTTATCCCTTATTACCCCCAAGGAAATGAAGGTGGGCTGGAAGACCAAAGAAAAAAGAAGGCCTTCAACTATGGATGTTGATCCAAATCAATATACATATCATTGTCATAAGTGTGGCAGAAAGGGCCATAATAGACGCACTTGTCCTAATGTAATATGATGTCTGGTCATGTAATGTTTGCTATTTTAAATTTACTCAAGGCATGTAATGTTTGCAATTTCAGTTTGTTCAAGTCATGTAATGTTTGTAATTTTAATTTACTCAAGTAATGTAATGTTTCAATTTACTCAAGTCATGTAATGCAATTTCACTTAAAAGAATGAATTTATAATGGGTTTTTTTATAGATGGCTCATCGAAGGACATGGACATTTCAAATGTTCATAGAGTTAATACAAATAATAGCTACAAAGTGTCTACGGGGGAAAATGGCTCATCAAACTCTATTGGATGATGACTGCAATGACATACCAGATTTGTTGTACAACAAGTTAGGATTTATAGTGACAAAAGAATAAGAAAAGTTTCATTGGCAATTTTTAAATGACGTTCCAGATTTTTTGTATACTAGAGCATATCTCCTATACTTTTTAGGTAGCTACCTTATTCCTAATAGTATCGGGGAGAGGGTTCATGTATGGTACCTCCCGCTTCTGTCTGACTTTGCTAGTTGTAGCACTCTATCTTGGGGTGCTGCAACTTTAGCATACTTGTATAGGGAGTTGTACAAGGCTACCACCCGCTCTAGGAAAACTGCCCACCTATTTGGTTGTGTATGTCTACTGCAAATGTGGTGTTCGGAGAGGTTAGGAATTGGACGCCCAGGTTCAATTATTATGAATTGGGGGGAGTGGACAGACAATGTTCCCTTAGGTTACATGTAAAGATTTATATAATTTTTTTGTACATTTATCCAAACATTTTGTAATGTTTATCTAAATTTATTTTGTCAATTTAATAGGTGGCCTACATTTCTTGAAAGGAGTGATACTATGAGAGGATCGGTCCAATTTTATGATTCAGCATTTGACCAGATTTTGCCTTCTCAGGTATAACAAACTTACTTCTACTGACATGTTATATGATATATGTTATATTTTTTATGCAATTTACTCTGTTTTATAAGATACATGTTGTATCTATTTAAATAACAGATACAGTTAACTCCTTACACTTCTGATATTTTGGAGAGACTTCCAGTCTTATGTTGAGAGGGTCGGGATATTTGGTTGGTGTGAGTGTCTTTACTGTGCTACACAGTAGTAGAGTGGCACTTCCCTGACAGAATACTTGGACAATTTGGATTTGTTCAAGTACAACCTACTCTGGAGTTTCCACGCCTTAGTAGGATAGATGGGAGGGGTCATGCGGGTGAGGACTGGTTGCATCATTATAGGCGAGAGGTGTAACTGTGGAACGACATACGTGAGAGCTTAGTCTCCCCTCCACCAGCAGAGACAATCTTCAGTCCATAGGAGCACTATGGATGGTATCATCCCCAGTACATACTTCCCCCTCCAGCTCAGCCTCTGACCACATACTACCCACAAAGTTATCGTCAACAACAATTTGTGAGTATCGTTTATATTTCTTTTACAAATTGTTATTATTTGTAATATATGTAATTAGTATTTATTATTTGTACATACTTTGTTTGAACAGGTGGAATCACATGTGCGAATCCGAGCGGCTTTACAGCATGCCCCTGCACAGATCAGAGATGACATCTATGGCATACATGGGACTTACTTTGACAGTCTTCCTGACTACGCTCGCCCGTATGATCCCATACCCACTCATACCACAGCTCCTGAGCCCACTCCTACTCCTACTCCTGCTCCTACTCCCGTGATTACTGTTGTTGAGCCCACTCCCACTCCCACTTCTCAGTTCATGGCATGGAGACTGATAGGGCCATACTTTTCAGGAGTTGGTTTATTTTCCTCGTATATCACCCCACCTCCACCAGCATCCTACTATGGATAAGGTCCTTCTTCTGTTCCATACACTCCACTCCCACCACCAGTTATTCATGATAGTCGACCACCATCCTATGTCACATACTCACCGACTCCATTTGATTTCTCAAGATGCACCCCACCTGATGCCCCACATCCTAGTATTCAGAGACCCCTCACCCCACCTCCAACTTTTCATTACTTCCCTGGTCCTCATTAGCCTACTGCTACGCAGTTGTCCCCCATTGAGGCATCTCTAGATGACTTCGGTACTCGGGAGCTAGATGCACAGGGAGGTGGGCGAGGACGTCATGGGCATGGAGGACGTGCTTAGATTTTCATAGTTTTGTACATGTTATGTAGTGTTGTATATATATATGCCTTTGTTCAGGTATTTATTTGTCTTGTATGTAGATCTATCATATTATGATATCATATTGGTTCATTTTGGATCTATTAGATTGTTCAGTTGTGTATTATTTTCTCGTCAAGTTGGTTCATGTTTTAACCTTATTTCTAATGATATCTCGTTTTTTTTAGATTAATTTCTTCTTATATAATCAATTAGGAAGCAACTAGTGTTGGTTGCAATACCACTTCTATAATCCACATACATGTTCAAAGCTATTAAAATTAACAAATTTATAATAATTGACTATATTATAGACATTCAAATACAAGTGAAAGAATAGTAAATGTGCAAATATAATCAATATTGTTAATATACATACATGTTGTGTAGTGTTGTATATATGTCTTTGTTCAGGCATTTATTTGGCTTGTATGTGGATCTATCATATTATGATATCATATTGGTTCATTTTGGATCTATCAGATTGTTCTGTTGTGTATTATTTTCTCGTCAAGTTAGTTCATATTTTAACCTTGTTTTTAATAATATCTCATTTTTTAGATTAATTTCTTCTTATATAATCAATTAGGAAGCAACTAGTGTTGGTTGCAATACCACTTCTATAATCCATATGCATATTCAGAGCTATTGAAATTAACAAATTTATAATAATTGGCTATATTATAGACATTCAAATACAAGTGAAAGAATAGTAAATGTGTAAATATAATCAATGATGTTAATATACAAATATTATGCATTAAAGAATAATAATGAATGAAAAAAATTGTAAAACAGCAATGCGTTCTGCATGGAGACGCATTACTCTCTAGCAATGTGTCGTGCATGTGGATGCATTACTCAATGCGTCCCCATTGGGACGTATTGCTAGCAATGTGTCCCACATCAGGACTCATTGGCCCCACCGTGGGACCAATGTGTCCCAGTTTGGGACGCATTGCTCCCTCACAGAGCAATGTGTCCCGGGTCGGGACGCATTGCCCCTGTGTGGGGCCAATGTGTCCTGGTCTGGGACGCATTGCCTCGCGAGAGAACAATGCGTCTCCACAGGGGCCGCGTTGCTTCTAAAATGTGCCATTTTGGGAATTAAGTTCAAGAACATGCTATTATGGGAATTAAAATGGTCAAACTTGTCATTTTGATTTTTTTTACTATATATATGTAGAGGGACTAGGGGTCCTTGCCTCCATCTCATACGAGGCACCCAGCCTCTGTTGTCCGCGGGAAGTCGGAAGAGGCAAGATCCGGAGAGGGAACGATCTGTTTGGATCTGAGGAAACGCATCCATGGCGTTGAACGATCAGGAAACCCCATCGCCATGACGAGGGTGGCGTCGAACAATTGTTTCTAGTCCAAGACGGGAAGCCCAAACCTCAGACCGACGATGGGATTCTGTGGACACCGGGGTTTGACACCAGACCATCATGGAAACGTCGGGATCTTCCTTGTGAACGGTGGAAGGAGCCAGCGGACTTGGAGTAGGATCCAAGCTGTGGCAGCGTGCACCCAGGCAGCTTTCACAGTGTATGAGCAACCAGTCATCACCCAGACATATCTCCTCCTCAGGACCGCAAGTATAACCCAAACCCTAGTTCTCGCCGTCCCCACTGTCCTCCACCCTGACCTGCACTCTTGCCGGGCTTGGCAGACGGTGGCGGAGACAAATGGGACCTTCGCTGGTCCCCTTCGAGTCCCAGAGAAGAGAGACGATGCAGCGGATGGCCCCTGCCACGACGACAACGTAGAGGTTCACAAGGAGGGTGATGGGCTGAGCCTGCAACTTGCCGGAGTGGTCCGGGTCAGAACCGTCGACTCCTTGATGGCCTGTGCAGACTTGACTCTGCAAAGGTGATGGCCGTAGTTGGGGTGAAGTCAGGAGGGGCTCTAGGTGCTAGGAGGGGCCGAAGGCAGCGACCAAGGAGGACGGAGTGGGAGTGCAGCCGCCCGTGATCAGGCGGATCACCCACCTATCCCTCTGGCAGCATCACAGGAGTTCAACCTGTGTGAGCACGAATCATGCTTACGGACGCGTGAGGAAGACCACCCGGCCGTATCTTGATAAACGGATCAAAGACGGAATCTGCAAATGAAATACCGAGGGAGATAGAGTCTGCAACAGAGGAAGGAAGGTATGGAGAAGGTCCATAGACTGCGGCAGCAAGAGAAGAGACCCTGGTGGCTGCGCCTTGGCCACTGAAGGTGGGGCGCGGCGCCAGGCCTCCGCGTCCAAGCGGGGTGCCATGCTGAGACGGAGACGAGAAAGGGGGAAGAACGGTTTATGGACTAGCCGCGGTTCAATCAACTAATCAACAAGTCGGCCGGTTCAAAAGAAAATCAAGGATTGAACCACGCCCCTACTTATCCAGGTGGCACGGACGCGGACCAATGATATGGCGCCACATGGCCAATAATTAAGGTATAACCTTTTATTTTGATTGATTCATAATAAATGTTAACCAAATATAGCAAAATTATATATCATTTTGATCAGTAAAAATGAAAGGGGTGCAAATAAAATATAGTTGAGACTCAACTATGCTTCCTATTTTAAAAGTAATGTAAAGATGGGTTTAAGTGGTGATTAAAGTATAAAAATCCTCGATTTGTGTAATAAGATGATTGAATGTGCTAAATATGGTTCCTTTGCTATAATAACTGATATTGTTGAACAAAATGATAAATAAATATGAGCATGATAATAATCATGGGAATTAGGGTTTCGAGGCATAACCCTAATGACAACTCGATAACAAGGATACCCAAACCCTAGATTGAGACCGAGTAGGGTTTAGTATGATTAATGTGATTTAACGTGATGGTGACACTTTAGGATTTATACTCGTGCAGACTAAAATGTGGATTGCTTGATTTGCTTGTTGATTGGATAATATGCTTAAAGTATAATCTTCATGATAATTTGCATCGTTCACCATCAAGGTACGTTGTTACGCTTATGATTACATGTATCAACTTCTGAAGTTTGTCAAGGTTTCTCAAAGATTGAATGAATTATATTTTTTGGATGTTTATTTATTTCATGCAAATTATAAAGTCTCTATGAGTAGCACATAAAGTAAATAATGATATTTTGAACCCTAGGTTGCACTGATCGAAGGGTAACACACATAAGTCCAATGATAGATAGTGGATACACTTGGGATAGTAGACCAGATATGGGTTAGAATATGAAAGAAAATGCATGTTCTTAGTTCACATAATTGATGGTTGATTATATGTACTTGTGATTATTGGATGAACCCATGTACCAGTATAGAAATATGATGACCGTGTTTTGTTTGTCGGCGTTTTAGGTACCTGCTAATTATGAAGATGTCAACATGTGATGAACCAGATGAAAAGTACCTGAAGGTATTAAAGATAAGTTAAAGGAGGATTAGATAGCTAGTTAATTCTTGTCAACAAGTACTCGTTTATGAGGAATATCAGTGAACAATTTGTAAACAATATTTGGAATAAATGAGATTGTTTTCTATTATTTATTGTTTGCTAAATCTAGATCCTTGGGAATATAGGTAATGGCTCTCAACTTGAAGGACTTTCCTTAATTGGGGGATGCAGAAAGTGAGGTCGTTACATTAAGTCATCATTAAAATATGGACAATGTATAACACTTAGGTTAACATTGTCCCTCTTTTTGAAGATGACAAACCATTTCTCAACATATTGAAAAGGATGTAGAATTTAAAACTTTTACCTTGTGAATTGTAAGGGGATACATGATTGAATGATACCAATTGCTCTCTCTCAATTCATGCTTACCTCAATTTCTCCTCTCTTTCACATATAAGGTTATTTTTCCAAAAAAGATTGACCATAGCACACATGTATGTATATTGAGTCCTCTTTCAAGTCACATGATATATCAAATAATCAACTGGAAAAAGATCAAATATGTACTTGAGCTCAAATCTCCCCTGTAGTACCTATAAAACATGAGCTCTCTTTTTCTCTCCCCCTTGTTCATTTCAAAAAGGTAGGGGGTAGAAGAGCTAAAAGACACAGTTCTTATCCATAGGCATAAACTCCACAAGCAAACCACAAAGCAAGCACCAAAATGGAAACAAAAATAGAGAGAACAAGCAATCTAGAGTCATAAGCAAAATATGGAACCACATACCAAGAACTCATAGTATTTAACCAAACAAAGAGTCGAAGTACATAAGATCATATTACAACACTATATGTGTTCTCTCATGTTGAAAACTACAAATCATCGAAGAAAATGATGGAATCTGAAAAATAGTAAGCCCCGATTATAGTGCCCAAATGTTTAATGCATAAAAATTCTACAGAAATATATCTAGATAAGCATTCTATAGACCAAGAACTAAACATATAGGGCATATGTGTCAACGGGGTCATCCTCTTTGTCTTCCTTTGGCTGGTAGTCCTCATCTCCATCTAAAGGCACATCAGTGGCAACACGTGTAGGCTCAGCACCATCATCAGAAGATTCGTCATCACCATTGTTGCCATCATCCTCAGCATCATAAACCTCTTCATCAGCCATTTCCTCATCATCAGAATGAACAGAAGTGTGAGGACCAGGCCAACAATAGTTTTTCTCTACCCAGGAGATGCCACACTCTTTCATGGTCTTAGCTTGCTCAAAGTTGGGAATAGAGGTCCCATCAAAACTAGCAAGCGGAGTGGTAGCATGGCCAGGTGGCAAAGCAAGAAGCTGAGGGATAATAGGATGAGAGGAAATGAGAACAGGTCCACCATCAGAAGAAGGAGGTACAGCAAAAGAAGCATTTGGAGGGGTCGGGTAGAACTGACTATATGCATAACAAGCATAGTCATCTCTTGGGTAGGCTTGGTAGGTGGGGTAGGGATGGCTATAGGATAGGTTCATGTGTGATATGATATAAAGTAAGTCTTGGTGGATGTGGTCCTAAACCTAAAGGTTATACACCTGTTAGTATATCATATATCCCATAAGGGCTTCATTGGACACTGAAAATGAGGTGTGGTCATGTCTAGGCGGTGGTGGAGGGGCCTGGGTGGAGGTGGAAGCACCTAGTGTGGTAGAGGAGGTAGGGTGAAAGGACTTCTTGATAGTGGTATCACTAATAGAAACACCTTTCTGGCTGGCTTTGTAGCAAAGGTCATGGAAAAGAGATTTCTCGACATAGTGAGCAAACAAATCACATATCAATTTAGAATTGAGGGGATGGGTTTCGGTGGTGTTCCTCCCTGAGTCGAAAAAGGTCATATGGTGAAGGATATAACAAGACCATTTGACTCCAACATTATTCAAGAGATAATACATTATCACAGTAGTGTTCTCTACAATTGATGTTTGGTTTTTCTTGGTATGGATATTGCAGTTAACAACTAATACAATAAGACAATTTTTGATGTCGAGGGAAGAGTAGGGAAGGATGGATTTCTTCCTATGTGGGACATTGGGTTTCTTCAAAGACTTATGGGTATCAGGAAGGGTAAGAACAAGTTTAAAGCTTTTGTAGTAACCTTTAGGGTCAAGCAGGTCATGGTAGCTAGGATGGGAATACATCTATGTATCTGCAAAGTCAGTACCATTGAAGTAGGTATTCAAAAAATCCTTAGGGATTGTAATCTTGGTACCAATTATCATGGAATTCAGTATGCCTTTGGTGTTAGGTGGTGGCACGATGGTAGTGTAGTTCTACATGAGATTGGCATAAAATTCCTAGACCACTTTTGTGCTAGACATGGAATTTGTGTAGCATAATCACTCTACACACAACACACTAAGATGGTTAGATTTGAACACCTCATCAACCTCTTTGATCACCTCACTAGTTGCAAAATGTTGTTCAAACCAGGAACGTAAAGAAAAGGGATTCCTAGGAAGGAGTTCCTTGTACCTATTCACAGCTTGTGTGGAGATGAAAGAGGTACCATCAGATTGAGAGGAGAAGACAACCAACAAAGGAAGAAACACAAGTAGCAGGCTGCCTGACCACCTAGATCAAGGTTAAGAGAGGCATGGAGGGCTAATCTGGGGATAGAAAGGGTGTAGGAGAGGTTGGGTTAACCCTAGGGTTGGAGGACGAATGTTGGAGAGTGGTGATCGGTCGACTTTCTCTAGTTGAGAGGGTGAAAAGTCAGCTAACACCTGTTATAATTTTTGTCCAGCAGTGTTGTCGGTCAATTTCTATGTTTTGGAAACTCGACCGATACTACATTTAATTCAGTCCTCAGCCTGGGATCGGTCGAGTTTCTACCAGGTCAAACTTGACTAATTGGTCAGTTTGTCCAAAAGATAAGAACATTAATTCTAGGCCTCTAGAGTGATACATAAATTTATTATTCTAGTTTTTCATGCATATTGGGGCATAGTCCATTCATCATTGGCAACTATTTTGTAGTAAAACATGTGTTTGTAAAAAATAGCCAAAACATGCAAAATAAAGCACTTAAACTAGGCGAATTTAGCACATAACAAGCATAAGGTGAGAAAGAAGTGAGAAAGAACATATAGAAATGAGAACATCTAGCTAGAATGCATATCAACATCATCAAGAGTGGTTATGAGCAATTTCGATCTAATAAAAGTAAGTTTCTTTCTAGATAGAGTTTTAGTGAAAATGTCCGCAAGTTGATTCTCCGTGTCCACATGCGTGATATAAATATCCTATTTGGCAATGTGGTCATGAAGGAAATGATGATGTACCTCTATATGTTTCACTCTATATGCAATATAGGATTATAAGAAAGATTTATTGCACTAGTAATATCACAATAGATAGGAGAAGCATCAAAATAAATGTTAAACTCTTAGAGCATTTTCTTCATCCGTAGGACTTGGGCACAACAACTCTTAGCTGAAATGTATTCAGCCTTGGTAGTTGAAAGAGTCAATGTGCCTTGTTTTTTAGAGAATCAAGAAACCTAGCATGGTCCTAGGAAGAAGCAAGTTTCGCTTGTGCACTTTGTATTAATTAAGCACCCTACATAATCGGCATCAATATAAGCAGTAAGAGTAAAGTCCCTTGACTTGGGATACCTGATGCACTGGATATTTGTCATTTTTCACATGCTATTTTATATTGCTTTTTGTGCACTTACTATTCATTTTCATATTAATTTGTGCATGGTTTAATAGTATTAGCCTATGTTATTCAATTGCATCAAATAAGCATAATTTTAATGTTTTTGAATGATTTATTATATTTCAAGTACTTATGTACATTTTTGTATGATTATAGGTACCATAAGAGTCTCACAGACTCGGTACTACCGACTCCAAAAGTTGGTACTACTGACCTTGCATCAAAGACAGAGCATATTCAACTTCCAGACTTAGTACTACCAAGTTCAGAAGTCGGTACTACCGAGTTTGCCCTATCAGGCAGTCCAAAATCAAGTTTAATCTGACGGTTGAGGGTTTATTTCACCCTGAAGTCACTTCTATGACTTACGGGGAGTTTGTCCAGACCTAATCTATCATGTTCTATTCCATCACAAGACGGCGATAGTACGGGAGAGGAGAACGAGGAGGAGAATCACACGTTCAGGAGGTTTTGGGCACGTTCGGTGTGCAGAATTTACAGATTGTAGATCTGTTCATTAGTGTGGAGCGTCCTAATCACATTTCTCCAGGGGGTTCATTGGTTTTCTATGTTCTCCACATTTTCCCTTCTTCCTAGCATGTTTTTATCCATGGAAACCATGAGGGGCTAATCCCCGTCTTCTTTAGGACCCGGGAGTAGTCTAGTTGTACAATGTATATGGATCTTTTGCATTAATATATTGTTTCCTCCTTATTCTTGGGCATGTTGCTATGGAATCATATTGAATTGTCTAAATTGCACACCATAGGTGATTAATTAGATCCTTAATAACTTTGGGAGGAGGATTAAGGATTGAAAATCCATAGTAACACATTTTATATCACCCTTTGGGAAATGTGGCTTACGTACATGAAGAGGTTACCCAGAGATTATTCATAAAGAAACTAACTAATCAACCAATTACTATGGAAATGGAGTTGGCATTAGCATAGATAGTGAACTACACTATGGGAGTGGATTGTTCTTTCTATAGGCTCTTTGTCCAAGAATGGGAGGAAAATATATTAATCTTAGATTAAAAGTGGAGTGTCAATCATGGTGAAACCATAGTCCTAGAGAAGTTCTTCTCATTGTGATCACAATCGTGGTGAAACCATAGTCCTAAAGAAGTTCTTCTCATTGTGATCATAACCCATTAAATTAGTTTTCTTTCCTGCAATTAGTTTAATAAATCTTAAATCAAAGTTTTCTTCGACTTAGCTGATTGAAAAATAGTTAGTACTAGTTTCTTGAATTATGTTTCCCCGTGTTCGATATCTGAGCATCTTTGGCCTATATTACTTTGACGTGTACACTTGTGTTTTACACGTATAGTTTAGTCATGTCAAGTTTTTGGCGCCGTTGTTGGGGAAACAACATATTCAAGCACTACGAGTGTTGTAATCGGCCACTCTAGGCCACCTTCTTTATTTATTTATTTTTATTCTTTCCAAACCTGAATTGCAAATATTTTCTTGATTCAATCACTAGTATCTTGTTCTCACATTGAATTTACAAATTTCAGGTACTAGTGCATGGTTCAAACACAAACCACTGATTACACTCCCATAAAAATCCACAACTAGAATGTATCAGTGATGTAAAAGAAGAATAAACCATCTGGGAGAAGATCAAGGTGTCATCCTCAATAGCTCAGCTTGGGCCAATCAAGCGACAATCGATAAATGTGGGAAGCTATAAGATTGATCATGGGTTGGTGGCGTTAGTCAAACAACAGGCTTTCCATGGCCACATTACTGAAGACTCAATGACTCACATCAGCAATTTTGTTGAAAGCTGTGACATGGTGAAGATAGACAAGGTTCCCACCACTATGATATACATGAAGCTATTTCCATCGTCCTTGGCAGACCATGCTAAGTCATGGTTCTGTAACCTCAATCCGGAATCCATAGAGATATGGGACTAGATGATAGACGCTTTCTTTGAGTGTTACTTCCCTCCACAGAAGATGAATGAATTGACACAAAAGATTTACAACTTCAAGCAATAGGATGAAGAGTCCTACTCATAGGCTGGGGAGTGCTTTCAGAATATTCTACGGAAGGTGCCTCACCATGGTATAGATTTATATGGTCAAGCAAAGACCTTCTATTATGGCCTACATTAGGGTGAGAGGACCACCCTGGACAGTGCGGGAGATGGTTTTTTCTTGAACAACAAGCCTTCTAGATGCCATGATATCCTAAAGAACATGGCTAAGAATAAGTTGTGGGGTGAAGAAAGAGAATGCCCGACAACCATTAAAAGTGCTAAAGAATCGAAAGTCATTTCGGAATTGAATGAGAAGCTTGACATCATCACCATGAAGTTGTGCCAGAAGGATGTAACATCATCTGGGGGTGAAGACAAGAATTGTATGTATATGCACCAGTAGTACCAGTAGGATAGGGGTCCTAGCAAGATTGACAAAGTTGAGACCATGTTAGGAAATTTGGTGAGCCAAAATGAAGCACTAATGGGTTAGTCACAGAGGGAGCTACAAAACCAAGGTTCTGAATTCATAACGTTGAATATTAAATTTCTCAATTGGCAGTACAAGTAGCTTCCTTGAATGAGTCCATTTAGCAAGTAGCACCTGGGAATGTAGTTGTAGCCTATCAACATCACCAAGCAAAATTCATCTCTGTTATCGAAGAGCGAGAACATCATATCAAGGAGGCACCCAAGCAACACGCTCATGAGTCTGATTGGGTGTATGTGCCTAAAGTCCCATTTCCTCGCAGTCTATTGGGATTACCAGGAGGATGTAGAATGTTAGTGGATAGTGCACTTCAAGGTCCCATTCCGATTAAATCACTGACTACAATTCCTAAGAGGGTACCTATTCAACAAGAGCAGGTGAAGGTTTTACTATGTAGTGGAATAGTCATAGTCAATAAAGGGGAACCCACAATACAGAAGGAATAGCCACCAGTAACCCCACCCACAGATGATATATCGATTTCTATTCCAGACAGTCGTGATAAAGCAAGCTTGGGGGGAAAGTTCATAAAGTGCCATATATTCCCCCACAGAAGCGAGAAGAGAAGTCAGATGTGCCATACCCAGATAGTCTGAAGCCAAGGAAAAAGGAAGCACATTTCAAAAAGTTCATGGACATCTTCAGGAAGCTCCACATCAATTTTCCATTGGTGGAGGAGACAGAGCAAATTCCTGGTTATAGGAGATTTTTGAAAGATATCATCAACATAAAGTGGTGGATTAAAGACATAGATATTGTACAGGTTGATGACGTGATGAGTGCACTGATTAAGGGGAATCTGCCAAGGAAGAAGAAGGATCCCAGATGCTTCTATATCCCATGTTCTATAGGCAGAAAACATTTCAAGCAGGCACTATGTGATTCGGGAGAGAGTATGAATCTCATGCCTCTTACCACCTTCTAAAATTTAGGATTTAAGGAACCAACAAGAACAACCATGGCAATCGAGTTGGCGGATGGCTCTATTGTGAGGCCATACGGGATATGCAAGGATGTGTTGGTTAAAGTCAACAAGTTCAGCTTTCCTAATGACTTTGTGGTGATGGACATGCGTGAGATACAAGGATCTGAGATGTTGTTAGGGAGGTCATTCCAAGCTATGACATATGTGGTCACTGCCATTGGTAGAGGCTATTTGATACTAGGGATAGATGATGATAGAGTGTAGTTCAGACTTCCGGATGAATCTTAACCACCATCTCAGGACAACCTGGGATAAGGAGGATCATTCATGTCGAGCCTAGGACATTAAACAAGGGTGCTTATGAGAGGCAACCCAATTTTATTTTTGTCGTGTACTATTTGTTTAGGTGTTTATCTTAGTTACATTTCATCTTATTTTGTTAGATTTTTATTTGATGTAAAGAAGGTACCTTGATGCTTTTGTTTGGTGTGCAGACAGGGCCAAATTTGGTACTACCGAGTCCATACTCAGTACTACCGACTCCTTTATCAGTTAAAATTCTGCAAATTCTATAGAAAGTCAGTACTATTGAGTTCCAAACTCGGTACTACCGAAATGTTTCTAGAAAATCACCAAAACCCTGAACCCAAGTCAGTACTACTGAGTTCAAACTCGATACTACCAAAAATTTTCAGCAAAAAGGTGACAAAAGCTACAAGAAGAAGCTATCGGAACCACTGATACACATGTTGGTGAGCACAGATATTCAAAGATCAAAGAAGGAGAGAGAATGTCATATTTTGATGCCAAAAAGACACAAATTAGTGGCACCAAAAAGAGGGATATATGCTATCACAACTTGATCCAAAGAGCCACCAATCATCCACCTCCACCACCCTTCAGAGCTATTGGTACCTTGTTCCACTTCATAGGTTTGGATTTTGACTATGAGGACATAGTCAAGTTCAAGCTTAGGGGGGGTGTTGGATTGACTTTATCTTCCCTTTTTACTTGTATTTAGATTTTATTTTTGTAATTTGTAGGATCCACAATCTATCTATCGTAATGTGGAGTTTAAATTTTGTTTGTTCCTGGAAATTATCATGCGTTCTTTCAAGTTTGCAATGGAAACTGAAAATCTTTTTGTGGGCTTAGTTGTGAGTACTTGAGTAATTGCACTTAGAGGAAGTGTATGGGTTAGTCATCTTTTTTTTGGTCGATCAAAAAAATGTGTTACTATATAATACCAAAAACTTTGGGTACAGACACTGTGCCCCACTACAATCAGGGATGAAAACATCTAAAAGAACAAAAAGGGTTGTAGGACCCCCAACAGAAGAACAGGAACAAGACCCCAAAACTTCTAAAACAATACAGACACTACCTAATAGATAAGGCCATAAACCAGAGAAAAACCAATACAAACACTAGCATTAACCCCACCTTCGAATTGTGTCATCATGGAAGATTGGAAGCTGACCAAACATAAAAGGAAGGGCAATATTATCTAGAAGAGATGAGTAAAGTTCCTTCACCAAACCAAAAGAATCCAAATTGCATAAAGCAAAGCACGAGGTGCCCTTCCATGAGTTGTCCCTCAGTTGATGTCCTTGAAAAGAAAGAGACCACCTTCCCCATCACTAGAGTTGTGATCATCTCATAAAGTATGAGGGAAAAATAGATTTCCTAATCCTCTTCACCAATCAAGAGACAAGAAGACTTTGAGGCTCAACCAGATTACGCATCTAAACCAAGGAGAAGCTCCCTGAATAGTAGAGCCGAAGTGAATGAGACTAGAGCTCATCCAGTCTTTTCCTAGCTGAGATGAGGCCTACTCCAGGCGAGGATCCCGGCCAGAACCCAAAGCCCCTATATACACAGAGGCATTTCATCGAGCACCTTGCGAGTGCTCTAACACGCAATAGTAGGGGGGTCAGCAGAATTACGCCAGGTTAGCCTCCTCGTCTGCACATCAGCACACCCAACGGTGATGACAGAGGAGGTACCTTCTACAAGTTAGAGACCCCCGATCTGGAGGCACTGCCACGAAGGAGGTGCCACCATCAGACAGGGCCGAACAGAGTCGGTCGATGTCGCTGGGCCATCTCTACCTGGGCGAGGCCAGGTACCAGCACAGGAGGGTAGGAGCCAAAGAAGAAAGATGGGGGAATGAAGTAGTAGTACTTGAAACCAAATCCAACAGGAGGTGGGTCCTCTCCATCTGTCCCTTTTAAACGGGGTGGAGTCAACAAAGTTGATGCTACCGATGACCTGGGCTCTGGCTTCAGTGCTGCACATCACACCTCCTTCTCGCTCCAAGCCGAGATCCACCCTAAATGATGGCGACCAGAGCTGCTCAAGATCCCTTTCTCCGGAGAAATTCTGCTTGGACATGAAGCCACACCGAGCCAATGAGAGCTTGAGGAGGCCATGTGAGGCCGATGAAGGCTAGGGGGAGAAAGCTGCCAAAGAGGTTCACTCCCTCCCCCCAGTTGTAGCCACCAGAGAAAGCTAGAGAGAAGTGAGAGCTAACCCTAGATAGAGAGCGCTCCACAAATTGGTCATTGGGTTAGTCATCTTAAGGACATTGAATATTAATGGACATCTTAATTATTCATGAAATGTGGATGAAGATGGGGTTTGAGGTTGAATTGATCAAATAGTTAATAGGACCTTAAATTGAAGTTTAAGAAACAAACCTAAGGTTACCTTGTACATTGGTCATTAGAGAGGGACACATCATAAATTCATGAAAGGCTTTGTCTCTTAGTTATGTGATTCCACCCATCCTCCACTCATTATTGACTCATCACCTTAAGATGAACAAGTACTCCAAATTATTTCTTCTTTTTGCATTGCATGGCATAATAGGTGGCATGATAAGTTAGTTTGCTTTTATTGCATTCATTACAAAAATGAAAAAAAAATATACCAAGTTGTGTACTTCAACAATTTATGTACACATCATTCTAGTTGCATAAACAATTACATGTAGATTGCATGCATTTTTCATCATTCATTGCTATATCGTGTGGGTATCTTTTTCCATCAAAATTTGAGTGTAGGCACATCCATACCCTTAGAGAAAAAAGGAAGGAATGATATGTAGTAAATCCCAAGCATAACGTTCCATCATGCTAAAATAATGGGCCAAAAAAAAGAATAAAAAAAGAGTTTGTTTACGTTTTAAAGTTAAGAGGGAGAAAGGATGCCCTCAACTCTTCACAAAAATTAGGGAAACATACACATGATGCATTCTTTTCTTCAAATTTTTGTTCATCAAACTGACAACATCTTTTGACTCATGCATCATTCAACCAAGAAAGTAGGCATTAGGACTCATGCATGTCTCATTCTTTTCACCATATTGGTTCATCATGCTTTATTTTGCATAAATGATTTGGATGTACTTGTGATTCTTCAATTGCCACCCTTTTCATATCGTTCATTGCTCTTATTGGTAGGTCACCCAAATGATTTATTCTCCTCATTCATTTTTATATGGAGAACTGCTTCCAAGTAGATTGGTAGTTAGGAAAGAGCAATGTAGAATAGGAAATCACATAATGCACCAAGTGAATACCTGATTGATTATGATGTTAATTGCTCTCTTGATAGTGTTCACTGATCTAAGGGTGGACAACTTTTATGGAAATTTTTGGTCGCTATGGAGCAGTTGATTGTTCACTAATCAGTGAAGGTCAGTTTGGAACCGCCAAGTGGGAGTAGTTGAGAAATGAAGTTCATATTCCTTATCCTTTTGCTGACTTGTCTCAAACAGATCTGAGAGTGTGTTGCTCGAGGACAAGCAACATTTAAGCTTAGGGGTGTTTTGGTGTTGGAACGACTCTATCTTCCCTTTTTACTTATTTTATCTTTTATTTTTATAATTTATAGGATCCACAATCTATCTAGTGTAACGTGGAGTTTAAATTTTGCTTGTTCCTGGCAATTATCATGCGTGCTTTCAAGTTTGCAATGGAAATTGAAAATCTTTTTTTGGGCTTAGTTGTGAGTACTTGAGTAATTGCACTTAGAGGAAGTGTATGGGTTAGTCAGCTTAAGGACATTGAATATGAATGGACATCTTAATTATTCATGAAATGCGGATGAAGATGGGGTTTGAGCTTGAATTGATAAGATAGTTAATAGGACCTTAAATTGAAGTTTAAGAAAGAAACCCTAAGGTTACCATGTAAACAGGTCATTAGAGAGGGACATATCATAAATTCATGAAAGGCTTTGTCTCGTAGTTATGTGATTCCACCCATCCTCCACTCATTATTGACTCACCACCTCAAGATGAACAAGTACTCCAAATTATTTCTTCTTGTTGCATTGCATGGCATAATAGGTGGCATGATAAGTTAGTTTGTTTTTATTGCATTCATTACAAAAATGAAAAAAAAATATACCAAGTTGTGTACTTCAACAATTTATGTACACATCATTCTAGTTGCATAAAATATTACATGTAGATTGCATGCATTTTTCATCATTAATTGCTATATCGTGTGGGTATCTTTTTCCTTCAAAATTTGAGTGTAGGGATACACATCCATACCCTTAGAAGAAGAAAAAAAAGAATGAATGATATGTAGTAAATCCCAAGCACAACATTCCATCATGCTAAAATAATGGGCCAAAAAAAAGAAAAAAAAGAGTTTGTTTATGTTTTAAAGTTAAGAGGGAGAAAGGATGCCCTCAACTCTTCACAAAAATGAGGGAAACATACAGATGATGCATTCTTTTCTTTGAATTTTTCTTCATCAAAATGACAACATTTTTTGACTCATGCATCATTCAACCAAGAAAGTAGGCATTATGACTCCTGCATTTCTCATTCTTTTCACCATATAGGTTCATCATTCTTTATTTTTCATAAATTATTTGGATGTACTTGTGATTCTTCAATTGCCACCCATTTCATACCGTTCATTGCTCTTATTAGTATGCCACTCAAATGATATATTCTCCTCATTCATTTTTATATGGAGAATTGCTTCCATGTAGATTGGTAGTTAGGAAAGAGCAATGTAGAATAGGGAATCACATAATGCACCAAGTGAATACCTGATCGATTATGATGTTAACTGCTCTCTTGATAGTGTTCATTGATCAAACGGTGGACAACTTTTATGGAAATTTTTGGTTGCTATGGAGCAGTTGATTGTTTAGTGATCAGTGAAGGTCGGTTTGGCACTGCCAAGTGGGAGTAGTTGAGAAATGAAGTTAATATTCCTTGTCCTTTTGTTGACTTGTCTCAAATAGGTCCTAGAGTGTGTTGCTCGAGGACAAGAAACATTTAAGCTTAGGGGTGTTTGATGCACTAGATATTTGTCATTTTTACAGGCTATTTTATATTACTTATTGTGCACTTACTTCATTTTCATATTAATTTGTTCATGGCTTAATAATATTAGCTTGTGTTAATCAATTGCATAAAATAAGTGTAATTTTAGTGTTTTTGAATGATTTATTATATTTCAAGTACTTATGTACATTTTTGTGTGATTTCAAGTACCACAAGAGTCTCACATACTCGGTACTATCGACTCCAAAAGTCAGTACTATCGACTTTTCATCAGAGATAGAGAAGATTTGACTTCCAGACTTGGTACTACTGAGTTCAAAAGTCGGTACTACTGAGTCTGCCCGATCAGGTAGTCTGAAAATCAAGTTTAATCTGATGATTAAGGATTTATTTCGCCCTGAAGTCACTTCTATGACTTCAGGGGAATTCATCTAGACCTAATCTATCACGTTCTATTCCATCACAAGACGGCGGTGGCACGGGAGAGGAGAATGAGGAGGAGAACTGCATGTTCGAGAGGTTCAGGGCACATTCGGTGGGTAGAATTTGCAGATTGCAAATTTTTTCATCAGCATGAAGCGTCCTAATCACGTTTCTCCAGGGTGTTCATCGGTTTTCTATGTTCTCTACGTTTTTCCTTCTTCCTAGCATGTTTTTATCCATGGAAACCATGAGGGGCTAATCCATGTGTTCTTTAGGACCCAGGAGTAGCCCAGTTGTACATTGTATATGGATCTTTTACATTAATAAATTGTTTTCTCCTTATTCTTGGGCATGTTGCTATGAAATCATATTGAATTGGCATGTTGCTATGAATATCATATTGAATTGTCTATGTTGTGCACCATAGGTGATTAATCAGATTCTTAATAACTTTGGGAGGAGGATTCAGGATTAGAAATACATAGTAACACATGTTTTATATCTCCCTTTGGGAAAGGTGGCTTATAAACATGAAGAGATTACCCAGAGATTATTTGTAAAGCACCTAACTAATCAACCAATTACTATGGAAAAGGGATTGGCATTAGCATAGGTAATGAACTACATTGTGGGAGTGGGTAGTTCTTTCTATAGGCTCTTTGTCTCAGAGTGGGAGGAAAATATATTAATCTTAGATCAAAATTG
This sequence comes from Alisma plantago-aquatica, assembly GCA_963693085.1. Classification (NCBI taxonomy): domain Eukaryota; kingdom Viridiplantae; phylum Streptophyta; class Magnoliopsida; order Alismatales; family Alismataceae; genus Alisma; species Alisma plantago-aquatica. The sequence goes on from OY856409.1 coordinate 677,665,353, forward strand.
AAGTGTCAATCATGGTGAAACCATAGTCCTAGAGAATTTCTTCTCATTGTGATCACAACCCATTAAATTAGTTTTCTTTCTTGCAATTAGTTTAATAACTTTTCAATCAAAGTTTTCTTCAGCTTAGCTGATCAAAAAATAGTTAGTAGTACTTTCTTGAATTATGTTTCCCCATGTTCGATATCTGAGCCTCTTTGGCCTGTATTACTTCGATGCGTACACTTGCATTTTACATGTACAGTTTTGTTGTGTCAATACCATAGTCCAAAATTTTGAGTTTTGGCTAGATACCTCAAAATCCTATTAACGGCTATAAGATGAGATTTCCTATGGCTTGATTGAAATATAACACACAAGCCAACACTAAATATTATATCAGATCTAGAGGTAGTTAAGTATAATAAACTTCCCATCATACCTCTATAGAGATTCTCATCTACCCTCTCACCTTCTTCATCTTTGTCAAGTTTGGTAGTATTTGACATGGGGGTGTCCATCATCTTGGTGTTCTCCATCCCAAAGTGATTTAAGAGTTCACTTGTGTACTTGCCTAGGCTGATGAAGTTACCTTCCTTGGTTTTCTTGATTTGGAAGCAGAGGAAGAAAGTTATCTCTCTCATCATGCTCACCTCAAACTCACTCTGCATAAGAGAACTAAACTCCTTGCAAAGATCAAGATCAATTTTGTCAAATATAATATCATCAACATAAATTTGAATGATCAAAAAGTTGCTATAATTGTGTTTAAGAAATAGAGTAGAATCAACTTTGTCCATGATATAGCCATTGTGTAGCAAAAATTTCTTTAGTTTCTCATACCATCTCTAGGGGCTTGTTTGAGTCCATAGAGAGCTTTTGTAACAAATAAACATGGTTAGGAAATTTATCATGTTCAAAACTAGGAGGTTGAGCCACATATAGTTCCTTCACAATTGTACCATTTAAAATTGCAATTTTAATATCCATTTGATAAAGCAAGAAACTCTTATAGCTAGGAAAGTAAAGTAACATTTTAATAGATTCAAGTCTAGCAACATGAGCATAAGTTTCATCAAAGTCAATACCTTCATGTTTATTGTAGCCTTGAGCAACTAGCCTTGATTTGTTCCTTACCACTTTGCCTCTTTCATCTAGCTTGTTTTGGTAGACTCACTTGGTTCCAATGATCTTTCTATCATTTATTTTTGGCACTAAGATCAACATTTTGTTCTTGTCAAACTGTTCTGACTCTTCTTGCATGGCTAGGATCCATACATCATCTTTAAGAGCTTCTTTGATATTTCTTGGCTCATGTTGTGAGATGTAGGTGTTGTTGTCTTGTTCTTTGTTGAATGCAGTCCGCGCCTTCACCCTTTAAAAAGGATTACCTATGATGAGCTCTTTAGGATAATGTTTTGCAAAGTGGGGAGTTGGATCCTTCTTTTCTTTTTCTTTCTCTTCTTCATCAACTATCACTTATTTTCCTTTGTCAATAATGTTGAGCTCTCTCAAGTGAGGGATCACCTCATCTACAACATCATCATTCATAATATTCTTGTAAATAGAGGAGTTAGTTTCAACAAAGGTAACATTGATAGATTCTTCTACTCTAGACAATTCAATGTTAAATACTCTATAACCTCTACTTGTAGTGCTATAGCCAAGAAAGAAAGTGTTGTGAGATTTTGCATCAAACTTGTCGAGGGAATCCTTGGTGTTCAAAACAAAACAAGGACAACTGAAAACATGAAAGTAATTGATAGAAGGCTTTCTACCACACCATAACTCATAGGGGGTTTTCTTTAAAGATGGATGAGTGAAAACCCAGTTTTGCACAAAACATGAAGTGCTAACAGCTTTGTCCCAAAAATTCTTTGGATTATCATACTCTAGAAGCATAGTCTTAACTATTTCCTATAGCGACCTATTCTTTCTCTCTACAACACCATTTTGTTGATGTGTTTGAGGTGATGAAAAGTTATGTTCATACTCGAATTCCTCACAAAACCGTTCAAACAAGTCATTTTCAAATTCTTCCCCATGGTAACTACGGATAGAGACGATCCTACAAGAAGCTTCATTTTCACCCCGTTATGCAAAAATATGAGAAAACATTGAGAATGTCACTTTTGAAACAAATTGAAGATCCAAGTATAGTGAGAAAAGTGATCAACAATCACAAAGCAATACTTGCTACCATGAAGAGATTGAGTTCTCATAGATCCAAATAGAATAATATGAAGAAGTTGAAGAGCTCTTTTGGTGATAAGGACTCTTTTATATTAAAGAATGATTTGGTTTGCTTTCCTTGGGTAAAAAGTTGGCATTACTCATCCTTCTCAAAATCTACTTTAGGAAGCCCCTTGACCAATTCCTTTTTGCTCAACTTCTTCAACTGATGCATATTTACATGACCAAGCCTATGGTGCCATAAAGATATATCATTCAAATTAACAACAAGACAGCTACTGACAATAGGTTAATAGAGTCAAGAACAATAACATAGAGATTACCATTTTTAGCTCGCTTATATATAACGTTATAGGAGAGGGAATCTAGAAGCAAGCATTCTAGTGAGGTAAAAAGAACAAGATAGCCATTATCACATAATTGGCTAACACTAATTAAATTGTGATTTAGGCCGCTCACAAGAAGAACATTCTTGATGCATAGTGAACAACCTACATCACCATCACCTATCACTTTACCTTTGTTTTTGTCACCAAATGTCACTGATCCTCGTTTCTTTTTAGTGAACTTGTTGAAGTGGTTGATTTCACATGTCATATGATTTGAGCAACCACCATCAACAATCCATTTTCCTTTTACCTACCAGAAAGGAAGATGTTGTGCCCAATTTAAACCTTGGGATCCAGAGTTAGCTTGGGAACCCATTTCATCTTTGGTTGGTCCCCTTCTCTCTATAAGGACAATAAATAGAGTAATGGTCATCACTCTTTTAATGCACATAATCCATAGGTTTTGTAGAGCCGAATGACTCTCCATGGAAGAAAGGAGGTTCCTTGCCCTTTTTCTTACCCTTTTCCTTGCTTTTTCTCTTTGGATCTCCTCCTACATATCCCAAAACACTAGTACCAACTTGTTTGGTAGAGTGATCTAGAACTTCATTGAGGGACTTTTTCTCTTTAAGAAATTTCTGGAAGGATGCTCTAAGTTTGCAATTATCATCACTAAGAGTAATTATAGTACAAGATAAGCTAGCAATATCATCTTGTGCATGAAGTAAGTTGGCCTCTAAACAGAGGGATTTAGTAAGATAAGAATCATTTTCTAAAGAAAGATTGCATACTTCATTACTAGGCAATACAGGTTTATAAGAAAGATCATTTATTTGAGAAAGCAATCTATAATTTTTTATTCTAAGAAAGATAATCTCATTAAGATAAATCCTATTTTCATCTTTAAAGATAAATCCTATTTTCATCTTTAATAGCATCATAAGCATGTCTAAGATCATCATTTTCAATTTTAAGTAAGACAAGCTCATCAAGACGAGCTTGGTTTTCCCCCTTAAGACTATTGATGTTCTTAAGGTAGATACCATTCTCTACTCCAACTCCATTTTATTAGAGCTCAAGATCAACAAACTTTCCTTGCAAAGAATAATACTATCAAGGTGAATCTTCTCATTTTTCTCAAGAATATCTATTTTATCATACAAATCATCAATAATTTTCCCTAACCTCTTCTTCTTATATTTGCAATCGGAATAAGAAGAGTGGTAAGCATTAAGCATATCAATGAGGGTATCTTTAGATAGTTCATTTAAACTAACCTAAATTACTATTGGTATGTATGCCCTGAGAGCCAATCCTATGATGATTGGATTAGCATACGACATGATTGATTTGATAAATATCAAAGGCAAGCTTCCAATTTATTCTGGTTCAATCCATTATGAGTAATGATGAAGTAGAATGAATGTCTAAAGAATGAAAATACTCAATGACTTATGTCTTCAAGTACGTGACTTGAACAATGAGATCATATGGCTAATAAGAGTATGTACATTCTTGTTATGTCCCAAGTCGTATGTCATCATGGAAGGTCAATAGACAACAATGACACATGAAGATTAGAGTATGTGTTGGTTGATGACAGTGTCTCATTAGTCATGATATATGATATCAAACCAAGCACATAGATACATGTTAGAGAACAGTGTATCGTACAGACCCACCATGAGAGTGACACATGGAACTATGACATGGTAGTCAGAATCATCTCTCATAGTGACGGTGGTGATGGTGATTCTTACACCTGAAATCACTTCACTCGTCGAATGTGATTGGGGACACTTTGACATCATCAAACGCAGTCCTAAAACATGGGTTGTTATAAAGGTGATAATTGGGTGGCTTTGACGCGTGAGATAGACTTTGAGTGATAGATATGGGATTTGTCCCTCCTAAGGTAGTATGATGTCTAGGCCACTTGATAAGCGAGACTAAGAAAGGCATGTGCATGCACATGTGAATCAATATATGATATTGATGTCACACATATCTTAGACAGACTGCTCTAGTTCAAGAAACATGAATGAATGTTGAAAGGATGACAACTCCATGCCTTGAGTTCATTCAAGAAATCAGAGACAAAGGAATTATACATTCACTGGAACATCAATCACAAACTGTATGATTGAAAGTTGCTCTCTAACTTTCCATATCACTTGAGTAGCACTGATGTGCGACTAGGTACTGATCTTTTCTTGTGATGTCATAAGCTAGTTATGGACATTCACTGCCAATGTGACATGGGACCTATAGGGTCACACACAAAGGATTAACCTAGAAGAAGAGTTTATCCATGAATGATGTTTGGATTGATTACTAAAGTGTTTAGGTACTCAATCAAACATTCAACCAATAGACTTGACTCAGAATCATCAAGTTCAAGTGTTGAACCAACTATTTAGAGTGCCAGATTGATTGAGAACTGAATTGAATGAGTTCTACACAATCTGGACCACCAACCGACCGGTTCATTGGGTGAACTTATCGGCTCATGGTCAGTGGGATGACTGGTTCACTCTAGTGAATCGATCGGTTCAACTGGACCAAATGAACAGTGTTGGGTTTTCTCAGTTTGAGAGAAAAGTTTCCCTTTTCACAAGTCCAATTCGATTGGGAAAAGAATTGATCTTTGCATTAATTTGAAAAGAAATAGGAAAGTCAATTATGGGAAAGTCTAGCTTGTGAACCGATAGGTTCACTGAGTGAACCGACCGGTTCACACAGCCAACTGACCAGTTCTCCTACCGTAGTGCAAATTATTTATGGAAAATCTGAACCCTTCTACTCCCGCACAAACTGGGAACCCTGACCCTACCCTCTACTATAAATAGAGGGGTACAGGGGTCTTCTCCAGACACACAATAGACAACATCTTAGAATGACTTCTGAGAAATAGTTACTCTATAAAGTTGTTGTTCTCTCTGGTTCTGATAACCAAGAGAGCCCGAGCAAGTGCTACCCAAACAGGGAGGAGGCATAGTAAGGGAAAGACAACTGTAGAATAGAAACTAGTTGTGGGAGAGTGTGTTGGTGACTAGTACGCCAACAGAAGGGAGAAACTCCTTCCAGTCCATTCTTCAGGACAACTAGAGTTCCCGGTAGTCCGTGTGGACTATCTATAGAGGTGGGAGACTTCTGCCGCTCAGAAGGACGACAGTCAACCGCAGTCTGGGTCAAGACCAGGAGTTGCATAGACATTGTCGAAGATAGGTGGTTGAAAACTGCACTTACTGTGAGGTATAGTCATTGAGTAAGCCTCAGGACCAGGTATAACTCGTTAAAACCATCCTTCCCGTTACATAGATGTTGATGTGATCTGTTGGTTATGGGTTTTATGGTCAAGTAAAAAATTTATTTATGTTGCCTACTCTGACCATGTAAAACCCTACACTTACCTCACTTGCCTCATTAATATCTTCACTAGTAGAGGCCATGAGATCAAGGTGACATTCTCCCTCAATGGGGCTGGAATCACTAGAAGAAGATTCTTCCCATGCGGCATGGGCTACATCTTTATTTATTCTTTCCTTCTTGTCCTTCTTATTGTAATAGCCATCCTTCTTGTAGTCCCCCCTTTTCTTGGAGTTGCTCTTATGGTAGGACTTCTTTGCCTTGGGGCAATAATTCTTGCAGTGCCCCTTTTGGCCACATTCATAGCACCTTAGAGTAGAGGAGGAGGATGGCTTTCATTTGAAGTGCTTCTACTTTGATAATTGGCTTCATGATCACTAAGGACTTCATCTTCACTTGAAGGGGGATAAGATTGGAAAGCAAGTTGTTGTTGAAGAACAAGTGCCTCTACTTGATCTTTAAATGTACTATATTTGATCTTCTTTGATTCCTTTTCTTCTTAATTCTCATTTTACTCTTTCGTGTCAAGTCTTGGCTCATGAGCTTGAATATTGCCAATGAGCTCTTCAGTGATGATGTCAGCAAGGATTCTAACTTATTTAATAGAAGTCACCTTGGATTTCATATCTTGGGGAGAGACCTTACAATATTGGAGTTGATGGTCCCTCTATCCATGGGATGGCCCAAGGAAGCAAGTCCATTGATGATGGTGTTGAGCCTTGAGTACATCTAAAAAACCCTCTCCTTCCTCCCCATCTTGAAATTTTCAAGGAGACCCTTGAGCATGTATATCTTGGATTCCTTGACTTGCTTGGTCCCTTCGTAGGTGATGCAAAGCTTGTTCCATATCTCATGGGACATATCCCAAGAAGAGATGCAGTTAAAATCGGTGGGGGTGAGGGCTGCATAAATGATGCTTATGGCCTTTGCATTCAATTGTTCTTTATTTAGAGTAGTTTCATCCCAAGTGGCAATATCTAGGACTATTTCCGTGTAGGGAAGGATGGCTACTTTCCACATGTCATAGCTCATCCCTTGCAAGTAGAACTTCATTTGTCTCTTCCAATAAAGGAAGTTTGTGACGTTGAAGATTGGCGGCCTCATGGAGAATCCACCCTCCAGTTTATAGAACCTAAGAGGTTATCATCCATCTTCTTATCTCATGGTAGATTTATCAGAGAAGTGTGTGGCTCTGATACCACTTGTTGGATCAAAAGGGTTCTAGAGGGGGTGGATAGAGTTTAAAAAACACTTAAATAAGATATCTTAGACCTTCAAGTTACTTCAAGATATGGGATTGCAAAAATTAGATTTGTTATGCTACTAAGCATACATAGAAAGGATGAGAGAGATTGAACAAATACAAGAACAAGATATGTAGAGTGGTTCCAATCTCAAAACTAGGAGAAAGTCAGTCAACTGCCCAGAGAGGTCAAGCTCTAGGATTTGTCAACCAATGTATACTTATATTCCATTATAAGACATATAAGATGACCTTCCTTTTCTGGGCCAATGATACCCAGCCTCCTTTTTAAGAACCAAAAGGAGCCAATAAACCGACCAAGGACTTATCTATCCTTTGAGATAGAGTCTTCTACCTCTACAAGGTCTTACCCACTCTTACAAGCAGTTGGACACTTTTGTCAACGAGATCCCCTTCTTGCACCGAGTCTTTTTCTCTGAAGGATTTACCCATTCTACTCCTGAATCTTCATCCTTGACCTTCTCCCTACCTTATAGAAGCTTTTACACCTTCTCCTTCCACTTAGAGAAGCTTTGCACCTTCTCTTTCACTTAAAAAAACTTTCACCAAATTGATCTTGAAGAAAGGGATTGGGGAAAGGGAAGCTTTGAGAGATTTACAAGACTATAATGGAGTGGCTCTTCACACATACCCCATCTCACTCAAATGGACATTTTGATTTGCAAACAAGAGAGTTAAAGGGGATCAAGTGAACTGAATGTAGTCAATTATAGCTAGGATCTTGAATAGCATGAAGGAGCAACCTTGAAATGAACTCCAAGAGGTCCTATTTATAGTTGGGGATGTCCACTAGAGACTAGGAGCACTAAGGAACATTTTCTAGCCATTTTGGGCATTACAACGGATATAATTTTGAGTTTTGTAACACTCCAACTGTTAGAATCACTTTTTCTGCATACTCCGTACAGTGCAGTCGGTCAAGTTTCAATAAAAGTAACTCGGCCGATTGCACTATGTGACAAAGCAAATTTGAAGCATTATTTGAGTTTATCTTGGATGAAACTTGGTCAATCACTTAAATTTAATTTTCCTGTGTAGGGATTCAATCGACTTTGATCTGAGGTAAACTCGGCCAATCTTGGGCATTTTCTGAGATTAATCCTAGGCATCGGTCAAGTTTCTAGGATGGAAACTCAGTCGGTCATACAACATGTGATCAATTTTGAAATATGTCATTTGAGTTATTAAATATTCAAATTAAGCGCTCATAATTTTTTTCATCTTACAAGTCATAGCATCAATACAAATGGTTACAAAAATTATCCTAAGTGATTTAGGGTGTTTTCCAAGAAAGTGAATTTGCATAGCTTTTGACTTGAACTAGATCAAGCTAGGGCTTCATAGAATTGATCCTTTTCATGTATCTAATACCTAAAATTAGTTTCAAATACACATATTAGATACATATGAATGGAATGGTTAAGTCATCATCAAAATATGGACAATGTATAACACTTAGGTCAACATTCTCCCCCTTTTGAAGATGACAAACCATTCCTCAACATATTGAAAAGAATGTATAATTTAAAACCTTTACCTTGTGAATTGCAAGGGGATAAATGATTGGATAATAGCAATTTCCCCCCCCCCCTCAATTCATGCTTACCTCAATTTCTCATTTCTTTCACCTATAAGGTTAGTTTCCCAAAAAAGCATAACCATAGCACACATGTATATATATTGAGTCCTCTTGCAAGTCATGTGATGTATCAAATAATCAACTAGAAAAGGATCATAATTCAATATGGACTTGAGATCAAATCTACCATGTAGTACTTGTAGAACATGAGCTCTCATTTTCTCTCCCCCTTTGTCATTTCAAAATGGCAGGGAGTAGAAGAGCTAAAAAATAGTCTTATCCACAGGTACAAACTCCACAAGCAGCCACCAAGCAAGAACCAAAACAAAAAACAAAAATAAAGAGAACAAGCAATCTAAAGTCATAAGAAAAATATGGAACCACATACCCGAAACTCATAAGATGTAACCAAACATAGAGTTAAGGTACATAAGATCATATTACAACACTAGATATGTTTTCCCATGATGAAAACTACAAAGCACCAAAGAGAATGATGAGATATGAAGAATAGTAAGCCTCAATTACAATGCCCAAATGTTCATTGCATAAAAAGTCTACAAAAACATATCTAGATAAGCACGCTATAGACCAAGAATTAAACATCTAGGGATCTATGTCAAATGGGTCGTCCTCTTCATCTTCCTTTGGTTGGTAGTCCTCATCTCCATCTGAAGGCGCATTAGTGGAAGTAGGTGTACCTTTAGCACCATTGTCACCTTCATCAGAAGAGCCATCATCACCATCATCAACATCATCAACCTCTTCATCGTCCATTTCCTCATCATCATAAGAACAAAAGTGTGAGGACCATGCCAATAGTGGTTTTGATCTGCCCAGGAGATCCCACACTCTTTCAAAACCTTAGCTTGTGCAAAGTTGGGAATAGAGATCCCATCAAAACTAGCAAGAAGAGTGGAAGCACGGCCAAGAGGCAAAGCAAGAAGTTGAGGGATAGCAGGTTGAGAGGAAACGGGGGTAGGTCCACCATCAGAAGAGGGGGGTACAGCAGAAGCAGCGGGTGGAGGGGTTGGGTAGAACTGACTATATGCATAAGAAGCATAGTCAGTGTCTGGGTAGGGGTGGTAGGTGGGGTAGTAATAGTTTTAGGATAGGTTTATGTGTGACATTATCTGAACTAAGTCTTGGTGGATGTGGTCTTAAACTTGAAGGTTATACGCTTGTTGGTATATCATATATCCCATAAGGGATTCATTGGACATCTAAAATGAGGCTTGTCATGCCTAGGAGGTGGTGTAGGGGCCTGGGTGGAGGTGGAAGCACCTAGTGTGGTAGATGAGATAGGGTGAAAGGACTTCTTGATAGTGGTCTCACTAATAGAAGCACCTTTCCAACTAGATTTGTAGCTAAGGTCATGGAAAAGAGATTTCTCATCATAGTGAGCAAACAGACCACATATCAAGTTAGGATAGAGGGGATGGGTTTCGGTGGTGTTCATTCCTGATTTGAAATAGGTCATATGGTGAAGGATATAACGGGACCATTTGACTCTAAAATTATTCAACAGACAGTACATTATCACAGCAGTGTTCTCTACAATCTCTGTTTGATTTTTCTTGGGATGGATATTGCAGTTAACAACCAATGCAATAAGATGATTCTTGATGTCGAGGGAAGAGGAGGGAAGGATGAATTGCTTCCTATATAGGATTTCAGGCTTCTTCAAATACTTATGGAGACCGATAAGGGTAAGTACAGGGTCAAAGCTTTTGTAGAAACCTTTAGGGTCAAGTAGGTCATGGTAGATAGGATAGGAAGACATTCATCTATCTCCAAAGTCAATACCATTGAAGTAGGTATTCAAAGAATCCTTAGAGATTGTAATCTTAGTGCCAGCTATCATGGAATTTAGGATGACTTTGGTGTTAGGTGGTGGCACGATGGTAGTGTAGTTCCATGTGAGATTGGCATAAAATTTTGTGGACCACTTTTGTGCTATACATGGAATTTGTGTAGCACAATTTCTCTACATACAACACACTAAGATGGTGAGATTTGAACACCTCGACAACATCTTTGATCACCTCACTAGTTGCAAAATGTAGTTCAAACAAGGCATAGAAAGGAAAAAGATTCCTAGGAAGGAGTTCCTCGTACATATTCACAGCTTGTGTGGAGACAAAAGAGATACCATTAAAGGATATGTTCCTATTAGAAGTGGAGGAGGATGGAACTCCAACTGGTTTGATGTGTTTCTTGTGGTTGGAAGCCATGGAGGTCATATTGAGAGGAGAAGACCACCAAGGAAGGAAGAAACTCAAGCAGCATGTCGCCTAACCACCTAGGTCAAGCTTGTGAGAGGCAAGGAGGGATGATCTGGGGCTAGGAAGGGTGTAGGAGAGGTTGGGTTATCCCTAGGGTTGTATAATGAATGTTGGAGAGTGGTGATCGGTTGAATTTATCTAGTTGAGAGGAAGAAAAGTCGGCCAACACCCTTTATAATTTTCATCCAGTAGTGTTTTCATTTGAGTTCTATGTTTTGAAAACTCGACTGATACTGCATTTTAGTTCAGCCCTCAACATGGGACCGGTCAAGTTTCTACCAAGTCAAACTCAATTGATTGGTCAGTCTGTCTAAAAGATAAGAAATTTAATTCTAGTACTCTAGAGTGCTATATAAATTTATTTTTCTAGCTTTCCTGTATGTTGAACATAGTGGGGCACATTCCACACATCATTGGGTACTATTTTACGATAAAACATGCATTTACAAAAATTAGAAAAAACAAGCAAAATAAGGCATTAAAACTAGGCAAATTTAGTTGTTAACAAGCATAAGGTGATCAAGAAGTGAGAAAGAATGTATAGGAATGAGAACATCTAGCTAGAAGGCATATCAACATTGTCAAGAGCAGTTATGAGCAATTTTCATCTAATAAAAGTAAATTTATCTATAGCTAGAATTTTAGTGAAATGTCTACAAGTTGATTCTTTGTGTCCACATGTGTGATATAAATATCCTTTTTAGCAATGTGGTTACAAAGGAAATGATGATGTACCTCTATATGTTTTGCTCTACTATGCAATATAGCATTATAAGAAATATTGATTACAGTAGTATTATCACAATAAATAGGAGAAGCATCAAAATGAATGTTAAACTCTTGGAGCATTTGCTTCATCCATAGGACTTGGGCACAACAACTCCCAGCTACAATGTATTCATCCTCAGTAGTTGAAAGAGCCATTGTGCTTTGTTTATTAGAGAACCAAGCATGGTCCTAGGAATAAGCAAGTGCCACTTGTGCACTTTCTATTAATCAAGCACCCTACATAATTGGCTTCACTATAAGCAGTAAGAGTAAAATCCCTTGTCTTGGGATATCATAGTCTAAAATTTTGAGTTTTGGGTAGATACCTCAAAATCCTCTTAACTGCTATAGGATGATATTTCCTAGGGCTTGATTGAAATCTAGTACACAAGGTAAGATCAAGAAACTACCCTTGCAAAGAATCAATACTATCAATATGAATTTTCTCATTTTGGTCATGAATATCTATTTTAGCATACAAATCATGAATAATGTTCCCTAACCTCTTCTTCTTAGATTTGCAATCAGAATAATAAGAGAGGGGAGCATTAAGCATATCAATGAAGGTATCTTTAGATAGTTCATTTAAGCTCAACTCACTTACCTCACTTGACTAACCAATATCTTCACTAGTCGAGGCCGAGAGCAAGGTGACATTCTCCCTCATTGGAGCTGGAACCACTACAAGAAGATTCTTCCAATGCGGTATGGGTTGCATCTTTGTTTCTTCTTTCCTTCTCTTCCTTCTTCTTGTACTTGCCATCCTTCTTGTATCCTTCCTTTTATTGGAGCTGCTCTTGTTGTAGGACTTCTTTACCTTAGACAATCATTCTTATAGTGTCCCTTTTTTCCAAATTCGTAGCACCTTGGAGTAGAGGAACATGATGGCTTTCCTTTGAAGTGCTTCCCCTTTGATTAGTTGGCTTCAGTCATATCTCAGTCAGTAATATAGTTTTCCCACCATAGCTTTGCTTCCCCTTCAAGGGGGTGAGCGGAGAAGAGGACCTTCTTGTTGGGTTGCATCTCCAAGATGTGGAAACCATTATCCATAGTTAGAAACCAAGCATCTACTTTGTCGATGGCATCAATCTTGTCTTCACCCTAGAACTTCTCTATGTGGATCTTAATAAAGTTGGGGATGGTTTCTCCGAGACAAGGGCGGATAGTTAGGGGTTCACCATTCTCGTATATATACATACATATATATATAAGTGACGTCTTTCAAAGCCAGGGAACTTATGGCCTCAGTGAGCTTCTTCTGTTGTTCTAGCCAGAGCGTCTCAGGGTTCTGATCACCACTTGTCTTACAGAGTCGGACCTTTAGAATTGGGGTTACCTTTAGGCTTGGGTTCATCTTCTATCATAGGGTCAGGATCATCTTCTGGGATCGAGATTCCAAAGGGGGTGGCTTTTGGGTCAGGACCTCTCTCAACGGAGACTTCCTCTATCCTGTTCCACTTCTTGGAAGACTCACCTTCCATGGTTCTCCTCCTCTACTCTGAGGAGACCTTCTTCCTATGAGAGACCTTCTTATCTAGGTGGTCTCGGTGGGTGGTGTCAGAGATGGTGGTGGTCTTTATGTGAGTCATATTGTTTCACATAATAAATTAATCTTACTTTTATGTTTAGGGCATTTAAAGCATCGTAAAATTTTGTCCATGACATCTTAGTTACATGCATTAATTATGATTTGGCAGAGGATTCCTTAACCCTAATACTCATAGCCCTAATTTCTCATAAGGGTAGAAGGAAGCAGTTATTGGGTCCCTAGGGTTTCGTGAGGAAAGCAGGGAGTAGAGAAGGGAAGAAGAGTATGATGAGAAGAAAAATTAGAGGTATTTTATTTTGACAAAAAACCTCTGGATTTGGCTAGGAAGGATGAACGGAGGCCCAGGAGTCCTCCTAAGATGACTAGTGGTGTGGAGGAAAGTTTTTCCAACCCCCAGTGTCATGATCCCTTCTAGACACCATCGCATTTAGAAAATGCCCTAATAATTCCCTTGGGCACTACATAATTCTTTAAAATTTTCTAATTATTAAATGTTAAATGGTAAACCTAGGCTCTGATAACCAAATGTAATGACCCCCCCCCCACTTGTTATCACCAATTAAGGTGGATCGAGAGGGCAAGGGCATTACCATAACTTTAGGATCAAGTTTTGGCAAATAACCAATAATAATAAAAATCATTGAATGGAAAAGAGTTTGATAACAATATGGAGATAAATTCTCCTCTAGAGAGTTACACGGAAAGGGAAAATCTAAGGTTTGCAACATGAAATAAATCTAACTATCTAAATCCTCCAGTAGACTTTAATCATCTTTTCTTTTGGTTTCATCTTCTTTGGAAGTCCATTTCTTTAGATAATTTGTGGATTAACCTAAAATGTTGTGATATAAATATGCGGTCAGTATATTGAGATATATTGGGTATGTGAGGAAAACAAAATATATGCATGTAGGTGTAACAAAAAAATCTTAGCAATTATCATTATATATTCGGACTTGCATTTTCTATTTTAACTTCTCAACCCGTATTTGTTCAATCTCTATGGTATACTCACTCGTTGGGGGTATTCATATTTTTATACTCACTCATTGAGAGTATTTTAATGATGTCCCCACTTGTTGGGGGTAATCTCTAGTCATACCCACTCATTGGGGGTATTCATAATATCATACTCTCTCTCTCTCTCTGAGAGTATTTCAATGGCATACCCACTTGTTGGGGATAATCTCTATAACTTCCATGCATGCATTTATTCATAGATAATATCATGGGCTTGAGCATGTTATGTTTATACAAAGTGATACTCATTGGGCCTTATAGAATGCATGAGATAAATAAACAACCAAGCAATTTAATTTCAATCCAAATGGGAAACTTTGAAAAATCATAGAATTTGATAAGGCGAGTATTCATAGGTGTAACTGCATACCTTTCCTCAAAGATGACTCAACTTCCAAGTAAACAAGAGAAGATGCAACCAATTAAGCAATCACACTATAATTAATGTATAACACCCAAGTATTACTATTATGTTCACAAAATATCCATTAAGACTAACTTGGGCTCTAATTTAGAGTTTTAGGGTCAAAGTAGGGTTTCGTTAGGGTCAGACTTACCAAACCCTAATTATCACTTTTAAGGCTTTTCATCTTAGGAAACCCTAATTATGTTAAAATATGGCATTAACCTAGTTTAAGTCTAAAGGTGTTCCATGCATCAAAAAATTATACTTTACTCAATAATACTGATTTCTCAAAATAGGATCATCATTTCAGGGTTTACACATATTAAAATTCACTAAATTTAGCACCTTTCAGAATTATAGTTAGAATTAGGTCATGACACCTATTTTATTGAAATCTACATATTTTTCTAATGAATTCCATATGTATTGAGTATCATCAAAGTCACCCTCTATTTTCTATAATTTTTTTGAGAATAAATACTTATTGACCAATCAAAGGTTGCCACGTCGGCAGGATATAATTATATTTGCACATGACAAATCCTATTTAAATCCCAGGGAAATGACCGATATGCCCTTTATGATGTGACATTTATGTCAAGCGGATGGGGGCATTTTGATCCAATCATGTTGGGATTGTTCCTTGTGCACCCGCCCAGCAGGAAGTTGGCCATGGGGTCAACTCCATGGTTAACTTGGCCGTTGAAGGCATGTCTACCGCGGCTGATCACCTAGCGATCTTCACCCGACCCTGTTGCTTCCAACCAACCCAAGGACAACAATGGAGGGGGTCAGGAGCAAGGGGTACTGAAGGTAAGAATAGAGAAATAAGGCAGAGATGGGCAATGGACAGTTACCTATGAAAACAACACTCTGAACCCACCATGAGTCTCTTGAAGGTCTGTCGGTGGTCGCCCAACTCTCGGCACATGTTATGGTGGTCTGTAATGCTTCCTCAATGAAGCTTCCCGAGCTTCATACGTTGTGAGTAGGGAATGGGTGCATTGGCCTTCCTCATCACCTCTCTCTATGTCGGACACCTTCGTGAGAATCTCGTGATGCTTCCAATAAAAGGAATTGCCCTGAGGCAGCATACACTTCAGGGACAATGGTAGTAGTAGGAATGTCAGCAGGGTGGAACTGGTTGGGAATGAAGGGAGGAGTTGTCATGAAATTGAGGGATGCTCTAATTGTGCGTGGGATTGATAAAGCCTAAGGTACCCTTTTTATAGGGTGGATGATGGTTTGGAGGCCGATTCCTCAGTGCCCTGGATTCCAGAAGAAATTAGGATTTAGGCATTTTTGAAATAAGGAACGAGATAAGTTGTGTAAGGGACCCTCATGTCCATCTTTCACTCCCAGGTCCAAAGGAGGAAGAACTGAGTGAATATGTGAAGAGGGGAGAGAAAAAAGGTGTTAAAGGGTCGGAGTTATTATGCTCGTGAGTTTCCTTTCCTGTCACTAGGTAGACGATGATGGGGAGACATTGGATTTTTTATCCAATGGTCAGGAGCCCATGTGTTGATTAAAAGGGACATGCTTAATATTCCTTTCCCAATTAAACATGACACGTTATTTTATTTCAGTTACTCCTTAACTTTAGGGAACTAGTTAAATGCATATCTCTCTCCTCATTTATCCAATTAAGCCCAAATTTAAAAAGAAACCTTTCGAAAACTTAATCTTGATTTGGGCAAGGCTTGGTGGCAAAATAAAAACATTAAATATATTTTTATTACCCCTTAAGAAATAGATTTATTTGATTTATTTAATACATAATAACTATTTTCTTACCCAAAGCAAGCAATCCTATTTTTAGTAAATTTTCTCATTGGTTACAAGTTGGAACCTAATTATGTCTATTGGTTGTCTTCAGCATATTTTGTAGAGATTTTCAAACAATTCCTTATTCAATTACCAATTATCCATGACTTTTGCTAATTCCTTTATCATTGAGTTTTCCACTCTTTCTTTAGCCCACAATTATCAAAGAATTATTTAAAATAGTAAAACATATGAATCCCTTTTCTTATGAAGAATTTGCACACGTGAACCAAAACTTTCAAACAAGACTTAGAAATCTCAATATTTCTAATATGTCCTTGACAATATATTATTTACATTCATATATGTATAAAATCATGAAAATTTAGGTTATAACACATACATATATACAATTCAACATCATAGTAGGTGCAAGGAGGTAAAGCATACCTTGATGAAGAGACAAAGTTTAGGAGACTAGATTAGATCTTTAAATAGTATCCCTTAAAAAGGACCTAACACATAGATAGGTATAATTGATTTTAGATCAAAAATATTCAATCACATTATGAGATATTCAAGGTGGTGGATGTTCCCCTAATTCTAGGTAGCATATGTTTACATGGATTTCATCATCACAAAAAGTGTCTGCAAGATAAACATGAAATTGCATATAAAAATATAGATTATACTATACCTAGGTGAAGCATTCACGACATGTTAAAGATTTTTCACAGATTTTTCCCTGATTTGAAGGATTTTTCATAAGATTTGAGAAATAGTAAATGACTTAAGAGCATATGATCATATTAAGTCACACTAATGGCATTTAGATGTCACATAGTCCAAAAGGCATTATAGATACAAGAATGGAATTCATGTAATCGAGTATTAGAAGTTATTAATTTCATGATATGAAGTAGTTTTGATGCAATATTGATAGTAGTAATGAATAAAGGATCATTATATGCTTCAAACGAGTTAAACATGTGTTGTAAGTCTGGAATCTTAACCCTTTTTGGAATATGGATGCATGATTATATGATAAAGATTTGAATATATGGATAAGTAGGTATTTTGGTCCTAGCACTGGTGTTGCTTTTGTTGTCACATGTCATCATATGTGGAGATATAGAAACTTGTAGGTGTTGGTAACAATACTCTTCCTGCTATGAACCCTCACTTGCACATTCTACATCTACTAAGGAATATATCTGATGCTTGGAGGAAGTTTAACGATAAGAGTGGAAATTATGTTTTAAGAATGATCAAAATTGGGAGTTGCTAGGAGATGGGTGGGTCAAATTTAATATTGATGTTGTTGTTAAGAATGGTGTAGGGGTTTTTGCTTCTTTTTCCAGAAGATCTGATTATTTCTCAAAGTCAGTAGTATTTCATAGAGAATCATGCTCTACAACCATTTTTTAACCAAAAGGTCTCATTTTTCTAATGAAAATGATATAAAATTTTGATATATTTGTATACGGGATCTAGTTACTATAGTTTTGAAAACATCATTTTTTAGAATTTTGGTGAGAGGGAGACGAAAAATATCAAAAATTGGGAAAAAGGAATGTCATTAAAGATGAGATTAATGGCTTGTTGTGAGAGACCAAGGTAGGATCTAGCCTAGGATGTGTGTTGCCTTCTGGTAGCCTAGATCCACCAATGTGGGGTGAGGGAGAGGAGCAGCAGGGTCCACTGGCTAGGGCTTGTGTTTTCTGCTTGCAGTCTGACTCCACTACATGGGTCTCAGAGAGGAAATGATCATGGGGTCATGCAGCTTATTGCACTTGGCAAATAATCCAATCAACATTGACTACAATTGGTAATCAAATGGAGAGAGAGATTCACAAGGTAGGGAGAGATCAGGCAAGAGAGGAGGGGGCCAAGATTGTTGGGTTTTGATTCAAAGATTCTCGCATTGTCTTTTTCCTTCGACGCTCATGCGGTTAGGGCAGGCAGAACTCACCTGAGATAAATAGGAAAAAACAAAAAGGAGCATGAGGGGGGAAATGTAGTGACATGGATGAAGAGCGAGGGCTAGTGGAAATGGTGGGGTTTTTGTAGGAGAAGAGAAAGTGGTAGGGAGGTGAAATAGGGTTTTGTGTCACGAAACCCTTCTTACCCCAATCCCAATCCCACTACCTAGAAAGTAGTAAAAGGATTGAAGTGATCGTCCCTGAGTGGCCCGATAGGATCTCACACACTTCATATACAATAAGAAATAATAACTCAAAATAGGAGATTTAAATAACAAACTAACCCAATTAGGAGATATTGCAGATCTATCTTTGTCATTAGAGTATATCGAGTGAGGAAGCGATCTAGTCAATGTTCCATTTGTTTGCCTAAAATTAAGAAAATTGAGACACAATCATGCAATTGCACGGTACGCTATCAAAATCAAGTAAAACGGTTTATAGCAAAAGAGTATACTTGGCATGACTTATATTCAAGAAAAGTATAACAAGCAATTTTCTAAATAAAATAGTTATTCGACAAGATGTTTATTTCAAACAATTCAATTTTTATTATGAGTTCCCAATATGCTGTAATCGAGAAGCATGCTTATATATGTTGTGTGACTCTATCGCCCTAACGTGATGGGGGAGGACACCAAGCTCCTTCTCTCCATATGAGGTAGGAGGCCAATGTACAAGTCCCCCCTCCAAATGAGGAGGTCACTTGCACTCAATATCAACATTATTAACATTAACAACATCATCAATATACGGGCAGTCATAATGGGCAATATCATTTATGTTCTCATATTTTTTTCTCAAAATATAATATGGGGAAAAATGGAAGACTAATCATAGGGAACAGTAGATAAATCAAGTTATATAGCCAAGTACACAATTAAGAGATACATAAAAAGTATCTTCAATACAACCAAAGAGGAGATATAATAGCATACCTTCCACTGAGGATTTTGAGTATAGATCTCAATAAGTAGTAGATTAACTCTTCGAGTTAGATCCTAAATTATCAATATAGGATCAAGGGTCAAGATCATGATTTTAAAGAATCATGTTTCACTATTCGCGATTAGGGTTACATTTTTCTATTTCTACCTTAGGGTTAGGTCATCCATTTATAATCAACAATATCTCCAACTTTATTCAAGTATCAAGCATGTTTCAAGAATGAATGACCTACCTAGGTATTTTTAGGAACACATGTCAACCCTAAATATTATCATCATTATTCAAGTTACCATCAAATCTCTAGTTCATTATCAAGATGAAATAGTACCATTGGACTCAAGATTATATCAGGTAGAGTCATGGGTAAGGCATATGATTAAGGGATTTGTAAGATTAAGATTAATCATCATATCAAGATTAATCCTTATTTCAATGTGCATGATTAATATTCTAGGGTAAATGAGTTTAAAATATTATACCTAACTCTTATTTAGTCAAATTCAATTCAGTGTCTCAATATGATCATTTTTTTAGGAAAGGTAGTGTTATATATTAAAAGCACATCAAGCAAGTGAAACCTGCTTATGTGGAAGTCCTACAAAAAGTTTTGAAAAAGCAGCAGAAAAAAAATTGAAAGGGAAAATAAGACAATGAGAGAAAATGTTATGCTAATGTGGGGGAGGCACCCCTTAAACAAGCCCCTGGAATTTAAAAACGTTTAGCATCCTAGAGATATTTCTGCAAAGGCTGCCCTTGAACTAGAGAGATAAGTCGCAGTTGTTGTTTTCACAGTTGTTGTTGAACTAGGCTGACTCCAGTCTCATCGTCCACCATAGCTTTCAGTTCACAAAGAAAAGCAGCTTCTGATTCTCCTTCCTCTGATTCATCCTGCCTCCCTTCAGCTAATTTTCCTGCAGTTTTGTAAGGATGTGAAGATCGGCTTCTATTTGAGTTTTAACATTTTTTGCCAAAGTTTTCTTGTTGTTGAAAGTTCTATTGTTTCTTTCTTTCCAAAGATTCCAGCAGATTGTGGTGAAGAGATCACTGCTCTTAAAGTTTTTGTAATGTCTTAAAGGTGTTGTTTGGATGGGGAAAGTGGCTTCCTGGAGATCAGGAAGGCAATTTCGCATGAAATGTGAAAAGATAGAACGAGAAAAGGAGCATTTAAAGAAGGTGTGGCTGATCGAGTCGCTATTATTTTCACAAAGAGCACATATAAACGGGCCAATGAAACCTTCTTTGTGATGTTTTCACCTGAAAGAAGTTTGTTATGTAAAAGAATCCATAAGAAAGTTTTGTATTTTTGTGGCCATTTTTGTTTCCAAATCTTTGATGTTGAGGGGGAGATACCTCTGAAAGAGAGAAAATTGTAAGAAAATTTAACCGAATAGTCTTTCCTCCATTTCCAAGTGATGTTATTTGAGATGTTATTTTCCAAAGAACTTGAAAGATGTCTGAAATTGTTTTGACTTACCTGGGAAAGGATACATCTTTTAAAGGAGTTTGATCTGTTACTGGTGATTAGCAAAAGTGCTTTATCAATCCTAAGGTTGAGGAGATTATTTGGAATAGACCAAGATGGTTTGAGATTTAAAACAGTGTTGTTTTCAAACCATGGATCGAACCAGAAGGAGATAAATTTGTGTGAATGAGGAGGAGTGTTTAAGATTTGTGCAATTGTTTGTATATTTTTATTGATGAATTTCCAAAGAGGAGAGGTTGTTTTCAAATGGATTTGGTGCCATGGTGGTGAGTTTTGATAATATTTGTGAATGATGAGATCGGTCCAGATTTTTTTTTTAATAAGGCAGTCAATGATTTTGACAATGAGGCAGAGTGAGTGCGTTTCAATGTTTATTATTCCCCAACCTCCTTGATCCAGAGGAGCAGAAATCAATTTCCAATTGACTAGATGGTAATGTTTCCCTATTTTATCTAGTTTATGGTAGTTGTTCCAAAGGAAATTTCTTCGAATTTTGTCTAGAATGGACTTAGTTTTTTAGGGTAAGGGAATGCAGCTCAAGTAGTGGGTTGTTATTGGTGTGATGACATTGTTAAGAAGGGTGAGCCTACCCGAGAGATTGAGGAAGTTGTTTGCCCAGTTTGTGAGTTTAGAGTTTATTTTTAAAATAATGGGGTTCCAAATAGCATTCGTAATGTTATAAGGGGTGATGGGGAGACCCAGGTATTTGATTGGGAAATCTTCGGTCTTGCATTTTAGGAAATCTTTGAGGTGATCCAAAGAAGATTGATGGATGTTAACCCCGAATATGGAGGATTTTTGAATATTAACTTTTAGCCCAGAGATATATGAGAAGATACCTATGATCCTAAAAATATTCTGAACAGAGGATTTTTCTGGGGAGGAGAAAATGATGGTGTCATCGGCGAATTGAATGATGTTTTCCTTACAGACATCAGGAGCAGAGATAAGCCCATTTTGTTTTCCCAACTGAAACATGCGAGAGAGAATAGTGATTAAAATGATAAAGAGGTATGGAGAGAGAGGGTCCCCTTGTCTAAGTCCATTTGAATTATGGAAATAGCCAAAAGAAACACCATTGATGATAGTGGAGAAATGATTTGTTGAAATACAAGCATGGATCCAAGAAATCCATCTGTCAGGAAAATCAAAGCCCTTGAGGGTATTCAACAGGCATTGCCAGTTAACAAAGTCAAAAGCTTTTTCAAAGTCCAGTTTGATGGCTAGGAGAGGGGTTTTTTTTATGGCAAAGATGGATCGTTTCGTTGACCATTAAAAAGGCATCTTGAATGCTTCTGTTTTTTAGGAAGGCAGATTGGTTAAGAGGTATGATACCATCCATGAGAGGTTTGATCCTGTTAGCTAAAGTTTTTGCGATGATTTTGTATGAGGTGTTTATGAGGCTAATAGGTCGAAAGTGGGAGATGATTTCAGGCTGACTGATTTTTTTTATCATAGTGATGAAAGTTTTATTGATGTATTTGATGATGCTTTGTGGGTTTGAACTGGCGTGGAAGGCAGATAGAAAGGCAAGAAAATCGTGTTTGTAATGATTCCAGTTTGCCAAATAGAATTCCACATTAAGACCATCAGGTCCAGGGGATTTATTTTTATCGAGGTCTGAGATAGCAGATTGTAATTCAACAAGGGTGAAGGGTTTTATGAGATCTTGAGGGTTTTTTATTTTATTTTGACAAATGGTGTTCCATTGAAGGTTATTTAGACAAATTGGGTTGTGGTTGTTATTGAAGATTTTTTGAAATGGGCTTTTATATGTGTTATGATGGATTGTTTATGAGAAGTGAGTCTGCCATTCATCATTAGATGAGTTATAGCGTTATTTCTGAAATTTTGGTTACAAATTTTGTGGAAAAATTTTGTATTTTTGTCGCCTTCTTTAGCCCAAGAGATCTTAGCCCTTTGTCGCCATCTTATATCGATGCTGTTGTTTATATGTTCAAGATCAGCTTTTATTGAAAGGACCAAGGCAGGATTAGCAGAAGGGTCTTTTTCGACAAAGAGGAGCTGGTCTTCAAGATTTTTTTGGATATCAGATAAGGTCGAGGGGTTTTGAAGTTTCCATTTTTTTATGTGTTTTTTGATATACTTTGTGTTATTTAGGATATGCAGACCCATGTTAGTTGTTTGTGGGTTTGCAAGAGTCCAGGCTTCTAGACAGGATCTGGAGAAACTATCCATGGTGAGCCAGGAGTTTTCAAATTTAAGGGTCGAGATCCCCAAGAGCAAGAAGAAGTTTCAAGAATTAAGGGAAAGTGGTCTGAAATAGTTCTGTGGGAGATATAGACAGATGAGAGAGGGTGTTTGTCTTCCCAAAGATTTGAACAAATGAAATGATCCAGTCTAGCAAAAGACTGATTTCGAGACCATGTGAATAAGTCATTTGAGGGAACAAGGTCAATAAGAGAGTGATTTGTTAGCATCTGACTGAACTTTTTATCATCCACTGACATCGATGAAGAAGAAGGATTTGAATTGTGCCTATCTGAGTTCTGGGTGATAAGATTAAAATCACCACCAAGAACCCAGGGGGACAGGTGATAAGTAGAAAAGAGGTACAAAAGTTCCTCAAGGAAGAGGGATTTATTAAACCCTGGTTCCCCATAGATGCCAGAGAAAGTCCAAAGATAACCGTCAGAAAGGTTTTTAAAATCAATAGTTATGGAGAAGTTTAGAAATGAGGAATTTTGCAAGATTAGAGCTTGGTTATTAAAGCCGATAATGATACCACCTTTGAAGCCCTTAGGGGGAAGTTGAATCCAGTTTGTGATTCTATTTCCACCAATAGTTTTGAGGGAGAAAGGGGTGAGAAAGGTTTTAGTTTCTTGGATGGAAATGAGATCGATATTATTTTTATAGATATGGGAGCGTATTTTTTTTCTTCTTTGAAGATTTGCAGCACCACAAATATTCCAAGATGAAAATTTCATGAAGAAGGTAAAGACAAAAAGCTAAAAACAGAAAGACACAGAAAGAGATCTAGTCTGTTAACATCTTTTCTTCGGCCAGCCCATGAAAGATTCAAGATCGTTAAGAACATTGTGGGCATCAACGTTTTCTTCAATATGAAAGCCTATTTTATTTGCAAAAGATGTGAAACTTTTTATATTTGACCAAGAAGCTAGATCTTCTATTGTATCTAAATCTTTATTTGTTTTATTTTTATAAGAAGGGGAAGAAGAAAAAGTTGATGCAGAGGAAACATAACTAGAAGAGCAAGGAGGGGTGATACCTTTCTCTGGTCGGTTTATAAAGCTGGTGCCTTTGGATTCGATATGATTTGGCTGCAGGATCTTTTGAAGGTAGCTGGAGTTTGGCTGCTGCTGAAGGCTCTCATGTTCTGAACTCTGCAGAGAGTTATCATTCTTGAGCTGAGATGCGACTTGAAACAAAGTTGGTGGATTGTTTTTGTTTGGTGAATGACATCTTTCCTTCGAAGAAGAAGGAGAAGGGAAAGAGTTGCTTCTAGGTTTGATATTGTTTGCAGGGAGAGGGGGCTCTGGAGATCTGGTTCTTTTCTTATTTGGGAGGTGATAGGAGTTGTCAGAGAGGGTTGAGGTTTTCCTAATCCAGACATGGTTTCTGTCAGGTGGAGCTCTGGAAAGCGAGATAGAGTTTTTAACTTTGTTTGGGCTAAACCAGGATGGTGGATGAGAGGAAAGATCCGAGAAGGCAGAGCTGTTTATTTTAGGGTGTTCGGCTGCAAGCTTAAGGTGATAGATGGACTCGCCAATTCTAATGTTGATGGATGGCGGTAGGGAGATGGCAGCTTTGACTGAGAAGAGGCAGTAAGCTTTGATGAATTGTGTGGGGTGAAGTGTTTCAGGGCTGATGTATTGGAGCGTAGCTCCGATAGAGTGAGAAATGCCTCTAAAAATTTCAATTTCCCAAAGGTGGGGAGGAAGATTTGAAATGGCAACCCAATCTGATCCGCCTACTGGGGCAGGGAAAGAACCAGAGTCAGCTGACCACTTAGATAGTCTCGCCATGATGAAGCTCGAACCACAAGGAATGGTGAGCACTTGGTTGAAAAGATGGTTTAACTTAGTTCCTTCAGGGACAAAGTAAATGAGTTGGGTGGGCGAGAAGATTTTAGGTTTGAGGATAGTATGGCCAGGAAGAAGAAGTGCCAAAGCTCGAGTGATGTCTACGTTGATTGGGTTGTTGTCCAAGTTATTTTCAACAGTAACTAGGATACTTCTAAGAGAGAAGACTTTGAGCAAGTGCATAGAGTTTGCAGGGAGATCCAGGGCAATAGCATATTCAAGGTGGTCAGGAACCTTCATGGTTGGTAAGGGGGAAGAAAGGTTTTTACAGCGGGTTTTTGCAGACGGGGTCTTTGGAGGAGGGTTATATCGTTTAGTGCAAGGCTTGGCAAGGTTTATGGGTGAGAGATAGGGTTTTGAAATAGGAGGGGATCGGGTGTTTGAGGTCGAGCGACAAGGGAGGGTAGCTTCTGCATGTTCGGGCGGGAGATTTGTGAGGCATGCAAAGGGGTTTTTTGAAAGGTAATGATGATGGGTGGGCACAGCCATGCTCCAGGAGTCAGAGGAAAGCCTTTTTGGGGCAGCCGAAACACTTTGGAAAGGAGAGATATGAGTCGAGTGAGTGTGCATGTAGGAGGAGTGGAGTTTTGGCTGGTGTTTGTCCCTGTTTGGGTGAAGTCGGGCCTTACAGAACCTTTTTATGTTCCCTAGGTGACCACAGCCGAAGCAATAGCGTCGAGAGTAACATCTAGAAGAAGAGTGGGTTTTTTTGTAGCATATTAAACCCAAAATAGAGTCATTAATTAAGATATTACGAACAAGAGAGAAAAACTAGGGATACCGATGAGAGTCATAAGGAATTAGATAATGAAATTATTTTTAATGCATTTCTTGGGTTTTTCTGATCAAGATTGACTATTTACTTGTAATTTTTGGAGATAGGATGTATTTTCTACAATTAAAGAAAGATATGGACATTTAATTTAATTTCTGAGTAGAGAAGAGGTAAAAATACCTTAAATGGAAAATATGTGATCGTTGGATTGCTAGATTGGGTGGCTGAGCTTGAGCCAAGCTGGCGTGTGGCTTGCTCAGTTACTAGTCTGGTTCAACACGGTTCAAATCCTTGATTTGTTGGTTCAATAGTGGTTCAGTTGGTAGAACTGGACCTATTGGTTCCTCTTGAACCAAGTGGTTCGGGGACTTCTCCTCCCTCATTCAGGTCTCGTGTGAGCCACAAAGGCAGGTGGAGGAGATCTCCAGTGTGGGGAGGCTTTAGGAGCAGGAGAGGTCGGTGGAGGAAGCATGGTTGTCACTCGGGAGAAGAGAGCTTGCGGGAGAGATTTAAAGCACCGACTACGTTCGTGGGAGCATGCAGAAGCTGGTAGTAGGGTTTTATAGGTGGATGCAAGATGTATTTAGGGTTTCAAGAGGAGACGATGGCAGTGGCTGAGAGGTGCAAGTGATGGTTCAATTGTTCTCAAACTAGGCTGATTCAGGAGGGGAAAGGGGTTGGTCGAGTTTGCATTAGCGAGATGAGCAATTTCAACTGCTTTGATTATCGAAACTGGGTCCATACGAGCCAAATGCTCTTCGGCCGCTCCCCCCCTGTTGATTGTGGGAGGTAGGGGAAGTCCTATTAACCAAAGGATCAGGGCCGTGATCCATGGCTGGCCGATCCAAGGGTCGAGGTTCATCTCCTACCTTAGGTTAGGGATTGCTGACCTGGAAAAGGTCAGAAAAGGCAAATAAAAGGGGATTATGAGCACAGAACTTCCAAAATTCATAGAAAATCATAGGAATGTCCAAATGGCATGAAATTTGGACCATAGCTTCATAAATATGTGAAGAATATTTAGAAAAAGTTTGAGAACCATATTATGAAAATTTATTGACCAATTTTCTTCTTTGGATAAAGTGATGATTGAATACAATTTAGGGTGTTATAATGTATATAAAATTCACATTGATCACCATATTTCGAATTTGAGTCTCAACATTGATTATGAAGCCAAGAAAAATAATTTGGGAGCATGAGTGAGTATAATGAGAGGAAAAGGGTAATGAATTTTATTATTATGCTAAAATCCACTTTGTCACATCCTTCCCTCCTTAAAAGGAATTTTGTCCCCAAAATTCAAAAAATCCTCAAAATTGGGATCATCAAAATCGAAGTTGTATCCTCATATATTGGAGTGACCTCATCTATATAATCAAAATTATATCCTCAAAGTTCAAATAGTACAATCATCATAATTGGGAATTGGGATTCCATGTTCCATATCATAATCAACTTGGTACTAACACCATTTCATCATCGAGCAACTGAGTATCAAGATCAATGCATATATTATTCAAAGTCATCATATGAATCATAAATCTGGAAAGCATTCTATTGGTCACAAATTTGGAGAGATCATATCTTAGTTTGAACTAATAGAGTTCTTGAATCAAGTGTACAAGGTGCCTTTAAATCCCAATATCTCGGGGTCCTAATTTCTACATTGGCCTAGGTGGAGTTATACATCCATGATTTGAAATTTCACATTTCAACAATTTCAGACAACATCATACTTTCAATATCATGATTTTGAGCTCAAAATCAATGGGAGGTCCCACCCTAGTCCTGATGAGATATAAACCCTAAGTCATAAATCAAGGGATTCAACATAGTCATCAATTCAAAAAATTTAAGATTTGGGATTTTGAAGTCATTAGTCATATCGTGGGTGATCTTAATATTCATATCATATGTCAAGATTTGGTGCGTCAATATCAAGAGTTGAAGTTCCTATATCAAGATCAGATGTATAGATATTCCAAAGCTAGGGTTTATATTCCTATTTAGACCTTAGGGGAGATCACTCATCTATATTCAATTTCAAACAACAATATTCAAGAGATATTCGAGTAACATATCAAGATTTCATTATCATGGTATTCAAGGTTGATGAATGATCTAGACCTAGGTCTATCTAGGAAGTAAACCAAAAGCTATAGTCAACATTGTCATATATCAAGGTCATTATCAAATTAATATTCAAGATTGAGTATCAACCATGGGTGTAACCTATTAGGCTTAGGTCAACCAATACAAATAGGGTGAAAGTGAATGCCTTTCCAAACTCCAAATTATCAACAAGGTGAAAACTTAGAGATAGTCATAATAGGGATGTGACCTAGGTTAGGGGAGTCATGAGTCAACTACTACCCTAATCTAGCACATTACCTACATTAGTCATTATCCATTGAGCTTATTCAAATAGGGAGAATATCAATGATCAAATCATATTCTATAAGGACATAAGATTAGGTCAATAATGTCAAGATTTACAAAGTCAAGGTAATATTTGCATTCTTTTCCTTTCATGATCAAGGTAGTGACATAATTTGAAAATAGGTGTATGATTTAGGTCCATTCTCATCATATCAAAATTGAGATTGAAAAAGGCATCAATAGTCAATAGGTAACTTCTTGTTGCATCATAGTCTTACATCATCATTTTGTGGGTCTTAGGCTTAGTCCCTTGATAGCATAGTCATGAGGTGTATCAAATAGGATAAGAGTTTCCTTAACTATGTTTGAGGTTTAATCAACAATAAGGAAACATGAATTTTATAAAAGAGGGACCTCATCAACAATGCGGTATAAGGTATAAGTCATCCTTATTTCACCATATCATAATTTTATCATTTTCCTCAAACATAGGAAGCATGTAGTCAAGGTTTAGCTAAATTGGGTTTGCATGATATTAGGGGTCATACATGAGTATTTCATTTCAAGATTCATTGATCAAAAATTGAGTTTTTCAAATTAAGGTTAGATCATGGTATCATTTTCTTTTTCATACTTTTCTAGTGACATTTATTTTTCCCATGCATAAGCTACCCATAATCGAGACATCATGTGGAAAAAGGTCACAAGAGAAGGATCACATGAGGAGATGAGAAGACTACCTAATCTTCATCTACATGGGTGGCTTAGGGTAGTCCTTAATGAAGAGATGAGATGCTAGAAGACTCTCTAGGGTTTCATAAGAGAACCTTTAGGTCCAGTTCTAGATCAATTAAGACCAAGTAGAGCGGGAGATCTCAGCCACCGTGAAGACGGATAGGAGAAATTATGCCAGGACCCCGAGCCTAGACACCTCAATTTTCACCATTATGGACTTTAGGGTTTCTTGGGTTTAAGAGACTCAAGAAATTATTTACTTAAAGCATATGAGAGTGTGTATGCTTTGATACCAACAGTCATGGAACCATTCTTACCCCAATCCCAATCCCACTACCTAGATAGTGGTAAAAGGATTGAAGGCTCGTCCCTGAGTGGCCCGATAGGATCTCACATACTAGCATATACAATAAGAAATAATAAACTAACCCAATTAGGAGATATTGTAGATCTATCTTTATCTTCAGAGTATATGGAGTGCAGAAGCAATCTAGTCAATGTTCTATTTGTTTGCCTAAAATCAAGACAATCGAGACACAATCACGTAATTGCACGGTACACTATCAAAATCAAGTAAAATGGTTGATAGAAAAAGAGTATACTTGGAAGGAATTATATTCAAGAAAAGTATAATAAGAGATTTACCAAATTTAAGATTTATTCACAAGATGTTTATTTCAAACAATTCAATTTTTATTACGAGTTCCCATAATGATGTAATCGAGAAGCATGCTTATATATTTTGTGTGACTCTATCGCCCCAACGGGATGGGGGAGGTCACCAGGATCCTTCTCTCCATATGAGGTAGGAGGCCAATGTATAAGTCCCACCTCCAAATGAGGAGGTCGTTTGCACTCAATATCAACATTATCAACATCATCAATATATGGGCAGTCATAATGGGCAATATTATTTATTTTCTCATATTTTTCTCAAAATATAATATAGGGGAAAATGGAAGACTAATCATAGGGAAAAATAGCTTGATCAAGTTATATATCCAAGTATACAGTCAAGAGATACATAAAAAGTATCTTCAATACAACCAAAGAGGAGATATAATAGTGTACCTTCCACTGAGGATTTTGAGTATAGATCTCAACAAGTAGTAGGTTAACCCTTCGAGTTAGATCCTAAATCATCAATATAGGATTAAGGGTCAATATCATGGTTTTAAAGAATCATGTATTCGAAATTAGGGTTACATTTTCCTATTTCTACCTTAGGGTTAGGGCATCCATTTAATCAACAATATCTCTAAATGTCCAACTTTATTCAAGTGTCAAGCATGTTTTAAGAATGAATGACCTACCTAGGTATTTTTAGGAACACATGTCAACCCTAAATATTATCATCATTATTCAAGTTACCATAAAATCTCTAGATCATTATCAAGATGAAATAGTATCATTAGACTGAAGATTATATCAGGTAGAGGCATGGGTCAGGCATATGATTAAGGGATTTGTAAGATTAAGATTAATCATCATATCAAGAGTAATCCTTATTCCAGTGTGCATGATTAATATTCTAGAATAAATGAGTTTAAAAGATTAGATCTAACTCCTATTTAGTCAAGTTCAATTTAGTGTCTCAATATGATCATTAGATTCAAGGATTAGGGTTTCCCAAAGAGTAAACCCAAAATAGAGTCATTAATTAAGATATTACGAACAAGAGACAAAAACTATGGATATCGATGAGATTTATAAGGAATTAGAATATGCAAGTATTTTTAATGCATTCCTTGGGTTTGTGATCAAGATTGACTATTTACTTGTAATTTTTGGAGATAGGATGTATTTTCTACGATTAAAGCAAGATCTGAACATTTAATTTAGTTTCTGAGTAGAGAAGAGGTAAAAATACCTTAAATGGAAAATAGGCAATCATTGGATTGCTAAATCGGGTGGCTGAGATTGATTCACGCAGTCACGCAGCTTTCTCATTTACTAGTATCGTTCAACACGGTTCAAATCCATGATTTGTTGGTTCAATAGCGGTTCAGTTGGTAGAACTAGACCGACTGGTTCCTCTTGAACTAAGCAGTTCGGGGACTTCTCCTCCCTCATTCAGGCCTTGCACGAGCCATAAAGGTAGGTGGAGGAGATCACTGGTGTGGGGAGGCTTTAGGAGCAGGAGAGGTTGATGGAGGAAGCGGGGTTGTTGTTAAGGTTTGTCAAGACCCCGTGAAGGTGATGGAGGCCTCAGACCGTCTACTGGAGATTCAAGGGCAAGATGCCCAAATAGCAATGACTGGCAGTGTTGTGGCTGTGCTAGGGTGGTGTAGAAGTGGTGAATGGAGAAGAGAGCTTGAGGGAGAGATTTAAGGCACCGACTGCGTTCGTGGGAGCATGCAGAAGCTAGTAGTAGGGTTTTTGTAGGTAGATGGAAGTTGTATTTAGGGTTTTGAGAGGTGGCCACGGCAGTAGCCAAGAGGTGCAAGCAGTGGTTCAATTGTTCTCATACTAGTCTAATTCATGAGGGGAAAAGGGGTTGGTCGAGTTTGTATTGGTGGGGTGAGCAATTTTAGCTACTTTGATTTTCGAAACTAGGTCCATACCAGCCAAATGCTCTTCGGCCACTCCCCCCCCCCTCTGCTGATTGTGGGAGATAGGGGAAGACCTCCTAACCATAGGATCGGGGATGTGATCTGTGGCTAGCCGATCCAAGGGATGAGGTTCATCCCCTGCCTTAGGCCACAGATTGCTGATCTGGAAAAGGTCAGAAAAGGCAAATAAAGGGGGATTTTGAGCACAGAACTTCCAAAATTCATAGAAAATCATAAGAATGTCCAAATGACATGAAATTTGGATCATAGATTCAAAAATATGTGGTGCTTCTTTGGATAAAGTGATGATTGAATACAATTTGGGGTGTTATAATGTATATAAAATTCACATTGATCACCATATTTCAAATTTGAGTCACAACATTGATCATGAAGCCAAGAAAAATAATTTGGGACCATGAGTAGAGTATAATGAGGGGGAAATGGTATTTACTTTTATTATTATGCTAAAATCCACTTTGTTACATCCTTCCCTCCTTAAAAGGAATTTTATTCCCAAAATTCAAAAATCCTTAAAATTGGGATCATCAAAATCCAAGTTGTATCCTCAAATATTGGAGTGTCCTCAACTATATAATCAAAATTATATCCTCCAAGTTTAAATAGTACAATCATCATAATTGGGATTCCATGTTCCATATCATAATCAACTTGGTACTAACACCATTTCATCATTGAGCAATTGAGTATCAAGGTCAATGCATATATTGTTCAAAGTCATCATATGAGTCACAAATATGGAAAGCATTCTATTGGCCACAAAGTTGGAGAGATCATATCTTAGGTCGAACAAATAGAGTTCTTGAATCAAGTGTACAAGGTGATTTTCAATCCCAATATATCAGGGTCCTAGTTTCTACATTGGCCTAGGTGGAGTTATACATCCATGATTTGAAATTTCATATTTCAACAATTCGAGACAACAATATACTTTCAATGTCATGATTTTGAGCTCAAAATCAATGGGAGGTCCCACCCTAGTCCTAATGAGAGCTAAACCCTAAGTCATAAATCAAGGGATTCAACATAGCCATCATTTCAAAAATTTCAAGATTTGGGATTATGAAGTAATTAGTCATATCATGGGTGATCTCAAGATCCATATCATGTGTCAAGATTTGGTGCATCAATATCAAGAGTTGAAGTTCCGATATCAAGATCATATGTATAGATATTCCAAAGCTAGGGTTTAGATTCATGTTTAGACCTTAGGGGAGATCACTCATCTATATTCAATTTCGAGCAACAATATTAAGCAATATTCGAGAAACATATCAAGATTTCATTATCATGGTATCCAAGGTTGATGAATGATCTAGACCTAGGTCTATCTAGGAAGTAAACCAAAAGCTATAGTCAGCATTGTCATATATCAAGGTCATTATCAAATTAATATTCAAGAGCGAGTATCAACCATGGGTGTAACCTATTAGGCTTAGGTCAACTAACCCAAATAGGGTGAAAGTGAATACCTTTCCAAACTCTAAATAATCAACACGGTGAAACCTTAGAGGTAGTCATAATAGGGATGTGATCTAGATTAGGGGATTCATGAGTCAACTAATACCCTAATCTAGCACATTACCTACATTAGTCATTATCCATTGAGCTTATTCAAATAGGGAGAGTATCAATGATCAAATCATATTCTATAAGGACATAAGATTAGGGCAATAATGTCAAGATTTTACAAAGTCAAGATAATGCTTGCATTCCTTTCCTTTCATGATCAAGGTAGTGACATAATTTGAAAATGGGTGCATGATTTAGTTCCATGCTCATCATATCAAAATCAAGATTGCAAAAGGCATCAATAGTCGATAGGGAACTGCTTGTTGCATCATAGTCTTACATCATGATTTTGTGGGTTTTAGGCTTGGTCCCTTGATAGCATAGTCATGAGGTGTATCAAATAGGATAAGAGTTTGTTTAATTGTGTTTGAGGTTTAATAAACAATAGGTAAAAATGAATTTTATAAAATAGGGACCTCATCAACAATGAGGTGTAAGGTATAAGTCATCCTTATTTTACCATATCATAATTTTTATCATTTTCCTCAAACATAGGAAGCATGAAGTAAAAACGTTTTAGCTAAATTGGGTCTGCATGATATTAGGGGTCATACATGAGTATTTCATTTCAATTTTCATTGATCAAAATTGAGTTTTTCAAATTAAGGTCAGATCATGGTATCATTTTCTTTTTCATAAATTTCTAGTGACATTATTTTTCCCATGCATAAGCTACCCATAATTGAGACATCATGTGGAAAAAGGTCACAAGAGAAGGACCACATGAGGAGATGAGAAGACTACCTAATCTTCATCTACATGGGTGGCTTAGGGTAGTCCTTAATGAAGAGATGATATGCTATAAGACTCTCTAGGGTTTCATAAGAGAACCTTTAGGTCCAGTTCTGGATCAATTAAGACTAGGTAGAGAGGGGGATCTCAACCACCGTGAAGATGGATAGGAGAAATTATGCCAGGACCCCGAGCCTAGACACCTCAATTTTCACCATATGGACTTTAGGGTTTCTTGGGTTTAAGAGACTTGAGAAATTATTTACTTAAAGCATATGAGAGTGTGTATGCTTTGATACCAACTGTCACAGAACCATTCTTACCCCAATCCCAATCCCACTACCTAGACAGTGGTAAAAGGATTGAAGTGCTCATCCCTGAGTGGCCCAATAGGATCTCACACACTGGCATATACAATAAGAAATAATAACTCAAAAATATGAGATTTAAATAACAAACTAACCCAATTAGGAGATATTGTAGATCTATCTTTGTCATCAGAGTATATGGAGTGCGGAAGCGATCTATTCAATGTTTCATTTGTTTGCCTAAAATCAAGAAAATCGAGACACAATCATGCAATTGCATGGTATGCTATCAAAATCAAGTAAAATGGTTTATAGCAAAAGAGTATACTTGGCAAGACTTATATTCAAGAAACGTATAACAAGTGATTTTCCAAATTCAACATTTATTCGACAAGATGTTTATTTCAAATAATTCAATTTTTATTATGAGTTCCCATTGTGCTTTAATTGAGAAGCATGCTTATATATTTTGTGTAACTCTATCGCCCCAACGCGATGGAGGAGGTCACCAGGCTCCTTCTCTCCATCTGAGGTAGGAGGCCAATGTACAAGTCCCACCTCCAAATGAGGAGGTCGTTTTCACTCAATATCAACATTATCAGCATCATCAATATATGGGTAGTCATAATGGGCAATATCATTTATTTTCTCATGTTTTTCTCAAAATATAATATAGGAAAAAATGAAAGAGTAGTCATAGTGAACAGTAGCTCAATCAAGTTATATAGACAAGTATACAGTCAAGAGATACATAAAAAGTATCTTCAATATAACCAAAGAGGAGATATAATAGTGTACCTTCCACCAAGGATTTTGAGTATAGATCTCAACAAGTAGTAGGTTAACCCTTCGAGTTAGATCCTAAATCATCAATAAAGGATCAAGCGTCGAGATCACGGTTTTACAGAATCATGTTTCACTATTCGCGATTAGGGTTACATTTTTCTATTTCTACCTTAGGGTTAGGTCATCCATTTATAATCAACAATATCTCCAACTTTATTCAAGTATCAAGCATGTTTCAAGAATGAATGACCTACCTAGGTATTTTTAGGAACACATGTCAACCCTAAATATTATCATCATTATTCAAGTTACCATAAAATCTCTAGATCATTATCAAGATGAAATAGTATCATCGGACTCAAGATTATATCAGGTAGAGTCATGGGTCAAGCATATGATTAAGGGATTTGCAAGATTAAGATTAATCATCATATCAAGAGTCATCCTTATTTCAATGTGCATGATTAATATTCTAGGGTAAATTAGTTTAAAATATTAGATCTAACTCTTATTTAGTCAAGTTCAATTTTGTGTCTCAATATGATCATTAGATTCAAGGATTAGGGTTTCCCAAAGATTAAAACCAAAATAAAGTCATTAATTAAGATATTACGAAAAAGAGAGCAAAAGTAGGGATATCAATAAGATTTATAAGGGATTAGACTATGCAAGTATTTTAAATTCATATCTTGGGTTTGTGATCAAGATTGACTATTTACTTGTAATTTTTGGAGATAGGATGTATTTTCTACAATTAAAGCAAGATCTAGACATTTAATTTAGTTTCTGAGTAGAGAAGATGTAAAAATACCTTAAATGGAAAATAGACGATCGTTGGACTGCTAGATCGGGTGGCTGAACTTGAGCCATGTAGGCGTGAGACTTTCTCAATTACTAGTCTGGTTCAACATGGTTCAAAACCTTGATTTGTTGGTTCAATAGTGAATCAGTTGGTAGAACTTGACCGACTGGTTCCTCTTGAACCAAGCAGTTCGGGGACTTCTCCTCCCTTGTTTAGGCCTCGGTCAAACCACAAAGGTAGGCGAAGGAGATCACTGGTGTGGGGAGGCTTTGGGAGAAAGATAGGTCAATGGAGGAAGTGGGGTTGTCGCTCGGGTTTTTCAAGACCCCGCGAAGGTTATGGAGGCCTCAGTCCGTCTGTTGGGGATTCGAGGGCAAGATGCCCAACTAGCAATGACTAGTGGTGCTAGGGTGGATTAGAAGAGGCGAATGGAGAAGTGACCTTGAGGGAGAGATTTGAGGCACTGACTGCGTTCGTGGGAGCATGCGGAAGCTGGTAGTAGGGTTTTTACAGGTGGATGGAAGTTGTATTTAGGGTTTTGAGAGGTGGACATGGCAGTGGTTGAGAGGTGCAAGTGGTGGTTCAATTGTTCTCAAACTAGGCTGATTCATGAGGGAAAAAGGGGTTGGTCGAGTTCGTATTGGTGGATAAGCAATTTCGGCTACTTTAATTTTCAAAATTGGGTCCATACGAGCCAAATTCTCTTCGGCCACTCACCCCCCCTCCCTTCGCTGATTATGGGAGGTAGGGGAAGACCTCCTAACCATAGGATCAGGGATGCGATCTGTGGTTGGCCGATCCAAGGGCCGAGGTTCATCCTCTACCTTAGGCCACATATTGCTAACCTGGAAAAGGTCAGAAAAGGCAAATAAAAGGGGATTGTGAGCATAGAACTTCCAAAATTCATAGAAAATCGTAGGAACGTCCAAATGACATGAAATTTGGATCATAGCTTCACAAATATGTAGAGAATAATTAGAAAAATCTTGAGAACAACATGATGAAACTTGATTACCAATATGCTTCTTTGGATAAAGTGATGATTGAATACAATTTGGGGTGTTATAATGTATATAAAATTCACATTGATCACCATATTTCAAATTTGAGTCTCAACATTGATTATGAAGCCAAGAAAAATAATTTGGGACCATGAGTGAGTATAATGATGGGGAAAAGGGTAATTACTTTTTATTATCATGCTAAAATCCACTTTGTCACATTTTTTCTATAAGGGTTGGATGTCTTAGAAAAAGGGGAAATCAAACACCTTGGTCCTTCCCAAAAAACCTCATACCCAGAAAGAGGTTTGTGTGGGTCAAAGGAAGCAAGGATGGATTTTAGGTGGGTATGACGAGGGTTGAGGTGACAGGAGTATGTGGTTGGTTGACCACTGTAGCACACGGGTTGTGTGAGGTTGAGGATGAGGCCACAGTCATTTGATTTTTCCCCAATCTATGGGCATGTAATAGGATGGTTTGGGGCGATCCCAGCCACGGGTCGTGGCTTGCAGCTCAAAAAGGAAAGAAAAGGGCTAATCCTAGGGGAAAAGGGCCAATGGAGGTCGAGTTTGAGAAGGGAAAAGGGAAAATAATAGGAAAGTGGGGAAAAGGGTATATAAGGGTTAGAGACTTAGAAGGGCATATCTTTTAAACCATAGACATATTGGGATAATTTTGAGGTTGTTGGATTCATAAGATATCCTCTACAATAATATAAATTGTTGTGGATAGATACAAAAATATAGAGAGGGTCAAAATCAAAGGGATAAATACAAAGTACTAAATGCACTCAACTTATGTCAGTGTGCATCAAGTGTCACATAAAGGAGCATAGGTTGATATTTTGAGAGAAATAAGTTTTAAAACTACTCAAAGAATTAAAATAGATACAATTGAGTAAATTAGATTAAGTTTAGAGTAAGAGAGTACTTACATATAAGTGGGAGAAAAATCACTTCATGACATTTTCTTAGTGGTTGCCACACATCATCATTTGACATGCAAAGATGCCTACATCTAATCAATTAAAGAAAAATCATGATCTTTAAACTTGGAATAGCTCTCTTTCTTGCTCGTCTACCACTATTGTGATTTTTGGATTTATCAAGACCTTTGTCATGGAGTTAGATGCATCTGTTCATAGCTAAATAAACATGCAAGTCTATGTAGGACAAACAATATCCTATTGTAGCCATGACCTATCATAGCACCAATAGGGACTCCGTACTTATGAAAATAGTGACTTACCTATTTATATTTACAAATCCATATTTCCAGTTTCTATTAACACTCACTTCATCATTGCATAGAGACTATAAAAACAAAGGATGGGATACTTATTGTTTAGGAAGTGGAGCTATAGAAAGGAAAGAAAAGTCAAGTAGTCATCAAAGATCTTTATTTTTTTCTACAACCCTCCCTTCACTGTATGTTGACCTACATGATTATTATTTGTGTGTTATTGGGGGTTGGAATCAAGTGTGGCGAGAGTCTAAATAGAACATAACATAGCTAACATCACATATGTCTAAACTAATTGTTACATTATGCAATGTTCTTGAAAATAAATAGGTTTGTCAATAGGGAGTGCTTGTGTAAGATAAAGTCTCTCCCTTATCCTTGCACACCTCATAATAGCATGCAAGAGAGACAATTACCCAATGTATCACTCCTCACCCTTTATCTTGCCTTGCCCTTACCGTCTAACCCATTGGGTAAGAAAAGATGGTATGACTACAATGGGTTACATAATATGACTACCTAATAATTTTTTATGCCATATATCATGTTGAATACAACATGTAAATTATTCAATGACATTTTTCCCAAGATAGTATAATTCTAAGTGAAAATTATATTGTTAATAAAACATGCATGATGTCTCTAAGAGAGGAGGGTTGAGGTGGCGATACAAATTAGGTATGAGTTTGTCATCTTGTTAATGTCTCTTGTTTGAGTAATAATGATTAACATAATCATTTAGATTTTTTGTTTGATCAACATATTCAAATTGAGGCTAGGTGAGGTCGTGGCCTTACACAACACCCGGGACAACCTTCAATAGTTCAAACATGGCCTTACCTTGTCACAATAGGATAGTCATATATGTTTGTGATTTTTCCAACTGATTATATTAGATAAAGCTCTTGCATATTAAATATGATATCATAATTTGTTTTCATCAGTTGTGGCATGAAGAAAGGTGTATTTGTTGTTAATCTTACACAACATTATGATAAGTCCTCAGTCACTCCAGACAACAACTAGTCATGGACATCACTCCCTTGTGTGACAAGGAGGTAGCTTGTCACCACATATATGGCCTTGCAGTTTACTCAGATGGGATGGGTCCAAAGTAGACATGTCTAAAATGGGTTGTTAAAGGATTAAAGAAGATAATGTCCTACATCTAATGAAAGAAATGAAGGATATAATAGGAACTCGGGAGTGGCAATCACAGGGGTGATAGGAAGGGCGAAGGGGAGGCCTCTTCCACCTGCTTCATCTAGGCCTCCATGCAGAGGATCTGGAGATGATAGTGTTGGGGTCTAGAAGGCAAGGAGAAATTCCTCTAAAATCGGCAAACATCTTTGTTTCTTCTCAAGTTAAGTGCTGATAAGATCTCTTTGCTACAAAGACTAACTCAAATATGTTGGGACTTCATAAGACTCTGGTGGAAATCTTGAATTGGAAACTCATCTACCCTAAAGAAATGGCAGAAAGGAATGTGGATCGGTGGAGTAGACCAATTGTTAAATATATGGTTGGATTAAAATCGCATTGACCTAGTCATGTTTCTCATCCCTCTCATGTCTAGAAGGTTAAGGGATCCTTCGAGTTAGTTCATGAGGTAAGGGGTTTTTCTTGATCATCTTTTCATAAAAAGAAGATCTAATCATGACTATTAAGATAGGGTCGTGGTTTGTCATTGGGAAGGTGGTCATCTTGAAGATGTGGGAAAGAGAGGACCCGGTACAGAAACTCAAGTTGGTGGAGATTCTAATTTATATCAAAATCTTTGATTATTTGATTAAGCTATGGGATGAAGATATGTTCGACCGGATTAAATCATATCTACAGAAGTTGCTTAGTGTGAAATATGGAATTTACTAGAATTCAAGTTCTTATCTGAGTGGACTCATATTTCCCTAGGTCTCTAAAGTTACAAAGTTATGATGGATTAGAGGATTTTGTTTCCTTTTAATATGAATGGGAGTCGTTCCATTATATAAATTGTGGAGACTTTGGCCATTCATATTCTTTGTGTTCTGATCATCCCAAAGAGTTACTAACTAGCAATAGAATGAGGAAGTAAGAGATTCCTAAAGTTCTTATGCAAAGTTTTAGTAGTAATCTTAGAGTTTATGTTGATGTCCAAGATGTTCTAGAGCCCTCTATTGAGGTTTAATCGGCAAGCCCCATTCTAGTTATTCCTTTTATTCCTATACCTTCGGCAACTCCTCAAGGTTAGAAGTCTAAGGTTTACTATAAGACTATGAAGAATTTCCAAATCACCTCCAAAATTCTATAACAAAAGTGTGAATTTTGGAACCATTCTATTAAAGTATCCCCTAACAAGTTTTCACTCCATTCTCTGGAAGATAGGGAGTTCGTCTCAACCCACTAGGGTGGTTCAAGGGAATGATCCAAAGTTTCCAAATGGTTAAACATTTCATGATTATTTCCTAGAATGTGAGAGGAGCCAATAATAAAATCTCTCACGTTCAGGATGTTATTATCAATAACAAGCCTAACGTCTTTGTAATTCTAGAATCCAAATTTCATTCTAAAGATTTAGACTTTGTTGTCAATTCCATTTGGAAGGGTGCTTCTTTTATCTCTATAAGAAGTTCAAATCTGAAGTTAGAATCGTCATCATGTTGAATGATCCTTTGATTGGTGTTATTGATTGCTATGTTAATGAGCAGGTGAATCATTGTGCCATGAAGTTCCTTCACAAAAAGATTTTCTTCTCGGCTGTCTATGGAGCTAATAAAGAGAGGGATCATAGTTCTCTCTCGAGTAGTATGGATGTGTTCTCTATTTTTGTTAACCTACCCTGGTGTGTAGCTGAGGATTTTACTATATTTCATTTTAATAATGAAAAGATTGGTAAAAACCACTAAGTCAAGCATGAATGACTTTAACTATTCTCTTGAAGTTACTGCTCTTCTGGATATTCCTATGAAGGACCTTTTTTCACCTGGGCTAGTATGAGTAAAAGTGGTATTAATACATTCACCAAGATTGATTGGACATTATGTAATATTAATTTCTGAATGCTTATGATAATGCCTAGGGAGAGGCATGTTCCATCATTGAGATGATCATTGATCCTTGAAGCTTCATTTCATTTCAGGAAATAATATCAAATCCCCATTTAGATTTCTAATCTCATGGGTTTCTCTTTGTAGTTTTCTTAATATTGTCCAGTCTCACTGAAATATTTTTTATGTTGGTACACCTTTGTTTAAAATTTATCACAAGCTCAAGAATACTAGATCGGTTTTATCTGAGTGGAACGGGGACATTGTTGGTATTTATGTTTCTAAAGCTAGACTTCTAGAGGCTCAAGCCTTGGAGCTTCTTATTAAAGTTGATTATATGCCAACAGATCCTACCCTACAAATTGAACTTTTGAATCTGAAGGGGAAAATCTAATGAAGCCCTTCTTAATGAAGGCCTTTTCAAATAGAAATCAAGGGTTCAGTGTTTATAGTTTGGAGATAAAAATTATAAATTCTTCTATTCTTCTATGAAAACAAGAAGGCTTATTAATAGCATTCACTCTTTAAATATTGGTTGTGCTTCTTGCATTGATCCTAATAGTATTGTTGAGCACATTGTTTCTTATTATGAGAACATTTTCAACTTTGTTTGTAAGTTTCCTATTTGTTGGCACGATGAGTGGACCTTTCCTAAACTCACTTATGATCAAAGGAAGATTCTATGTCATTGGGTCACTAAAAAGCAAATGGAGGACACCTTTAAGTCTATGAAGGATGAAAAAGCTCCAACGCCAGATGGTTTCAATGTAGTTTTCTTCCAAAAATGATGTTACTATTGGGGAGGATATTACTAAAGTTGTGCTCAATTTTTTCAACTCTACAAAGTTACTAAAAGAATGTAATAGAACCTTTATCACAATAATTCCTAAATGCAAGGATGCATCCTTAGTCAAAGATTTTAGGCCCATTTCTCTCTACAATGTCGTCTGTAAAGTTATGACTGAAGTCCTTGCTAATCATTTGAAATTTGTTTTACCTTTCCTGGTGGATCAAAATCAGTCTGTCTTTATCCATGGGAGAAGATAGGTGATACAATTCTTGTTACAAATGATCTTCTAAGTTTCTTTACTAAAAACGTGGTATGCCTAAAATGTGTGTGAAGGAAGACCTCTCCAAAGCATATGACCTCTCCAAAGCATATGATTCCCTCAATAGAGATTTTATTTTGTTTGTCATGAGAGAAATGTAGTATCATGAGTGTTGAATCTTGTGGGTCACAACTTGCTTTGAGTCTGCTTCATTTCAAATTTGATAAATGGCTCCCCTTCCATTGATTTCTTTGCCACTAATGGAATCTGTCGGAGTGGCCCTTTGGCTCCCCTTCTGTTCATCTTAGCTATGCAGGATTCACTGTTATTACCAATCACAATGTTGCTAAGGGTATTATTGATCCTATTCAGAATGGCTCTAAAACCTCTCCCACATCATTTTTATTGACGACCTTCTTCTTTTCTTAAAGGTTGATGACAATAATGCTTCTGCTCTAAATAATGTTTTCTCCACCTTTGAGAATGTTTTTGATCTTACCTTAATGTTACAAAAAGTCAATAACATTTAAGAAATGACATTCAAGTGAGTTCTATTATGAATATCTTGGGTATCGAAGTCAATAACATTCCTATCAAGTACTTAGGGATCCCTTGTTTACTAGTAGGCTTACCAAAGCTATGAGCTTGCCTTTGTGGACAAAGTGATAATGAAGTTGGATGGCTGGAAGGGCAAACTCTTTTCGATGGGTGGTAGGATTGAGCTGGTGATTTCAACTCTTTCTTCATACCACATCTTCTGGACAGCAGCCTT
The DNA here is from genome assembly GCA_963693085.1 of Alisma plantago-aquatica. Classification (NCBI taxonomy): domain Eukaryota; kingdom Viridiplantae; phylum Streptophyta; class Magnoliopsida; order Alismatales; family Alismataceae; genus Alisma; species Alisma plantago-aquatica. The sequence goes on from OY856409.1 coordinate 677,708,087, forward strand.
ACCCTTACCCAAATTCATTATTAAAGACTTGGAAAGGCATTTTAGAAACTTTATATAGGGTGACTCATAGAAGAGGAAATATATTCACCTAGTTTCATGGGCTTAGATTTGCATGCCTAGAGTTGAAGGTGGTCTTGGGATCAGATATATTTGAGGTTGGTCGATTGCAGGGCTATGAAGAACCTTTGTGACATAACTAGCAATGAAAATTCCATATGGGTTAAGTGAATGCATGAGAAGCTCTTCATTGATGATTCTGTTTGGCCTGTGGTTCCTAAATCTAGCTCCTCTTGGCTTGTAAAACAAGTACTCAAACATAGAGATTATCTAAATTAATCATGTTAAGTTTGTAGTAGGTAATGGCGTGAAGTTCCTTTTATGGAAGGACCCTTGATGCTGAGGTAATACCTCTCTTTTAAGTCACCTTAGCGATTAGCTTGTGAGAAGATTGGGGAAAGGTGTTTCTTGTAAAGTACATCACTATATTGTTAATGGGGAGTGGTTTTTCCCTGGAGTTAGCGGTAGGTGTGTTGTTAGTGGCTTCTTTGCTACTCTTCCTTGCCCTTCTATTGACTATAATGATAGGGTTCTAATCAATGGTAAAACTTCCCTGGTATGAAGGAAGCTTGGAATATTTGTAGAGATGAATATCCTAAGGTGTATCCTATGTGGGATCTAGGAGGAATGTTTACAATATCTTCTCTTTTGTTGTGATCTGAGTGAGAAGACCTTGGATCTGTTTGCCAAAGCTTTCGTTGTGAAGTCTTGTCATCTTGAGGATTTGTTGACACTGAAGAAAAAAGCTAAATCTATTGTTTGCTTTATTATAGTTCATGTTTATTTGAAAGGAACATATTATTTATATATATATAGAGAGAGAGAGAGAGAGAGAGCGAGAGAGTCAGGCTAGTGTACCGGAGGCACCGTACACCTCAGTCATTTTTGAAGATGCAATAATTTTTTTAAAAATCTAAACCGTTGATCTTCTTAATTATCATAAGAACATACTATATAATAAATTTGAGCTCATTTGGACACTTATAGGTCATGCATCTAAAGGAGGCAAGAATCATGTATTTCAAATTTGTTTTGTGCGTCGATTTTGTTGTCCTTGGATGAGTGACTTACACTCATCCAAATGAGTTCAAATTTGGTATGTGACCTATTATTATTGTAACCATGAAGATCAATGGATTAGATTTTGGAAAAACATGGTCTAGATAGGCAAACACCATTGGGGTGTACGGCGTGATCTATACACTCGAGTGTATTCTAGCCTGACTCTCTCTCTCTATATATATAGAGAGAGAGAGAAAGAGAGAGAGAGAGAGAGAGAGAGTCTGGCTAGAATACACTCGAGTGTACGGATCGCACGAATACACTCAAGTGTGTTTGCATATCAAGACTATTTTTTGCAAAATGTAAACCATTGATCTTCACCGTCATACTATAACTAGGCTACATACAAATTTTGAACCCATTTGGATGAGTGTAAGTCACTCATCCAAGGGCAACAAAATCAACGTGCGAAACTAATTTGAAATGCATAATTTTTGCGGTCATCATAACATGAGCTATACATATCCAAATGTGCTCAAATTTTGCGTATGAGTTGTTCACAAAATATGTTTAAGAAGATCAACGGATTAGATTTTCAAAAAAAATATTGCATCATGAAAAACTACTTGAGTGTATTCCGCTCCGGATACACTCGAGTGTATTCTAGCCTGACATATATATATATATATATATATATATATATATATATATATATATATATATATATATATATATATATATATCTGTGTGTGTGTGTGTAATAAATAGCTTCCTATTGAAGTTGTTTGGTTGGCCCTTTATAGTTGATTCTTTAGCCATGTACAATTAGGAACTTTCTTTCTTTCTGTACAATTACCTCATTTTGTTTTTGACATTCTTAATTTTTTAGGAGCTTATAAATAGAAGAGAAACCGATGCATGTTGGATGATTTGGATGGTACAATCCCATCTAATAAATGAAATATTGTTGGTTGAGCATATGTTGTGAATTGTAAGAACTTACATGGGATGCATATTTCTTAGTTTCATATTTGCTTGTAGAAAGTTGTTTTCATTTTTCTTAAGCCCACATTCCAAATTCCAATGGGCTTTTGCTCATATGATATGATTTCTCATTTTTCTTTACGTACAAAACTAGGATATTGGTCTGATATTAAGATCATTTTAGGGGGTGTTATACCCTCTTTTTTTGGATGAGGGGTCCATCCTATCACATACATGAAGACATTGTTTCTTTTTCTTACCCTCCTCAATACCCTATTGGGATTCGAAGTGGCGAGCTATGCTACAACCAACAATTGAATGTACCAGCTGAACTAGTTGTCAAGTTCTTCAATAGGATGCTCATTATGTCGACATATGGTGTTTGGAGATTAGTGGTAGTAGTTTAGTCTTCCCTAGCTTTGCTTGCTATAGTTGCTTTTTCCTAACCACCTAATACAAGTAGTTGGCCCAACATCTAAACGGTCGCATGTTCCTAGTGAACCCAGCCATCCATGTTGGTTGCACGTGATTCTTAGTGAAGACATCAAAAAGTGTGTCCCTTCTAATCCTCTCATTGCTACTATTGTGCATGTGAGTCATATATCCTCCTAAATCTAGAACTTGTGGTTTGTTAGTTGTCATGGAGGTAGTAAAAATGTCGTAACAACATGTCAATCATTGTGCATGTAGCCATACATCTCAGGAGTAAGGAGGAGGCGAGAAATCATCATTGTGGGTGATCTGTGAAGTCTTTGACCACCACATATAATCAATGTTAGTTGCAGATTTGAGTGCACCATTGTTAGTTGTTATCTCATCTGGTTTTCCATTACTTTTGCAAGTCTGTATCCACTACTGGCTTGATGGTAAGATTGTTGCAAAGCCCGGCCATAGTGCAAGATGATCCCGCTTGATATATACATCACAGCTAAACCCTCAATGCTTTCGTCGAAGCAGCCGCATTGTGTCCCTGTCATTTTTCCTCTCACCAATCGTCACTAATGTCATGACTAATCGGTGGCTGAACCTTAATCACCTATTCTTACTAAAATATCCACTCTGCATTGGCACTTAGCACTCACACTGTAAATGTTGAATGCTATTTAATAAAATACTTCTACTGTTATGAAATGCGTGGATGGGCTTGGATATAGGACAGACTGGTAGGGCTTAAGAATATTTATTATTCCACCATATTTATATATGGGGTGACGCGTAAATGGGTATGTTTAAAGTCTATCTGTTGCTTGCCTAATGAGGTAAGGGTAAATGATTTTGTTACCCTTTACCTATGTACGGATCTAGTGTCAACACTGTTTATGTTTAAAAAAAACTGCCAGAAACGTACCGTGAAAAAGATGGTTTTTTTCTAGGTAGTTAGTTCTCTTGTTTAAGTACTGACATGTTTGCTTGAATTTGATGCTAGCTTCTTAGATAGCAAACGAACAGTAGCTAATGCAGCGAGACCTTACCTGTAAAGCCGTGATATTAAAAATCTGCAACTCTATAGCCGCAAGATTGCTTTGCCCAAGAACGACGTGGCACAGAAGAAGCCTAAGACAAATTTTTCAAATCCTTCATTTCATATTTACGGAAGGCCATTTCTCCCTCATCTTCAACCATGTCCTTCCTAGGGACAACTTTTATGTTTTAGGACATCCATCATTCCATTAAATTATGGCTTCTGTCAAACAAGTTCATCTCGTACAGGGCCATGATCGTTAAAAGTCTGTGAAGCTCTTAGTAGCTGATGTAATCAGTATATAGTTTTTCCCTTTCCAACTGAAATCGTGACTATTCCAAAACGGCCTTTCTTTTGTTCAGTTGTCCCATTGAACAAACTTCCAAATCTTTCTGAATGAATATAAACTGTATAGAACTACAAATTACATTATGGTAATAGAATTCTGAAAGAAGACCTAAAAAATTCACTGCAGTTATAGACCTAACTTCAACATTTAACTTGTTTCCCTCGCTTCTTCTGACGTTCCACTGCAAACAGAATTTGACTTGTTATTCTTATCAGTAAAACAGTTCGCGTATTTCAGGATATCAAGGCATGAATCATGCACTGCATTTCATACCTGCATGTCATTGGTTGACGCATCTGTAAGTGATTTTCCATTGACATATGTATAATCCTATAGCAGTGACGAGTCCTGTGTTTCTCGTTGAAGTTGTTTAACAACTTTACCTGAAATACAGGACATTAGAAAACAAAAGAAAGGGTTAGCAAGTCAAGTCAGTCTGATTATGCATGTATATAATTGCAGTGGCGGTATAGTAGATAACACAAAAATATTTAACTTAAGCATTAAGAAAATTAAAAAGGACCATTGTACCCTATAGATATACATTGGATCTTCAAAATAACTCAAGAAAGCATATTATGCAAGGCCACCCAGCGGCCTAAGCGCTGCCTAGGTGCCCCTTCACAAGTATGTTGAGAGCTGAGAACATCTGCTGACAAGTAAACCGGTGGGAAACCAATTCCTGAAAACTCAAATTCATAATCAAGCAATCTAACTACCCAGACAAATACCCCAAGGCTGGTATCCATAACAAACTGGTTGAAACTGTAATGACACTGCACACAGAAATGCCTAATTAATAAACTAATCAAAGCACAAACTTAAATAAAACAGTAAAACTCAGACTTACAACTAAGTTCCTAAAACAAAAAATCAGTCCAAAAATAATTTATAAGTCCCAAGAATTAATGAAAAAATACCAGACAGCTAAACCTATATAATTAATCATAATCAGGCTCTCATGGGAGCCTTTGTCCTACATCAATTCCCCCCCTTTTTCAAAAGAGGAGCCTCCGGAGAAACTGGCGACCTGGGTTCAGAGTCACTGTTGCGACAATGGATCCAGGTCTCAAGTGATGGGAACCTGAAAATAGGATAGTCAGCTTATATGCTGTTACAGTTACAACCAGGGATCGGGGTATTAAGCTTGAATCATCGTGCTTGGGCTCGTTGGTTAGGAGAGGTGCTTAAGAATCCACCTCATCGTCATTTGCATCGACAACGACAATCATCACTAAACTGGAGTTTCATACGACATCAGGTTTGTCTGTGTCCATGTAGACGCGGACGGAGAGGAGATGCGGTCTGGCACAGTGTGATCGGTATAGAGTTTTAAAGGTAATAGTTGTCTGAGAACGATCATGAACCGTTCATTGTGAAGCATAGCAGGAGCATAGATTTCCGCATACGACACAACAAGACAACCTCTATTTAGCTAGGAGGATGTGAAGTTGGTCACACATATTGTGTGTTGTGGACCAAAAGTCAAGGTTGCAGCACATCGAGAAGCAGCCTTTGGATTCTACGGTCGTAGCATCGTGGTGCGTTTGTCAATGTTGTGGGACGAAAAACACAAATGGGAGATCACAATGAGGATATCTGAGTTGCAGATGTTGTCGGACCCACATGAATATTATTACGGGTCCAAAAATACCAGAGGACTTCACACATGGGCTAGCAATAACATTCGTATAGAGGGAGAAATGAGAAGGGAGAGAAATGAAGAGGGTCGCGGTAGATGAACTGGGAATGAAATACCCTGCTTCTACAGTGCAGCATCAAAGAGGACTTGGGGCGACAAAGGTTTATGTTTCCTCCTCATGTCACTGATAGCCCTCAAATTGGCATTACTAGTGGGAGCTAAAGCGGTAGTTGACGAGAAATAGGTTGTTCCTTTGAATCGAAACTCCACACCTTCCTTGTGGGTAGTTGACGAGCAATAGGTTGTTGTCTAGTTGATGTCATTGATCAGAAAGAGATAGCTTATCACCTCCATAATCGTCATTGGTGGTTAAGATTGACCCCGGGTGGTTGCCAAGGACCTTGTAGAGAGGTGTGCATTGGTTGGTGCGTCACTGGAGTGCAGCAATAGTTGCTCCCCTTTTAGTCAATGCAATGCTAGAGTGACTTGTTGTAGCATTGGGTGGTCAGAGAAAAAGAAGAATAGAATATGAATGTAAGACCCATGACCTAGCTTAACCTATTAATCCTGCTTTTGTTAACCTTATCACCTATTTAGATGCCTACCTAGCACGTGTTTGACCGGTCAGAGTTCTGTTTGTGGACCCATGTACAAATTACCCTGTGGATGGGGTTTCCAAGTAATTTGTACACGGAGGTGATGGTTGTCTTCTTTCTCTTGCTTGGGTATAGGTGGATGCTCTTAGGTGGTTGCCTTCCCATCAGTAGTGTGTCTGACCTTTTGTTAATTGGAGGCCAACAAGGTTCCTCTGCTTGTTCGTCAATTTGTAGTGTGCTTGGTCCTTTGCTGGTTGAGAACTGACGATACCATCCTACCCTTTTGTCAGTTGTTAGGTGTTTGGTTTTCGTCGTTTGAAGATCTACGATGAGCAGGGCAGGGCCAGCCGAAGTGACCTTCAGTATTTTTGTCTGCTGGCTACCGACGACATAGCTGAGCGGCTAGGTGGTGGATTTCCATCAGAAGGGAACTGATGGAAAATCTACACCATTGCTACCAATGGTTTCGAGCAAGCTCCCTTACGTGCCTTCTGATGTTTTTTTGTTTGCCCCTAGTGGCGGGTTTTCTGGCAATGTTTACCGATGGAAAGTCATGGTCAGCCTTCCGATGGTATGACTGACCGACGAAGGTACAGCTCTGACCGACGATGTGACATCTTGACCGACTTTTCTCTCTTTTGGGCTACATTATACCCCCAGACCTTCCTTCTCGTCTCACTTGCACAAATGAAAAACAAAGAGTTGTTGCAGAGTGATACACAATTGGTTGACTAAACCGACAGAATTTCTAGTTTCCTCAATTTTTGCTTTCGTCGGGATATATCTTCATTCTCTCCTTCAGTGATGCAAGGCAAGCCAGCTGGTGACTTATGTGCTTTGATCGAAATAAGTCGAACCACGACCATGTGTTTTCCTAGTGATCGTAAGCTTCTTGTCCTTCTTGGACGTTTTTTAGGTGGTTTTCTCTAAGGCTTCAACCGAAGAGTCTAACATCTTGCATCTACCTTCTCTCTCATCTGTTTGGTCACTCTTGACGATCGACCGGCGCATTTGAGCAGTTGAAGGAGAGGAACTCAAACCTTGGGAGAATTGCCTTCAACACCGGAGTTTGTCGTAAAACAGGTGTCTTCACGATATTTAATCGTGGGCAAACTCTTTTGAACCCTATCAGACGAGTGATATATCATTTTTTTCGTTTATTACCTGTTTTGTGCTTGCATGCGGTAGATCTTGTTGTTATATACATTTAAAATGCTAAAAGTGGTAGTTCCTAGGCCGTAACAAATAAGTTTACATGCCTATATGTGGAGGCTACATACTACAGGTACTCCTCTGAGGCATAAACACCGGTTATCTAATGTTTGTGGGCAAGTATATGACCTTGGTCAGCAAGAGAAATATAAGGTTTCACTCCTAGTGTTGAAATATGACATGCATGTTTAAAAGATGTTATCTTATAGTTGTTTATGACCGTTATACATTCATTATGTATGTTTTGAATCACCCTCGTAGTACTACGCTACTAGAATATGAAGAATGATCCATTTAAAGGGAAAAGGAGGGTTTACACATGTTCTCCTTCTGCTCGGCCCTGAGCGCCTAAGGTATGACAACTGGTGGTTTCTCTGAAAACTCATTGTCCTTGTTACAGTGAGGAGTTAGGTCATGTTGTTTGGACACATCTCCTTGAGACATTTACAGCTTCATTACTTGTCTGTCTGCTGATAGGTTATTTGTGCTTTGGTTGATGTAATCGTAAGACAATGAACCTAACTATCAAGAGAAATCTAAGGTAGAGCCCTGAGTCCGTAGAACCATCCTTTTGGGTCGTTAGGGGTAGGAAACAAGTTAATTTTCTAGCAGCCCAAAACTGTGAGAAGCTCGGAGCCATTTATTAGTGAATATATGGGAACACTTACGAGCGAATATCCTATCATCTTTAAACCGTTTTGCTTGGGTGGAGGTGTGCAAGTGATATGATGCCCTATGGAGGGTTGTTACCACGTCTTGTGTGGGGTCGTGACTTGTGTACCAAGAACAGGCATGTTGTGGTGGATCACCTTCAAAGCATATATCCACAGTCAGTGTTCTCATATGCCCCGCATGAGGCCACTTTTGCGGTCGCATATGCGTATGCGGCCCTTAGCCGCTCCGCATATAACTGTGCAGTGCTACTTTTGGGCATGGACCGAATATGCGGCATGCGGTCCGCATATGCGGCCGCCTTAGGCCCCGCATTTCATTTGGCCTCTTAAGTAAAAAAATAAACAAAACCTCAAATAGAATCAACCAAATTAAATGACAACTTCTATATAGTTGGTTTTTAGATTAGATATTGAAATTTTGCTACCTCAAACAATTCTATTTGAATGAGTGGTGCATGATATATTATTACATTTTACAATTGTCAATGTTTCATTATGCTCTTTCCTTTGCTCTTTTTATTCTCTTCTATTTTGCTCTAAGATTAAACGTGTTGCACTTGCAATAATTCTTATTTTGTCTTGTATAAAAGGGGAATCTATTGCAAACATTAATTAGATATGATATTTTCTTTTACAAAGTATCAATGTGTGCTACCTAGGGAGTAATTTATATTCCTTACAACTTTGTCTTCTCTATCTATTACTAACTTGATTACTTCATATCATTTTGATGTTTTGATTTTGTTTCTTATGTTCTTTTTCTATTTCTACATTGAACTACCATGTGTTGTGTTACTGAGGTTATTCTTATTGTGTTCATTCAATAAATGTTCTGCCATGAACTGCATGTGTTATTGTGTTGTGTTACTTGTATATCTGTACATTATATAAATTTAGGGTTTTTTTGATTGATTTTTCTTCATGATTGGAAAATAAGTGTTTCTTCTTCCATGATGTAATGATCCGTTGGTTAATTTTGGACTATTAGGCTACGAAACTAGATAGTATAATATTTATGATTATGATTATATTTTTTAATTAAATATATGTATAACATATAGAATTAATTTAAAAAATCCAAAAATGCATATGTCCCGCTTATGCTCCCGCATTCCACTTATACTCTATGTGGTACCCTGACCGAACGCATACCGCAATCGCATAACGCATTTCAGAACATCGTCCACAGTGGGATAGTCGGTGTGCTCCCTACATTTGTGATACCTCGCTTCAACATGAGGTTCTGAGGAGAGGCTTAAGGAATCCAAACATCCTTAGATCTTGTACGGATGGCTGAGATGGCTTAATAGCATCTAGTTAGCTATTTGGGTGGTATGCCCCACACAGTCCATGTCACTAAAAGGTACAACATTCGTATAGCATAATTGCTTATGTTTAATTGACAAAGAACATGGTTGCGCCTTGGATGGTTACATCCCTAGTATTTATGATATATTTTTGATATCTAATTAGTCTTGCAAGTAGCATGGACACCCTAATAAAAGGGTAAGAGTATAACTTCGGGTGTACCTACGATTATTACACTTGTGACTTTACTTAACTCCTTCGTTATATTCTTCTTAGCAAGTAATAAAAGTTTCAGGCATTATAGACTTGGGGTCTCACTCCTGCGGTTTTCTACACTTTTTAGGTGAATGGCCCAACTATTTTGACAGTGACGGAGAAGATCAACAAGGAGGTAGAAGGCTTGGAGAACAATAGGTGGTTGATGTTTGTGTGAAGGGATCTCGGAGGTAGGTGATGCTTGTGTGACCTCCTCCAGAGATAAAGCATATAGGGACAAAGTCATAGTTGTCCATGTACTCTCAGGTCTTGGTGAGTTGTGTTTTTGTTGTATCCTTTTGTCTGCCTTGGATCCTACAAATACGTGCACAGTCTCTAGAGTCAGACTTATGAAGGTTGTAATATGTTACACGCATGTTCTATTGTAACGCCACATATGTAAAGCTCAGGTCGCCTTCAGTTTGATGTGATTTCAAGGTGTAGCTTCTAGCATTTTTGTTGGTTAAGGCCTTGTAGGGTATCACAATGATGTTCTTCCTTATGTATCTTGTGTATGAATGAGACATTAAAGGAAGGTCACTTCATGATGTTTAGCGAAAAAATTTATTTGAGATCTTGATGTGACATGCATGTGATGGCGTTCTTAGGCTTTAAATTCCGTATTTGGTTTGGAGTAATCTCTCGCTCTTGTGGCATAGAATGTCACAATGGAAGATGTTGAAGTAGCAAAAAGAAAGGAGGAAGTGGAGAAAGGGGACCTCATGTAGGTGGCGATCTAGAGGAGATGGTACACTATGAAGCATGGATTCTCCACAATAGGTGTCGTGACCCTACTGGATATGTATTGATATCAATACTTCGTGGATACTTTGGAATACATTCAGATACTTTCTGAAGGGAGCATATTGAATACTTCTTAAGTTGTATCTAGAATTTTTTTTCTTTTTTGTCTAATCATAGATTTTTAATGGTTCCTTATTGCAAACCAGTTAATTCACCTTTACAAAGTACATGTGGATGCTTTCTCTTGCTGAGGTGCACATCTTATGCACGTTTTGGTTAACGACCCTCTTGTTTAGGTGACTAATCCAATGTGGTTTATTCTAGATTTTATCTTGACAATATCAATTTCATCTCCTTTAAAGTTAAGCATTGTGTCCTTAGCCTTATGTCTCTTCATCCTGGCTTTTTTACCATTCCACCTTTCTAATTTTATCAGTTTGTCTTTACTCTCTTGCTTTTTGTACTTGTGTATAGATTCCAACACACTTCTAGAGAAGTGTTCTTGATATACTGTCCACTTTCGTTTCTAAATGTACAATAGACTATAATATTTTGATCAATTTGAGTGCCAATAAATCGTTGTAATATACCTATAAACTAAGTTTGACTTTTAATAAACCATTTCATAAATGTTCCTTATGTTAATTAAGAATGAGATGTGATTGTTTTCATTTTCATTTTTATGAATAAATATATTTGTTTTTTCTATTAAGCTTATAAACAAACACTAAAAATTGTCATATTCATGCCGTACCCAAATCCTATATTTAAAAAATTGTATTAACCCATGCTTGTACTGTTATCCATATTCGCTTTTGTGCTTCACAGAAGATAGAGATTAAGGCCCTTCCTATTCATAAATTTGGTCATATAATTTACCAAGGAGTCCTGCATTTATATAGATCATACATCTTGTAACAGCACTAGTATACATCAACATCTTGTGCGACTCAGTGACTTGAATCAAACTTGCTTTTTGACAGGAAGCAACACCTAATGGTTTTCAATTGTCTTGACATCTCCATAACAGACTTTATGTTAATTGTGATAGATCTAAATATCTGTTTTCTATCGTGTATCAGGTTGTCCCAAGCGAAACAAAAATGACGCATCAAACAACAGCTTACTTTTATCATTGTTCAGAGCACAACCAGGTGAACCTCCCAGCTCTTCACAGCTGCATCACATAGCACCACTCATCAAAGATAGATTCAAAACCAACCTTATGTAATTTGGATCAATTAAGCAGATTCTCCTTCCACTCTGGTCATGCCCATTGTCAAGTGTCAACCTCCTTTCACCACCCAAGCACTAGGCCTCAAGATAGTATAAGACCTCTTTCAACTGTTGAAAGGTTGAAAGGTCCTAACAAGGCTGCAACCTTACTGTCCTGGTCAACAGGGGCCATGGCCGTGTCAATCAGGTTCAAGGGGTTCAGAAGCCTTACTGTTGATTCACTCTCATGAGAGGTAGTGGCTCTTGTTGTCATTCTCCTTTCAGCACTCAGGCACTGGGCCTCAAGAAGTCATTAGCCATCCTCTCAACTGTTGAAAGGTCCTTACAGGGTTGCAAGCCAATGTTTCGCGCATGGTGCAAACTTCATGTCGACTTCAAAGTGGAAATTTGTGGAAACTTTTAGGAAGTTTAGAAGCGAACTTTGATGGTGTTTTATGAACAAAATGATGCGAAACTTTGATTGAAAACTTCTTATTATGCTATAACGTGCTACTGCCATGATAAATGGGAAGTGTCAATCAGGTTCAAAAGCATGGCAGTCAATGCACCCTCATGAGAGATCCATTCATCATCAGTGGCTCTTGCATTTATTGGCCCTTCTTCATAAGTCTATGTTTCAATTTTTGCATTTCATCATTTTATTGATGATATCTCTTCAAAAAGTAAACTTTATTATTCAACAGGATATGAAGCTTCAGGTATTGTGAGTTGCCTTTACAACATAATCCAAACTTTAAGGTTAATATAATACAACTAATAATAAACATATATATCTTTATAATTGTTCGAGTCATTGCTATTCAGTTTATAATGTAAAGGACCTAAGCATATTTGACCCCATAGGGTAAGTTTGCTTCCTTGTACTTGCCTCCTCTCCTATATATAGGAGGGGAGTTTGTGGTCTATTAATAAAATATATCTCATTAGCCTTCCTTTTTATTTTTCCGCATGGCATCAGAGCACAAATCCTAAATCTGACCCTGGAGAGCACATGAGAGTGTCTCCACCTGCAGACGGCCGCCGTCCCTTCTTGCCTGGCCGCCCGTCAAGCATCGTCCCAACCTCCATGGCCATCTTCTCTCTTCTTATATTTTCTTAAGAATTTCCTCATCTTCTCTCTACTACATAGGTTGCTTGATGTAATCGCCTTGGCTGTGCTCAATAAGCATTGCCTCTTTGAAGAACAACTTCCATTTTTCTTCCTTTTCTTGCTTCATATCTTCAGATTCCTTTTCTTTGTTTTCTTGTTTTCGTCGTCAATTTCCTTTCACCTTTCCATTTTTGAAATATCGTCCCTTCTATTTTCTTTCATTCCGTTTTCTTTTTTACCTATAACATGACGACCCCCCACGTCCATTTCCTTTTTTCTCTTTTTCTTTCCCTTAATCATGCTACACCTACCATGATAACAACCCCACTCTCTCTCCATCCTTTTCTTTTCCACCAACCCTTTTTTGACTCACCAACCTTTTTGACCCGGTCATATTTTTAGGAGAAGTTCTCATTAACACAGCAAACAAAAAGGGAGATCCTCCCTCTTTTTTGGCTCACCAACCCATTTGACTCATCAACTTATTTGCCTTACATCATCATCATCATCTAAGCCTCAATCCCAACTATGTTGGGGTCGGCTACATGGATCTTTCGTTTCCATTCAGCTCTATCATGGACCATATTCCGGTTGAGATGTAGAGATTCAAAATCTCTCTTTATAAGCTCATCCCATGTTAATTTAGGTCTTCCTCTTTTTCTATTTATTGTGCTTGACTCAATAGCATTGCTTCGTATAGATGCATTTGCCGGTCTGTGTTGCACATGTCCGTACCATCTGAGTCGGCCTCGCGCAACTTGTCTTCAATGCTCGCCACCCCCACTTTATTCCTAATATAGTCATTTCTCAAGCGATCTTTTCTTGTCTTCCCACACATCCATTTCAGCATACGCATTTCAGCCACGTTCATCTTGTTGAGACTTTGCTTCTTCACCGCCCAACATTCACTCCCATAGAGCATGGTTGGCCGTATAGCTGTTCTGTAAAACTTTTTAACCTGAGAGGGATCTTCCGATCACATAAAACTCCAGTTGCACTGCTCCATTTCAACCATCATGCAGTGATCCTGTGACAAACGTCATTTTGGACATCCCCATCTATTTGAATAATAGAACTCAAGTAACGAAATTTATCACATTTTGGTATATCTACTTCGTCCAACTTGGCTCCATCATTCACACTGCGAGATTGGCTGAAATTGCATTGCATATACTCAGTTTTGCTCCTGCTAATCATCAATCCATTTGATTCCGATACCTTTCTCCAACGTTCAACTTTATCATTCAATCCATCTTTAGATTCGTCAATCAAAACAATATCATCAGCAGATAACATACACCAAGGAATGTCATCCTGAACATTCTTTGTCAACTCATCCATAACAAGAACGAATAGATATTGGTTGAGTGTGGATCCTTGTTGTACCCCGACTGTGATAGGAAAAGTTGGTGTCTCTCCTCTAGGAGTCCTCACACTTGCAGTAGAGCTATCATACATGTCTTTGATCAAGTCAATGTATTGGATCGGTACACCATTTTTCTTCAAAACCATCCACAACACTTATCCGGGTACTCGATCATAAGCCTTTTCCAAATCAATAAACACCATATGAAGATCTCTTTTGCTTTCTCTACACTTCTCCATAAGCCTCCTTATCAGAAAAATAGCATCTGTTGTTGATCTTCCAAGCATGAAACCAAATTGGTTGTTTGATATCTGCGTTATAGATCTTACATCTTAGTCTCTGCTCAATAATCCTTTCCCAAAGCTTCATTGTGTGACTCATCAACTTGATACCTCTGTAGTTTGTGCAGCTCTGAACATCACCTTTGTTCTTGTAGATGGGGACTATAGTACTATTTCTCCACTCATCCGCATCTTCTTGGTCTTCATGATCATGTTAAAGAACTTTGTTAACCACATAACCACACTATCTCCACGAAATGCAGAGAAGTTTTCATTAACACAGATTGACTACATGCACATCAAGTGTGCATGTAGCCAAACTGCATTAATGAGAACTTCTCCACTATATTATGTTGCTAGAGTATGTATGTTTTGGTCTTGTGTTTAGTCCCGCATCAGTTGAGTATAGGAGTATTATATTGTTTAGTCTCCTATTTATGTAATTTTGTAATCACTTGTTGGTATCTTAATCTGATCTCATTTATTTTTTCATAAGGTATCAGAGCATAGATCCTAAACATAACCCTCGATAGCAAAGGAGGGTGCCTCTGCCTGCAGGCGGACGCCCTCTTTTCTTTGTTAGACCGCACGACAGACATCATCCTGACCTCTGTGGTCGTCTTGTTTCTTACTCTTCTATAAAAAAGATTCCTCTTATTCTCTATTCCTTCCCACACTGTCAATTGTGCTTGTCCCCGCATGAATATCATTGATGTCCATGGCAGCACTACTTCAGCATTTTGTGTTGCAATTAGGCAGAAAGTGGAGTGGTTTGGTAACATGATTGGATGTCAATATGTCTCTCCATGCTCTACCATGCCTCCTCTCACATCGAGCTTCTCTATAGAAGGAAATAAAGAGACCAAATCTCGTATGCCAAAGAGTAATCGACTTGCAATTCACGAATCATTTGACACTTGTCTTTTCTTCATGCATCATTGATCAAGCATCATTCGGCACTTCCCCCCCCCCTTCATACACAACCTTCCACCAACACTTCACAACACTAGCGATAATTAGAAAATGTTTGCCCCAAAGATGTTGCCACAGATGCTCGGGTGGGGGTGGGGCAGGGGCAGGTGTTGGGAAGCTTCATGGTCATTGGGGCCATCCTCTTCCTGTACTTGCGATACTTCAACCACCAGCACTTTTGCAAATTTACCAATTGCATCGTTGGCCTAGTATTCCCCTGTATGCACTTCAGCATAGTGAGGGCTACTACGGCACGCTAGAAGATTCCAGGTCGCATGAAGTAGCACTTCCACCACTTCAACACCAACACACTTTTCATCGTGGTACAAGTCTGAGGTCCTCTCCCCTAGCATTCTTGACTTCCCTCAATTTTCCATAACTGCACTCAATACACAATATGCCTACTACTAATTGGATCCCTATTCAGATATGATTTTTAAACCATACCACGATGGCCAAAGGGCGGACAAATGTGCCCTTTTAGGTCGCATAAACATCCATTTATTGTCCTATATGGGTCTGCCTGATCGAGCCATTTACCACACTGACTCGCATTATCAATTTTCTTTTTTGATTAGATGGGGATGAATGAAGAAAGGTTATATCATCGTACATCTACAAAAACCTCAGTTCTTCCCATAATTTGGAATACTTTATGATACAAATAATGCATATAAAATTAAATCGTAGGTCACACCAATTAAGTTGTTTTTAAACGTATCAGTAGCAAATTGGACATAAAAGACCCCGTGCTAGTTCATAAAGCACCAAAAAAAGAGAAGAGGCACCACACTAATTTTTCTTCCTCTCAATGTAGTTCCCCTAACCCACATAGATGAGTGCCTTTATTTGAATTACGGATCTTCTATGTTGCACGCGCCTATATTCATGTGATTTTATTTTCCATACCGTATTTATATATCGATATTGCTTTGTTCTTGTCTTCCTACCGTACCTATATACCGGTAGTGTTTTATTTCGTTGTCGTCCTTTACATATCCATTCTTATACTAGTATTTATGACTTTCCACCCCAACCACTCTCATGATCCTTTTCATGGTGGGTGTAAGGGGGAAAATAGAAAAATATGAGTAGAGGGAAGAGATGAGATTGTGAGATGATGAGAAGTCATGCCATCCGATCACGTTGTCTAGTTTCTGCATGTTCATTCGTGTCGTTGACACCAATTATACCACATATTTCTTACAGTAGTGTATCGCGAACACATGCCCGCCTGCTATAGTGCAACATTCCTATAGCAGCGCTTTTATCCCACCTATTGTGCATTATTCCGATGTAGGTGCTGCTTGTGTGAAACTACTTTCGACAATAATGGCAACTCAGATGACTTCTACAAATACCTTCCACCATCTATTGTGCTCTGGATGCTCGTCAAAGTTTCAAAAACTCGTTCATGATTGGGGGACCCTCATCTAAAATTATTGCTTTTGTCTTGGTATAAATTTCGTTAGAGAGAGAAGATCGCTTACTATCTGCTATGCGCTATCTTCTTCAAGAGGAGTGTTAAAGTGCTTCGATTCTTGTATTGCAAGATTCTGGAAAAATCATTTTTCTCAAGCGAGATCAACTTTTATATGAGCCATTTTTATCTTTTTCATGTATTGGCAAGCTGGACATGTGTTTCACCCTTGCAACAGCTTGAGGGGGAATGTTAGTTATTGTTATTTAGTTTATTATATCAATGGGCCTAAGCATGTTTGGCCCATTAGGGTTAAGTTCACTATCTTGAACTTGCCTCCTCTCCTATATATAGAAGGGAAGTTTGACGTCTACTAATAAACAATATCCCATTAGCCTTCCATCTTATTTTCCACAATAACAATCTATTTTTCACTTATAGGGGCAAGGAATTGTACATGAGCTCTATCATACAGAAACTTCAAGCATTCAGTGATGGGGCTAGAATTTAGGGTAGTAAATCTGTTTACACCGTCAATTATATCTAAAGGGTGAGAACATTACTCAGGGAGCTTATGTTAACACATTTTTCTCTTACTTCATTCAACATGTGGATATATATAAAAAAGAACTAAAACATTCAAACTACAATTATGAATGTGGATCCACCCATGCAAACGGTCTGCTTACCAGTTTCATATCCATATTCAACTTGTAAAGATTGCTAATACTCCAGCATATATCTGGCTGGGCCAATATCCAAAGTTGGGGAGACAACTGGATATGCCCAACACATTATCTAAGTATAAAAATGACATAGTACATACTATGGCGTATTTACAAAATAAAATGAAAAACTTTAGAATGTTCTATCTGTCATCAGATGTGTAATGTGACACAGGGCATGCATCATCTAGTTATTGATCTTATTGAGTTTATCCCTCAATTTACTTATAGCATATATTCAAACACGTCAGATAGAGTAGCAGTCTGTAATTATCTGATACAATTTTTTTAATATCCGTAAGATCTTAAAAGGCAAGAACAAATATATATGGTTGAAGATGATCAAATTTCTTTCGAAACTATGATATTCCTAAGAGATTGGGAGGTAGTCACTCCCACTTCTACTATTGTTATTAATCTGACATTATAAAGATCTTAGTTAAGACTGCACCTTATGGTATTCTTAATTCTGATCACCAATTGTTTTCAGTTGCACCGAGAATTTTTTTAGGTGCAAATGTTTCATTAATCTTCTTGGATCTTATACTTCTAAGATGGATCCTGAGGCTTTTAAGGGTATCATTACCAATCAGAAAAGGTCCATGAGCTTAATTTTCTAACAGTCTGTCACTATAACACAAAAAATGTCATTTACAGAAGAAGAAAAAGGCATACTCTAAGAAACATGGACATTTCCAAACTTCCAGTGCGTATGTCAAATGCATATTGGACACGACACACTTTGAAACATATTCAACAAACGTATAGGAGTCTAGATGAATCCTACTTCAGCAAAGGATGCCCAAAGTTGAAAACATGTTACTCTTTCTTGCAAATCTTTTGACTATCAGTTCCTCTCACGGTCTCACCGCAATAGTCAAAAAATATCTAGCCGTTTATTGAGCTAGGATGTACAATGCAAGGGGCGCTCAACCGTGACAAACATTGCCACTCTGTAACTTTTTTATCTGTTATTTTAACATGACAAAAACTTCTAAGCTATTTTTTGTCATTTGGGTTTTGATCAACGACAGTAGAAGGTTGGATGTTAGCCAGGAAAAAATAGCAAGATCGACAACTCAGACAAATATGGTAGAAATAAAACAGCCAATCCTTATAGCGAGTCAGGCTGGAAAACACTACTCGAGTGTATAAATGACACGGTACACCTCAATGGTTTTCCATCAAGTAACATTTTTTTGAGAATCTAAACCGTTGATCCTATTAAAAATCTTATGAATGGTTTATGTATAAAATTTTAGCTCATTTGGACACTTACAGATCATGCATATAAAGAGAGCAAAAATGATGCATTTCAAATTAATTTTGTATGTTGATTTTTTCTCCCTTGGATGAGTGACTTGCAGTCATCCAAATGGGCTCAAATTTTGTATGTGGCCTAATATTGTTATGACAATGAAAAGATCAATGGTATAGATTTTGCAAAAAAGTGGTCTAGGTAGGCAAACACCATTGGGGTGTACGGTGTGATCTGTACACTCGAGTGTATTCTAGCCTGACTCTTCTTATAGCTATATTTTCTATACTTTTTACCTAGATAGACATTTTACAACCATGTCGCCATGTTTGTGACTTGTTTTTAGAAATTTTTATTCCCATGTTGGTATCCAAATTGTATATGTGAATCCTAGTCTAAAAACGGTAGAAGGTTGGATGTTAGTCAGGAAAAAATAGCAAGATCAACAACTCAGACAAATATAGTAGAAATAAAACAGCCAATTCTTATTCCACATTTTTTACCTAGATAGACATTTTACAACCGTGTCGCCATGTTTGTGACTTGTTCTTAGATATTTTCATTCCCACGACTCTATCCAAATTGTATATGTGAATCCTAGGTCATACTTCTTCAAAGGCAGACTACCAAGTAATATGAGCACATGAAATTCCTAGTATTTCCGATAATAACTCTATATCTAAGGGGAGACATTAGCGATCTAGAAAGAGTCGAAGTTGCTCCACAACCCAACGAAAATCCTATGATCACTTATCATAGAAGAAAAAAAAAGGTAAATACAACAGACAACAGATAAAGATTCCGGGCATAGTCACAATTTCAGATTCATACGCCATTCGGCGTCGCAGCAAAATTCAACTTTGGAAATTTATGCACAAAAATCCAATAGAATCCAAAACGATTCAGCATAATTTGGGTAAATTATTTGAGAAAAATCACCTAAAGAACTGGCCACTGCAATGTTATATATACCGATTAGATAGAGAGACCAAACACTCATGGAAATATATACCTACCCACATGTGATACATTTTAAATGTAAGGCATAGATCTTGATATATAACGTCTAATAATGTAATTTAATGCTATATTCAAATATAGTTCCTTTGATTTGAACCATTAATTAAAGGAACTATATATATTCATTATCATCTAAGGCTCCTCAATCCCATCGATTGTCATAACTCATAAGAATTAGTTGTTTTGTTTGTAGGACACACCTGAATCAAAGGAAATATATTTATCATTATAGACATGTTGGAAAGCATGAAGTAGGAGGCGAGCAGACAGGACCTTGTAACCGCTAAGTGTCGGGCAGACGCTTTTTCAAAAAATGGACATTTAAATTTTATATAGTTTTCATGCATTTTATACTTCAATACATACATAAACATGGGAGAATATAAAATGATATACGAACAACAATGTACCAACAACACAATGCAGTGCATATAGTTGCACATTTAACATTTAAGTACATGACATATATAGCTACTTATATGTGTATCCTTATAAATTTACAGCAGCATACTGTTTGCACAACGCAGTACACATTGATACGTACAAGATGTGATAATCGTTACCATGCATGCTACAAGTTAGTACTAACATGCAGTATGTATGATACAAGGAACAAGGTATCCGATTTCGATGATGTTTTGACAGCATGGAAATGGAAATTTAGATAAATGCAATTGTGCCCGTTTCGACGCCAAAATGAATGAATTAAGTCATGAAATCTTACAAGTGTGATCTTTACACCTAAATGCAAAGTTTTATGCAATAAAATTTTATACAGGGGTAGAAGAGGGAGGGTGTCCTTCCATGTGGGAGGTAAGGAAACTTTCTTGTTTCCTGGGGATTTCGACAAAGGATTTTGGTAACAAAATTAGGAATTAAGTTATGTGATTTTGCAAGCATGAGCTATATATATATATATATATATATATATATATATATATATATATATATATATATATATATATATATATGCATGCGCTTAGAATGTGCTATAATATCACATATTGGATATGTAGGGCATTCCCCCACATATTTTACTTGGTTGATAATTTGTTGTTGATATTGACTCAACAGTCAACCATTTTGATTGGCCCCCAGAACAACAATGCAATGTTTATAAGAAAAATCATTATTTTTTTGGTGTGGTTGGCGGCCTAGCACCCTCATTGTCTGATAAACCACCACCAGATTACACATCGTCCACACCGAAGAAAGTGAGAAAACAACATAAATCATGCATAGCATTAGTATTTAATCCATTGAATAGTAAATATTGGAAATGCAATTCAATTGTGATATACTATAGCCTATAGGTATATAATAGGTATGATTACACGTCGTCCACACCGAAGAAAGTGAGAAAACAACATAAAGCATGCATAGCATTAGTATTCAATCCATTGAATAGCAAATATTGGAAATGCAATTCAATTGTGATATACTATAGGTATATAATAGGTATGAGTATTATAGAATCCCTATCACAATTTTTTTCTTTTATACTTGTTTTATATTTTAGGTCTAAATGTTTTTAATTAAACAATAAGCACCAACAATAATTTTTATATATAGTTGTATTGATGTCTTAGGGTATTAATTGATAACTTTTTTTTAGGAGAGGTATTAATCGATAACTAACATCACACTAACAAGCACATTTTAGCAACAAAAAAATACATGTTATGAAATTTCCAATTTTGTATAAATTAATAAATAACACAAGAAATATATTAATTTGACACTATAATATTTTATGTGTCCTTTAAAGCGTTTGTTGCAAGTTCTTCTACTAAACTTAAGTGAAATAACTAACTAACACCTATTTTGATTATTCTAAAATTAGTACTAATGAAATAAAAAAAAATATCGTAGTAATTAGCATGGTTATCAGAATCGAACCGGACCGCCCGGTGGAATCGGGAACCGGTCAACTCTACCGAGTCGGTCCCCTCCCGAAGCCGGAAATGAAGTCTGATCGGCATCAAACCGGTGAACCGGTCCGATTTTAGCCCAACCGGCCGGTTCTCTCACTCAGCAAGTAAATGTATTGTTGTTGGTATTTTTTGTTAATTAGTATTGAATACTATATAAATGTTGGTATATAAATGTCCACAGTATTGAATACCATATAAATGTCCACGAATAGAATAATATTTGTTACTTGGTATGTTTATCAAGTTATTGTGAGCAGTTGTGCTATTATTCATGTTTCATAACTTTTGCAGGGATATTTTCTATGAGTATCAAAGGCATTTATATATTTTAAACTATTAATGACGTCATGTTGACGTCACTGGTTGAACCAGTAAACTGAAAACCAGAGGCCTCATCAGTTCACTGACCGATTTGAGTCTGACAACCTTGGCTATTAGTGTAGATCTAGTGATTATATATGTAGATCTATGCCTTAAATGTGTAGATCTATGTTTAGAATACATGAATTGTATAAGTATCACAGTAGATTAAAGATCTAGTGTGAATTAAGTGCTAAAAATCGTTTTTAAGGTGAGAGTATGGGAAGATAGAGAAAGAGGGGTTGGAAATGATGGAGAATGGGAAAAAATAAAATTACTTGCCTTGTTCTAAGAGGTTTTGCGCTCTAAATGGTGAAATCACTCCAATCCCCCTTTTCTCCTTTTCAAACAACACCACCAAGGATTGCAAATACAAAAATTTCCATTGAAATTGTTGAGTTGTGCACAAAAACTTCAAAATCCATCGGAATTGACAAAATTAATCACAAACATTGGAAACGTCAGAATATTTTGTATTAAGAAAACATGACAAATAGGTGTTTCGACCAAGCAATGTTGCAATGACATATCACGCTATCAGGTGTGACGTGGGGATGAGTGACCACAACACGTCTGACCCTAGGGTTTAACATGCTAGGGGGATTCCATTAGTGACTCGTTCTAGGAGGCATTACTCGTCATCAAAAAAATTTAGATGCAATCCTATGGACACAATCACATGATTTCTCAAAAGATCCCACCGAAATCATTTTTCTGAAAATCTCGACAATTACGATGAAACCTCACCCCTTGGTATAATATAATATGTTATTCTATATTTTATGCATAGATACTTACACCAAAATCACTACATTTTACATATATAGTATTATCAACAACCAGATTTGTAGTTACAGATCATTTTCCAAAAGCGACCTATGCGGCCTAGTGGTGAATTAAGTGGTCACGCCTAAATTAAGCGCTCAGGTGCCTTCGGCGCTTAAGTGGCCACCTGGTCCGCTTTTTTAAAACAATGATCACGATACATAAAGTGTAAATCAAGATTGTCTAAAAAGTCAGGATCATTTACATAAAGTGTAAATCAAGACTGTCGAAAAAGTCAAGGATTACTTCAAAAAGAACTGGAAATATGTGACGAGTTTGAGAATCTACCGGAACTTCATGAGTAGGGTGAAAATGGAGCTGTGTAAAATTCATGAGTAAGGTGTGTCTAGAGAAAAAACACAATGTAATCTCGAATTTTAAGAAAGTGAGAGTATATTGTGATTGTTATTCCAAATGTAGAAGAGTACACTAAGAAAATGACCACTTGAATGAAGTGGTCTAACCTATAAACCTTAATTGTCACCTATCATCTGTGTAATTAGATTGAGATATTCCTATTGTCTATTAGAAAACATGTTAGCTTGGGTGTTTTCATCTAACTCAAAATCCCATTTGTTCTATTATGAACACACAACCCTTGGGCTTTAGTTTATTACGAAATTGAATTGACCCACCACCCAACACAACCACAAACCATTTAGGAACTAGCCCTAGATTATAGAGAGGTCCAAAACCTAGGCCCATGAAGTCGATTCATCCTGTGTCGAATGGAACCAAAAAAGTCATGAAACCCCACTAAAGGTTTTCAAATGCTATCTGACACGACAAAGGACTAAGCTTCACATTGCCTCAAGGATAAATGATGCAACTTTCATGAACAAGCCATTTAGACCGTTGCACCAACCCATAGCGGGGAAAATGTTCTAATATCTATAAATCTTAGTGATCCACAAAATGGAAGTAAAACATATAAGATGGCCACTTACATCAACTATACGTAGAGTATTTTTTTTTATTGAGTTTTTTGTTTCCCATACAAAGATAGATGATGTGTTTTTTATGTATTGTACCAATCTCATGGAGGCCATGGATGTTGGATTGTATGTCACTATATGATCTTTGTACACTTCAACATTAAAAAATCGTCATTCCAATCTTGGTTTAATATTTTCCTTTGTATTCTCTTGATCCATATCATTGGAGTGTGGTTGTGGGGAAGGATTTGGAGGTACAATTGCCAATCATGGTTAAAAAAAACACCTCTAGGCTATTAATGCTTATGGATCGAGGCAAGGATATCCCATTTGCATCTTGAGGTTTACGCCTCAATGTCTTTGATTGGGGCTTACGCCTCCAAATATCTGAGGCTCGCCTAAAGGCACTAAGACTCTTTAAGGCAGAGATGAGGCACAAGCCTCATTTGGATGATAATGTCTTATGTTAACTACCAAGTTTTTTGCTTTTGAGATTATTACATACATTACATTTTAAAAGTTTCTATTCAAATTTTTTGTAGTTGAATAACAATTCTCTAACATTTTCTCATCATCATTACATAAATTTTTTGTTTAATAACTCAAACCTCACAGTACTTTGGTTTAGATTTATCAATTTCCATGCTAAATTTATCTATGTGCTAACTTTTAGTTACTATGATCATCTTTTCATTTACTATGAAAATGATTGTAGAATCTCATTTTTCTTTGTTTTGGTTACTAAATGTTGTGCATACTTGTGAAGACATCCATGTGGTGGCCTGGCTTGGCAGGGTGCCTGTCCACTGCCTTTTTTTATTTTCTATATATTATATAGAGAGAGAGAGATTAGAGAGAGAGAGTCAGGCTAGAATACACTCAAGTGTAGCGGAGCCCGAATACACTCAAGTTGGTTTCCATCATGCAATATTAATTTTGGAAATCTAAACCACTGATCTTCTTAGATATCTTATGAACATACTACATACAAAATTTGAGGTCATTTGGACACGTATAGGTCATGCATCTAAAAAAGAGAAAAATGATGCAATTCAAATTAGTTTTGTGTGTCCATTTTGTAGGTCATGGAAGAGTGACTTAGAAGAATCCAAATGAGTTGAAATTTTGCATGTAGCGTGTATTTGTTATATCA
The DNA here is from genome assembly GCA_963693085.1 of Alisma plantago-aquatica. Classification (NCBI taxonomy): domain Eukaryota; kingdom Viridiplantae; phylum Streptophyta; class Magnoliopsida; order Alismatales; family Alismataceae; genus Alisma; species Alisma plantago-aquatica. Next base: position 677,732,947 of record OY856409.1, read on the forward strand.
ATGAATATCAACGGTTCAGATTTGCCAAAAAAATAGTCTAAATATGTAAACACCACGAGTGTACCGTGCAATTTGTACACTCGAGTATATTCTAGCCTGATTCTCTCTCTCTCAATATATATAGTATATGATATCATAAATCACATGTATAACGTATTTGATGTGTATACTAATGTTCTACATCCTAAATAGTCATGTAAGAGTGAGGTAGTAGTCACCCGATCAGTGTAGCGCAGATGGTCCAGCCCAGCCTATCCTCCCTAAGGGACCCAGGTTCGAAACCTCATGTTGTGCATTGTATTTATAATCCCTTGGGTCATCCGGGCTCTGGCACCTATTTGAGGGAGGGGGAGACTAATGTCTCTTCTAACTCAAAACAAAAGAGTGAGGTAGTAGTCTAAAAACACATCAAAACACTTACACATGTCAGATAGATTTTAAAATGACAATAGACAAAATAAAAAAATCTAAAAAAATTGTCCAGGTGCCCTAGGCGGTTCTAGGCTCTTGCCTAGGCACCAAGGAACGAGGTATCCGATTTCGATGCCGTTTCGACAGCATAGAAACCGAAATTTTCTGAAATTTCGACGAAAATTTTGATAGATGCAACTGTGCTCGTTTCGATGCCAAAATGAACGAATTAATTTATGAAATTTTACAGACATGATGTCTACACATAAATGCATCATTTTATGCAATAAAATTTTATGTGGGGGTAGGTTGGGGTGGTCCTTCATGTAGGAGGTAAGGGACTGTCCTATTTCTTGAGGATTTTGATGAAGGGTTTCGATGAGAAAATGTAGGAATTAAGTTATGCAATTTTGCAAGTATGAGTTATATACATGCATGTACTTATTCGTGTTATAATACCAAATATTGGATATGTAGGGCATCCCCACGCATTTTACTTGGGTTGATAGTTTGTTGTTGATATTGACTCAATAGTCAATCATCATTGATCCCAAGAACACTAGTGCAATGTTTCCAAGCTAAATCATTATTTATTGGTGTGTTTGGCTTCCTAGCACCCTCATTGTCTAATAAACCACCACTAGAATACACGTCGTCCACATTGCAGAAACTAAAAAAGCATGCATTGCATAAGTATTTAATAATTTGAATAGCAAATATTAGGGAAATGCAATGCAATTGTGATATACTATAAGTATATACTATGTATGAGTACAAAATGGTGACATAACCCCAATTTCCTTTTGCTCCTCTTCAAAAAACAACAATAACAACAAGGATTGCAATTATTGAAATTTGGCGAAATTCATCGAAATTTGGTAAAATTCACTGAAATCATCAAATTTTGGTGAAATTCATCGAAATCATCGAAACCGACATAGTCACACGTTTCAGTACCAGATCCCATCGAAATTGAATTTTTTTGACGAAATTTTGCCAATTTCACCGAAACCTCATTTCTTGCTAGGCACCCAAGTCCCATTTTAGTTAGGCGGCAGCCTAAGCAGACCCCCTTGGGTGCCCTGTCGACTAGGCGGCGCCTAACAACTATGAAGCTATCATTGATAAGTTAGTAAAAAATTGTTAGTTTAATTTTCCTTATACAAAAATATATACCATACACACACATATATAATGCATATTCACGCACATACAAAAATATACATATGCATATATTTGTTTATTTATAAACCCATTATACACATATTGAGGCTTGCTGCCTCGAGGCTTATGCCTCTCCTTACTAAGACAAATGCCTTGTGACGTCTCCCACACTTTAAAACCTTCAATAGAATAGGTACTAGTACATGATTGCATAGCCTCCCACGTACCATCATCATTATTGTTGTTTGGATTGGACTCGCTTGTTGCAAGCCTACAATAGCAGTTGCAAGCTAGCAGAAACCACTCGAGGCAATTCATTATCAATGACCGCAAGCGACCGCTAGAGAAGGGCCACTTGCAAACATCCTCTATCAGAGGGCAAAAATTAGTAGGTAGCAATGCCAGCCACAACTGATAGTTGTTTCACGTAAATCATGTGGAACAATGGAGTCAACACCTTGGACAAATACCCCTGGCGATGGAAAAAGGTCTTCCAGCTATACCGGAGGATGGGAACTACTTGGGGGCAAGGCGGCCCAAACAATGGTTATTCTCGTAGGCTCATAGGTAGCCTTCCATATATCCCTTATTGAAACCACGTGTAGGGCTTGTAGACAGTGGATGGACTCCCAACACTAGTACAGAAATGGCTTATAACGTCACATTTAGAGGCGCGCTGGTTGTATCCAAAAAACCGACACTGAAACCCTACAACGTCGGCTGAAAGCACAAACCGACATCTATATGTGAAGACCGGCCAGACACGGGTATCGCTTTTTATTTAGCATCGGTTGCACAATAAGAAACCGACGCCTAAAATCGCCCGCCAAATCCAATTTTTTCAGTGCAAAAAAATTACTTCCAAAATTTCACATAAGGCATCGGTTGTTTACCAAATAACCGACCGACGACTAAAGGTTTTTCGCGAGACAGAAATCGGCCCCATTTTTGTCGTCGGTTTGCGTACAATAACAAACGCCGATGTGTGTTCGCGCGCTGTCCCCGCGAAAATTTTTACCCCCCAAATTGCCCAATTGGCGTCGGTTTATTATGGCAACCGACGAATATGGTCGTAATTTTTTTTGTCGGCATATGTAGATAGACGTCGGTTTTTCTAGTTGAAACCGACGACTATGATTGAACATAGGTGTCGGTTGTATTGTTGTGATCGACGTTGTTGGATCTTAGGTGTCGATTTTTGAAACAACCGACGACGATGGTTAACTTAATAGCTCCCGCGAAACAGACTCTTTCTCATTCTCTGTTTCATCGCGATTTCACTAGGGTCTCTGGCGATTGTAGCGATTCCGCCGCCTGCCGCCTGCTACTCTTCTGCCGCCTGCTGGTCCTCCGCCACATGTTGCTCCTTCGTCGCCTGCTGCTCCTCCGTCGGCCGTCCCTGCCCTCCGCCGCCTATTGGCCGTCCTCCGCCGCCTGCTGGCCGTCATCGCCGGTCTGCCTTCCCCGCCGCCGGTCCTCTTCCTCCAGCCGCCATCCGGGCCTCTTCCTCCAGCCGCAGCTGTCGCCACTGTGAAGGACGTCGCAGCTGTAAAGGTCGCCTGAGGAGCTGCTGCGCCGTCGGAGCTCGAGCCTGAGGTCGCCGGAGCTAGCCTCTGCTTCCCCTACTGCTAAGTAATACATGTAACAAAGTTTTTTATTTTACTAATTTCCATCAACTAATTAGTATTTATTTATCTACTGATTTGTATTTACTTATCTACTGATTTGTATTTACTTATCTACTGATTTGAATTTACTTATCTACTGATTTGTATTTACTTATCTACTGATTTGTTCATCTAATGATTTTTTATTCATCACATTGTTTAAATTTAGGCCTTTGTATTTATTCATCTACTTTTTCAAATTATTTAATCATCTACTAATTTTTCAAATTACTTATCTATTGATTAGTATTTACTTATCTACTGATTTGTATTTATTATCTACTGGTTTTTATTCATTTATCTACTGATTAGTATTAATGTACTGTTTTAACTTGTCTAATCCTCATGCTTGACCTAATTCAGTAAATTTTGATGCATGTTGAAATAAGATTCAAACTTGTCCATTCTAGCATCCTAATTTGATTTGATTATGTGCTTTGAACCTTGAAACATACGTGTTAAAGATACATTGATGCTGAATCTCAAACTTAACTCACATGTGGGTCTTCTATTTCTAAAATGATTATGTGAACTCCTGAATCAGTAACATGTATTATTCTTTGTGCACCCAAATACCTTGTGAATCATGTATGCGCCCTAAGGTGATTAAATGCCTAAATCTTGACTTGAAATATGACCTAGTATGTATGTTGATATATGAAGCTCTAGTTAAAACTTCAAGATTGACCCCTAATTAATACATTATAACATAATTGAATCGTGCATTTGTGTTGTTGCAGGTGTTGTTGACTTGCTGTTGATTTGCATATATTTCTTCTTCAACCTTCAAGTGAGGTATAATATTCTCACTCTCCCAATGTGCCATTAGGCTTCATTTTGATTCAAATCTTTGATATATGGAATCATGGTTTATTTACTGTTTAGTATTTACTGACAAGCATGATTAAATGATGTTACACAAAACTTAGGATATGAATGATGAAACTAAGATTGTAGGTATAAGAATAACAACATACATGTATTTGTTGGCCTAGAAACCCATCCAAGATTTACTCATTAGGAGTAAATCTTGGATAGTCCCCGGTTTGGGACTCTTCTTGAACACTTAATCTCACTTAGGATGTCAGTGTATAATGTGTATTGGGTTTTCAAGAAAACTTCGGCAGCATTTCCCCGTTTGTTCTCTAAGTACATATGTACTTGGAGAACAGCGGGAAATGCTGCCAAAATTTTCTTGAAAGCCTAATACACATTATACACTTACTAGTGAGATTAGATGTTCAAGAATGGGATAGGTGGTACACATTTATTATATATAAGACCCTAAACCCTAAGCTTTTAACCATAAACCCTAATCTTTTAACCCTAAACCCTAATATTTTATATCGATGATCCTGCAAATGATAAATGGTCGGTTGTTCTTCATGGTAAAAGACAGTTCATTGAAGATCCTATAGATGAAGAAGAGTACTATGATAAGTATGATGACTCCAGCCCATTCTCAGTTGGGTTGCCAACACCACCAAATATTGAAGCTAATGATGACTTGTATGTGCGTGGAGATCACAATGAAGAATTGTTAATTGATAAAAGATCGCAACATTAGAGGCATGCATGTTTATATTTTTTTTATATGTTTTATTTTTTTAATGTGAACTTTACAATGTTTTATTATCTTTTAGTTATGTCAAATGCTAAATGTTTGATTTTTTAATGACACTTTCAGATGGCTGAGCATGAGCATGATGACCGTGATGATGATTATCGTGAGGGTGAGGATATCAATGCGCCGCCTCACAATGTAAGTTTTAAAAATATATCCTATATTTCTATCTATATGTCCATTTATAATTATATCCTGTAAGTGTGTTTATTTTGTCAAATTTTAGGTTGATGATGTACCCCCTAAAGAACTTGGGGCACTTGATGAGCAGCAAAAAAAAAATTGAGAAAGTGAGGGGCATCACAATGATGAACAGGTTACTACAGCAAAGGGGCAATGGACCCAAACTGGCTGTAGATTTCGATCATGTAGGAAATCCAGTTGGAGTGAACCGCAACTCGTTTATTTCATATCTTGGGGTTCTTACGCGTAGCCATTGTAGTCCTAATTTTGAATCTTGGCATAAAGTTCCCAAGGGGAAGAAAGACTTAGTATAGAAGGAACTATGTGTGAGTTATTATTATTCGCAATTCTATTTTTGTAGATTACTAATTTTTAGGATACTAATTAATAGCAATTCTATTTTGCAGAGTATATTTGATCTGGATGAAAAGTTGTATCGTAAATGCGTGATGCAACGCTGTGGGAGGGTCTTAAGGAACTATAGGACAAATCTCACCCGAGATTACATACGTGATGCTGAGAAGAGGTTCTTGATTAATTTCCAATTCTAGACATTGATCACTTTTTGACTAACTCTACACTAATAATTTTTGTTTGTATTCTCTTTAAAAAATAAATTTAGAAAGAAGGCAGCCACTGAGCAATGGAACTACCTGGACCCCAAAGACTAGGAGGAGTTTGTTACCCAAAGAAAAACGGATGAATTCAAGGTATTAAGCGTCACTCCCAATTTAATTAATATACGTTCTTATATATTCACCTATTCAAGATTAACCTTTAGTGTTACTAACCAAATCAATGTGCTTACTAACAAAGCTATCAGTGATGCTCAAAGAGCAAGGCGTGCACTGAATGTGCAGGACCACACAATGGGTCCAAGAGGCTATGCAGGCGTTCGCCAAAGACTACAGGCTGAGTCTACTGCTCAGTCTGCTGCTACTCAGGAGACTGCAGAGTCCTCTACTATTGGTCCCGCACCTTTGCCTCGCCATGCTATGTGGATAGCTGGGAGGCAAAACAAGAAGGGAGATATAACGAAGCCCGCAACTGCTGAAGCGGCTGCAAAAATGGTAAAATTCAACTCTTAGAGCAATCGATATTGATTATTGTTATGTTTACTTATCAATTTCTGTTGATGGCGATTAGCGGGAGCTTCACGAGCAGAGGAATGAAGGCAAGTTCATCCCTGAGAGCACAAGGGATGAATTGACAGTTGCTCTTGGTAACCCAGAGCATCCTGGACGTGTTAGGGGTGCAGGCGCTGGTATGGGCATAAAAGCGTTTTTTGGGCCATCACAACGCAAATCTGTCCCAAAAGCGGGACTATCAAATGTTAAGGTAACTTGTTCTTTTTTTAGAATGTTATTGCGAAAGGGAATTAAATAATCAAAAGCTAGTGTTTCTTTTGTCGATGTATAGGTAGATGAGTTAATTAATAAGAAAATCCAAGAAGCAATGGTGAAGTGACAGGCGTCTCAAGCTGCCACTCAGACAGTACCTGTGGCGTGCCGCTCCTCTCCTACTGCAGAGGTTGGGAGTAATCATATAGACGCACCTAGCACGTCCGTTGTAAGTATTTTTATGACATAGTATCTAGTCTTTTCAAGATGATATGTTTATATATATATATGTATATAACATTCTTTACGTAAATTTGTAGGGGTTGAAGCCATGTCGTCTAAAAAGTCAAGAATATATTATTGCAGAGGCACAGGCTTACCCAGCCCTTCCAGGGGACATGTTTCATGGGACTCTAGTACCAGCTGGTGCGGTTCGTGTGAGCCTGATACATGTACTCCCCAATTAGAGGGATCTTCCATTGCCATATGCCCACCCAGATTCTGAAACGCTTGGTGAGGCAGAAGGCGGAGTGATAATGTAGCCCAAAGCGGATGTCGTCTATACTAATATTGTATGGTAAATTTACATTACGTTAATTTGTTAGTGTGTATATATGAGTCAATTGATTTGAAATTATATATACAGGTCAAAAGGAAGACACCCACTACATCTCAGCCTCCACCTCCACCTCATGAAGTACCAAGTTGGCTTCCAAGGGACCTACACGCCTCGTTAGGTCCTAATTGTAGGGGTATGGCAGTATGGATAGGCAAACATGATCCAAATTGCCCTATAAATGTTTCTATTCCGGAGGATGTTGCAGGTCAATCATACGATAACAAGCTATTTATACAATATATTTTTGAGTTGTTTCGTTATGATTGGCTGAATACATCTATGATAGAGATATGGATATGGTGAGATCTTGTTTATACATCCATATACCTTGTTTTATATACGGTGATCTGGTTTCTTATATATTAATGCATACGTAATACATGTTTTGCAGCCACTTACACACGATATGTACATATTTTTCATTTTCCCATGTGAGATTTTTGGTTCCATCTTTGATTAGTCTTGTAGATAAAGATCCTTCTTCAGCTACTTCATACTGTTGTGCTACTTTTAAATATTTTGGCAAAAAAAAGAAGACGGTGATAATAACTCCATTCAATGTCGAGTAAGTTTACTTTGCTTATAATTTGGACTTCAGAAAATTACATTTTTATTGTGGATTTTGAATTATTAATTTTTAACTTTCTTACTTGTAGTGGTAGGCATTGGGAGTTACTAGTTATTGTCCTCAAGATGTTCACTGTCTATTATCTAGATCCTGCGGGGAATGAATTGAATACATTATATGGACACACAATGAAAAAGTCATTATTCCCGTGAGAAATATTTCATATTTTTATATCCGTTAACATCTGTTGTTACATTACTATTTAATTATGCAATTTAATGTGTTACATTAACATGTAGGGCTTTACATGAGTTCAAAAGAGTTGGAGGAAATGTCCCCAAGAAAAAGAATCAGCCACTAATTTGGGAGAATGTGAAAGTAATTTCCTGACTCTAATGTATATATTATTTATGTGAACTGTGCTTATTTGTATTTTTGAATATTTTGTATGTTTCAATTTATAGTGTGCTACACAAGACAACGGCTGGGCATGTGCATACTATGTGATGCGATTTATGGACCTAATCAACAAACATGCCGCAATGGAAATCGATACTATACATAAGGTATTATATATAGTCTCATTAGATAATATGAAATATATCAATCTTATTATATATTATTAATTATATATATACGTCATTCTCTTTGTAGGTGTTTAAAACTGACTTGACTACAGATGGAAAGTTATTAGATGTACATACTCCTTATACGAGGGAAGAATTAGATGATGTAAGAGAACAATGGGCAAAAGCCCTACAAGTAGTGGGAATTTTTAAATATGATTGGGATAGTAATGGCGATAATGACGATGATGAATAAAGAATGATATTTCTAAACTTTGTTCTCATAATTATTTTTGTGTGAATGTGAATGAATTGTTCTGAATTGTCATATGTGTGAATGTGAAGATGATCAATACATGAATGTTTCTACATGTGTCTGAATGTGAAAAGAGATGAAATGAATGGAACTGCAGGTCGCTAAATGTGTGTGAAAATGGAGAAAATTTAAAATGGAACTACTGGTTTCTACATGTGTGTGATGAAAAATAATATGAATTAAATGTGCTTATACATGTGTGTGATCATAAATTGTTGTCCATCTTGTTAATTTTGCAGGTTTGTGGCCTGTTGTTGGCTGATATCAATGGATGTTGTAAACCTGCAGTTCAGAACTAAACTGCAGGTTCTGCATCCTGCTGACCAGCCATACAGTAGGCCTGCAAACTGATAAGAAAAAAACATCAGAACATAGGCGTCGGTTATTAGTATAAAACCGACAACAAAGACATATAGCGTCGGTTATTAGCAAAAAACCGACATCTATGTGGCTATGGGTGTCGGTTATATATAAAAACTGACGCTGATGGTGCCCTTGCTGGCGCGTTTTATTAGTGGTGGGAAGGGTTATATAGTGTCGGTTTTTGTGAAACGTCGACGTCTTTGACCTGGATATAGTGTCAGTTTTATTAAATAACCGACGCCTATAGTGCCCTTACTGGCGCGTTTTTGGTGACGGGAAGGGTTATGGCGTCGGTGTTAAAACCGACGTTGTTATGTGGCTATGGGTGTCGGTTATATATAAAAACCGACGCCGATGGTGCCCTTGCTGGCGCGTTTTATTGGTGGTGGGAAGGGTTATATAGTGTCGGTTTTTGTGAAACGCCGACGTCTTTGACCTGGATATAGTGTCGGTTTTATTAAATAATCGACGCCTATAGTGCCCTTACTGGCGCGTTTTTGGTGACGGGAAGGGTTATGGCGTCGGTGTTAAAACTGACGCTGAAGGTTTTGATTTTAGCGGCGCCCACTTGAGTGTCGTTTTGAAACCAACGCCAAAGGCCTTAAATAACCGACACTAAAGGTCGGTTCTGTACTAGTGCAATATTTTTATATTTATATATGTAGCTTAAATGTGTGAGCTGAAATGGATGTGCGGGAAGACAAGAAAAGATCGATTGAGAAATGCTATATTAAGAACAAAGTGGGGGTGGCGAGTATTGAGGATAAGTTGTGCGAGGGCCCGATTGAGATGGCATGGACATGTGCAACACAGATCGACAAACACGCCTATACAAAGTAATGATATTGAGCCAAGCACAATTAAAAGAAGAAGAGGCGGGCCTAATTTGACCTAGGAAGAGCTTATAAGGAGAGATTTTGAATCTTCACATCTTGATCAGAATATGACCATAACAGAACTAATTGGAATGATCCATGTAGCCAGCCCCAACATGGTTGGGATTGAGGCTTAGATGATGATGATATATACATGTGTGTGTGTGTGTATATATATGTGTGTATGTGTATATGTATGGGATTAAAAGAGAGATTTCTCCCCCCTCTCCCACAAACTGTGGTGGGGGCCAGACGTCCGGGAGGAGTGGTAAATCAAGTGCTTGTCTATGTTGTTCAAACCCGTCTCCCTTCATTGGAGACCAACAGAATCCGCCAACCGCGCTATCCCTTGTCGGTAAATTAAAATGTCAAAATGGACGGCGTGGTGTGACACAACATGTGGGGAGTAGGGGTGTGATATTATTTCGATCAACACCATTAACTAAACAATCAATCAGCCTTAAACTGTCATGGCCCTGCAGGCCTACAAATTGACAATGTATGTATATATATGAATATATGCATGTATGTATATATACATAGATATACAGATATATAGATATATTTATACATACACACACACACATAAGAGAGAGAGAGACTAGAATACACTTAAGTGTATTTTAAGCCCCGATACACTTAAGTTTTTGGATGTTGAATGGACTGATCAATGAAAAAAAATGCAGCAACAGCAACATTGAATTGTCACTTGCCCCAATGTATCGTACTCTCTCTCCTCCACTTTCGAATCTCCCATCTTCTCTCTCCTTCTTGCCTTTTACAACACTCTTCCAAAAAGACATGGCTGCCATCTCCAATTGCAGTCGACACCGTAATCCCCACCACCCCTCTTCAATTTTCCAACGTGTACCCATTCTTTGATTTTTCCTCCCTCCATCATCCCTCACTGCTGCCTTCTCTGTGTTGTTTATACTGGAAATCTCCTAGACAAAACCATCATATATGTACATTCAGCTCGTGGCATGCTGCATGGTATTCATCTTTGACAAATACGCAGTCATCTTGTTCGGGGAAGGGGGCACTTCATCACCGCCATCAGGTTTTACTCCACTCCTAGCAATCTAATTATGCAAGCCGGTCTCAGGATGATGGACGCCAGCAGCAGGAGCTAGAGAAGCACCACTTTTTCGAGCCAAGGCTTTTCATCAACAACGTCCCCACAAAGCACCTGGTTCGTTTAGATGTGTCCACAGCATTTCCTACCAACATGACTTGGGCCAGCAGCGCGGCTGCAACTGCGACCAGAACGAAGACAATCTGAATGGCAGCACCATGGGTGAAGCTTCAAAGCCATGGCCCTAGATTCACCACCGTCAGCTTCGGTGTTCTTATTTCTAGACATATACGTTTAGATAGATATCCTGCTGGAAGACTGGAAAAAAACGATAAATCTTACAACAGTTCCATGTTCTTATTCTAGCAGTACTTCATTTGACACTCAGCCTTAACATCTCATTGAAGCCTCATTAATTGTCTGGTGATGAAGGATGAGTTTGTCGTGCAGGGCGGCCTTTAAGTGGAGTCGCAATGAATCTAGAGGGCTATTTTTTATCAAAGTTGAGTTGATAAACCATCGGGTCTGCTCATGTTATTGGCTATAAGTGGCTTTTATAAGAATTACACCAAAGCTGCCTTTATTGCCAACCTGCAGAGAAAATGAACGTTTGATTTAGCAAGATCATTCTCGCTTTGTCCTTACCCATGGTTAGGCTAGTTTCCATCCCATCATAGTCACAATGTACTCCAACTTTTGAAAAAGTCCTGTTTAAAATGCGAATTTTTCCCTAGACGTATGAAACGGCAGAATAAATTCCGATTTCCAAATACTATGTTTAATTCCCTTATTATCCGCGAATTATTCACCTTTAATTTTTTTTCCGTTTTATACATTCTTTTCCCGTATTATACTGATTAAAACTCTAGCTTAGTTTGAGTGCATATATATATATATATATATATATATGTAAACGCATATATGTATGTGTATGTTTGTGATATATGGGATTAAGAGAGAAAGATTTCTCCCCCCCTCTCCCATGATATATGTACATGTATGTGTATGTAAAAGTAATAAATATATGTATGCAATATATATGTACATATATATGTGGAAAACGCATATATACATATAAGATGTATGCAATATATGTATATGTTCTCCGTTTTTTTCCCGACTTTTTCGCAAGTCGTTGACCGTATTTTTACCGTACAATGACCACTTTGTACTGAATTTCCCGCATAATTGCCGGATTCAGAATTTCTCAACTCAACCAAACGTTTCCCAAATACCGAATTTGTGACTATGCATCCATTGTGCCTCCAAGATTGGGCACCGCCACAGTCTTGGCCCCACAGAGCTAATCCTGCTCCATTGAAAGAGAGGTTGTTGGACCTGACCAACCGGCAAAAAATGGACTGCACCGTGAGGGAGCTAGTCAAGGATGGATGCTAGATGACAAAGCACAGTAGGGAGCTGCTGATGATACATGCACCTAATGGTTTCAGTAAACAGCAGTAGCAATGCTGATGAAGGAAGAGGCACTAGTACTTTAATGACATGGAAATGGTGCATGGCTTCTTCTTTGCTTTTTGTTAATGGTAATGGGGTGGTAACTGGTGACAGAAGCTACGCTGGGCAGTAGATTAGCGTGGTGGTGGAAGGGTGATAGGTGGTGACCATCATGGAGGAAGGGGAAATGGAAGTGAGAAAGAGAGAAGAAAGAAATCAGACAAGTGAAGTGATAGCAAATTGAAAAGAGAGTCTGCTCACGACAAAGAGATGTACAGGGATCAACTGTCAACCGGAAATCCAAATTTACAATCCAAATGCCTAAAACTCGAGCGTAAGAGAGCTCCAATACACTTGAGTGTATTCTAGCTCAACTCTATATATATACACCATGGTACAAAATTTCGATCGAAATTTCCGATTTTTTTCCAATCGGACATCGAAACACATGTACGCAGAGAATGGGACGTCATTTCGCAGAAATTTCGCAAAAATTTCGCACTTAGGTGCGAAATTTCGCAAAACAGTGCAAATTTCGCCCAGTTTGGGCCATAATTTCGCAAAATGGCACAAAATTTCGATAGAAATTTCGAAATATGTGTTCCTAAGACTGCTGCCACTACATGTTAGGTATTTTGGCGATTCTCTTTGTATCTTTTGCTTATAGAGGCTATTTTCTTTGATTCTAAGGTATGTTTCCCCTATCCCTAGCCCGTGTATACCTCTTTTTATGTTTACACTCTTCTAAAAGATGTGAAGAGATACTATGAAAAATAACAAAGTTCTAAGTGTTGCTACTAGTACTACCTACTACATGTTAGGTATTTTGGCGATTCTCTTTCGAAAATCACATGAACTACAAACAAACTTGTGGATCTATGAAATAATAGTATTAAGTCTGCAATTCTACAATAAATTTGTTATTGTTACACATATGTATACATAAAATGACTTTAAAATAATGCATTTTCTTTGATCTATGTATACATGACCCATGTAACCTAACTAAATTTGAACACTAGACTTATATAAGTTGTAACATGTAAGTTTGTAACTTGCAACTGTAAGTTTTAAAGTCTAAGTGGTAAATTGTGGGTTTATAAGTTGTTTACAGTCTAACAGACTTGACAATTATGTTCATTTGTGCACTCACTCATTAAGATATGGATCCCACCCTAACCTCTAAACATATAACTTTAATATATAATCTAGTGTATCTTTGTCTAAACATTGTGTATGCAAAATTTCATAATCTAATTCCTTCATTTTGTCATCGAAATTGCCATCGAAAATCTGTCGAAATTGTTCAGCTTCCTTCACTTACAAATGTGGGAGACCCCCCACCCCACATATCCAATATGAAATATTATTGCATATTTGAGTAGATCTTGGTGTTTAGATCGTCCTGGTAAATTTTCATAATTTAATTCGCTTATTTGGTCGTCGAAATCGTTAGGGCCGTAAATATCGAAATTTCGTGCGAAATTTCGAAAAATTTCTGTTTCTGGGCCATCGGACACGGCATCAAAATCGGACATTTAATTCTATGATATACACACACATATATATACATACATATACATATAGACACATACGGATGGATAGCAATTACATTATATAAAACATAGGGACTTGAAATATCAAATGCATATTTGAAATGTGTGCATAAGGAATAAACCTAAATATTTAGTGAAGTTACACTTACGCAAATCTCTTGTAGTCAGCTTAGTGTTGTATTGTTTCATCTACCAGCGTTCCCGTGGTCGTCCATCGGGGAATACTGCGGCAAGAGGCTTCTCATTGGAAATTGATGTTGAAACTAAACTTCTCTTTGGCTTACTTTCCTCAGAATTTGGACTTTTGATGTCATCAAAATCAGGCGGCATCTCATCATCTTCATCGCTCCAATAATCTTCATCATCGTCACTGTCTTGATCATCCTCATCTTCATCAAAATCCTCATTCATCGCACCAAAACTTGAGCCATCATCCTCAGAAAATTCATCATCACTTCTTTCATTCGAGGCATCAGCACCAGAATCCAGACCCTCTGAATCCATCCTAGATGCACCCCTTCTCCACCGAGGAACAGCAACAAGAGATCTAAGCTTCTCCTTTAAGAGCACTAACTTATCCTTCTCAACTAGATTAGAATCTCTATATGCTTCCCTGAGAAATACGGAATCCCTGTCTCCTTTGAGAGAGACATAAAACATGTCAGGATGCCTGATTAACATTCCTCTTAATTGCTGAGAAAACCTAAACTCTTCCCTAAAATGGGTTAGATGATCAACCAATGTTCTCTTCTCAACTGTGAGGCTTAGAATCTCATGGACAACGGCACAACCATGTTTCTCCTTCTCGGGCGTTCCTGGTTTTAATGCTGAAAAATCAGAATATGGTGAGATATAAGGCATGTCCCTGAACTGGGTGATTCTCCTCATTTCCCCTTTGGAAAGGTTCAAACCTCTGGGAAGCTTTACTCTCCGGAATTTTGGAGGCCTGTCAATGATAAGATCCCTCTCCTCAATTTCCCTCACCCTATTCTCTTCCTCACTAGTTTCAGCAGCTGATACAGCCAACTCGGGATCCCAACTCGTCAGTTCCAAGGCAGGGCCCCTTTCAGTTTTCACAACCCTGAAATACTGTGGGTATCGCTCGCAAATTGTGTCTTTGAACTCCAAGGGCAGCCCAAGATCGGTCTTCAAATGGGCAATCTTCTCGATCAGGATTCGCTTATCTATTGACATCATAAGCAATTTCCTCAGCTTTGTAACGAGCATCCCTTCCATGGCGTTCCTGACCTTAAGCTCTTCCAAATAGATCATCTCTGCTTCTGGAGTCAGCCTGAACTTGAGGGAGTAGACACCTTCCTCCAAAATCTCGAATACAGCTGGAAACCGCTTTAGAAGGGCGATAAACCGCCGTTTCCGGGTGAGCCCCAACATCCTCCTGTATTTGCCGAGCTCCTTAAGGTCCATAATCCTGTCGGGTTGGCTCACCAGGATCTTTCTTATCTTGAGCACCAGCTTCAGCTTCTTGTCCCTCTCTATCACGTTGTCGAAAGGCATCTCCTTTCTCCGCTTGACGGCGGCACGAATAGGCACAAAGGAGGGTTGAGTCTTTCTTATGGTGGTAAACGCTGAACCCCCAGCATTGAATACCAACTTCTCACCTAAAAATTGTGTCTTCTGTGGTATTTCGTGATGAGAACCAAGATGAACGGCTCCAGGGAACGCAGATTTTCGGAGAAAAGCTGAGACATTAGAAGACGACCGAAGATGGATGGCGCCGAGAAGAGGTGTTCTGGGCCAGGAAAGCAGAATAGGATCCATACGGTGGGAGGAATGGAAGAAACAGAGAGAGGGGAAACGCTACAAAAAGAAGACAAAGGAGCAGATGACGGGATACAAGACTGGCGAAGAGCGAACCCTGCCGCCGGGGAACTCGGAGAGGCTGCCTGCGGACAGGGGAGAAGGGAGGTTTAGAGAAGCAAAACCCAAGAGAGGAGAGGCAGCATCCCGCTTCAGTTATCCACTTCTCACTCTCCACTCACGCTGTCATTTGGCTGTAAGATATATATTACCATCCTTACCCTTCGCGGGAATGAAATCTAAAAGAGGCTATTTTATTTCCCTTGCTTTGTATCGTATATCGTATTGTATATAACCCTATGAATAAGAGATGTTTCTCTTATCTATTATCCTGTAACTAAACACAGGTCACCAGTCTAGCCACTTTCGTATCTATTACCCTATAACTAAACACAGGTCACCACTCACCGGTCTGTCATCGCGCTGCCAGTCTACGTGCTCCACCTATCAGTGTGTGCGCTCTTCATCGACGGATTCGCAATGCAGCTAGCCACTTTTGTATCTATTACCCTATAACTAAACACAAGTCACCAGCCTATCATCGGGCTGCCGGTCTAACAGCTAGCCACTTTCGTATAGTTATATTGTTCGGACCAATAGCAACTGAGTTCTATATTACTTGCTCTACAAGTCTTTTTATTATGTACCATTCCATCTATTACCCTATAACTAAACACAGGTCACCAGCCTGTCATCGTGCTGCCAGTCTACCTGCTCCACCTATCAGTGTGTGTGCTTCATCGACGGATTCGCAATGCTACAGACAGCTAACCACTTTCGTATCTATTACCCTATAACTAAACACAGGTCACCAGCCTGTCATCGCGCTGCCAGGTTACTTGCTCCACCTATGAGTGTGTGTGCTTCATCAACGGATTCGCAATGCTACATATAGCTAACCACTTTCATATAGTTATATTGTTGGGACCAATAGCAAGTGAGTTCTATATTACTTGCTCTACAAGTCTTTTTATTCTGTACCATTCCAACCACACGAGCATGTCTGCTAGCTCATGAGACCAGGTTGGTTGTCTTCTTAATTTTTTTCTTCAAATTTTCATCATTATCTAAATTCTAATGTTTTTACACTTGGTCACATAGCATTTTGTAAACATCTTTTAGCAGCAAGTATGTGTGTTTCACAAAGCGTTGTAGGTTACACGGAGTCACACAACAATTGATCAAGTTGTTCTCTTTAAAATATTGTATTAAATTATTTATTATATATTAGCAATAAGAAGGCATATAGTTAAAAAGGAAAGTGTGTCTAACTTTAGTAGACGAATCACATGTTGGAGGAAGTCAGTTTGTATAATCAAGTTATCTATATTCACTATACTAAGGCAAGGTCGTCCAGCATGTGTCCTAGCTCATTGGACCAGGCTGGGTGCCTGCTTTTTTTTCATCGTTATCCAAGTTTCAGTGTGTTTTTATGCTTAGTCATTTTATTGGTGTGTTTGCATGCTTCATCAGCATTTGGTGAGTTCCATCTACATCTTTTACCAACATGTGTGCACATTTCATGTAGCATTGTAGGTTGAAGGGAATAAATTGACGAATTGTTCTCTTTGAAAAGATTGTATGTAAATTATTTATTATATATATTAGCAATCAATACATATGTTCAAAAAAGAGTGTGCTTGAGGTTATGCCGAAGGAGGCAATGCCCAACGAGCCCGCCGCCATCCCCTCAAAACCCCCGTCTAGTGGATCTGATGCGTCGTCGTCTTCCTCAAGAGCCGCTGACTGGTTGGCGTCCAGCAGGCAGGGGCGAGGTGAGATCGACGGCGGCCTGATGGAGTTTATCGAGCCCATTGTCAAAGATGGTCGTCGATGCGCCTCCATTTCGAGCCAGGACTGCTTGAACCACAACTGGAGCGAGTATGTCTCGATCCGTTTCGTTGGAAGGAAGTCGTATGGCGGACAGCTCACGGGATGGATTCGTCGGCTATGGAGACCAAGCGGTTCCATTGAGATCGTGTCCGAGGAAAGGGAAGGCTACATCGTCCGGATGTCGTCCAGCAGCGAAAGAGACAAGGTGCTCGATGAAGCACCATGGTTCATGGATGGGTCCTTGATTGTGGCCCATGCGTGGAAGCCAGGTGTTCTGCTCCAACCTCTCTCTTTCTCGCAGGTCCCGGTGTGGTTTAGGATTGAAAACCCCGGAATTCCTTGGACGCGCAGACACATAGCCAGCGTAGCAAGCACAATTGGCAGACCAGTAGATTTGGATGATCGTTCAGTTGCTGCTGGTTGCCTCGACGCCGCCCTGGTGTGTATTCAGATGAGCTGTGAGGAAAAGTTCCCAAACGAGATTGTGGTTGAAGTGGACTCGAAGCCCAAATCTCTGAAGATCAAGGTGGTTTCTAAACCAGCGACCTGCCCCAGTTGCAAGAGATTCGGGCATACTGCCTCTTCCTGTCCTTCGAGGGCGCGCAAACCCCCGTCGGAGAAGGACTTGCATATTCGGTTGGGGAAGACCTCAGGTGTTTGACGTAATACCAAGGTGAGTTCCAAGGAAGCTTCCAAGGATGGTCCAGTTGCTACTGTTCAGAAAATGGGCAATGCCTGTTCGGAGGCAGCGTATGAAGACCCGCTTGATGTTTTAGCTCAACAGGTTAGAGTTGTCGTCATCTCTGAAGCAGTTAAGCAAAAACATCCATCCCCTTCTCCTTTCCCAGAGCCTGAGATGATTGGGACTTCCCCGGTGGTCAACGTCGGGAGTCTTAATCTTGATTGGGAACTAGAAATGAGTAAGAGGAGTAGAGTAGCTAATGGAGTTCCTCTTTTTTAGTGTGTTGTATTTACGTTATTTTGATTATTATGCATACATTTTTCTATAGTATAAATAATTTTGATAATTAAATAAATCGATTTATTCTAGATAATGAGTTGTAAGTATTAGATACATATCTCTTTTAGAGTAGATGTAATTTTGGTAATACCACATACATGTTGGAGTGAGTCAGCGAGGTAGTTAATTGAGTTCTTCTTTTTGAGTATGTTATATCTAAATTATTATGAGTACTATATATGTAAATATTTAGAGCAAAAGTAGTTCCAATAATCACATCAATCATGTTATTCTCTTTTAGTGAGTTGTGATATTAGTTATATAATTTTTGGGAATAAAGACAATTTTGATAATGACAGTTGGAGGCAGTCTGTCGGACTGTTTATTCACTTCTACTCTTTCAATGTGTTATAATTAAATTATTATGAGTAATGTATATATATATAATTTTCTAGAACATAAGTAATTCTAGTGATCATATGAATTGAGTTACTCTTTGAGTGAGTTGTGAGTATTAACTGCATAACTTCTGAAATAGAGATAAATTTGGTAATCACACAGACATGTTGGAGGGTGTCAATCAGATAGTTAATCAAATTCTTCTGTTAAGTGTATTATATTTAGATTATATAATTTCATAGAGCATAAGTAATTCCAGTAAGCACATGCTACAAATGGGATGAAGTCACCTAGAAATTAACCATCAATTGACATATGTTCAATAAGGGGACCATATGTAATTTTATTAATGACACACTGCAAATTGGAGGGTTTCTCCTGAAAATTACTCAAATTAAACTATTTTAGTAGATTTATTCAATTGTATAATCTTATTGATTAATTCAATTGTTCAACACGTGCTTAGCACGTGTTTTCCTACTAGTTTTTTAAAAAGAAGGAAGGTCCATTCATCCTGCCTCCTAGTCGGGCACAAAACAAGGGGTACATGAGTTACTGCTATGTGTTGTACACCGGAACGGTGATCACCGCCTCAACAAAAAGATACAACTCACTCAAACACAAATAAAAAATCTATCGAATACTAAATTATTTTCCATTATTTGGTATACCTCTCTTGTCCCTACCACATAAACTACTGATTAGGGCTGACAATTTTCGACCTGACAGGACCTGAAAGTGTGCAATTTATTCCAAACCTAATTTCTTTTATTTGTGAATATTTTTTGTTGTATGAGACCCGAATAAGCCAGACCCGACCCAAAATTGACCCGAATTTTTTTTAGGATTTCATTTTAACATTCAATTTCAAGACTTATGAACATATGACCTGAAATCGACCTGATTACCAGCCCTAGATGTACTTTGGTATTCTCCTTGTGTCATGTACAGTAAAACAATTAGATCTGCTTTATTTACACCAATCCACCACCGCCATGGCTGTTGAGTTGCCTTCTTTTTTTACCAGGTTACCTATAATGTTATTGTCTCCAATATGTACATGCAGCTCTCTTACTAGGTTATAGATTTGCCAAGGGGGTATATTCTGATCACATACCTCCCTAATCAGCATCTCTAAGTCAGATTCAACTATAGATATATAAATGTTCTTTTCTCTGCAAATATAGATACCCACAATCAACGTCTGCATAGCGGCAGTTAATGGTGACCTGCTATGCAACTTGGCCCTGAAAATAAGGAGTATGTTTGCATCTTTGTTCTGTACAACACCACCAATGAATGTAGCCTCTCATTTCCCTTCAACCCTACTAAAATCAAATCTAAGATTCATCTTGATGCCGTGTGTGTCTAGAGGGTGCCATTTGATCAAGTGAATGTGTTTCATCATAATTCTGGTTACTGAAAAACCCACTGTACTAAGGGATGATATGTGTTCCTCATTCACGGCACATTTAAAGGGTATGTACTTAGATGTAGCCACTAATATGCCAATGATCTGTTCCAATATCCCATGAGTTTCTCGATTTCTTCCCTCGTATCTTCTACTCCATCTATTGTTTCAAATGAACCAAACCACTCACTGTGGAGTAATCCCTCTTAACCAACCAACCATAGAGTTGATGGATGCTTGTCCCAACAAAATCCAATCACTGATTGTACATCCATGTGTGCGTGAATGCTTAGATCCAACCTCATCACCCCAAAGCTTTTGTCCAAAGGAATGAGGCCAGATCTCCATGAAGAATAAGGTGTTCATATGTTTCCACTTGTGGAGTTGTACAACAGCTGCATTGGGAAGCAAGTTGTATATGACAGTCCCTGACTCTTCTGTCAGTGGGAAGTGTTATATGTACTACTTTCCAAGTACAAGCCGCTGCTCTTGCAGAAATATCTTTAGACCACATCTATTTGTTGTTTCCTAGAGTGGGATTCAGTTGTTCAAACAACCTTCTCACTTGCTTCACCCGGAACCTTCCTCTGTAGTCGGGTTCCCATACTATCTTATCCAAGAAGGAGGAGTTGATAACTTGTTTGGATCTAGTCATATTAATGCCCTCTTCATCCACCATATTTTCAAGTATGTCCCATCTCCACTTGTGATCCTCCCAAAGATCTTTTGTTTGAAGATGTAACAAAACTTGTACTACATGTTTGGCATGGTTGATGATCACCTCTTCACACCATCTATCCACCCAAAAAAGGGTGTTCCCTAACCCCAGAATCCATCTAGAGTGTTGCATAATAAGAGGAAAGATCTTCCATACATGATTCCAGTATGCCTAGGCAAAAAATCCCAACTTTAGTAAGGGTGGTTGGGAGCAGTCCGGTGAGGGGGTTGTTCTTTTGTATTTGTTATGACAAAACATGGTCCATCCTAGTTGAGATATCCAAATTTTCCAAGTAACTTTAAGAAGATACGATCTTTATGTGTTCCTCATGTTTGGAATCTGCAACCTCCATTCTCCGATGGTTGTGGTATGGTTGCCCATCTCACCCAATGTCTCTAGTTGGCCCCTTCTCTGGATTCCCAAAAGAACTTAGCAAACATGGCCTCCAATTTCTGTAGGATGCCTACGAGAATTGTAACGACCGTCGCCAAACCGACAAACAAATCAATACTAATTAAGCAGAATAAACATAATGAGCGGATTAACAAAAATCACTAAAATTTAAAACCATTTTGCAAGGAGATCCTTGTCCAGAAAACTTTTACTGAAAGATCCAAAACTCATACATATCATGATTTACATTGTACAACATTGTTTCATCTCATCTCGAGGACAACATATAATAGTTTCTCTATCAAAACACATACTTGAGCAATATAAAACCTCGAGGCATTCAAGCCAAAATCTCAGATTATTCATGAAACCAGTACAAACCAACTCCAAGGACCTGAGAGTACAGAGATGACACATAGGACTTCTATCTACAAGACATGACAAACAATACACTCAACCTAAGCTGTCACTGCTGCCTCAGTTGTTATTCCTCCTCTGCAGAAAGATCTTCGCTTCTTCGTGCATGTCCACCTAAAAAAATGTGGATCCCACATGGTAAGACAATTGTCCCAGCGAGAGATATAACTCTCCGCTGACCATATTATTATCATAGATTAAGCATTTATAAACTGAGCAGAGGTTCTTTGTATATTAACATGCAGGATAATTCACCATATGAACATAATGAAGTAATCTCCTTTCTTAAGGAGAACATTGCATCTACCCATGGTAGAGTTATAAATCATCTCTCCGCTTTGCAAGGAATGTAAAGAAACGTAAATATCATCTATCAACTAAGATGTATAACTGAATTGTGCATGAATCAATGTTTCTCGTATTCGATCCTTAAGCAGATATGCTACACGACTGATTACATTTTTCAAGCACACTTATTCCCTGAGGAAATGAGGCTCATACTCCAATCGACCACGATGGCGTAAAGTATCAGTTCCATACAAGGTCAATGGAAGAGTCGGACGCCACGACCACATCCGTCTTGATCAGTACGAGACCACAGGCAGGACATCTCGTGTCACTGCTAAATAGCTTTCCAGGGTATACTGGAAACTTTGCTATAGAGCTACAACGTCAACTGAACTCTCTTCGGGGAGATCTCAATTATCCATCCCCGACCTTCATCATCATCGAGAGATTCGTGATACATACATCCCGACATATATAATGGAGGATTGAGAGATTTCATGTTTATCTCACATCAATCCCACATTAGGGCATAATGATATTTGTGCCCATCACCCCCACATATTCAAAAATATGCCCTCCGGGTTATGCCATGGAGCAACCCATTTCACCATTCAGCAAATACTGACGCTGATGGATCTATGGTCAAGGAACTACATGATAAGATTCCACTTGATTAATTAAGTGCATTACCGTATCTTTTAGCACCAGTCAAGTTTCAAACAAGAATTATTAGAACAGATGCTACAAAGAAAGGTATAATACATCTATTAAGTACTTTTCAAATCTTTAGAACACATATAACATTTAGGATCTCAATCCCTTATCTCATTACTGGTAATTCTCATCCCTTAACATTATCATCATGCTTACTAGATCTGGGTATTCAAACCCTTAGTTCATCACTGAACATTGTTACCACTTATTAAGTAATTAATACCTCTAGGTCCTCAGACCAATGTATACATGATACTTGTTGCACAAGCATCTCACATGGCTCACAAGGCCATTGCACATCTTGTCACCTCTCACTAGGCAACAACTTATTCACATAGCTTACAAGGCCATTACACATCTTGTCACCTCTCACTAGGCAACAACTTATTCACATGGCTCACAAGGCCATTACACATCTTGTCACCTCTCACTAGGCAACAATTATTCACTTGGCTCACAAGGCACTAATCATTATACTTGTTGTGCAAGTATTTAACATGCCTTACAAGGCTTATGCAATAAGAGAAATACATCCTTCCCCATTATTAGGGTTAGGGTTTCCTTTTATAGCCAAATAGTGTTTCAAGTTAATATTATCAATCCAGACCCTAATTCATTGTTCCACACATCTAGGAGCATATATTCATATCATAAGTATGCAATCATACTAATCTGTTCTCATCATTTGTCATTAAATGATTATCAACACAAGGTATGAGTTTCTCTCTCATCCTCTCTAGGATATTGATTACATCATACTTTATTATCTTGGCTTGACCTTTTCTCAAGGTATGTTTGCCTACACTTATCAAAGTGCATTATATCTCAATGTAACAATTGACATGACACACTTCATGTGTTACTCATCCAAGTATATTGGATTTAAGGTGCATCAAGGTGTATTAACCTTGAGGTGTTGGATGTGATATTTATCATGTCTTAATGTATCACTTCCCTCATCACTTTTAACTTAATTTATCTCATAAATTATCTTATATTAGTGTATTTCCCATCCTAATACTGTATGCACTAGCCCATCACATTTATCATGTAATGTATTGGCCATAAGTAACACACTTGAATTATCCAACTATCATCAAGTGATATGGACTCATCTCAGGGTAAAACATTGTTGATATAGGATTGACCATTATCAATCAATTTAGGTGTTTCACCTATCAAGGTATTATCCACACCATTGCTTGGTATAATACTCATCACTCCCAAGAGTGTTTTGCCCTCATATTTACAAGGAGTATTGGGTGGAAATCATGTATGTCAAGTTGAACACATGTATTGGATTAGGTGTATATTGAGCTAGGCATCATCATGTCCCTCATACCCTTACCCATCAAGGTATCAACCTTACCATTCATATGGTGTATCAACTTCACCCTTCATGGGTGTAACATCCTCACCTTACTTGAAGATATTGGCCACACCCTACTTTAGTGTATTGGCCATCACATGTACTAGGGTACTAACCACCTTTCCACTCTTGTCATCTAATGTATTGGGTTACCCACCATATCATTTTAGAGATATGTGCTCAACACCATATCATCCAAAAGGTGTATGCTTAACCCAATATCAGTTTAAAGGTGTATACTTGCTACCCATATCACTTAGTGGTGTATGTGTGCTTACCATATCGACCTTGAGGTGTATGTGTGCTTTCCATATCAGGTTTGAGGTGTATGTGTGCTTCCATATCACATTTTAGGTGTGTGTGTGCTTCACACCATATCGGGCAAAGAGGTGTGTGTGTTCTTGCTTCACACCATATCGGGCAAAGAGGTGTGTGTGTGGTTGCTTCACACCATATCGGGCAGAGAGGTGTGTGTGTGCTTGCTTCACACCATATCAGGCAGAGAGGTGTGTGTGCTTCACACCATATCGGGAAGAGAGGTGTGTGATTGACCTCATATCGTGCAAGAGGTGTATACTACACCACTATATCGTGCAAGAAGGTATACAATAATATCCATATCGTTTAAGTGAAGTAGGTGCATCATCATATCGGGTTAGAAGTGCTTGCTTGTGTGCTTGCACCCAATATCACTTTTATAAGGTAATACCATCATCTTCAAGCTCTAGACCTTCGTTATAACTGTTATAGTTCATGGCAACTGTAACATCCCTGACCTGGGTTATGAATTAACCCTAGGTTTTTTGCCTAAGATATGTAATTAAATCCTTGTGATTATCTTTTGGCTTGTAATTAAGTTCCTAAGGAACATACATTTTCATTTCTGTCCTTTTTAAACAATGATTGTAGTATTGTTTGGTAATACAGGGACCTACGTGCAAATTACCCAATTAGAGGGGTTAACTTGCAAATTACACAGGTTAAGATGTTCCTCTAATAAAGAGACATCATATGAAGGAATATGATGAGGTATGATGGATTTCCCAAGTCTGGGCACCAAGGTGCAGCTTGTGGAGCAATCCTTGGGCTTAAACCCTAATTTTGGTGTAAAGTGCAATTTACCCAAAATGTGGGGTGCAACTTGTGCTATATACCTTCTAGTATATCTTTTATGACTCTTTACATCAATTAGAGAAGAAATGGTGAGGGGGGCGCTTCAATTAAATAATGGGATAAGAAGGATGACCTTTGTAGTGAAAATACTTAGTATGAGTAAGAAGACCCTTCATATATGTACCTTAGTATGCATGTTGGTTTTATCTACCCTTAGATCTTGAGTTTTGATGAGCTTTGCATAAGATTACCATGCTTGGAAGTTCCTTAGAAATAAGAAGGGACTTATATGAGAAATCTATGTTTTAGAGGTCCTTATGGTGGAAAATAACCTAAAGTATATAAGCCTAGTTCCTTGTAAAACAACCAAACGTATTACCTTCACTTCCTCACTTCTCATCTTTCTCAACCGACCAAGGCAAAGCTATGGAGCTCAGGGAAATGACCAACCTGTTCTAAGGTAAGAAAGCACCATCTTCTAGCTTGAATTCATGGGGGAAATCCTTGTATAAGATTGATTTCATGGTTAATTCACTTAGTTTTCTCTTCCTAGCCGATCCTTCCCAACCTTTCTTGAAGAAACAACCTTGGATGACCTGTGGAGCTCTAGCCACCATTAAAGTCTCGAATCTTGGAAGCTTGGAGCTCTAGGAACAACGTTTGAGGCGGGTTTTATAACTCTACACCTTGCTTTGTTATACATACTTTTATTCTTGCAAATAATAGTTAGTTCTTCTTCTTCCCCATCTTTCTTTGCACTCTTGCAAGCCTTTTCGTGAAAAATAGACCTTGGTTTCAAGGTTGAAGATGAAGGGCGTTAATACCTATGTTGGTCCTTATCCAACTTTATCAAATGGGTTCAACTCGTTTCACCTCACATGGGTTCAACTCGTTTCACCTCAAATGGGTTCAACTCGTTTCACCTCTAATGGGTCACACTCGTTTCAATCCAAACGGGTTCACACTCGTTTCAATTCAAATGAGTCACACTCGTTTCAACTGAAATGGGTCACACTCATTTCAATCCAAATGGGTTCAAACTCGTTTCAACTGAAATGGGTCACACTCGTTTCAATCCAAATGGGTTACATTCGTTTCAACCCAAATGGGTCACACTCGTTTCAACCTAAATGGGTTCAATTAAAGGATACCTTGTTTTATGTAAACTCTAATGACATGATAGTGGTGAATTGGTTTATGTTAATCAACAAGGACTTAAACCAACCCTATCTAGAGTGATGTAATCACCTTTCATTAGGAAGGAGAGAGAGAAAGTACCATTTATGGTTAAAACTCAAATAAAGTACCTTCAATGTATATGAATATGCAGGATTAGGGTATGATCCACTTATGAGAGATCATGAAAACCCTAATTAAGATAATTGATGAGTCTTAACCTAATTTGAAAGTATCAATAATGATGATGTTTCTCATTCATGATGATGCTATGAGTAATGTGAATAGTAAACCCTAATTCTAGGGTAATCATGAGTAATGTGAATAGTAAACCCTAATTCTAGGGTAATCATGAGTAATGTGAATAGTAAACCCTAATTCTAGGGTAATCATGAGTAATGTGAATAGTAAACCCTAATTCTAGGGTAATC
The DNA here is from genome assembly GCA_963693085.1 of Alisma plantago-aquatica. Taxonomy (NCBI): domain Eukaryota; kingdom Viridiplantae; phylum Streptophyta; class Magnoliopsida; order Alismatales; family Alismataceae; genus Alisma; species Alisma plantago-aquatica. The sequence continues at coordinate 677,759,770 of OY856409.1, forward strand.
ATGAGTAATGTGAATAGTAAACCCTAATTTTAGGGTAATCATGAGTAATGTGAATAGTAAACCCTAGTTCATGGTAATATGTAGAAATGAACAATAAACCCTAAACTCATGTTATCCCTTTAAGCATGAATTGTATTATCAAAGATATGAGATGAGGAATTATTATTCCCAATCATAATGAAAGGGGTGAATAACCCTAAATGATGTAAACAAGGGAATCTTACCCTTTGTAAGGACATAAAAGTATAACCTTTGAATTGAAGGGTTAATTCTGTCTTATTGACTGCTGACCTGATTATGAATTTTGAGTATTATCAATTGATTTAATCATGCAGGTTCCTATAAGAAAATAATCCTATCTAGGTAAGGATCATGGCATCATGTTCATTGAAAGCATGTCAATAGCTTATGAACAGAAATAACTATGTTGCCTAAATGCAAGTGGTATCATATGAAACTGATATGCCTTAAGGGCCATGAATGACATCGAGGTCATGCTAATAGATGACTTGATGCTGACATGACATTTGATAGCAAGTGTTATGATGATATAAGGGTGTGAACACCTATGTTCCTGAATTATAGTGATAAGATGATTAAGAACTGACATCCATCTGATAACTGATATGAGTAATACCTGTTACATTTAGTATTCTTCTGTTATAGCCATGTTTAGTACTTGAATGTTTGGAAACATGTATGATGCTAAAAGAATACTGAAATGTACCTAATAACCAAGTTTAATCATATCATGTTGAGCCCTGATCATAGATCCATCATTGTCAGAGTTTAAATGATGGTGAAACAGGTTTTCCTAAGGGAACTCCTGGATCACATACTTTAGAGTATGTGGGGGAATATGGATGTGTATATCCTTACATCCTAGTGTAGGAGTTGATGTTGATGTATCTTAATCCATCAACCCTTCACTATATGTTTATACTGGGATGATGTAACAATATTCTTCCAAGGGAATCTTTTATACCGCATCGATGAGAGATAAACATGAAATCTTTCGATGGCGAAGAGAGTGCAGAATGCCACTGTGAATCTAATAGCGAAGTACCAGAATACCCTGGTGAGCTATATTAGCAGGGACACTATATGTCCTACATGTTTATCCTCATTCTGACTGAGGTAGTTGAAGGTCATGAGAATCCGGCTCTTTCGATGACCTAGTATGATACCGATGCGACTTACTAGTGATCGGTTGGAGCATGAGCGGTATACCTCATCTCCGCAGGGCATAATGATGTTTGTAAAACATAATCAACCGCGTAGCATAACTGCTTAGGTTGAACTACGAGGAACATTGATTGATATTACATTGCTTGTTTTTAATATCTTGTTCAAGCATTAGTATACGTGTTCTTCATATTCCTTAAATAAAGATGAGTATTTGTTATCAAGCCTGCTGTGAGTAACCTAAATTACCTGCTCATGATATTCCTTTGATTGCTTTTAACAAAGTTTCTGGCGGAGAGTTATAACTCTTGCTGGGACAATTATTTAAAATTGTCTCACCCCGTAGATTTCTACCTTTAGGTGGACGTCGAGGTCAAAAGAACCGATCTGCAGGTGGACAACAACAATAGCAGCAATTCAGGAGCAGTAGTGACTTTAGGTGGAAACACTGTGCTGTCTAGTCTTGTAGTCAGAATAGTCTTATGTCGTCTCTGTACACTCAGGTCCTAGGAGTTTGTTGATCTGAGAATTTTGAAATCTTGAGATTTTGTATCATGACGTATATAATCACTCGAGAAGTGATTTATCAGAGATGTAAACAGTTCATCTTACTTTTATAAAAGGAGTTTTAGGTTTTTAAGATTCATTTTTGAAAAGTTTTAATTTCTCGTGATTTTCGTATTCCGTTGTTAATTGAATCGCTTCCGCTATGTTTATCTTATGTTTTGGAGATCAGAGCCCACAATTAGTGGTATCAGAGCTCTAGGTTCGCTGAGTCTACAGAGACATAGGACTTAGAGTGTCAAGTCTATCCTTAGTACTTCCTTCTTATCTAATAGAGTCTTCTGCTCCTCAGGAGAAGAAGATAATTAAGGATGTCTGGACCACAGGAGGAGTACGAGGCAGAAAGTAGTGTTGCTGCACCTCGAGAAGGTGCAAGGAACCTAGAAATAGAGCAACCTGTGCCGGAGCCACCTTTGGAGCCACCTCAGTTTGACCCAGCTGACATGGGAAACCCAGCGGTTCAGACCATGTTTGGGCAGTTTATGACTGCCATGACACATATCACCGACAGGATGCCCATGCCTGCACCTAGGGCACCTATCCAGTCTGAGGGTCAAGGTATCGGTAAAACGTTCGAGCGACTTCGTCGGGTCGGAGCAACTGAATATTTTGGAACAGATGACCCTGCTGATGCTGATCTGTGGTTAACTGAGTTGGAGAAAGCTTTCAGAATCCTTAACATCCCCGAAGGAGAGAAGGTTAGACATGCTGTCTATCTTCTCAAAGGTAGTGCTGGTCACAGGTGGACCATGGAAGAGCAGAAGAGGCCTGGAATAGAGATCTTGTGGGAAGACTTTCGTTGGGAATTTGTCCGTAGATATTTTCCAAAGACCTTCCTGGATGAGAAGATCTCTCAGTTTGAGAGACTGAGACAGGGTATGATGAACATTAGCGAGTATGAGGCTAAGTTCATGGAGTTGTTGTGATTCTGTCCGCATATAGCTACCACAGATGAAGAAAGGATTAGGAGGTTTGAGAAGGGTTTAAATGCTGACATGACTACTCCCGTGTCTGCACTAGAAAACCGGGAGAGATTCTCTACCTTTGTTGAGTCAGTCCGAAGGATAGAGAGATCCGTAGTCAAGAAAAGACAAACCCAAAAGAGATATCCACAGTTCCAGGGATCTTCATCTAGAGACTTTAAGAAGCCTAGATTCTCTTCACCTACACCTCCACCACCCAGATCTAGTTCTCAGACTCAGTGGTCCCCAAGTAGAAGTAGAGGATGATGTTTACCGCCACGAGAGACTCACAGTTCAACATCAATATCGGTCACAGGACTGCCAAGACCACAACAACTGGAGAGAAGTTGCTATAACTGTGGGAAGGTGGGACATCTGATGAAGGACTGTAGGTCTAGGCCTGTCAGTGTGACACAGCCTCTGAGGCAGGATCAACAGGGATCACAGAGAAGGTAGTCTCAAGGAGCAGCTAGAGGACGTGGGCAAGCGTCTCATGCTGGATCTTCAGCACCAACTCAACCTCAGGCGACAGCGAGGTTCTATGCTATGAACCCACCAGAAGCAGTAGTCAATCCACGGGTTGTGGCAGGTCAGATGGAACTTTTATATTCTGATATGTCTAAATCCTGTGTGGTATCTGTTTTGATTGACCCAGGTGCTACACACTCCTTTGTCACTCGAAGAGTGATTCATAACTGCAATATGACAGTTAGACATAGGGCAGATAGCTTGTTGCTTGAAACTTCGTTGAGAGGATCTGCTGTTTTGCAAGAGGTATGGTCTCCCTGCATCCTCTTCTTTTCTGATCATCGCATTCAAGTGGATCTTATACCACTTGATATGCAAGGATTTGATATAATCCTGGGGATGGATACCTTGGAAAGGTATAGAGTTGTCTTGGGTTGTGTATCCAAGCAGGTTGTGTTTGCTGATGAGAGCAACACATGGATCTTTCAAGGAGAGAGAAAGATTCTACCTACCTGTCTTGTGTCTGCTATGGTTGCTGATAAGCTGATGACGCAAGGATGTTATGCATTCTTGGCCCATGTGATAGATACCACCATGAAGAGTCCTAACCTTGCTGAAGTTCCTATAGTCAGGGAATTTGAAGATGTATTTCCTGAAGAACTTCCAGGTATGCCACCGCCTCGGGAAATTGATTTTGAAATCAATTTGATCCCAAATACCCAACCTATAGCACAAACACCGTATAGGATGGCACCTGCTGAGATGGCAGAACTCAAGAAACAACTTCAAGAGTTGCTTGAGAAAGGTTTTATCCGACCAAGTACTTCACCTTGGGGTGCTCCGGTCTTGTTTGTTAAAAAGAAGGATGGATCAATGCGGTTGTGCATCGATTACAGACAACTAAATAAAGTAACGATAAAGAATAAGTACCCTCTGCCTAGAATTGATGATCTTTTTGACCAGTTGCGAGGTGCAGCCGTCTTCTCGAAGATAGACTTGAGGTCAGGATATCATCAACTTCGTATTAAGGACAGTGACATACCCAAGTCTGCTTTCAGGACAAGGTATGGTCACTATGAGTTCACAGTTATGTCGTTCGGACTAACTAATGCACCAGCTACATTTATGGAACTCATGAATAGAATTTTCTGACCTTTCCTCGATCAGTGTGTTGTTGTCTTTATAGATGACATCCTGATCTATAGTAGAGATACTCAGCAGCATGAACAACATCTTCGTCAGGCTCTAACTTTGCTAAGACAACATAAGCTATACGCTAAGTTTAGCAAGTGTGAGTTCTGGATGCCGGAGGTATCTTTTCTTGGACATGTGATATCTGCCTCGGGAATTCGTGTTGACCCTAAAAAGGTAGAATCTGTTCTACAGTGGGAACAATCGAAAACACCGATGGAGATTCGTAGTTTCTTAGGGTTGGCTGGCTATTATCGAAGGTTCATTAAAAACTTCAGTTCTATAGCCCTACCCTTGACAAAGTTGACCCGGAAAGATGTTCCTTTTGCCTGGAGTGATAAGTGTCAACAGTCTTTTCAGATGTTGAAGGAGAGGTTGACAAGGGCACCTGTTCTTGTGCTACCTGAGCAAGGAAAAGGATATGTAGTCTTTTGTGATGCCTCCAAGAATGGACTTGGATGTGTGTTTATGCAGAATAAACAAGTGATTTCTTTTGCTTCCCGACAGCTTAAGAAACACGAGGAAAATTATCCGACACATGATTTAGAGTTAGCTGTTGTGGTTCATGCCTTGAAAATCTGGAGACATTATCTTTACGGAGAAACCTTCCAGATTTTCATAGACCATAAGAACCTTAAGTATATCTTCTCTCAGCATGACCTTAACATGAGGCAACGTCGCTGGATGGAGTTAATCAAGGATTATGATTGTACAATAGATTACCATCCAGGAAAGGCCAATGTAGTTGTAGATGCCTTGAGTAGGAAATCAGCAACATCATCCTCTGATAGGGCACAATTAAACTCTTTAGTATGCCCTATGAGAGATATGCTTATCTCCTTAAGGCAAGACAGTGTACAGATGAAGGTGTCATGGATTGCCGGGTTGTTGGCTGAGATGCATATCAAACCCACCCGAAGAGAGCATATTAGGGAGGCACAACAAGTTGATGTTGCAGTTCAGCAGATCAGATCTGAGTATGGTGATGAGAAGCGAGAAGGTTTTCATGAATCAGATGATCAAGTAGCATGCTATCATGGGAGGATGATAGTACCAGATGTAGATAACCTGAGGAAGTTAGTCCTGGAAGAAGCTCATTCTTCAATGTATTCTATGCATCCAGGAAGCACCAAGATGTATCGAAACTTGAAAGATATGTATTGGTGGCCTGGGATGAAGAAGGACGTAGCTGAGTTTGTTCTGAGGTGTCCAGTGTGTCAGCAAGTTAAAGTTGAACACCAGAAGCCTGCAGGAACAATGCAACCTTTACCCATACCACAGTGGAAGTGGGATCATGTAACCATGGACTTTGTTGTTAGTCTACCTAGAACAAACAAAGGACATGATTCCATTTGGGTAATTGTTGATAGGTTGACTAAGACAACGCATTTCTTACCTGTCAAAACAACCTATTCTGCTGAAAGGTTATCCCAGTTTTATGTTCAAGAGATAGTGCATTTGCATGGAGTTCCTGTCACCATATTTTCTGACAGAGGTCCTCAGTTCACAAGTCATTTTTGGGAATAGCTACATAGGGCACTAGGCACCCAGTTAAGGTTTAATACAGCCTTTCATCCACAGACGGATGGACAGTCAGAAAGGACTATACAGACCTTAGAAGATCTGTTGAGAGCATGTGTTCTCCAGTTCACAGGAAGTTGGGATCTGCACCTAAGCTTGATAGAGTTTTCCTATAACAATAGCTATCAACATAGTATTGATATGGCACCTTATGAAGCCTTGTATGGCAGACATTGTAGATCACCCTTATGCTGGTATGAGACTAGTGAACATCAATTGTTGGGTCCTGATCTTGTGCAGCAGACTACGGAAAAGATTAAAGTAATACAACAAAAGATTAAGACTGCACAAGATAGGAAAAAATCTTATGCTGACAAGCGTCGTAGACCGTTGGAGTTCCAAGTTGGAGACAGAGTGTATCTCAAGGTCTCGCCTTGGAAAGGAGTTCTTCTCTTTGGAAGGAAAGGGAAGTTAGCTCCTAGATTTATAGGGCCTTATCCAATCATTGAACGGGTTGGAAAGGTAGCCTATAGACTAGAGTTACCACCAGAATTACAAAAACTACACCCTGTGTTTCACATTTCTATGCTAAGGAAATGTCATCCCGATACCGAGTCAGTTCTACAACCTATGGAAGTAGAATTGAATGAAGATATAACTTATGAGGAAGGACCGGTGTCAATCCTTGATAACAGAATTAAAAAGCTAAAGAAGAAAGAGATAAGTCTTGTAAAAGTTCTCTGGAATCACTGTGGTGTTGAAGAAGCCACTTGGGAACTAGAAGAAGAGATGAGAAGGAAATATCCTACTCTTTTCTCTTAATATGTTTTATCGATTTTGAGGACGAAATCCTTGTAAGGGGTGGATAATTTGTAACATCCCTGACCTGGGTTATGAATTAACCCTAGGTGTTTTTCCTAAGATATGTAATTAAATCCTTGTGATTATCTTTTGGCTTGTAATTAAGTTCCTAAGGAACATACATTTTCATTTCTGTCCTTTTTAAACAATGATTGTAGTATTGTTTGGTAATACAGGGACCTACGTGCAAATTACCCAATTAGAGGGGTTAACTTGCAAATTACACAGGTTAAGATGTTCCTCTAATAAAGAGACATCATATGAAGGAATATGATGAGGTATGATGGATTTCCCAAGTCTGGGCACCAAGGTGCAGCTTGTGGAGCAATCCTTGTGCTTAAACCCTAATTTTGGTGTAAAGTGCAATTTACCCAAAATGTGGGGTGCAACTTGTGCTATATACCTTCTAGTATATCTTTTATGACTCTTTACATCAATTAGAGAAGAAATGATGAGGGGGGTGCTTCAATTAAATAATTGGATAAGAAGGATGACCTTTGTAGTGAAAATACTTAGTATGAGTAAGAAGACCCTTCATATATGTACCTTAGTATGCATGTTGGTTTTATCTACCCTTAGATCTTGAGTTTTGATTAGCTTTGCATAAGATTACCATGCTTGGACGTGCCTTATAAAGAAGAAGGGACTTAGATGAGAAATCTATGTTTTAGAGGTCCTTATGGTGGAAAATAACCTAAAGTATATAAGCCTAGTTCCTTGTAAAACAACCAAACGTATTCCCTTCACTTCCTCACTTCTCATCTTTCTCAACCGACCAAGGCAAAGCTCTGGAGCTCAGGGAAACGACCAACCTGTTCTAAGGTAAGAAAGCACCATCTTCTAGCTTGAATTCATGGGGGAAATCCTTGTATAAGGTTGATTTCATGGTTAATTCACTTAGTTTTCTCTTCCTAACCGATCCTTCCCAACCTTTCTTGAAGAAACAACCTTGGATGACTTGTGGAGCTCTAGCCACCATTAAAGTCTAGAAGCTTGGAAGCTTGGAGCTCTAGGAACAACGTTTGAGGCGGGTTTTATAACTCTACACCTTGCTTTGTTATACGTACTTTTATTCTTGCAAATAATAGTTAGTTCTTCTTCTTCCCCATCTTTCTTTGCACTCTTGCAAGCCTTTTCGTGAAAAATAGACCTTGGTTTCAAGGTTGAAGATGAAGGGATTTAATACCTATGTTGGTCCTTATCCAACTTTATCAAATGGGTTCAACTCGTTTCACCTCACATGGGTTCAACTCGTTTCACCTCAAATGGGTTCAACTCGTTTCACCTCTAATGGGTCACACTCGTTTCAATCCAAACGGGTTCACACTCGTTTCAATTCAAATGGGTCACACTCGTTTCAACTGAAATGGGTCACACTCATTTCAATCCAAACGGGTTCACACTCGTTTCAACTGAAATGGGTCACACTCGTTTCAATCCAAATGGGTTACATTCGTTTCAACCCAAATGGGTCACACTCGTTTCAACCTAAATGGGTTCAATTAAAGGATACCTTGTTTTATGTAAACTCTAATGACATGATAGTGGTGAATTGGTTTATGTTAATCAACAAGGACTTAAACCAACCCTATCTAGAGTGATGTAATCACCTTTCATTAGGAAGGAGAGAGAGAAAGTACCATTTATGGTTAAAACTCAAATAAAGTACCTTCAATGTATATGAATATGCAGGATTAGGGTATGATCCACTTATGAGAGATCATGAAAACCCTAATTAAGATAATTGATGAGTCTTAACCTAATTTGAAAGTATCAATAATGATGATGTTTCTCATTCATGATGATGCTATGAGTAATGTGAATAGTAAACCCTAATTCTAGGGTAATCATGAGTAATGTGAATAGGAAACCCTAATTCTAGGGTAATCATGAGTAATGTGAATAGTAAACCCTAATTCTAGGGTAATCATGAGTAATGTGAATAGTAAACCCTAATTCTAGGGTAATCATGAGTAATGTGAATAGTAAACCCTAATTTTAGGGTAATCATGAGTAATGTGAATAGTAAACCCTAGTTCATGGTAATATGTAGAAATGAACAATAAACCCTAAACTCATGTTATCCCTTTAAGCATGAATTGTATTATCAAAGATATGAGATGAGGAATTATTATTCCCAATCATAATGAAAGGGGTGAATAACCCTAAATGATGTAAACAAGGGAATCTTACCCTTTGTAAGGACATAAAAGTATAACCATTGAATTGAAGGGTTAATTCTGTCTTATTGACTGCTGACCTGATTATGAATTTTGATTTTTATCAATTGATTTAATCATACATGTTCCTATAAGAAAATAATCCTATCCAGGTAAGGATCATGACATCATGTTCATTGAAAGCATGTCAATAGCTTATGAACAGAAATAACTATGTTGCCTAAATGCAAGTGGTATCATATGAAACTGATATGCCTTAAGGGCCATGAATGACATCGAGGTCATGCTAATAGATGACTTGATGCTGACATGACATTTGATAGCAAGTGTTATGATGATATAAGGGTGTGAACACCTATGTTCCTGAATTATAGTGATAAGATGATTAAGAACTGACATCCATCTGATAACTGATATGAGTAATACCCGTTACATTTAGTATTCTTCTGTTATAGCCATGTTTAGTACTTGAATGTTTGGAAACATGTATGATGCTAAAAGAATACTGAAATGTACCTAATAACCAAGTTTAATCATATCATGTAGAGCCCTGATCATAGATCCATCATTGTTAGAGTTTAAATGATGGTGAAACAGGTTTTCCTTAAGGGAACTCTTGGATCACATACTTTAGAGTATGCGGGGGAATATGGATGTGTATATCCTTACATCCTAGTGTAGGAGTTGATGTTGATGTATCTTAATCCATCAACCCTTCACTATATGTTTATACCGGGATGATGTAACACTATTCTCCCAAGGGAATCTTTTATACCGCATCGATGAGAGATAAACATGAAATCTTTCAATGGCGAAGAGAGTGCAGAATGCCACTGTGACTCTAATAGCGAAGTACCAGAATACCCTGGTGAGCTATATTAGCAGGGACACTAGATGTCCTACATGTTTATCCTCATTCTGACTGAGGTAGTTGAAGGTCATGAGAATCCGGCTCTTTCGATGACCTAGTATGATACCGATGCGACTTACTAGTGATCGGTTGGAGCATGAGCGGTATACCTCATCTCCGCAGGGCATAATGATGTTTGTAAAACATAATCAACCGCGTAGCATAACTGCTTAGGTTGAACTACGAGGAACATTGATTGATATTACATTGCTTGTTTTTAATATCCTGTTCAAGCATTAGTATACATGTTCTTCATATTCCTTAAATAAAGATGAGTATTTGTTATCAAGCCTGCTGTGAGTAACCTAAATTACCTGCTCATGATATTCCTTTGATTGCTTTTAACAAAGTTTCTGGCGGAGAGTTATAACTCTCGCTGGGACAATTATTTAAAATTGTCTCACCCCGTAGATTTCTACCTTTAGGTGGACGTCGAGGTCGAAAGAACCGATCTGTAGGTGGACAACAGCAATAGCAGCAATTCAGGAGCAGCAGTGACTTCAGGTGGAAACACTGTGTTGTCTAGTCTTGTAGTCATAATAGTCTTATGTCGTCTCTGTACACTCAGGTCCTAGGAGTTTGTTGATATGAGAATTTTGAAATCTTGAGATTTTGTATCATGACGTATATAATCACTCAAGAAGTGATTTATTAGAGATGTAAACAGTTCATCTTACTTTTATAAAAGGAGTTTCAGGTTTTTAAGATCTCGTTTTCGAAAAGTTTTAATTTCTCATAATTTTCGTATTCTGCTGTTAATCGAATCACTTCCTCTATGTTTATCTTGTGTTTTGGATATCAGAGAACACATCAATAGGTCTAAGCAACTACTAGAACTCATAATTTCATCAACTATTTCAGGAAATTTCATAATTAAAGTAATTCATTAAGTATAGCAATTTAGGTGATGAATAATAACTATAGAGTTCAAGTTATATAACCCACCTTAAGAACAACTTCAAAGCTCCAATCTCCAAAGCTCTACGTTCCCAAGGTTGAATATGAACTTCACAACTCCTCTATAATCAAAGAATCACCATGGATAAGCAATTGGTGAGAAGAAAAGAAAGGAAAATCATAACCCTAAAATCATGCTTCAATCCAAGGTTGAAGATGATCATGGCCTCACCTTAGGGTTAAGTATGAGCTCCTTCTTGCTCCTTAGCACCTTTGCACGATACCTCACTACCCTTGCACGATATTCCATCACTTGTGTATGATATGTCACCACCCTTGGCCGATATCACCCTTACTTGTGATCAAAACACTACACTATGGGCGATATCACCCTACTTGGTCGATACCACCTTACTTGGCCGATATGATCTTGCTATGGATGATACCCAGGGCCCTATGCACGATACCACTTCACTCCTACATGATAAAAGGACCCTATGCACTATAACTTAGGGAAGGAGGGTGGTAAGATCCGAAAAATTCCACTAAGGGGTGAAAGAAGGGGTATATATACTTGTTGTTTATGAAGAAGTGTGAAAATGAGGTGTCATCAATTTGAGCTACTAGGTGCCACGCGTCCATTCATGCGTGACACATGTACATGCATGCATCAACATTTATCTTAAAATGCAAAATAGTTGAGGATAATATAGGGATGAATTTTCGTTCATTACTCATCCCTTTGAATAAAATATATCAACAAAATCACCACTTTATTCACAACCCGATAAATATTTTCCAAGGAAGTTGTAAACCGATACACTTCACCTCCTTGAGGTGATTTGCACGTCATGGGCTTTTCAGAGAGTACAAAAAATGACATGAGACTCCTCCTTTGCCTCCTTGGCCGATAGGCACTCATATATAAGCTTTTCAACTTGATACAACTCAAGTTAAGGTTTCATATTCAACCCTTTTCTTGGTCAATTCATCACCAAGATTACCATCACTCATAATTGATTCAAACATGGTGTTTCATTCATTCTATCACCTCAAAATGATACATATAGGAAGTAGGGACACTATACAGGCGGTAATTTGCATATCAACCCTATATTTTGGGTAAATTACAATTTGTACCAAAATTGGTGCACAAGGTACTAACATTACTCAAACATGTTCAAACTTGGAATTTAGGCTTTCCACAAGCCACCACTTAGAATATTTCTCTCTCTTATGATGATAAAACACTTAATGCATGTTCAACATGTTACAATTTGCAATATAGTCCCTCATCTTGGGTAAATTGCATTTTGGTCCAAAATAAAGGAGCATTGCTCAAACAACATTCAATCAGGACCAAACTTGGCACATAAGTGTGCCACATGATAACAAAACACCTTAGAGGATTAGATTAAATTTCAAAGCAACTTACTTAGCCAAAACAAATAGGGTTACCTCATAACCCAGGTCAGGGTCCTTACGAGTTATAAACCCCTAACAAGGATTTCGTCCTTGAAATCCCAAGTAAAGGGAGACATATATTATTCATTCAATATATCATCAAGTCTCCACATAACATATTAATGTCATGGAGATACCATAGAACTTTGATCAACACAAAGTTCTTCCTCACAGGGTTATCATAGAATCTGTCATACATGACACATACTCCATTGTCCTTTTCATTATTGACCGTAGAGTCAACTGTGTGTCAGGTAACATTTTTCTTAGTCAGAGAAACATTATACATAGAGTAACATACTGAATTCTAGACTTTTTGCCTTTTTGGTCCTATTTTCCATATTTTCCTTCTATTTCTATCCTCTTTGGCCTTTCTATTTAATTTGTGGACAATATGATGGTTTAATGAACATTTGTTCACCTTTTATTCCAATATTTGGGTTTATGCACAAATACCTCAGTGGAAGCTTAGTAATGGGTCAAATATGCAAAATATCCACTTATGTGATAAAAAGAATAAATAAATTCGTCCTAGAAATTTCTAGTGCCTTTTAGAATATGAAAAAGAAAGAAAATCCCGAAATATAAATAAAGGAGATGATAAATGTAATAATTGGAGATAAATGGGATGTAATGGATAAAAGGAGATAATGACGAATATATTGTCTCAAAATCATAAGTGGAAACCCATGAAGATAATTTGGATATCAATCTCGTTTTCTTGGCTTAAAAGAAACTTAATGGCCAAGTATCATCTAATTTGGATAATAAATAAATATATAAAATCCTTTATTACAGGATAATGGGAAATAAGCCAAGAAAGAGAAATAAAATATCTAATATTCTCAAATTGGAAAAATAAATCCAAATTCATAATATAAACATAAAAATAAGCCTTTGGACAAATTTGCATTTAATTTGGTCAATGTTTAATATTTTATTTTATTAAGGAGAGAGAAAGTGTACAAAACTTTCAAATCATTATTTAAAATAACAAACGACTTCAAAAAATGGAAATAATACCAAATTCGTGTCTAACATACTTAATATGAGTTATGGATGAAGTTTTGTAATTTTTGGATAATCATAGAGTCATAAATAAATGAGGAAAGAGAAAATATGTTTTGAATTATTTAACACATTAAAGATTCTCAAAAGGCAAAAATAATTTCATATTTGGATTATACACGTCAAAATAAGTCAGAATATAAAATTTGGTAATTTTTGGTTAACGTTTGGGCCTCCAAACGAAGAGAGATAAATTCATTTAAAGATTTAATGCTCCACTTTATTTGCAATCCGATTTGGTTAAGGACTTTAATTTAATATGTTGCGCGAGTCATCAGCCGTTGGATCTTGATCTGATGATCCACGGGTCATCATCTACCTCGGGCCAAATAGGAAATAGGCCGCAGTTTTGGTCGATTTTAAAATCTCAATATCTCTCTCATCTCTCAATGAAATTGATTGATTTTTGTTGCTATAGATTCCTCTCTCGATTTCGCACCACATTATCCCAAAATTTTTACATTTTGATGAAGATTCAAGAAAACACCAAAGCTTGCTCCCCAAGCTTTGACGGTCTATTATGTAAACCCTAGTCTAGGTCTCCTTGCCTATAAATATCCATACTCCTAGATCTGTCGTCACCTTAGCAACTCAACCCCACAATCAATTTCGCGTTTCGTTGGCGTTTGACCCTGCTGCGAGCCACCGAGGACGCTGACCTTGCGGTGCTCTTCTCTCCTTGCTCTCTCCATCATCGGCACAATCAAAGGTATCATCGAGTTTGTCTTGCTCTGAGCTTTCCATCACATGCCTGTACTTCGAATTTGGTTGAGTATAGCGCAAACGCCCAATCTTTCCCCAAGCAAGCTGCTGCTTGCTCGCAGCCATGGCGTGGGCTGGGTTGGGGAAGACAACCCGTGGTTTTTTATGTTTCTACCCCCGTACTCTCCTCTCTTCTCTTGCTGTGCTTGCGTGGGGGCACTCCGGTCTTTTGGTTTTTTTTTTTTTTCAAATGATGTGTCTACGTGGCAAGTTATCATTTGTCTGTTTTAGAAAATTCGTATCTTTTGGTTCGTTGGTCAAAAAATATAAGTAATATATGTTTTGAAATCGAGAGAACGAGATCTATATAAAAAAAATACTTTCGTGGTTGATTCTGATATTTTCGAATATGTGTTTTTAAGGATGAATTAAATTACTTAAAAATATGGAAAATAGCCTAAAAAGTCAGTATTTCAAAAATATACAAAACTATATGTTATTTTGATCAGAAAATCCTAACTAAGACAGTAGTGAGGTTTTTAGAGTCTAATTCGATCGTTTGTGGAAAAGTCGATGGTTGTGAGGTTTTAATCCTTTAATGAATATACATATATCTAATACATAAATATGATGATCATATTAGGGAAAGTGGAACTGATCTCGTGTAAAAGTTATGAAAAGTGGTTCTAGGATTCTAAAGAATAAGGTATGTGCATAATACACTTCAATTGGGAATTATTTGTTCCATTACCTATGTTTCCATAATGAGGCTTATTTGCACCTTATATCCTATCTTCATGATTCTCTTGCTATACTTGCCTCATGATCAGTTTGGAATATTATTCTTGGGTCTTGGTACCCCACTGTTTTGTTCTATTTGATATTTCTGTTACTTGCCATCTATTCTAGCATGTTGATTTTATTAGACTAATCAACTAGTGTAGTGGTACTTGTATGTACAACCACCCATAGTTGGGGAATGTGTTATTTCTCCCCTGGGGAACGTGCTATTCTCCCCCACACATGAAATATGTGCAGGTGACTGGGAATGTGTTACTCTCCCCTCACCCTTTTGGTTGAAGGTCCGGTAGGTGCCTCAACCCTACATAGTTAAGATAGTCAATATTAATCATCCATGCAATGTTGTTATTTTACTTTGTTTATGTCAAACATCTATTGAAATATTCTTATATATATATGACCTCATTCTTTTGATGTCTCATCTTTTGATGAATCCCTAGCCTAATTTACTTGTTATATTTATCTTGTCACCTTTAGTATAGTTTAGTGACACATACTTTTATTTTCCTTCCCTTTTTAATGGGTGCCTTCCCAACCACCCAGATGCGGAGCAAGGTGTTGGATATGGAATGAAGATCATAGCTTGGGCATGGACTTGGCTGATGGATGTGTTTCTTGGAGACAAAAGTGGAGTAGTCTAGTTTCCCTCTACTTAGATCCTCTTTTGTATAAAGTATGTACACCCATATTGGGGAAATTTTTATGTACACTTTATTTGAAATTGAATATAGTCAAAATTTTATCTTCCGCTGCTATCCAAATTGAGTTTTGTTTACCATTGTTATTAGTAGAGAGGTGGATTTATCCCAATCTTTACAGCATGGTATCAGAGCCCATGGTTGTCAGAATCTGACTATTTCAGTTTTGTCTCCCTAGTTAGAACCCTAGATTTGCATAGTTCCTTTAGGTGACATGGTTACCCTAGATTTGATCTACCTTGATGATAGGTTGACTTAGGAACCAATAGTTCCACATTAGAACCTTGATGAATAAAATCCTAAAATACTTATAATTAAAATATGCATAACTTGATGTTGTTTAGGTTTGCCTTTAGGCAACTATTAGGGCATGAAGTTGAGACAAGGGTGTCTAGAAAGGATCATGGTTTCGGGGGCTGGCAAAATTTTCCTCCGCACCACTAGCTTGGTATACGAGGACTCCCGTGCCCATATGATACCGGCCTGGCCTATGCTGATACGAATTGCCCGAAATAGTTTGCTTTTAGGCAATAGTGACCTTAGACTTCTATGTTTTATATCTTTGGGAACCCTAAGTTTCATGTGTATGATGATTTGTTTGAGTATGGTTACCAAGATAATTTCTTATGTCCTTTGAACCTAGACCTTAGAGTTTGGGTGTTTGAGAGCATATCAGAGTGCATAGTGGAAGCATGATGGATCTTGATATTGGTTTAGTTAGACTTATCCTTTAACCCTAGTGTAGTAGGTCAAACCCTTTAAGGGCTGGAGTATGGTTAGTTGATGATGTTTGAGTAGTTAGATTTCGAGGACGAAATCCTATTTAGGGGGATGGAACCCTATAACATCTTGAAGTCTATCTAATCTATCTTTAGAAACCCTAACTCCATAGATAGGAGGTTAGTATGCTCAGATCCTTAGTTTTGACCAAACAAGTTAATAGTTGTAACCCTAACGTGCTTGTTTATATATTAATGAACACATAATTATCATCTAAGGAATAAATCATATGCTTGAACCCTAATGAATATCCAATGCACATAATATGAATATCAATGCTAATTGTCAATAAGTAAGATGTTAATTATGTCATGAACCAATAAACCCTAATGATATGATGAGTAAGGTTATAATTCGTAATTAATGCATGCTAAGGATGAATAAGTGCAATATAATGGTCATGTTGACCTAAACCCTAAGTTGTAATATCTAACCCTAATATATACATCTTTAATGCCTTTCATGGTACATTAATGATGTTAAGTGTCATAATTAGTTAACATACCTTGATACACATAAATGATATATATAAAATCATCTAACCACTTATTAATCAAGTCATTAATATAAAACGCATGTTACCTTGTTAACTAATATACATGTTATTAGTCACTTAATGTGAATCAAATAATTAATATGACATATGTTCCACCTTGATCATTAAAATACATATAATGGATTCAATATGAATATGTGATAACCTCCAATTTTGGATGATTATCTTAACCTTTTCTTTAAGTTTTCCACACCTTTTCTTAATTAGAATTAGATATAATACCTAAATACTCCTTCTTACTGTAAATATACCCTTAGACTAACTTTTCCTCTTTTTATATGAAGAAAAAGACACAAAAAATCATAAAAGATTAAATCAGTCTCAAGACCGCATGGACTCAAACGGTCCCAAGACCGCATGAAGCCAATCGGTCCCGAGATCGCATGGAGTCAAACGATCCCAAGACCGCATGAAGCAAATCGGTCCCGAGACTGCATGGAGTCAAACGGTCCCAAGACCGCATGAAGCCAATCGGTCCCGAGACCGCATGGAGTCAAACGGTCCCAAGACCGCATGAAGCCAATCGGTCCCGAGACCGCATGGAGTCAAACGGTCCCAAGACCGCATGAAGCCAATCGGTCCCGAGACCGCATGGAATCAAACGGTCCCAAGACCGCATAAAGCCAACCGGTCCCGAGACCGCATGAAGTCAACCGGTCCCGAGACCACATGGAGTCACACGGTCTCAAGACCGCATGAAGCCAACCGGTCCCGAGACCGCATGAAGCCAAACGGTCTCAAGGTCCAAACGGTCTTGAGGTCCAAACGGTCCCAAGGTCCAAACGGTCTCCAGGACCAAACGGTCTCCAGGACCAAATGGTCTTGAGGTCCAAACGGTCTCAAGGTCCAAACGGTATTGTGGTCTAAACGGTCTTGAGATCCAAACGGTCTCAGGCCCAAACGGTCCTGAGGTCCAAACGATCTCCAAACCGTTTGGACTTCACTTAAGGCCTATAAATAAGACCCCAAGGGTCTATCACAGGGGGAAGTTTTTTTAGACGTCCAGAGGCTGCCTTTATCATTCCAGAGCAAATCCAACTTCCATCCACCGCCCAGGGGCTGCCGGTCTGAGATCCACACTCCATCTCGAAGCTGCTTTCTCTCTCTCTGCCAAAGAAGGTGGGAAGAGGGGATCTCGTCATCAAGCAACCTGTGAAGCTGGTGGATTGTCTCTCTCTCTCTCCAAGGGGTTGACTTTCCTCTCTCCTTTGTGGGGATGATGCTCTCTCTCTCTCTTCTTGCCTCTTTCTTTGTCCTAGTTATGAGCGAGCAGTCTCTCTCACTAGGGTGCGGGGAGTAGCCCCGCTACTCATGTTTTCATGTCATGTATATGTAATCCATAATTTGTAATATAGAGTTGTTATCTTTTCAGTTCGACATCAAATGATTAATGAATACTTGTTGCTTGATCACCAACTTGTGTTATCTTTTATCTTTTAGTATGAATTGTCTACGTTTGTACTATTAGGTTTGAAACTCGTTTGTATGTTGGTTTTTGGTGCATGTATCCACCATGCATCTGTTTCGGTATCTGGAAGTGTCTCTCAAGAAGTGGAGTAAACTCACTATCATTCATTGCACTTTCATACTATGAAATGGAACCAGTTGACGTATGAAAGTGCAACCTTGGTAAGTCGAGGAACACACTTTGCGAAGGGAATGATGCAAAGTAAGTGACCATTTGTTCGGGAATGGCTGGCGTTGCAACATTCCCGCACTTCTCGTAGTTAGTTCTCCGAAAGGAAACTAAGTCTACAAAGATACTAACTGACTAAACTCTCTTTGCAGGTTAAGTTTTGCTTTGCATGAGTTGATCCATGTGTAGTGGCGGTGAAAAACCGATCACACCCTAGTGATCCCTAATCATTGTTAACAACCTAAGTTTACTTCCTTGCTTTTACTTTACTTGCACTTAGTTTAAAAACAACCAAATCAACCTTTTAATCTAAATACCAACTATTAAGTGATTAAGTGAAATTCCAACGTTTTCCATCTTGTTGCTCCCAACAAGACTGTTGTCCCGTAGATTCGACCCTTAACTATACTACGATAAGACTTCCACGTATCCTAGCATACATGGGTGGAGTTCTTTATCTAATATATGCAAGGCTAAACTTAAAGACTTACCATCTTTAGGATTTTTAGTGGTGCACGCAATTCCACATAAGTGGAAGCTCCATCAAAAATTGGCGTTGTTGGCGGGGACAATGGAACGTTTTAATTTCATTTAGTATCTTGCTAGTTGGTTAGGGTTTTACACTTTCTTTTAATCATTAATCCATATATTCTTGAATTCATTATATCTCTGCCATCATCTAAAAGGTGTTTTCTTCTCTCTACTCAGGTAGAAAACGTGTATGCAACAAGCGCATAACCTCGGATTCTCCCCTGATCCAGAGTACGACTCTGAGGTAGAGAGAAGCTTCCATCGTCGCATTATACTCAATCGCCAATGAGCTAGGCAAATGGCTGACGATCAACGCCAGGCTGCATTATGAGGATAACCATCCGGTCCGACCTCTGATTATTAATATTCCCAACTTCGAGATTCGGACCCAGTGGATCCAGATCATGCAAGGCATCTCATTTTCCGAAGGTTGTGGAGATGATTGCATGGATCATCTGAAGAGGTTTAAGGCGCTGTGCCACCTGGTTCCGCAAGCCGGAGTCGCTTTTGATGCAATAATGCTTCACCTATTCCATTTCACTCTGTCTGGGAGAGCCCTGAGTTGGTATAACTCACTCGATAGGGAACCTATAATAACCACCTGGGCTCCCCTAGAGGAAACGTTTTTGGAGAAGTTCTTTCCTCCCTCATTGACTTATGAGATTAGAGGGCAGATCAATCATTTCTCTCAGTTACCCGGAGAATCCCTTGCTGAAGCATGGGAAAGGTTTAAAGAACTGATACGGAAGTGCCCCCATCATGGAATCTCCCAGAATCAATTGATAGAAACCTTCTATCGGGGAGTAAGCGATGATATCAAACAGTTCTTGGATTCCTCATCTGGAGGAAACTTCATGAGAAAGAATTATGAAGACGCCTGGAAAATTGTTACACTCGGAGCTGAAAATCAGTCTAACTGGGGACGATCAGCCGGTAAAGGTGTCCTCAAGGTCTACAAAGCTAAAGAATCAATAGAGATGAAGGCAATAGTTGAAGCCTTGAAAACCATAGTTCACAAACAACAAGCTCTCGAGACTTCTCTAGGAGAGTTTGATAAGAAGAAAACTCCTTTGGTTCAACAAGTCAAGGCCGCCACAGGAACCTGTGAGGCCTGTCATGCTTCTGACCATCCGACCCTTTCTTGCGGCATGCTTTATAATGTGATGATGGATCTACATCCACCACCACAACAATATGAACCTATTACTGATCAGTCTGAAGAACAACTACCTGAACAAGTCAACTCTATCCACTCTATCCCTAGACAAGTCTATTACAATCCTAATCAGCTGAGGAACCATCCAGGATTTCAGTATGGAAACCCTGCTGGAACCGCTAATCCACAGCATCAGACGCAAGGGGGATCCTCTAGTAGGTTACCACCTGGATTCCCAAACAATTTCAACCAAAATCAAGAGAACTCCAGGAATAACTTCCCTAGGGCTAACTACCCCAGGAACCAATCAGCCTACTATCAGTACACTCATCCTCCACTCCATCTACAGCTGCACACTCAGCAACCTCAACTGGCGCTACCACCACAACAATCTCAACAAGCCCAACAACAAATTCCTTAGAAAACCACTCCTTCTCAACTAGAAGATGAAATATCTCTGATAAGGCAAATGTTGCAATCTCAACAGACTATGCTCGCTAATAAGCAAGCACAACAAAAAGTAGTAGAAGCCCAGCTTGCCCAGATTGCTGCACAATTGAAGCCTCCGACAGGCACATTTGCAGGGCAGCCCGAATCGAATCCTAAGCATGGACAGAACAGACATGAACAGTTGAATGCTGTCACCACGAGATCGGGACGCATTCTTCATGAGACTACCAAGATCACCCCAGATAATGATGATACCCCTACTTTTATGATGAATGAGAGCCCGCAACAAGGAATAGAGAAGCCCTTAGAGGGCACAAAGGGCAAAGATAAAGACCAAGTGTCCGCAGAACCTGAAGTTTTGCAATATAAACCAAGAATCCCGTATCCAAGGAGACTGCGAGAAACGAAGATGGACACCAGGTTTCAAAAGTTCAAGGTGGCAATGAAGAAACTATACATTGATATCCCGCTCCTTGATGCTCTTTCCGATGTGCCGGCCTGGGCAAAATACCTCAAGACCTTACTATCAAGAAAGTACATCACCGAGGAGCAAGAAACTGTTAAGCTTGCTCAGACCACTTCTAACATCATCTTAAACAAGATGCCCAAAAAGAAGAAGGACCCAGGCTCCTTCGGAATCCAATGTTGCATTGGAAATGCATCTACTAAAAAAGGATTAGCTGATCTAGGAGCCAGTATATCCATCATGCCTTATTCCATGTGCAAACGTCTATGTTTCACCGAATTGCTGCCTACATCAATGACCATTCAATTAGCTGATTCCACCATAACCGCACCTCTGGGGATCATTGAAGATATCCCAGTAAGGATAGGCAAGGATGCCTATGTCCCGTGCGACTTCGTTATCATGGATATTAAAGAAGACTTGAGATACCCGATTATTTTCGGCAGACCTTTCCTCGCTACTGCCAGGGCGCTTATCGACGTCGAAGCTGGTACCATCATTCTTAGGCTCGGAAAAGAAGCAATTCAATTCCGAGTCCTTAATAGCATGAAAGGCCCTAGTATTCAAGAGGAGGTTTTTCTTCTTGACGCAATACAACAAATGTCACAATTAGAAATATCCGAACCAACTGACGAACTAGAGAATGTCCTAATCAATCCGGATGTTGAATTCTCTGCGAATGAACTAGTTCAGCAGTGTCTGCAACATTTAGAAAAGGCCGAAGAAGCATCAACGGCCACTTTTGAAGAACTTAAACCTGTTACCATTATAGAAGCAACTGAGCCACCGAAATCCCCTGAAATAAAGACTTTACCTACATGGCTTAAACATGTTTTCTTAGATGAGGAGAAATTGTGCGCAGTCATCATCAGCTCTACCCTTACAGAAGATCAGGAAGAAAGGCTCCTGGATGAGCTGAAGAAGCATAAAAAGATCATTGGATATAAGATAACCGACCTAACGGGCATAAATCCAGCCCTGTGTATGCATAGACTTCCAATGGTTGAAGAATTTAAACCATCTCGCGAACATCAGAGAAATCAGAATCCTAATCTCAAAGAGGTGGTTCGCCTGGAGGTCCTCAAATTACTTAAAGCTGGCATAATCTACCCCATCTCGGACTCTCAGTGGGTCAACCTTGTCCAGGTTGTTCCTAAAAAAGGAGGCACTATTGTCGTGCTTAATGACAAAAATGAGTTAGTGCCCACCAGGACTGTAACAGGGTGGAGGATGTGTATTGACTATAGGAAGCTGAACAAAGCCACGAGGAAAGATCACTACCCTCTACCCTTCCTTGATGAAGTCCTGGAGCATTTAGTTCATCAGAAATAATTTTGTTATCTTGATGGTTACTCCGGGTTCTATCAAATACCCATACACCCGGAGGATCAGGAAAAAACTACCTTCACCTGTCCTTTTGGGACATACGCCTTTAGAAGAATGTCATTCGGGTTGTGTAACACACCTGCTACGTTCCAACGGTGTATGTCCACCATCTTTTCCGGACTAACTGAATCCATTATGGAAGTGTTTATGGACGATTTATCAGTTTACAGAGACTCCTTCGATAGCTGTTTAATCAATCTCGGACAAGTTCTACAGCGCTGCGAGGAAACGAACCTTATCCTGAATTGGGAGAAATGCCATTTCATGGTAACGGAAGGTGTTGTCCTCGGACACAGGGTAAGTGACAGAGGAATCGAGGTTGATAAAGCAAAAATCGATGTTATCTCAAAACTGTCACCTCCAAAGGACATAAGAGGAGTTCGAGCTTTCCTGGGTCATGCAGGATTTTACAGAAGATTCATCAAAGATTTCTCGAAGATAGCTAATCCTATGACCCAACTCCTGACTAAAGATACCGAGTTCATATTCAATCAAGAATGTATGCAAAGTTTCTCTACCCTCAAGAATGCTTTAATTTCTGCACCTATCCTGAGAGCCCCAGATTGGTCGCAGCCTTTCGAAATCATGTACGACGCAAGTGATTACGCCATAGGGGCTGTTTTAGGACAACGGATTGACGAGAAACCCCATGTTATCTACTACGCATCCAAAACGCTAGACGAAGCATAGAAAAACTACACTACCACAGAGAAAGAGTTTCTGACTGTCATCTACGCATTTGAAAATTTCCGATCTTATTTGATTGGTTCTAAGGTCATTGTTTATACCGACCACTCCGCCATTCGATACCTAATTCAAAAGCAAGATGCCAAACCCAGGCTTATCCGCTGGGTGCTGATGCTTCAGGAATTCGACTTGGAAATTAAGGATAAAAGTGGAGTGGAGAACGTTGTAGCTGATCATCTCAGCCGTATCGAGGTTGAAGAAGAAGATAAAATCCCTATCCGAGATTCTCTTCCAGACGACCAGCTTATGAAGGCCACCCATGGATTCCCTTGGTATGCATATATCGTCAATTATCTAGCCACAGGGATTATCCACCCCTCTGCTTCCTACCATGACAAAAGGAAGTTCCTTCATGACATAAAACAATATTATTGGGATGAACCCTACCTATTTCACCTTTGTGCTGACGGACTTTTCCGTCGTTGCTTGCCAGAAGAAGAAATAACCCGGTCCTAGAGCATTGCCATCCAGGACCCACGGGGGGGCACATGAGTGCTAAGAAAACAGCTATAAAAGTTTTACAATCTGGTTTCTTCAGGCCCACCATATCAAAGGATTCATACGATTTTGTGAAAGCTTGTAACAAATGCCAATTTTCTGGCAGCATATCAAAAAGAGATGAAATACCCCTCACTATGTGGCAAGAAATTGAGCTTTTCGATGTGTGGGGGTAGACTACATGGGCCCTTTCACTTCATCCTATGTCTTCTCTTACATCTTGGTCATGGTGGACTACGTCTCAAAGTGGGTTGAAGCTGTACCCACTGTGTCCAGCGATTCCAAGCATGTTATTAGATTGTTCAAAGATATTATTTTCCCAAGATTTGGAGTTCCAAGAACTGTCATATCAGATGGAGGGACCCATTTCTTGGAGCGAAGTTTTGAAGCCTTACTAAAAAAGTACGGAGTCAATCACAAATTCGCCACGCCCTACCATCCACAGACTAGTGTTCAGGTTGAGATATCAAATAGACAATTAAAGGCAATTCTTGAAAAAACGGTGAACAGAAACCGCACTGATTAGTCCACCAAACTTCCTGATGCCCTTTGGGCATACCGAACTGCATATAAAACACCAATCGGAACAACCCCGTTCCGTTTGGTGTACGGGAAGTCATGTCATCTTCCAGTAGAGCTGGAATTCAAAGCCTGGTGGGCCATCAAACAATTAAATTTTGATCTCAAAAGTGCAGGAGAAAATAGACAACTCCAATTACAGGAGCTAGAAGAGCTCTGAATGACCGTCTATCAGAACGCCCGAATATATAAGGAGCAGACAAAAATGTGGCACGACGGTCATCTCAAAAGGAAATACATCGCCGTCGGCGACAACGTACTCCTTTTCAACTCCAAGCTCAAGTTGTTCCCCGGAAAACTTCGAACAAAATGGTCCGGGCCCTTCACCATAAAGCATATTTATCCAACTGGAGCTGTGATAATTGTCGACAATAACAGAGGAGAAAGGACGGTCAACGGTCATCGCTTGAAAAGATACTACTCTCTGACAGACAAAATGCCAAGACAAACCATAGAAATCAAAGACGCCACGCCGTCAGCATAACAACGTCTCAGCTTCATCGAGCCAGCGACGTAAAACCCAGGCGCTACTTGGGAGGCAACCCAAGATTTCAGTTTCTTCCTTTATTTCCCATTCTTTTAATTACCTTAGGTTTATCTTATGAAAATACAAAAAAAAATTTATATAACCAAAACAAACATAAAAATAACAAAATGAAAATATACAAAAAAATCATATAACTAAGACAAACAAAAATATAAAAATCCATTCGACCCTAACCCTGCCAAACGGTCCTGAAACCGTTTGGAGCCAAACGGTCATGAAACTATTTGGAGCCAAACGGTCCTGAAACCGTTTGGAGCCAACCGGTCGTGAAACCGTTTGGAGCCAAACGGTCCCGAAACCGTTTGGAGCCAAACGGTCCTCAAACCGTTAGGAGCCAAACGGTCCCGAAACCGTTTGGAGCCAAACGGTCCTGAAACCGTTTGGGACCAAACGGTCCTGAAACCGTTTGGGACCAAACGGCCCTCAAACCGTTTGGAACCAAACGGTCTCGAAACCGTTTGGAGTCCAAACGGTCGCTAAACCGTTTGACCTAGGGTTTTTGTCGGGTCAACCCCCCGTTTCCTATAAATATAAACCCTACCCCTTCGTTTTTCTCTATTCGGCTCTCGAACTCTCTCGTGCTTCTACTATTCCATTGCCTCTGCTCTCCCTGTTTCCGTCCTCTGCCTCCGATGACCAGGTTCCCGTGCTTCTACACGGCAACCTCACCTTCGTTCCACCACCCTTCACTTCTCCGCCGTCGACTCTACCACCAACTGCCAGGTAGTCCAGTAACCGCGGCAGCTTGGCCGGCATTTCTCTCTTCCGCAACCCTCCGCACCGCCGTTATCGTCTTCGGTGCCACCGCGGCGCTTCCTCTTCTCCAATGAAATCTTCCTTATCTTCGTCTGTCTCGCCGCCGGCTCCTCCCGCCGTCACTTTCATCTTAATCACCAATGTCTGCCGCCTTCGCCTTCATCACCGGCGCTTCCGCCTTCCCTTCACCATTTCACCCTCGCCTTCCCCTTCGCCGGTGGCTACACGACGCTTCGCTTTCCAAACGGTCTTAAAACCGTTTGGGACCAAACGGTCCTAACACCGTTTGGGACCAAACGGTCTTGAAACCGTTTGGGACCAAACGGTCCTGAAACCGTTTGGGACCAAACGGCCAAACGGTCCTGAAACCGTTTGGGACCAAACGATCTTCAAACCGTTTGGAACCAAACGGTCCTGAAACCGTTTGGGACCAAACGGTCTTGAAACCGTTTGGCCTTCCAAATTCGTTTAAATTTTCATAAAAATACAAAAACACATAAATACAAATAAAATCCATCTTCTAAGCATGTGTTCTTACTTATAATTTCTCCACTTTCAGATATGGCGTCACCAGCTAAGTATGCTTCGGGAACTGAAGACGCTCCAATCTGGACAAAGGAGCAAATGATGGAAGAACTGGCCAAACTCCAGAAAATCAGAGATGTCTTCAACAAAACTGGAAAGGCCCCTCCAAAAGTCAAGATGATGGAGGTTCTGTGTGACATTGACCGCCTCAACAAATGTCTAGCAGAGGCAACTGATGAAGAAGTGGAAGAAATATCTTCCGACGACGACGAAGGCTCAGACTACAAGCCAATTTCTGAGGAGGAATCCCCAGCCAAAGAGAAAAAGGGGAAACGCAAGGTCCAGAAAACTGCACCTGGACAACCCTCCAAGAAACGGGCAAGAAAACAAGTTCGCCCTGCCTATGCTATGGACCAACCCCTTGCAACACCTACCACCACCATCCTTGTTACCACCCCCACCTTCCCTCCTGTCACCACCACAACACCACCACCAGAAAATCTCTTCATACATACCACCCCCTCCACTGACAAAATTCTCAAACCCACTAAGTACGTTTGCTCCAGTGTACTAATTAAGATGGGGATCGATGACCGAATCTTCAATACACTAGACAAAGCCAACCTTGCAAGGCTATGTTTAGTACCTGAGATCTCATACTCTGAGCCCACCACTGAATTCTTCACCTTTCTTACAAAAGAACTCATAGATATCATGGATAGATCACGGGATGGAGGTGACAGAAGGCTGGTCACCCAAATCTTCGGCAACAAGGTGGTCTTAACGGAAAACCTACTGAACGAAATTTTTATTGACAATCAGCAGCAACTGCAAAAAGCCAAGGCGGTGGGAACCGAGCACCCTGAGTTCAACAGACACAACTTCTGGAAATCTCTAACTGGGCTCCCCACCTATGATGCTAAGACGTGCAAAGCATCAAACATACATTCTGGTTTTGTGCGTACCCTACACAAAATTCTTGCTGGCGTACTCTTCCCCAGGACAGAAGGGGGGAACGTTACAATCTCGGATCTCTTTGTTCTCTAGTCCATTCTTAATGAAAAGCCAGTTAACATTGGACGACAAATGATCCAGAAAATATCAGCTTTCACCCTGGGGAAGGAAATCTACATGGGGGGTCATGTCACATCCATTATAAAATACCTCAAGATGGACAAACCCCTACCTCGCTGCACGCAACTAAAGGGCGACATCCTTACCAATGAACAAACTTTGAAGAACTCCTTCATAATCAAGGAAAAGGATGCGAAGCTACACTATGTCTTCTGCCCTACAGTAAAGTCATCAAGAACCCTCCTCCCGCTTCCGGAGCTCGCAAACTATGACATAGAAAAGCTCCTCTTCTCTGATGAGGAACTTACACAACTCTTAGCTTCGGTTAAAGTAACCAAAAAGAAAGCAAAAGCGGGACTGATGGAGCTAAGTATCATAGCCCCGACAGCTCGACCATTAAAAATACCTGTCAAATGACCTTCCAGAAGGCAGTCGTAGGCTCAACAGCTGTCGGGGACACCAACATCAAGGCCAAATCCAGCGGCCGACCCCCACCTCGAAGAAAACATAACCACTTCATCAATCGACTCTTTCATTAAGAGTCTGAATGATCAGCTAACCGCCACCACCACTCCACCCTCCACCTTCCCAACATCCACCTCTCTTCCTTTCTTCACCACTTCACCCCTTTTTCCTTCGGGCTCCCCCTTCTCCACCCTATGCCCGACTTTACCACTTTCCCATTCCCCTCCACAGTCTCTACCCCATCTCTATCACTCCCACCACTTTCACCTGAGATACCACCACCATTCACATCCACCACCACCCCGACACCGCTGGTGACTCCATCCATAATCACCACGTAGCTCGGGGCATCATCAATGTCTCTTCCGCAAGGCACTACCACCCTCCCACATAGACCCCAACCACCACCCCACCCTTCCGCTTCTGGGGTCCCTTTTGCTAATATCGGTGAGGAATTCGGCCGTCAATTCGACGCCATATGAAACCTCCTCACCGATCCTTCTAACATTTACATTCTATTTTTTCTTGTGTGCAAGGAATATCGAAACAAGTATCTACGATCGACCAGCAAAACCGAGCCTTGCCCAATATCCTCCAAGGGTTTCAGCAATGACAAGATGAGGTGGTTACACAAGTTGAGCACATCAACAGCCACTACAGTAACTTGCCAGAACTGGTCCTTGGAGCGAAGCGCCAGCAAGAAGTGACGGCAAAGCAAGTCGATGAGATCTCTACACAGACTCAACCTCTGCCTGAGACTCTCTGTGATCTCCAGCAACAACAAGCGGTTCTAAGCACGTGCCTGGACACCATCAGCAGCACCCTCACACAGCTACATAATCGCCAAGAGGAGTCAACTAATAATGACATCCAGCAGCTGCGTGCTCAAGTTACAGATCTAACAACACGTCTCCTCTCCGCCGAGGGCCGATATAATGACCTCAAAGAATCCCACGACGCACTACTCGAAACACACGACCATCTGCAAGTGGCTTTCGATGAGTTACAAGCCACCCATCGGTGGTGCAAAAAGACTACAAGTAAAAAGCCAGCAGACAAGGCAGCGGCCGACAAGGATGGCGATAGTGACGAAGAAGAAGAAGACTCTGACTCATATGCTGACTCGAACAATGATACCACCTCCTCAGGTGACAAATCTAATGATGAAGAAGACCCAGGCAATGCAGTAAAACCTTCTCCCAAAGGTTCCGATAAAGGCCACCATGACGGTGAACATCACCCCAAGTCCCCACATAATGAGAATGTTAACATGTCATATGGGGACCAATTCCTTGATTATTCCGCTCTGGGGTCCATCGGGGAGTCCGCCAAATACGCGGCTTACGCCGAATTCCAACAATGTATTTTAGGAACCAATGCAAGCCCGCCCACAAAAACCGCCCCACCTCTCTCCGCGCTCGACATATCGGCGCCCTCCCCCCTGACTAGGAAGAGGCAGAATGAGTAAGCCTAGACACAGATGAAGACCTCGATTCTGCCTCTGACTCGGACGACGATCTACAA
This sequence comes from Alisma plantago-aquatica, assembly GCA_963693085.1. Taxonomy (NCBI): domain Eukaryota; kingdom Viridiplantae; phylum Streptophyta; class Magnoliopsida; order Alismatales; family Alismataceae; genus Alisma; species Alisma plantago-aquatica. The sequence goes on from OY856409.1 coordinate 677,788,918, forward strand.
GGCCATGCCAAAGCCTTGGTACAACCCGCTTCTCCCACTCTGCAGGAGATTCCCCCGCCACCACCTCTACCGAACAAAATGTATGATCTTGATATGGAGGCCATCTCCACATTAGATGCTCAAGACATTTTTATACTGAACACTATTGTGGACGATGCAAAGGCAGGGGAAGACATCATCTACAATAACACCAAAACTAGGCGCAATATGACACGGGAAGACTTCCGCCACATCCTGCGACCTCAGTCCACGATGCTGATGGCAATCTTCCGTGTCCTTCTTGCCAACTGTATAGAAGTGTACAGAAGTTCTAATAGGTAGCAGCCCGTCTTCAACGCCTCACCTGCTCTGTCTATCATCCTTTTATTCAAAGACATACGAGCAAAGTCAATCGAGCGTCTGCGTGCCAGTTTAGCACGACGAGCACGTTATCTTACCGTGCCCTTTCAAGTTTCAGATCATTGGTTGTTTATGATAGTCGACACCGAGGCTCGGGACGCCAAGGTCTATAATTTTTGCGGCGCTGAGCTACCCGCCGGTACAATAAACTTTGTTGGTGAAGCAGCAGGTGAAGCGAGATGCATACCCTTCCGGCTACTTAAGTTAATCTGGGCCGCACACCCATCTCTCCGCCAAGACTGGAGCCTGCCATGGTTCCAAATAATCAACCCTCAAGTTCAAGCTGCCGCGGGATCTGGGGACTACGCTTTCTGCACCATACGTCACATCCAAGCGCTAAACCAAGAAATCCCTTTTACTGACCTAGTTGCTGAAGATTTTCACTCCTTGCGAGGGTGTTATGCCATGGAGCTCATCTGTGATAGACGATTCTTCAAGGACCCAACAATGGCACCAGATGACGTCCCTCGTTATCTTTTTTCAGCTATCCAACGCCCACAGCGGTGACCTTTCCGACAAACTCTAAAAGAGTTGGAGAAATCAAAGGAGCCGGCCTTAGCTACCGAGCAAAGTGAAAGTGGCATAGATCCTTTGTCTACCATAGATCCAACTTTCCCAGACTTTGACCTCAGTGCTTGCAAAGGTCTCTCCGGCATTGAACTACGCCTCATCATGTCAAGGCTTTCCGCCGAGAAGGATGAACTTGTGTTCATGTCGGGTGACATTCTAGTAATGGCAGACACGCTTCGAGAGACTTTACAGTTTAAAGGATCCCTCTCTGTAAGCTTAATGGCCGCTTATCAGTTTCTACTCAGCCAAAATAACCCCACAACATATATGGCGTCCCCTTACATGAAGGATGATCTCTTAAAACTCAAGAACTTCAGAACAACTGAAGCACTGATCTATTTTCTACAGCACACAACGCTGAAGTTCATCATGCTACCCTTCCTTTATCATGAGCACTGGATGTTCCTGGCAACAAACCTACCAAAAGGAACAACTACAATCTATAACAGTTCCGATAGCCAGTACAATCCACGACAAAAGAACTATGTCGTGACACCAAGGACGCCAACAGAGGTAGTGGTGAAGGAATGCGCTGACAAATTAATCGCCTTTCTAAGTCAGCATACAAGGGCCTATGACAAAGAACATTTTCACCGCCCTTCCTTCAGCCACAAATGTCCCCAGCAAATCCGAGAATCAAATGACTGCGGCTTCCATGTCCTCTACTGGATGTACACCATCATCGTCCTTCAAAGACCAGTAGAGGATATGACTGACATGGATTATCACGCTCTACGTGGACAGTTTGCAGCTAATCTACTTCAATCACCAGGGGCAAGCTCATGATTAGCTTAGCCTGCAACCCTTGTCATCATACTTCTCAACCTATCACTTTGACACTCTGAGGACAGAGTGTGTGATAAGTTAGGGGGGAGGTACATGAGACAAGGGCGAGGTATCATTTCTATATCCCTCTTCTCCTTCATTTTTGAACAAATTTTCTTAGTTTCATGTACACATTCAGCTTCCATTTCAAATAACTCACCCAACAAAAAAAATCTTTGGAATAAAGTCACCCTCAGCTAACTTTAGAATCATGTTAGTCCTCAAAAAGTAAATAGCACTTAGACATTTAATGGCGACTTAATAATATCTCTCTACTATCGATTTTCATGCTTTTGTTTCACTTCTACATCTGACTCTCCACAGGTCAATATCAAGGCAGAAATAAGCCGAGCTCTCAAGGATGAGAGGGGTATCAGGCGACTTCTAAATCAAGAAGTCTTGCAAGCGGACCACAAAATAAGTGCATGTTGAAAAACCCTAAGAATATCTTTCCTTTCTTCAAATAAAAGAGGCTTAGCCGCCCAAAATAATTCCCCACACAAAACCCCAAAACCCAAGCCTGTGAGTTTTCGAATAAAAGCCAGAGAGTCGAATAAAATTATGAGAGTTGTTCCATAAATAAGGATCTATATAAAGAACCAATGAAGGTCTCACCCGGCCGGCACATTCAGTTGCCCTCACAAAGGCAGATGTGTCGTGCTCGGTAGTGAAACCCTAAGGTATCTAAATATATGAAAGGCTTATAAAGGACTCACCCGGCCGATACATTCAGCTGCCCTCACAAAGGCAGATGTGTCGTGCCCGGTAGTGAGATCCTAAAAGCATAGACAACCCCTCCCCCACTTGAAGGGGGAGTTACACTTCAAGCCTTTAGCCAACCCTCATACCCTTTCTAGCTTCCAGTAGGTCCTTCAGAGAGGTATAAAGCTGATTAGAGTCAATAACATGCATAGAATAAAGGTGGTCCCGATGCGAGCTACGAGATACGGAAGGAACCTGAGACCCAAGCAACTCTCAAAACCTGAAAGAGTCAAGGCAAGCAATAAGACCTGATATGACCTTAGGAGAACTCAGGTTAAGAATTGAAGCAAGATCATGAAAATCCCAACTAAATAAAATCACCTCGCCATTACATGCCTCAACTCTATCTAACTTGAGGACAAACTAGACTCTAAGTTAGGGGGGGGTGATAACCTCCAATTTTGGATGATTATCTTAACATTTTCTTTAAGTTTTCCACACCTTTTCTTAATTAGAATTAGATATAATACCTAAATACTCCTTCTTACTATAAATATACCCTTAGACTAACTTTTTCTCTTTTTATATGCAGAAAAAGACACAAAAAAACCATAAAAGATTAAATCAGCCTCAAGACCGCATGGACTCAAACGGTCCCAAGACCGCATGAAGCCAATCGGTCCCGAGACCGCATGGAGTCAAACGGTCCCAAGACCGCATGAAGCCAATCGGTCCTGAGACCGCATGGAGTCAAACGGTCCCAAGACCGCATGAAGCCAATCGGTCCCGAGACCGCATGGAGTCAAACGGTCCCAAGACCGCATGAAGCCAATCGGTCCCGAGACCGCATGGAATCAAACGGTCCCAAGACCGCATGAAGCCAACCGGTCCCGAGACCGCATGAAGTCAACTGGTCCTGAGACCGCATGGAGTCACACGGTCTCAAGACCGCATGAAGCCAATCGGTCCCGAGACCGCATGAAGCCAAACGGTCTCAAGGTCCAAACGGTCTTGAGGTCCAAACGGTCTCAAGGTCCAAACGGTCTCAAGGACCAAACGGTCTTGAGGTCCAAACGGTCTCAAGGTCCAAACGGTCTCAAGGTCCAAACGGTCTTGTGGTCTAAACGGTTTTGAGATCCAAACGGTCTCAGGCCCAAATGGTCCTGAGGTCCAAACGATCTCCAAACCGTTTGGACTTCACTTAAGGCCTATAAATAAGATCCCAAGGGTCCATCACGGGGGGAAGTTTTTTTAGACGTCCAGAGGCTGCCTATATCATTCCAGAGCAAATCCAACTTCCATCCACCGCCCCGGGGCTGCCGGTCTGAGACCCACACTCCATCTCGAAGCTGCTTTCTCTCTCTCCGCCAAAGAAGGTGGGAAGAGGGGATCTCATCATCAAGCAACCTATGAAGCTGGTGGATCGTCTCTCTCTCTCCAAGGGGTTGACTTTCCTCTCTCCTTTGTGGGGATGACGCTCTCTCTCTCTCTTCTTGCCTCCTTCTTTGTCCTAGTTATGAGCGAGTAGTCTCTCTCACTAGGGTGCGGGGAGTAGCCCCGCTACTCATGTTTTCATGTCATGTATATGTAATCCATAATTTGTAATATAGAGTTGTTATCTTTTCAGTTGGACATCAAACGATTAATGAATACTTGTTGCTTGATCACCAACTTGTGTTATCTTTTATCTTTTAGTATGAATTGTCTAGGTTTGTACTATTAGGTTCAAAACTCGTTTGTATGTTGGTTTTTGGTGCATGTATCCACCATGCATCTGTTTCGGTATCTGGAAGTGTCTCTCAAGAAGTGGAGTAAACTCACTATCATTCGTTACACTTTCATACTATGAAATAGAATCAGTTGACGTATGAAAGTGCAACCTTGGTAAGTCGAGGAACACACTTTGCGAAGGGAATGATGCAAAGTAAGTGACCATTTGTTCGGGAATGGCTGGCGTTGCAACATTCCCACACTTCTCGTAGTTAGTTCTCCGAAAGGAAACTAAGTCTACAAAGATACTAACTGACTAAACTCTCTTTGCAGGTTAAGTTTTGCTTTGCATGAGTTGATCCATGTGTAGTGGCGGTGAAAAACCGATCACACCCTAGTGATCCCTAATCATTGTTAACAACCTAAGTTTACTTCCTTGCTTTTACTTTACTTGCACTTAGTTTAAAAACAACCAAATCAACCTTTTAATCTAAATACCAACTATTAAGTGATTAAGTGAAATTCCAACGTTTTCCATCTTGTTGCTCCCAACAAGACCGTTGTCCCGTGGATTCGACCCTTAACTATACTACGATAAGACTTCCACGTATCCTAGCATACATGGGTGGAGTTCTTTATCTAATATATGCAAGGCTAAACTTAAAGACTTACCATCTTTAGGATTTTTAGTGGTGCACGCAATTCCACGTAAGTGGAAGCTCCATCAATATGAGATGATTGGAATTCACATAAATGTGCAAAATCAATAATATAAATGAATAAATATGAATAATGATTAATGATGACATTAATGTGAGCAATAAAGATACTGTGACATTGTGACAACGTTAATATGAATATAAGTAACTAATGTGACATTAATTGAAATAATTGTATGCTTAACGACAAATTGGATAGAATGTCTTGTATTCATGTAAAATAATTTGTTATAATTAATAAAGTGATAATATGAGGATTAGGAAGTATAAATCCAAATTATTAAGGACAATGATCAAATATAATAATGAATGTTGAGATAATTGAGTAACCTCTAATTGTGCATAATAATGAAATATAATTCTTTTTGGCAACTAAGTGTATGTGACATGACATAATTAAAATAATGATGACAATGTGTTATCATAATGAATATAATGTTAATAAGTCAAAAATGTAAATAAAGTTAAATCTCTTAAAAAGAATATCTTAATAGTGGAACCCTAAGTGATCCTTGAGAACCCAACCTACGATGAGTTGTATGTGAAGTTTCTGAACCCTTAGGCATAGTTGAAGTATAAGTTTTGGTGGAGGAACAACCTGAAGTTTTGTGATGTGAGGTTGCACACTCACCCTTCCCTAATTGCTAGTGATTTCGGGGACGAAATCCTCTTTAAGGGGTGGAGTGATGTAACATACTGAATTCTAGACTTTTTGCCTTTTTGGTCCTCTTTTCCATCTTTTCCTTCTATTTCTATCCTCTTTGGCCTTTTATTTAATTTGTGGACAATATGATGGTTTAATGAACATTTGTTCACCTTTTATTCCAATATTTGGGTTTATGCACAAATACCTCAGTGGAAGCTTAGTAATGGGTCAAATATGCAAAATATCCACTTATGTGATAAAAAGAATAAATAAATTCGTCCTAGAAATTTCTAGTGATTTTTAAAATATGAAAAAGAAAGAAAATCCTGAAATATAAATAAAGGAGATGATAAATGTAATAATTGGAGATAAATGGGATATAATGGATAAAAGGAGATAATGAGGAATATATTGTCTCAAAATCATAAGTGGAAACCCATGAAGATAATTTGGATATCAATCTTGTTTTCTTGTCTTAAAAGAAACTTAATGGCCAAGTATCATCTAATTTGGATAATAAATAAATATATAAAATCCTTTATTACAAGATAATGGGAAATAAGCCAAGAAAGAGAAATAAAATATCTAATATCCTCAAATTGGAAAAATAACTCCAAATTCGTAATCTAAACATAAAAATAAGCCTTTGGGCAAATTTGCATTTAATTTGGTCAATGTTTAATATTTTATTTTATTAAGGAGAGAGAAAGTGTACAAAACTTTCAAATCATTATTTAAAATAACAAACGACTTCAACAAATGGAAATAATACCAAATTCGTGTCTAACGTGAGTTATGGGTGAAGTTTTGTAATTTTTGGATAATCATAGAGTCATAAATGAATGAGGAAAGAGAAAATGTGTTTGAATTATTTAACACATTAAAAATTCTCAAAAGGAAAAAATAATTTCATATTTGGATTCTACATGTCAAAATAAGTCAGAATATAAAATTTGGTAATTTTTGGTTAACGCTTGGGCCTCCAAACGAAGAGAGAGAAATTCATTTAAAGATTTAATGCTCCACTTTATTTGCAATCCGATTTGGTTAAGGACTTTAATTTAATATGTTGCGCGAGCCATCAGCCATTGGATCTTGATATGATGATCCATGGGTCATCATCTACCTCGGGCCAAATAGGAAACAGGCTGCGGTTTTGGTCGATTTTAAAATCGCAATATCTCTCTCATCTCAATGAAATTGATTGATTTTTGTTGTTATAGATTCCTCTCTCGATTTCACACCACATTATCCCAAAATTTTTACGTTTTGACAAAGATTCGAGAAAACCCCAAAGCTTGCTCCCCAAGCTTCAATGGTCTATTATGTAAACCCTAGTCTAGGTCTCATTGCCTATAAATATCCATACTCCTAGATCCGTCGTCACCTTAGCAACTCAACCCCACAATCAATTTCACGTTTCGTTGGCGTTTGACCCTGTTGCGAGCCACCGAGGATGCTGACCTTGCGGCGCTCTTCTCTTCTTGCTCTCTCCATCATCGATATAATCAAAGGTACCATCGAGTTCGTCTTGCTCTGAGCTTTCCACCGCATACTTGCACTTCGAATTTGGTTGAGTATAGCGCAAACACCCATTCTTTCCCCAAGCAAGCAGCTACTTGCTCGCAGCCATGGCGTGGGCTGGGTTGGGGAAGACAACCCATGGTTTTTTACATTTCTACCCCCACACTCTCCTCTCTTCTCTTGCTGTGCTCGCGCGGGGGCACTCCGGTCTTTTTTTTTTTCTTCAAATGATGTGCCTACGTGGCAAGTTATCATTTGTGTGTCTTAGAAAATTCGTATCTTTTGATTTGTTGGTCAAAAAATATACGTAAGATATGTTTTGAAATTGGGAGATTGAGATCTATATAACAAAAATACTTTCATGGTTTGATTCTGATATTTTTGAATATGTGTTTTTAAGGATGAATTAAATTACTTAAAAATATGGAAAATAGCCTAAAAAGTCAGTATTTCAAAAATATACAAAACTATATGTTATTTTGATCAGAAAATCCGAACTAAGATAGTAGTGAGGTTTTCAGAGTTTAATTCGATCGTTTGTGGAAAAGTCGATGGTTTCGAGGTTTTAATCCTTTAATGAATATACATATATCTAATACATAAATATGATGATCATATTAGGGAAAGTGGAACTGATCTTGTGTAAAAGTTATGAAAAGTGGTTCTAGGATTCTAAAGAATAAGGTATGTGCATAATACACTTTAGTTGGGAATTATTTGTTCCATTACCTATGTTTCCATAATGAGGCTTATTTGCACCTTATATCCTATCTTCATGATTCTCTTACTATACTTGCCTCATGATCAGTTTGGAATATTATTCTTGGGTCTTGGTACCCCACTATTTTGTTCTATTTGATATTGCTGTTACTTGCCATCTATTCTAGCATGTTGATTTTATTAGACTAATTAACTAGTGTAGTGGTACTTGTATGTACAACCACCCATAGTTGGGGAATGTGTTATTTCTCCCCTGGGGAACGTGTTATTCTCCCCCGCACATGAAATATGTGCAGGTGACTGGGAATGTGTTACTCTCCCCTCACCCTTTTGGTTGAAGGTCCGGTAGGTGCCTCAACCCTACATAGTTAAGATAGTCAATATTAATCATACATGCAATGTTGTTATTTTACTTTGTTTATGGCAAGCATCTATTGAAATGTTCTTTTATATATATATGGTCTCATTCTTTTGATGTCTCATCTTTTGATGAATCCCTAGCCTAATTTACTTGTTATATTTATCTTGTCACCTTTAGTATAGTTTAGTGACACATACTTTTATTTTCCTTCCCTTTTTGCTAGGTGCCTTCCCAACCACCCAGATGCAGAGCAAGGTGTTGGATATGGAATGAAGATCATAGCTTGGGCATGGACTTGGCTGATGGATGTGTTGCTTGAAGACAAAAGTGGAGTAGTCTAGTTTCCCTCTACTTAGATCCTCATTTTGTATAAAGCATGTACACCCATATTGGGGAAATTTTTATGTACACTTTATTTGAAATTGAATATAGTCAAAATTTTATCTTCCGCTGCTATCCAAATTGAGTTTTGTTTACCATTGTTATTAGTAGAGAGGTGGATTTATCCCACTCTTTACACATACCTTATTTAACTCAGGTGTCAAACCTCACTGGTTTGTCACTTTTCTCAACTTACAACTTTATGTGATAAGATTCTTGAATTCTGGGGAGTCTTCCATACTCCTCATTCATTTTAGCATTTCACTTTCAAGGAAAGACCAGAGTTACGATCTGTCACCCATTGGGACTACAAGTGTTATCATACATTTGTTGTGCCATCTAATTTGTTGACATAACACTAAACTTTCTTACAACTTGTACCAACTATTTCATTAGTTGTACATTCTCTTGTCATAAGGGGAGGTTACTTATCAATTAATAGCTTATATTAGAGGTACCTTTAGATGTCATGTATAAGTTGCCTTAACATATCTGGATAAGGGTATTCTAAGGAATTATTTTTAGCTGGAAAATCTTTTCCCACAATGATTTTACAATTGTTCCTTGAATTAGTACATTCTTATCGATGTTATGCTTATGCAGAGCATAAACCCCTAACATATGATGTCCATACTATTTTATGTAAATGGACTGATTTCACAGTTGGCCATCCCAGGTAACCAACATAAACCATCTAATTAGGAGTTATGTTTTTACTTTCCCATACCACCTGATATTTCTTAGATACCAGAATTCCTTACCTTGGTATCCGTCACATGTGTCGAAAACACATCACATCCTCATCATTCCCATCTCTTTGTTGTTATTACCAAAGCCACACATATAAAAGGATCTTTCTTTCATCCTGGGACATTAATTGTTACACATATTTTTATCTTAGAACCAAAGTCCAATATGAACTGATACTTTTCTAAGTATCCATCAATTGGACACTTTTAACTTATGCACATCAAGTGTCATAAGACCCAATTGATTGCCATATCCCTGAAAGGAAAGAACACAAAGAAACATATTCCTCTTATCACCCCATCATTACCCAGGGTTGTTTATCAAAGAGAAGAGATTATCATCTCCTCAGATTATTTCATGAACTATCAACTATTCATGAATCACTTACTCTTGAGTCACTTACTCTTGTTTCATCCTAGGTTCCTTGCCATCAACATAGGAATTATAAGGATGATTACATGTCATCACTCCTTTCTTTGTTATTGTCTAACATGTTCATGAACATTTTGTGATTTTATCACATTTCCCATTTCCACATTATGGAAATGATCTTTACTATTCACACAGACTTTATCAAACAATGATCATCTCCCTTGTTCTCATTCTCTTATCATGAGGATTATATTATTTTACTTCCTCATGCACATAGATTGATCTGAGATCATCTCAAATTCCACTTTATTGCACTTAGGATGTGATACAAATGTCCATACCATATTTCCAGTTTCATTATACTCACGAGATTGTCTCCAAATGACTACTTGATCAGAGTAATCAGAATGATAACAATCTAAGAGTTCCATATTCACCTTATCTTCAATAGTTGAATACCTGGCTAGGGTATACAAGTACTGAGATTAGGTAGTATGCACTTTGTGTACTATCATATTTCTTACTTTTCGTATCATCACAAACACATGATTTAACATTCCTGGATTTTCTCCAGGCATCACTTCTATATCTCATCCTCTTTCACACAGATAAGAGCAATTATATAACATTTAAAAGAATACTTAACAGAATATAAATTCTAGTTCTCATCATTTATTCCCTATGTCCCCATAGGACAATCAATAGGGAAATCCATAACAGCAATCCTTCTTATTGGAATCAGATAACATCAAGATAAGGCATATCAAAATGAAAAAGCTCTATCTGACTGTTACCCCTCGCGGTCATCCACCTCTTTAGGTTGACTCAACACATAGAATCAAGTTATTTCATGTTGTTGCTCTTGCCTTTTTACACTATTGGGCTGTAAATTTTGTAAGCCTTGCCAAGTCTACCTCAGTTGTTGAGTCATTTCCTCCCTTCTTTTCAAATAAAAGAGTTTAGTATGCTCAACATGTCCATACCTATAACATGTCTTACCCTCGTACCATGGTCTTATCGGTCTTATTACCGATGTAAAAACTAAGCCATTGGTTCTAACAAGTGGAAAGTTAGGACTTTTGCCTTTACTTAGTGACTACTGCCCTGGTGCACTAGGAATTTATTGCACTGATGGCACCAAAAACTTTGGCTTTCTAGAACAATTAGGCAAATGTCTCTAAAATTATAGAGACCTTACCTTAATTCTCAGCTTATTGCCCCTTCTTGGGCATTACCATCACATATGTACTATTTGTCTATACTTATGGTAGAGTCTATTTTCTTTCCATATGTTAATCCTTCCCACATTCCATTATTCCAACATGACCATGTCATTCATGAACCCTTTTTAAAGCTCAAAGTTTTTACATTAAGAACTGGTAACCTAGGTTGTAATGCTAGTATCCAGTCTGCTATATGTATCACTGTTGTCTTAGCATGCCTATCAAGAGCATAAACATAGGATTCTTTATCCTGATCGTATCATGATGGGAATTCTCAGGCACTCATTCTTCTCTTGCCTGATCCCTTGCACCCTTTCCTGGTGCAACAACATTGCCCTCAACAATGTGTTCCTCTTGTTCTCCAGTCATTTATAAACTTTACCCTTTGTTCTGCATAAGTGACACTATGGGGTATACTGGAGGACACTAACACAGACTCAACACCTTAGTCCTATGTCTCTGTAGACTCAGCAAACCTTAAGCTCTGATACCAAAACTTGTGACGATCGTCGCCAAACCGACAAACAAATTGTTACTAATTGAGCAGAATAAACATAATGAGCAGATTAACAAAAATCACTAAAATTTAAAACCATTTTGCAAGGAGATCCTTGTCCAGAAAACTTTTACTGAAAGATCCAAAACTCATACATATCATGATTTACATTGTACAACATTGTTTCATCTCATCTCGAGGACAACATATAATAGTTGCTCTATCAAAACACATACTGGAGCAACATAAAACCTTGAGGCATTCAATCCAAAATCCCAGATTATTCATGAAACCAGTACAAACCAACTCCAAGGACCTGAGAGTACAGAGATGACACATATGACTTCTATCTACAAGACATGACAGACAATACACTCAACCTGAGATGTCACTGCTGCCTCAACTGTTATTCCTCCTCTATAGAAAGATCTTCATCACCTCATGCATGTCCACCTAAAAGAATGTGGATCCCATGGGGTGATACAATTTTCCCAACAAGAGATATAACTCTTCGTCGACCATATTATTATCATAGATTAAGCATTTATAAAATGAGCAGAGGTTCTTTTTATATTAACATGTAGGATAATTCACTGTATGAACAGAATGAAGTAATCTCCTTTCTTAAGGAGAGCATTGCATCTACCCATAGTAGAGTTATAAATCATCTCTCTGCTTTACAAGGAATGTAAAGAAACATAAATATCATCTATCACCTAAGATGTATAACTGAATTGTGCATCAATCAATGTTTCTCGTATTCGATCCTTAAGCAGATATGCTACATGTCTGATTATATTTTTCAAGCACACTTATGCCCTGAGGAGATGAGGTATACCTCTCATACTCCAACCGACTACGATGGCGTAAAGCATCGGTTTCATACAAGGTCAATGGAAGAGACGGACTCCACGACCACATCTATTTCAGTCAGTACGAGTCCACAAGTAAGACATCTTGTGTCACTGCTAAATAGCTTTCCAGGGTATATTGACAACTTCGCTATAGAGCTACATCGTCAACTACACTCTCTTTAGGGAGATCTCAATTATCCATCACCGGCCTTCATCATCATCGGGAGATTCGTGATACATCCATCCTGACGTATATAATGGAGGATTGAGAGATTTCATGTTTATCTCACATCAATCCCACATTTGGGCATAAGGATATTCACACCCATCACTGTGGCATCCAACTCACAAAAACAACATTTACTTAAGAGAAAGCGAATCATTTGCAACAGATTATTGAAAATCACTAAATTTTAAAATTTTTTGCAAAGAGATCCAAACATAGGAAAACTCTTTCATCAAGAACCAATGTATAACATTTACATCCTGGTTCAAAAGTACATAACTTGTACCATCTCTTCTCGAGGATTACATACCACAGCTGCCCTATTAACATTATATACAGACAGCATAAGAACCTCGAGGCATCAAGCCAAAATCTCAGATCGATTCATTAAAAGCACTAACTACTGACTCTGAGGACCTGAGAGTACAGAGACGACACATATGACTACTATCTATATGACTTGACAGGCAGTATCTCCACCTGAGATATTACTGCTGTCCCTGTTGATGTTGTCCTTTCTATGCTGTGGGAATTCTATTTCCTTGTCCGCGTCCACCTAAAAACATTAGATCCCATGGGGGTGAGACAATTGTAAATTGCCCCAGCGGGAGATATAACTCTCCGCCAAAACATTATTATTACAGATTATTAAAATAAAATTGAGCAGAAGTTCTTATATATTAACAACAATATTAATCATTATATGAGCAGAGTAAAGTAATCTCCTTTCCTAAGGAGAACATTGCATCTACCCATGGTAGAATCATAGTTCATCCATCTACTTGCAATGAATATAAAGGGATATGAATAACATCTATCAACTAGAGATGCATAAAAGAAATGTATCATCAACCAATAAATTTCTGTATTCAATCCTTAAGCAAACATACTATACGGATGATTACATTTTACAATCACACTTATGCCCTGAGGAGATGAGGTATACCGCTCATACTCCAACCAACCACTGCGAAGTCAAAATCAATACCATACAAGGTTAATGGAAGAGCCGGCTTCCAAGACCTCCCACATCTCAGTCAGTGCAAGACCACATGCAGGACATCTTGTATCTCTGCTAGATAGCTTTCCAGGGTATACTGGAAACTTCTCTATAGAGTTATAGCCATAACATATACTCTCTTCACAATCGAGAGGTTTCATGTTTACCTCCATCGATCCAACATTAACATTATTGGGAGATGTGTACTGCATCTATCCCAATCATCGGGAGATTCATGATACATCCATCCCGGTACAATTAATGAAGGATTGAGAGGTGTAATGTTTACCTTCCATCAATTCCCCCATTAGGACGTAAGGATATGTTCGCCCATCAACCCCCACATATTCAAAAATATACGCTCCGGGTTTTGCCATGGAGCAACCCGTTTCACCATCACCAATTACTGACGATGATAGATCTATGGTCAGGGCTCTACATGATATGATTTCACTTGCTTAATTAAGTACATTAGCATATTCTTTTAGCATTAGTCGAGTTCTCAAACATGAATTATTATGACAAATGCTACAAAGAAACATGTAAGCTCTTATCTATAGCTTTACCAGAACTTGTAATACATTGGGATCTTAATCCCTTATCTCATTGCTCGAAAGTTCACATCTCACAACAACATCATTATCTTACTTATCAAAATTGGGTATCCATACCCTTAGTTCATCACTAATCACTGTTACCACTTCTTAGGTAACTATTACCTCTAGGTCCTCAGACTGAGGTATACATGATACTTGTTACACAAGCATCTCACATGGCTCACAAGGCCCATTAAGTGTCTTGTCGCCTTTCACTAGGCAACAAATTACTCATATGGCTCATAAAGTCCATGCACATTTTGTTACTTTTACTAAGCAACAAAAACATTAAGGCACACAAGGCCAATCCACATTTTTATTATATAAATATCATAGCTTAGATCTGGATATGTTCATCATCTCATGATATCTGCATGGTTAATAGTCATGATAACAGTCATGACAATTTCATATCACACCATGCAGTACAATAGTAACACCATTAATCCTTTACCATGATTAGGGTTTACCATCAAACATGATTTTCATCCCTTTACCCAAAAGTTAGGAATTAGGGTTCCCATTTCACATTAATTAGGGTTTCATGTTTATATTATCTGTCCAACCCTAATTTATTGTTCCATTCCTCTAGGAACATTCAATGATATCATAAGTATTTACTCATGATCATTACTCTCATCATATATCATTAATGATTATCAATTCAAGGTATGAGTTCACCTCTCAACCTTGTCATGGTATGTTTATATCATACCCATTATCTTGGCTTAATCCCCTTTCTTATAGTATGTTAGTCAACACTTATCAAAGTGCATTTAATTCATTACATCTTCATCGTAACAATTTACATAACACACACTTCTTGTTTTCTTATCCAAGTATATTGGATTTGAGGTGCATCAAGGTATATCAACCCTGAAATGCTAAATACATGATAACTATCATGTTTCAATATATCACTTTGCTTATTACTTTCTAACTCACCTAATTTTACCAACTTATCTTGTATTAAGGTATTTCCCTCTTCATACTTTTAACTACTCACCTATCACTTTCATCTAATAGTGCATAGGTTACACATTAGAATTGTCCAGTTATCTTTAATGATATGGAATTATCCGATGGTTAGGCATTGTTGATATAGAATAAACCATTATAAACCAATTTAGGTATTTCAACTCTTAGGATGTTATCCACATCATTATTTAATGTTGCATACATCACTCCTAAGAGTTTCTTGTTCACATCTTTGTAAGGTGTATAGGGTTGTTACACATGTATAGGGTTAGGTATATATAATGATCTAGGCATCATCTTGTACCTTATACCCTTACTCATTAGAGTATCAACATTACCATTCATATGGTTTATCAATTTCACCCTTCATGGGTGTAACATTCTCATCTTAGTTGATTATATTAGCCACACCCTACTTTAGTGTATTGGCCATTAAACCATTACTAGGGTTTCATATATCATTACATGGCATCACCCTAGATTTGAGTCTCACATCACATCATTGCATCAGGGTTCCACATAACATTATTCTAATTTAGGATTGCACATGACATTACCCTAGATTAGGGTTTCACATTCAATAACCCACAATTAGGGTTTACTGTTCATCCCAATTAGGGTTTTGTATCACATTACCCTGAATTAGGGTTTCACATGTCATCACCCTTAATTAGGGTTACATCCTTACCTTAGATTAGGATTACACTTAACATTGCCCTAAATTAGGGTTAAGATTTATCAATCTTCTTGATTAGGGTTTCATGATCTCTTTATCATGGATCATTCCCTAAAATTCATAGTTTATTCATATTGAAGGTATTGAGGTTTATCCATTACATGATTATCTTACATGTATGGATTCCTCTCTCTCTCATCCTTTCTAGAATATTGACTATGTCAAACTTGGTTAGATTAGGTTAACCAATCCCTCAATTAAGTACATTCAATTAGAATATACATAATATATTGAAGTATTGCTTATTTAGGCTTCAAGGATTAACTCACCTAAAGTTACCAATCACTTGGTACCTTAAAGGTACAACCCTAGTGGTTATCCTTGAGATAAATCAGTAACAATTATAGTGTTAACTGATCCTTCACCATATTAAGTTTTCAATTAGACTTGATTACATTGAATCACTAAACGTTCTTGACCATAGGTGCTCCAAACGGTTTGAAACTGTTTGGGAAAAAAGTGTATTGAAACCGATTGGACTTGGGTCTCCAAATGGTTTGAGACCGTTTGGACCCAAACAGTCTTGAGACAGTTTGGTCCAAACCCTCTCAAAACCGAATGAATCAAAAAGTTCTATCCACACTTAAACAATTCATGGTTTCAATAGATGAACTGATTATCAATTGAATCCTTGATTTCTTCATAAATTAAACTATTGAATCATCCTTCAATTGGACCATCAATTAGGGTTTTATACCCAATTGATCTAGGGTTTCTACTCAAGAACCATCAATTATGGCTTTGAAATCGAGGAACCATCAATGATCAACATTGTGGAATTGATTCAATTGAAATCAATGAATCATCAATAAATTTTTGATATGACCTGACCCCAAACGGTCTTGAGGTCATTTGGATGACCTCCAAACGATCTTGAGACCGTTTTCCCCATCCTATCCTTGAAATTTGTGAAATTCCATTAGGGTTTTGATCATTAGATTAATCATCAAATCAACAATTAATTGTATTTCAATTTGGTATCTCTGAACCTTCAATTACTCAACCATACTCAACCCTAGACCTCCAAATGATCTTGGTTGACTTCCAAACGGTCTTGAGACCGTTTGGGTGACCTCCAAATGGTCTTGAGACCGTTTGGGCTCAAACACCCAAAAATCTAAATCAACCAATTGGAATTTCAGCACTTAATCCAATTAGGGTTTGTTACTTGATTAACCTTCAACTGATGAAACCTTTGGAATTATTCAATCAAATTTGGTGGGTCATCAACCATCATCATTAGAATCAAAATTTCCAAACGGTCAACCATGGTCAACTCTCCCAAATAGTTTGAAACCGTTTAGCTTCTAATGGTTTGATGAAACCGTTTACTTTCAAACAGTTTTGTTGAAACCAAATGAGCAAGTTTTTTTGAAACCTAATGAAATACAATTTCTTTGGAAAATGTGTCCAAGATGATGTCATCATCATCTACCTTCGTCCATGTAGCTTATAGTACTTCTGATTTCATGAATTTACCAATTACAACAAACAATTAATCAAGAAGATGAAGGAATCAACGAAATTGTAAGATTGATAGTTGAATAACAATGTAAAGGGGTTCAAGTTATAAAACCCGCCTCCAATTGAGCTTCAAAGCTTCAAGCTCACGTAAAAAATGGTGGATGCAACTCCTTTCACTATTCCAAGGCTCGTCCTCAAGCTTTGAGTGAAAAGGAATGGTTAGAATTGAAGATGGGATCGAGATAAGAAGAAATCATGCATTGATTTTTGATTTCCACCATGAAATCAAGGTGAACGAAGGTCAAGAAGCTTACCGACAGGTTGGGGGTCGTCCTATTGTTTCTCCAAGCTCCCTTGGTCGTTTTTTCAAGCAAGAAGATAAAGTGACTTCGTAATTACCCATCCAAGCTATGGATAAATAGATAAATATGCATTTTATTGAAAATTCATTTAGGAGAGAAAAAGTAGGGATTATCTCCTCCATTTCCTTTCCACTTTCCACCTTCCCTTCCTTGTTTACGAGGCTATCTTCTTTGCCTCTTATTCCTCTCAATTATCCATGATTTAAAGAAAAGCAAATTAAGCACCTTAATTCATTTTATAATAATATCCATAAGTTAGTGGATATTACTTTCTTTTATTTTAATGTGAGTGAGTTATCCACTTTCTTTGAGATATTTCGTGGCCTAGCAAAGGTACAAGGGTGATCACACTTGATAAAATTCAGCCATCTCGCTTTTGGTTGAAGGCTCTTCAATTATTTTATTTATTTTTACATTAAATTGAAATAAAGTTCCAATTATGCTTAAATCTTGATTATTTTAATATCAAGATTCTCTCTCCTCCAAAGTAATTTAAATGAGGCACCCCTTCCATTTTATTTTCTCTACATGATGCCAAGAAACATTAGGGACCATTTTGAAGTGGTAATTTGCATATTGAACCCTAGGTTTTTGGATAAATTGCACATTACACCAAAACTGGGTTTTAATGCACACACATTGCTTAATCTACTCTTTCTTGGTATTCAGGCTTTCTCAAGCCATACCTCTGCATCATCTTCATTCTCATGATGCTTCATCACATGAGAAACTTTTAATCATGCAACATTTGCAAGTTGACCCCTCAACCTGGGTAATTTGCACTTTAGTCCAAAATAAGCAAACATTACTTCCACATTATTCAAACAGGACCAAAATTGAAACATAAGTTCCTCTTGAGCCTTAATTACTTTTCACAAGATAAAATTAAGGATCTAATTAACATGCTTAAGCAAAACTCCCAGGGTTAAGGCATAACCCAGGCCAGGGATGTTACAATCACCCCCACATATTCAAAAATATGCCCTCTAGGTTATGCCGCGGAGCAACCTGTTTCACCATTCAACAAATTCTGACGCTGATGGATCTATGGTCATGGCACTACATGATAAGATTCCACTTGATTAATTAAGTGCATTACCGTATCTTTTAGCATCAGTCAAGTTTCAAACAAGAATTATCATAGCAGATACTACAAAGAAAGGTATAATACATCTATTAAGTACTTTTCAAATATTTAGAACACATATAACATTTAGGATCTCAATCCCTTATCTCATTACTGGGAATTTTCATCCCTTAACATTATCATCATGATTACTAGATAAGGGTATTCAAACCCTTAGTTCATCACTAAACACTGTTACCACTTATCAGGTAATTAATACCTCTAGGTCCTCAGACCAAGGTATACATGATACTTGTTGCACAAGCATCTCACATGGCTCACAAGGCCATTGCACCTCTTGTCACCTCTCACTAGGCAACAACTTATTCACATGGCTCACAAGGCCATTACACATCTTGTCACCTCTCACTAGGCAACAACTTATTCACATGGCTCACAAGGCCATTACACATCTTGTCACCTCTCACTAGGCAACAATTATTCACTTGGCTCACAAGGCCACTAATCATTATACTTGTTTTACAAGTATTTAACATGCCTTACAAGGCTTATGCAATAAGAGAAATACATCCTTCCCCATTATTAGGGTTAGGGTTTCCTTTTATAGCCAAATAAGGTTTCAAGTTAATATTATCAGTCCAAACCCTAATTCATTGCTCCACACATCTAGTAGCATATATTCATATCATAAGTATGCAATCATACTTATCTGTTCTCATCATTTGTCATTAAATGATTATCAACACAAGGTATGAGTTTCTCCTTCATCCTATCTAGGATATTGATTACATCATACATTATTATCTTGGCTTGACCTTTGCTCAAGGTATGTTAGCCTACACTTATCAAAGTGCATTACATCTTAATGTAACAATTGACATGACACACTTCATGTGTTACTCATCCAAGTATATTGGATTTAAGGTGCATCAAGGTGTATTAACCTTGAGGTTTTAGATGTGATATTTATCATGTCTTGATGTATCACTTCCCTCATCACTTTTAAATTACTTTAGTTCATCAATTATCTTGTATTAGGGTATTTCCCATCCTAACACTTTATGCACTAGCCCATCACATTTATCATGTAATGTATTGGCCATAAGTCACACACTTGAATTACCCAACTATCATCAAGTGATATGGACTCATCTCAGGTTAAGACATTGTTGATATAGTATTGACCATTATCAATCACTTTAGGTGTTTCACCTATCAAGGTATTAGCCACACCATTGCATGGTATAATACTCATCACTCCCAAGAGTGTTTTGCCTTCACCTTTACAAGGAGTATTGGGTGGAAATCATGTATGTCAAGTTGAACACATGTATTGGATTAGGTGTATATTGATCTAGGCATCATAATGTCCCTCATACCCTTACCCATCAAGGTATCAACCTTACCATTCATATGGTGTATCAACTTCACCCTTCATGGGTGTAACATCCTCACCTTACTTGAAGATATTGGCCACACCCTACTTTAGTGTATTGGCCATCACATGTACTAGGGTACTACCCACCTTGCCACTCTTGTCATATAATGTATTGGGTTACCCACCATATCATTTTAGAGATATGTTCTCAACACCATATCGTCCAAAAGGTGTACGCTTAACCCAATGTCATTTTAAAGGTGTATACTTGCTACCCATATCACTTAGTGGTGTATCTGTGCTTACCATATCGACCTTGAGGTGTATGTGTGCTTACCATATCGGGTTTGAGGTGTATGTGTGCTTCCATATCACTTCTTAGGTGTGTGTGTGCTTCACACCATATCGGGCAAAGAGGTGTGTGTGTTCTTGCTTCACACCATATCGGGCAAAGAAGTGTGTGTGTGGTTGCTTCACACCATATCAGGAAGAGAGGTGTGTGTGTGCTTGCTTCACACCATATCAGGCAGAGAGGTGTGTGCTTGACCTCATATCGTGCGGGAGGTGTATACTACACCACCATATCGTGCAAGAAGGTATACAATCATATCCATATCGTTTTAGTGAAGTAGGTGCATCATCATATCGGGTTAGAGGTGCTTGCTTGTGTGCTTGCACCCGATATCACTTTTATAAGGTAATACCATCATCTTGAAGCTCTAGACCTTCGTTCTAACTGTTATAGTTCATGGAAACAGGTCTAAGCAACTACTAGAACTCATAATTTCATCAACTATTTCAGAAAATTTCGGAATTAAAAGTAATTCATTAAGTATAGTAATTTAGGTGATGAATAATAACATGATAGAGTTCAAGTTATATAACCCGCCTTAAGAACAACTTCAAAACTCCAAGATCCAAATCTCCACGTTCCCAAGGTTGAAGATGAACTTCACAACTCCTCTATTAGCAAGGAATCACCATGGATAAGCAATTGGTGAAAAAGAAAAAATGAAGATCATAACCCTAAAATCATGCTTGAATCCAAGGTTGAAGATGATCATGGCCTCACATTAGGGTTAAGTATGAGCTCCTTCTTGCTCCTTAGCACCTTTGCATGATACCTCACTACCCTTTCACGATATGCCATCACTTGTGCATGATATGCCACCACCCTTGGCCGATATCCCCCTCACTTGTGATCAAAACACTTCACTATGGGCGATATCACCCTACTTGGCCGATACCACCTTACTTGGTCGATATGATCTTGCTATGGATGATACCCAAGGCCCTATGCACGATACAACTTCACTCATACACGATGAAAGTACCCTATTCACGATACCTTAGGGAAGGAGGGTGGTAATATCCGAAAAATTCCACTAAGGGGTGAAATAAGGGGTATATATACTTGTTGTTCATGAAGAAGTGTGAAAATGAGGTGTCATCAATTTGAGCTACTAGGTGCCAGGTGTCCATGCATGGGTGACACGTGTACATGCATGCATAAACATTTATATTAACATGAAAAACAGTTGAGGATAATCTAGGGATGGATTTTTGTCCATTACTTATCCCTTTGAATAAAATATATCAACAAAATCACCACTTTATTCACAACCTGATACAACTTTTCTAAGGAAGTTGTAAACCGATACACTTCACCTCCTTGAGGTTCTTTGCATGTCATGGGCTTTTCCAAGAATCCACAAAACTATATAAGACTCCTACTTTGGATCCTTGTCTGATAGGCACTCATATATAAGCTTTTCAACTTTATACAACTCAAGTTAAGGTTTCATATTCAACCCTTTTCTTGGCCATTTCATCATCAAGATTACCACCACTCATAATTGATTCAAACATGGTGTTTCATTCATTATATCCTCTCTAAATGATACATAGAATAAGTAGGGACACTCTAGAGGTGGTAATTTGCATATCAAACCTATATTTTGGGTAAATTACAATTTGTACCAAAATTGGTGCACAAGGTACTAACATTATGCAAACATGTTCAAACTTGGAATTTAGGCTTTCCACAAGACACCACTTAGCATATTTATCTCTCTTATGATGCTAAAACACTTAAGGCATGTTCAACATGTTACAATTTGCAATATAGCCCCTCATCTTGGGTAAATTGCATTTTGGTCCAAAATAAAGGAATATTGCTCAAACAACATTCAATCAGGACCAAACTTGGCACATAAGTGTGTCACATGATAACAAAACACCTTAGAGGATTAGATTAAATTTCTAAGCAACTTACTTAGCCAAAAAAAATAGGGTTACCTCATAACCCAGGTCAGGGTCCTTAGAAGTTATAAACCCTAACAAGGATTTCGTCCCCAAAATCCCAGGTAAAGGGAGACATATATTATTCATTCATCATATCATCAAGTCTCCACATAACATCTTAATGTCATGGAGATACCATAGAACTTTGATCAACACAAAGTTCTTCCTCATAGGGTTATCATAGAATCTGTCATACAGGACACATACTGCATTGTCCTTTTCATTATTGACTGTAGAGTCAACTCTGTGTCAAGTAACATTTTTCTTAGTCAGTGAAACATTATACATACCTTATTTAAATCAGGTGTCAAACCTCACTGATTTGTCACTTTTCTCAACTTACAACTTTATGTGACAAGATTCTTGAATTCTGGGGAGTCTTCCATACTCCTCATTCAATTTTGCATTTCACTTTCAAGGAAAGACCAGAGTTACATTCTGTCACCCACTTGGGACTACAAGTGTTATCATACATTTGCTGTGCCATCTAATTTGTTGACATAACACTAAACTTTCTTACAACTTGTACCAACTATTTCATTAATTTTACATTCTCTTGTCATAAGGGGAGGTTACTTATCAATTAAGAGCTTATATTAGAGGTATCTTTAGATGTTATGTATAAGTTGCCTTAACATATCTAGATAAGGGTATTCTAAGGAATTATTTTTAGCTTGATAAGCTTTTCCCACAATGATTTTACAACTGCTCCTTCAATTAGTACATTCTTATCGATGCTATGTTTATGCAGAGCATAAACCCCTAACATATGATGTCCATACTATTTTATGTAACTATAGATTGATTTCACAGTTGGCCATCCCAGGTAACCAACATAAATCATCTGATTAGGAGTTATGTTTTTTACTTTCCCATACCACCTGATATTTCTTAGATACCAGAATTCCTTACCTTGGTATCCATCACATGTGTCAAAAACACATCACATCTTCATCATTCCCATCTCTCTGTTGTTATTACCAAAGACACACATATAAAAGGATATTTCTTTCATCCAGGGACATTACTTGTTACACATATTTTTATATTAGAACCAAAGTCTAAGACGAACTGATACTTCTCTAAGTATCCATCAATTGGACACTTTTAACTTATGCACATCAAGTTTCATAAGACCCACTTGATTGCCATGTCCCTGAAAGGAAAGAACACAGAGAAACATATTCCTCTCATCACCCCATCATTACCCAGGGTTGTTTATCAAAGAGAAGAGATTATCATCTCCTCAGATTATTGCATCAACTTTCAACTGTTCATGAGTCACTTACTCTTGTTTCATCCTAGGTTCCTTACCATCAACATAGGAATTATAAAGATGATTACATGTCATCACTCCTTTCTTTGTTATTTTCTAACATGTTCATGAACATTTTGTGATTTTACCACATTTCCCATTTCCAAATTATGGAAAAGATCTTTACTATTCACATAGACTTTATCAAACATGGATCATCTCCCTTATTCTCATTCTCTTATCATGAGGATTATATTGTTTTACTTCCTCATGCACATAGATTGATCTGAGATCATCTCAGATTCCACTTTATTGCACTTAGGATGTGATACAAATGTCCATACCATATTTCCAGTTTCATTATACTCAATAGATTATCTCAAAATGACTACTTGATCAGAGTAATCAGAAAGATAACAATCTAAGAGTTCCATGCTCACCTTATCTTCAATAGTTGAATACCTGGCCAGGGTATACAAGTACTGAGATTAGGTAGTATGCACTTTTTGTACTATCATATTTCTTACTTTTCATATCATTACAAACACATGATTTGACATTCCTGGATTTTCTCCAGGCATCACTTCTATATCTCATCCTCTTTCACACAGATAAGAGCAATTATAGAACATTTAAAAGAATACTGAATAGAATATAAATTCTAGTTCTCATCATTTCTTCCCTATGTCGCCATAGGACAATCCATAGGGAAATCCATAACAACAATCCTTCTTATGATAATCAGATAACATCAAGATAAGGCATATCAAAATGAAAAAGCTCTATCTGACTGTTACCCCTTGCGGTCATCCACTACTTTAGGTTGACTCAACACATAGAGTCTAGTTATTTCATGTTGTTGCTCTTGCCTTTTTACACTATTGGGCTGTAAATTTTGTAAGCCCAGTTGAGTCTACCTCGGTTGTTGAGTCATTTCCTCCCTTCTTTTCAAAGAAAAGAGTTTAGTATGCTCAACATGTCCATATCTATAACATGTCTTGCCCTCGTACCATGGTCTTATCAGTTTTATTACCGATGTTAAAACTAAGCCATGGATTCTTACAGGTGGAAAGTTAGGACTTTTGTCTTTACTTAGCGACTACTGCCCTGGTGCACTAGGCATTTATTGCACTGATGGAACCAAAAACTTTGGCTTTTTAAAACAACTAGGCAAATGTCTCTAAAATTATAGAGACCTTACCTTAATTCTCAGCTTATTACCCCTTCTTGGGCATTACCATCACAAATGTACTATCTGTCTATACTTATGGCAGAGTCTATTTTCTTGCCATATATTAATCCTTCCCACATTCCACTGTTCCAACATGACCATGTCATTCAGGAACCCTTTTTAAAGCTCAAAGTTTTCGCATTAAGAACCTATAACCTAGGTTGTAATACTAGTATCCAGTCTGCTATATGTATCACTGTTGTCTTAGCCTGCCTATCAAGAGCATAAACATAGGATTCTTTATCCTGATCGTATCATGATGGGAATTCTTAGGCACTCATTCTTCTCTTACCTGACCCCTTACACCCTTTCCTGGTGCAACAACATTTCCCTCAACAATGTATTCCTCGCGTTCTCAAGTCATTTATAAACTTTACCCTTTTTTCTGCATAAGTGGAAGTCACTATGGGGTATACTGGAGGACACTAACACAAACTCAACACCTTAGTCCTATGTCTCTGTAGGCTCATCGAACCTTAAGCTATGATACCAAAACTTGTAACGACCATCGCCAAACTGACAAACAAATCGTTACTAATTAAGCGGAATAAACATAATGAGTGGATTAACAAAAATCACTAAAATGTAAAACCATTTTGCAAGGAGATCCTTGTCCAGAAAACTTTTATTGAAAGATCCAAAACTCATACATATCATGATTTACATTGTACAACATTGTTTCATCTCATCTCGAGGACAACATATAATAGTTTCTCTATCAAAACACATACTAGAGCAACACAAAACCTCGAGGAATTCAAGACAAAATCTCAGATTATTCATGAAACCAGTATGAACCAACTCCTAGGACCTGAGAGTACATAGATGACACATAGGACTTCTATCTACAAGACATGATAGACAGTACACTCAACCTGAGCTGTCACTGCTGCTTCAGCTGTTATTCCTCCTCTGCAAAAAGATCTTCGCCACCTCATGCATGTCCATCTAAAAAAAATGTGGATCCCACGGGGCGAGACAATTGTCCCAGCGAGAGATGTAACTCTCCGCCGACCATATTATTATCATAGATTAAGCATTTATAAACTGAGCAAAGGTTCTTTTTATATTAACATGCAGGATAATTCACCGTATGAACATAATGAAGTAATCTCCTTTCTTAAGGAGAACATTGTATCTACCCATGGTAGAGTTATAAATCATCTCTCTGCTTTGCAAGGAATGTAAATAAACATAAATATCATTTATCAACTAAGATGTATAGCTGAATTGCGCATCAATTAATGTTTCTCATATTCGATCCTTAAGTAGATATGCTACACACCTGATTACATTTTTCAAGCACACTTTTGCCCTGAGGAGATGAGGTATACCGCTCACACTCCAACCGACCATGACGGTGTAAAGCATCAGTTCCATACAAGGTTAATGGAAGAGCCGAACCCCACGACCACATCCGTCTCGGTCAGTACGAGACCACAGGCAGGACATCTTGTGTCACTGCTAAATAGCTTTCCAGGATATACTGGCAACTTCTCTATAGAGCTACAACATCAACCACACTCTCTTCGGGGAGATCTCAATTATCCATCCCCGACCTTCATCATCATTGGGAGATTTATGATACATCCATCCCGACATATATAATGGAGGATTGAGAGATTTCATGTTTATCTCACATCAATCCCACATTAGGGCATAAGGATATTCACGTCCATCACCCCCACATATTATAAAATATGCCCTTCGGGTTATGCCGCAGAGCAACCCGTTTCACCATTCAACAAATTCTGATGCTGATGGATCTATGGTCAGGGCACTACATGATAAGATTCCACTTGATTAATTAAGTGCATTACCATATCTTTTAGCATCAGTCAAGTTTCAAATAAGAATTATTATAACAGACACTACAAAGAAAGGTATAATACATATATTAAGTACTTTTCAAATCTTTAGAACACATATAACATTTAGGATCTGAATCCCTTATCTCATTACTGGGAATTCTCATCCCTTAACATTATCATCATGATTACTAGATCTGGGTATTCAAACCCTTAGTTCATCACTGAACACTGTTACCACTTATCAGGTAACTAATACCTCTAGGTCCTCTGACCAAGGTATACATGATACTTGTTGCACAAACATCTCACATGGCTCACAAGGCCATTGCACATATTGTCACCTCTCACTAGGCAACAACTTATTCACATGGTTCACAAGGCCATTACACATGTTGTCACCTCTCACCAGGCAACAACTTATTCACATGGCTCACAAGGCCATTACACATCTTGTCACCTCTCACTAGGCAACAATTATTCACTTGGCTCATAAGGCCACTAATCATTATACTTGTTGTACAAGTATTTAACATGCCTTACAAGGCTTATGCAATAAGAGAAATACATCCTTCCCCATTATTAGGGTTAGGGTTTCCTTTTATAGCCGAATAGGGTTTCAAGTTAATATTTTCAGTCCAGACCCTAATTCATTGCTCCACACATCTAGGAGCATATATTCATATCAGAAGTATGCAATCATACTTATATGTTCTCATCATTTGTCATTAAATGATTATCAACACAAGGTATGACTGTCTCTCTCATCCTCTCTAGGATATTGATTACATCATACTTTATTATCTTGGCTTGACCTTTTCTCAAGGTCTGTTAGCCTACACTTATCAAAGTGAATTACATCTCAATGTAACAATTGACATGACACACTTCATGTGTTACTCATCTAAGTATATTGGATTTAAGGTGCATCAAGGTGTATTAACCTTGAGGTGTTGGATGTGATATTTATCATGTCTTGATGTATCACTTCCCTCATCACTTTTAATTTACTTTAGTTCATGAATTATATTGTATTAGGGTATTTCCCATCCTAATATTTTATGCACTAGCCAATCACATTTATCCTGCAATGTATTAGCCATAAGTCACACACTTCAATTACCCAACTATCATCAAGTGATACAGACTCATATCAGGTTAAGACATTTCTGATATGTGATTGACCATTATCAATCACTTTAGGTGTTTCACCTATCAAGGTATTAGCCACACCATTGCTTTGTATAATACTCATCACTCGCAAAAGTGTTTTGCCCTCACCTTTACAAGGAGTATTGGGTGGAAATCATGTATGTCAAGCTGAATACATGTATTGGATTAGGTGTATATTGAGCTAGGCGTCATCATGTCTCTCATACCCTTACCCATCAAGGTATCAACCTTACCATTCATATGGTGTATCAACTTCACCCTTCATGGGTGTAACATCCTCACCTTACTTGAAGATATTGGCCACACCCTACTTTAGTGTATTGGCCATCACATGTACTAGGGTACTACCCACCTTACCACTCTTGTCATCTAATGTATTGGGTTACCCACCATATCATTTTAGAGATATGTGCTCAACACCATATCGTCCAAAAGGTGTATGCTTAACCCAATATCAATTTAAAGGTGTATACTTGCTACCCATATCACTTAGTGGTGTAAGTGTGCTTACCATATCGACCTTGAGGTGTATGTGTGCTTACCATTTCAGGTTTGAGGTGTATGTGCACTTCCATATCACTTTTTAGGTGTGTGTGTGTGCTTCACACAATATCGGGAAAAGAAGTGTGTGTGTGCTTGCTTCACACCATATCGGGCAAAGAGGTGTGCGTGTGCTTGCTTCACACCATATCGGGCAGAGAGGTGTGTGTGTGTGCTTGCTTCACACCATATCGGGCAGAGAGGTGTGTGCGCGCTTCACACCATATCGAGTAGAGAGGTGTGTTCTTGACCTCATATCATGCAAGAGGTGTATACTACACCACCATATCGTGCAAGAAGGTATACAATCATATCCATATCGTTTTAGTGAAGTAGGTGCATCATCATATCGGGTTAGAGGTGCTTGCACCCGATATCACTTTTATAAGGTAATACCATCATCTTCAAGCTCTAGACCTTCGTTCTAACTGTTATAGTTCATGGAAATAGGTCTAAGAAACTACTAGAACTCATAATTTCATCAACTATTTCAGAAAATTTCGGAATTAAAAGTAATTCATTAAGTATAGCAATTTGGATGATGAATAATAACATGATAGAGTTCAAGTTATATAACCCACTTTATGAACAACTTCAAAGCTCCAATCTCCAAAGCTCCACGTTCCCAAGGTTGAAGATGAACTTCACAACTCCTCTATAAGAAAATAATCACCATGGATAAGCAATTGGTGAAGAAGAAAAGAAAGGAAGATCATAACCCTAAAATCATGCTTCAATCTAAGGTTGAAGATGATCATGGCCTCACCTTAGGGTTAAATACGAGCTCCGTCTTGCTCCTTAGCACATTTTAACGATACCTCACTACCCTTGCACGATATTACATCACTTGTGCACGATAGTCCACCACCCGTGGCCGATATCCCCCTCACTTGTGATCAAAACACTTCACTATGGGCGATATCACCCTACTTGGTCGATACCACCTTACTTGGCCGATATGATCTTGCTATGGATAATACCCAAGGCCCTATGCACGATACCACTTCACTAATGCACGATACAAGGACCCTATGCACGATATATTAGGGAAGGAGGGTGGTAAGATCCGAAAAATTCCACTAAGGGGTGAAAGAAGGGGTATATATACTTGTTGTTCATGAAGAAGTGTGAAAATGAGGTGTCATCAATTTGAGCTACTAGGTGCCACGTGTCCATGCATGGGTGACATGTGAACATGCATGCATCAACATTTATATTGACATGCAAAACAGTTTAGGATAATCTAGGGATGAATTTTCGTCCATTACTTATCCCGTTGAATAAAATATATCAACAAAATCACCACTTTATTCACAACCCAATACAACTTTTCTAAGGAAGTTGTAAACCGATACACTTCACCTCCTTGAGGTGCTTTTCACGTGATGGGATTTGTCAAGAGTCCACAAAATTATATGAGACTCCTCCTTTGGC
The DNA here is from genome assembly GCA_963693085.1 of Alisma plantago-aquatica. Taxonomy (NCBI): domain Eukaryota; kingdom Viridiplantae; phylum Streptophyta; class Magnoliopsida; order Alismatales; family Alismataceae; genus Alisma; species Alisma plantago-aquatica. Next base: position 677,818,742 of record OY856409.1, read on the forward strand.
TCCTTGGCCGTTAGGCACTCATATATAAGCTTTTCAACTTGATACAACTCAAGTTAAGGTTTCATATTCAACCCTTTTCTTGGTCATTTCATCACCAAGATTACCATCACTCATAATTGATTCAAACATGGTGTTTCATTCATTATATCCCATCTAAATGATACATATAGGAAGTAGGGACACTCTAGAGGTGGTAATTTGCATATCAACCCTATATTTTGGGTAAATTACAATTTGTACCAAAATTGGTGCATAAGGTACTGACATTATTCAAACATGTTCAAACTTGGAATTTAGCCTTTCCACAAGCCACCACTTAGCATCTTTAACTCTATTATGATTCTAAAACAGTTAAGGCATGTTCAACATGTTACAATTTGCAATATAGCCCCTCATCTTGGGTAAATTGCATTTTGGTCCAAAACAAAGGAACATTGCTCAAACAACATTCAATCAGGACCAAACTTGGCACATAAGTGCGTCACATGATAAAAAAACACCTTAGAGGATTATATTAAATTTCTAAGCAACTTACTTAGACAAAACAAATAGGGTTACCTCATAACCCATGTCAGGATCCTTACAGGAATCATGATAGCAGTGAGTGTGTAGAAATATATTGATGCCATAAGATTACATACTAGATTAGCCCTTTCTACAAAAGATAACAACATTCCTTTCCATACAACTACTTTATTTGAGATTTTCTCTACCAAGTAACTAAAGTGTGTGATCTTCATCCTGCCAATGACTAGGGGGAACCCCAGGTATGTAATAGCATCATACCTTCTCCTTAAATGTAGTGATTGTCCCACCTCTGAGGCTAAAGAATCATCCCCCTTCCTATCAAGAAACATGATTTTTCTCTGTTAATGGATTACCAGTCATCTCCTTATATCTCAATAGAAAATGTGCCAAGTGTCTGGTTAAATTATGAGCAGTGATCAAGAAAATGATAAGATCATCTGCATAGATTAAAAGAGGTGGTGCTCAGGCATTTCCCCTCGTGTTGAACCGGGAAAAAACCTAAGATATAAGTATCTCTTTACAGGCATGCACAAACATTCTTGAAGGAGGATAAAAAGTGACGGAGATATGGGATTTCCCTACTAAAGACCTCTATTCATAGGGAAGAAGCCTCCAGTGTCCCCATTGATGTTCAAGGAAGTCCAACTTCCACTGAAAATCCTAGATAAAAAGCAATAGCATTTGGGAAGAAACTGAATCTCTCCAACACTCTCCATAGGAACTCCTTGTCCACGCGGTCTCCATATTTGGCCATATAATTTTTTATGATCAAATTCTCACCCCCTGCCTGTGTTTGATGTCATGCATAAGCTCTTTTTCCAGACGTTGTCGATGATGTTTTGGTCTTTGACAAAAGATCCTTGTTCCTGTGAGGTCAAGGAGGGTAGAAGGAGAGCCAACTGGTTGTTGAGAATCTTTGCAAGAATTCACAGAGATATATTCTCCACATAGATAGGACGAAAGTCTGTTGCTAAGATGATGACTCTTTTGCCTTTGGGATCAGCACTATTCAGTTACACAAGAAGCTATGGTGTAGTATTCCTCCATCAACAAAATGATGGACTAAATCCACCACGTCCTTCTTGATGATCTACCATGCAAAGGTAAATAAGACTTCACTAAAACTGTCTAGGCCCGAAGCACTGGATGAATCCAAGTTAAGGATGATGTTATGTATTTCTTCTTCATCAGGTGTAGATGGCTGTGTGAGATTATCATTAGGTGTCAAGAGTGATGAAATCACATTTAGGAAAGATGGGTCTCTCTACTCTTCAGGTATCAAGTGATTGTAAAAAAAATAGTGAGGAACCCCACCACATATTCTAGAATATTATCTTTCTCCACTAGTGATCCATCAACATTAATTAGCTTGGAAATCCTGGACTTCACATAAGAATGGTAGAAACGGGTGTTATTGTCCCCCTATGTTCTCCATTTAATATGCAATTTATCCATCCAATATTGCTCCTCCAAATCCTACACTTCATTGAGCTCAACTTCAGCCTCCTTCAGCTCCAAAAGCATAGTTGGGTCTGGTCTCCTGTCGAACTCTATGTGCAAGGAGTGCACCACGTCCTTGAGGTTTTGAATCTTTTGAAAAATATCTTCAAAGACCTACTTGTTCCACAATTGAAGAACTCTCCTTATGTTCTTCAACTTTGCATAGAACTGGAAGCTCAGGTCTCCCCATTCGTCTATCTTTCAAAATGTCATGTTTGCTATATTTATGCAGTTGTTAGTCTTTCTATCAAAAATAATATCATCTATCCGATAAAAGGTACACCCTATATTAATGCCATCCGCCGACAATTGCCATAATCCATGTTTCACAATAGCTAGATTCAACATTTGACAACGTGGGATTTATTCCACCACCTACTTGCTCAGATGACCTAGGTACATATGAGATCTCTCTTCGATAATGTACTCCATCTTGCAAAAAAAATTTCTTGACACCCTTTTTATAATTTGGAAACTTGCAGGCTTGTAGCTGGTTCATTCTCACACCATTATTGTAGAGTTGTATTGTAGTGCTCCCAGGTTTTTCTTTACTCTGCCTCACTAGGGTCAGTCATAAAAATTGTACGTTCTGAATTGGTTTCCATGGTCAAAAGTTACATTCTAAGTGAATGTTTTTTGTTGTCTTTCAAAATTCTTTCCCATCTCTAGAACTAGATTTGCGAGTTTTTTTTGTATTTTTTATCCTTTTAGTACTTCTTTCTCTCTATTTCATCCACCTTTTCTGCTCTTTTAATCTATTGTGATCGTTAGTATTACCTCCATGTTGTATGGTTTATGTTGGTTTGTCCATGATGACACCGTGGTATGGGACTGTCGAGTTTGTCAACATAGCAAAATGATGATATATGAACATAAGAAATATGCACCTTCTCTTCTATTTCTCTCCCCAGAATCAGTTCAATGTCTTCTAACAGAAGATAGTCAAGTTTTGTCATCTTCATATGCATTATCTACAGTCGTTCACATTGCCATTTGTATACAACATTGTACCACAATGCCTGAGATATCCTCTACTTCCTTGCCGGAAGTGGTGCAGGTTATAACTCTGCTGATGTTGTCCCTTATACTGTCAAGGATGTTATTTTGGAGTGAACATTTGTGTTATTTACTAGCTACTGGCTGCAAATGAAAGCCCAATGTCTGGGTGGCTACATCCTTCTCTAAAGGGGAGTGATAGGCTGCCTCAGATCTGTCTTGCCCAAAGTCGTAAGCAGCAACCACAAAACAACCAATGTGTCTATAATGAAGGTTGTGAAGGAAAGAAAGTGACGATGAAGTTCCCAACAACAGTGGTGGTCATGGTGCGGGGGACATGTGGAATCATCACCATGAAACATATATATCTTATAAGAAGTTTATCATAAGCTTTAGCATCATGGAAGACAATGTTTCAATAATTTATCATAGTAGTATGTATACATATGGATTGAACAAAATAAAATGTATCTAGCTTATATATATAAAAATTTGAAGTGTATTGTCCTTATTGAGTGGAAGATTGTTTGTAACATATTCAGCTAACTTTTTTTCTCAAAAATTTTCATAGCCTGGATTTATATGTTAAACTAATAAAGCATATACATGTTTACTTTGAAACCTTTCGTTCGAGTCTAAAAACATAATACATCATGGTTCGATGTAGTTGATATATAATTTTTAGGGATAACAATTTGAAATTTCCACATATGGAGGGCAACATGATAATGTTTTCCTATTATTTGAATTGTTTGTCTACAATCACCATGTAAAATTGATCAAAGAAGTTAATCAATTATTTTTTAAGTACCACATATATATCTGTGTACGTTGAAGATATAATATTTGCCATTTTATTCTCTCTTTCATTTGTAGATATGAAAAATAAAATTTTGTTTAGTGATTTGTGCGATACAAGAATGTGTACACTCTTTATATGATGTGCTATATCAACTTCAAGTCCAATTTTAGTATGTGTATGTACATGTGATGTGTATACCATCGACGTATCCATGATATTTTTCCTTTTAAAAATATAACATGGTATATTATCCGCAACTCATGTACATTGTGCTAGCCCCATAGATAAGAGAAGACAAACAATCATGCTTACTTATCTTTTCCATCAGCCAGTCTGCCTACTTATATCTCCGTTAAAAGTAAAGGATATGACACCAATTCATTTTTCACTTGCTTTTCTTTTGCTTTGCCATTGTTACGTGTTAGGCAGAAAAATTGTCAAATTCTAATGATCAACACATAATGCTTTCTAAATAATTATCACTGTCTAAAACATGCACGCTTTGAATATTATTTTTGAGTTGTTACTTTTTTAGACACACGAAAGTAGAATGAATGTATCACAAATGTGACATATTTCATATTTGTGTGATTATTGTTTTAGTTTATATGTGTTCAACCATTCATTTGGTCTGTATGTTTTAGCAGGTTGTTTGTGCGATAATAAGTTCAAAGACTTACTATGTCCTTATACATTAGAGGAGTCACTGTGCTTTTAACTGAGCTACTTTCTTAGTATGTTATCTGTTAAATATTATTGTAAGCAATGTAAAACCTATCATGAACCTGATGAAAAAATTGGTTAGATTTAGAGGGAATTTCAATAACTAGTATGTGTACAGATTAGTCACGTTTGTAATTTTGTTTTACCACCCTCTTAATGTGTTAATTGGCCTAATGTTCTTTGTGCTTCCAAGTTAAAGGGAACTGGGAGATAGTTGGTCAAGCCACTCTTAGTGGGTTGCATATAAAATACTACCCAAGATGTTTGTGTTGCCACTGGTCCATCCCGTAGTTGATTTTTTATGTTGATTGGTGCAGTATGTCTGTGTGCATATGGTTTTGATGGAGTCAACTAGATATGAATTGAGTGCTCTCCCTTATTGGATTTATAAATTATTGAATAGAAATGTAATATGAATCATGAGCTTGCTAAAAAGTATAATTTTGATTTTTTGATTTTAATAATTTGGAATGAGGTGTTTTGTGTTGGAGAAACTGAGTTGGTTGTCAATTGAACACATGTGTGTGTGTTTTCTAACATCTTGGTTGTGTACTAATGGACAAGTCATTATGTGTGCTCTAGCTACATATTTGTGTGCTAACCAGTCCAATCAATATGATTATTGGTTGAAGGGATCATCTTGATGTTGACCAAGTTGTTTTGATATGTAATGTTTAATGTTGGAGTAGTTAAAAAATTAATTATAAGACTAGATATATGTTGTCATTTTCTTTTCAAGGAACATCTATCATATTATGTCACATTGGGCCCACTCAAAAAGAGTAATTCTAGGATATGTGGTTGTTTGAAATCACATGTCAGAGACTATAACTACCAGTCAACCAACTTACTTCTGATTTTTTTTCGATGAAATGGTAAAACTGTTGTTTGAGCAATAATTTTTTGAATTCTTTTCTCACAAAAGAGATAATAAAGGTTAATGTTAAGTGTTATAGTCCAAGTTAGTTGATATATAACTGATTCAAATTCTATGAGCCAATTTTTGTTCTATTTAATTGTAGCTTCAAAAGTAATTCACGTGCTTAACACATGCTTCCTGCTAGTATATATGAAAAGGAAGTTGGAAGTGTAAATAACACATGTGCACATACACATGAACCAAAATACATATTTAATTTATTATTAGATGACTGAATAGTGAATACTATTTGTATTGTTTTTTGAATAAGACTAAAGATAGATTTTCAATTTTCTTATAAACAAAGTAAATTTGAAAATGAATTGAAAAGGCGTCGCGGAAAAGGATTTTTATGCATTATCAAATTATTATTTAGATGATTTTTCATGAGTTTGGTGTGGCATTCATTTTAGTAAAACATAACATATACACACATCTATGGTGAACCAAGTACGCAATAAATCATGTTTTATGAGAAGGATGTGATTATTATTAAAAATGATTTCCATCTTATAACTGAAGCAAAATTTCCTATTTCACAAGAGATATTCCCACCTTAAAGACTAAATCATCAACTTTCCTTTATAATTGTGGTATTGGGTCTTCAGATTTATGTTGATCTTATTATGCATTCTTATTCTAGTCATACTTAGAAGATGTATTTTACTTACCTTTCACAATACTTGTGTGTTTCTAAACGAGGTGATAAATTTGGTAAAGAAAACTAAAATAATATAATTAAATTAAACACTTTATATAAAAATAACACAGATAGTGAGGCACCTGTAGCTACAATGATGTTGCACCTAGAGAAGACAATTTAAATATTTTTTTGAACTAAAAATTAAGCATAAAGCTTATTATGCATTCTTATTCTGGGACAAGAAAGCATAATAGGATCCATTCAGTGGGAGGAATGGAAGAAATGGATATGGGAATGCCACAGAAAAAACAAAGGAGGAGATGACAAAATACCAGATTGGGGAATGAGAAATCGCTGCGGTCGGGGAACTCAGAGAGACTGCCTGAGGACAAGGGAGGAGAATGGGTGGTTTAGAGAAGAAGCAAAACTCAAGAGAGGAGAGGCAACATCCCGTCGGGGAACTCGAAGAGACTGCCTGAGGACAAGGGAGGAGAATGGGAGGTTTAGAGAAGAAGCAAAACCCAAGAGAGGAGATGCAACATCCCACTTCAGTTATCCACTTCTCACTCCCCACTCACGCTGTCATTTGTCTGTAATATGTATTACCATTATTACCCTTCACGGGAATGAAATCCAAAATAAGGCATGCTGTATGTTGTTCTTATAATGCATTCTTATTCTATTCATACTTAGAAGATATAGTTTGATTACCATTCACTACTTGTGTGTTTTTTTTTCTGAAAGGGAATACCTTTGATTAAACCTACTAAAAAAGAGTATAGATCGGTCATTTACAAAGTACAACATAATGTACTCATAGTTACATATTGCATTTAAAAAAATTAGACATAAATTTTAGAAGGCTATACCTATACTACATAACCACACTTGTGGTTGACTTCTATTGCTAAAAAGTCATACCTCAATGGAATACACAACATCTATTGTAGCACTAATCATCTTGATAGTGAATACTTGCTAGTTCATCATCTTGTCTTCTGACTTGGTGCGGGTGACAATTTCTTCAATGGTAGCAACCTATAGAATCTATTACAATGTGTATATCCTTACGTTCACATGATAGCTGCTTGTGTTTCCTTTTCCATACTTTCTCGCTCATCATCACATCTCTCCCTCTGCCAATATCCAAGTTTGACTTCGTGTTTGGTAAGGGGAGGACTTCATCTTATGAATACTCCCCCATAATTGTCGTCCAATTTTTCCTTTGAAGCCTAGAGAGAAAGTAGGGAGAATTAGTTTCAAGTGGTGTGTAGTGTTCTGCATTATCTCTTGAATATCAAATTTTAAAGTATCTGGTACATTTGAACAAGGTTCTTTAGGATCATCATATTGTGACTTGTCCGGTGACAGTGAAGGTGTATCATCAATAACATGAGTAATTATTTCATCAAGATCAGAATTAAAAATTGTGTGAAAAGTATGGTCTTACTATATGTCTTTCTCCATTGCAACTTCTGTCTGGACAATATCTACAACAGTTGAAATCTTTTCAGCCTAAGGGACATCACTTGTATAACCTTTACACAATTGTTTTCTCTTGCGATTCTAGACTTTTGCATGCCTTAGTTCCATGATTGTTGGCAGTGTAACATGCTGGGATGGGGTTAAATGATCCTCATCCATGTCATTAGTATAGTGGAGAATGCTAAATCTATTCATGTGTGAACTATTGAATGTATGTGGTCTTACAATGTTTGGTTGTTGACGTTGCAGAGGTTTGGAGTGGATGTTTTTCCCATAAGATACTTCCCATCATTCTTCCTCTTGGATATATTACTTACATGCCTTCTAGGACTGGGGAACATAATTTTGATGATTAACAGAGGCTTCTAATAGTGTACACTCATTCTTTTAGTGCCCTAATTTCCCACATAAATGGCATAATATCGATAATAATGCATAGTCCACATGGTAGACAGAACGATCAATCATAAAATCGGCTATGCAGTCTTGTTTGTATCAATCTCACAAACAATCTTGTGAAGCAACTACGGGTAAAATTTAGGGTATGATCATCAACCTTAAAAATCTTACATAAAACTTCACCAATTATTTCAAACATAATGTTGTTGTAGATATACAAATGCAAATTAAGAATAGTGTCCCTAACAAAAATTCTAGATGGAACGCATTAGAGGGTATGAAGTCGGCTGGAAATTTCCACACCATGAGACAACAGTCGTATGTAGACCAAGGACCCCATGGATTTAACATAATCTTCATTGCAATTGAAATGTACTACAAAGGTATTCAAGCTTAGTTCATATACGCACCAACATCCAATCAATCTCCAAAGAAGTTTGATCCATTCACATAGTGTGAGGTAACCGACTATGGTTCCATGTGATTAACAGTCACCGCAAATTGCCAAGGTTTCAAAAGCATAGATTTGGCATCTGGTGCCAAACAAAACTTTAGAAATACCATGTTCGTTTACCAAATAGATTTTTTCAGGATAAATAGTGTTTGTACGGTTGTCATCTAAGTGTGATCTAAGAAACTAGAAGTTTCTTGGCGGTTTGAGTGAGTTGAATCTCAAAAACTTTTTATGAAATTAGAAGCTAAAGGCGCCGGTTCAGACAAAGAGACAACTTGATTACGTACATGCCTGAATGTACTATCAGGGATTCAATACGATGATCATACAAATGGTGATTCCTGAGTATCCACTTATTTTGTATGTAACTCTGAACTTCCTTCCATGCCACTATAAACCAGATGGATTCCAACAACCCGAAGACATTGTCTTATAACAAAACCCTAGCATGAACATACAAGGTTGAATCCGCCACTTCTTCATTATCATCTCTATCTCTAGTGCCTATGGTTGGTGATGTTTTCATTGCGGTTAGTATGCCCATGTTTGTGTTACACACAACATATCCTTCTCGATATATGTCGGCGAGCAACATATTCTCATGACCATCTCTGAGGAACCCTCATCCACCCCTGTTGTGATCGGTAGCAGTGGCAGATCCAGAGAATGGTAGGGGGGTTGACTTACACTAAAGAGGGCTGATTTTGTCTTGAAAAAATATTATAGTTGGGATTAGAACCCAAGTCACTAGGAAGTAACTAAGAGACACAAACCACTAAAACCAAGATACAAACTTTGTTTGTTCATATTTAGTACAAAAATGTATATGTTATGTGTTGCAATTTATCCTAAGCTTATAATTAATTTTTGATTTTATATTTCAGAGTGGTGGATAGAGCCCCCTGACATGTGTTTACCGTGCATTATACGTAAGTGAATGCATCAAAGTAATATAGGCCCTTTTGAGGCCTGAGTCGAACACAGGAAAACGTTCTCTAGAGACTACTACTAGCTATGGTCTAATCATCTAGGCCGGTGTAAATGAATGAGTTTGATTGAATATAAGCAAAAATAAGATGAAACAAACTTAACAATTAAATTACTCAGATTTAGGGAATTCCTTAGGATTGTGGTTTCACCACAAATAACATTACAATTTATTCCATACACCAATATCTATTACCCCTACTCCTGGATAAAGAGATTGTAGTTAGAACTACCCACTCCCGCAGCATAGTTCACTACCTATTCTAATGCCAACCCCATTTCTATAGAAATTGGTTGATTAGTTAGGTGTTTTATGATTAGCCTTTAGGTTTCTCCTCCCATTTATTCTCCGCCTTTCCTAAGGGGTGCAGTAAACGGGTAAATCTATGCTTTCCAACCCTTAACCTCTTGCATGAAATGATTAAGAGTCTAATAATCTATCTATGTTGATCAGGCATAAATAGAACAATGCGTCTTCATAGATTTATATCCAGAAAATAAGGATGAAGATGATATTAATGCATAGAAATCAGTTACAGTGCATATCTAGGCTACTCTCAGGTCCTAAGGAATCAATGGGATTATCCCTGCATGGTTTTCATTGATGAATACATGATAGAGAAAGATAAAATGCGGGAAACATTAGAAAAACTAAGTAACCCCTGGCGAATAGTTGATCCGGATGATCCCCTACGTCGTGTGTGTAATTGGCTGTCTTTCGGCTACCGATTCGCCTTCCGGAGGTGCTCAAATCATCCCAGATGAAGCCTTTGGTTCCTTTCTCCTCTTCTCTCTCTCTAGTGTCGTGCAATGGAATACAACTGCTTCCTTCTGTATGACCAAACTCTCCTTAGGTCATAGGAGTCACTTGCGGTACGAAATAATGTCCACCATTAGATTAGATTGCCATCTTTAGATTTTCCAAATCTGGCAGACTCAATAGTACCGACTTGGTAGTCGGTAGTACCGAGATCTTAGGGAAGTCGTGACTCTTGATAATGTCGGTACTGTTGACTTATCTCGATAGCACTGAGTCTTCAGGTCGCCCGAACATTGTTTGTCTGACGTCATCTCGTTAGTACCGAGTTTGTGAACTCGATAGTACCGACTTTTCACGATTCATCCTTGTGCTTCACTGATATCATTTCGGTACTACTGACTTGGAGTGTCAGTAGTACTGAGTCTGTGTGAGTCTTTTCTGGTCAATTACTGATGTGAAGTCGGTACCACTGACTTTTGGTGTCAGTAGTATCGACTATGTGAAGTTTCATTGTACCTGAAAATACACAAGAACATAGATAAATACTCGAGATAGATATTAAATCATTTAAACATTGAAAATCAGATAATTTGATGCATTTGAATATCACAGGCCATTAATAGCATTTCATGTATTATTAATCAAATAAATGACAAAAAAACACATAAAATTAAGGAAAATATGCCTGTGAAAATGACTAAAAACCTATGCATCAAACTCCCATAAGCTTAAATGTTGCTCATCCTTGAGCAACACTACTCTTGGATCTGTTTGATGTAAGTCAGTGAAATGATACAACACATAAACTCTTTTCTTAATCATTTCCACCGGACTATCCCTGAACCGGCCTCCAATGACCACTGAACCAATAACAACTCTACACTGACCAAAAATTTTCATAGAAGAAGTCTACCTTTTGGTCAATGAAAACTATTAAGAAAGCAGGTAATATCACAATAATTCAGGCATTTGCTTGGTGCACTATGTGATTCCCTAGTCTAAATTACTTTCTGCTAACTACTAAGTACTTGGAAGCATATCTCCTTATAATAATGGACAAGGAGATGAATCATTTGAGTGACCTACCAATGAGAGCAATTAATGATATGATATGGGTGGAAATTGAAGAATCACAAGTACGCCCAAATTATTTATGCAGAAAAAATGATGACCTAAATGAGTGAAAAGAATGTTATGCATGAGACCTAATGCCTACTGACTTTTCCTCCTCTTTTTTTCTTTTTGACACATGATGCATGTATAAGGCTATCTCATAACAGAAAATGAGAGTGTCAAAAACAAAAATATTGCATCTTCTGAATTAGTTCATCCCTTCAAGAAGACTCAAGGACATACTTTCTCTTTATGAAATCTTGAGATCCAATTTTTTTTCTAGCCCATAAATTTTCTTGTCTTTAGCATGATGGAATTATGCTCTGGCTTTCACTTCATTTTTTCTTCTTCATTTTTCCCTTTTTTTGATGTGGAGGTATGCCCCAGCTTCAGCTTTCACAATTAGAGACTCCAATCCACATGACAAAAAGGAATGAATGTGATGGAATGTATTCAATCTACATGCAATTTCAATGCAACTAAGATTGTATGCACTCGAATTGGTCATGCATACAAATGCTATATATATATATATATATATATATTCAAATGCACATGAGGATAAGAGCTAACCTACCATTGTTGGATCTAGGGCTCTAGAGGGATGGTGTGTGAATAGAGCTTCAAAAATTCTCACAAGATAGATTAGACCTTCAAATTATATCAATCAAAACCAATAGCTTAAGTGCAATTTGAAGTCCTAACTAACAAGCATAGCAATGATGAGAGGAATTGATAGCAAGCACTTGACAAGGTCATTTAGAGTGGTTCCACTATCCAAACTAGGAGAGAGGCAATCCACTACCTAGAGATGTTAGCCTCTATGACTTTGCAAATGCTTTTCTCTATATATTCACCAACAAGAGTTACAACACAAGACCACGAAAGAACTTACCCATCCAATAACAAAGAGTCTTCCGCCTTACCAAGGATTTACTCACTTTTCCAAGAGTCTTCAACCTTCTTCCAAGGTCTTACCTACTCTTGCACAAGTCTTCCGCCTTTAAAGGTTTATCCACTCTTCTTGGATCTTCAACCTTTGCCTTCTCCTTCACCTCTTCTTCAACCTTGAAGAAGAACAACAGTAGCTACACCTTCACTCGGAGTAGCTTGCTTCACCTTTGCTACATAGAGGAAAGGGGTAGGGAAGATGGAATGGATTGAGAGCTTTACAAGCACAAGGAAGTAGCTCTCTTACAACTGGCCTATCTCACTCATAATCATGAAATGAAGTGTAAACTAGAGAGAGAAAGGGGCTCAAGGAGTTGCAACACACTCAACTATAGCAAGGACTTAGAATAGCATGAATGAGCAAATTTGGAATGAACTCCAAGGGGTCCTATTTATAGATGGGGGTGTTCCCTTGAGCGTGGGATCACTAAGGGTAAAAATATAGCCGTTTTCCAAGATGCAAAAAATCTATTTTTGCCTAAAACAACTCACAAATGGTTATAATAATTTTTTCTACATTTTTCGTACAGTACATTTGGTTGAGTTTCAATAAAGGTAACTCGACCGATCCACTAAATGACAAAGCCAATTTTTGAACTATCGGTCGAGTATGTTCTGGGAAACTCGACCGATGAGATAAAATAAATTTTGCTCAGTGAGTCGGTCGATCAAGTTCTGTGAGTGTGTAACATGATCGATGGGTCATCTTCAAAAAATCCATCATAGGATTGGTCGAGTTTCCAACTCGACCGATAAACAACATGTGACAAATTTTCTAAATTGACATTTGAGTGATTAAATCTTGGAAATAAGCATCCCTGATTTTTTCTCATCTTAGTTACAAGTCATATCATCAATACAAGTGATTACAAAAATTATCTAGGGTCATTTGGAGTGATTTCCCAAATTGCACACTTGCATTGCATTTGACTTGAACTTGAACAAGCTAGGGCTTGTATAATTTGATCCTTTTCATGTACCTAAAGCCTGAAATCAATCTTAAACAAACATATTAGATACATAGGAATGGAATGGTTAAGTCATTATCAAAATATGGCAATGTATAACTCTCAAGTCAACACTCTCCCCCTTTTTGACAATGACAAACCATTCCTCAATCATATTAAAAAGGATATTGAAGTTATACCTTTGCCTTGTGAATTGCAAGGGGATTCATGATGTGAACAATGTGCATTGATCCCCCTTAATTTATGCTTACTCTTACCTGCATAGTTAGTCTATATACACAAAGAAACATTACACATATATACTATATGGTCCTTCAGCAAGTCACATGATAAAGCATATAATGAACAAGAAAAGGATCACATAGGCAATAAAAACAATATGGTTGAGCTTCAAAACATCGAACGTCTCTCCCCCTTTTTACATTATCAAAAAGGAAGGGGGGTAGAAGAGCACAAAAATAGGTCTTCTCCAAGCACAACCAAGCATACTGCACAATATGCATTCTCAGAGCATGCATCAAGCAGAGACGAGAGAAGCAAAACACTCTAAATCATAATCAAAATATGGTAAAACATGACACCAACTCATGAGATATAGTAAATCAAAGAGTAAGTGTGCAAAGGATTGTGATTACAACCCAGAAGGCAAGATCTCAGAAAACTACTACAAGCCAAAATGATGAAAGCTATATGATAAAATAGTACTGCTTAGAACATGTGCCCAGATGTTTTTAATACAAAATAGCCTAGAAAGATATATAAAATCAGCAACTAGACTAAAAACTAGAACAACTAAACATCTAGGTCATATATGTCTACATCATCCACTACATCATCAACATCAAGCTCATAGTCGTCATCTCCATCTGAAGGTGAAGCAGAGAGAGCAACATCCTCATCACCAGAGTCACCAGTAGAGACACCATCAGAAGCATCACCATCATCATCATCAACCTCCTTGTCAGCAGCAACCTCTTCATCAACATGGTCTGGCATCTTCTCATCAGCAAGAGAACCAAAACCTCGACTGGGCCAACGTGCATTCTGCTCATCCCAAGACATACCAAGAGCATGGAGCTCATTGGTCTGTGGGAAGGAAAGAGTAGAACTACTGAGGCTAGCAAGCAAAGAGGCCAGCTGTCAGAGGCAGCACACAAGGGGTAGATCCACCAGTAGTAGAGGGTGTAGAAGCATAAGATGTAGGTGGAGGGGTATGGTAAAAGTGATCATATGCATAGGATGCATAATCACCTCATGAATAGGGCTGGTAGGCAGGGTAGGGGTGTGTACATGACATGTTCATGTTGGACATGATGGAACATATGTCCCGATATAGGTGTTCTTGAACCTGAAGGTTGTATGCCTGTTGATGCATCATGTATCCCATACGGGTTTCATTAAATACATGGAATGAGGCACGAGCAGGTCGGGTGGGCTGAGGCAATAGAGGTGCTTGGGTAGAGGCAGAGGTAGAGGTACCAGGGGTGGTAGAGGATAGGATAGGCACATACTTCTGAAGAGTGGTCTCACTGATGCAAACTCCTTTCTGGGTAGGTTTGTAGTGAAGGTCATGGAAAAGAGATTTGCTAGTGGCAAGCTGAAAAAGACCACAAATCAGGGATGGGTAGGGTGGGTGGGTGCCACAGGTGTTCTTTCCTGAGTCAAAGTAGGTTATATGATGGAGAACATATCTTGAAAACTTGACGCTGATGTTCTTCAAGAGATAGTAACATGATTACCATAGTGTTTTATGTAATCTCAGTCTGATTCTTCTTTGGGTGAATATTGCAATTAACGACTAGGGCAAGGATGCGTCTTTTAAGGTACAAGGCAAAGGTGGGAAGGGTTCACTTCTTCCTATATGGGAATTGAGGCTTCTTCAAAAACTTATAAATGTTAGGGAGAGTAAGATCATACTGCTTGTAGAAGGCCTCATGCTCAACTAAGTCAAAATACTCTGGGTAGTCCTTACGCCAGGTGTCAGTCACTTCACTACCTGAAAAGAAGATGTTCATGGTATCCTCAGAGACTTGAAATTTCTTCCCATATATCATGAATGTGAGGACTCCTTGATTATTGGGCAGCGGTACGAGGGTGTCATAATTTCAACACAAATTTGTGTAGAATTCATGAACAACTTTGGTGCTTGTGATGGAATTGTTATAGCACACGTGCTCAACACCCAAGGCTGAGAGATGATGGTCAAAAATCAACTCTGCTACTTGATCTATGACCTCTTGTCTTCGTGGTCTAGGCTCAAATAGGGCATGAAATGGAAAAGGGTTCCTAGGAAGGAGCTCCTTATACCTATTTAGAGCCTCATTTGATGCGAAGAAGGTGCCATCAAACGAAATCAAGCGGGAGTTGGATGGAGATGAAGGTGCATTAGTAGGGGCGGCCCTCTTCCTCCTATTGGATGCCATAGAGATGAAAAAGGAGAGGAAGGAGAGAGAAAAAGCTAAGGAAACACCACCAAACTCATCCAAGGATCTATGTTAGCAAGGGGGAAGGTCAAGGGAGGTCAAGCTAGGTCAAACTAGGGCTAGGGAGAGGAAGGTCAGGGCTAGGGTTGAGAGCTTGGGGGAGCTGGAGGTCAGATCAGTCGACTTTTCTCTAGTTGAGAGGGAGAATAGTCGGCCAAACCCATCTTAAGTTTGCTCCAGCCCGACCATCAATCAAGTTATGTGAACTCGAAAACTCGACCGATAGGCTCTTTAAAAAAGCTCTTGGCCTCCGATCGGTCGAGTTGGCAACTCGACCTATGGTCAACCTGACCTATATTTAGAAGTTCTAATTTCTAGCCATTAGAGTGTTTATTTTTCAAGTCCATTATGTATTTTGAACATACTTAGGCACATATAACTCATCATTGGGTACTATTTTGTGATAAAACATGTGTTTGTGAAAATTACCCAAAAACAAGAGAAAAACAAGGCAAAAATGAATATGAAAAACTGATTTGTAGTATATTAGCAAGCAATAATGATCAAAACATAGGCAAAGCATATAGGATAGATGAAAACTAGCTAGAAGGCAGATCAGATTCATTCAAAGTAGTTATGAGTAGTTTAGATGTAATAAAGTTAAATTGCTCTCTAGCTAGAGGTTTAGTGAAAATGTCTGCCAATTGATTTTCCGTGTCCACATGTGTGATATAGATATCCTTCTTGGCAATGTGATCACAGAGAAAATGATGGAGAACCTCTAAATGCTTAGCTCTACCATGCAAGATAGGATTATATGACAAGTTAATTGCACTAGTATTATCACAATAGAAAGGAGGAGATTCAAAATGAATGTTAAGTTTTGAAGCATTTGCTTCATCCATAGGACCTGGGCACAACAACTCTCGACTGCAATGTATTCAGCCTCAGTGGTTGATAATGCCACTGTGCTCTGTTTCTTAGAGAACCAAGACACTCTGCGTAATCCACATAACTATAAGTAGTAAGAGTAAAGTCCCTTGACTTGGGATACCATAGTCCAAAATTTTGGGTTTTGGCTAAGTATCTTAGAATCCTCTTAACATCTATAAGATGTGATTTCTTAGGGCTTGATTGAAATTGAGCACACAAGCCAACACTAAACATTATATCAGGTTTAGAGGCAGTTAAGTAAAGTAAGCTTCCAATCATACCTCTATAGAGCTTCTCATCTACTTTCTCACCTTCTTCATCTTTGTTAAGTTTGGTGGTGTTTGACATGGGTGTGTCCATCGACTTGGTGTTCTCCATCCCAAAGCACTTGAGTAACTCATTTGTGTACTTTCCTTGGTTGATGAAGTTCTCATATTTTGTTTGCTTGATTTGAAAGCCGAGGAAGAATGTGAGCTCACCCATCATACTCATCTCAAATTAACTCTTCATAAGATCACTAAATTCTCTACAAAGATCAAGGTTAGTTCGGCCAAAAATGATATCATCAACATATATTTGTATGATAAGGAAATTGTTAGAAGTGTGCTTTAGAAATAGGGTAGAATCCACTTTCCCCATGATATACCCATGATCTAACAAAAAGTTTTTTTAATTTCTCATACCAAGCTCTAGGTGCTTGTTTGAGTCCATAGAGAGCTTTTTGCAACAAATAAACATGGTTAGGTAAACTATCATGTTCAAAGCCTGGGGGTTGTGCAACATACACCTCCTCCTCAATTGTATAATTCAAAAATGCACTTTTAACATCCATTTGATATAGAAGAAAGTTTTTATAACTAGCAAAGACAAGTGATATACGAATGGACTAAAGTCTAGATACATGTGCATATGTTTCATAACACTATATACCTTCTTTTTGATTGTAGCCTTGAGCCACCAACCTTGCTTTGTTCCTTACCACTTTGCCGCTTTCATCAAGCTTGTTGTGGTAGACCCACTTGGTGCTGATGATCTTTCTATCACTTGATCTTGGCACTAGGGTCCATACTTTATTCTTTTCAAATTACTCCAACTCTTCTTGCATATCTAGGATCCATTCATCATCCCCAAGAGCTTACTTGATGTTCTTAGGTTTGAGTTGTGAGATGAAGGCGTTGTTGGCTTGTTCTTTGTTGAATGCAACCCGCGTCTTCACTCTTTCAAATGGATCACCTAAAATAAGCTCTTTGGATAATTCTTTGCGAATTGTGGAGTTGGATCCTTCTTCTCTTCATCTTTCTCTTCATCTTGAGTGGCCACCTCTTTTCCCTTTTGGGTGATGTTGAGCTATTTTAGAATAGGAATTACTTCACCTGCAACATCATCATTTGGAACAATATCTTTGGGAATAGAGGGGTTAGTCTCAATAAACTTAACATTTATGGATTCTATTACTTTAGCAAGACCAACATTAAATACTCTATAAGCCTTGCTAGAAGTGCTATATCCAATAAAGAAAGCCTTGTATGATTTCCGATCAAACTTGTGTTGGGTTTTAGGGAGGCAGAGAAGGCAGCGGAAACAAAAACTTTCTCCCCCAAACCCAGAACAAGGAAACGTGTCAACGTCTATACAATAGGAAAGGATGGTTTGTGGAATCATACCTTGTCCTGAGGCTTGCTCGGTGACAATACCTCGTGCCTTGTGTGGTCTTCACCTCCGGTCTTGGACGGTGTCTGTGCAGCTCCTGGTCGCACCAGGACTGACGACTCCTGGTCTCACCAGGACTGTCGGGATTGACAACTGTCCTCCTAGTGGCAGAAACCTCCCGCCTCTAAAGTAGTCTACACGGACCACCTGGAACTCCAATCTCCTTGTCTCACAAGGAATTGGAAGGAGTCACACCCTCCTGTCAGCGTACTAGTCGCCAACACACTCTCCTGCTACCAATTTCTTTCTACAGTTGTCTTTCCCTTGCTGTGCCTCCCTTATCGGGTAGCACTTTCTCGGGCTCTCTCGGTTACCAAAATCAGAGAAAACGACAACTTTACAAAGCAACTGGTTGCACTGAGTTGTACTTTGAGAAGCCCCCAATACCCCTATATATAGGAGGGTCATGGGACATGGTTCTCCATCCCAGGAAATATGGGACTAAAGCAGGAGTAGAAGGGTTCGAGATTTTCCAAAAAAATAACCAACTCGCAACCTGAACCGATCGTTTCACAACTGAAACGGTCGGTTGGGGACCTGAACCGATCGGTTGACACCTCAACCGATCGGCTGGGACCCATGAGCCAGTCGGTTCACTTCTGAACCAGTCAGTTCGTGGTCCCGACCAGTTCCCGATTGACTTTCCTTCTTTTGTTTCTAATTGGTATCGAATACCAATCCTATTTCCCAATCAAATTGGGCAAGTGAAACGAAAGGAAAATTCCCACCAATCCTACTTTCCCAACTTGCTCGGTTGCACCAGTTGAATCGATCATTTCAACTCTTGAAGCAATCGTTTCACCCTGACTATGAGCCGATCGACTCAACACTTGAGCCGACCGGTTCACCAAGCTCAGCCGATTGGTTCATCACATGAGCCGATCGGTTGGGAGTGCAGATTGTGCAAAATTAGTCAATTGCGATTTCAATCAATCCGATACTCGAATCAATGTGTCCAACACCTTGAACATTATGACATTTAGCTATCAATTGATTGAGTGTTTAATTGAACTACTAAACTCCTTTAGTAATCAATCTAAACATTGTTTGTGGACAAAACTTCTCTTCCAGGTTAAATCCTATGTGTGTGACCCTGTAGGTCCATTTCACGTTGGTAGTGAAAGTCCATAACACTTATGACTTCACAAGAAAAGAGCGGTGCCTAGTCACACATCAGTGCTACCCAAGTGAAAGTAGAAAGTTGGAGAACAACTTAAATCCTACAATCTGTGAATGGTGTTACAGTGAATGTATAATTCCTTTGTCACTGATATCCCGAATGAACTCGAGGCATGGAACAATCATCCCGTTAACATTCATTCACTTTCTTGATCTCAGAGTAGATTGGAAGAGATATGTATGACATCAATATCACATACTGATTCACACATGCGTGCGCACACCTATTTCAATCCTACTCATCAAGTGGCCTTGGATATCAAACTCCCTCAAGAGGGACAAATCCCATATCTATCACTCACCCCTCAAAAGCCCCATGTGTCAAAGCCACCCAATCATCACCTTTATAACAACCCATGTTTCAGGACTGCGTTTGATGATGTCAAAGTGTGCCCAACGACATGTGTTAAGTGTAGTGATTTCAAGTCAAAGAATCACACTCACCACCATCACTGTGAGTACTGACTGTGATTACCATGTCATGGTTCCATGTGTCAAACTCACGGTGGGTCTGTCCGGTACACTTGTTCTCTAACAAGTACCTATGTGTTTGGTTTGATATCTCTATATCATGACTAATGAGATTCTGTCATCAACCAACACCACCATCTAGCCTTGTGTGTCATTGCAGTCTATCTACCTTCCACAATGACATCCGACTAGGGACATAACAAGAATGTACAAACTCTTAGCATCCGTATGATCTCATCGTTCTGGTCCTGAACCTGAAGGCATACGTCATTGAGTACTGTCATTCTCTAGACATTCAATCTGTTCTATCACTATCTCATATGACTGAACCAGAAAGAATTGGAAGCTTGCCTTTGATATTTATCAAATCAATCTTAATGTATCCCACCAATCATCCCATGATTGGCTCTTAGGGCATACATACCAACAGACTCCCACTTTCACTGCGAGCCAATCATCCTTGAATCATATTCATAGCGATCTTCAAACATGTCCCACATGTTACTGTGCTTTCTAGTGCGCTCATAGTGAGTAATGACAACACCTTGCCAAAGTCAGTATAAATTGCATGTCTCTCATCTCTTTGCTGTATGTCACACGTATGAGATGGAGTTGTCGTAATATGCGATCTTGTATTCCTTTGCTAACCTTTAGCCACATTGCATGATCAAGGATTCCATACTTGTCATCAATGAGCGGAATATCTATAAGTTCATCTCATGAACTTCCAGATCCATATAGTATCCACTGCTGTTCTCTAACACACGGATACTCGTCATTTCCTTTTAAATGGTTTTATTGGAACACTTCCAATTATCAACACAATTTCACTTTTATATATCATATATATAATTTGTGATTAATTTTCTATCCTTTCGGAAGTTCGCATCAATGTAACTCTTTACATTGAACTCTTCCTTATCTCCATAGAACTAGTACTTCACAAGTACTTATCAAGTTCTCATCGTATTCCAGTAACCCTTACTGGAAGTAGACAGACATCCACTCGTCATGTCTCACATACGAGTTATCAGGATGAGCACATCATATTGCCATGTCCTACATACAAGATGATGAATGCATTTTGTTCTTGCCATGTCGATACATGCAAGATAATGGGATGATTACATACATGATAGATCCATATCTATTCTTAGTGTTCCCATTCTTCATAAGAATTGGACACTTGGCCTTGGGATACTAACTCCATGTAACATGGACACGTTTTCTCCCACTGAATCTGTGTACACTGAACCCTTCAGTACAGATTGCCAATGTATGCTCTCTCTTTTCCAGGTCAAGAGGTTTTCAAGAACCATCTCTATAGATCTCTATTCCTATCTAATAGGAAACATCTCTATCTTCCTTAAAGATAATTTCCACTTTGTATTTCCATTCTAGAACATTTCCATTTCACATCAACATGTGGAATGTGAATACGCTCCCACTAAATCACAGATCCCTTCTTTATCTTTGACATATCAGTCAAACCCTTTGACTATATCATCAAAGTAAAGATCCAATTTTGAGTTGCTTGTACTTAATCAATCACATTGATTAGTCCATTGTAACTTATGGACTTCATTTGCATTAGTGGATTCATAAACCTTATAGGTTGTGTCACATACACATCCTTGTTTTATTCCTCATAGGAATGCGGTTTTAGTATCCATATGCCAAATGTCTTAGTCATTAAGTTGCAATCAACAAGCATCATCCTTCTCAAATGTTATCCATGTGTCTTAACACTTAATATTCATTTGCACTTATGGATTTTATTCCAATGGGTGATACCATCAAGGTCATACCTTATGGTTCACATGGATGTCATTTAGGATGTAATGGTCATAACTCAAAATTCGGTTCCTCATATTCATCTGGATAGTTGACTCATCATATGAACAACTCATCACATAGATAATTGAGGTGTATCCGTCAAGGATATAAGAACTCACAACTCCTTGTGATTCTCAATGTCCTTTATTAGCGAAGTGTATTCTTTATTTAAGAAGAATTTAGTTATTTGATAATCATCCTCTAACTCCTTAGAGTATGACTCCTTCTTGATTTAGACATCACCATGCCTTAATCATGAGTTCACTATGATACACTATCATAATCACTCATAAGGATCTCAAACATTTGGTCAAAGTATTTCATTCATTGATCTCATCAAGAATTAACACTTTACCAAATTTGCACTTCATCTATAATAATCTTGAACACTTCAAGATATTCATATTGGTATTTCTCTAAACACCATTTGAAGTATTAGCATTTGTTCCAATAGGTATGTAAATACATCACATGTATCATACCTAATAGGATAACCATTCTCTCACTATCTTTAGTGAAGATTGATGAATCATGTCCAAGATATTCATGTCTCTTACTGGTTCTCTAACCAAAAGAGTCTAGATTTATCCATCACATGGAAACTAGAAATGAATTTCTCATGATTGATGCTAATTTGATTGTTTGAGTTATCTATAACTTTTAGGTGTCATTTTATCTTATGCATATCAAATAACACAAGATAAACAAGGCATTGCCACAAAGATCATATCTTGAAGATTGAAACATCAACTTTATTAATTGCCATCATTGTCATACAATATGCAAAAATAAAGTGTTTCTATCTATTGGCAATATATGAAATAGCAGTTCTCAACTCTATTTCGTTCCCTTTAGGCTGAAATAAATTGAAAGATACTCCTATCTATGGTAGCAACACTTGCTCCAATGATGGGTACTTCTTTCTTGGTCCTTTCACAAAGGCCATCACTTCTTTGCGGATCTTGCATATCATATATGATAGATCCATATCTTGGTATCATATACCTCAGATAAAGAAGCGGTTCATTTCATGATACCTTAGGTGGAGATCTCCATCCCCTCCTTCATCTTCTTTTGTTCTTCCAGATATAGAGGGAAATTCCCTCATACACCCTTTCCACATGTGCCTTGAGGTTGAAGATGGCTTGGGTTGCTGGCTAGCATCAGAACACTTCTTTGCTTTGCCCTTGCCCTTGCCCTTAAGACTTACCTTTCATTGATCTCATCAAAGATTAGGGTTAGTCTTTGTTCATATTTTCCTCTACTGTCCTCAACATGTCCAACAACTTTGTCAACGCTTGTCAACGTTGTTCATGTTGTAGTTTATAATGAACTGTATGATTCTCGCAACATTTGCAGTATCATACCAATAGCCAACTCTTGGCTCAGATGGAATCCTTCTTAGTCAGGTCTTTCCACATACCCAATCACATTGAGTGTGTGAATACCTTATTGGATCTCCTTCTGTCATGACATACTAGGACAATGTCCTTGAGACATCATATGTCTCATGTTGTCTCTGCAACTCATAGTTCAGAGAACACAACATCAAGCACTCCTCATCAATGTCATCCTCAGTATGCTTCCATAAGCAAACTTTCATCCATTGATGTGGTGGGATTGAGTTCATCTGGTCTTGGTATAACTAGGACTTGGAGCTTTCGCTCTTTGAGAACACTTCTCATCATCCTAACCAGTCGTGCAATTATTCCCATTTAATTTGTTGGTCTCAAAGACCGATTGCAAATAAAGTGATTTGTTGATTAACCATTTAATTTAACAAAAGGAAATATATGCAATTTTAGTCCAAAACTCTTTTTGACTTGTTTGATTGATTTGAAAAGTTGACGATAAAATTAGGCCTTTAATTAATTATCGCTCCCACTATTTTAGTTCAAATTGATAGCCCTCACCATCAATTCAGAAGATTGCAGCGTACAACCTTCTAGTGGGTAAGATCCTGAAATCCTCTAAGTCATGGACCAGCTAGGGCTGTCACCCACAACTTAGATCTCTCAGGTAGGCAACTCTTGCCAATTGCATCATATGCAACTCTTGATAAGATGTCATATGCAACTCCTTGCCATGATCATCTCCATGCCTCAAGGTGCTAGATCCTATCTAGGTCACCTTGTTAAGTCCGACCCAAAGCCAACACGATGAATATGCACCCTGCTAGGACAGACCCACACATTCATCCTTCACGCTTCCACGAGATAGACGGTGCACCACGCTTGGGCGTGCCCACACTTGGTCGATCAAGCTTTTCACGTGTGTCGCATTTGGAAGGCATCTAAAACTTAATATTTAATGAGGGATTTGGTTTTTATATACATATACATATCCAATCACCACAACACATAGTACGTATCATATACATGCTATATCCCACAGAAAACATGCAAACCGATAAAAGCGATGATTATGGCCATCCTAATGTGATTCCTCGAGCCAAGAGGAATCATGGTCATCTAGGTCTACATCACATGCAACATGTACAAGATGAACTCTGTGCTTTGCCTTTCTGAGTAGATCAACTCATCACATGAATGACTTGCTCGTTCTGGCCCGGTCATCTGGGTGCCACCAGCCGATCGGTTGGCTCCTCCAACCGATCAGTTCGCCTGGTCGTCGTGCATCTCATCATGGTCGCCACCTGCTCGTCTCGCTCCTCGAACCGGTCATCAACCGATCGACTCACTCATTGAACCGATCGTCTAGAACGTCAACCGATCGGTTCACGCCTTGAACCGATCGTCTCAGCTGTCGTCTGAATGTCCGCCGTTCTTTGACATAACAGGAAATAAAATTCTATCCTATTTTACATTGTAAAAAGAGAAACCTCGAGTTACATTCGAGGGGAGCAAAGGTAGGAAAGAAATCTCGAATTATTTCGAGTTACATCAGGAATAGGAGAAGGAAGATCAGTGCGCAGACCGAGATGCAAGCAACCACATACAACCATACACAAATAGGGTTTATTGGCCATAACCACGCTATACATCCACCGCAAAACTCGTTTAAGGGCGACGCGTATCTAGTGCATTAATAATACATATCATATATGTAAATTGGGATTTGTGGATTTAGGATTGGACATGCATAAAGTCAATTTTATTCGCATCGTATGCAATAAATAAAGGCGACAAACCAAAATTGATCATATCGATATTCCCAAAGTATAGAGCAGTTGACATGGCTCTGATACCACTGTTGGGTTTTAGGGAGGCAGAGAAGGCAGTGGAAACAAAAATTTTCTCCCCCAAACCCAGAACAAGGAAATGCGTCAACGTCTATACAATAGGAAATGATGGTTTGTGGAATCATACCTTGTCCCGAGGCTTGCTCGGAGACAATACCTCATGCCTTGCGCGGTCTTCACCTCAGGTCTTGGACGGTGTCTGTGCAGCTCTTGGTCGCACCGGGACTGACGACTCCTGGTCTCACCGAGACTGTCGAGATTGACAGCTGTCCTCCTAGCGGCAGAAACCTCCCGCCTCTGAAGTAGTCCACACGGACCACCTGTAACTCCAATCTCCTTGTCTCACAAGGAATTGGAAGGAGTTGCACCCTCCTGTCAGCGTACTAGTCGCCAACACACTCTCCTGCTACCAATTGATTTCTGCAGTTGTCTTTCCCTTGCTGTGCCTCACTTCTCGGGTAGCACTTGCTCGGGCTCTCTCGGTTACCAAAACCAGAGAGAACGACAACTTTACAGAGCAACTGGTTGCACTGAGTTTTACTTTGAGAAGCCCCCAATACCCCTATATATAGGAGGGTCATGGGACAGGGTTCTCCATCCCGGGCAATATGGGACTAAAGCAAGAGTAAAAGGGTTTGATATTTTCCAAAAAAACAACCAACTCGCAACCTGAACTGATCGTTTCACAACTGAAACGGTCGGTTGGGGACCTGAACCGGTCATTTGACACCTCAACCGATCGGTTGGGACCCATGAGCCGATCGGTTCACTTCTGAACCGGTCGGCTCGTGGTCCTGACCAGTTCCTGATTGACTTTCCTTCTTTTGTTTCTAATTGGTATCGAATACCAATCCTATTTCCCAATCAAATTGGGCAAGTGAAACGAAAGGAAAACTCCCACCAATCCTACTTTCCCAACTTGCTCAGTTGCACCAGTTGAATCGATTGTTTCAACTCTTGAAGCAATCATTTCACCCTGACTATGAGCTGATCGACTCAACACTTGAGCCGACCAGTTCACCAAGCTCAGCCGATCGGTTCATCACATGAGCCGATCGGTTGGGAGTGCAGATTGTGCAGAATCAGGCAATTGTGATTTTAATCAATCCAATACTCGAATCAATGTGTCCAACACCTTGAACATTATGACATTGAGCTATCAATTGATTGAGTGTTTAATTGAACTACTAAACTCCTTTAGTAATCAATCTAAACATTGTTTGTGGACAAAACTCCTCTTCCAGATTAAATCCTATGTGTGTGACCCTGCAGGTCAATTTCACGTTGGCAGTGAAAGTCCATAACACTTATGACTTCACAAGCACAGAGCGGTGCCTAGTCACACATCAGTTCTACCCAAGTGAAAGTAGAAAGTTGGAGAACAACTTTCAATCCTACAATCTGTGAATGGTGTTACAACGAATGTATAATTCCTTTGTCATTGATATCCCGAATGAACTCGAGGCATGGAACAGTCATCCTGTCAACGTTCATTCACTTTCTTGATCTCAGAGTAGATTGGAAGAGATATGTATGACATCAATATCACATACTGATTCACACATGCGTGCGCACGCCTATTTCAATCCTACTCATCAAGTGGCCTTGGATATCAAACTCCCTCAGGAGGGACAAATCCCATATCTATCACTCACCCCTCAAAAGCCCCATGTGTCAAAGCCACCCTATCATTACCTTTATAACAACCCATGTTTCAGGAATGCGTTTGATTATGTCAAAGTGTGCCCAACGACATGTGTTGAGTGTAGTGATTTCAAGTCAAAGAATCACACTCACCACCATCACTGTGAGTACTGACTGTGACTACCATGTCATGGTTCCATGTGTCAAACTCACGGTGGGTCTGTCTGGTACACTTGTTCTCTAACAAGTACCTATGTGTTTGGTTTGATATCTCTATATCATGACTAATGAGATTCTGTCATCAACCAACACCACAATCTAGCCTTGTGTGTCATTGCAGTCTATCTACTTTCCACAATGACATCCGACTAGGGACATAACAAGAATGTACAAACTCTTAGCATCCGTATGATCTCATCGTTCAAATCCTGAACCTGAAGGCATCATCATTGAGTACTGTCATTCTCTAGACATTCAATCTATTCTATCACTATCTCATATGACTGAACCAGAAAGAATTGGAAGCTTGCCTTTGATATTTATCAAATCAATCTTAATGTATCCCACCAATCATCCCATGATTGGCTCTCAGGGCATACATACCAACAACTTGTAGAGAAATATTTCGTATTCAAAACAAAACAAGGACATTCAAAAACATGGTAATACTCAATAGAAGGCTTCCTACCACGTCATAGCTCATAGGGGTTTTTCTTCAAAGACCGATGTGTAAAAACCCGATATTGTACAAAACATGAGGTACTGACAGATTCAACCCAAAATTTCTTTAGAGTATCATACTATAGAAGCATGGTCCTAGCCATCTCATGTAAAGACATATTCTTCCTCTCTACAACCCTATTTTGTTGAGGTGTTCGAGGTGAAGAGAAGTTGTGTGCATAACCAGATTCTTGACAAAAATGTTCAAAAGGATCATTTTCAAATTCTCCCCCATGATCACTATAGATGTAAACTATGCGACACAAGGCTTCATTTTCAACTCATTTACAAAAGCTCGAGAAAACATCAAGCATGTCACTCTTGGAGACAAGAAAGAAGGTCCAAGTATATCTAGAAAAATCGTCGACAATAACAATGCAATACTTGGAACCACGAAGCGATTGAGGTCTCATTGGTCCAAATAGATCAATGTGAAGAAGTTCAAGAGCTCTCTTGGTACTAAGGACTCCTTTGGATTTGAAGGAGGACTTGGTTTTCTTTTCTTGGGTACAAGGTTGGCATTCCTCATCCTTTTCAAAATCCAATTTGGGAAGTCCCTTGACCAAGTACTTTTTGCTCAACTTCTTCAACTGATGCATATTTACATGACCAAGCCGACGATGCCAAAGAGATATATCATTCGAGTTGACTATAAGGCATCTACCAACAATAGGCTTAATAGAGGCAAGAACAATAACATAAAGATTACCACTTCTAGTCCCCTTATATATAAATTGGTAGGTGTGGGAATCTAGAATCAAGCATTCAAAGGAAGTAAATAACACAAGGTAACCATTGCCCCATAATTGACTAACACTAATTAAATTATGATGTAGGCCATCCACAAAGAGAACCTTCTTGATAAACAAGGATTCACCTACATCACCCTCACCTTTGACTTTACCTATCTTGTTGTCCCCAAAGGTGACCGAACCTCCTTTCTTTTTGGTGAAGTTGTTGAAATGGCTTATATCACCTATCATATGCTTAATGTAGCCACTATCAAAAATCCATCTTCCCTTTTCCTGCAAGAAAGGAGAGTGTCAATTCCCAACTCAAACTTTGGGATCCAAAGTTAGCTTGGGGACCCATTTCATCTTTGGATTGGTCCCCTTAGGCTTGTAAGGACAATAGGTAGAGTAATGATCATCACACTTGCAATAAGAACAAATCATAGGATTGTTAGTATCAGAAGACTCTCCTACAAAGAAAGAGGTCTCCTTGCTCTTTTTCTTACCTTTGGCTTTGTTCTTGCCTTTTGGAGCTCCCCCTACAAATCCCAAACCACTAGTAGCACTTTGTTTGGTAGAATGGTCAAGGATTTCATTTAGGAAGTTTTTCCCTTTGAGGAATTTCTGTAGAGATGCTCTTAATCTATGATTGTCATCATTAAGAGAAATGACAGTAGAACATAAACTAGCAATGCCATCTCTAGCATGAACAAGGTCGGCCTCAAGACAGAGGGCTTTAGTTAAATAAGAATCTTTCTCAAGGAAAATAGAAGCAACATCATTACTAGGCAAGATAAGTCTAGAAGATAAATCATTAACTTGACCAAGCAACCTAGCATTTTTAGATTTGAGCACTTGAATTTCCTTAAGATAGACATCTCTCTCATCCCTATGGGAATCAATAAGAAGCTTGAATTCAACATTTTTAGTTTTAAGAGTTTCAAGCTCCTTTAGGCATTTTTGGTTTTCTTCCTTAAGAGTTTCAATGTTCTTAAGGTAGACACCATTCTCTACTTCAACTCCATTGTATTGGAGGTCAAGATCAAGATATTGGCCTTGCAATTTATCAATGCTCTCAAGATGAGTTTTCTCATTAAGCTCAAGAATTTCAAGTTTAGCATACAAACCATCAATAATTTTTCCTAACCATTTTCTTTTAGATTTACATTTAGCAAAAGATGAACAGGTAGAAATAAGCATGTTAATAATAGCTTCCTTAGATAGTGCATGCAAGCTTACCTCACTTACCTCGTTTACCTCACCAATTTCTTCACTAGTAGAGGCCATGAGTGCAAGGTGCCATTCTCCATCTTCTTTAGAGCTTGAGCTACTTGAGGATGAAGCTTTCCAAGCTGCATGAGCTGCATTCTTGTATCTCTTCTCCTTCTTGTCCTTCCTCTTGTACTTTCTCTCCTTCTTGTACTCCTCTTCCTTCTTTGATCTGCCCTTGTGGTGTGACTTTCTTGACTTGGGACATTCACTCTTGTAGTGTCCCTTTTATCCACACTTGTAGCATCTAGGAGTAGAGGAGGAGGAGGCTTGCTTTCCCTTGAAGTGTTTTCCCTTGATGTAGTTGGCTTCATGCTCACTTGGGCCATCATCTTCACTAGAGGAGGAAGGAGAAATCCAGAAAGCAAGTTGTTGTTGAAGGATGACCGCCTCCACTTGTGCTTTGAAAGTACTATCTTTGATCTTCTTGGCTTCCTTCTCTTCTTGCTTGGCTTCTACTTCTTGCTTGTCAAGCCTTGGCTCATGGGCTTGGAGGTTGCCAATGAGTTCTTTGGTTGGGATGTCACCAAGGCTCCTCACTTCTTCAATGGAGGTGACATTTGACTCCCATCTATTTGGTAGAGTCCTCAAGATCTTGGAGTTGATTACACCTCTATCCAAGGTGTTCCCAATGCAGCCAGCTTGTTGATAATGACATTGAGTCTTGAGTACATCTCCACAATTCTTTCCCATCTTGAAGTTCTCTAGAAGGTTGTTCAATATGTATATCTTAGCCTCCTTTACTTACTTTGTGCCTTCATAGGTGATGCATAGTTTATCCCAAATCTCATAGGTAGTGTCCCAAGATGAGATCCGGCTGAACTCTGTTGGGGTAAGGGTTGCATAAAGGACACTTATGGCTTTGGCATTGAGTTAGGCTTCTTTGAGTGCAACTTCACTCCATGTTTAACAACTCCTATTGGCTCCTTGTATGGTGTGCCCATCACCTTCCACACGTCAAAGTTCATGTCTTGAATGTAGAATTGCATATGCCTCTTCCAACAGAGGAAGTTGGTGCCATCAAAAATTGGGGGACGCATGGAGAAGCCTCCCTCTAGGTTGAGAGAACCAAGTAGGTTGTCACCAAAATTCTCATCTTGTGGGAGATTGTTGGATAAGATCCTTTACTCTAATACCACTTGTTGGATCTAGGGCTCTAGAGGGGGGGAGGTGAATAGATCTTCAAAAATTCTCACAAGATAGATTAGACCTTCAAATTATATCAATCAAAACTAATAGCTTAAGTGCAATTTGAAGTCCTAACTAACAAGCATAGCAAGGATGAGAGGAATTGATAGCAAGCACTTGACAAGGTCATTTAGAGTGGTTCCACTTTCCAAACTAGGAGAGAGTCAGTCCACTACCTAGAGAGGTTAGCCTCTAGGACTTTGCAAGTGCTTTTCTCTATATATTCACCAACAAGAGTTACAACACAAGACCACCAAAGGACTTACCCATCCAATCACAAAGAGTCTTCCACCTTACCAAGGACTTACCCACTATGCCAAGAGTCTTCAACCTTCTTCCAAGGTCTTACCTACTCTTACACAAGTCTCTCGCCTTCAAGGGTTTACCCACTCTTCTTGGATCTTAAGCCTTTGCCTTCTTCTTCACCTGGAGAAGATCTTCACCTCTTATTCAACCTTGAAGAAGAAGAACAACAACTCCACCTTCACTCGGAGTAGCTTGTTTCACCTTTGCTTCATAGAGGAAAGGGGTAGGGAAGATGGAATGGATTGAGAGCTTTATAAGCACAAGGAAGTAGCTCTCTTACAACTGGCCTATCTCACTCATAATCACAAAATGAAGTGTAAACTAGAGAGAGAAAGGGGCTCAAGGAGTTGCAACACACTCAACTATAGCAAAGACTTAGAATAGCGTGAATGAGAAAATTTGGAATGAACTCCAAGGGGTCCTATTTATAGTTGGGGGTGTTCCCTTGAGCGTGGGATCACTTAAGGTCAAAATATAGTCATTTTTTCAAGATGTAATAGATCTATTTTTGCCTAAAACAACTCACCAATGGTTATAATCACTTTTTCTGTGTTTTCTGTACAGTACATTTAGTCGAGTTTTAATAAAGGTAACTCGACCGATCCACTAAATGACAAAGCCAATTTTAAAACTATTGGTCGAGTTTGTTCTGGGAAACTCGACCGATGAGCTAAAATCAATTTTGCTCAGTGAGTCGGCCAGTCGAGTTTTGTGAGTGAGCAACTTGACCGATGGGTCATCTTTAGAAAATCCATCATAGGATCGGTCGAGTTTCCAACTCGACTGATAAACAACATGTGACAAATTTTTTAAATTGACATTTGAGTGATTAAACCTTAGAATTAAGCATCCCTGATTTTTTCTCATCTTAGTTACAAATCATATCATCAATACAAGTTATTACAAAAATTATCTAGGGTCATTTGGAGTGATTTCCCAAATTGCACACTTGCATTGCATTTGACTTGAACTTGAACAAGGTAGGGCTTGTATAATTTGATCCTTTTCATGTACCTAAAGCCTGAAATCAATCTTGAACAAACATATTAGATACATAGGAATGGAATGGTTAAGTCATTATCAAAATATGGGCAATGTATAACTCTCAAGTCAACGACCATGTCACCTATCATGCCATGCAATGTAATCAAAATAAATAAGTTGGAGCACTTTTTCATCTCAATGTGGTGATTCAAAATTGGATGCCAAGGATAGACAGAATCACATAACTAAGAGATAAAGCCTTTCATTGAATTATGATATGTCCCTCTTTAATGACCTATGCACAGGGTAATCTTAAGGTTTCTTTCTTAAATTTCCATTTAAGATCTAATTAAAGGTTTGATCAGCTTAGGCTCAACAACATCTTCATTCACTTTCCCTTTTTGATTAGATGTTCATTCATATCCTATATCCTAGTGTTGACTTAACCAAACTCTTCCTTGATTGGTGATGCACAAAGATGTCACAAATTAAGCTATGAAGACACAACCATTTCCTTGCACTAACAGCTATGACTTTGACAAATGCAACCATACATTATTGCTCCACAATTACACTAGATAGGTTTGGATCCTAAAAATGCATGATTCAAACTAAAAATAAAACAATTAAGATAAAATTGCAAGAAAAACTATAAAAACTAAGATAGAATGTTGTTCTAGCACCCCCCTAAGCTTGAATATGACTATGTCCACATAGTCGATACTCACACTCAAGAGGTGGAATAGTAGTACCATTGCTCAAAATGGAGGTGGATAACACATGTTGGGATCATGAGGGGGAAACATCCCCTGAAAAGATAGATTAGGTGGTGGCATCTGCCGCAGCTGTGGGTACCCTTGGTTCCAATAGTGGTCGAATAAGGGCTGCTGGTACTTCTCCATCCGATGTAGACACATGTGAACATTCTCTTGGTTGGCCAAGAGGAGGCATTCATTCTCGTATATTGCTTCCTGGTTTTGGCACAACCTTCCTTGAATGTCTTGTACACCAGCCAACATTGTCTGATGTTGCTACTACCCAGTCTAGATCTCCTACAACATGGTATGCATACCCTCCATGTTGTATGGGTCTTTCTCCTCCTGGGAATGGGGCGGGGTAGAAGAAGTCGAGGCTGCATAAGTGCGGGCCCGTTTGTGCGGGACCACTTTCCTAGTGATGGGGATGGTGGGCTCTACCTCCTCAACACTGTCAAAGTTGTCATCACTTTTCTCCTCGTTGTCAACTTGAGCTGCTTGCCTTGGTGGATCTTCTTCCTCCCCCTCGTTCAACGGCCAATGGAGATGGTTCACTCCGTGCAAGTTGAATACGGGGTCGGGGAGGCTTCGCTCCTGAAATAGTCCTCGACGTGTGCAATGTGCATCGAGCACTTTGTGGTGGAAGCTTAGGAGGTGCACCTTGTGGAAGTGTATCTTCCAATGGAGCGAGGGTGGACAAATCAAGGTGAAAATTTAATGAAATGGGGGTGATGAGACCCCCAAATAGAATAGGCACCATTCTTGTCATGTTGCATTGAACAGAGATCATGTAGAGTAGAAGGAAGGCTCCAAAGTTGACAGTCTCTCCTTCTAATAGTATATAGAGGAATTAGAGGTCTGCCTGTTGAACCTTACCTTAAGCTTGAACAGACTGAGAAAATATGGTGTTGGTGCAGAGGCGGTGAAGGATTCGAGCGAAGGGGTGCTCGATATCAGTAATAGAGTTGATATGCCAATTTATGTGAAAGCCCTCTAGCACCTCGATCAACTACTACAAAACCAAGTTGAAGTCGAAGTCAGAAGGGGCCGAGCATGGGGGACATGAACCAAGTTGAAGATGTGGTTGAAGGCCTACAGAGTGATGGAATAGTTGTTGTTGAAGAGGCAAAAGTTGACTTTGCCTTACCCACCATTCACCTCCTAACTTTTTCTCGGGGGCGACAAGAACATCTAGTGACGCCAAGAACTCTAGGATGAGTTCTGGGTAAGTCTACCAGTTGTTGAAGAAAGGATTGTCTCCCTCCATGAGCTGTTTTTGACATACCCATCACATGTTTTCTGGTAAATCCCACCCTTTCGATCAATGCATGATCTCCATACCACGTTGGTATTATTGACCTCATCTGTAGCTCCTCATAGATCTACCTAATCTCTGAGGATGGATGTTGGATGCGGGTTGGTCAAGTGACCAACTCAACTTGATCCGCCGACATAGAAGGGCCTCTCCTTGGCGCCATGATGCCAATGAAAGAAAAGGATTAGGAAAGAGAAGCTAAGTGAAGATCTTCGGCTCGTGAAGATCGTCAGTGCCCAGTACAACTCTGCTCTGAGTTCTAGGAGGAGTGGAGGATGTGGTGTGAAGAAAATGGGTTAACCACCCCTCCTTATAGAGCTGAGTCAGACAAAGTCGGTACTACTGACTTTTGTGTTGGTAGTACCGAGATACATGCACAAATCTATGGCTCAGATGTATCGACGACTGACGTTTGATGATGTCTCGAGCGCGGATTGCTTAGAGTCAGTGGTACCGAGTCCAAGTCGGTAGTACTGACTTGAGTCGTGGATCGATGGTACCGATCGAGCGATGAAGCTTGAATCTACTGTTGAACTCTATAGATTGCTAATGTCATGCGTTGGTACTACCAACAGGAACGTTGGTAGCATCGAGTTGGTAGTTTTGGCTCGGTACTTTCAAAATTTTCATCTCGATGTTCTGATTTTGGGCGTGCCAAAAAGTCAGTGGTACCAACTTGTGTGTCGATACCACCGAGAGCTTATCAGTTAACGATAAAAAATCTTCAGAGTCAAGCATCCACGGATTGCTAACGTCATGCATCAATACTACCGACAGGAACGTCGGTAGTACCGAGTTGACAGTTTTGGCTCGGTACTTTCAAAATTTTCATCTCGATGTTATGATTCTAGGTGCGCCAAAAAGTCAGTGGTACCGACTTCTATGTCGATACCACCGAGAGATTATCAGTTAATGATAAAAAATCTTCAGAGACTCAGTAGTACCGACTGGGAGAGTCGATAGTACCAAGTTTGGTGTTATAGTGCAGATGGCTCACTGATGTAATCTTGGTACTACCGACTGGGTGTCTCGGTAGTACCAACCTAGAGAAAAATCTGCACACTCCACACATGAGTCAAGGTACCATTTTTAGAAAAAATAAAAATACTAAGACAACTACAATGCAAAAATGAACATGGATAGAAGGAAAATGAAGGTTGGGTTGCCTCCCAACAAGCACCATTGTTTAACGTCCTAGAGTAGACGTTCCTAAGAGCAATAATCTAAGGGATCTCCATAAGTTGTACTTCTTCTATTCTCTTCTCCACTTCCCCACCATAGTAGTGCTTCAATCTTTGGCCATTAACAAGGAATGACCTAGTCCCATCTAAAATCTTCACTGCACTATGGGGAAAAACTTGCTCAATTACAAATGGTCTGCTCCATTTGGACCTCAGTTTGCCCAGATGTAACTTAAGTCGGGAGTTAAAAAGGAGAACATTTTGGCCTGGAAGAAACACCCTATTCACAATATTATTATCATGAATCTTCTTTGTCATCTCCTTATAAATCCTCAAACTTTCATAAGCATCCATCCTAAGCTCATCTAGTTCATTAAGCTCCAGAAGTCTTTTTCTACATGCTTCATCCAATTCAAAGTTGAACTTTCTCAATGCCCATTTCGCCTTATGCTCAAGCTCTACTGGAAAATGACAAGCACGATTTTAAACCAACCTAAAAAGTGTCGTACCTACAGGTGATTTATAGGACGTCCTATATGCCCAAAGAGCGTCATTAAGCATGAAACTCCAATTTGTCCTAATAGTGAAATATGTCCTTTCCAAGATCATCTTCACTTCTCTGTTGGACACCTCCACTTGGCCTTGTGTCTGTGGGTGATAAGGGGTACCCACTAAGTGTTTCACCCCATAATTTCTAAGTAAGTCTCTAAATTTCCTATTAGTGAAATGTGATCCACCATCACTAATTATTAGTCAGGGGACACCAAACCTGCAGAAAATGTTATCCTTCACAAACCTGCACACCACTTAAGCATCATTGGTGCAGGTTGGAATTGCTTCCACCCACTTAGATACATAGTCAACCGCAAGTAAAATATAAAGGTTAGAATTAGATGACACAAATGGACCCATGAAATCAATGCCCCAAAGATCAAAAACTTTAACCTCTTGAAACACATTCAATGACATCTCATGTCAGAAATATTACCTGCACTTTGACATGCATCACAATGATGAACGGAATCATATGCATCTTTAAACAATTTTGGGCAATAAAATCCACTCTCTAACACTTTGGCCACTGTCCTAGAGATAGCATGATGCCCTCTCATAGGTAAAGAATGGCAGTGTGCCAAAATACTCTCTACCTCACACTCGGGTACACACTTCCTCAAAAGTCCATCCCTACATTGTTTAAGAAGAATAGGGTCATCCAAATGTAAAACCTCAATGAATGGAAAAATATCTTCTTTTCTTGATACCCCCAATCTATAGGCAACTCTTTGCATGCTAAATAATTAACGATATATGCAAACCACATATCCTTCACCTTGATTGCAAAGAGTTGTTCATCTAGAAAATCCTCAGCAATGGGAATATCTACCATTTTTCATTCACTCTTTCCAGCCTAGATAGGTGATCTGTTACCACATTTTCCACCCCTGCCTTGACTTTAATTTCTATGTCAAATTACTGTATTAATAAAATCCACCTAATAAATCTAGGTTTTGCATCTTTCTTTTGTAACAAGTATTTGATGGCAGCGTGGCCAGTCCAAACAATCACCCTTGCCCCTACTACGTACTAGCAGAATTTCTCAAATGCAAAGACGACCGCTAAGAGTTCTTTTTCTGTGGTTGTATAATTAAGTTGGGCATCATTTAAAGTTTTGGACGCATAATGTATGACAGTAGTATCTTTATCTTTGTGTTGTCCCAACACAACTCCCACAACATAGTCTGATGCGTCACACATTAGATCAAACGGTAGCCTCCAATCAGGAGCCTACATAATAGGTGTAGAACTTAGCTTTTCCTTTTATGTTTCAAAAGCAATCAAACATCGATCATCAAAAGAAAATTCAACGTCTTTTTCCAAAAGTTCCGACAAGGTTTTAGCTATTTTTGAAAAATCTTTGATAAACCAGCGGTAAAACCCAACATGTCCCAGAAAGATCCTTACTCCTTTCACTGATGTCAGTGGAGGTATCTTGGAGATAACTTCTATCTTAACCGTGTCTACTTCCATACCCTTGTTGGACACCTTGTGTCCCAACACTATTCCCTCACTCACCATCATATGACACTTCTCCCAATTTAAGACTAAATGAGTGTCCTCACACCTTTGTAAAACTTCATCCAAATTGTACATGCAATCACTAAATGACTCTTCGTACACTGAAAAATCATCCATAAACACCTCCAATCACCTATCTACCATATTAGAGAATATGGCAAGCATACAACGTTGGAAGGTAGTAGGGGCATTACAAAGGTTGAATGACATCCGTCTATATGCAAACGTGTCGTAAGGGCAGGTGAAAGTAGATTTCTCCTAATCCTTTTGCTTGATCGAGATCTACTTGTAACCAGAATACCCATCGAGGAAACCAAAGTGTGAAAGACCGGTGAGTCATTCCAAAATCTGATCAATGAAAGGTAGTAGAAAATGATCTTTTAAAGTGATGACATTCAAACCCCGATAATCTATGCAAACACGCCACCCCATTACCAACCTAGCTGAAATCAATTCATTAGCTGTGTTAGTTGTGACAGTGATCCCCTCTTTTTTTGGAACTACTGGAGTTGAGCTAACCCACATAGAATCAGAAATTGCATAAATAATACATGCCGAAAGGAGATTTCCCACTTCTTTCTTCACTAACTCAGTCATGATTGGGTTGAGTCATCACTGAAGTTGAAATATTTCTTTAGCTCCTTCTTTCCGCTGGATCTTGTGTTGGCACAAACTTGGGGAGATTCCTTTGATGTCTACTATAGACCACCCAAAACCAGCTCGGTGGTTCTTCAATACACCAAGCAATTAACCCCTCTTCATCACTTAAGGATGATGATATGATCACCAGGAGTTTTTCTTCAGCATCCAGGAAGCCATACTTCAGGTGTGGTGGTAATAGCTTCAATTCCAACTCAGAAGGGTTCAGTAGAGGTGGAACTAGTGGAGGGGGGTCCCAAGTCTTCAAAATATCTTGTGTAATAATAGGGTACTGCCTTCAGCATCAATACATACTCCTCCAGAGAGCGGCTGTATGTACTGTCATCTACTCTATTCATCATACATGCTTCCAGGGGTAGTTGTGGATATGTTTGTATCAATGAATCAACAATGACCTCCTCTATGGTAGCCAAGTTATAGTCTTTTTCTCTGTAATCTAGGTAACATATTTCTTCTTTTAATGAAATCATCTTGGTGTTTTCAATTATATCAACTGCCAAAGTATATTTTTCCACCTTAGTCATCACGTGAGCCATATCAAGAAATGGCTTCCCCAGACCCACATAAATCTTGTCCTCCATGTGTTGCAGCATGTTACACTATGCTATATCCCCATTTTCTTTTGAGTGCTCATGCATCTTTATTTCAAACCAATCATCATAAGTGCCCATTGTCAGACGTCCTCTGACCATTTCCAAGATCATGTCAGTTGTGGTTTGGAATGGCCTACCTAGAAAAAGTTTTTTGCCGTTATCCTCTTGCATTTCCATTACCACAAAATCAGTAGGAAAAAGAAACCTATCTACTTTCACTAGGACATCTTCACAAATTCCATATGACCTAACAACAGAGTTGTCAACCAATTCAATAGTCATAGTACTTTTTCTTGTCTCCTTAAGACTTAGCTTTTTGAAGGTTGATACTGACCCCTGAGTCACACATGACCTCACCAAACTTAGTCTTTCCTATGTAGCACATGATGTTGAAACAACTAGGATCTTGTCTTTTAGGAGGTAGAGTTCCCAAAATAAAAGTGCTCACCTGCTCCTTTAATACTACCACATCAACCTCATGTATCTGTCACTTCTTATTGATGACATATTTCAAGAACTTTTCGTATGATGGTATCTGCTCTGCTGTCACATCAGTGTGCTCTTTAGATGTTTTCTCTTGTTCCAATTTATCTGATTCAGTTGCCTCTACTTTCATAGTCTGAGTTGTTGTTCTGGAAACTTGAACTACACCTGGGGTTGTGGTACCTTATTCAACATTGTCTTACCACTACTTAGTAGGACTTCCTTGACATGTTAATTTCCATAAGGCACGTTGGTATTGGTAGGGAAGCCATGTTGGTTCGGCTACTTCAAGGTACCCACATCTGCTGCTATTTGAGAAATCCGAGTTTCTATACTGTGGATCCTCGCCCCTTGGTTTTGGAGTTCACTTTTTGTTTGTCCTATCAACACTTCATTTGGACTGACCATCTTTCCAAGCATTTCTTCAATACAGTCGATCTTCTTTTGTTCCTGTTGATATTGTGCCTAACCACCAAACTGTTGTGGCATGGGTTGTTGTGCCTGTGATGGGTCCTATTGTAAATTGTTAGGATCCTTCCTCCATGCATAATCATTGCCCCTATACTGCTATTGTTGGCGCACAAACTTACACTCTTCATCATCTTCTTCTGAAGGTGATCCTTCGTTGGCACAAAGCATTTTAGCAATCAAGTCCAACTTATCATTTAATGTAGAGATGACCTTGGATTCGCCTACATATTTGACGGTTGTCAGAACCTCTCTCTCATCTCCCCATGATTTATTTTTGGACATATTCTTCAATATCTCATGAAAGCGGGCATGTTTATTGTTGAGGAAGAACCCTGCTCCCGCACTATCGAGTGTAGTCCTTTCTCCCTTGTACATGCCGTAATAAAATATCTTTGCCTATCCCAGAAGATCGATTCCATGATGAGGTACTTTCCGCAGCATATTCTGGAACCTCTCCCATGCTTCAGAATAGGATTCTTCAACTTGTTGTCTGAAGTTGTGGATATTCTTTACCAAGTCATTGGTCTTCTGTGGACAGAAATAACGCTCAAAGAAGGCGTCAATCATCTGATCTCACATTTCAATGCATTCATAATCAAGGTTATGAAACCATGACTTTGTGCTGTCTGCCAATGATGACGAATAAAGCTTCAGATATATCACAGTTGCTGGTATTCTGTCTATATTGACCATATCACAGTTCTCCACAAAGTTACTAATGTGCACCACCGGATCTTCATAACTATGGCCATGGAAAGCTTGGGATTTGAATAAAGAGATCAACCGTAGATCAATCTTGTAGCTGAATCTATCCACTGACCGTCCAACTTCTCTCTCTTTGTGAAGGAGTTCTGCTTTACTAAACCTTAGTGAAGATGGATCTCTATAATCGTGGGCTTGAGTATGCACCAGAAACCAGTTCCTGAAAGTAGCAAATTAATTGTTAGAGTGTGGTAGCAGAGATAGAAGCAATAATGATTTTATAAATCAGCTCTAAATGAA
This sequence comes from Alisma plantago-aquatica, assembly GCA_963693085.1. Taxonomy (NCBI): domain Eukaryota; kingdom Viridiplantae; phylum Streptophyta; class Magnoliopsida; order Alismatales; family Alismataceae; genus Alisma; species Alisma plantago-aquatica. The sequence goes on from OY856409.1 coordinate 677,859,102, forward strand.
ATGAAAAAATTTAAAAAAATTAAAAAGGGTTGGCCTAGAGTGACCTACCACAACACTCATAGTGTTGGATGTCACCATTTCCCCAGCAACGGTGTCAAAAACCTGACACATATTTACCATGCATTATACACAAGTGAATGTATCGAAGTAATATAGGCCCTTTTAAGGCCCAAATCAAACACAGGGAAATTTTTTGTAGAGACTACTACTTGCTATTATCTAATCATCTAGGCTAGTGTAAATGAATGAGTTTGATTTAACAAAAGAAAAAATAGGATGAAACAAACCCAACACTTAAATTACTTAGATTTAGGGAATTCCTTAGGATTGTAGTTTCACCATAGATAATATTGCAATTCATTCCATACACCAATATCGATTACCCCTACTCCTAGATAAAGATCATGTAGTGAGAACTACCCACTCTTGTAGTGTAGTTCACTACCTATTATAATGCCAAACCCATTTCCATAGTAATTGGTTGATTAGTTAAATGCTTTATGATCAAACTCTGGGTTTCTCCTCTCATTTATTCTCTGCCTTTCCCAAGGGGTGCAATAAATGGGTAAATCTATGTTTTCCAACCCTTAACCTCTCTCCCGTAATGACTAAGAGTCTAATAATCCATCTATGTTGATCAGGCATAAACAAAGCAATGCATCTTCATAGATTTATATCCAGAAAATAAGGATGAACATGATATTAATGCATGGAAATCAGTTACAATGCATATATGGGCTACTCCCAGGTCCTAAGGAATCAAGGGGATTAGCCCCGCACGGTTTTCATTGACGAATATATGGTAGAGAAAGAAAAAATATGGGAAATATTAAAAAAACTAAGTAACCCATGGTGAATATATGATTTAGATGATCCCCTACATGATGCGTGCAATCGACTGTCTTTCGACTACCGATTCACCATCTGGAGGTGCTCGATCGTCCCAGATGAAGCCTTTGGTTCCTTTCTCCTCTTCTCTCTCTCTTTGGTGTCATGCAATGGAATACATATGCTTCCTTTCATATGGCCGAACTCCTATTATCTCATAGGAGTCACTTATGGTACAAAATAACGTCCACCGTTGGATTAGATTGCCATCTTCAGATTTTCCAAATCGGGCAGACTCAGTAGTACCGACTTGGTAGTTGGTAGTACTGAGATCTTAGGGTAGCCACGACTCTTGACAATGTCAGTACTATCAACTTATCTCGATAGCACTGAGTCTTTAGGTCACCCGAGAATTGTCTGCCTGATGTCATCTCGGTAGTATCGAGTTCGTGAACTCAGTATACTGACTTTTTGTGATTCATCCTTGTGCTTCTTTGACATGATTTCAGTGCTACCGACTTGGAGTGTTGATAGTACTGAGTTCGTGTGAGTTTTTTTTGGGCAATTACTGACGTGAAGTCGGTACCACTGACTTTTGGTGTCGGTAGTATTGACTCTGTGAAGTTCCATTGTACCTGAAAATACACAAGAACATAGATAAATACTCAGGATAAATATTAAATCATCTTAAACATTGAAAATTAGATAATTTGATGCATTTAAATATCACAGACCATTAATAGCATTTCATGCATTATTAATCATATAAAGGACAAAACAACACATAAAATCAAGGAAAATATGCATGTGAAAATGACAAAAAACCCATGCATCACCCCCTAGCCCCCCTAGACCCATCCTTGACCGGTAGCATGCTGACCACAACTGCCATGCCCTCCCTCTTTCCCCCATGGAACAAACTGATGAGTTGTTCTCAGAGTCCATCTCCTCCTACTTGTGTGTTTTTAAACAAGGTGGTAGATTTTATAAAGAAAACTACAATAACATAATTAAGGTAAACAAACTTTGTAAAAATAATACTGATGGTGAGGCACCTGGAGCTAGAATAATATTGCACCTAAAAAGACAATTTAAATCATTTTTGAACTAAAGATTAAGTTGCAACACATTTTGTGGTTTGCAGTAAATGGCCACGACCATTGATGTAGCTTCTAAGATAATATTATTAGATTGGTTTTCAAGAAAACTAGGTTTTTGGTTCCTAAAATTTTCTTAGACTTCAATGTATAACTAATTAAATATAGTGAAATTTGCTAATTTCATACAAAATTTAGGGAGGGAATCAAAATTGTATCTTCCATGTGAAATCACATCTTAACATTTGTTTCCATTGATGCAATGTTTTACATTGACCACTATAAATTGGTGACACTCAGATTCACATGATTTGTTGCATTGTCCACCGTAACTTGGTGACACTAGGTGTCTTTGATTTCTCTACATATGCCACTATACTACTTGGTGTTTGTTGGTTTCTTTTTTCTACTACATGTCTTTATATAACATTATGTAGTGTTGATAAGGTTATTTTTGATAGCCCCCGATACAAGTTTCCTAACCCAGTGTTAAGCCACAAAGTTGTGAAGTGAAATGAAGTTTGTTATTGTTGGGTTTGAAATTAGAATTTTAAGAGTAGAGCTCAGAAGTGGTTTGGCATGTTTTTAAATGTTTTTGTATAAAACATTTTGTTGTAAGAGATGACACATAATAGAATTCCACAAGTTAATGAGAAGAGAGAGAAACTACAAGCTTGTGAAAATTTTGAGTTCTTAGTTCCTCTTGAATGCAAAAATAATGTTTATTTCATCTCTACTAGTTTTAAATCTCACTGTAAGAAATATTATACATAAATTTAAGCAAACACATCATTTATGAAAAAGTGAATTAAAATGTAATTTGAGTTTTAGGGATTAATATGAAGGTACATTTTTAAAGTTGGAGTGAACATAACACTTATGCAACTTTTCTTACCAAATTAATAGAAAAATTTAACATAAGAGAAAGACAATTATAAATTAGTGTATTTATGTGATAGATTCCATGTATATAACTATAAAGTATTGACTATTGTTTTTCATGATGATAGTTACATGTGGGATTTTTTAAGTCACAAAAACATTTATTATTCATATAAGTCTTCATTAATGACGTAGTTTGTTTAGAAATTAATTTATATATTTGAACATTAATGACATGTAGTTTGTTTAGAAATGAATTTATAGATTTTAATTTCCATATTAATTGTTAAACATCCTTTTCATATAACAGTGTACAATGATAAAAGAAGTGTAAGTTAATAAACATAGATGAATTCTATTACTACAAATCGTACACGTAATATCTAATGATTACAAATTAGAATAAATTTGTATAGAAGTATAAGATCTCTAACACATCTCCTACTATCACAATATCAAATAAATTTAGAATTTACTAAGGTTGTAAATGGGTAGTGTATTATTTGATTACCCACTACCCGTACCATGTAGGGTAGGGTAAGGGTAAGTATATTTTTTACCCACTACATGTTTACCCTTTACCAGCTTTACCCATTTACTCATTAGTATAAAGTTAAATAATTGATTTCATATATAAAATTATTATCATTGCCAACAAAAGCTGCCTCACTAATACATTCTTAATTTATACTTTATTTGATTCAAAACTTTATTAAATAATTGGTAGCATGCCAATATTTTATAATTATTAGATAAAAACAATTATCCAATCGTAAATAATATATCAAAAAGGTTAAACTTTGCTTATATATGTAAATATTGGGATATATTAGTATTTTCTGTGTATATCATTATTACTACAATATGGAATTGTTTTAGGAGTATATCTTGTTTGATGTAGGAAATATAATATGAAAAAAAGTTGCCTTTCTATCTTCATATTGCTTTACCCATTTCTCCCATCACCCTACGGGTAAACAGGTGCTAGGTAAGGGTAGGGTAAAGGTTTTTAGGAAAGGGGTTGATACCCTACCCATTACCCATAACTTTGATGCATGTAAGGGTAAGGGTAAACCTTTACCCTACCCCACCCTACCCATTTACAACCCTAGAATTTACCTATAACAAAAAATTTAAATGCAAATACATATCAAAGTATTGGATGTTAGAAACTCTAGTGTTTGGCCATGTTGAGTTTTCATAAATGACATGAAAATGCTCCTAATATGTTATAACAATGAAGAATCTTTATGAAGAATAGTTATTAGGTTTATATGTGATGTTACAATCACAGATGTTATATATTTTTATGTGTTTATATGTGACTATTCTCCCCCATAAATAAACAATTATCCTTCATGTCAACTAGATTAAATGAATTGTGGTTGTAATAACACGAATGTTTATAATTACACCCCTTTTTTAACATTTATCAATGATCATATTAGCATTATGGATATTGTCATAATATTTTCACATTTATCCATTTTTTTCTTCTAATTAATTTATCTATTTACCTATTTCTCTATCATTCAATAGTTCAAGAATAAAATATATTATAACTCTAGATTTATGCACGGTGTTGATTCTAATTGATCTTTCGACAACTCTCTTTTAATAAACTACTCACTTTAATTCTTCATGAATAAATAGTCCAATTCAATATCCTAGTTGGACATTCAATTATGCTCAAATGAAATGATTTGTTTATTCAAAATATAAATAAGAAGGGAAAAAGAGAACACTTAAACCGCCCGTTTTTACTTACTCACTCGTGTGTTAGTCCAGCCTATGCTACTAAGGTAGTGAGGGGTGAGGTTGGTGGTTGGTTTAGTAGGGAGTTATCTCACTTGCATAATATATGACACTATTTTATTGACATGTTCAGACGGGTGGGATAGATGATATTATCCCCCACTTGATGAAAAAAGTTTTCACTTTCTCTTTGCTTTTCCTTTACTAAATCAAAATCCAAACACTCATCATCTCACACTGAATATAAAATATTAGAGATTGAATTGATCTAGAACCATCCAAAATAAGAAATTTGGATCTAAGACATATCAACATTCCCCAAGAAACTCTAGTGGCAGAGATATTCTATCCACATGGAGGAATCAAATTATCTACCACTAGCATAATCAAGTAAATCATATTATTCTTCAACACATAGGGAACACTCTCTAGATAAACTCATTAGATGAGAAAGTTTCCTAATGTTTTGAAACTTATTCCCTCATCCCTAAACCCCAACATCTCATATATTTATGTATATTCACCATTCCCAAAATGAAACATCAACCCTTTTGACTCTCCTAAAGATAGAGAGTGAGGTAACCTCTATTCTAGACTCATGACCACTTCCTTTCTAGTAGGATGTTTTCTATAGAGCAGAACTTGTGATACAATAATAGGATATGGAAATGGTGAGGACGTATATAGGGTTTCTAAATATAGTCATGATTTTGCATGCTTACTTGTTCTAACTAGTTATATAATTGCAACTTTGAATATCTAATTATTCTAGTTGTTTCATCACTTCCATGATCATGATATAATATAATTGATCTTTCTTGATTGACTACTAGATATATTTCTCTATTGTTCCGGTCATATGCATATGTAGTTGATCTAATTTAGTAGAGTGATATAAACCATGATCTTGTGATTGATATTCTGTAATGTCCCACAATTTGAGGCTTCAACTAAAATGATCCTAAAGGAATGATTGGACTATCCATATCACCAAAGTGCACTGCCTTTTCAGGTAGTCCATCACTAAAGAACTTTGTGGTTAAGCGTGCTCATCCCAAGGTAGTACTAGAATGGCTGATTAGTCGGGAAGTTGATCCCAACTTGTGTGTGAGAGAGAACAAAGTGTGTAATTAAGGCCAATGGTGGTCAGTAAGTCTAGTCGTCATTCCAAAAACTCTACTAGAGCCTTGGGCAATTGGCCTGAGTGTTACAAATGGTATCAGAACCATAAATCCTCCTATAGGTGGGGCCCACATGGGCATGTGACATGTCGGTCTTGAGTCATGCGGTCTAGGCATGTTGGAAATGACTATTCATGGTGTTGTAGCCACCCTTGTTCTAGTAGCCATGATCGGGAGTTGGGTGCACATGGATCATTCTAGGTCTACATGTGTGATGCCCTTCTCCACACAAAGTGAGATTACTCAAAACAAAGCACAAAATTATCACTAATAACAATATTACCACAAACCATGGTAAATTAAAACCATGTGTAATGCAAAATCTCAAGCGGGAGTATTTCATAAACAAGCCTTCAACTCAGGACATTTGTATTCCATATATGCCAAAAGATGTTACATATCATTTTCAAAGGATATCAAGACATAACTGTTACATTTTACAACCCATTTATATGTACATGCCATTCCTATACACTCATGGAACAAAGCCAAAATATACGTGTCAGTATTCAAAACAACAAAATCTCCCCAAAGACCTGAGAGTATATGGATGACACACATGACTCTACTATAAAACTTTGGAAACATATCCAACCTCTAACAGTTACTTCTCTCCTTATTGCTCAACACCTACACCATGACCTCGACCTTCTCATCCACGACCACCTGAAAAGTTGTGGAACCCACAGGGTGAGACCAAACATCCTAGCGAGAGATATAACTCTTATCCAATGTCTGTTATAAGCATAATAAGATAATATAATAGTTAAATAAATCATGTATTACTATTTGAGAAGTTTAAGCAGTTACAACTAAGCAGTAGAACATCTTATACTTTTATAAGGAATATGAAGAACATGTATAACTATTATAAACTAAATAATATAAGAAATAGGGCATGGGGTCATCCAATGTGATTCGTATTTGGCCCTCAGCAAATATACTACATGAATGTATTATTACTTTTATTATTATGCCATGAGGATTTGAGGCGTACCACTCAAATCCAACTGACCATTGCTAATTCAAAATCAGTACCATACACGATCTATGTAAGAGTCTGACTCCATGATCATCACCAACACTACTCAGTCAGTTCGAGTCTACAATGCAGTGACATAATAGTCAAACTGCTAAACAACAACTTATAGTCAAAGCTATAGTCCTATAGAGACACCAAATCATAGTCAAATCTATGGTCATGTAAAATAACTAGTCTGCTTGGTACATGGCACACCACTAGAGAATAGGATGATGCATGGCTGTTCCATAATAAAGCATTATACCACTATATCAACGATATAAGGATACATGGATATATCTCTACTAGTACCCCTCATATTCAATAATATGTGCTCCGAGTTTCCCATCGGAGTTACTCATTTCACCATCCAGCTAGACATTGATGCTGAAGATGGATCTATGGTATAGGGCAACTACATGATTAGGGTTAATTAGATATTCTAATTGGGTATCTTTTAATGCACCAATCAAGTTACATCACATAAACCCTAAACAATTTCTACAAAATTAAGGGTAAGATACAACTTTAGAAGATATAAAATGTACAAAGTGAGAACTTGTCTCATCATCACATAATACCTATAACATAGCCATTACGAGGTCATCAACAATATCATATCACTATGGGATACCAATCCCTCAATTTATTCACAAGGCACTTGCTAGGTCATTAGACTGATTCATATGATTCTTGCACATTCAATAAAACAATATGCCTCAACAATACTCATAATCACCACCATGTATTACATAGATACCAGCATAGCATTCTCATAGCTATGACATTCATCTCACCTGCAAGTTAGAGTTACACAAGCATGAGAGAGAAAATGTTATTGAATAATAATAATCTTTAAGTAGAATGAGCATATACATCACACTATCACAAGATTAGGATGAGGGTTCATATGTAGCTGATTAGGGTTTTATAACATAATGCAACCACTAAACCCTAATTCCACCATCTCCCACATGTTTGGAGAACACTAAGGTTAAGCACTACTACTGATGACTAAGCATTCATAACTTCATCACCTGTGTAGACCATTACACTATGTGTTGACCATGTACATACATAGGAGTGTTGACCATGTTCAGCAGTGAGGTGTCACAATCGGGACACATCAAGGTGTGTCACGACCAACACCTACAACATCACGTCATGACCGAGACGTAGGATAACACTCAACAAAGTATCTCGACCCACCACCCATACGTGGGTCATGACTAAAGCTTAACATCATGGTCACGACTAAGACAGCAACAACCTGGTGTTATGACTGTGACACTAGGTACACTTAAACTAGATGTTGTAACAGTGACACTTCAAGGTGTGTCACGACCGTGATGCTTCAAGGTGTATCGTGACAGTGACTCACCCATGGTGTAACGACCATATACATGAACAACCTGGTGTTACGACTGTGACACTAGGTACACTTAAACTAGATGTTGTAACAGTGACACTTCAAGGTGTGTCACGACCGTGATGCTTCAAGGTGTATCATGACAGTGACTCACCCATGGTGTAACGACCATATACATGCATGTGTATAGATGTTTCAAACCCAGACACCAACCATAGTGTTACATCCAAAACCAACTAACCAACTCCACCTTAACCGGTTATGACCATAACTCAACCTAAACATACATCTCGACCATCATGCTCAACCCTTTTTGACCACAACGTCAACAAACAGGTTAAGTGACCATGAAACAACGTTGTGTAACAACCAACTAGTATAGAGACCACCCTTAGGATTTAGGGTGTTGCAGTTAAAACCACCACTTACAAAGGGTCAACTGTGATGGAAGACCAAGGGGTGTTACAACCTTGATCTAGTCATGTGCCCAACCCATAACAAGTTCAAACTTGGTCAAAATAGAAGATTGGAATGCAAGAATACTAAGCGTCAACAAGTGTAACTTTCCATACAAGGATACTCATCAAACCCTAGAACATGGGTCATAGAAGGTCACTTGAAGATCATGATCAAAAGATTAGAACCCAAATTTCTTGTGCATGTAAACAACATCAAAACTTCTATTAATAAAGATAAATGGATCATAAATAAGATATTACAATACCATAGATAGGGATCTAAATAAATACACCCATCTCCCAAACAACACAAAATCGAGTACTATGATTTTAGGGTTTATAAGAAGAGTCATCCCTTCAAAAATACTACAAAATCAATCCCTAAACATTAGCATCCCTTCTTACATAAAAAACACATTTTAAAGATCTGAATAACAACATATGATCATGTCTAAGATGCACGTAATAGATGTGGGAAAAGTTATATAACCTGCCTGATTTGGAGAGAACCAATCTCCCAAGATCACAAGCTCCAAGAACTCCAAGCAAGCTTCAAAAATTCGGCCAAAGGATCACCTCAAAAGAGAAAGAGACTCCATGGTGAAAGGAGAGCTTAAGGAAAGAGAAATCTTAAACCCTAGGTCAAATGAAAGAATAAGAAAGAAGAGGTCTTCTTCTCACTCGAGTACCATCATGTCAAAACATGATCTATGACCCATGTGAAGAAGAGATCTCCAAGAAAAGCCACCATGGATGATCCATGGTATCATGGGCATGAAGGAGGAAGAATAAAGAGATTTCAAAAGAGGGAAAACGTGATAAAGAGTTAAGATCACTTACCAAGATAAGAAATCTCTGAGAATCACCACAATGGTTGATTGTAGCACACGATCTTCAACATGTAAGATGGATCGGCCACCCAAGCTTCAAGAACATATTTTTCTTGATCCCAAAGCTCCAAGGTTAGTGAAAAGGAAGGAGAAAGAGAGTAGGGCCAAAAAGGTTGCTCACATGTGTAGAGAAGGGGTTATATACCCAAAGGAGGAGGGAAGTAAAGGTTTATGAGGTGTCAACATAATAGACCATCAAAGGACACATGCCCTCCAAGCAAATAGACTTATCTCCACTCCCATGCATATTTAAAAAAGTTTATGATTATCCAAACAATTTGTAGTGACTTCCAAGGTCGGCTACCATCTTGTCTCGGTCGAGACACATCTCATGCACACTTGGTATCGACCACAACCCTAAACACCATATACATGGTCGAGACACTCCACTAAAGGACAAGTGTTTCAACCATACTCAACTCTAGGTCATATTGGTCGAGACAACACTACCTAAGGCATGTGTTGCGGTCGCTACACTCACCCAAAAGTGGTGTAGTGATCGCAACACTCAAACCCTAGCATAGTCACCATATCAACTAAGCAAACCCTGGAAACCCTATAATCAACATAAGATGTCACATCACCAACCATGATTCAAACAAGAAACCTCATATAATAATCCTCTCTCTCATGATGCTAAATCATAAGAAACATTCTCAACATGTGAGAATTTGCAAGATAACCCTCACTTATGGGTAAATTGCAATCTGGTCCAAAACAAGCACATATATAACAAAGGTAGCTCAAACATCAATCAAAGTACACCAAAACAAAAATATAAGCTTGTCACATGATATTAGAACATCCCAAGAGTTTAGATTAAAGTTTAAGCATCTCATTATACAAAGAAATTACAATCAAACATAAATCTAGATCACGGGTCTTACAACAGGGATGTGGGGAATGATTATGAGGTCTTATAATTGAGCCCTGATGAGGACATCAAAAGTCTAAGTGGGGGATATTGTAACGTCCATGGATCCAATAAAATGATCTTAAAAGGATGATTAGACTATCCATATCACCAATGTGCACCTCCTTTTCAGGGAGTCCATCACTAAAGAACTCTATGGTTAAGCATGCTCAATCCATAGTACTAATAGGTCGGGTGACCAGTCAGGATGTTAATTTTAACTTGTGCATGAGTGAGGACAAAGCACATAGTTAAGGGTAGTGATGGTTTGTGGGCCATTTTTTTTATTATAGAAACTCTACTAGAGCCTTGCACAATCGGCTCGACTTTACAAAATATTATAACATCTCAGGTCTTGAGGCCTTAGATTAAATGATCTTAAAAGGAATGATTGGACTACCAATATCACCAAGGTGCACTTCCTTTTCTGGGAATCCATCACTAAGAACTCCACAGTTAAGCGTGCTTAGTTTGGAGTAATACTAAATGGGTGACCTGTCGGGAAGTCGATCATGGTTTGTGTGAGTGAGGAAAAAGCATGCAACTGAGGATAGTGGTGGTCTATGGGGCCAATCCTCATCCCTAAAACTCTATTAGAACCTTGGGCAGTGGGCCTAAGCATTACAAATGGTATCAGAGCCAAGACCTTTTCAATAGGTAGGGTCCACATGGGAATATGGCATGCTAGTCTTGAACCATGCAGTATAGGCATGTTGGAAAGGGCTATCAATGGTGATGTAGCCACCTTTGAGTTGGTAGCCATGATCGGGAGTTGGTGCACATGGGTCATTCTGGGTCTACATTGAAATGAATAATGATTATGAGCCCTTATAGTTGGGCCTTGACAAGGATGTCAAGAGTCTAAGTGAGGGAGATTGTAATATGCCAAGTCTTTAGGCCTCAGATAAAATGATCTTAAAAGGAATGATTGGATTACCCATATCACCAAGGTGCACCTCCTTTTCTGGGAGCCCATCACTAAGAACTTCATAATTAAATGTGCTCAACATGCAGTAGTACTAGGATGGTTGACCTATTGATAAGGTGATCCCAGGCTATGAGTGAGTGAGGACAAAGCATGCATCCAAGGCTAGAGGTAGTTTGTGGGGACAATCATCATTCTTGGAACTCTACTAGACCCTTGGGCAGTGGGCCCAAGCATTACATATTCCTTCATGATAGATCTCTAATTGATTCATCTTAAGCTATCATGTGAACTTCATCCTCTTAAGATTGTTTACTTTTTGATAACTTGATGTGATCACTTTATCTTTCTTAAATTGGATCAATCATGGTCTACTCAATTCAATTACAGATTTTTCCTTGAGTCATATCTCTTTAAACCCACAACACATCATCCCAATTTCTGGGATGGATCTTTATTGTGAGAGACTATAGGTGGTTGGAACATAATACAGTGAAGTCCTGATGTATTATGAAGGATAGTTCATGATCATATTAAGACCTCAAGAGGTATCCGATCATAAACTTTTTGCTTTTTATTCTTTGGTTTGCTCTATTAAATTGAAAAATCTTTTTTTGTTCGAGCAAAAAACCTGTTACTAGATAACCAAAACTTTGGGTACAAGGGTGCCCCGAGGTGAAAACTAGATCCTTAATTGTCCCCACACAGGGGGAGCAAAATAGGGATTAGAAACCAAAAGAAAGACTCCAAACTACGAGTTAACCAGGAGAAAGAAAGATCAAACTAAGAGAAACTGATTTAGGAGAAGAGACATGGAATCGTACATGACCAATAAGCACACCTATACATATGCCTGTAGAAACAACAACTCAACTCCCAAAAAAGATTCACAAAGACATCCCTTTTCACATCTCCCAATCAAAGCCCAGCTGGATCACTGAAATAGAACCAACTTGAAGAAGGCAAGCCTGCCACTCTGACCTTCTCCCCCGAAGAGAAGAAACACTTCCACTGATTCCAAACTTCATCCGAAATAGGCCAAAAGACACAACTACCAAAGCCAGACCAAATAACACTATCAGGGGCCTTCTTAGATATCTGCAGTTGTATAGAGATCAAGCCATGAAGCTGTTACGATCATCTCACCCACAAATACGGCTTACACAGTAAGATTCATACATCCACATGTAACCAAGGATCGACCACCTCAGTGGACAAAAAACTTCACAACCTAAGCTTAGAAGATAGCTGTCAAAAGAAGATCATTTGCCTTCACAGATGAGCTGTATTTCAGAAACAAGAATGACAGGGGACACTGCCACCCATGGACACAGCCAACCACACCCAATCTGACCAACTTACATTAACCCAATTCTGAAGATGTGGTAGAGAGGGAATAGACAAGCTTTGTCGTCAGGGTTTTAGAAACGACCTGTTATTCTGTGCCGAAACTCTGGACATCACCAATTGAGCCATTGCCCATAGGGAAAACGTCGAGCACATTGCAGTCGGCCTGGTGTGCACCTGGAGCTGCAATAGAAGGAACGACCTCTAGACACCAGGCTGGAATCAACCACTGCCTTGACTTCATACCCCCATGTAGAGGGGGCGATGAGATGAGGAACCCCGGTCACCTTAGGACGGAGGCAGGAACCCGCCATCCCGAGGAGCACCAGGGGAAGGTCGGCGTCAAAGAGACCCTCCAAGCCCCTGGCCGGAGTCCGTGATGGAGAGGCCGCTCTGCCACACATGTTAGACACCAGGAAGCTTGCATCACCATACTGGGGTGTCGCCGGACGATCGTCCTCTCACAGCTGACAAGCCACTCGATTAGGAAATCCAACCACCATCCAAACGTGATCACATTCAGCCGAATCCAAGTAAGGGCAACACCTCAACCACTGGAGCAAGCAGATGCTGGGGAGGAAGGTGGCGTAGAGACCACCTAGGATCACCAGCTCGGAGTAGCAGCACAAGATCCGAACACACGACTGGGACCGGTTCCTATCTCTCCATCTCACTTGAATGGAGAGATTCGACAAGGTCAAGACGCCACTCCATCAGTCGGGTTTGGAAGCTTGCGGCGCATCCAACTGCTTCGAACCAGGGTGCGATGGAACCACAACGGCAACACAACCAACTGCTTCAAAACATGGCGCGATGGAACCACCACAGACTCACTGATACGCCGGCTTCACGCTCCAGAGAAGACCACCTTCAGTCGTGGTGTTGGAGGCCAGGGGGAGGGAGGATCCAGGAAAGCACACCCCTCCCCCCAACGGTGACCGCCAGGGTGGAACCTAGAGAGAAGGCGGAGAGAAACCCTAGAGAGAGAGCGAGTCACCCATGTTTATCTAAATTAAAATAGTTTTAATTGAACAAACATGTGAATGATAATTTATTGGGGGTGCGGGGGTGCCTTACACCTTGCCTGGCTGTAACAAGATTTCCCTACCCAGTATCCAGGCCAAAATTTTCATTTGAATCCATCCTTTGAAGGAGTCTCTATGATCTTTTATTTTTTCTTATTGATTAAAAAAATGCAACCTTCCTTATTTTCTTGAAAAAAACAAAATTATGACTCTTAACATACTTATGTGCTTGTTATGTATGATCTCTTTAGTTTTACACCAACTATATATGATTCTTTCAATGGGTAAAACAATTTGGTGGTTATCTTAGAGAGTACATTTTTAATACTTAATATGCTTTGTTGAGTTTTTTTTCTTTATATCAATCCAAATTAAGGTTTCCCTTTCCTTTTTTTTATTTTCCTTTCATTTTTTGGCTTCTTAGTTTGTTTTCAAAATAAATAAAGAAAGGAAAAACACATTAACCTTCCTTTCATGAGATATGACCTCATTTTGTTTCAAAATTAATGAAGATAGAAATAAAAATACCTAAACCTTACTTTCAGGATCAATTATCTCTTTATTTGCAATTCGATCCCTTATCCCTCATGATTACTTGTTTGTATAATTCAAAAAATGATTTTTTATGGGGGGAAGATGGGTGTTGAAAGTAACAAGTCTGCCTGGATATTATTGCTTGTGTGTACATGCTTGGTTTTTTACTTTGGGATTGCACTTGGAAATGTATCAAATGTATAGTCGCATGTCTCACTTTCTACAATTTGACACATCTACATAATGGGTATTAACACTCACACTTGATCTCGATATGAGATATGGGGATGTTAGTAAAGGTATACTAAATAAATGTGGACGTCTAAAGTTCGTAAGGACAATCCCCTCTCATAGAGTTAATTACTAAGAACGACTTTCATTATCATGAGGTGTACTAGAAATAGTACCCACAACCATAAGATTCCCATGTTACCATAAAAGAGTATCATCATTCACCCAAGTGAAATTAAGGACCCCCCACACTCATAGAGGTTAACCATGACTGACCAATGCGTTTGAGGGGGAGATTTATCTTCTATATGTACATCTTTGAGATTGTTTAGATGATATAATTGCATTCATGAGATTCTTTATTATCTATAAAGGCAATAATAATCATAAATCATCATTGTTACAGATAAAAAGAATCTCCCATATAACAAACTTGAGCCAAAAGGCCTCCTATGATGCTTCCAATATCAGATATTTTCACAACCTATCTCATGAAAGATATGATTTTGAGATCTCCTCTACATGTTGCAACCCAAATTTTTTTTATAGTATATGTGTTGCCATTAGGCATCCAACATTAATCCTTGACAACCCACTAGAAGAGCCTTCAAATTCTAGCTTCATGATAACCCTATATAACATCAACAATGAAAGTTGGCTCCACCAATAAAAATTATCTATGATAGAACATGCCAAAATTATATGACACACCCAACAATGAAAGGCTATCAGAATTTGAGCTTTCCATTCCAATTCTGTGAATCATGCAAGGTTTCATCAAGTGTTATATTGAAGCCATGTTGTACTTTGACCAAGTTCTCTAGGACCCTTGGTACCCTTCAAGTATGTTGTTGAAAGTCCATTCATATTCGAGATCCTTCCAAAATCATTGCATCCCAATATGTTCTAAAGCTAGAGATACCTATTGTAAAGTTGATAAAAATAGAACATCATATACTTATGAAATCTTACCCACACCTTCACTAAAAGAGAGGCTACGAGGTTATTAGGAATTGATTCAACTCTAAAATATTAGAAGAAGAGTTCTACTTCTCAAACACCATGCTCAAAAGTTGTAGAAGTACATATAATAACTTGTAAACTATCTTCTCCTAATTCCATCCTAATTTGATCGCCCAAGATACACATAAAGGCTTCTTGGTCATAGATAAGTTCTTATGGATCCTTTTATCCTTGTTCCTAGATTTTGATACATCAATCTTATGTTTAAGGGTTGACAATTTCAAATATGTATGGTAAATATATCTTGACATCACAATGAAAGGCTACTGCTATGACAACATATGCTCTTAGGCACCCAATTTTAGTTTCATGACATGATCTCACATACAAACTTTAAAGATCAATGATTTTACATTCCAATCACATCTACCTTCAACCTGTGTGCTTCATGTGACCTAACTAGGCCCTAAGATACATACATACATACATGTTTACACCTATACATATTTAGTTCTTCCTTACAAGCCCATGGCATACATCTATATTTCATACATACATTCTCTAACATGATCTTAAATCAATATGTTGTCTTGATAATCTATGTCATGAACAACAATCTTACTTGAGATATAGGACTTGATGACCAACTTAAAATATCCATTCATACACATTAACTAGCATTGTAAGGGTGTCATTTTTCCCACTCTCAAATAAATGCTCACACCAACCTACACCATCACTCATTTTAATCAATGAATCAATCCTAAATTCAAGGTTCTCCTACTAGTAAAAGGTCAAATCGATACTCTAGTGGTTACGTTGTCACCATATCTCACATTTTTTCATGATGGTCTAGACCGATGACTACAAATTATACCATTTGGGTTATAGACTATGATTGAAAATAACCCACACCAATCACTCATCAATGCCTTAGTCATGGTCTTGGCATACGACCTTATACTATACCATGTTGGGTCTTGGACTATGACATAAAACTAATCCACTTCATCAAATATTTCACTTGAGTCTTGGCCAACGATTATAGGCTAGGACAACATGGCATTACAACTGGGGGTGGCAATGAGATTCGTGTTAAAAAAGTTTTATTTTGGGTCAATCCTTTTTTTCTAGATCCTAAACTTATAAAAGATAAAGTTTCTTATCAAAACCCTTGACCCTAACTAGACCTTAAAATATTTCAAGGTCTATCAGTTCTTACCTGTAAAGAACCAACATCATAAATTTTAAAATAAAGCTACACTTTGTCAAGTACTTGAAAATTGTAATTTAAACATACCTAAAGTGTGACTAAAAGCACATGTTCATATTAATACACATTTTCATGAAAAAACATAAAATCATATTAAATAATATCCATATTTCAAAGAATTATTTTTGAAATAATACAAACACAAAATTATGTAGAATTGTTAAAAATAAACCTAATAAGGGATGCATTATTAAGTTAATAGTCTATTGGGTGGGTTCAACTTTAGTTTTATTATATCAACGTCCTATTACATTCATTTACCTCTCCCTCCACATTTGGTATCAACATAGATGCGTCTCCTATTGTATCTTCATCAAGTTCCATCAGCTACCTTGGATATTCAGAAAAGTTTGCTTCGAATTCATCCCCTTAGTGCTTAGCCAATATATTGTCAAGGGAATTTGAGTTCCTTCTCCTAAAGACAAGTTTTAGATCCTATGAATTGATTAGATAAGACTTAGTAGCTTCAATCAAAGGTCTAAATCATCAGAAAACACTGTACATTTCCTTTTATGTAGTCCATAATGACTCTAGAGTCTAATGAATTATCAATTTACTACCACTCATTTCAAAGCTCTTCTTGATTCCCATGACAATTGCTTTTTCACCTTCTAATGGATCAATTCTCAAAAAAATCATTGCCCCTCCTTTTATACACCTACCTCCTAGGTCCCTTATCATATAGCTAGAGATTGATTTCTTTTTGACATTGTTAACAACTACATCAACTGTAATGAGAATATTAAAACCAGGTGGTATATGTTTTGAAGATTAGAGTAACTACTCATACTAGATCCCCTTTTAATCAATATGTTATTTACATTTTGTAGTGATTTAAATGCGATGATGGTATTGCAATGATTGTTCTTCTTTTTCCTGAAATATTTCCCCATTCCTCTCCTTCCATACAATTCGACATGTAACTACAAAGATGATATGCAATCTTCCTTCATTGTAGATTTTATTAGGTTGACATCAACCCATTGACTTGGGTCACTAATTTCAAAGAAATTAGAGGCATGTTTTGGTTCTAGTACTTTGCACACATTTTAGTTAAAAGCACAATCTCTCTTGAAATGCATGTTAGTTTTAGTGGAGCTACCACATCTTTCACCTAGATATGTTAGTAATCTACCTAGAAAAGCACAAGTGATTAGCCAATAGACGTTCATGCTTAAGACACATAAGAAACATTTTACCTCTGTGGAATAATACTGTCAGACAATATCCCATTTCCCCTCAGTATAACATGCTTTACCCTCCATAGGCATATGATATGCCAATTTGGTAGTGAACACACCATGCTTATGTGAAGTCTAAATATATCCATATTCCATGTACGTGGGTTGAGGTAGTTGCATGCTCAAATTTCAAACATAGTCTTCTTAGTAAACCACTCCTTCCTAAATTCAACATCCCAACATTTTTCATCTTTTACCATTGTGAACACCTTCATATAGGTAATCTCCACTAACATTACTTTGTGGGGTAATAGTTCATATTTATTCTTTGATTTGACCAAGTAATCCTCCAAAGGTTAGTCTGCGTTCCACTAACCACTGCATTCTTAGCATGTTTGTTGATAGAGCTCAATTCACTTTGAATACATCTCCAAAAATTGGAGCTTGTCTTACTATAACCGTTGCAGTTTTTGTACATAATTTTTGTTAGGTGTCTCCAACCAATATTCCTCCACATTATGAAATCCCATGTGGAGTTAATGATGAGAGATTCATTGTACTCTCTCACAAAGGAGATGCCTAATCCTCCTTTGTATATGGGAGCTAGGAACTTTTTCCATGCCACCAGGTTGGTTCTTTCTCTTTCAATTCATATGCTCCAAACAAGGTTCCTTATCGTATGGTCTATTATATCATAGATTGAGATCGAAATTTTTACTGATCGTATTATGTATGTTGTGGAGAAATTCAACATCAACATGGCCAAAGTGATGCGCCCAACTAATGAGAGTGTGGGAGGCATCCATCCATTTAACTTCATGTGAAGTTTAATAATTAGCTATGTGTACATCTCTTTATAGGTCCTTCCATGAACTATAGGAACACTCAAATGTTTCCCTAGATTATCTGCCTGCATGATTCTTATTCTTCTAGAAATGTGTCTTCTTATCGTGTTTGGTGTCCCTTTGGAAAAGATGATACTAGATTCTCTATTACTAGCTTTTTCCCTTATGCTTCTTCAAAATGTCCTCACACAATCCATCATAACTTTCCCTTGTCTCACAGTGGTTACCCCAAACCAAAAAAATATTATCAGCAAAGCATACATGTGTGGAAGCAAGTGTCGATGTAGTAGGGATTTCCATATTCCAATTGTTTTGTTCCACCTCCATTATAATAGCTTGAATTAGTCTACTAAGACATAACATAAAGATGTATGGTGACAATGTGTCACCTTGTTTGATCATCTTGTAGGTTTGAATCTTCCAAAGATTTTCCATCCCAAATAAATGATGATTACTCTATAGTATTGACTTGTACTATGATAAAAACAGGTTAGCAGGTAATTCCATTTTCTTAATAGTGTCGATAACAATATTGCAACTGACAAGATCATAAGAGTTAGAAAGATTTAATCTGATGGTTAGCGTGATTTTCCTTGACTTTATGACCTCCATAGAGTGAATAATCTTTTGAAATAGAATCATATTATATGAGATCCTCCATCTAGGTTTAAAGCTCATCAGATTAGCCATTATCCATTCCTTCAGGTATGGTTTTAGTCTTGCTACAATAGTGTTTGGCATAAACATTATTTAGTGAGATTGGTCTCAACTGACTTCTAGTCTTAGGTTGATTGTTCTTCAAAATTACTCCTATGTATGAGTTAGTAACCCCTTCCTCTAACTTGTCTCCCTTATATGGATCTTGAATAAACTTTATGATTGACCCCTAATTACAGTCTTTGTTTGCATAAATTTTACATCAATGTTGTCCATTCTAGGTGATTTTAGAGGTGTTCATAACCTTTAAATAATGTCAGACATCTTTTCCATTCACTAGTACATTTATGACCTTTAATGACACTTTCACTGCCGTCAATTACATGAGAAAATGACACTATATATAAACCAACATCGGTTCCCCAACACAAATGTTAGCATTGATCAAGTCCTTCCAATTAAGAAAAGACATGGGTACCACTTTTTCTTCAACATTGGTTAAGTTTTAAAGAAACCGACGCCTAAAATAACCCACAAAATACAAAATTTCAGGGAAAAATATTTGCCTCCAAAAATTTTAAGATGCACGTCAGTTGTGTGATAACCGATGAAAGAAACCTTTGTTCAAAATAAATATTGCCTCCAAATATTTTAAGGCTTTGATTTTTTCAGAAAACAACTGACATCGTTTATCAATAGCAACTGCAAAAATTTGCACAACCATTGTCATTTTTGGCTAGAAATTGACGTCTTAGGGTTTGCGCCATGTCCCTGCAAAAAAATTGTCCCCCCCCAAATTACACTCTAGTGTTAGTTCATCCAGGAGAAATTGATGACTTAGGACCTACTCAAGATGGTTTTTTTTTCATTCGGATAATGGCCTATTGCATCGGTTTTTCAGCCATAACCGATGTCTAAGTTACTAAGTATGGTGTTGGTTTCTTAGTATACAATAGATAACTATCACCATTACTCGGGCCGATTTTTTTGGTTCGGATAATGGACTCTTGCATCACTTTTTAAACCAAAACAACATCTATGTCACTAGGTTAGGTGTCAATTTTTAGTATTTGACCGACAACTATTGCCATTACTCAGGCCAATTTTTTTTCTTTCAGCTAATGGCCTCTTGCATCGAATTTTAAGCTGCAATTGATGACTATGTCACTAGATTACGTGTCATTTCTTTGTCAGAATCTGACATCTATTGTCTTTATTTTTGGGTTTTTGTAACAACTGACGACTATGTCCCACTTAATACCACCCAAAAATTATGTTCCCCCATTCTCTTTTCATTTCTCCCCCGATACCTAAACCAGATGTGGTGATTCTGTGCTCCTCTACACATCTGCTCCTATGCTCCATCTACTATGCTCACTGCCACTATCACCTGAGGAGCTAGTTGCTATCGTAGCCTAAGGAGCTAGCCGCCATTGTTGGTGCTCGTGCTGCTGGCCATTGCTGTTACTGCTATTGGCCATCACAGAAGGTGCCACCATCACTGGAGCTAGCCAACGCTACTACCATAGGAGCTAGCCATTGTTGCTAAGGAGCTAGCCATTGTCGCCAACAAAGACCAAGGTATTTTTTTATTTTTTTTAAATTTAAATGACAACATATAGGTCCCATTTCTTGCATCCTAAATGTTAATAAATAAGTAGTATTCCTAAATGTTAATAAATAAGTAGGATTCCTAAATGATGAACTAAAATCTAGGGTTTCTATGGGAATCTTGTTTTTACTGTGACTTTGTGATACATATGGGATGATGAAATTGAGTTATGCTCTCTATTAAGTTGCATAACTAGAAGAAATTGAGTGGCCAACTATCTTATGTTATCGTTAATAGTGTGTACCTTATTGATTATTATTTACATACAATGTTGCATGATTAATGTTTGGGTTATTAATAATATGAATCTTATTAGAACCATGTTGTCTACTGATAAACATGAATACTTGATGAGATAAGATAACCTAATATTGATAATTAGTAGGAGAAATATTATGATGCTTACGGGGAAAGGAAAAGTGTATATCTAAAATATGTAATGAATGATAGGGTGAATGTGACTTATGGATTTATGTGTTTGTATTTACATGGAATTGATATGAATCATAAACCTTGATTTTGGACATATATATCGGTTGGCCTAGAAACCCATCTGAGATTTACTCATTAGGAGTAAATATTGGATAGTCCCCAATTTGGGACTATTTTTGGACACTTAATCTCACTTAGGATGTAAGTGTATAATGTATATTTAGTTTTCAAGATGTTTTGTTAGCACTTCCCCGTTTGTTCTCTTTCTTTTTATAGCAAAAATTTCAATTCATTACTCATAAGACATACGACATCTACAAGAAGAGAGAAAGATATCATGGAAACAAACAACCTACATGATCAGAATTAATGTACCACTGCAACTCATATCAGAATGAGAAATTCTAGCTTCTTCATAGATCCTTCTTCTGTGACACTGGCTAAATCAGCTAATCATGAAGGATACCTTCAACTTGAGCATCAATTTGTGGTAGAAATACTGAACTAGAAAGGTGTTCCAACAACATTTCTTCTCCTCGAACATAGCCATACAACCAAGCAATAAGAACAAACCGAAGCAAAATCAAGACCTAGCAACAACTAGGATTCTCATCACTCTCCTAGAGAGGATTGCAACATAAGCACAGACAATGAACACCGATTGAAGATGACTAAAAGGCAGAGACACTACCACTAACAACCAAAACACAAAACAAAATGACTAAATGAGACCAGCATTAAAAGCGGAACGAGCAGAAGAAAAGAGGGGAAAGGACCTGAGGAGCACTGGTCTAAACTGGGGGGACAACGTCAGATCCAGAAAGGAGCCTCCAGAGAGGGACATATTGAGATTTTTAGCCACCCAGTAAAAGCCTTTGCCTCCTCCGACCACACAAGCTCCCAGACAACCGAACCTAGTAGGATCCAGAAGCTGGCACTGCGCAACCCTACTGAAGTAGAGAAACTGATGCTGCTAGCCACCTAGAAGGATCAAGTGCACTCAGGTGAGAAGAAGAGCCAAGGGGAGTGGCCGACACTCACTGGCGGGCCGAGCCCCTCCCCCAAGCTAGTCACTGATCAGAAACCTAAATCACCTCCCCTATTGCTAGACATCGGAAGACTAGTGGGTTCCTTCCATGTTTTTTCTCTAAGTACATATGTTAGTGGACATTTGCCCATCTACATAGGTGTACTTGGAGAACTACGGGTAAATGATGTCAAAATTTTCTTGGAAATTGAATACACATTATACACTTACTAGTGAGATTAGGTGTGAAAGAATGGGATAGGTGGTACAAACATTCATGACTAAACCCTAAACCCTAATCTATAAACCATAAACCCTTATCCCTAAATCCTATATGATAAACCCTAATTTGTAAACCCTAAACCCTAATCATGTAAACCCTAAACTCTATTTTCTCTTTGATTATGGAATGGATAGATAATGGATGTCCATTCCAAATCACTGCACCCAAAGTTTATTAGTGGTCTTGATTAGTTGGTAAGATTTGTAGAGGAACATACGAAATGACCTGGAGATAGGTTCTATTATCCATGTAGGCATTGCGGTAAGAAATTGAAAGGCAACACCATTGACGAAATCAAAAGTCATGTCATGTGCAACAGGATTGTACATGGCTATACAGAATGGTACAGGCATGGAGAGATTCCAACCATGAGATCAGTAGATGTTGATAGCAACACTTGTGTTGAAGAAGAAATTACCACCGATGATGTAGATGTGATCAAACCCATTCTGATATACATGGTTGATGCGATGCTAGATAGCTATAGGGTAGAGCACACCGATCCACCTTCCTTATTTAGAAAAATTGTGCATGATGATGAGAGACCATTATACATAGGTTGTACTAAGTTTACGAAGCTGATCATTGTGTTAAGATTGTATAATCTGAAGGCTAACAATAGATGGAGCGACAAAAGCTTCATGTCATTGTTGTCTTTGTTGAAAGAAATTCTTCCTAAAGGCATAGAGCTTCCAATCTCAACATACAAATTAAAGAAAATGTTATTCCCAATGGGAATGAAGGCTAAGAAGATACATGCATGCATGAATGACTGTGTGTTATTTAAAAAAGACTATGTCAATTTGAAACATTGTTCAAAATGTGGGGTGTCAAGGTATAGAATGGCGACTTTGGGGAAGTCTAAAACTGGCTCTCCTGCCAAGGTGATGTGTTATTTACCTATAATACTATGATTTCAATGCTTGTTTGCCAATCCCATGGATGCGAATAATATAAGGTGGCATGCAGAGGTAAAGAAAAATAATGATGGGATCCTACAACATGCGACTGATTCCTCAAAGTGGAAGAAGATTGATTTGGTGTACCCTAAATTTTGTGAAGAAGGAATCTAAGTCTTGGGCTTTGTGTCGATGGGATGAATCCATACAAAATGTTGACCAACCAACATAAAACTTAGCATGTTATGATTGTTATATACAATCTTCCTCCCTGGTTGTGTATGAAAAATAAGTACTTTATGTTGTCGTTGTTGATATTGGCCCCTAAACAACTTGGCAATGATATTGATGTTTTTCTTGAACCTCTAATTGATGACTTAAAGAAACTCTAGGGAGAAGGTGTGATAATCTATGATGCTTTGCATAGAGAAACATTTCATTTGCATGCTATGTTATTTTGCACTATTAATGACTTTTGAGCATATGGAAATTTGTCTGTATACAGTGTAAAAGGATCCAAAGCATGCCTTATATGTGAATAGAATATTGATTCAATACGACTAAAATGTGGCAGCAAGACTGTATATCTTGGTCATCTAAGATTTCTTCCAAAAGGTCATCCTTATTGAAGGTTGCACAAAGTGTTCAATGGATCAAGTGAGGAATGGAGTGCCCCTAAACCTATATCAGGGAAGGTTGTTTATGGAAGAGTAAAAGACTTTGTTAATGCATTTCGTAAGAGACCACAATGTACTATTCTGACACAGAGCAAAAAATCTTTATACAAGAAGAGATAAATATTCTGGGATCTTCCTTATTGGAGTTCTTTGACAGTTAGACATTGTATCGATGTCATGCATATTGAGAAAAATGTTTGTGATAGCATCATTGGTACTTTGTTGAATATAATAGGTTAGACTAAAGATGGCATCAAATCCACAATGGACCTACGTGAAATGGGAATAAGGAAAATTTAACAGAATAGTTAGGAGTGATTTAAAAACATATTTACCTCCTGCTTGTTACACGTTGTTTAGAAATGAGAAGAAAACTTTTGGTGAGTGCTTGCTTAATGTTTAGGTACCACATGGATACTCTTCAAATATCTGTAGACTGGTACCAATGAAAGATCTAAAGCTGATAGGTTTTAAATCTCATGATTTTCACACTCTAATGCAACAAATATTGTCTGTGGCAATTTGATCTACACTGCCAAAGCATGTAAGGTTTGCAACCACCAGACTTTATTTCTTTTTCAACACTCTATACATCAAAGTTACCGATTTTGAGAATCTTGATAAGTTGCAAATTGAAGTGGTAGTTACCCTATGCCAACTTGAGTTGTATTTTCCTCCTTCATTCTTTGATATCATGGTACATCTTGTTGTCCATCTAACTAGGGAAGTGAAAATGTTAGGACAAATTTTCTTGCATTATATGTATCCTTTTGAATGGTACATGAGTGTTTTAAAAGGTGATGTTCAAAATCATATAGTCCTTAAGGAAGTATTATTGAGGGTTATGTGGCTAGGGAGGTTATCAACTTTTTCAATGTCTTTTTGAGTTGTAATGAAGCTCATGTAAATGACAAGAATATTGAGGACTATTCTAGGAGAGGGACTTTAGGAGAACGGGTGAAAGTAATCAACCGTGAGCTGTGGGAACAAGCACACTTGTATATTTTACACAACATCAACAAAGTGAGTAGTTAAATCACCGAACATACCAATTTCACCAAGGCAAAATATCCTCGAGCCAATTCATTATGTCTTACTGGAGAGCATAAAAATACATTTATTGGGTGGTTTGAAGATAAAGTTTTATGTCAACGATCTCAAAAACCAAATAATGTTGCTGAAAATATCAAACATGTCATCTTTAAACCAAAAATGAATGTTATATCTTATGATGGGTTTGATATAAATGCATTTTCATATTACACAAAGCGTCAAGATGATAAGGGTGTTGTCCAAAATAGTGGGGTCACCCTTCAAGCATCTTCATTGTATTTTTCTAGTGTGGAGGATAAGAGTCCACATGAAGCTCAAATGTCATATTACGATGTCATTGAAGACATATGGGAGTTTGACTACATTGATTTCAGAGTTCCACTCTTTAGGTTTAATTGGGTTGATAACATCAAAGGAGTTGTAGTGGATGAATTGGGTTTCACATTAGTGAATTTTGAAAAGATTGGTGAGAAGGGTGAAACATTCATAATGGAATCATATTGGAAGTAAGTATTTTATATCAACGATCCTGCAAATGAAAAATGGTCGGGAGTTCTTCATGGTAAAAGGTAGTTCATTGCACATCTTATATATGACGAAGAGTACTATGACAAGTATGATGACTCCAGTCCATTCTCAGTTGGCTTTCCAACATTAAATATTGAAGTTGACACTGACTTATATATGTGTGGAGATCACACTGAGGGAATGCTAAATGATACAAGATCCAAATATTAGAGGCATGCTTTTATTTATTTTTAAATGTTAGATAAACATTTTACATTCTTTATCACCTATATTTCATTGTTTGACTATTTTTGATGTGACATTATTCCAGATGGTGTTTGACCATGAGTTTGATGATCGTGACGATAATTACTGTGAGGACGAGCACCCTGACAATGTGCACTGTCAGAATGAGCACCTTGACACTGTTGTAAGTTGTATTGTTTTATTACATAGATGTACATTTACAATGTCTATTTTGTTTTATTATTTTATCACATATAAGTTACATCTTTTTATGACCTATGTGTGCTTTTTGTCAATTTTAGCATCAGGATGTGCACCATGAGGATCATTTTGTGATTGATGTGCAACATCGTAAGTGTGCAACAATACAAGGCATAACCATGATGAACAAGTTACTAGAGAAAAGGGGTAACGTACTATAACATCCCATGATTTGAGGCCCGTCCATTACAGTGGTGCTCTGATACCATGATGTTACAACCCCAACTTTTGGGTTCATTTGGTGAGAAATTTAATTTCTCATACTAAAAATATTGGAACAAGTAATGATATAATTTGTTTTGAATAACTGGATTTCATTTACAATAGCCTTGATGATTGTTTTGTGGGATTTATTGGCTATTGGGTCCAATAACAAGGAAAATACAAAAGAAACTATGTTATAAATAAGAAATGGAGAAAAGAAAGATGTGGAAACCTATAGAAGGCAAAAGTGTTTAATCCAAAGGTGGATTTCATGCCTCTTGGGTTCCAAGGAGTCCAAAGTTGCAAAGAGAATGCAATAAGAAAAGAAAAGATCAATTAAATATTTCTTTATTAAGAAATAAATTGAAAACAATGATAAAATGTGGGAAATAAGTAAAAAGAGGTATACTTGAGTTACCCTTGATGGATTTTCGTATCCAAAGGATTCCTAATGTTAAATGGAATGCCAAGGAGGAAAATAAAAATAAAGATAAAGAGAAATACTCAAAAAGAGATATTGTGATAAAGAAATAAACAAGGTAATGAGAAATAATGAATATAGATGCATCTAGAAGGATAATAAGTATCCTTAAAAAGGAATTTCGAAATATTAGAGTTTCTTGGGGTCCAAGGAGTCCCAATGGAGAAAAATAAAGAGAAAAGGCAAATAAAACAAAATAAGAGAATAAGGTGATACATCATTAATGACTTTTTGATAATATAAAAAAGAGATGTTATTTGCTTTAAGAAAACATGATTTCGTGCCAATGGATTAAAGGGCAAGTACTAAGTGAATAAAAGAAGTGATTTTCGAAATTCTAGTATCAAAGGAATAAAGATTATTAGAAAGATAATTAGGAGAGAGAGGAACTTGCTTCTTAATGAAGGAATTGGATTCCCATTGGGAATAGAACTAGTTAACCCATATATGGTCATCTTAGGGCATGGATACCCACCCTTATATAAAGGGTAGAGCTCTGGTTCGAGTCAAGAGAGAGAGAGAGAGATCCCACACTCTCCTCCTTGTTATTTTCATGAAAACCCTAGTTGAGAGTAGGGATCTATCCCTAGAGCAACTAAGGTTTGTTTTGTGGTCTTGCTTGAGGCGGGAAGCCTCCACGACCACCCAAGATTGATCGACCACTGCCCCAATGATCTAGTCTTCGCGTAGCTGCTGCCGATCTGTTGCAATTGAGGTAGCGGTCGCATGCTTCTCCTGCTTGGGAACAACCGCCCTAGATGCTACCAAATGACCCCCCATGTGCACAGAAGCATGGCGGAGGCATGGGAAAGCTCCCTGGTGGCCGTCGAGGTCAGGAAGGGGGAAGGGGAGCCACACCAACCAAGGTTGTAGCGGCTGGTTAGGTTTTTGCAAGGTAGAAGAAGAGCAGGTGGTCATTGGACGGTTATACCCCTCCCAGTTATGAAGAGCCGACCACTTAGGTGGGGGCAAAATCGTAATTCAGTTATGTTTCCAAACATACAAGTCACGTTGCATAGAAGGGACACATGGCACCCTCTGATTGGCTTTGGTAAGTAATATCTTGCAAAAATTGTATTTAAATATCGGTAGCTCGGATGGATATGCATAAAATATGAAAATTGCTCAGAAAAATGAGAGGAATTCATTAAAAATGGTTTTAGTGGCTAATTCATCTTTCTATTCGAAAAGTAGTGTAAGTTATCAACTTTAATGGATTAAAGATTAAGAAACCCTATTTGGAGATGATTAATGTATTTAGTAGGGTTTAATGGATGATTAAAGTTGATATTAACCTGTTAATTGTAAAAAGGTATATTGAGAACAAAAAGGATGAACTTTGTATGTAATTGGTTTAATTTATAATTCATATGCATAAATATGCTTTAATGGGCCTTGAAACCCTAATATTAGTAAATGCGACTCTTAATGGTTTTAATTATTCAAAACCATGAATAAAGCTAAGATATGATGATTCTAAGCTATTTCAAGTATAAAAGTTCCTAATTGTGGATAAATACCCTTAATGTAGTAATTAGGGTTTTCTAATGGATAAATGTAGAATTAATGACAAATAGAGTTCATATGTGAATTAGACCATAATGAACTATGAATTGATGATAAATGAGCATAATGATCTTGTCATGGATTAAAAGGATAAACATGGTAGCTTTAATGTAAAAGAGGCTTAATGGACTTAATTGATGGATAATTATGCTTTTTCTGATATCAGGGTTATATGTTGTTAAAAGATAACCTTAGTATCTTTCATGATGAATAGATGAGATAATTAGGGTTTGTGAGTAATTGTATAAAATTAGGGTTTAAAATAGTAAGAGATGAAGGGAAACCCTAATTGCAATGGAAACCCTAAAAGTGGATTAGAAACCCTAGGAATCGAGCTAAGTTTAATAGATCTTGATGGTATGATTAATAATAGGAAATGGTATGCATATTTCAGGATCTCATAATGTGCTTGCTTGCCTATTTGGAATTCTTGATTGATTGGATTATTCTGTCTCAAATCATCCTAATAGGTATGTGGTTACACTTATGGATAATCGCTTTAGTTTCACGATGATTCCTGATTGTTTTATCGGTTGCCTGAAAATAACTGCTTGGATGACTTTTATTTCATGCAACTATAAAGTGACTATGACTATCACCATAAGTATGCATACATGACTGGCTCAGATCCTGGTCCTCTTCTGTGGCTTTGCTAATGATGAAAAGGGTAACCTAGTAAAGGGTCTACTTGTTAAGTGGGACCATCAGGTTATTAAGAGTTAGGGATTGGGCTACCTATGGGTAGTGCCCTGCGACTCTTTAGCACACCATGAGTTAGGGATTGGGCTACCTATGGGTAGTGCCACGCGACTCAACCCTAGATATTGATCTACCTGTTAGGTAGGATCATGGGGGGTTTAATGGGGATCTACCATGAGGAAGGTAGCATCCATGTCCACTGTAGGGACAACGCAGAGGCTAGGGTATGTATGGATTGAGCAGTTATGTTTAAAACGTAAAGTTATTTGTTAAATCATAGTTGACTGCAATATGTTGTTACAGTTAATTGCACGATTATTTTGTCCCCCACATACCGACATAATTCATTTATGCTGACTGACATTTTGTTTGTCAGCGTTTTAGGTACAAGTGAAAAGAACAAATAGTAAAATGGAATATGTGGAATTAAATGACAATTAAAGTGCAAAGGAGGATTAGTTAGAATAGACTCCGAATGTGGATAGAAGTAGATGTCTAAGTTTTTGAAAAAGGTATGCGAAGTTAATTTTTATTACATCCTTTCAGTTTAGTTTTGTAGAATTTGATAATTATTATAGATTATTTGTCGAACCTTTGATCTGGAAATTGGGATAATGCCTCTAACCTCTTGGTCTCCCTTAATTGGGGGTTACTGGGAGGCGAGGTCATTACAAATGGTATCAGATCCATAAACCCTCCAGTAGGTGGGGCCCACATGGACATGGCATGCCAGTCTTAAGCCGTGCGGTCCAGGCATGTAGGAAAGGGCTATCCATGGTTGACGTAGCCACCCTTGCACTAGTATTCTGTGATCCGGAGCTGGGTGTCCATGGGCCATTGTGGGCCTGCACTAAAATGGGGAAGAGATTATGAGGCCTTATAGTTGAGCCTTGACGAGGACGTCAAGAGCCTAAGTGGGGGAGATTGTAACATCCCAGGATTTGAAGCCTCAGATAACATGATCTTAAAAGGAATGATTGGACTACCCATATCACCAAGGTGCACCTCCTTTTCTGGGAACCCATCACTAAAGAACTCCATAGTTAAGCATGCTCAGCTTGGAGTAGTACTGGGATGGGTGACCTATCAGGAAGTTGATCCTAGCATGCGCGTGAGTGAGGATAAAGCACATAGTTAAGGCTAGTGGTGGTCTGTGGGGACAATCGTCATTCCTGAAACTCTACTAGAGCCTTGGGCAGTGGGCCCAGGCGTTACACATACCGAAGCTGGTAATTGAGTTGATAATCAAGGAAATCCTAATGGTAAGAACCGCAATTCTTTTGTGTCATATCTAGGGGTTCTGACTTGTACCAGAACGAATATAAATGTAGAATATTGGCATAAAGTTGATCCAAGCAAGAAAAATTGTATTGGAAGGAACTTTGTGTGAGATATTATCATTTAAAATTGTATTTTTTAAATTTGTTTATAATTCTATTTCAAAGAAAATTCCATTAAGTATATGAAATTTCGTAGAGTATTTTTGAACTGGATGAAAAATCACATCATAAAAAGGTGATACAATGCTGTGTGAGGGTACTAAGGAATTACAGGACAAATATGATAAGGGAATACATACAGAACGGTGGGAAGAAGAACAAGTCAAACACTAAACAAGGGAACTATCTTGACCCAAATGCGTGGGATGTGTTTGTTGTTAAGAGACAAACCATCAAATTCAAGGTATTATGCCTCACTCCTCATATTGAATTCATTGTATTACATATTTAACATATGTTTTGGACTAAGAAGGCTATAAACAATGCTCAAAGAGGAAGGCGTGCAAAGAATGTGCACAGCCACACGATGGCTTCATGTAGCTATGCAAATATTCAGCAAAAGCTATTGCATGCATCTTCTTCTCAACAACCTATTGCTGGGACTATTGAGTCCTCTACTACTACTGAACCTCTACTTCACCATGATCTATAGATAGCTGGGAGGCTGTGATGGAGTGAGTTTTTACTTTATTTTCTCTCTCTTGTTATTTATTTTCCCAATTTATTGTTGACAAAACTACCCTCAACTTAATCATTGCATGACTAGGCTTAATATAGTACTTTTGACAAAAATATGCAAACCCTGGTATGCTTTTATGATAGAATACATATGATAATGTATTTAGTGTAATGAACACATCAAACTTTTGATTTTGGGTTTCAAATTTATACCATAGTTGCTTTGTGACACTATAAGGCTACCCCTAAAATTTGGTTGCAATTGAATCAACCAATTGAGAGATATGACCAACGTAGTTTGGTGCATATTTCATTGCATTTTGACCTTAGGGCCTAAGTTTCGGATTCTTTTGATATATATATATGTCACGCACCCCTTTCCTTGGTTGTGGGCGGAATTATGAACCCGGGGATCAGTCGCGACCGTCCGATCAGCTGATCAGGGATCGCGCTAGATCCAATGGTCATCGGATCATCCCTAACCTTCCGCGCAGACTTGGTCTCCACCTGTAACAGCGCGCTACCTCTCCAAACTACCAGTGCCCGAATCTCGCCATCTCAGCGCGAGATACTTGGAGGAAAGACTCGCCTCACTAAGACGAGCTCAACGATCCCACACTGAACTTCCCTCATTCACGGACTAGGGAGAACGGGCACCCGATCCCTCTCCCTTCTCCTGGCGGCGGCAACAGAATTTAGGGCTTCCTTGCCCAGCCCCCCTCACGCCTACATAAGGCTCTCTTTAGCTCCGCGGTGACTCCTTTGATCAATCCATATCTCCAATTTCATGAGCCAACACCTTATCACTACTCCCCTCACCCACCTTCTTCAACCTCGGCTACCTTCATCACCAGGCCACCCCATCGCTCCTCGCTCAAACTCTACCACTCCCACACCACCGCCAACTCATCGCGAATGTGGGCGGCTATAAAGCAGGCCCCCAGATCTCCTTAGCACCCTAAGTCCCACTCACGCTGGCGGCCTTGCCTCTCCTGCGGCTGCGCTGAGCTCTAGTGGGAGCCACGACTAGGAAACTACCCACAGCTGCGCGGGGCAGCCTCGCGAAGGTGAAGGACTCCTCTGCCTCACGACAGCACCACCCACGAGTTAGCTGAGGCTCGCCGGAGTTTGATCCAACTGCTGCGGCTAGCAGTGAGCAAAGAAAAGCAGAGCGAAGGGAGAGAGGCGCCAAGCTGGACTAGTAGAATCATGCCAAGTCAGCCTGAGGAAGTCGCGGGCCACCCTCTCCAGCTCAGTAACCTGCGTTTTGCCCTGTGAGACCTTGTATCAATCTGGTCCGTCGATCCAGTAGGATCCGACCATTGATCAAGGTAAAAATCATCTTATTCTTTTCTCTTATTCAAGAAAATAGGTTATCTCAAGGAAATCATAGAAAACTCTAGGAGTAACATAAAATAGCGAACCTATATACCTTTTTGACCAGAAAAATATGCTCTATCCATATAAAATACTATCAATACCTGAATCTGTTCCCTATTGCAAAAATAACTGTCTAAGGTCTAAAGGACATCCTTAATCATAATTAATTAATAAAGATGACTTCTTGATGATATATGACCTCTAAAATGTTTGTAACCATAAGATTAAACCCTGATTTCAGAATAATTCGAAATCCTTTTCTAGGTTGATAAGTGATCAAAGGATTAGAAGAAACCCTAATTTTTAGTTTTCTCTTTCTACACGAATTTAAAGATATATTTCTTATGTCAGAATTAATATCTTTAGATGCCAGTTAGTGTTTATTAATTGGTATAAATCTTTAAAATGAACCATGATGTTATAAATGGTTAACATGTTAAGGATTACCCTCCCTTTTCTTTAACCATCATAGAAACCCTAATTTTGGGGAATCTTCTAATTAATCATTTAAATATTATCTTTGATTCAAATAGTTGATAATGGATCAGATCTGATAATATTTGTGAACCTAATTAGAATATGGGAAATCCCTGATCTAAATTAAGATAACATAAAAAGGGATGATAATTAAGAACATAACTTAATCCTGGTCACATGGACCAATAGTAATGATGTACCCTTGCCTTCTTTGCAGGGTGACTAAATTCCTGACTGACTCTAAATCTTTGGGCTTTTGATTGAACAAGCAGGTACGTGGTCGTATAAGTATATGACTAGATTTCTGGTTGCATATGATATGTGTACCTTGAATGCTCATACTTGAATATTATTGCTTGTTTGATTAGTACGAGTTATACTTCGCCAAACCTAATGAAATATAAATGGTTATGATGAGTTGTAGCTACTAGAGCACATAGCCTGGTGTGGATGTATGTTGCCTAACATGGATGTATGTTTTTCCTTGGCCCATGTTAGATGTATGATGATATTATGTTGCCCACACTAGATGTAAGTTAAGTGCAATATGTGTAGTACAACTGCATCAAAATGATTGTATTAAAAAGGATGTTTACTTGATTTTCGCCTTAAGAAATGGTTTTATCTCTCCTTTCTACTTGTTCAAATATTCTTCCTTTATGCAACCTTATTAAATGTAACTTTTACCACGTACCAGCCTTGCTGATGTTTTGTTTCCCGTATTTTCTAGGTGCAAGGAGCAATTGACTACACAATGAAATGCATGCTCAAAGTACCTGAAGGAACGAATAATAAACTTGGAGGATGTTATAGATAGATTCTTTTTCTCTTATCTCATTTCTTGTTAGATGTCAGTTTATTTCTTTCCTTAATGATCTTGAGGATGATTGAAATCCTATGTAATAAAGTTAACTCTCTTTAGAACCATATTTCTCTCCATATGTAATGACTATATTATCTTTATGAATGAATGTTTGTGTGGAATTATCCGATGATGTGGACTAGATCTTGGCTTAATCTATTTTTTTTGTTGACTACCTTAATCTCTTATATTTTCCCTTTTGACATCTATAGATATGAGTGCACGCATATCTATGAATGTCACTATGGAAAGTATATAGAAATTGGGGGACGTCACAGTTGGTATCAGAGCCAATGTTCACACATCAAGTCACATGAACTTCATTCACCCTATTTGAATCTAGGGTAGTCCTTGAGTTAGGGATATGAAGGGTGGAGGTGTCTAGGATAGCATCTTCCATGGGTCTGACTAAAGTCTCCGAGCCACTAGCTTGGCAATCACGAGGCTACCTTTATGGCAGTATAAGTCTACCTGGCCGATATCGTAAGTGTTCCCTATTTTTGGACATACCTTAATTTAGGAATCTTCTCATCTATAGATGTTCCCTCTCCTCTCTTCTATAGGAAAAATTTCTCCCTCTCATCTATGTTTTTTTAAAATAAATTAAATTTCTCCTCTTACCCCTGTTATAAGGTTAGGAAGGAGTCTCTCTATTTATAAAGTCCTAAGGATCGACTGATAAGGATTTTAGGATATCCTCCCTAAATCATAACATTCAAAATATTAATCATCAAATAATGAGAATAATAAAATATCATGTGGAAATAATAATGATAATGACGAGAATAATTGTTGAAGTAATAATCTAATACGTTCAAATTAATTTCAGGATGCCTCCTAAGACTCGCAGCTCAGGGGAATCGTCCTCTAAGAAAAGAAAAGAACGTGAACCCTCTGAAGTACCTGATCCCGAAGTTGAGGCCAAGGAAAGGTGGGAAGAACAGAAGAAAATCCTTTTAGACTTTATGGAAACCCTCGCCACAAAAGGAACCCCTGAACCTAGCTCATCTAGGAAGAAAGAAGTGACAGTGATAGATTTTATTAAACTAAACCTTGATTCTTTTTGGGGTGAGGATCAGCCTGAGGTTATGGATAAGGCTGAAGCCTGGATTTTGACCATAGAGAATGGTTTTCATACCCTAGAAGTACCCAATGAGAAGAAGGTTAGGTTCGCCACCCATATGCTTAAGGGAGGGGCAAAAATCTGGTGGGAGAACTATGGCGGAAATAGGGGTGAGGAAATAGACAACATGGAGTGGGAAGCCTTTAAAAACCTCTTCACGGATCGTTTTATGCCCATAGCCGAGAGGAAGAGGAAGGAAAAGATGTACATGGAGTTAAGGTAGGGTAGTCTTTCAGTAGCTGACTACACCCGGAAGTTTAGGCTTTTGGAACGTTATGCACCCATCAAGACTGAAGACCGCCTTACTGAACACTATGTTGACTGCCTTTCCGCCCACCTAAAAACCCTAGTCATAGCCTCTCGTCCCAGAAGCATAGATGAAGCCCTAGATATGGCCCTCAAGCAGGAGAGAGAGCAGGGCACGCAAAAACCTTCTAGCATGGGATACTTGGGGTTAACCAGAGCTGAAGAGGATAAGTTTAAGAAGTTCCACCCAGGCCATAACAACAAGGGATCGGGGAAAGGAGGAGGTTCAGGGAAGAAAGGACCAAAGAATAGCAAGCTGATGGATTACCGCAGCAAATGCAAGACTTGTGGACGAGGACATGACGGGCCTTGTCGCTACACCAAGCCAGTCTGCTACAACTGCAAGAAGGAGGGACATTTCCTTGCCAAGTGCCCCAATGCATCTATCCTTGGCAAGCCTACGATAGGTGCTCCACCCCCTCAGGGACACCGCAATGCCAGGGTGTTCGCAGTAACAGCAGAGGAGGCTAGGGCAAATCCGAACCAGCTTGTCGAAGGTAACCTCAAATCTTTTTCATATATCAACTATCTTGTTCAATGCCTTCAATTATTTACAATGTAATTGTCATGTGTAGGCATTGTTTTCTTGAATGGACATCCTGTTAAAGCATTATTTGATTCTGGATCCACAAATACGTTTATTTCGCGCAACCTGGCCTCAATGTTGCACTTACATATCAGAGACTTGGGATACATTCTGGATGTGTCAACTCCTAGTGGCAAAATATTCACTACATTGCAGAAAACTGATGTCCTCCCTCTAAAATTTGAAAATAATGATATGCCCTTTGAATTCATTCTCTTAACCATGGAAGACTTTGATATTATTCTTGGCATGGATTGGCTATACACATATCATGCTTATATTGACTGTAGAAACAAGATGGTAGTTCTCTCTCAACCTCATTCCTCTCCGGTAGTGATCCCTCGGGGAAGCGGATTCTGTAATAATATAATAATTTCCTCTCTTAAAGCTAAAAAGCTCATATCTAAAGGATGTAAAGTCTTCCTCGCATTCGTCTCAGAGACCAGTCCTGACAACGGGTCTGTAGAAAGACTGGAGGTGGTATGTGATTTTCTTGACATTTTCCCGGAGGAGCTTCCTGGGCTGCCTCCAAACCGAGACATTGAGTTCTCTATAGATCTTCTTCCTGGAACCACTTCGATTTCTAGGGCACCGTATAGGATGGCACCTGCTGAGCTTATGGAGCTGAAGAAACAATGACAAGAACTTCTTGATAAGGGTTTTATCCGCCCTAGTGTTTCCCCTTGGGGTGCACCTATTCTTTTTGTTAAAAAGAAAGATGGCTCGATGCGGATGTGTATTGACTATCGCATGTTGAACCAAGCTACCATTAAAAACAAGTATCCTCTCCCTCGTATTGATGACCTCTTTGATCAACTTCGTACTGCTAAAGTCTTCTAAAAAATTGATCTTCGTTCTGGCTACCATCAACTTAAGGTCAAAGATTCTGATATATCTAAGACTGCTTTCCGGACTCGTTACGGGCACTACGAATTTCTGGTAATGCCGTTCGGGTTGACCAACGCACCTGGCGTATTCATGAACTTAATGAACAAAGTCTTCCAACCTTATCTTGATGAGTTTGTGGTTGTCTTCATTGATGATATTCTGATTTATTCTGATTCTATGGAGAAACACCGTGAGCATTTGAAGTCTGTCCTTGAAATTCTTCAAGCCCAGAAATTCTACGGCAAACTTTCAAAATGTGAATTCTGGATTGACAAAGTTATGTTTCTTGGTCATGTCATTTCTGGGGGTAACATATCTGTTGATCCCGCTAAAGTATCTGTTGTACTTGATTGGCAACCTCCTCGCAATCCTTCTGAAATCCGGAGTTTCTTAGGTCTGGTCGGATATTATCGTCGGTTTATTCTGAATTTCTCCAAAGTGGCACTTCCTCTCACTAAGCTTACTCGGAAGGACGAGCATTTCATATGGTCAGCGGCCTGTGAGTCTAGCTTCTAAGAGCTCAAGCAGAAGTTGACGTCGGCTCCTGTTCTTGTTCTACCCTCTGGCAA
This sequence comes from Alisma plantago-aquatica, assembly GCA_963693085.1. Lineage (NCBI taxonomy): Eukaryota > Viridiplantae > Streptophyta > Magnoliopsida > Alismatales > Alismataceae > Alisma > Alisma plantago-aquatica. Next base: position 677,896,573 of record OY856409.1, read on the forward strand.
TGAAGGGTGTGTAATATTCACTGATGCTTCGAGGAATGGATTAGGGTGTGTCCTACAACAGAATGGTAAAGTAGTGGCCTTCGCGTCTAGACAGCTAAAACCCAATGAACTTAATTATCCCACCCATGATTTGGAATTAGCTGCAATCATTCACGCCTTTAAGATCTGGAGGCACTACCTGTACGGGGCAACGTTCGACATCTTCACCGATCACAAAAGCCTGAAATACATCCTGACTCAGAAGGACTTGAATCTACGTCAACGCCGATGGATTGAATACCTTAAAGACTACGATTTCACTATTGCCTATCATCCAGGTAAGGCAAATGTAGTCGCGGATGCCCTTAGCAGAAAAAGGGCAGTGTGTGCATCTCTTTCTGTCCCTGAATGGAGGAACATGGAGGATCTAGTGGGCTGGAAACCGCAGTTTCTGTCTGATCAGGTGCATGTTAATAACATTTCCATCACGTCCAACTTGCATTTTGAACTTCTGGAGGCGCAGAAAGCTAGTCCCGAGCTTGCAGAGCTCTCCTCTCTCCTGGTTAAACCTCATACACATCTGTCTGTGGGTCTTGACGGTGGCCTTCGATACAAGAACCGCATGTGGGTCCCTGAGCAGTCAGCTGTAAAGACAACCATTCTTAGTGAGGCACATGGGTCCAAGTATACAGTTCATCCCGGCACAACGAAGATGTACAAAGACCTACATCGTCAGTTCTGGTGGAGAGGCATGAAACATGATATTGCTGAATTCGTGTCTAGATGCCTGACATGCCAGATGATAAAGGCCGAGCATCAAAGACCAGGTGGTCTACTGCAACCCCTCGAGATTCGAGAATGGAAATGGGAACATATCACTATGGATTTCGTAGTGGGATTACCCAGGACCAGGAAGGGGTACGACGCCGCATGGGTCATTGTGGACCGTCTTACCAAGTCAGCTCATTTTCTACTAGTGAAAACTACTACGAAAGTTTCTGAGTTGGCCGATCTTTATATACGGGAGATTGTACGTCTGCATGGAGTTCCAACGTCCATCGTCTCAGATCGGGACCCGAAGTTCACCTCAATGCTGTGGAAGCAGGTTCAAGAGGAATTGGGCACAAAACTGAATTTCAGTACCGCATACCATCCGCAGACAGACGGGCAGTCAGAACGAACAGTACAAATTTTGGAAGATCTTCTACGAGCTTGTGTGCTTAACTGGGAAGGCTCGTGGGACCATTACTTGCCATTGGCTGAGTTTGCATATAATAATAGCTATCAGGCGAGTATTGGGATGCCACCATACGAAGCTCTCTACGGCAGGCCATGCAGATCCCCGTTACACTGGGACGATGTTGGAGAATGCACTTTGATGAAATCCGAGGAGATACAGCTGTATACAGACAAAGTTGCACTGATTAAGCAAAGAATGAAGCGAGCACAGGATAGGCAGAAATCCTATGCAGATGCTCACCGACGAGAACGACAATTCAAGGAAGGTGATCACGTATTCCTGAAGATCCGACCTATCCGAGCTTTGGCCAAGAATAAGGGAAAGCTCAGTCCTCGTTATGTGGGACCCTTTGAGATCCTTGAAAGGGTTGGAGAATGTGCCTATCATCTTGCTTTGCCACCTCAGTACAGTGCCATGCACAATGTCTTCCACGTATCCAATCTGAAGCCGTACGTCAAAGATCCTACTCACATTCTGAATCATGAGCCCCTCGAACTGAAAGATGATCTGTCATATGCTGAGTCACCAGTCATAATTCTCGACCTAAAGACAAAGGAGCTTCACAACAATCGGAGTGTAGATATGGTGAAAGTTCTCTGGAGCCACCATGATCCAACCGATGCTACCTGGGAGCTCAAGTCTGAAGTCGAGCGGAAGTATCCACATCTCTTTCAGGCTTCTTGAATTTTGAGGACAAAATTCTTTTAAGGAGGGGAGAATGTGATGGAGTGAGTTTTTACTTTATTTTCTCTCTCTTGTTATTTCTTTTCCCAATTTATTGTTGACAAAACTACCCTCAACTTAATCATTGCATGACTAGGCTTAATATAGCACTTTTGACAAAAATATGCAAACCCTGGTATGCTTTTATGATAGAATACATATGATAATGTATTTAGTGTAATGAACACATCAAACTTTTGATTTTGGGTTTCCAATTTATACCATAGTTGCTTTGTGACACTATAAGGCTACCCCTAAAATTTGGTTGCAATTGAATCAACCAATTGAGAGATATGACCAACGTAGTTTGGTGCATATTTCATTGCATTTTGACCTTAGGGCCTAAGTTTCAGATTCTTTTGATATGTATATATGTCACGCACCCCTTTCCTTGGTTGTGGGCGGAATTATGAACCCGGGGATCAGCCGCGACCGTCCGATCAGCTGATCAGGGATCGTGCTAGATCCAATGGTCATCGGATCATCCCTAACCTTCCACGCAGACTTGGTCTCCACCTGTAACAACGCGCTACCTCTCCAAACTACCAGCGCCCGAATCTCGCCATCTCAGCGCGAGATACTTGGAGGAAAGACTCGCCTCACTAAGAAGAGCTCAACGATCCCACACTGAACTTCCCTCATTCACGGACTAGGGAGAACGGGCACCCGATCCCTCGCCCTTCTCCTGGCGGCGGCAACAGAATTTAGGGCTTCCTTGCCCAGCCCCCCTCACGCCTACATAAGGCTCTCTTTAGCTCCGCGGTGACTCCTTTGATCAATCCATATCTCCAATTTCATGCGCCAACACCTTATCACTACTCCCCTCACCCACCTTCTTCAACCTCGGCTACCTTCATCACCAGGCCACCCCATCGCTCCTCGCTCAAACTCTACCACTCCCACACCACCGCCAACTCATCGCGAACGTGGGCGGCTATAAAGCAGGCCCCCAGATCTCCTTAGCACCCTAAGTCCCACTCACGCCGGTGGCCTTGCCTCTCCTGCGGCTGCGCTGAGCTCTAGTGGGAGCCACGACTAGGAAACTACCCACAGCTGCGCGGGGCAGCCTCGCGAAGGTGAAGGACTCCTCTGCCTCACGACAGCACCACCCACGAGTTAGCTGAGGCTCGCCGGAGTTTGATCCAACTGCTGCGGCTAGCAGTGAGCAAAGAAAAGCAGAGCGAAGGGAGAGAGACACCAAGCTGGACTAGTAGAATCACGCCAAGTCAGCCTGAGGAAGTCGCGGGCCACCCTCTCCAGCTCAGTAACCTACATTTTGCCTTGTGAGACCTTGGATCAATCTGGTCTGTCGATCCAGTAGGATCCGACCATTGATCAAGGTAAAAATCATCTTATTCTTTTCTCTTATTCAAGAAAATAGGTTATCTCAAGGAAATCATAGAAAACTCTAGGAGTAACATAAAATAGCGAACCTATATACCTTTTTGACCAGAAAAATATGCTCTATCCATATAAAATACTATCAATACCTGAATCTGTTCCCTATTGCAAAAATAACTGTCTAAGGTCTAAAGGACATCCTTAATCATAATTAATTAATAAAGATGACTTCTTGATGATATATGACCTCTAAAATGTTTGTAACCATAAGATTAAACCCTGCTTTCAGAATAATTCGAAATCCTTTTCTAGGTTGATAAGTGATCAAAGGATTAGAAGAAACCCTAATTTTTAGTTTTCTCTTTCTACATGAATTTAAAGATATATTTCTTATGTCAGAATTAATATCTTTAGATGCCAGTTAGTGTTTATTAATTGGTCTAAATCTTTAAAATGAACCATGATGTTATAAATGGTTAACATGTTAAGGATTACCCTCCCTTTTCTTTAACCATCATAGAAACCCTAATTTTGGGGAATCTTCTAATTAATCATTTAAATATTATCTTTGATTCAAATAGTTGATAATGGATCAGATCTGATAATATTTGTGAACCTAATTAGAATATGGGAAATCCCTGATCTAAATTAAGATAACATAAAAAGGGATGATAATTAAGAACATAACTTAATCCTGGTCACATGGACCAATAGTAATGATGTACCCTTGCCTTCTTTGCAGGGTGACTAAATTCCTGACTGACTCTAAATCTTTGGGCTTTTGATTGAACAAGCAGGTACGTGGTCGTATAAGTATATGACTAGATTTCTGGTTGCATATGATATGTGTACCTTGAATGCTCATACTTGAATATTATTGCTTGTTTGATTAGTACGAGTTATACTTCGCCAAACCTAATGAAATATAAATGGTTAGGATGAGTTGTAGCTACTAGAGCACATAGCCTGGTGTGGATGTATGTTGCCTAACATGGATGTATGTTTTTCCTTGGCCCATGTTAGATGTATGATGATATTATGTTACCCACACTAGATGTAAGTTAAGTGCAATATGTGTAGTACAGCTGCATCAAAATGATTGTATTAAAAAGGATGTTTACTTGATTTTCGCCTTAAGAAATGGTTTTATCTCTCCTTTCTACTTGTTCAAATATTCTTCCTTTATGCAACCTTATTAAATGTAACTTTTACCACGTACCAGCCTTGCTGATGTTTTGTTTCCCGTATTTTCTAGGTGCAAGGAGCAATTGACTACACAATGAAATGCATGCTCAAAGTACCTGAAGGCACGAATAATAAACTTGGAGGATGTTATAGATAGATTCTTTTTCTCTTATCTCATTTCTTGTTAGATGTCAGTTTTTTTCTTTCCTTAATGATCTTGAGGATGATTGAAATCCTATGTAATAAAGTTAACTCTCTTTAGAACCATATTTCTCTCCATATGTAATGACTATATTATCTTTATGAATGAATGTTTGTGTGGCATTATCCGATGATGTGGACTAGATCTTGGCTTAATCTATTTTTTTTGTTGACTACCTTAATCTCTTATATTTTCCCTTTTGACATCTATAGATATGAGTGCACGCATATCTATGAATGTCACTATGGAAAGTATATAGAAACTGGGGGACGTCACAGAGGCAAACCAAATTTGGAGATATACCCAACCCCACAACTACTGAGGTGACTAAAAAAATGGTAAAATTTGACTCTTAGAGCAATGATTATTGATGATTGTTATGCTTTACTTACCAATTACTAATGATGATGATTAGTAGCAGCTCCATAAGAAAAGGAAACAAGGAAAGTTCACTCCTGAGGGAACAATGGATGAATTGATAGTTGCTCTAGGTAATCTAGAGCATCCTGGGTTTGTTAGGGTTGTTGGCACTGGTATCAGTATAAGAGCCTTCTTTGGGCCATCAGAGCATAGTGCAAATATGTCCAGAAAGGGGGATTCTCTGAAGAAAAGATACAAGAGCTGATTGCAAAGGGTATACAAGAAGCAATGAGAAGGTATCATTCTTCTCAGATAGTACTTGCAGTTCCCCACTATTCATACAAGGTGGACCCTCTTATGACAAAGGTGGTTGTGAGTAATCCCATTGACCCACCACCTAGCATGCCCACTGTAAGTATTTTTATGACATAATAGTCTTTCAGAATGATTTGTATAATATGTCTGAGTTCAGGTATATATATATCACTTTATGCAAATTTATAGGGGTTGAGGCCATGCCGTCTTAAATTACAAGAATATGTCGTTGCACTGGGAGAGGATTACCCACGCCATGAAGGTGACATGATTCATGGTGCACTATTGCCCGCCAATGTGGTTCGTGTGACACTAACACTTGTATGTGATTCGTGGAAGCAGACTGCACTGCCATATGACCACCCCGAGCATGCGATGATAGGTGAAGCAAAAGATGGCGTGGTCGTGTGGCCTAAAGAGGGAGTTGTCTATACTGATGTATGGTAATTTTACAATGTATTTGTATATTTATATACATGACACCATTGATATGAGATTATATATATGCAAGAGATAGTGCCTAAGAAACCCCTTATAGATCATCCTCGACCTCCACCTCCTCCTCAATTACCTAGTTGGCTTACAAAGGACCTATTCGACTCAATAGGTCCTCAGTGCAGGGGTATGGCAAAATGGATAAGTAGACATGAAGAATGGTCACCTATGATGGTCCATCTTAAGGAGGACGGTGTTGGTAAACCTCATAGTACTAGTATTTTTCTGCAAGATGTTTTGGAGATGTTCAATTATTCTTGGTTGAATACATCTATGATAGAACTTTGGATATAGTGAGATATTATATAGCTAAATACCTCATTATATATGTTGATATGTTTTCTTATAAATTCATGCATACATGATATATGTTTTGTATCCACTTACATAGGGTATGTATAGAGTTTATACTACCCTAGGTGGTGTTTGAGTTCCATCATTTATTAGCCATGTAATTAGAGACCCTGCATCTTCCTCCCAATACTTCTCTACCACATTTGAATATTTAGGTAAAAATAAAAAAGAGAGTGATGTTATCTTTGTACAATGTTTTGTAACTGTACTTACTCTACTTATAATTTTAACTTAAGAATTACATTTCATTGTTGATTTTAAGTTTTATTTTGTTTGCCTTCTTTTCACTCAAGAATAACCATTGGGGTTTATTAGTAATTTCCCCACGACACTAATTGTGTATTATCTAGATCCTAAGGGTGACAAAGTAGACAATGAGGGACTCAGATTGAAAAGGCATTATTCATGTGAGTAAATTTTTATATTTTTCATCCGTTAACATATATTATTACATGACTATTTAGTAATGTAATTTAATGTGTTACTTTAACATATAAGACTATAAAAGATTTCAAAAAGGCTGGAGGAAAGGTGGATAACAAAAGGAAAGTGATAGTTTGGAATAATGTTCAGGTAGTTTTCTGACACAAATGTATATTTATGCCAACTATGCTTACTTTTGCTAATTATCATTTTATATGTTGAAATATATAGTGAAGGCACATACTATGTGATGTGGTATATAGACATGATTGTCAGATATGGAGCACTAGACATCACCTACATAGAAAATCTAATCTTTTATATATTTTCTTGATCATCATAAGTATATAGGTTCATTAGATAATATGAAAATATTAAACTTTTGAATTATATACGTCTTTATCTTTGTAGGTGCTTAAAAAAAACTTCTATACGATAGAAAATCCAGAGGACATGCAAAATCCCTATACAATAGAACAACTAGATGAGATACAAGAACAATGGACATGAGCCTTCATTAGGGATTTCAACTTTCAATTTGATTCGAATTTAAGAATGACTTTCTTAAATTTTGATGTCATTATTTCTATATACATGTGGTGCTTATGACTTCTTGCAACTTTAAATTTGATGCGAGTAAATTATTGGTGCATATGTATGAATATATAATGTGTGTGAATGTGAAGATGAATGAATACAATGAGACTTGTGTTTCTTCATGTCATGAGAATTGAGTTGGTGCATATGTGAATGAAGTATCATGTGTGTGAATGAAGTATCATGTGTTGAATGAATGTTGAAATGAATGAATATAATTATTCTTGTGATGAGAATGGAATTGGAGAATGGATATTGAATGTGGATGGATTGTGTTTGTTATTGCAGGTTTGGCAAGTTTTTTGTTGGCCTACTGTTAAGTTGAACTCACAAATGCTATTAATCTACAATTTATAACTATAGTTCTAGATTGTAGGTTCTGCATCCTGCTGACCATCCTAACAGCATGTCTGTAGACCTGCTATTTAAAAAAAAGTTTGTCATTGGTTGTTCTAATAAAACCAACAGCTAAGGTCTTCGACGTTGGTTTAGGGCATAAAACCAAATTTATAGGACAACCAGAATGGCTGTGCAGGATAGCATGACCACTCTGGGCAGCACGACCACTCTGGGTAGCACGACCTTAGTTATCAATTTCTGTGAAGCAACCATCATTGAATAGCTTGGTCGTCAGTTTTGAGTGCAGAGACCGACAATTGTGACGTAGTATAGGTGTCGGTTCTTTTTGCAACCTGACGACAAAGACACTTTCTCCATTTACAAATGTGACTTGGTATGGACACACAATGTGTATGTCTTTTCCACAATCGATGACTATGAGACTTTATGTCTCAGTTTACTTTATCATAGTAACCGAGACTAACTATCATGATCGCCAATTTTTGCATCCCCGTAGAATAAACATCTTAGGCCTATAACTCCAGTGTCGCCCATTTAGTTGTTGTTTTTTAACCAACATTGTAGGTATGTTTTAACCAATGCTAGGGGTAGTTTCTGTACTAGTGATTATAGTTTGTTGGTGACCCAAATTAGGAAATCACCCCGATTAGATTCTACTCACATGAATCCTTGACCCAGACATGTTATCTCTAAAAAGTTCTGATAACATCCAATTTTTTGGATGTTACATGTCTATTTTACCTTTGTTTTATTGAATTTTGCTATACCCTTATAAATCCTCATGCTTTAGTATTTTATGAATAATAACTTCCCTGATTATCTTATATACCCTTTTTGCAGGAGAACCACCTAAACTCAGCCCTTTCGATCAGGTGAAGGTCGATGGACTTCACATAGCATATAAATCTAATGTTAAGTTGTCTAATGGCTAGAAGCAAATCCATGATTTGATGGAAATTCCTAACCGAAGAAAGTCCAATTCCAAGCTGGCAAGCCAACAATTGATGGCAACCATGCTCGACGAGCAACCGAGCCCCAACAAGGATTTCCACCTAATGAAGATCAATAGTCTTATTGACTGACAACTCCCCAATCTCATCACCTGACAACCAGTCAGCCTATCGACTAATGCCAAGATGCACCTAGTTGACCGATAGACCACAATCTCATTGTCTGATTACTTTCCAACAACCAAACCCTAATAAGAGCACTACCTCCAAAGTGGTCAACTGACAACACCATTGCCACATTTTCCATTGATGCATCATGTTCACTGATCGATGAATATTCAAAGACCATCGACCGATGAAACACCTACAAAATTTCCCAACAAACCTACTACTTCCATACCCCACAACCTATAAATACACCACCCCTCCTCCATTGGGGGGACTGCTTCTACTCCACTACACTGATAGGCTATTGCTCTACACCCAACCAAGGTACACAGTCTCATTGACCGTGCTCCATAGGCCACCCTTGTGGAATTGATGCAACACCTTCCATACATACTTCATCCATGGACGTGTTTGGACCTTCATCACTATTGTAATTCTTCATCTGTTCCCTCTCCATTGATGGATCATAGTCCAAAAAGAGAAGGAAGAGGGAAGAAGGATATCATTGAAACATGTCCTAGGTGTTCTCGCCTTCCCTCGAACTGAGTCATCCCCTTCATCGAGTAAAATACTATTGTTCCATTGGGTTGGAATCTTCTTCTCCACTATGATCATGGCCAATTCTTCCTTCTCCTCTACTTATTCTATTCTTGTTATGAAGAGCAAGTAGTCCTTCTTGCTGGGGTGCAGGGACTAGCTATTCCTTGATATTACTCTTGCATGTCCATTTATTAATGTTCCATGGTTTGCATATAACTATTTCAATTTAACTTTAATCATTTTATGCATGTTTGTTGGATTGATCACCTACTCTACATGATATATTATATTTATTTATTGTGAGAACTACAATACTTAGGATCTTAATATCGATTAACTTGGTTGATGCATGGATGAGAAATTCCAAAGGGACATCTCTGGAGAAGTAGGCAATGAATCGTGAGTAACGTGACATGATGCTCATGGAGATATCTATGTGATTTCCCACACCTAAAATGTGGATCTTACTTTTGCTCTATTTGAATGGTTATATCTAGCCTGGACATGTTACAGATGTGTTGAGGTGGTAAAGCCCAATTCCACCCTAGTGACTTCCATCATTAATCTAAATTTCGTTTTTATCTTTCTCTTTACTTTCCCTTGCAATTAGTTTAACTCAACCCAAATCAACTCTTGGTTCTAAATATTAGTCCCATTTCAACTTGATACAAACTAGAAAGATTGTTTCAAATGTTGTCTCTTGGGATACAATCCTTAATTGTAAAGTGATAAGACTTGCCATCTTGTGGGTGATACTATTGCATGTTGTTTCAGTAGAAACTTAGGGATTTCATCCCTAGGTGAATTTGTTAGTGCAATAAAACCCACACCAAATTATGGCATTGTTGGGGTCAATAGAATCGTCTAGTTACAATATAGTTCTATTGAGATTAATCTAGGATTTTTACTTTATCATTGATACTATTGCATATTCACTTGGACTAAATCTCTACGCCCATCTGACTTGTGAAACATCTTTCCATCTTAGGTACCACAAACTAGTGCATGTGATGCTCTAGCAACATCGATCTTGCATCATGATTTGATCTTGAGATAGATCAAACCTTACTGTGGAAACTAAGAGAATAGAACTATGGGGGACATGCAAGAGATCACCTGAAGAGTGAATTGTCCATTGAAACACAAAGACAAAGGCTTACACAAGACGTGCTACTATTTAAGAGGAGATCTATGTAGCCCAATATATTTTACAAGAGGCCAATAGATACAAGGAGCTTAGGGAGTTCTCAATCTCTAAGTTTGCTGATGTTTTTCATCTAGTACAACCTCCTCCTATTGATGTCCCTAACTTTGAAATTAAGGTGCATTGAATCACTCTCCTACAAAACAACCCCTTCTTGGGAAAACAAGGAGAGAATTGTTAGGAACACATCTTGAAGTTTGTCGATTTATGTGCCATGACCAAGAAAAATGGAGCTTTGGATGATGCTATTAGACTTTGTCTTTTCAAATACTCACTTGTAAACAGATCAAGGAGTTGGTACAAGCTCTAGCAAGTGACCCTATCACCACATGGGATGAACTTCAGAACAAATTCCTTGAGAAATTATAACCTCCTTCCCCCACATGCACCATCGGGGGTCAGATTACATAGTTGAGACAAGTCCCTGGTGAAACTCTAACAGAAGCATGGGAGAGATACAACGATCTTCTCCAAAAATTTCCACACCATGATATCTCTAAAAATTAGCTCATAGAGTTTTTTATAGAGGTGTGGATGACAATATCAAAAAGTTTTTGGACTCTTCATCTGGCAGAAACTACATGTGGCAAAGTTAATATAACACTTGGAAGGTAGTCACACTAAGAGTAAAATATCAAGTCAAAGTGGGGCAGATCCGTAGGCAAGAAAGTGTTAAAGGTAGCTATGGTATAAAGTAGTTCTGAATGAAGTCTATTGTAGAATATCTCAAGATACTAGCACTTAAGAAAGATAGTCTTGATATGTCTTTCAATGGTTATGACAAAAGAAACTCACCACCACCACCACAACAACAACATGTCAAGGTAGTGATACAATTTTGCAAAGCCTATAATGACACTGGCCGCTCGACCTTGGGCTGTAATATTCTTTTTGATGTTGTGGTGAGAAATGTTGCAGTTTAAGGAGATGACAATCAAATGGAGGATCTAAACTATACCAACACTATTCTTGTCCAAACATACTATAATCCCAATCAAACTAGAATCCATCCTAGTTTTTAGTATGATAATCCTATAGGATAAGAAAACTCTCAACAACTCATACATGATAGAAAACAAGAACGAGGACCTTCCAGATTCAAGAACAACCAACAATAAGATTTCAAGAATTAAGGAAACTTTTGGGGTAACTTTTATAACAAGAATTACAATCGGTACTAGAATCCTAACCAGGTCCCACAACAACAACAACAACAGGGACAACATGCTACTACCCCTTCACCTGATGAAAAATTATTAGCCATTGAGAAGATGATGCAGTTGCAATAGATAATGATTGCAAATCAACAAGCTCCCTAGAAGGCCATCAAATCTCAATTGGATCAACTCTCAGAAGTCTTTGTCCCCTTGTAGGAGCATTTGTAGTACATCTGAAAGATAACTACAAGCACCTAGAACAACTGAAGGTTGTTGCAACACGATCAGGGAGAGTCTTTACAAGTGCATCTACTAACCCCCCTGTGACTGACATAGATGAGGAACATTTTGTAATCATTAAAGACTCATTAAGTACCAAAGTCAAAATCACAAGAAGCATTGATGTAGAATGTAGAAGTGCAAGACACTGTAGTAATTGACGACACATCAAGGTTGAATAAGAAGAACCAATTATACTAGTCTACAAGCCTCGTCCTACATTCCAAGCTCACTTGAAGTAGACAAGGCTTGAATCTCACTTTATGAAGTTGAAGGAAGCAATGAAGAAGATTCATGTGGATGTCCCAATCAATATAGTTTGCTGACTCTTCAATGACTATTCCAATGGGAATTGTTGAAGATGTCGCAATCAAGGTGGGTAAATATTCTTACGTTCCATGTGATTTCGTTGTCATGGACATAAAGTAAGAGCTCATGTACCCTATTATTTTTGGCCAACCCTTCCTTTCCACTTAGCATTGATTGATGTGGAATCAAGAACCTTAATTTTAAGATTAGGAAAAGAGATCCTTGAATTTAGGGTTTTCGACAACACAAAAAGGCCAAACTTGTAAAAAGAAGTTTTCTTATTAGATTGTATAAATAAAATGTCACTCCTCAAGCAAAAGGATCCCAAATCCAAACACCCTCTAGAGACTTCTCTCACTAATCCACATGCTAGCGAGTCTATTGATGAACAATTACAACAATGCACACTTCACCTTGACTCAACAGAAGAAGATCAGAAGTTAGATCCAAAGAACTTAAGGTAGTCTACCTTACTGAGGAGCCAGATGAAACACAAAGGGCCCCTGAGATGAGATCTCTACCAGAAGGCCTGAAGTACATGTTCCTAGATGATTTGAAGGTGTGCCTAGTGATAATATATTCCATCTGAAATTTGAGCAAGAAGACAAACTTTTATATGAACTAAGGGAAAGGTGAAAATCCATTGGATACAAGATGAGGGATCTCATCAGGGTGAATCAAGTGCTTTGCATGCACAAGATCCCTAAGGCAGAGGACCAAAAACCATACGTAGAACACTAATGCAAACTGAATCCAAACTTGAAGGAAGTGGTTTGCCTTAAAGTCATCAAGTTGCCCACCTCTGGAATCATCCACCCTATTTCTGACTCAGCATGGGTGAGGTCAATACAAGTCATTCCAAAGAAAGTAGGCAACTACACAATGAAAACAATGAAATCATCCCTACTCACAACATCACTAGGTGGAGGATGTGCATTGACTATAGAAACTTAAACAAAGAACCACACAAGGACCACTTTCCCGTACCTTTCCTAGACTAGATCCTAGAGTGCCTAGCTCATCAAGAGTACTTTTGCTATCTTGATGGTTATTCTAGATTCTATCGAATCCCAATCCATCTAGATGACCAAGAGAAGAAAAAAAATTACCTATCCCTTTGGGACCTTTGCTTTCATAAGAATGCCCTTTGGGCTCTGCAATGCACCAACTTCCTTCCAAAGTTGCATGGAAGCAATCTTCTCTAGATTAACTGAAACTATTATGGAAGTTTTAAGGGATGAGTTCTCCATCTATGGAGATTCATTAAACTCATACCTGATGCATCTCTCTCTAGTAATCAAATGTTGTGAAGAAGCACATCTGGTATTCAACTAGGAAAATGTGATTTTATGGTGAAAGAAGGCACAATGCTAGGTCATAGAGTCAACAATCAAGGAACTGAAGTGGCCAAATAAAAAATCAAAGTGATCACTAAACTTAGCTCTCCAACCTCAATAATAGAAATAAAATCTTTCTCATGTCATATATGTTTTTATAGAAGATTTATCAAGGATTTTCCAAGGTAGGTAAGCCAATGACAAGTCTACTACTCAAGGATGTTGAATTGCACTTTGACAAAGAATGTATGAAGAGTTTCAAAAATCTCAAACAAGCCCTCACTTCAACCCCCATTATCTGAGTGCCAGACTATTCGAAACCTTTTGAGATTACGTGTGACACTAGTGATTATGTGGTGGGAGCCATTTTGAGCCAATGCATAGATAAGAAACACCATGTTATCTATTATGAGTCTAAGACTTTTGATGAAGCCCAATGAAACTATGCAACTAACGAGAAGGAGCTTCTAGTATCTACCTATGATTTTGATAAATTTAGATCATACCTTGTGGGATCAAAAGTTATAGTTTATACCAATCTTTCTACTATTTGTTACCTGTTGACAAAGAAGGATGCAAAACGTAGACTGATTAGTTCCTTCTATAAGAATTTGATTTAGAGATATAATACAAGAGAGGTATTAAGAACGTAGTTGCCAATCATTTGAGTCAAATTCACATTCATGACACTAATATCGTCCCTATCAATGGCACTCTATGAGATGATCAACTCACAAAAGTTTTCAGTAGACACCCTGTGGCATGCTAATTTGGCTAAATATCTTGCTGAAAGTATTATTCACCCACAATGCACCACCACTACATGCAAGAAATTCATGCATGATGTCATACAATACCACTAAGATGAACCATACCTATTCAAACTATGAGCTAATGGTCTATATCAATGCTATATCCCAGAGGAGGAAGCCCCTCTAATTCTAGAGCAGTGCCACTAAGACCCACTCGGAGGCCACATGAGTTACACAAAGATTACAATAAATGTCTTGCAATGAATATTCTTCTAGCCAATAATACCCAAAGATGCCTACAATTTTGTTTCCTCCTCTAAAAAATGTCAAAGGTCTGGGAATATCACCAAGAGAGATGAAATGCCTTTAAAGAACGGGAAAGAAGTTGAGATTTTGACATGTGGGGTGTGGACTTCATGGTCCCATTCCCGTATTCATATGGTTTCTGCTACATCCTAGTGGCAGTTGATTATGTATCTAAATGGATAAAAGCTATACCGACCATAACAAGTGATTCAAAGTTGGTTATCAAGATATTTTGAGATATTATCTTTCCTCACTTTTAAGTCCCCCCCTAATATCATATTTAACAAAGGTTCCCACTTCCTAGAATTAAGTTTTGAAGCAATCTTGAGGAAATATGGTGTGTATCACAAATTAGCTTCACACTATCATCCACAAACAATAGGGAAGGTGGATGTATCTAACTGCCAAATCGGAGCCATTATGGAGAATACTATAGGCTGCAATATGAAGGATTGATCCAACAAAATCAACGATGCTCCCTAGGCCTACAAGACAAATTTTAAGACTCCTCTAGGAACCACACCATTCAAGCTAATATATGGAAAGCCATGTCATCTCCCTATCAAATTAGAGTATAAATCCTGGTGGGCAATCAAGAAACTGAATTATGATATGAAGAAAGTTGGTCAGAACAGACTATTGCAACTACAAGAACTTGAAGAGGTCAAAATGACCGCATACAAGAATGCACAAATGTATAAAGAATGAACAAATTATGGCATGAAGGTCATATGAAGAGGAAGCACATATAAGTTGGAGACCATGTTTTGATTTTTAACTCACGACCGAGACTTTTTCTAAAAAAATTCTTATCCAGCTAGTCTAGACCAAACATCACCAAGCACATCTACCCACATGGTGCCTTCATCTTGTGGAGCAAAAAGTTTGTCAAGTATATGGATAATGGCCAATGCTTGAAGAGATATTTCACAATGAAAAAGATGATGTTGAACTACCTCTTAGTATCTTCAAGCCTACACCTCCATCCAAAAATTGTAAACAATACATCGAGCAAACAACGTGAAACACTAACACTTTTTGGGAGGCAACCCAATATTTACTTTAGTTTTTGATTTTAATTCTAGATTAGACAATCTTGCACCCAATAGATAACACATTGCTAGAGGCAAGTTTTGACCATTTTCATTTTTAAGATTTCAGATGCATGAAATGTTACTGATAGGAATGCAACCACATATGTTGGTCTAACGAATATGATTTTTCCTCTCCATCTTGGATTTAGTGTTTGCTCAGGCGAGAAAATTTCTATGTTCAGGGTGGAGGGTGGGTGGTACATATTCTTCTTTGCATCTAAAGCTATCTATTTTAGACTTAAGTTTCCATCATTGCAATTTTGATCAAATTCTTCAAAAAATTGATCTTAGATGAAATTTTGATGCTTCTATTACAAGCAAAGCCATTATCTAGCCAGATAGTTTCCTTTTCCATGCAATTTTGAATCATTCCACACTTTTTATTTGAAGCAAAGCCTCAAAGGGAACAACTCTATGGACATCATGTTATTTAGAGGTGAAGTCAACTTTATGGATCTAATTTAATTTGGTCATGATTAAGACAATCTAGAATCATTGACAGTCGTAGATCATCGAGAGACACATTGAATAATAGAGACACTCTGTTGACCGATGGAATTCAGAGTCCCTCAACCAATGTGACATAGAAATTGTGTCGGGCTTCCAAGCTAGAAATCTCGTCGAGCTTTAAAATTAGAAACTTCATCGGGCTTCCATGTCAAAAACCCGTTGATCGAAAAATTCCAAAAAGATAGTCGAGTCAACAAATAAGAAACTTGTCGACCACCAAGGCTTTGGGCTCAAAAGTGTCCAACAAGGTGTTAGGGTATATAAACCCTATCTATGGGTCGACAAACAAATTGGTTCAATTATTTGGGTATCATGCAACCCTAACTCTTGCACTCAAGATCTGAAGCATAGGAGGACACTGAAACAACACATCGACCTCAATTGATGCTCACACTTTGTTGACGTCCTCCACCAACAACCTTCATTGTTGATGTCTTGGTCTTGTACTTCATGCCTATCGCCCGATTATCATCTCATATGTTGGGTTTTGTGGAGAAAACATGCGCGGCGGAAGCAACAAAAATTCCACTCAACCCGAAACAGGATCTCGTCGACAACAACGTATTTGGAAGGAGTGTTTGCGAGATATACCTTATCACAAAGCAAGTCCGGTGATGTCCCACTGCACAAAGGTGTGCAATGACACTGGCCTACATGGATGGAACTTCTCTCCCATTCGCTGTAACAGGAAGATCTGGCGGTGCTCTTTTCATGCGATGATGTACGCTGCTCATAACACGCATGGATGGTCGTCGACATCCTCCGAACGCAGTGTCTGCGTCTCTACTTCATCCATGCAGATGGACTGGAACTCCACGTCATGGTTCCTAAGCCGGAGGGAAGGAGTCGTGTCTGTGCAGAAGTGTGCTAGCGGCGCGTTGCTCTCCTTTCTCCCCTGAGGATGGTGACAGCTAGGGTTTACGTACGTGAGCGTCAACTAAAAAGCCTCTCTCGATATCTTATATAGACATCGATCGTCAATCCTCCTTTAAATAGGAGACGAAGGGAAGTAGGGTTTCCTAAACCCATTGGTAAATAGAAACAATGCATTAATTAAAACACTCGTGGATTGATTAGAATATTCTGGAATTCATTAATTAACTAAATAATCACATTAATCGATTAATTAATATCCGACTCCATGCAATCGCTTGGGATGGCTCTATGGGCATATATACCAACAAACTCCCACTTGCACTTAGATCCAGTCACTCCAATATTATTCTAATCGATTACATAAACATTTTAATAATCAATGTGATTCAGAGCAATTCCAATCAAATCCACAATTATACTCCTATTCCAACACATCCTATGCGTGTGACCCCGTAGGCTCCAAATTACGTTGGCAGTGATATCCATAATCATACTATGATTTCACAAGCAATGATTGGTATCTAGCAAGACTTCATTGCCACCCAAGTAATTGGAGAAGTTGGAGAACAACTTAACCTATCATTCATGACTGGTGTTACAGTGATTGTATAGTTCCTTTGTCGCTGATATCCGGATTGAACTCGAGTCATGGAATTATTATCCTTTTCCACGTTCAATCCATGTTCCTTAAACTAGAGTAGACTGTCTGAGATATATGTAAGCTCAATATCACATATTGACTCACATCAACATGGCCATGCATTTCTCAGTCTCGCTTATCAAGTGGCCGGAATATCAAACTCCCATAGGAAGGACAAATTCCATATACATCACTTACAGTCATCCCCATGTGTCACAGTGCACCCAAGAACCATCTTTATGGCAATCCTTATTCAGGACCACGGTATATGATGTCAAAGTACACCGAACGGCATGTGATAAGTGTAGTGACTTCAGGTCTAAGAACCACAATCACCACCATCATTATGAGATGTGACTCTAACTACCAATCATGGTATCCATGTGTCACTCTCAAGGTGGGTCTATCTGATACACTGTTCTCTAACAAGTATCTATGTATTTGGTTTTATATCTCCATATCATGGATAATGAGATTCTTCCATCAACCAACATACATTCTAATCTTATGTTTTATTGATGTCTATGGATATTTCCACAATAACAACCGATTAGGGACAAAACAAGAGTATACTCTTAGCATACATATGATCTCACTATTCATGTCATCAACTCGAAGACATATGTCATTGAGTATATTATTCTATAGACATCTATAAGTTTTATGGTCATCTCACAATATAAAACATAAACATATAGATTGGAAACTTGCCTTTATTGATATGATCAATGTAGTATTACAAATCGTTTACATAGTATCCCATTACAATCATCAAATGATAGTCTCTATGGGCATACATACCAACATATTCCCACTTGCACGTATACCCAATCATTCATGAATCTCAATCCAAGTGATCAAACATGTCCGTCATGTTTCTGCTGTGAAAGTGCTTTTGTGAGCGGGTCAGCCACATTGCTTTCTGTAGGTACTTTGCAAATCTTCACATCTCCTCGTTGTACGATCTCTCATATGAGACGGAACCTCCGTAGAATATGTTTGGAATGTTGGTGCGATCTTGGTTCTTTAGCCTGTGCAATTTCTCCGTTGTTGTCGCAAAACAACTCAATTGCATCACCAGCGCTTGGAACCACTCCAAGTTCAAAAATGAACTTCTTGATCCACACAACTTCCTTTGCAGCATTAGATGCGGCAATATATTCGGCCTCTGTTGTAGAATCTGCAACCGTCTCTTGCTTGGAAATCTTCCAGCTCACAACTCCATTGTTTAGGAAAAACACAAATCCAGATTGCGATCTGTAGTCATCTTTGTCAGTTTGGAAGCTAGCATTGGTGTAACCCTTTACCACAAGCTCTTCCTCACCACCGTATACCAAGAATTGATCCTTAGTCCTTCTTAAGTACTTTAGGATGTTCTTTACAACTGTCCAATGACATTCACCTAGATCTGACTGATACCGACTCATCATGCTCAAAGCATACGACACATGAGGACGAGTACATAACATTGCGTACATGATAGATCCAATTGCTGATGCATATGGAATCTTACTCATGCGTGCCCATTCATCACATGAACTACGATATTGGGATTTAGAGATCATAACCCGATGGGACATGGGAAAGTTACCTCTCTTAGAACCCTCCATGCTAAACCTCTTTAGCACCTTGTCAATGTATGTGCTCTGACTTAGGCCTAGAAGCCTTCTAGATCTATCTCTATTGATCTTGATCCCTAGTATATAGGATGCTTCACCTAAATCCTTCATAGAGAAGGTATTCCCTAGCCAACCTTTTACTGTACGAAGAGTAGGGATGTCATTTCCCATCAATAGTATATCATCCACATACAATATGAGAAATACGATTGTGCTCCCACTAACCCTTTTGTAAACACAAGGTTCATCTTCATTTTGACTAAAGCCAAACTTTTTGACTACTTCGTCAAAACATAGATTCCGTCTCCAAGATGCTTGCTTCAATCCATAGATTGACCTTTGTAGCTTACAAACTTTATTGGCTTCCTTTGGATCGATAAAACCCTCTGGCTGTATCATGTACACATCCTCAAGTAAATTCCCATTATGGAATGCTGTTTTAACATCCATCTGCCAAACCTCATAGTCATGATAAGCTGCAATGGCAAGCATGATCCTGATGGATTTAACCATGGCAACTGGTGAGAAAGTCTCGTCATAATCAACACCTTGAATTTGACAGAATACTTTCACAACCAATCTACCTTTATAGGTTTGAACATTTCCATCCATGTCAGTCTTCTTTTTGAAGACCCACTTGCACCCTATGGGTTTTTCCCCTTTGGGTGGATCCACCAAGGTCCATACCTTGTTGGTGTACATGGATTTCATCTCAGATCTCATGGCTTCGAGCCATTTCTCAGATTCTGGTCCCTTAGTAGCTTCTAGATAGGAAGTTGGCTCATCTATTATGCCCAATTCGTCACTATCTTGAGTCATGAGAAATCCAAATCTCTCAGGCTCAAGTCATGTCCTACTAGACCTACGAGGTTCCTATGTTACATGTGGAACTTGAAATTCCACAACAATTTGTGAGTCTTCATGTTCCTTATGTACCTCCTCAGGTTCTCTGCTTTCTTGTTGGTCTCTAACTTCTTCGAGCTCTACATTCTTCCCACTAATTCCTTTGTAAATAAATTCCTTTTCAAGAAATACAACAGTCCTAGCAACAAACACTTTGTTGTCAGTTGGTGTGTAGAAGTAGTATCCCCGAGTTTCCTTGGGGTATCCAAAAAAATAACATTTTTCCAATTTGGGTCCAAGCTTTTTAGGAAATTGTTTCCTAACATAAGCTTCAATCCCCAAATATTTAACATAGATAAATTGGGACGATTCCCATTCCATATCTCATATGGTGTCTTTTGAACCGATTTGGAAGGTACACGGTTAAGTGTAAATACTGCCGTTTTAAGAGCATATCCCCAGAACAATATTGGAAGTTCGGCTGAACTCATCATTGATCGTACCATGTCTAATAATGTACGATTCCTTCTTTCTGACACACCATTATGTTGTGGTGTACCAGGTGGAGTCCATTATGATACAATACCACGGTCTCTCAGAAGGTCCTCAAACTCTTGGCTTAAGTATTCACCACCTCGATCTGAATGAAGTGGTTTAATACTCTTACCAATTTGCTTCTCTACTTCATTCATGAAAGTCTTGAACATTTCAAGAGTTTCTGACTTGTGTTTCATAAGATATACATAGCCATACCTACTGAGGTCATCAGTGAAGGTAATGAAGTATTGATAGCCTCCTCTAGCATTTGATCTAAAAGGTCCACATACATCAATATGTATGAGCCCTAGCAGATCACTGGCTCTCTCACTGTGTCCAGTGAAAGGAGTCTTGGTCATCTTCCCTAATAAACATGCCTCACATGTCTCTAATGATTCAAAATCAAAAGATTCTAGATAACCGTCCTTATGGAGTCTAGATATGCGCTTCTCGTTTATGTGCCCAAGATGACAATGCCATAAGAATGTTTTGTTTGAGTTGTCAAGTTTTAACCTTTTAGTATTTATGTTGTATATGCTAGTCTCAAGTTCTAACAAGTAGATACCATACGACATTGGGGCATTGCCATAAAAGATCTCATCTTTAGAAATAGAAATAATTCCATTCTTAATGTGAAATTCAAATCCACTCTTGTCCATACAAGATACAGAAATAATATTTCTATTAATGGCAGGTACATAATAGAAATTCTCTAATTCTATTACAAGGCCCGTAGGCAAAGATAAACTAATAACTCCAACTGCGATGGCAGCAACTCTTGCTCCATTAGCAACCCACAATTTGACTTGGCCCTTTCGTAAAAGCTTACTTCTTATCAGATCCTGTATATTAGAACATATGTGAGATCCACATCCGATATCCAGTACCCATGATGAAGAAGTATTTAAGTTTATCTCAATAATGTATATACCTGAAGTGGAGATCTCTATCCCCTGCTTCTTCTTCCTCAGTTCCTCCAGGTAGAGAGGACAATTTCCTTTCCAATGTCTAGCCTGGTGACAATGGTGACAACTGCCTTCTTTGGAGATCCCACCTTTAGCTTTGAGCGTGGATGACTTTGGCTTCTGCCCGACTTTAGAACTTTTCTTAGCCTTGCCTTTGCCTTTTGACTTCCCTTTGTCTTGCTGATCATCATCACAAACTTGGGCTTGTCTTTCTTCATTTGTGCTTCAGCTGTCCTCAACATGCCCAACAATTTTGACAATGGCTTGTCAAAATTGTTCATGTTGTAGTTCATGACAAAATGACTATATGATTCAGGCAACGATTGTAGAATCACATCAATGGCCAACTCTTAACCTAGGGGAAATCCCAACTTGGATAGGCTTTCCACATACCCAATTAAAGTGAGTATATGGGTGCCAACTGAGTCTCCCTCTTTCATCTTGCTTTTAAACAAAGCCTTTGAGACATCATATCTCTCCTGTATTGCTTGATGTCATGTTCTTGAGATGTGTTACCATCTCCATGACATTCATGTTCTCATGCTGCTCTTGCAACTCATAGTTCATTGAGCACAACATTAGGCACTTGACATCCACAACATCATCAAGGTGCTTCTTGTAAGCATCCTTTTTAGCCTTGGGCGCATTTACGGCAGGTTCCGCTGGCTCTGGTGTTTCAAGGACATAGAGCTTACGCTCATGTGTGAGAACAATTCTCATCATCCTAAACTAGTTTTGAAAGTTAGTTCCGGTAAGTTTGTCCTTCTCAAGGACCGATAGCAACGAGAAAGTGTGAGTGTTGTTTTCCATTTGATTGCTACAAAAAGAAAAATTTGCATTTAGTTCAAAACATTTTGACTTGTAAAGATTTGCTAAATGAGATTAATTAGGCCTTTAATTAATTATGCTCCCACTATTTTATTCAAATTGATAGCCCTCACTATCAGCTCAGAAGATTGCAATGCACAACCTTCTAGTGAGCCAAGACCCAAAATAATTGGATCAATGCCCAGCCAACACCGGCGTCAAAGACCAAATACTAAGGTAGGCAACTCTTGCCAATTGCATCATATGCAACTCTTGGATAGATGATCATGCACAACTCCTTGCCATGATGCATCTGTGTGCCTCTAGGTACTTGATCCTATCAAGGTTCCCTAGTTAATTCCAACCCATAAGATAAGACGATGAGTGTTTACCCTGCGGAGGCAGACCCACACACCCACCATCACACTTCCACGAGATAGACAGTGTACCATGCGGAGGCATGCCCACACATAGTCGATCAAGCTTTTCTTATGTGTTGCTTTATGGAAGGAAACGAAAACTTAATATTATTAATTGAGGGGTTTTATTAATACATATACATATCCAAACACCACATACTTATATTACGTATCATATACTACTATATTCACAACTACAAACGATAGACATGCAATCACAAACACAAATACATCAGTTATGGCCATACTATTATAATCCTTTGGAGCAACAAAGTATTACGGTCCACCTATGGTCTTATACATATCATGAAAAACTTGTGAATCAACATGTAAGCATGTAATGATCAACATTACAATGAACAACTTCATGGATGCTTCGTGCGGTTGGAACTTCAAGTTGCTTCTTGGAATTGGATCTTCTTGTTGCTTCACCATGTCCTTGGAGTTGGATCTTCAGGTTGCTTCTTGGAATTAGATTTTCATGGTGATTCTCCATGGACACTCCTTGGAGTTGGATCTTCAAGTGGCCTCCTTACATCAAGTTTACAAAAACTAAAACTAATCCTATCTCTATTACATCATATGAGTACAAATATAAAGGGAAAGAATTAATTACACTTTGAAATAAGAGATGAGGCTCGGCATGCAAGACAAATACTTTATACAAAGGATCCATATGCAACCATTGTACATCCATAGCATTCACAAACAAACATATCCACAAGATCGACATCAACATTCATTCACAACATTTACAAAAGGGGATACTAGGCCATAACCGTGCATGCACTCACCACATAAAACAAAATTTTTAATGGCGACGTGTATGTTATCATAGGTATATCTACATATATGTATATACATATTAAAATACAATACTTGTAATGTGGGAAATTCCCCATTAAATAAATTTTTGACTCCCACACAGACTATGCGGGGTACACAGGGGCCGCCCCTCACGGGGTCTCAGGGGCTCTGTCCCTGAAAGGTCTACATAATTTTACTTCCGTGCACTTAGGAAAATCAATATTTTCCATAGTCGACCCCATCCAAAATGTCAAAATAGAAGCCTTCGACGTATGTGGAATTAGGTTTAGATTTGCACATTAACAGTTTTAATTCACATCGTATGTAACATAGAAAATAGTATACAATGATTCGATCATATCCAAACAAATCCAAATACACTGTAGATCGACGTTGGTATGATACCACTGTTGGGTTTTATGGAGAAAACATGCGCGGCGGAAGCAACAAAAATTCCACTCAACCCGAAACAGGATCCTGTCGACAACATCGTATTTGGAAGGAGTGTTTGCGGGATATACCTGATCATGGAGCAAGTCTGGTGATGTCCCACTGCATAAAGGTGTGCAACGACGCTGGCCTACACAGATGAAACTTCTCTCCCATTCGCTGTCATAGGAAGATCCGACGGCGCTCCTTTCGTGCGATGATGTACGCCGCTCGTAACACACACAGATGGTCATCGATGTCCTCCAAACGCATGCGTCTCAGTGTCTACGTCTCTACTTCGTCCACGCGGATGGACTGGAACTCCACGTCACGGTTCCTAAGCTGGCGGGAAGGAGTCGTGTCTGTACGACGGCGTGCTAGCAACTCGTTGCTTTCCTTTCTCCCCTGAGGACGGTGACGACTTGGGTTTACGTACGTGAGCATCAACTAAAAAGCCTCTCTCGATATCTTATATAGATATCGGCTGTCAATCCTCCTTTAAATAGGAGATGAAGGGAAGTAGGGTTTCCTAAACCCATTGGTAAATAGAAACACTACGTTAATTAAAATGCTTCGTGGATTAATTAGATTATTCTAGAATTTATTAATTAATCAAATAATCACATTAATTGATTAATTAATATCCGACTCCATGCAATCTCTTGGGATGGCTCTATGGGCATATATACCAACATCATCTGCCACAATGCCAGAGAAGGTGACCTAGAAGACCAAATTCTGCATCAAAATATAGCAAAAGATGATGCCTTAAAGACGACTTCCCTAAGGACATACTTTCTAGGAATACCTATCATAGTTCCTTGTTGGTCTTTGACCTTGTGGTATGTTTCTAACTCCATCGCTCTCACTTGCAATCGACGATTCTTCTTTTCCCCACCTTCCTTCTCATCACTTATCGCCTGCACCGTTTACCTTTGCTCCCAACTTCTCGTTGCCCCTCTATCTTGCCGATCAAACCCTAATAGTTTTTGTTCAATTTATTTGTATTTTTCTTGTCCATATTTTTGTAGACCTACTTCTCATCGACCCTTTCAGTCATTGTCGATCAATGACTCATTTAACACCATTTCTTCTTTTACCTATTTTTTATCGACCACCGAGATTCCAAAATTCATCTGGCCGAGAAGTAAATCCCTTCGACCTGAATCCTATCAGCCTAAATCTCATTGATCTCTACCATTCAAAATTCACCGATGAGACTTATATTGAGATCAACGCTTAACCATTGAATCCGACACATTCCGATTGAGTGCAACCAATATTTTACTAGTATATCCTTTTACCTACTAAACAAGATGTAGATAACCAACTCTGACTCTGAGAATCTACATGCCACATCAAACGATGGGATTGAGAAATCACTTGAGGGAGTCATAAAATTTCTCAATCCAAACAATGAGATACCTCCCACGAAGCATTTGAAACTACAGTTAAGGAAGGAACAATTGATCTCTCTGTTAGAGTATGAGCCTGCTAAGTTTGAGGAAGAAGAACATGAGTCTACAACAGTTTCCTAGAATATGTGCCATCAAAGGAAGAAGGAAATCAGAGAAAGAAAAGAAAGCAATAGAGACACCTCAAGAGGGACCAATCCAAAAGAAAAAAAGGGTACGGATGAGAAATGAGTTAGAGGCAGAGGTCAAGGAACCAACACTACTTTCCACTGCAACTACATCCACAACTACCAAGCCACAAGTAGCACCTACAAATGCTAAGAACTCACATCCAGACCCTCAACCAGAAGACATACTTAAGCCTAGGTATGATGAACATCAATAAAAATATGATTTGTTCATCCAGAGAAAGACATATTGGGCAACCCGACATGCCTCCCTAGTGACTCTGGAAAAACTAGGAATTTACAAAAGAGTCAAGGAAATGTTGCGAGGGGCCAACTTTTTTCATGCCTACTTATTCAACCAGTGGTCCTACATGAATCAAATGGTTGAGTTTATGTCTTTACTAAATAAGTTATCAGTGGAAGAGGGAGAGAAAGAAACCTCTAGAGGGGCCTTCAAGCTATTTGTTTATATGTTTGGAAAAGAATTTTTCCTAACAAAATGAAAATTAAATATTATGTTATATTGAATATAGGATCAAGCGCCTGACTCTAACAAGGTAGGATACAATAAGGAGATTTGACAGCCCAACATAACAAGACTTGGGAGAGATTATCTAGGGAGTCAAAGCACACGACTGATTCTTCATAAACAACCCAAGTACCCTCTAGCTTCATTAGAGTGATTCAAAAGATAATCTCCAAAACCATCTTTATAAGATCTGACATAGGGAATATGACTATGGGAGATATGTTCCTCATCTAGTGCATACTGGAGAAGAGGGTAATGAACATTAGACAATTACTAATAGATAAGTGGTCTGCTGCTAGTGCCATGAAGGCCCAAAAGATTTTTGCATTAGAGGCCTAATCACTCTAATCAGTTTACAATTATGGTACCCCCGCCTACTAAAGAACTTTAAGGAGAGAAAATGAAGCATAGTCATCGACCTCAAATACCTCCTTACAGAGGGAGTGATTGCAGTGAAGGGAGAGAAGTATTTCTGCAAATTTTCAAAAACAAATGATCTACTTCCTCTCCTAGGGATGAGCAATTATGACTATCATAAGCTCATTTTCTCTAGGGATGACATCGAAAAATTGAAATACAGTGCAATCACAGGACCAACTGTGCTTCAAGGGGAACAAGAGGTAGAAAAAGTTGTAGAACTGAAAGCTAAGAAAAGGTTAACCTTCAAGTTTTGCAAAGTAGTCGTGAAGAAAACACAATCTGCAAAGGCATCCATTCTCACTCAACCAATAGAACCTAGAACCATAGGACAAGACCAGGTGCAACCACCAAATCAAGAAATTTAAGTAGTGGAAGTAGTCCAAGACAAGGATCACACTATCTATAAAACCCAAGTTATGAGCACAATCAATAATCAGACTGAAAATAAAGAACTCCAGACTGCCACTGCCAATTCTCATGTAAATGAACATCAGCCAGAAACCATGACTGACAATCAGGGGAGCCAACCTGAGAATGTCATGGAAAACAAAGTAGAGGAGATGACTAAAACTATGCTGATCAACACAATGACTCTAGGGAAACTAGAAGAGGTAGAGACAAGTGGCGCAGACGCCACTCAAACGGTGGAGGTAGAGCAAAACACCCCACCACCTCAAGCCAATAAGGAACCTGCACAACAAATAGTGAACGTAACAACCACAACAACATCTAGTCCACCATAGAAGCGACATCATCCACAAAGCCTTATAGAGGAGCTAGGACATCAATTTGATGCCATGTGTGGGCAAATTCATACATCCTCCTCAATTCTTCATATATTTCATCTTGCCCATAGACACTAACCATGCAGGTAGAACGTCTAGATGAACAAATTGTTGCCTTGTCAGATTTCATGCAAAATGTGATGGCATGTCAGTAGTAGATGCTGAAGACCATGACCATTTTAGTGGCTGAAATGATGGAGACACAACATGAAAGAGATGATTTGTGATGGGAACAAGAAGATTCACTGAAGGCGGTAGAGGAAGACCGATTGCGATATGAAGAAAGGTGCACAAAGAAGAAACTGAAACACAACACCAACCCATCACCGTAAATAGTCTCATCGAGCCCATCCAACCTCTCTTTTTAAGGAGAAGCAGGGCAAGTTCCCTCAACTAAAAAAGAAGCGATAATGCCAGAAGCTTCCTGAGCAATCAAGAAGAATCTATGATCAAACACAACAATCCTGCCACATGACTTGAGTTGAATTCAATGCCATTGGAAGAGGAACCTACATAAGCAATGCAACAGTAAGAGAACACTCAAGCTATAAAAGAGTGAAATCACCCCTTTACTAAAAATTTGAAGAATCAAACCTCCATTCCCAACATTCTTAAAAGGAATGTTGAAATGGGTGTAAAATTTTCAAATCTTTATTTATATAGTATACAAAAGACCAAAGTGTATAGAAGCGGAATAATAATCATGACTATATTCAATTATATAAAAGTGTACATCATCATTCTCCCATATAGGGTTTACATGAATGATTCAACAAAAGGATCTAGATAGAGGGAAATCTAAACTACACCAACTTTTTATCCAAGAAAAAACTTCATGAAATAGGTCCATGCTTGAATCCATGTACTCCTTATCCTATTTCTAAGATGGTCCTCCATGCTCATGTTGCACAAGTCTGATCCTAGGCCTTGCTCAACTCCTTGATCAAACCTTAGGTGGTTGGGAAAGCACCCAACAAAAGAAAGAAGCAATGTATGTGTCAGAAATAATGAACAAGGATAAAGATAAGAAAACAACATGGAAATAAAGGCTAAGATTTCATCACAAGTTGAATATGGTCAAAAGTATGAGGCATAAGTAAATAGATGATTGCCATAAAAAATAGTAAAAAGGTTGCATGCATGATTAATATTGACTACCTAAACTATGTAGGGTTGAGGCACCTACATAACCTCAACCAATAGGTGAGGGAAAGTAATACATTCCAATCACCTACAAATATTCTATATTGGGGAGAGTTACACATTGGCGAATTTACACATGCCCTATCTATGGGTGGTTGTACAAAAGTACCACTACACTAGTTCAATAGTCTAATAAAATAAACATGCTAAGAACTATGGCAAGTATATGCATCAAGTAATTAAAGACATGGTAGTGGGGTACAAGCCCAATAAATAAGTATAAAACTGATTTTGAAGCAAATATAGCAAAGAAATTATCAAAAGAGAAATTAGGGTTTCTTAGAAGCCTCACTAGTGAAACTAGGTTAGGGTTTACAAAATTTTCCCAACTTGGGTGTAAGGAAAGCACATACCTTTCTTAATGAATTCAATTATTCACTTTCACCACTTTGGTGCCCACTTTTCCTATTTTCAATGTATAACCATGAGTTAGGGTTTACCCATGTATAAAGGTAAGGAAAGCTCTAGTTTTGGACTTTTTGAACAAAACTCCAATTTAGACTCTGAAAACATCACTATTGATAGGTTCTCATGATTAAGAAAACATATAATTCTGTCTATTTTAGAGTTATGAAGGTTAAAGTGCATTTTTGGTGATTTTTATCTATTAAATTCATTTTTAGAAAGGCCCGTTGTCTGACTGGTCAGCAGGATGCAGAACCTATAGTTCAGTTCTGAACTACATGTTTACAACATCCTATGATTTCAGCCTAACAATAGGCCACAAACCTACAATAACAAGATGATCAAGACTATCTATATATCAAGACTATATATACATCACGTGATTTACACACATGTAGAAACACAATTCATTCATTCACATGATTCATACACATGTAGAAACCTACAGTTCCATTCATTCATCCATTTTCATGTTCACACACATGTAGAAACACAATTCATTCATTCATCTGCACATTCACACACATGTATATAGATCAACTTTCAATAAGACAATTAAAAAAATCATTCACACATGTATATAAGAACCACATATATACAAAAATAATGACATTAAATGTCATAATTTAATCATTAGTACCCCAATCATAATAAAAAATTGCCTCCCTTTCAAAGGCTTTTGCCCATTGTTCTCTTATGTCATCTAATTGTATCATCGTATAGGGCATATGTACATCTAATAGTTTTCCCTTGTATTGAAGTCATTAGTTTTAAACACCTGGAAAGAGAATGAAATATATATATATAATTAATAAGTTTGATATTTTCATATTATCTATTGAGACGAGCTATATACTTATGATGATCAATACTATATATTACCTGTTGTATGTTTTGGATGTTGCATGCAACATATCTGACAATTATGTCCATATGCCACATCATGTAGTATCCGCATGCCTATCCATTGTCTTATACAACACACTATAAATTTCAACAAATAGAATGTTAATAAATAAAAATAAGCATAGTTCACATAAATAAAATATGCATTGGAGTTAAGAAACTACACCCACATTCTTCCAGACTATCACTTTCTTTTTCTTGTCCATTTTTCCTTCAGCTTTTTTGAAAGCTTTTAAATCCCTATACATTAATGTAACACATTGAATTGCATTAGTAAATAGTCATGTTATAATAGATGTTAACGGATATAAATATATATTTTTCTCATGTGTATAATGTCCTTTTCAAATCGTGTCCCGAATGGTCTAATTTGTCCCCCTTAGGATCTAGATAATAAATAGTCATCATCTCGGGGGAAACAACCAGTAACTCCCAAAGCTTACCTTTAGTGTTAAGAAAGTAAAAAATATATAAATCAGAATCCACAATGCAATGTAATTTTCTTAAGTAAAAATTATAAGCAAATCAAACTTACCCAACATTATATGGAGTTCTTATCCTGCTCTTGTTCGCTTCACCAAAATATTTAAAAGCGATAGAGAAGTATAAGGTGACTGATGTAGGGTCTTCATTTACAAGACTGATCAAGGATGGAACTTGAAATCCCACACGGGTCATTGAAAAATCTTTACAGACCCTATGTAAGTGGTTACAAAATATATATTATATATGCATTAATATATAAGAAAAAAGATATCCATATATAAAATGAGGTATATATATATAAATAAGATCTCACCATATCCATAGTTCTGTCATAGATGAATTCAGCCAAGCATAATGAAACAAATCCAAAATATCTTGTAGAAATATATTATTATCGTATGATTGGCCTATATCATCCTCCACCATAGAAACAATAATAGGTGAATTTTCAGGATGTTCGACTATCTATATTTCCATACCCCTACATTGAGGACCTATCGAGTCAGATAGGTCCTTTGCAAGCCAACTAGGTACTTCAGGGAGAGGTGGAGGTGGAGGAGGATGAGTTGTAGTGGGTTTATTCCCTTTTTCATGCATCTATAATTTCATATCAATTGTCATGTATACACATATACAAATTAACATAATGTAAATTTACCATACATGATCAATATAGATGACTCCCTCTTCAGGCCACAAGACCACTCAGCCTTCTGGTTCACCAAGCATGTCAACATTTGGGTGGCATATGGCAACAGATGCTGCCTTCAAGTGGGGAAAACAAGCCTCGGGCTTACACAAACCACACCATCCGGTATTGGAGTGACATGAATCGTATGCCCTTGAAGACGTGGGTAACCCCACCCTCTACAACAATATATTCTTGTAATTTTAGACAACATGGCCTCAACCCCTACAAAATTACATAGAGTATATTATATATACCTAAATATATCATCTTTAAAAGACTAGCTACTATGCCATCAAAATACTTATAGCGTACATGGTAGGTGGTGGGTCTACATGATTACTCCCAACTACCTATATTGTAGGGGAAGAGAGGAACGACATATGTACTTTCTGAGTGGCAGCCTAAAATACCTACCACTTGCTCATTGCTTCCTGGACTCTCTTATCAATTAACTCATCTACCTATACATAGCCAAAAGAAATGCTCTTTGATTCCTGAATTCCCTTTGTTGCAATAACATTCTAAAACAAGAATAGGTACCTCAGCTTTTGAAAATCCCTCTTTTTGGTCATGTTTGCGCTATGATGGGCCAAAGAATGCTCTTAGGCCCATACCAACACCTACAGCCCTAACATGTCCATGATGCTCTGGGTTACTAAGAGCAACTGTCAATTCATCCCTTGTGCCCTAAGGGATGAACAATCCTGGCTTCCTCTACTCATGAAGATCTTTCTAATCATCATCAATATAAATTGGTAAGTAAACATAACAATCATCAATACTAATTGATTTGAGAGTTCAATTTTACCATTTTTGCAGCCGCCTCAGCAGTTGCAGGGATGGTGATATCTCCTTTTTTGTTTTTCTCTGAGCTATCCACACATCATGGCAGTGCAGAGGTGCAGGAGTAGTAGAGGACTCAACAGTCTCAACAGTAGGAGCAGTAGGCTGCTGAATGGTAGAGGCCTGTAGTTTTTGGTGAAGGGCTGCATAGCCACCTGGACCCATCGTGTGGTCATGCACATTCAATGCACGCCTTTCTCTTTGAGCATCGCTGATAACCATGTTAGTAAGGACATTGAATTGGTTAGCAACAATCAACGTCAATAGTAAAATAATGAATTCATAAGAATGTATACTAATTAAATTAGGAGTGATGCTTAATACCTTGAATTCATCGATATTTCTCTTGGCAACAAACACCTCCCACTCTATTGGGTCCAGGTAGTTCCATTGCTCAGTGGCTGACTTCTTCCTCTTATTAGCCTCTCGTATATATTGTCAATTGAGAGTTGTCCTATAGTTTTGTAGGACCCTCTCATAATGTTGCATCACCTTTTAAGATGTAGGCTTTCATCCAATTCAAATATACTATGAAAAATTTCATATATTTAATAGAGTATTCTAAAAAATAGAATTGTAAATAGCTTTAAAAACATAATTGCAAATGATAATATCTCACACATAGTTCTTTCCATACAAAGTCTTTCTTGCTTTTAGCAACTATATGCCAAGATTATGCATTTACACTACAATGGCCATGAGTAAGAACCCCAATATATGAAACAAATGAGCTGCAGTTGTTTCCAACTGGATTTCCTGCATGATCAAAATCCACAACCAATTTTGGTCCATTGCCCCTTTGTTGTGTTAACTTGTTCATCATAGTGGACCCTGATTTTTTCAATTTTTTTATGATGCTCATCAAGTGGCACAAGGTCTTCAGGGGGTACATCCTCAACCTAAAAATTGACAAAAAAACACATATAGTATATAACTTATAAATGGACATATAGATAGATATATTGTAAAACTTACATCGTAACGCAGTGCCCCACCATCATGGTGATCATCATCACGATCATCATACTCATGATCATCCATCTAAAAAAGTTTCATATAAAAACAACCAAACATTCAAAATTTAATGAAATTAATATAACATTGTAAAGTTCACATCAATCTAACATTAAAAAAAATAAAACATTAAAAAAACTAAAAACATGCATATAATATTGAGATCTTTTATCAATTAATATTCCTTCGGTGTGATCTCCACACACATATAAGTCCTCATTAGATTCAATATTTGGTGTTGGCAAGTCAACTAAGAATTGAGTAGAGTCATCAGAGTTATCATAGTACTCTACTTCATCTATAGGATCTTCAATGAACTGTCTTTTACCATGAAGAACAACCAACCATTTTTCATTTGTAGGGTCATCGATATAAAATACTTGCTTCTCCTGTGATGCCAATATGAATGGTTCACACTTCTCACCAATCTTTTAAAAATTCACTAATGTGAAACCCAATTCATCCACTATAACTCCTTTGGTGTTATCAACCCAATTAGACTTAAAGAGAAGAATTATGAAATCTATGTAGTCAAAATCTCATATGTTCTCCGATCTAGACAACGTGCAACAAGCAGGAGGTAAATATGTTCTCCCATCACTACTAACTACTTCTATTAATTCTTTCCTTATTCCCAGTTCACGCAGGTCCATTCTGGATTTGATGCCATCTTAAGTCTTACCTGGTATATTCAATAGAGAACCAATGATGCTATCACAAACATTTTTCTCAACATGCATGACATCGATACAATGCCTAACTACCAAAGAAGTCCAATAAGGAATATCCTAGAATATTGACTTCTTCTTGAATAAAGATTTGTCAATTTGTGTGGGAATGGTACATTGTGATCTCTTACCGAATTCATTGACAAAGTCTTTTACTCTTTCATGAACAAACTCCCATTGTATAGGTTTAGGGGCACTCCGTTCCTCATTTGATCCATTGAACACTTTGCACAACCTTTGATAAGGATGAAATTTTGGAAGAAACCTTTGATGAACAAGATATACAGTCTTGCTGCCATGTTTTAGTCATATTTAATCAGTGTTATCTTCACATATAGGTCATGCTTTGGATCCTTTTACACTATATCTAGACAAATTCCCATATGTTGGAAAGTCACTAATAGTGAAAAACAACATAGCATGCAAACAAAATGTCTCTCTATGTGAAGCATCATAGGTTATCACACGTTCACCCCAGAGTTTCTTTAAGTCATCAATCAGAGGTTCATGATAAAAATCGATATCATTTCATGGTTGTTTAGGACCCGATATTAATAATGACAACATAACGTACTTATTTTTCATACACAACTAGGAAGGAAGATTGTATATAATAAGCATAATAGGACAACTGCTATGTTGGCTACTCAATCTCCTGTATGGATTCATCCCATCAGTACAAAGCCCAAGTCTTAGATTCCTGACTTCTTCACCAAATTCATGTACAATAAATCAATCTTCTTCCATTATGGGGAATCAAACGCATGTCGTAGGATCCCATCATTATTTTTCTTAACCTCTACATGCCACCTTAAATTCTCTACATCTATTGGATTGGCAAACAAGCATTGAAACCGTGGTATTGTAGGTAAATACCACATCACCTTGACAGGAGAGCCAATTTTGGACTTCCCCCAAGTTGTCATTTTATACCTTGACACCCCACATTTTGGACAATCTTTCAAATCGACATAGTCCTTTTGAAATAATACACAATCATTCAGGCATGCATGTATCTTCTTAGCCTTCATTCCCATTGGGAATAATTTTTTTTTTTAACTCGTATGTTGAGATTGGAAGCTCATTTCCTTTAGGAAGAATTTCTTACAACAAAGACAACAATGATGTGAAGCTTTTGTTGCTTCATCTATTGTTAACCTTCAAATTAATACAATCTCAACACATCACTCAACTTCGTAAACTTAGTACAACCTATGTATAATGGTCTCTCAACATCATGCAAAATGTTCCTAAACAAGGAAGGTGGATCGGGGTGCTCTACCCCACAACTATCTAACATCACATCAACAACGTCTATCAGAATCGGTTCATTCACTTCTACATCATCGCTGACAATTTCTTCTTCAACACAAATACTACTATTAACATCTAATGATCTCAGGTTTGAAATCTCTCCATTCCAGTACCATTCTATATAGCCATGTACAATCATATTGCACATGACATGACTTTTGATTTCGTCACCAGTGCTGAGTTTCAAGTTGTTACCACAATGCCTACATGGACAATAGAACCTATCTCCAGGTTGTTTCCTATGTTCCTCTACAAATCTTATAAATTGATCATGTCCAACAATAAACTCTGGGATGCAATGATTTGGAATGGACATCGATGATCTATCCATTCTGTGATCAAAGAGAAAACAAGTATTAGGGTTTAGCATTTACAGATTAAGCTAAGGATTTACATATATATATATATATTAGGGTTTATTGTTTTAGATTTAGAGATAAGGGTTTAAAGATTAGGGTTTAGGGTTTAGGGTCAAATGATTAGGATTTAGGGTTCAATAATGAATGTGTGCACCACCTATCCCATTATTGAACACCTAATCTTACTAGTAAGTGTATAATGTATGTATTCAATTTTTAAGAAAATTTTAGCAACATTTCCCCACAGCTCTCCAAGTACAAACATATGCAGTTAGAGAACAAATGGGAAACTACTAGCAAAACATCTTGAAAAATGAGTATACATTATACAATTACATCCTAAGTGAGATTAAGTGTTCAAGAGCAGTCCCAAATAGGGGACTATCCAAGATTTACTCCTAATGAGTAAATCTCAGACGAGTTTCTAGGCCAATGTCAGAAATGTATATATGTTTTCATTCCTATACCTATGATCATAGTTTGGTCATTCAAATCCTAGTTTTTATGGAACATCATTTAATTCAACTCATTATTGATTATGTTCCCAAACATAATATGGTTTAGATAAACTATAATAGGGTATTTCATCAGTTGTTCTACCCCATGGTTTATATTTATACCTATGCATCAAGGTTTGTGGTTAATATGGATAACAAAAATTTCTTTAAGAAGAAAATTAGAGAAATGGATGCAATATTAAGAAGAAAAGATAGAAAAATAAAGAAACTTTTGTCATTTACAATCCAAAATAAGTCATAATCATACATTTTGATGTCATATAAATCAAAGAAATAAATGTAGGGCACATACCTTCCTGGATGACACCAAAGAGGCGACGACGACCAAATAAGAGATGATGGTGATGGTGACGACAGTGGGTAGCTCCAACAGTAGCAATGAAGACAAGCTCCAACAACAACGAAGGCGAGCTCCAACAGTGATGGCGACTGCGATAAGCTACAACAGTGGTGGTGGCAAGCTCCAACCGTGGTGGTGATGGTGAGTTAACATCGACAGAACAACAACGACAACATTGCCAAAACTGGAATCTCCAGAGAGATAGGTTGGGCAAAGAATGAAATAGAGAATGCGGGAAGAGGAAGAAATTTCATGGGTCTTAAGTGGGACATAGTCATCGGTTATATAAAAAATAGACAACTAAGGATTTAGTCATCAGTTGCTAGAGACAAAACTGACGACTAACTCTTAAACCAAAAAAAAATAGACACTGGTGTAGGGAAATAGTCGTTGGTTATGTCTGTGAAAACCGACGACTAAGTAAAAATCTAAACAAAAAAAATTGCCCTCAGGTTAGACTTTTAGTTTTCGGTTGCTATATAAAAACTGACGAATAACTCCTAAACAAAAAAAGACACTAGTGAAGGGTAATAGTCATCAGTTACGTCTGCAAAAATTGACGATTAGGTACAAATCTAAACAAAAAATTCACCCTCATGTTAGGTTTTTAGTCTTCGGTTAGTTGTGGTGAACCGACGACTAACTCCTAAACCAAACAAAAAAAGACCCTGATTTAGGGCCATAATCGTCAGTTTAAAATGACAACGATGATATAGTTCTGAAATAGTTGGTGGGTTACCACCAATAAAATCGACGTCTATATACATATCCAAACAAAAAAATGATCTATTATTAGGACCATAGTCATCGATTATCCAATAAAAATCAATGACAAAGGAGAAAATTGGGGGGGGGGAATATTTTCCTGGGACAAGGCGCGTAAACACCTAGTCATCAGTTTCTTCTACAAAACCGACGCTATAGACCCATCCCCTCAAAAAAATATTTTCTTGCCAAGGGGGATCAGTCGTTGGTTATTTGTTAGAGATGACGACTAATGAAGGGATACATTTTTCTATGGGGACATGTCACAAAACATGTGTCGTCAGTTATGACAAAAACTAATGCCGGGCTGAAAATTTTGGAAGCAATTTTTCCCTAAAATATTGTATTTTGTGGGTAATTTTAGTTGTCAGTTTCTATGAAAAGAAACCGATGTTAAAGTAAAAGTAGTACACATATATTTTCTAAATCAACAAGACTTCACATATGGTGATAGTTGGATTAATTGATCGACGTCATTGGGCTTTGGCATCATTTTTTTGGTAACCGACACCATCAAAAGTGATGTTATATGTCATTTTTGTACTAGTGAAGCATGATGGTCATGTTAGGTCACTTGGAATATGATTCATGGGTGATTGGCTCTAAGTGTAAGTGGGAGTCTGTTGGTATGTATGCCCAGAGAGCCAATCATGTGATGATTGTAATGGCATAACTTGTAATTGATTTGATTAGTAAATCAAGGCAAGCTTCTAGTTTATTCTGTTTAATTCAGTTATGAGATAATGATGTAACATTATAAATGTGTAGAGAATATTACTGCTCGATGACATATGTCTTCAAGTATTAGACTTGGAAAAGATGAGTTCATATGAATGTTAAGAGTACATATGCATATTCTGATTGTGTCCCAGATCAATTGTCATTGTAGAAGGTTGATAGACAACAATGACACATAAGATCAGAGTGTGAGTTGGTTGATGACTGAATCTCGTTGGTCATGATATGGAAATATCAAACCAATCACACAGATACATGTTAGAGAATAGTATAACAGATAGACCCACCATGAGTCTGACACATGGAAACCATGATCATGGAAGTCATAGTCAGGTCTCACAATGATGATGGTGGTTGTGGTTCTTAGACCTGAAATCACTACACTCAACGTATGTCGTTGGGTACACTTTGACGTCATCAAACATAGTCCTAAAACATATGTTGTTATAATGGCGATGATTGAGTGACTTTGACACATGGGGATTGACTGTGAGTGATAGATATAAGATTTGTCCCTCTTACTGGAGTGTGATGTCCTAGGCCTCTTGATTAGTGAGACTGAGCAATGCATTGCCATGCACATGTGACTCAATATGTGATATTGAACTTACATACATCTTAGACAGTCTGCTCTTGGTTTAAGAAATAGGATTGAATAATAATGAGGGTGACTGCTTCATGCCTCTAGTTTAGTCTGGACATCAGTGACAAAGGAACTATACAAAAACTGCAACACCATACACAAATTGTAGGTTGAAGTTGTTCCCCAAATTTCCATTTACTTGGGTAGCATTGATGTGTGACTAGGCACCACTTATTGCTTGTGGTGTCATAAGTTGTTATGGACATTCACTGCCAATGTAATATGGGACCTATACGGTCACACACATAGGTCTTGACCTAGAAGAGGAGTTCTGATCTTGAATGACAATTGAATTAAGTAATAAAGTGTTTAGGTATTTTATGCATGCAACAAATAGATTGACAGAACTACCAAACACCAATCTCAAGTGTTGAGACGGCTGTCTAGAAGTACCAAACAGCCATATCAAGTGTTGATACAGATGTCTGGGGAGTCAATCCTATTATGAGTTCAAATTGGCTGAGGAAGTGAACCAACCAAACTGACTGGCTCGACTCGGGTCACCAGACGACTGTTTGGGTGACTGAGATGGCCATCTCGCATGGGTGAGATGGTCTAGTTCGGCCGAGGGAAGGTTCTAGATATTTCCTAATTCATTTGTGTTGCACATTACTTGTTGTGTAAGGAAATTAATATGGGATATTAATTGGATACAAATTTCCAGTTTCTTGAACAATTGGGAAACAACAAAATGACCATCTACGCTATGCCAAACAACCATCTGGCATGCCAGATGACCGTCTAGGTTTCCAAATGACCGTCTGGGCTGTCACAGGTTGTGAGATTTCTAGAATTGTTGCGAAAGTTTGATATCTTCTGGTCCCTTCCACTCCCGCATCGACTGAGAACCTAGACCGAAACCCCACCTATAAATAGAGGGGGTATTGGGGCTTCCCAGGACACAACACAAACAATTGATAAACAATTGCTCTGAAAAACATTATCCTCTCTGGTTGTGGTAACCATGACAGCCCGAACAAGTTCTACCTGACTAGGGAGGAACAACAAAGGAAAGAGCACTTGAGATCATTGTTGTGGGAGAGCAAGTTGGTGACTAGTACACAAACGGGAAGGATGACTCCTTCTTGATCATTCTAGTAGGATGAGAGGAGTTCGAGGCAGTCCGTGTGGACTACTCTAGAGGTGGGAGGCTGTTATCTGCCTCTAGGAGGACAAAGTCAACCAACAGTCTGTGACAAGAGGAGTTGTTGAAGAAGACAAGGTCTGTGGTGCAAACCGGGAGGCACATCAGTCAGACGAGTCCCAATGCAACCAAGATTTAGAAGTTGTGCATCTATGACAACTAGGATTGTCATTGAACTTACTCCAGGTGCAGGTATATCCTCAAAACCATCCTTCCTACATTATAGATATTGACACAATCAGCTGGTTTTGGGAATATGGTAGATATTTTTTTTGTATCTGTTGCCTACTCTATAGCCATATTTCCCTACAAAGGTTACTTGTTCTTTATTTTCACCTTTTTCAACTATCAATAATCAATGTACAACCTCATAGATCCATCCTTCTTCTTGAAAAATAACATGGGAGCACCACAAGGGGCAGTGCTTGGTATGATAAAGCCCTTCTCAAGCAACTCCTGTAACTACTTCTTCAGCTCTTACATCTTAGCTGGTGCTATCCTGTATGGTGTATGTGCTATCGACTGTGTACCAAAAACCAAATTGATCTCAAAATCAATCTTCTAAGGTGGGGGAACACTGAGAAACTTGTCAGGAAACACATCCTCAAACTCACAAACAATAGAGACCTCCTAAATACTGGGACTCCTCACCATAGTATCCACCACATGTGCTAAGAATGATTCACAACATTGCCTCATCCACCTCTTTGTTGTCATCAATGACACCAAGCACGTTAGGAGAATCTTCATATCTCCTTACAATACCTACAAAACATCACCGTCAAAGAATGTCGCCACCTTGGAACTACAATCCAAGACCACCTGATACTTCTCCAAAGTATCCATTCTAAGGATCACATTCAATTTGTGCATGTCAAGTTGGTATAAGGTCCACTTTAATGTTGCATTTTGAGAAAGAATGAACACATGATGGACACACCTCCCGCAATTCGAAAAACCAACCAAAGGGGTTTATAAGCAAAGACTTTCACATCTATGACTAACATGCAAAGAATAACTAGATTATACTTCTTTAGTGATAAAAGAGTGCATTGCACTTGAGTCAACCAAAGTAGAATAAAGTAGGAAGAAGATAAATTAGAATGAAATAACTCCATATGACCTGTCATGACCCGAGGGTTGACTACTCCTTCCAGCTAACTCATATTGTAGAATCGAGCCGTTGCCTATTGTCACCCTGTCCTTTACTATTTTACCTAGATGAATCAGCCTGTGATGCCTGACCGCGTCCTCTGCCTCTGCCACTGCTGAACTATTGTCATTGAGAACCCTACTGACTTTGTCTCGGCTGTCGGGTCACCTCCTCATCCTTCATTGGAAAAAATATCCTTTTATGCCAGTCTGTCCACACCTCAAGCAAGTCTTGCTCTCATACCATGGCCTAGACGACCCTATCATTGAAATTGACATTGGACTATGAGCTCCAACCGGTGAAAAACTATAGCCTCTGCCCTTGCTCAGTGACCACTAAAATCGAACAACTGACCTCTATTGTGACTAAAGCACTGGAAACCTAGGCTTTTTGAAGCCTCTAGAAGACTGCCCTTCATACTGTGCCGGTCTCTTCTTGGCATTAGTTTCTCACTTCTCTATCGCCGACTGCTCAATCTGCCTCACAGATTCCACAAACACCACAAATCGTTCTATGTTCTCTAAAGTTGACACCATAGTCGTAAAATTTGAACTAAAACCCTTCTCAAAATGTCATATTCTCTCCTTATCTGTTGCAGCATGTGTGGGTAAAACCTTAGAAGCTCCATGAACTTGGCCTCATACTCAGTCATAGATCCCTACTGAATCTTCTCAAACTGTGAGAACTTCTCATCTAGATAGGTTTCTGGGAAGTAACAGCTCATAAACTCCCATCAAAAGTCTTCCCAACTGATCAACACACCAGGCCTCTTCTTTTCCTCAATGGCCCACCAATGGCCATCACTACTCTCTAATAGGTACACCGCACACTTCACCTTATCCTCTTCTAGAGTGTTGAGGATCTTAAAGGCCTTCGCCAACTCTATCATCCACATATCTATGTCTGCCATACCAATGTACTCTATATCCCCACACACCTTAACCTTTAGAAGTTCTTTCCAGAACCCTAGGATTCTACATTGGGGACAACCACCCTTTCTTGGGGTAAAAGCATTCTATCCACCATATGCATCATCATGGACATAACTATCCAAACATGGACTGGAAAGTGGGATCGACCATAGTTTTTGGGTCAAACTGAGGCACTTCAGGCACTCCATATACTCTTTCTTGGCTCCTGGCACCCTCTTGGTTCAACAACACTGCTCTCAACATGCTATTCATGTTCTCTAGACATATCTTTTCCCTTCTTCTGCATAAGCAAAAGTTATGATCATATATATTGGATGACACAAGAACAAACACAAACCCTAGTACTATGTCCCTATAGACTCAACGAACCTAGAGCTCTGATACCAACCTTTTCATGT
This sequence comes from Alisma plantago-aquatica, assembly GCA_963693085.1. Lineage (NCBI taxonomy): Eukaryota > Viridiplantae > Streptophyta > Magnoliopsida > Alismatales > Alismataceae > Alisma > Alisma plantago-aquatica. The sequence goes on from OY856409.1 coordinate 677,938,591, forward strand.
GACAACCCACAACCACATGATCAAGATCACTCAAACAAAATGTGGAACTAATACTAAACATCTCGATTACTAGAAAACATGGTAAATTAAAACTGATCACTTATATATTCACAAGCAGAAACGTATTACATAGAAGTCCACAAACTGTGCCACCTATATCACTTATCATACCCTCAAGGTATACACATCACTATTCACCAGACAACTTGCCACAACCTATCTGAAAGGTAACCTGTTCATATACACGCCATACATGTACAACCATGGCATACTGCCAAAAACCTCGTATCGATCCACAACATATACAAAACACACCCCAAGGACTTGAGAGTACATGGAGGACACATAGGACTCTACTAAAAAACACTAGCAATACATCCAACCTTCAACAACTACTTCTCTCTTTGCTGCTCTTCCTCAACTGCATGATCTCTACTATGTCATGCACAACCACCTAAAAGACGTGGAAACACACAGAGTGAGACCAACATCCCGGTGTGAGATATAACTCTCCACCAACAACTATTATTAGCATAGATGGATTATAGATAAAAAGTAATTCTATTAATAGGGTGATAAAATTGAACTAAATGATATAAGTAATATTGATAGCACAAATTAAGAAGATAGATTATCATATATTCTTAGAAGGAATATGAAGAACATGTGTAATGAAAATAGCTAAGTAGTATAAGAAATAAGGAATAGGGTCATCCAATATGAAACATGCTTAACCCTAAGAAAATATACTACATGGATGTGTTACGTCTTTTATTATGCCCTAAGGATTTGAGTTGTACCATGCAAACACAACTGACCACTGCTAAGTCAAAATTAGTGCCATACAAGATCTATGGAAGACTCAGACTCCTTGATCTCACTCACAACTCCCAATCAGTACGAGAGACAGTGCATAGACATAACATTCAACTGCCAACATCAACATATAGTCAAGCTGAAAACAACTAGCACACCTTAGTACATGTCACAACGCTAGAGAAGAGGTCATGTATTCCCATTCTATTTGAAGCATCCTATAGTTATACCCACTGTTGCCTTTCACATATCAAAAAAATCTGAGGCATGACTGTAGCCATCCTCCATAACATGAATTTGTGGGTGTAAGGATATATCGCCAACTTGCACCCCACATATTCAACAATATGCACTCCAAGTTTCCCACATGAATTACTTGTTTCAGCATTTAGCAAGTTCTGACATTGGAATGGATCTATGGCACATGGAAACTACAGGATTAGGATTTCACTTGATTAATAATTGGAAATTGGGTGTATTTTAGTGCATCATTCAAGTTACAATGTACAAACCCTAAACAAATTCCACAAAGATAAGGGTAGAGTACAAGTTCAGAAGATATACATGTATGAAGTATGAACTTGTCACATCACCACACGGTATTACTACCATACAAGGCTATCAACATTATCACATCGCTAGGGGATAACAATCCCTCATCTCATCACTAGAGGATACCACCTCACATTAGGCATTCATCATCTGCCAGGTCATAAGACACAAACACATAGTTCCTGCATGTCATCATTTTCTCATCATGCCTCATAAAGGCTCATAATCATCAACCTGTATCATATAAGGGATACCATAACAATCATAAGCTAGGATGTGCATTAAACATGTAACATTAGGGTTACTCAAGTAGGAGGGAGAATACATCATTACATGCTAATCACTTCAAGCAAGATAAGCAATTACATCATATGCCCCAAATTAGGGTTAGGGTTTCTCATAAATAGCCGATTAGGGTTTCCATAAAAACATTCAACGTCAAACCCTAGGTACATTATTTCCCACATTCTTGGAACATATTAGGTTAGGAATTATTATTATAATCAACCAACCATTTCAAACAACACATCTATCGACTAGACAAGGTGTAACACCTCAAGCAACCACTAGGCATCAGCTTCCCTAGAGACCACTAGGGTTAGGTCATAGGTAGCGACCAACACACATACTACGTGTAATGACCTTACATGAATCAAGGTGTAGAGACCAAACATTTTGTGACCTCAACATCAACACCACATGTAGTGTCCAACCAAGACAAACCAAGTGTAGTGATCGAAAGAGCAACTAGGATTAGGGTTTGTAGTGACCAAACCACCCTAGCGACCATCCACCAAAACAAGGTTGTGTCGGCCAAACCAAACCATCCCATGTAATGACCACTACAAGAGACTCAAATGTAGTGACCCCAAACAAAAACATATGTAGTGGCCAAAGTGACTTAGGGTTGGTGTTATGGTGACCAAACCAAAACCCTAGCATACCATCAACATGGTCATAGAAATCTCAAGAAACCAAGAAAGCATGTCGATCAAAATAGAAGTACAACATCAACGAACTCAAGCATCAAAAAGATAAGAACCACATGAAGATTATGAACTTCAAAACCCTAAAATGACCATCATCTAGATCAGAAAGGAAACCATGCAAAGAGACAGGAAACCAACATCCAACACATGTAAACAAGAACCAAAACCTCCATATAACATATAATGGCCGAACCAAATACATGGTGATAAATCCATCACTTAAGATGCATGTAAGAAACAACAACTTCACATCACATAAATTTTGGGTACATGAATTAAGGTTTAGGAGAAAGAGCAATCTATAGAAGAAAACTTCATAATCTTAAACACTAAATTAGTTAGCATCATCTAGCAACTTATGGTAACATTTTAGAGAGAGAACAATAACATGTAGACAAGATAAAAGTGCAACAATAGAGGAGGGAAAAGTTATATAACCCACCTTGAGGTGAAGATCCACTCCAAAGCCACGAGCTCCAAGAGAGAAGGAAAATGCCAAATTTGGACAAAGCACTGAGCTAGGTCAGGGGTCTTACAATGAAACCCCAAAAATGTCATTTCCTCCATGGAACTGATTGTCTCTAATCCATATTCAACCCTAGTAATGCAGATGGTGTGCTTATCTCACCCAGACACAACATACACCTCCTCTACCTTCTGTAACAATGACCATCCTATGCCTCAACTCCCCTTTACTTGCTTGTTCTCCCTGTTGTCGCTAAAACTTCCCCTCAATGCATTGTACGTGTGACTAGTAACGAACATCAAGCCACTTGTGAGTAACTAACTAGGCCCCTCCTTCTCCTCTCTCCCCTTCTTCTCCATCTCCCTTCCTCTACTTTCCTGAACACATATAACCCTAGACACCATGATCATGAAAAGAATTGACCACTATCAGTATTGAATCAATAAAAAGAAGTGTATGTTGTAAACTTAGAAACCAGACCTTAATTCCATGAAGATAAATGATGTTCTTCTCTCTCTCTATACCAACTCAATGTCTTCTTGTAACTAGCCCCACCTTCTATTGTACCGTTGCAAGAAGGTGACACAATTTTGACGTGTCTACTGTCAGCCTCTCCTGTTGCCTTCACTCCATTTCACTACCATGATATGTATAATTCGAATACTCAGTCCCCATTTCACCATTGTACTTCATGATTTGAAAATGCTCAAGGCATGATATATTCTACTCGTCCTTTGTTTTTTCATTAGTTTAACTTTGCTAGCTCATTCTGATGTTGATGTGCATGTTAGCTATTTTTGAGTCATATAACTCTATGATTCTCATTCTTCTTCTCCCCTTCACCATGGGAAATGATTTACTAGCGAGATGTTGTTGTCCATGCTTCTTTCCCTAGTTTGTCCATAGTTTGTCTCCTTGAACTTGCAAATATCAACCAAGATTTGACATAAGAAATGTCTCTTTTCCCTTTGGTCCCTACTCCCATTCTAGGGAAGAAGTGCAACAGAACTGTTGTTGTTTCCATGGCGTGAGTGTGGGTGAACATATAAGGACTCAAGTTCAGGATGGTTTCATGGAACCAAATCCATATCATGTCCACCATGGTATTTAATTGTGTCAAGACTATCAAGGGAAATTTTGTTAGTTCACATAATGATTTTGTTTCAACACACTAAGGTTAATATGCAAGATGGACTATGATAACCATGCAATTCAATACGATTGAGTCTTTAGTACGATGATATAAAGCTCTTCTCTTGGTTTTGTTTTGTACAATTTAGTAAATGTATCAAGATTAATTAATTCAAAAAAATTATAAGACTATAAAAAATCATATGTAGAATCATAAAAATATCCCCTACGTAATGGTACTAGATTTTTAACTTAATAAACCAAAATGAAAATATGATTATTTTGGGGTTTAAGTATAAATGGAATATGAACCATAATTCAATGTAGAATGTTGGTAGCTGAATTAATATTTTGAGTTGTACACATGGCTATTTAGATTCAACTTTAGTTCTACTTGGGCATTTAATGACTAAATTATAGTTGTTAATATTAATGCATATTTCTGTAGGCACTTTCTATCTGAATATCATCAAACATCCACATTGAATATTGAATATTATCTACTAAATTCTCCATATTTGATTATTGGAATCATACTTCCTTTTTATATGCGTCATGTGACTACATTCCTCATATCTTGGATGTTCTCATCCCTCTTGTACATGGATGTTAATTTTGTTTACATTATAATCTTCCCCACTCTATTTGCATGTTAGATTTGGAATATTAACAACTATTAGTAGTTCAACCATGTTTTAGGCACTGGGTTTTATTCCCATACCATGAAATGGGTTTTATTCCCTTTCCATGCACTAGATTTTATTTCCCTACAATGTTATATTTGTACGCACTGAGTTTTATTCCCCTATCATGAATTGAGTTTATTCCCTTTCCATGTTTTATATATGGGAACTAAAGTTTTTATTCATCCTGCCATGTCTAGTGGTTTGTGGTTCCCTATCCCTACTTTAGATTATTCCAGTATTGCTGTAATCTAAATGCACTTTTTATATTTTTACTATCTGTGGTTAAAGGCAAGACATTCTTTATTCATAAATTGTTTCACCAAATTGATAACGCCTCAACCTTTATTGCACATTCCTTGCTTATTCATTCACGTGATATTTTTTTATTGAATTTACCTAATTGTTGATAGCACCCTATTAGTATGGGAACACCCATCTTGTGCTTATGGTCTTTATAATGATTTAATTGTTATATAATTACACATACTCAATATTGATTGATGTGTACCCTTTTGTCTCCTCTTTTCTCAGTGTCATTTCCCTAAAACCACCTAGGTGTAGGTATATTAGAAGGTCGTGACTCACGAAGAGATCATACATGAATTTTCATCTTGAGGATATCTTGAAGTGGCCTAGTTACTCTCTGATAAGGGCCTCACATGTAAATATATATAATACTTTTGGTTTGTTATACTGCCATCTTAAGGGTGAAAAAATGTATGTAGGATATTTTTGAAAAAGGAAAATAGTTATGTTTTACATTACTTTTATATTACATGGTTCTTTGTATCATATCATTTGGTGGATCCCCTATTAGTTCCAACTCTTTACACTCTCCAATGGACAAAGAGACCACTAAATTGTCCTTCTGTCCTAAGGACTAGTCCATATGATAGTACTTGGCATTAGACCATATGCTCCTAATATCGATCATCGTACCATCAAGCCTACTACTTCACATAGTAGCCCAAAGAAATTGGAGGATAATGTGGGATAGTGTGCTTCACGAGCCAGCTTAAAAGATTTTCCAAACCCCAACAAATCCTAAGGTCTACAAGAAGTGAGGATTGTTTGGTACATAATGTAAGCTCAAGGACCTTTTGTGCTGCTATTCATACTAGCATAGCCACTTCGCATCTAGTCTTCCAATTATTTCTCACATACAAAACAACATTTGTATTTAGAGGCTAACTGGATTTGACACACTTTAATACTTGTGTGCATAGGTATGTCTTTCATCCTAATTTCCATGGGAAGATGGAGACGAGACAAGGGCAATTTATCGTTCCCAATCCAAGCGTGTCCTAATATGTACCTAGAATAATTTATATGTCCTACTTTGTATGATTACCTTTTAAATCAATTTTACTATATACTACTCAAGCTGATTTGGGCACTAAATGGATCGATAATTATGTTGTTTTATCACTACTCAAGGTTCTCCTATCACTTCATGAACACAATTTATTAATTGGTCTATGTGTCGTCACTATTTTCCTTTTGAGAAACTGGGGGGGGGGGGTTCAATACCCAGGTCCCGTCATTCCTTACCATATTTATCTCCACAAAAGATTGCCTAATAGAGTCACTTTAAATCAAACGCCAAGCCCTTTTATCAGGCGGTCTTGTATTTATATCTAAGGTGATGCGATCCTAAGTATCCCTCTTCTTCTATTAAAGGTGCCACTATAAGGAGTAGGACCCGAGAGGGGATCCACTCCCTAATAAATAAAATAAAAGGAAACATCCCATATGCCATGCACATAACCAAACTTTTGCGAAGAAATGATAATTCATTTTATTCAAAAGTATGTTTTAAGATACCAAAGGTAGCATAAGAAGATATAAGATCTAACTATTACAATGCTTCATTATATCATAATTCTTCACCACACATGGTGATACATAAGAAAACTAATCTATAACATAGGACCAATAGAGGGTTATCTAACCACCTCGAATCTATTTCCCAAGAAGGAACAACTGCACTTGATTATGTCTCGATCAACTCTAGTTCTCCCTTCTTTGCTCTCTACCTAGGGTTTGGAAGCATAACCCACAAGAGAAGGCAAAATGGATGTTGTCAACATAAAAATCCAATATGAGCATATTAATAGGAATTGATCAACTTTATGGATAAAGGACACCAAATATAAAAAGGCTTCCCATCCAAAAGAAAAGTACCATCCAAGCACATATCAAAAGAATATGCATCTAAATAAGTTGATAAACAATAGTCACACTTGCCATTAAAAGGGGGTATGCCACAAAAGCATACATAAAGAGTGATGGGCACATAACCCATCAACAATATTAATCAACCTGGATGCACATGAGATAAAGATAGCACTAGTGAAATATAAATAAACAATTAAAGTTAGGGAAAATAACCCTAAAACTTGATAGAGTAATGCACATGACCAAAATCCTCAATATATAAAGTGGGACAAAAACCCGGGTATTGGGAACATAACCTCCATGCCAAAAACTAAAGGGCACACAATTAAGAAATCAAATTACTTATACAACTGTAGGGTTATAGAATCACAAAGCATGCATAAATTATAGATACAAAATAAAGTTTGGCTATATAAATTGAATTAATGAGATTTCTATCACACAAATGGATAATATGAAACATCCACCACAAAAATGGACAATAAGGGTTCCTTCTCACAACAAAGAACAATTTCGTTCAAATTCTACAACTAGGGTCTCATTATGAAGCAAAGTACAATATTTTGAGTCCAACAATAATTGTAGATAGCTCAAGTATGTCAGTGACTCATATTCATTAAGATTAGACTCAAGTAGGTCATCGAGTCAAGAAAGAGAAAATCCATTCACAAAATACATCAAAGAGGTTCAAGAAAGAGATAAAGAAAGTAATTGCTCAATATGACTCATAGGGGATGCAACACACATCAAGCGAAAGAGAATTTAGGTTAAATACTCAATATGGATAGTAGAATGCAACATACCTCAGAACATGTGTCGATTTGTCTAGATCCAAGTCAGGATTCTTCTTCACCTAGTATAGGATTATATATACAAACCATTAATTAGTATGTATATTATAGACCCTAGATTAACTATTCTATTTAGGTTTAGGTTATATAATATATCTAATTAGTATTTTTGTGTAATTTTTTTGATAAAAATAGTTATGAATTTCTAAAGATTTACTATTTACTTATTTATTTAAAAGCAAAGAGAATTTGCAAAATATGAAAAAAGGCCTCAAATAAAAATCCAATTCACACGAGCATGATAGGCATATATGTCCAATATTTATGTGAGACAAAGTCTGGCTTAGATTAAAACTGATCATGAAAGGATGAAAATACCGTTGGCATAATAACAAAAAGCAAAAGAAAGTGAGGGGAAAAGAGGAGAAAGCATAGATGGGCTCATCCCCTTCCCCAACATGTGCATGGCTACGAAGTAACATGGATGGTCCTTGGTGGAAAATTGGAGAAACATGAGTGGGGGAATGATACCAAGTTATGATCATCGAGAAATGAAGAACGGTGACCGAGGAACCTTACCCTAGGTCAAATTTGATTGAGACAAAGTGAGGCACAAGATCTTCAAGCTGTCTAAGCTCCCTGGTTCCTAAGATCTTGATGAAAGTACACCACTACAAATATGACATATTGCGTCGGGTCTTTTTTCAAGGAAAACTGACAATATTATCTATAATGTCAGTTCTACATAGACAACAACTGTGGATTAACCAGTAGAAAAAACATGGGCTGCACTTTCTTTTTGCCGTTGGTCACTTTTCAAAGCAACTGACGCTATATATCAGCTGTGAAAATAAAATTTCATGCAAAATTTTTGGGAGCATTTCATGTGCCCTCAAAAAACCTATATCATCAATTTTTTTCTGTAAAACTGATGAGATAAATAGGTGCATGCGTTGTCTGCCCCATGGGAATTAACTGGAGTTTCTCATCAATTCTTTCTAAAGATACCGACTAGAAATAGGTGTACACCATGTGTCCCATAATTTTTTTTCACCCTCACTTGATGATTATCATTGGTTTTTCAGACTACAACCAATGGTGTACATATCACTAGGTTATAAGTTTAGTTGTCAGTTTATCAAGGACAACTGACGACAAAGTTTTGTTTTGGCTGGCCAAATTTTGTGAATAACTGACGACCTAAACCTTAGACCATCAATTTTCTAAATAATCGACGGTATAGTTGTTACTTAACCCCGGGAGAAACCCTTTTCCCTTTCTTCCCTTGCCCATGTTTCTCTGGATATCACTGATCTAGCAATATCCTGACGACTTCCCTCTTTTGTCTCCACTGTTGTTGCTACCATCTCCTGGTTCAGCCTTGCCACCGCACTGCCCCCCTCTACTACTTCTCCAGACCCTTTTGGCAGAGCCTTCACCGTGCTACCTCCCTCTAGACCCCACCGAAAGAACCTCCACTATCACTGGAGCTCCAGATCCCCCACCGTCCATCACCTACTATTGTTGCTCCTCCATCTATTGTTGGTGCCCTTCTACTACTACTCCGATGCTCCTCCGACTCCTCCTATTCCTCTCCGACCAGAGCCTCCTCAGCCACTTCTTCCTCAGTTTTTGGAAGAAGAGGTACACTCTTGATATGAAATTTCCTTTAATATTTATGTTAAACAACCAACATAGTACTTGGCATGTCATGCTTGTTTTATACAATCTTCCTCTGTGATTGTGTATGAAGAATAAGTATCTCATACTACCATTGATGATATCGGGGCCCAAACAACCTGGAAATGATATTGATCTTTAACTTGAACCTTTGATTGATGACCTAAAGAAACTATGGGGAGAATGTGTGATGACTTATGATGCTTTGTGTGATGACCCAGAATTTAGGATTCTGATACTCAATATAATATTTGAAATCATGTTGGGGTAAAATATTTTAATGATGTACCTAGAGGTGTAATGTGGTCATATAATGAAAGTTGCACTTTTTGATCAAGAGTTGATGATAAATCAACTTGTATTAAGGTTTACCACTTAGTTATAAGGTTATTTCAGGAATGTACTTACATGATCATAGAATAGAATTTTGGCCTCAAACATTGCTAGATAAGAAATTATATGACAAGGGATCCATGTGTAAAATTGGTGATTATTCAAGGTCCCTATTGGTGGCTATTAAGATATAATGATGTGACTATTGATTTAAATAAGTTAGAAATAAGTTCAATTTCCACATAACGTCACAAGCCAACCCAATCAATAGAGGGGCACGAATCTGTTAATTGTGACAGGCTGAGTGGTGTGGCACACTAATGGCCCTTGGATACATATGAAAGATCACAACCTACCAACGTTTTCAATAGACCAGCTGGTGTATAGGAGACCAAGTCGTGAGGAAGACATATCAAGTGGTTAAGAGTGTTGGGGGATAAGTCTTCAGATTCGCCACAACTCCAGGAGCAGCCCAACTAACCAGACATCGTGGACTATAGGGTGAGATCCTTCCTTCTCACTCTCATCCCTCTTCATCCACAATGCAGCAACAGCCATGAGGCCCATGAGGGACGAGCTCCTCATCTAGTGAGTATGGAAGACCTGACGAAGAGAAGTGCAAATGGGTCACCAGAGCCTTTACAACCGCGCAGCAGCACCTGAGAAGGGAGTAGAGGATCCCGCAACGGCGGCTGCGTCGTGGGAGCTTCGGCAGTAGAAGGAGGGGTCATCCGTCGACACCTTGCCTTTTCCTTACGTTACGGTGTCAGGACTTCGCTCGCTAGAGGAGAGCCGACGGCAGCAAGTTTCTGGAGGCCGATAGTAGGGCGCATCACAGATGAAGCTGTTGGTCGTGGAAGGTTTATTTAGGAGGAGGGTACCCTGATCAATCCCTCTCTGGGGTCAAGACCCAATGGCGGCAGTGCCAGAACCTCACCAGTGGCGAGCCTGAGCATACCGGATATTGGAGCGTCACAGCGACGAGCTTTTTCCAGGAGGCAGTGTGCGCAGACGTCGAGAGAAGCAGGTCGGAGAGATGGGTGGCGTCGGGCTAGAGGTGGAGAACGTGAGGTTGAGGAAGAACTCGACAGACATTTATACTCCAGAGAAGGATCGACGACGACAGCTTGTACAAGGAAGAGAGGCGGCAAATAGACTTGAGGACGCGACACTCATGGCAGCGGGCATGGATCACGTGGAAGTAAGAACACCCAAGGTGAGGGAGAAGGAAGACTTGGAGAAGAAGGGCTCTGCTGTTTTCTCTCGCTGGAGATCCTCTAGTGGCGGCGCTTGCACAGGTCGGACGCCTGGTCTCGTGCATTTATAGAGGAACGCAGAGGAATAGGATGAGAAGTCAAACCGGTTCATCCGGCCAGACCAGCTGGCTCATGTCTGAACCAAGCGGGTCTCCACCTAGCTCTGCAACAAAGAGTTGCGCTGCCATTTGGTGAGACACGAGTGGCTGGAAAAGGTAAAAATCTCAGATTATTGTCCAATCTTCAATAATTCATAATAAATAGCTTGTTTGTCTGTAAATTACAAACAAGATACCAAAATTCTCAGAAAAATGAGTAGAACACAATGAAAGCATAATATCAGTCTTTTGAAGCTTAAATATTAGTGATATCATGTAAGATGTGTAATGCTTATTTCATGGATAATAAATATCAAATGATGATATAAAATTATGGAAAAATATCAGTAACTCCATAATAATGTTTATAATACAACTAATGATAGTGATGATTAGGTTGATACACGAAATCATGTGATTTTCTTAATATGACTAATTAGGGCTAATAACCCTAAAGAAAATGTAAAAAATACATGCATGCTCAATAAATGATGAAATTTACAGAGTAAGCTCATATCTACATTTGGAAACTCATATTTAATTATGAGATCATGATGATACATAGAATGCATGTTATATGAAGAGCACCCTTAATACACATGATGTAACCCTAATTTGGACCTAAAATTACTAAGAATATGATGTACATATATTAATGATGATTAATTTCTTTAAATCAGGTGCTGACCAGTTTATCTAGATGATCATGGATATGTGAGGAATATCTAAACTCAGGCACATGGATATAATTATATGACTAGATTTGCTGGATGTTAAATATATGTACTTGCTTGCTTGTATTTGAAATACACTGTTGGATGTAGATCTCTATGTATTGTCATTTCTGCCTTGAACAATAAGAACACTAAAGAAAGAAAATGGAATGTAGTTACTAATGGTTCATTAATCTCCCTATTAGAGAGGGAAAGTATTAATGTTGACTAGCACCTCCCTAATGGTACAAGGTACGCGGGGAGATCCCTAATGGTACAAGGTACGCGGGGATAGGGCCCAATAATATATGTTTGTGCTAAGTCCACCATAGTAATACATGTCCATTGAAATATAGTTAATAACTTGGGTTTACCTGATTTTCTACCTTAAATAATGCTTTCATTTTTCTTTCTTCTTTTTCAAGTATTTTAAATACGCCAGCATAGTATAGTATCTTTCAACTACGTACCAACTTTATGTTGATTCGCTGTTTCACGTATGTTTTAGGTTCAGTGATATCATGGGATAAAAGAACATGGTGTGAGCAAGTTGTACAGGTTTACCTATTATGTTAAGATCCTAATTAGCATACATGTTCATAGACTTATGTAAAATTTTCTATTCAATGTGTAAATGTAATCTGTAATAGTTCATGTTATAATTAATATTCATGTTGAATGTTGAGTATGTTATGGTTGCATGTTCATGTATGCACATATTGCTTCCGCATCGCTCTCTGATATGAGTGGATGATGTTTTCAGATTCTGACATTTCATTCCCAATAGGGTTTGGAGAAGGAAAAATCCGGGGACATCACAGTTGGTATCAGAGTATGAACAATAGCTACACCTAACAATTGCTCACCATGAAACAGATAACAAAATCCTCACATTTCACTTTAATCCCTACAAACCTAGTAATTTGTTTTATAGGAATAAGGTTTGACTTAGCCTCTAGGTTAGAACCTAGATGTTCGAGAACTAGGTTTAGACAAGTGTCTGAAACCCTTTGCATATAGAGCTCATATGTATTGGGTAGCTACACTAGTGTACATCTCGTTCTAACCATTTCACTAGGTGACATAGCACTAGACTATCTACTGTGTGTGGGACACTCGATTTTGCTGATTTGGTTTTGTTTTCCAATCGGCTCGAGCCTCGAGTGTTTTCTTTGACATCTTCTTTCTCGGAGAAAAACTATATAATATTTTATTATATATATGTAAATATAAAAATGTGTCCCTCACACTGTAGAGTAGTTAGTGTTCATGCAACCTAAGTGAAAGGGGGTGACATCAGTCTAGAAGAGAGAATAGATCTAGATTTGATGTCTAGAGCCTCATAAGGTTATGTGATAGATAGATAGACAGAAGAAAGATGAAGGAAATAAGTATATAGAATCTTATCTAAGTTGATCTATGATGGTATAAGTTTCTTTATTAAGATTTGAGTTGCATATGAACCGAATCCACTCTTGGAGGATCTATGCTAAGTCGTGATGATGAAAGTACATCCTCTTTTCCTACTTAAGATAAGCTAAGTTAAGATAGAAATGAGTGTGCATGAGCCTCAAGCTCTTATACAAGGAGGATATCTAGTGGTAGGATGAGATATGTGGTGAACTCTAGAGAGAGTAAGACCCACAAGGAGAAGGTCATAGGACCTAGCCTCCAATATATGAGATATGTGTTAAAAAATGTCCTACACTAGATTACTCTCGAGTTTTGAGTTGAGTCCTTATGCATGATTCAAATCAATATGTGAGAATTGGGTAAAAGAAAAGGATGGGTAAATGACCCATATGATAAAGTCAATCCTTTGGCTGAGTTAGGTCCTAGCTAGAGTGACATATTTTGTGAATCTCATCATTAGTTTCAAGTGAGGTAATATATGAACTCTAGTTATGAGAGTATGATGCTTTGTGCAAAAGATACTCAAAATACATGTTCTCCCTTCTTCTTCTCTTTCTTAATATACGATGATAGAAACCTCACTTGAGCTATATAGATGATTTATATATGAGGAGTCACTTGTATAGGCTTGACCTATTCTATATTTTCCCCCTATATCATACATGTAGCACCCAAGATTGAAATCATGATAAGTTTGACTTTAAAATATTCTCTTCCCTTTCGTATGAAACATGAAAGATATGATGCTGAGATCATGGGATAAACTTAGTATATTCTCTTCTCTTTTTCCCTTCACATAATACATGCAAGACATAAAAAGTTGAACTAATGAACTTGATATAAAGATATATGATCTGAAATATAGTTCGTAACTTTGATCCTTCTCAATGTATGCTTCTAAGTTGAGTATGAATATCACATCATAGGGTGAAACCCTAATGGCCAAGCATGTTACGTAAGCCTTCTCATGTAGAAAAATCTCAATATCAAGGATGAAGATACCCTACATGCTTAAACCTCCTAAGATGACAACCTAGGATGAATCAAAATAATGATACTCTTGGAACTTAGAGTGGTGGTTTAGAGACATCCACAACTCTTGAGTATTAGCTTAAGAATGAAACCACTTGAATTTCGAGGACGAAATTCCATATAAGGTGGGGTGAATGTGATGACCCAGAATTTAGGATTCTGATACTCAATATAATATTTGAAATCATGTTGGGGTAAAATATTTTAATGATGTACCTAGAGGTGTAATGTGGTCATATAATGAAAGTTGCACTTTTTGATCAAGAGTTGATGATGAATCGACTTGTATTAAGGTTTACCACTTAGTTATAAGGTTATTTGAGGAATGTACTTACATGATCATAGCATAGAATTTTGGCCTCAAACATTGCCAGATGAGAAATTATACGACAAGGGATCCATATGTAAAATTGGTGATAATTCAAGGTCCCTATTGGTGGCTATTAAGATATAATGATGTGAACTATTGATTTAAATAAGTTAGAAATAAGTTCAATTTCCACATAACGTCACAAGCCAACCTAATCAACAGAGGGGCACGAATCTGTTAGTTGTGACAGGCTGAGTGGTGTGGCACACTAATGGCCCTTGGATACATCTGAAAGATCACAACCTACCAACATTTTCAATAGACCAGCTGGCGTATAGGAGACGAAGTCGTGAGGAAGACATATCAAGTGGTTAAGAGTATTGGGGGATAAGTCTTCAGATCTGCCACAACTCCAGGAGAAACCCAACTAACCAGACATCGTGGACTATAGGGTGAGATCCTTCCTTCTCACTCTCATCCCTCTTCATCCACAATGCAGCAGCAGTCATGAGGCCCATGAGGGACGAGCTCCTCATCTAGTGAGTATGGAAGACCTGACGAAGAGAAGTGCAAACGGGTCACCGGAGCCTTTACAACTGCACAATAGCACCTGAGAAGGGAGTAGAGGATCTCGCAACGGCGGCTGCGTCGTGGGAGCTTCGGCAGTAGAAGGAGGGGTCGTCCGTCGACACCTTGCCTTTTCCTTATGTTACGGTGGCAGGACTTCACTCGCAGGAGGAGAGCCGACGACGGCAAGTTTCTGGAGGCCGACAGTAGGGCGCAACACAGATGAAGCTGTTGGCCGTGCAAGGTTTATCCAGGAGGAGGGGACCCTGCCCGATCCCTCTCTGGGGTCAAGACCCAATGGCGGCAGCGCCAGAACCTCACCGGTGGCGAGCCTGAGCATACCAAATATTGGAGCGTCACAGCGACGAGCTTTTTCCAGGAGGCAGTGTGCGTAGACATCGAGAGAAGCAGGTCGGAGAGATGGGCGGCGTTGGGCTAGAGGTGGAGAATGTGAGGTTGAGGAAGAACTCGACAGACAGTTATACTCCGGAGAAGGACCGACGACGGCAGCCTGTGCAAGGAAGAGAGGCGGCAAATAGACCTGAGGACGTGACACTCGTGGCAGCGGGCATGGATCATGTGGAAGTAAGAACACCCAAGGTGAGGGAGAAGGAATACCTGGAGAAGAAGGGCTCTGCTGTTTTCCCTCACTGGAGATCCTCTAGTGGCAGCACTTGCACAGGTCGGACGTCTGGTCTTGTGCATTCGTAGACGACCGCAGAGGAACAGGAAGAGAAGTCAAACCGGTTCATCCGGCCAGACCAACTGGCTCATGTCTGAACCAAGCGGGTCTCCACCCAGCTCTGCAACAAAGAGTTGTGCTGCCATATGGCGAGACTCGAGTGGCTGGAAAAGGTATAAATCTCAGATTATTGTCCAATCTTCAATAATTCATAATAAATAGCCCGTTTGTCTGTAAATTACAAACAAGATACTAAAATGCTCAGAAAAATGAGTAGAACGCAATGAAAGCATAATATCAGTCTTTTGAAGCTTAAATATTAGTGATATCATGTAAGATATGTAATGCTTATTTCATGGATAATAAATATCAAATGATGATATAAAATTATGGAAAAATATCAGTAACTCCATAATAATGTTTATAATACACCTGATGATAGTGATGATCAGGTTGATCACGAAATCATGTAATTTTCTTAATATGACTAATTAGGGCTAATAACCCTAAAGAAAATGTAATAAATACATGCATGCTCAATAAATGATGAAATTTACAGAGTAAGCTCATATCTACATTTGGAAACTCATATTTAATTATGAGATCATGATGATGCATAGAATGCATGTTATATGAAGAGCACCCTTAATACACATGATGTAACCCTAATTTGGACCTAAAATTACTAAGAATATGATGTACATATATTAATGATGATTAATTTCTTTAAATCAGGTGTTGACTAGTTTATCTAGATGATCATGGATATGTGAGGAATATCTAAACTCAGGTACGTGGATATAATTATATGACTAGATTTGCTGGATGTTAAATATATGTACTTGCTTGCTTGTATTTGAAATACATTATTGGATGTAGATCTCTATGTATTGTCATTTCTGCCTTGAACAATAAAAACACTAAAGAAAGAAAATGGAATGTAGTTACTGATGGTTCATTAATCTCCCTATTAGAGAGGAAAAGTATTAATGTTGACTAGCACCTCCCTAATGGTACAAGGTACGCGGGGAGATCCCTAATGGTACAAGGTACGCGGGGATAGGGCCCAATAATATATGTTTGTGCTAAGTCCACCATAGTAATACATGTCCATTGAAATATAGTTAATAACTTGGGTTTACCTGATTTTCTACCTTAAATAATGCTTTCATTTTTCTTTCTTCTTTTTCAAGTATTTTAAATATGCCAGCATAGTATAGTATCTTTCAACCACGTACCAACTTTATGTTAATTCGTTGTTTCACATATGTTTTAGGTTCAACGATAGCATGGGATAAAAGAACAGGGTGTGAGCAAGTTGTATAGGTTTACCTATTGTGTTAAGATCCTAATTAGCATACATGTTCATAGACTTATGTAAAATTTTCTATTCAATGTGTAAATGTAATCTGTAATAGTTCATGTTATAATTAATATTCATGTTGAATGTTATGTTATGGTTGTATGTTCATGTATGTGCATATTGCTTCCGCATCGCTCTCTGATATGACTGGATGATGTTTTCAGATTCTGACATCTCATTCCCAATAGGGTTTGGAGAAGCCAAAATCCGGGGACGTCACACTTTGCGTCGAGAAATGTTGAATTTTTGTGTTATGCTATTTTGCACTATTAATGACTTTCCTGCTTATGGGAACTTGTCGGCTATAGCGTCAATAGATCCAAGGCATGTCCTATATGTGAGGAAAATACAAATTCTATCAAAATAAAACATGGTGGTAATACTATATATCTTGGTCTTCGAAGGTTTCTACAAAAGGTTCATACTTACAAAAAGTTAAGAAAAACATTCAATAGCTCAACTAAGGAACAAAGAGCCCCTAAACCTCTTCTTGCGTAATGTTAGGGTAATACAGGGACACTTAGCCAATATATGTAGATTGGTATCAGTGAAGGATCTAAAGCTGATAGGTCTTAAATCTCATGATTGTCACACTCTAATGCAACATATATTGCCTGCGGCTATTCGATCTATCCTTCCTAAGCATTTAAGGTTTGCAATCACTAGGCTTTGATTCTTCTGCAACACTCTATGCAGAAAAGTAATTGATAATGAGATTCTAGATAAGTTGCAAAGAGAAGTGGTTGTTACCTTGTGTCAACTTGAGTAATATTCCCCCTCTTCATTCTTTGATATCATGGTACATCTAATTGTTCATTTGACTAGGGAAGTGAAAATGTTGGGTCCTGTTTACTTACATTGAATGTTTCCTTTTGAGCGGTACATGAGTATTCTTAAAGGTGATGTTTGGAACCATTGTTGCCCCAAAGGGAGTATCATTGAGGGATATATTTCTAGGGAGGTTATGGACTTTTGCAATGACTTGTTGAGTTGCAACAAAATTATTGATAATGTTGTGAACCCTGATGTTTATTTCGACAAAAGTATTTTGGGAGAATGATAGATAAATATCATTTGTGAGAAGTGGGAACAAGCACACTTGTATATTTTACATAACATTGATGATGTGGGTATTTAGTTCAATGTGGCTTGATAGAGAGCATAGTCAAACATTTATTAGGTGGTCTGAAAAGGAAGTATTCAATCACCTATCTCAAACACCAAATAATGTTATAGAAACTATCAAATGGATAATGTATAAGCCAAATAGTCATGTTACATCTTACAAAGGGTTTGACATGAATGGATTTTCATAGTACATAAACATCAAAATGATAAAAGTGTCGTCCAAAGCAGTGGATGAATCTTAATTGTGTTTTTCTATTGCCAAGAATAAGAGTCCACCTGAAGGAAAGATGTCTTATTATGGTGTCATCGAAGACATATGGGAAATTCACTACACAAAGTTTAGAGTTCCATTATTTAGGTGCAAATGGGTTGATAACAATAAAAAAGTTGTAGTTGACAAACTCAATTTCACAATAGTGAATTTTGAGTGGACATGCGAGAAGGATGAACCCTTCATCATGGCATCACAAGCAAAAAAAGTATTCTATATCAACGATCCTACAAAATAAAATTGGTCTATCATTCTTCATGTGAAAAGATAGTTCATTTCAGATCCTATTGATGAAGAAGTGTACTGTGAGAAATATGATGACTCTAGTCCATTTTCTATTGGCATACCAAGTGTAAATGTTGAATCTAACACCGATGAATATACACGTGAAGATCACTAAGAAGGGATGTTATTTTAAGGTATACTGCTCATATGTGATCTGGCTTTTTTGCATTATATAACATGTTTATTTGTTCATATGTGATCTGACTTTTTATATGTGATGATCTAACTTTTGTTAGTGTTGAGTTTTTGTACATGGTATGACTTTTTTCATGTGTTTATTTTTGATTTTATAGATGGCATCTAACTAGGAGCACAATGATCATGAGCGTGAGGATGCTGAGCATCCTAACTAGGGGGCTGATGGTGCTGATAAACCAAAATGTAAGGGAGTTAGAGGGATAACTGTGATAAAATATGCTGCAAATAGGCAAGGGAGGAAGGCATGCATGCCACTTACTAAAGAGTTTGTTAGATATCTTGGGGTCCTTGGTCATAGAAAAGCACCTCTCCTTGTTGAGGATTGGAGACAAGTGAGTACGGTCCACAAAGACCTCATCTAGTGGGAGTTAGAGGTGAGATAAATGAAGTTATATTTTTATAGTATTTTTCCTATTCTTTCTATTAACATTTCTAAATAGTATTGAATGTTGAACCTTTTTAGGGCCCGTATGAACTTGATGAAAAGCTACATTGCAAGTGTATTATGCAGTTCATTGGGAGAAGACATAAAGATTGACAAAAAAATCCCCACAAGAGACTATGCCTTTGGAGACAAGAAGGAACCCTGGCTTAAATTGAACTATATTGATAAAAATGATTGGAAGGAATTTGTTTGGCAGAGACAAACAGAAACATTCTAGGTATTGAATTAATTACATATTTATGATGTCTTATGGTTACTTGACAATATCACTTGTATGAACTAATCAGGACCTTCACAAAACTTAACAAGATAGGTGTGAAAAGAATGTGCACAACCACCAGTTGAGTTTAGGTAGTTATTGGAAACATTGTCAGATGAGAGAGCTACAGTGAGAGCAAGAGCAAGGGCAAGGACAAGAGCAAGGGCAAGGGATAGAGAAAGGGCTTTCTATTTCTACTCCTTCTCTTATTGAGTCTTCTAGTACTTTTGGATGGTTGCCTCACTATATTGAGTGATAGATGTAAGGAAAAACAAAGTTGGAGAAATCCCCATCCAAGCAAAAAAGGAGGTGGTTTAAAAATGATAAATTTCTTGGTCTAGTGATAATGTCCTTGTTCTTTTTTCACCGGATTGTTAACTTTGACTGAATAGTTAGTTTTTGATGATAATTAGTTAGAGCTGGCTGCCCAAGCAAAGAAGGACAAGTTCACCCCTCAGGGAACACACAATGAGTTGATGGTTTCTCTAGGGATAGAAGAGCATCCGAGACATGTTAGGGCACTGGATCTGGGTATGGGATAAAATCTTTTTTTGGATCATCCCAACAAAAGTGCAAATAAGCAAAGAAAGGGGAAGTGGACCATGAGTACGTGCAAAGTTTGGTAGATTTAACCTTAGATAAATATATAGCTTCTTAGGTGATGTAAGCTTCTCCAGCAGTCACAGAACCTGTTCATCACTCACTCACAAAATGCATTGGGGGTAGTCCTTCGGACCCATAGGCAACTAGGGTAAAATTCAATTCAAGTCAAATTTATATTTACATTGTGATAAAACAATCCTTCAAGTCAATATTTATGTTTTTCAAATTAAATTTTGTGTTCCATAAAGATGTAGGTGGTCATAAAATGTCATTGATGTTCCAATAGGAAATGTCACGGTAGATGCCAAAGCTTCTATCGCTAATGTGACTCACGGTATTCCTCTTCCTACTGATCACTATCATGTGAGAGTTATACATGTCTTTCTAGGAATGAGAAACATACCTTTCCCATTCGAGCACCTGGATGCCACCACAGTCAGAGAGGTAGAAGGAGGCTTTACTGGGTGGCCCAAATGACTCATTATATTTCTTCAGATATGACAAATGTGGGATTTCTAATGCCATCATTGATTAGCGATTTACTTAGAGATTTGAGTGGCGTCAAAGAATATGTGACTACTATGATACAATTTTTTTGGTGCTTCCAAGAATGTGATCTTAGATCCCTTCAATGCCAAGTAAGTTTTTGGCTTGTTGTTTATATGTCTATCCTATGAATACAATTTTTTGTGAGATTGAATTTTTATTTTATTTGCCTTCTATTCACTCTGAAATAAGCAATGACAGTTGTTAGTGATTGTTCCCAAGACTTAGAGTGTGTATTTCTTTGATTCTTTAGGTGAAAAATTTCCACCAAATGAGGGACACCCAATGAAACTGGCTATTCATGCATAAGTATAGTTTTTTGGTGCCCAACATATTTGTTAATGTTTGCATCATATGACAGTCAACATATATGTTAATTTAACTAATAAGGGTGTAAAAGCATTATGTACTAATGGAGGGAAGGCAGATAAGAAAAAGAAACTAGTAACTTGGGAAGTGTTGATGTATAGTGTTATCATCCCAATTGCATGATATATGACCAACTCTGCTTAATTACACACATTAATGTAGTTGTAAATCTAAAGGCCCCTATACAAGACATTGACTGGGCATGCACATATTACATGATGTTGTATATGTAGGTGATTGTCAATCATGCAGAACAAATTAAATGTATAGAGAATGTAAGTTATTAGTCTTGGATCATATATTAATGAAGTAGTCTCATTTGGTAGTACAAACAATCAAATATAATTTGAAGTCTCATTCTCTTGGTAGTTTTTTCCAAAGACTAAACCCTATACATTGGAGCAGCTGAATGACCTATGTGAAAAGTGGGCAGACTACTTCATCAGAAATGTTGACTTGAATGAAAAATTTGACAGTTGATTGGTTTTTTTTTATAGTTCAAACTTTGATGTCAAATTTTTTATATGCATTTGTGAGTGTGAATTGAATGTTGATATGTATTATTATACATTGTGACTTAAAATATTAGATAACAAGTGATGTTGATATGTATTTTGTGAGTGTGAATAGAATGTTAAGTGCATATGTGTGTGTGAATTTGAATGTGAGGGAATGAGAAAGAGAATGATTCTTATTCATTCATATATGTATGAAATTGAATTGTGGTTGAAAATGAAATAATTGAGATATGAGTTCACGGATTTGTGTGAATTGAAAAAAATTATAGAATGTGGCATGTTACTTTGTATAATTTATCTTTTTCTTGTAGGTGTGCCAGTGTGTTGTTAAGTCGCGATGCTTGTAGAGAGCGTGTTGTTCTTTAGAACTTTCAGTTCTAGATAAAAAGGCTCTAGATAGGCTAGCAGGTAGGACATACACATTTATCATCAGTTATTTGGAAATAACTAACTATATACTATTTTGCTGTCGATTATTTACAAACAACTAATGGTATAATCCTAAAATTTTCACTATTCAATCACTGATAAAATCGACATCAGGAAATTTAGTGTCGGTTATTTGTCATTACCCTTTTGATGAGGAAATCGTAATGATGTTAGTTACTTTTCTTGCAACCAACAAGAAAAGGGCAAAGCGGACCACAAATATGTCACCCACTACATGTTATGTCGTCGGTTCTGCCCTAACAAAGAGCCAGATAAAAAATATTGTCATCAGTTTCCCTAACCAATGAAGAAAGATTGAGTTTTTCCATCTCCAAACATGGTCGTCAGTTTAAAATCGACGTGGAATGCCTAAAATAACCGACACCATATCCCCATTCTGTAATAGTGGTAGGCGAGAACATGGTTGGAATTGATGTGAGAGGAGAGCAGCTGGTGGTTCAACAAACACAATGGTACAACCCTATATATAGGTTAGTGGTAAGGGACTTTTGGAGTAGGAGATTTAAGAAGTGGGGAAGCAACTTCAGACAAAGAGTGTAAAAAAGAAAGTAGTACTCTAATTAGGGTTTGTTTGGTGCAACATGTTTTCACAGTTTCAATGTGCTTTAATTCATGATGTTTCATAGAGTATAGAGGGAGAAATTCTCAGAATACCAGTCCTACGACCAACTTCACTATTCACACTATATATACATCTCCTACCTAAGGTAGAAGATGACACACATGTCATTAGATTCTGATTTAAGGGCTCACAGTAAGAGAAAAATCATTGAAGCCACATGACAAGGAAAATCTGTGAGAAACAATAGGAATTGAGATTCATTTCACATGATAAATGTGAAATTAAAGAACTATAGGAAATCGATCATATTAATTGGAACATTGGTCAAAATTTTCCTTTAAATGTATATTTCTTTTTAACTTTATTGATGAAGTAAATGCTAAAATAATACCAAATTTGGTACCTAGACCAATTAGGATACGAGGAAACTGAATCTGAGATTTTGTCCCACTTTTGAAGATATTTAATAATTTATTTAATTTGTCCGTATCTTATTTTCTCTTTTCCTAATACAATTGGGATAGTTAGGATTGTTCAAATAATGTGAAACTTGGCACCCAAGCTAATTGGGACTAATGGAACACAATTCTTCCATTAGATTTGGGGTTTGAGGTTTTCTTTTATAAGTTCTAAAATAATCATAGTTTTAGACTTCTTACCTTTATGTTATTATAACATTACATCGTTACCATCATCATTTATTATTTGTAGTCCCATTATCTACACATTGTTACCAAAAGAGTTTCTTTATATTATTATGTATGAATTTCCATATCTTACTTATTTATATAATTAAGTCTATTAATTCAATATTTATTTAAATAATGGCATGTTATCCATATTTACGGACATGAAAACACAAATTGTTATTCTAATATATGCATTAAGCATGTTGCACCTCTTATCAACATATCTTAGCTATTATGTGAATATTAATTAGCAAATGAAATATATGTGACATATTTAATGAATTTATTTATATGTTAGCACTTGTATATGTTATTATGTTAATATGAGTGTATTGTGATATGTGATTTTGATTATATAACCCAATGCATATTTTTCAAACCTATACATGTTAGGATGAGTTATTCATGTTCATGCACTAACTATATTCATTAGAGTTACAAACAACGATTATAGAGTTCATATGAATCTTTGTTTGGTCAAATCTAAAGAACCAAGATTGCTATTTACAACACTCAACCCCTTAAAAGGATTTCTCCCTCAAAATATAATTGTCCATGTATTATCAACCAATTACTCTTCACTCCTTAAAAGGATTAAAGCCCAATTTTCATCAACATCTTGGTCTAACCATCCTTCAGAAGGTATTGTTAAAAGATCATCAATTCCTAATGAAATAGATGTAATTGTAGCTTGATGGAAACCTAGAGTTTTCTATCAATTCATACAAGCTAAATCTTCTAATTGATAATTAGACCAAATAAACAATTTCAATTTGATTAATTTATTTGTATTTATATGAGGATAGTTATACTCAATTATAAATTGTCCACAACTCTTTAATAAGTCAAACAACCCTAGAGGTATGGGGATTAGTCCATCCAAACTCATGTACTTCATCACTTTCATCCCCAAAGGTATTATGAAACATGGGAAAAGGAAAACATAGCCATAAGGCCTAACTAAGAGATTAAGTGTTACCTTCAACATGCACTTCTTCATAAACCTCTCAAACATGCAAATCAAATACTCTTCTAAAACATCTCTCAACATGTCTTCTTGCATTGTTATTGTGGCCATTATTTTGAGGAGGTGCCTAAGGTTATTGTTGTTGTTGAACTGATGCATGACCATCTCGAAACTAGGGGAATCTAGGTTAGTTATGCCCATGTTCATTGCAATGATGACATATAACTTGGAACTCGGGTTCTTTCTCAACTTCTCACATGAGGACAATTTCCAGGTGGATGATGACCATGAAACATAGCACACTTGTCCCTATTCTGATCATCATCTGAGAACTTCCTCTTGTTGTTATTATCTTGAGGTTGATATCTTGTATAAGCATCAACTGCCATAGTTTTATCCACCAACTTTTGGAAAGTCAAAGGAAGTTTGGGTACTAGACCACATCTAGGGTTGTACTTGAGTCCTTAAAGGAACATATTAGCACACCTCTCCTCAACAAATCCCTTGGTGTACCTTTCCAACAAGAGATTTTTTTGCACATACTCCACAATAGACAAGGAGTGCTGCTTTAGATTGTAAAACTTGGCTTCCTTCTTCCTTGGAGTAGAAGATGAGATGTACTTCTCACACAAGATAACCAGAAATTGCATCCAATACATAATAGAGATATATGGAGTCCTTACAATACTATTCCACCAATGGAGAGTAGGTCCATCAAGTACATGTTGGATCCTAGGATGGGAGATTTTCTCTAGAGGAGGGGTGAACAGAGATAAAATATACTTAAACAAAATTCATTAGACCTTTAAGATATATTACAAGATAAGGATTCTAATTAGGAATTTGAGTGCAACTAAAACATACATAGCAAGGATGAAAGATTTTGAAACATGCACAAGAACACAAGATATGTAGAGTGGTTCCATACTCCAAACTAGGAGTATGTCAGTCCACTACCTAGAGACGTCAACCTCTAGGATTTCTTAACTATTTCACCTTCACTATATTCCTTATAAGAGATACAATACATGACCTTCCATTATTGGGACAAGGATACCCAGCCTTCCCTTTGTAGAGAAGGGATCCAACAACCTACCAAAGGACTTACCCACTTGTGCAAGGAGTCTTCTTCCTTTACCAATGACTTACCCACTCTTGCAAAAAGTCTTCAGCCTTCAAGGAATTACCCACTCTTTTTCAATCTTCAACGGTTGACTTCACCTTTTCCTAGGAGAAGCTTCCACCAAGGACTTACCCACTTGTGCAAGGAGTCTTCTGCCTTCACCAAGGGCTTACCCACTCTTTTGCTCCAAGTCTTCAGTCTTGGCTTATTGTTCTTCACCTCTCTTAGCTAAGAGAGATAACTTTCATCTTCATGGTTGAAATGAGAGATTGGGAGATGGAGGAAGTGAGAGCCTCACAAAATATACATGTAGGACTAGCTCTCTTACAAATATCCTACTCACTCTAATGGATGTAGGAAGTGATTATGCTTAGAGAGAGAGAGAGAGGAGCTGTAGGATGCACTAAACTATAGAATAGGGACCTTAATAGTGCTTGGCTAACCATGGGATAAAGCCCAAGGGGTCCTATTTATAGTTGAGGATGCCTAGAAGCCTTTGGGAACACTTAAGGACGAATACTATCTATTTGGGATGTTGTAATGGATATTTTTTTGAGTATTGCAACACTCCAATAGTTAGAAACACTTTTTTGCACTTTTCCTTATAGTGCTATCGGTCGAGTTTCAATGAAGGTAACTCGATCTATTGCACTATATGACAAAGCAGATTTGAATAATCGATCGAGTTTATCCTGGATGAAATTAGACCGATCGTTTAAATCAGTTTTTCTTAGTGCAGGGATCAGTTGAGTTCTATGAGTGTGCAACTCGATCGAACCATGACATTTTCAAGATCCATTAATGGATCGGTCGAGTTTGTAACTTGATCGACAAACAACCTGTAATGAATTTTGGAAAATGTCATTTAAGTGCTTAAATATTCAATTTACGCGCTCCTAATTTTTTCTAAGATTAATTACAAGTAATACAATCATTATAAGTGATTTACAATATGATTCTAATGGATTTACATCATATCCCACAAAATTACACTTGCATTGATTTTGACTTGTCTTTTCTCCAAGTTAGGATGCATAAGTTAGGGCATTTGGAGTGTATCTATACCTAATCTGAACTCACTCAAGTAGAAGAATTAGACTCAAACAGATGGAATGGTTTAGTCATAATAAAAAAAAGGGTTTGGTCCACTTAGATGTAGAGTCAACATTGACCTAGAGTCGACATTCTCCCCCCTTTTAGAGATGACAAACTATTCCATAAATATATTGAAAGCATTTAAGTAAAGTCATACCTTCGAAGAAACTTAGGGGTTTCAATAGAATGGAGTTCATATGATCCCCCTCAATTGATGCTAGTAGAG
The DNA here is from genome assembly GCA_963693085.1 of Alisma plantago-aquatica. NCBI lineage: Eukaryota > Viridiplantae > Streptophyta > Magnoliopsida > Alismatales > Alismataceae > Alisma > Alisma plantago-aquatica. The sequence goes on from OY856409.1 coordinate 677,965,381, forward strand.
TTCTCATACTCCCCCTCAATTGATGCTATTTCTCGTGCATGGTTATCTTTCATAACATTTATAGAATAATATGTCTTCTACTCATATATGTTCTACACACATATGGCTTCTCCCCTTACCTTCTCCCCTTTACATAGACATGCTTCTCCCTCCACGTGTAAGACATGCTTTCTCCCCCTGCTTTACAAAAGAAGACATGCTTTCTCCCCCTTTATCATTTCAAAAAGGTGGGGATATGTGGAGATAAGAAACACCACTTGTTAAAAGAAAGGAGATAACAAAAGTTATAACAGAGAGTAGAAGAGCAAATCTAGGGGCTTGTCCAAGCATAGAAAGAAAAGCAAGTTAAAGCATGAACTTGAATAACCCATTATTTAATTCTAGGAAAATTAGGTATCGACATTATGCATAGTTTGATTCTATTTTTTCTAGGGTTTAGTAGTCTTAAACCCCATATCCAAGGCCAGATACCCTCACCCCCATTTTCTTTTCCATAGAATGTCTCGCCTCTCTAGATTGTTGGGGCTGTGGAATTCCTTAGAAAATCATCATGAGACACCCTAATACTATTCACACAACCACATTTTCCCTCATTCACCATATAGTAAAAAACTTGAAGCTAGTCTACATTGATTCTCCATCGACATCTTAGTAGACCATTTTAATGGTCCATGGCCTTCTCAAACTATTTCGATCAATTCCACCTTATTCATAGGTGCTTCCCTTGTTTCTAGTTTGGCATTCGAGATGGTAAGTCCCATTTTTTTGAATCATTATTGATCTCCAATCTTGATTAATCCACTTCTTTCTTGGCACCAAGCGCCATGATTTATTTACAAAAAGTTTGACCATACTCTTGATTCGAAGGCACCTTCTTTCCTTATGGTTTTATGTTTTCATACCCTTCCTATCCCCATCCATGGAAGAAGTGCTTTCTGGTGATTTATGCCCCTTGCACCCTAAATTTGGGTTTGCTAAGACTAGCAACCAATGGGGAATCCAACCGTCTAGGTTGCTAGAGCGCAATTTCGATTGATCCCTATTTTAGATTTTTCAACCAACTAGCCTTACTGCATCTCATTGGTAGCTTCCTGAGTTGTAGATGCAATACAGAACAATATGTTCCTTGATTTTACATGTCTGTCCTCATATCAATTTTGACATGTAACCTATACAATGAGAACAATTCTCCTTCTCTATGGGATTTGGATTTCAACTATGGTATCCTTTGATTAGAGGGTTTTGAACATCCATGTTTAAGTTAAAGATAAGTTTTGTATGTTTGGGCATAAGGTTAATTTCATATTTTAGTTTTATGAAAGATTCATAACTTGACTGTAACAATTATCATTAATTATTGGGTTATTAGAAAAATACTAATATATATGTTTTCAGAATCAGGAAATTAGCTCGACTGATTAAGAAGGTTTGTAGAGTCTAAATATGAATGTTCCAAAGAGGTCACTTTTAGGGTTTGGTAAATATAATGAAATAATATTTAACCCAATGCACATATATTGCAACTAGGTGTTGAAAAGGATTGAACAAGAACAGTAAGAGTACTTTTGGATATTAGGCTTGAGCTATGATTTATGCACAACTCCCATTTCAATTTGGACATTTACATGGATTTATCCCCTTTTTATCATAATGAGGCAATTATATTTTATTGACCAAACTTATTATTCCATTTGTAAATTTAAATATTCCTAATTTTTATCTGAATTCTTTGAATATAGGGTCCATGACCCCACTTGCCTTGCTATCTGAAAATTGAAATATGACTAAAATTTATGTCTTCTTCTCAATTTATGAGTATTGGATGTTAAACTATTTATGTAGAGTAGTGGTGCATGAGCACAAGAATTTATATAACATGGAACACATATTCTTTGGGGTGTACATTTCAACTTAACTTTTTTAGGCCATGATCCAATATTGTTATGATCCTATATCAAATATTTGGTATATTTCATATATGCATGAACTATTTTTATTTGTAATTTAATGAAATGATTAATGACAAGATACTTTATGATGTTCTGTTATTCTTTGAATTCCTAATCTCTTGTTTATTCTTTCTTGAGCTTACATACTTGCTAACAACCCCCTCCTAAATGGGAATCCTCCACTTTTAAACCTACCCAATCTATAAATGTCCAAGTATTTTATATGCACATACACAGATGTGTTCTAATACATACCTATTGTTTCCTTTTGTTGAATGTCTTCTCTAAAACCACCCAGTTGTAGGAGAGTGAGATGACAATGAGTCTGGAAGATTACTTTTAGGATGTGGACATGATGATAGCTTGAAATGGTTGGGTTGCCTTCTACAATTATTCTTACGTGTTTTTGATTTATCCCTTTCTATTTTGTAATTCCACCTTTTAAAGTGAAGATAGTGCATTGGGATATCTATGATAAATGAAGAAGTTATGTTTCTAGTTGATTGATCAAATATGGCTTCATATATATATTACCATTTGAGTGGACCCCTTTTGGGCTCCACTCTTTAGTAGTAGTGTTTTTAATCTTGAGGGTGATAGGGTATCAAGAAAGCGACAACAGCTTTTTGGGAGATACATGTATGTCAAGATAACTAATAGGAGAATTTTTTTGGTACCACACCCCAAAAGATGATGGGATCTTGAAAGATAGCCTCGAGAAAACATGAGATCCAATAAGTATTTACATATGAAACTTGATCTTCAATACATATATGTGGGAGAATATGCCCAAGATAGAAATAAAGTTGCTAACCTTTTTATGAAATGGATTTAGAAAACTGCATTGTCATTGGCAAGTTGAATGATATAGTCATCCAAAAAATGACCACTGATGACTATATCAATCTCGTGGTTTGTAATAGCTAGTTTAATGATACATGTCATAATGGGTGATGCTATAAAAAGTGGGAGCGAGAAAGGGGAATTGTTGATAAAATAATAAATGATAAAATAACTGAAAGGATAGTTGTTGATTAGGTAGAGAATTTGACAACTGGAGATACAACTATGTATCCATCTAATCTATCCCTCTAGGAAGACATACCCTTTTAGTTTCTAAAGGTTGAAATTATAGTGAAATTTATCAACAACTTTTTCAAAATCAAGCTTCAAGACTAGGAGAGGAAAATGCCTCTCATGACAGATAGGAATGAACACATTACCTAGAATGTAAGCATCATGTATTTTCTACCTCCCAAAAGGGTTGATTGCTCAAGACCAATGATGGAAGGGATATGAGGGAACAATCTATTGTTTACAACTTTGCAAACAATTTTATATGAAGCTTCAATTAAACTGAGTAGTCTGAATTGCTCAATGTCCATGAGGTTCTCCACTTTTTTAATGAGAGTGATGTAAGTGTGGTTGAGATCTATAATTTAATGTGATATATCCAACTAATTTGAATAATATGGAATAAATTTAGGAATGATTGTTTTACTAAATTTCAACACGATTGATAGAAAGGCAAACTAAGGCCATCATGCCCTAGTGATTTGTCATGATCAAATGAGTTTATTTATTCCTAAGAGAAATACATGGTGATGAGATCAAGGTTTTGAAGTTTATTTGGGAAAATGAAATAAAAAATAAATTAAAAAAGGTTCATGTAATGTACCTTATGATTGAACAATGATGTAAAGTGGTTCAAAATATGATTGGTGATTAGATTTTAATTGGAGGTAGGAGAATTATCGATAATCATGGATGCATTAGGGAGTTGCACTTTCTCTTGTTACATGATTGATAAAAAAAATTGTACTATTGTCATGTTCCTCAATCCAATGGATTTGGCCTTTTTTTTACAAAGGATCTCACTATGGAATAAAAATGATGAATTTCTTATTTCTTGAATTCAACAAAGGTGGGCTCTGAGAAAGGATTGGTGTCAAGGACAAACACTTATTTGTCCAGTTGTAAACTTTTTCCTTAATGTTTCCAAACATCAACTTGTTCCAAGGTCAAAGTTTGTCCCTAAGTTTATAGATGTTACATTGTATGACAACTCCTGGGTCGCTGTTGTTGTGACAATTGACCTAAAAATTAGAGACAACAAGAGGGAAGGAAGAATGATGCATGCAAAATATTTTGAACCTAAAGGGCTATGGCCCCATCTCCCATTGGTTGATGTTCAAAATAATAGGGAAATGGTCCAATATGACTATATAAAACTTACATTAGAATATGGGGTAGAGAGAGAGTCCCATACATTAGAGACTAGAAAATGATCAAGTATAAACCACGAGTGTCCCTTCTTTCACATATAGTTGGAGTTTGAGGTGAGATGTCAAAATGGTTGCTTGAAAGGATGAAGTTGTTGAAAATATCATTTTTAGAATACTAGGAGTAGTGATTTAAATAAGTGAAATTTGTGGCGACCACTATCAAACTGACAACATTATCAAACAAAACTTCGCAGAAATAACCATTAGCAGCGGATTACCAAAAATAACTAAAAATTAAAACCTTTTTACCAAGAGATCCACTACCAGGAAAATCTTTACAGAAAGAACCAAGCCATATATATATATCATGGTTCACTTTATACATACATCATTCCATCACCTCGTATGGATATGAGATAGCAGTTGCTTTACAAAAATAGATACAAAAGCAACATTATACATTGAGGTGTACTAGTCAAAATCCCAGATCGATTATAAAACTGTTTACATACTATCTCTCAAGGACCCGAGAATAAATATACAACACATAGGACTCTCTATCTACAAGACGCATAACAAAACACTCAACCTGAGATGTTACTGTTGTCCTAGCTATTGCTGCTTGCTCTCTACTACACGATCTCTACCTACTCGTGCACATCCACCTAAAAAGTGTGAAAACCCATGGGGTGAGATCTATATATCAGCGGGAGATATAACCCTCCTCCAACAATATTATTATCACAGATAAATATTATAAAAGAGAGTAGAAGAAACCTTTATTGAATTAATCAGGTATACATACTTGTTATATGCAAAGTACAACAATCTTTATTATTTAAGTAATTCAGATAACTATGACTGAGCAATAGATCATCTAATCATTTTTTAAAGGAATATGAAGAACATGTATTACATTTATCAACTAAGATATAAAAGTAATTGCAACCTCATTCAATGTTTTCGTATTTGATCATTAAGCAAATATGCTACACATCTGATTACATCTTTAAAAAATCAATCTTATGCCCTGAGGAGATGATGTATACCGCTCATACTCCAATAATGCTAAATTAGGTAGTATCAGTGCCATACAAGGTCCACGGAAGGCCCATACTCCATGACCTCACCCCCTCAGTCAATACGAGATTATTGGAAGTGACATTATAAGTCAAACTACAATTTAGCTAGCTAGGGTATATTGGCTCAACGCTATAGAGATATAGCTCATAGCTTGTTCTCTATCTAGGGTATGACCTACAGTCAATCATGCATATATATATATATATATATATATATATATAAATATATAAATATATATATAGAGAGGGAGAGAGTCATGGCATGCATCAATACTCTTCTCAGGGTATGGCTTTACTACCAATCCTGATGTTGGAATACATCTATGGCCTATAACCACACTCTTTTCAGGGTATGGCCTATAGCCAATCCTGAGGTTTGTAGGAAGCAAGGTAATACTTGTCTTGCACCTCACATATTCAAAAATATGCGCTCTGGGTAAAAATCATTTCACCATCCAACAAGTTCTGACATTGAATGGATCTATGGCCAGGGAAACTACATTTTTTATTTCACTTGATAAGTTAAGTATATTACAAACTCTTTTAGAATCAATCAAGTTACAAGCATGAATTATAGATAAATGCTACATAGAAAGATGTAACATGCTTTTCTTGGAATCTTGTATCAATTGGAACACATCTTATTACCCTTATTCTGGGATCTCAATCCCTTAAACATATTACTAGGAAACTCATCCCTTCAACATTATCATTATAATGATCACATGTTTTGTGGAATCTTGTATCAATTGGAATACATATTATTACCCTTATTCTGGGATCTCAATCCCTTAAACATATTACTAGGAAACTCATCCCTTCAACATTATCATTATCATGATCACATGTTTTGTGTACCAAACACTTAGCTCATCATTGAACAATGTCACCTCCTACCAGGCAACAATTATCTTTAGACCATCAGACCCATATACATATATCATACTTTTGTGCAAGTATTTCACATGGATCACAAAGCCTTATATAATCTGTATCATGATAAATCATTATAGCTCATACCTAGCTATTCTCATCATTTCATAATACTTGCATTATTAGGTTTTCATAAAAAAAGTAATACCAAGTAAATATCACCATCATGCCATAAAAAGAATCATTCAAATTGCAACCCTCTCATAATTAGGTTTAGGGTTTTCCCTTGTAGTCGATTAGGGTTTTCAAGTTCATATTTAACAACCAAATCCAAATTCACATCATAAGATCTTATATTATTTCCATAAATATTCAAGCATACTTAATTACTCTCATTAATTATCATCAATTGATTATCAACATGAAGTATTACCTTTCTCATATGAGTAATATATGTTTCTCTTTCATCCTTACTAGGATATTGATTCCAACATACTTATTACATTGGCTTAATCCTCTTTAGGATTTATCAACCTACACTTATTAAAGTGCATCCATGTCATTACTTCATAGTATATCAATTGATTATATTCAAGGTGTATCGGCCTACACTCATCAAGGTGTATCGACCTACACTCTAACTCTTGTGTCGGCCTAGACACATTCACTTGTGTCGGCCTAGACACATGTATTAGCCATGACACTCTTTACTTGTGTTGGCCATGGCACATCAAAGTCATATCTATTTAAAGATGATTAGGGGGATATCAGTTGTGGGGTGCTTAAGGTGATATCGGCCAAGAATCACATCTTGGTGTATCACCTTCTTCACACTTTAGGAAAATATTTTCACCTTACTCAGGCATCACAACTTGACCTCACTTTAGGGTATCAACCATGCTATCATTTTGTATATTGTCCATTGCATACTCTAGGGTACTGACCATACTAATATATAGTGTGTTGGCCTAGCTATCACCATGTGATACCGACCTCTAGGGTTTTGGTATATATCAGGTTGTACGATTTTGATTGTATCAGGTTAGACATAACCAACACTCTTATATTATTTCATCTATAAAGGTATCAGCCTCACCACTATTGGGTGTGTTAGCCATGACGTCAAGGAGTGTATTGCCCACACCTTCACATAGTGTACCGTCCTAGGTGTGTCAGTTTAGCCCTACTTGAAGGGTGTGACGGGAAACACTACTTGGAATGTGACGGGTTGTTCGAGTTTAAGGCATATCAGGCTGACTACATATCTTCTCTCATCTTCAAGACATCAGCCTGCCCTCATTTTTAGCCTTAGGTGATAGGCTAGAAAACTGTATGAACAATGGTCCATTGTATGTAACAAACAGGTAAGGTGTTAGGACTCCTAGTGTATCCGTTTCCCTTCACCTAACACCAAATAAGGTTAGGGTTTCCTAAACCAATATTGGTTTGTGCATAGATGATTCCATTATCTTCAAGATCTTACACTTCATCCATTATTACTCTAGTTCATGGAAAACAACCCCATATATCCATTAAATTTCATAAAATCATAATTCAATCAAGGAAAGTCGAAATTGAAAAGGGGTCATCACGTATTGCATGATAGAAGTTGCATAATAATAAAGTTGAGTTCAAGTTATATAACCTTCCTCAAGATCAACACAAGAGCTTCAATCTTCAAAGCTCCACATTTCCAAGGTTGAAGATGACTGATCAAAAGTCCAATACTTCAATTACAACACTTCTATATTAAAGAAGATACCATAGAACTTGGTGAAGAAGAAAAGAAAGAAAGGAATCATGACCCGAGAAGCATAGTCCACCCAAGGTTGAAGATGATAATGGATTCAGCTTAGGAAAGGTTCTCGAGCTCCTTCCTATTCCTCAAGCTTATATGTTCGTCCACCAAGAAAAGGATGACACGAGAGTCGAATGTTTCACTTGTAGGTGTAAAGAGAGGCTTATATAATTGAGGTTTAAGAGAGAGAGAGAGTGATTGTGAAGTGTCATCACCATATGCACTTAGGTGACACATGTCCATGCATGGTGGATCCATGCATCCATAATTATCTCATCATGCAAAACTCATGAGGATAATCCAAAGATAAGATATTGGTCATTGGGTATCTTGTTTGACGAGATATCACAACCCCATATCACTTTATGTGGAAATCGATATAACTTTTGCAAGGAACATCTAAACCAATATGGTTCACCTACTTGAGGTGTTTGGCCTGATATGAGTACTTTCAAAAAGATGCTAAACCACATGGGACCTCCTCTGTGGCTTCCAAGTTGATAGGCACTCCCATATACACTTCATAACTCGATATAATCCTATCTAGGGTTCAAGACACTCATCATTCTTTGGTTCTTTCACCACTAAGAGTGTTATCACTCAACCAAGACTCAAACAAGGTGCCCCCTTCTTTATCTCTCCTCTAGAGGATGCTAAGAGAGAGAAGGGACACTCTAGAGGTGATAATTTCCACATCAACTCCATATTTTGGGTAAATTGCAATCTTCACCAAAACTATCATATAAGGCACAAACAATTTGCAAATAAGTTCAAAAATGAGAATTAAACTCTCCTTAGGTATTAATTACTTTTCAAAAGATTAAGTTAAGTTTCTAAGAAAATTACTTAGGCAAACCTTCTCGGGTTATCCCAAAACCCAAGTCAGGGGTGTTAGAAGTTATCAACCCCTAACAAGGATTTTGTCACCAAAATCTTAAGAGAAAAGAGAAGGGTACTTCCACCTCAACTATTCCTCTAGCTCCCATGTGGCTTCTTCTACGCCACGATGATGCCAAAGAACTTTCACAAGCACTATGCCTTTCTCTTTCAATTTCTTGATTCTTCTATCAAGAATCATCACTGGACCTTCCACATAAGATATATCTTCATCTAATTCTACCTCTACAGGTATTAATACAAGCTTTGTATCTGGGTGACATCTTCTGAACATAGATACATGGAATACTTGATGTAGTCTATACAACTCAGGTGGTAGTTCCAACTTATAGGCTACCTTTACAACACTTGCTATCACCGGGTAGGGTCCCATAAATCTGGGAGCCAACTTACCCTTCTTCCCAAATCTGAGAACACCTTTCCAAGGAGAAACCTTGAGGTACACTATGTCTTGTTCTTGGAATTCTAAAGGTCTACGATGACTATCAGCATATGAATTTTTTCTATCTTGTACTACCTTTAACTTTTACTGTATCACTTTAATCTTTTTAGTTGTTTGTTGCACAAGCTCAGGACCAAGAAATTGGTATTATCCTATTTCATACTAGCATAATGAAGATCTACAATGTTTACCATACAATGCTTCATATGGTGTCATATCAATGCTTTTTTATTACTGTTATTGTAGGCAAACTATATCAAACTCAGATGTATATCCTAGCTACCTACAAACTAAAGAACACATTCCCTAATCAAGTCTTCCAAGGTCTGTATAGTCCTTTCATATTGTCCATCTGTCTAAGGGTGGAAAGCAATACTAAACTTTAACTGCGTACCCAAAGTTGTGTGTAATCTCTCCCAAAAGTGACTTGTAAACTAAGGACCTCTTCCAGACACAATTGTTACTGTGACTCCATGCAACTGCACTATCTCATCTAAATAAATCTATGCAAGTTTCTTAGTACTGTATGTCATCTTAACAGGAAGAAAATGTGCCGACTTTGTCAACCTATCAACAATCACCCAAATGGAATCATGATCTTTGGCTATTCTAGGAAAACCAACTACAAAATCCATTGTCACATGATCCCACTTCCACTGTGGTATAGGTAATGGTTGTAATGTTCCTACAGGCTTCTGGTACTCAACCTTAACTTGTTTACACAATGGACATCTCATAACGAACTCAGCTACATCTTTTCAAACCAGGCCACCAATACATATCTTTTAGATTGTGATACATCTTGGTACTTCCTGGATGCATAGCATACATAGATGAAAGAGCTTCTTCCATAACTATCTTCCTTAGGTTATTAACATCAGTTACCATGATTCTACCATGGTAACAAACTATTTCATCCTCTGACTCATATAAGCCATCCCGCTTCTCACAACCATATTCTGATCTGATCTGTTGTATCACAGTATTAGCCTATTGTGCTTCTTTAATCTATTGTGTCAATGTAGCTGTTACTTGAATATGTACCAACAATCTGGCTAGCAAAGATAATTCTATCTAAACATTCATCTGTCATAAGAAGACTAGCATGTCCCTCTTATAACACATCAAAGAATTCAAGTGTGCTTTATCTGTGAATGAAGATGAGGACTTTCTGGTTAGCGCATCTGCCACCAAATTAGCCTTTCCTGGATCATAACCATCATGTAATCCTAGTCTTTAATTAGTTCCATCCAGTAGAGCTATCTCATGTTCAACTCTTGCTGTGAAAAGATGTACTTTAGATTCTTATGGTATGTGAAAATCTAACACTTCTCCTTGTATAGGTAATGTCTCTAGATTTTCAAGGCATGAATCACTGTAGACAACTCCACATCGTGTGTCAGATAATTTTCCTTGTGTGTCTTAATCTATTGAGAGGCAAAAGAAATCACTCATTATCCCAAACCATTCTTTGGGGCATCACAAAAGACAATGTATCCTTTCCCTTGCTCAGGTTAAACTAACACCAGTGCACTGGTCAAATTTTCATTCAACAACTAGAAAGAACATTCACACTTGTCATTCCAGACAAAAAGAACATCCTTCATGGTTAACCTAGTTAGGGGTAATGCTACAGAACTAAAATCTTTGATGAATCTCTTATAATAACTTGCCAAACCTAGGAAATTGTGAATCTCTATTGGTTTCTTAGACTGTTTCCATTCTAGAATAGACTCCACCTTTTTAGGATCGACACAAATACCATTATCAAATATGATATGTCCTAAAAAAGATACTTCTGACAACCAAAACTCATAGTTACTGAAATGAGCATATAGCTTGTGTTGTCTTAATAAAGTCAATGCTTGACGAAGATGTTGTTCATGTTGTTGGCTATCTCAAATGTATATTAGAATGTCATCCATAAAAACCACTATAAACTGATCAAGGAATGTCCGAGACACTCTATTCATCATATCCGTGAATGCTATTGGTGCATTAGTTAGTTTAAATGACATAACTATGAACTCATAATGACCATACCTTATCCTAAAAGCTGACTTGGGTATGTCATCCTCCTTAATCCGCAACTGATGATATCCTTACCTCAGGTCTATCTTAGAGAATACTGTTATGCCACACATTTGGTTAAACAAATCATCTATCCTTGGTAGAGGGTACTTGTTCTTTATTGTCACCTTGTTTAACTATCTATATTCTATAGATAACCTCATAGATCCATCCTTCTTCTTTACAAAAAGTATCAGAGCACCCCATGATGATGTACTTGGCCAGATAAAACCTTTATCAAGTAACTCTTGATACTTTTTCTTTATTTCTCCCATCTCAACTGGAGCCATCCTATATGGTGTTTGAGCTATTGGTTGCGTATCGAGAACTAGATTGATCACGAAATCAATCTCTCTAGGTGGAGGAACATCAATAAATTCCTCAAGAAACACATCCTTAAACTCCCTGACAACTGGCACTTCTAGAATACTAGGACTTTCTACCTTGGTATCCACCACATGTGCTGAGAATGCCTCACACCCATGTCACAATAGTCTATCAGCTACCATTGTCGATACTAGAAATGTTGGAGGAATCTTCTTATATCCATGAAAGATCCATGTCTCACCACCATATGTAAACATAGCTTGCTTGGAACCACAATCTAAAACTACCCTATACTTTTCCAAGGTGTCCATACCAAGGATTATATCAAATCTATGCATCTCAAATGGTATAAGATCCACTTGAATGTTGTGTTTCGAGAAAGAGAGAACATAAGGGGAACATACCTCTTGCAACAATGTGGAACCAACTAATAGAGTTTCTAACATCAAGTTATGTATTCTATGACTAACATGCAAAAGACAGTTATGAATCACTTCACAAGTGATGAAGGAATGCATAGCGCCTGATTCAATCAAAATATATATGAAGCAAGATGAAGACATATCGGAATTAAATAACCCCATCTGACCTGTCATGACTCGTGGATTGACTAATGCCTCTGGCTGAGTCATAGCATAAAATATCAACATTGCCTACTGCCAACCTCATCCTATGTTGCCTTGTGCAGATGAACCTACTTGAGACGCATGTCCACGTCCTCATCCTCCTACACCACTACTAAATTGTTGTCTCTTAGAGTCTTGTTGGCTCTGCCTTGGTTGTTGGGTTACCTCGGTACCCCTCATTGGACACTCTTTCTTTAGATGTCCTACCTACCCTCACTTGTAGCAGACTCTGATCTCTTACAGTGGCCTAGGTGGCCATGTCACTGACATTGATGCTGCACTAATATGTGGAAAACTACTACCTGTACACTTTGTTGACGCCCATTGCGTCTGAGCACTGAACCTCTGTGGTGCTGATGGCGTAGGAAACCTTAGTTTCTTGTAGTTTCCAGACCTCTATCCTTGGAACTGGGTAGGCCCTTTTCTAAAGTTGGCCTCACGTTTCTCGGTACTGACCTTTCTATCTTCCTAACTGATTCCACAAACATAGTAAATCTATCCCTATTCTCCAAAGTAGTTGCAGAAGTGGATGACTCATCGTTTAGACCCTTCTCAAAATGCTGAATCCTCTCCTGGTCAGTAGTATCCATGTGCAGACAAAACTGCAGAAGCTCCATGAACTTAGCTTTGTACTCACTAATATTCATAGTCCCTTGCCTAATCTGCTCAAACTGTGAGATTTTCTCATCTAGGTACATCTGAGTAATGTACCTATTGGTGAACTCACATCCAAATTCCTCCCATCTGACGTCAACATCATGCCTTTTCTCCTCTTCAATGGCCCACCAATGGCCAACACTTCCCTGCAACAGGTACACATCATGCCTAACTTTGTCAGTTGCTGGGATGTTAAGGATCTTAAATGCTTTTTCAAATTAGTGAGCCACAGATCTGCGTCTGCTGGGTCAAATGTTCTAGCATATTCTATAGCTCCTATATGGCGTAGCCGTTCAAAAGTCTTACTAGAACCCAAAGATTCTACATTGGGGACTAGTGCCCTAGGTGGTGGTGTTGTATCCTGTCCACCATATGTGTTACCATCGTCATCAACAGCCCAAAGAGAGCATGAAAAAAAGTGTTTTCCAGCATAGTCTGATCCAACAGGGGATTCTCAGGCACTTGCTGTTCTCTATCCTATTCCCTTGCACCTCCTCCTGGTGTATCAATGTTGATCTCAACAACATGTTCTTCATGTTCTCCAGATATCTTTAAGCTTTACTTCTTCAATATAAGCAGATATCACTATAAGATAAACTGGAGGACACTAGAATATATTCAACAACCTTAATCCTATGTCCCTATAAACTCAGTGAACCTAAGGCTCTAATACCAAAAATTGTGGCACCCGCTATCAAACCGAGAACATTATTGCACAAAACTATGCAGAAATAACCATTAGCAGTGGATTACTGAAAACCACTAAAAATTAAACCTTTTTACCAAGAGATACACTACCAGGAAACTCTTTATAGAAAGAACCAAGCCATATATACATCATGGTTCACTTTATACATACATCATTCCATCACCTCGTAAGGATATGAGAAATCAGTTGCTTTACAAAAATAGATACAAAAGCAACATTATACATCGAGGTGTACTAGTCAAAATCTCAAATCGATTATAAAACTGTTTACGTACTATCTCTCAAGGACCCGAGAGTAAATATACAACACATAGGACTCTCTATCTACAAAACACATAACAACACACTCAACATGAGCTGTTACTGCTTTCCTTGCTATGCTTCCTGCTCTCCACTACATGATCTCTACCTCCTCATGTACATCCTCCTAAATGTGTGGAAACCCATAGGGTGAGATCCATATCTCAGTGGGAGATATAACCCTCCTCCAACAATATTATTATCATAGATAAATCTTATAAAAGAGAGTAAAAGAAACATTTATTGAATTAATTAGGTATAAATACTTGTTATATGCAAAGTACACCAATATTTATCATTTAAGTAATTCAGATAACTATGGCTATTCAATAAATCATCTAATAATTTTTAAAAGGAATATGAAGAACACGTATAGCATTTATTAACTAAGATATTAAACTAATTGCAGCCTCATTCAATGTTTTAGTATTTGATCCTTAAGTAAATACGCTACATGACTGATTACATCTTTCAACAATCAATCTTATGCCCCGAGGAGATGAGTTATACCGCTTATACTCCAAACAACCTAAGGTAGTATCAATGCCATACAAGGTCCATGGAAGAGCCAGATTCCATGACCTCACCCCCCTTGGTCAGTATGAGATTACTGGCAGTGCATTATAAGTCAAACTACAATTTAGCTAGCTAGGTTATATTGGCTCAACTCTATAGAGATACAACTCGTAGCTTGTTCTCTGTCTAGGGTAAGGCCTTCAGACAATCTTGCACACACACACACACACACACACACACACATATATATATATATATATATATATATATATATATATATATATATATATATATATATATATATATATATATATATATATATATATATATATAAAGAGAGAGAGAGAGAGAGCCATGGCATGCAACCATACTCTTCTCAGGGTATGGCTTTTCTACCAATCCCGATATTGTATAGAGCTACGACCTATAACCACACTCTTTTCATGGTATGGCCTATAGCCAATCCTGAGGTTTGTAGGAAACAAGGAAATACTCATCCTTCACCTTACATATTCAAAATTATGCACTCTGAGTAAAACGTTTTTCACCATCCAACAAGTTATGAAACTGAATGGATCTATGGCCAGGGCAACTACATTTTTAATTTCACTTGATAAGTTACGTGCATTAAAACATCTTTTGGCATAAATCAAGTTACAAGCATGAATTATAGATAAATGCTACATAGAAAGATGTAATATGTTTTTCAAGGAATCTTGTATCAATTGAAACACATCTTGTTACCCTGATCCTAGGATCTCAATCCCTTAAACATATTACTGGGTGTCTCATCCCTTAAACATTATCATTATCATGATTACATGTTTTGGTTACCAAACCCTTAGCTCATCATTGAACAATATCACCTCTTACCAAGAAACTATGATCTTTAGGTCATTAGACCCATAGACATATATCATACTTGTTGTACAAGTATTTCACATGGCTCATAAAGCCTTATATAATCTGTATCATGCTAAATCATTATAGCTCATAGCTGGCTATGCTCATCATTTCATAATACCTGCATGGTTAGGTTTTCATTGTAAAAGAAATATCAAGTAAATATCATCATCATGCCATAAAGAGAATAATTCAAATTGCAACCCTCTCATAATTAGGCTTAGGGTTTCCCCTTGTTGTCAATTAGGGTTTTCAAGTTCATATTTAACAACCAAACCTTAATTCACATCATAAGATCTTATATTATTGCCATGAGTATTCAAGCATACTTAATTACTCTCATTAATTATCATCAATTGATTATCAACATGAAGTATTACCTTTCTCATATGAGTAGTATAGGTTTCTCTTTCATCCTTACTAGGATATTGATTCCAACATACTTATTACATTGGCTTAATATTCTTTAGGGTTTATCAACCTACACTTATTAAAGTGCATCCATCTCATTACTTCATAGTATATCAATTGATTATATTCAAGGTGTATCGGCCTACACTCATCAAGGTGTATCGGCCTACACTCATCACGGTGTATTGGCCTACACTCATCAAGGTGTATCGGCCTACACTCTAACACTTGTATCGGCCTAGACACATGTATTGGCCATGACACTATATACTTGTGTCTGCCATGGCACATCAAAGTCATATCCATTTAAAGGTGCTTAGGGGAATATCAGATGTGAGGTGCTTAGGGTGATATCAGCCATGAATCACATCTTGGTGTATCACCTTCTTCACACTTTAGCAAAATATTTTCACCTTACTTAGGCATCACAACTTGACCTCACTTTAGGGTATCAACCACCATATCACTTTGGGTATGAACCATTGCATGCTCTAGGGTATCGACCATACTATTATCTAGTGTGTTGGCCTAGCTATCACCAAGTGATATCAACCACTAGGGTTTTGAAATATATTGGGTTCTAAGGTTTTGATTGTATCGGGTTAGCCATAACCAACACTCTTCTATTCTTTCATCTATCAAGGTATCGACCTCACCATTGTTGGGTGTGTCGGCCACGACTTCAAGGAGTTTGTTGCCCACAGCTTCACATAGTGTATCATCCTAGATGTGTTAGTTTAGCCCCACTTAAAGGGTGTGGTGGGCAACACCACTTGGAGTGTGACGGGTTGTTAGAGTTTAAGGTAGATTAGGTTGAATACATATCTTCTCTCATCTTCAAGATATCAACCTGTCCTCATCTTTAGCCTTAGGTGACATGCTAGACAACTTCATGAATAATGGTCCATTATATGTAATAAACTGGCAAGGAGTTAGGACTCCTAGTGTATTGATTTCCCTTCACCTAACATCATATCGAGTTAGGGTTTCCTAAACCAATATCAGTTTGTGCATAGATGATTCCATCATGTTCAAGCTCCAACCCTTCGTCCATTATTACTCTAGTTCATGGACAATGACCCCATATATCCATTAGATTTCATAAAATCACCATTCAATCAAGGAACGTTAAAATTGAAAAGGGGTCATCAAGTATTGCATGATAGAAGGTGAATAATAATAAAGTTGAGCTCAAGTTATATAACCTGATTCAAGATCAACAAAAGAGATTTAAGATTCAAAGCTCCACATTTCCAAGGTTGAATATGACTTATCAAAATTCTAAGATTTCAATTACAACACTTCTATATGAAAGAAGATACCATAGTTAGGAACTTGGTGAAGAAGAAAAGAAAGAAAGGAATCATGACCCGAGAAGCATAGTCCACCTAAGGTTGAAGATGATCATGGATTCACCTTAGGCAAGGTGCTCAATCTCCTTCCTTTTCCTCAAGCTTCTATGGTCGTCCACCAAGAAAAGGATGATATGAGAGTCGAAAGTTTCACTTTTAGGTGAAAATAGAGGATTATATAGTTGAGGTTCATGAGAGAGAGTGTTTGTGAAGTGTCATCACCATATGCACTTAGGTGACACGTGTCCATGCAGGGTGGCTCCTTGCATCCATAATTATCTCATCATGAAAAACTCATGAGAATAATCCAAAGATAAGATATCATCCATTGGGTATCTTTCTTGACAAGATATCACAACCCCATATCACTTTATGTGCAAACCGATACAACTTTTGAAAGGAACATCTAAATCGATATGCTTCACCTAATTGAGGTTCTTATCCCAATATGAGTACTTTCAAAAATATTCTAAACCAATATGGGGCCTCCTCTATGGCTTCCAAGCCTATAGGCACTCCCATATACACTTCATAACTCGATACAATCCCATCTAGGGTTTAAGACACTCATCATTCTTTGGTTATTTCACCACCAAGAGTGATATCACTCAACCAAGACTCAAACAAGGCAACCCCTTCTTTCTCTCTCCTCTAGATGATGCTAAGAGAGAGAAGTGACACTCTAGAGGTGATAATTTTCACATCAATCCCATATTTTGGGTAAATCGCAATCTTCATCAAAAGTATCATATAAGGCACAAACAATTTACAAATAAGTTCAAAATTGAGAACTAAACTCTCCTTAGGTTTGAATTACTTTTCAAAAGATTAAGATAAGGTTCTAAGCAACTTACTTAGGCAAAGATTCTCAGGTTATCCCAAAACCCAGGTCAGGGGTTTTACAAAATTCCTCTCCATTTCCCAACACATAAGATTAAAGTCACCTCCTATAATCTAAATCTGATTGTATAATAAGCTAGGAAGAGATATTAATTCATTTATGAATGACAACTTATTAAGTAGATTATCCATAAACCTTTGTGAAATAGAATTTTGAGTTATGAAAATTTATGAGAAGGAGGATGGAGATGGAATATAAGACCCAATATGTCGCGCCCCAACCTCAAATTAAACACAGACCACGAGATTAAGGCACGACATGAGGGATTAACACATAACCAACCTTTCATTTCTTCTTAAACAAATAAAGATATTACTGCAATTGAAAACTAAACAAACTGCGGAAGCATTTCTATTAACTGGCAGAAAATATAAACAAGTCTAAAGCATAAGCATTGTTCAACATAAACTAAACATAACATTAATTTACATCTGTGTACACATTCTCTCTCTCACTCACACCTTGTCCCGAGGATCGGGGGGGAAAGGACTAAGAGACCTCTAACTAGACTAACTACACACCTTATATAGACTAGGCGTTAGGATGAAACGATCCTTCTGATTCCTGTTGCTGATGCTGACCTGAAAATGTTTTGAGTAGAGGTATGAGCCTACTCACTCAGTGAATAACATTTCACATAGCTATCAATAAATAACTCGTCAGGTTTATTAACTGAAAATAAACAGATATACAGTTTAAGCAGAGCAATTCTATTGACATAGCAGATGTTCAAATAATAATCACAATTCTATGCATCCTCAGATATTCAGATAAATAGACAGATTCATAAATTTACTGTGAATCCTAAGTGAATACTCATTCATTTTATTGTTATGCCCTAAATATATGCAGTGTACTCTGCATATAAAGATCCGTAACAAGTCCATGCTACGATCCCACCGTACAAGACTTAGCGACACACCCGGGAAATGCTAAGTCTGACGCCAGCCCTGTTCTGCCACAGGGACACTGGCTCGCCGGCTAGAAACATAGGCTCTACGGCCTCAAGCACTACTCTGAGTGCACCCGACTCCTCCTTAAACCTGAGTACACCGGCGGAGAGTCACAGGGTTACCTTCGTGACACAAGCACGAATGGTGTTAGATAACCGTGTTTTCCTTTTTCCTTGCCCAGTGCCATTGTGACACAAGCACGATTGTTGTTAGACACTGCAATTTCTCTTTCCTCGTTTGTCCGCGACACAAGCACGGATGATGTTGCAACACGAGTTTCACCCCGAAGCTGCAGATACCACTTTTGGGGTTCTACGGTGTTAGGGCATCTATTCTATTAATTACTTAACAGATAAACAGTTTAGCAGAGATATCATATCGCAACAATAAAACATAAAAATTCCTTTCTTTTCATCATTTATGTCACGCAATTCAAGTTCCAATGAACTTATCATACTGAAGTACATGTTACACTGTTCAGGAGTCACATCAACTGATACTGAAGCAAATAAGCATTTAAAATGAGTTAAATAATGATTTCTAAATGAACTGCTACTCACCCACTTCGGTGTGTTTGTATACACCGAAAAACGTCCACAAACACGCCCAATTCTGACCTTTACAGCAGCGTGCACGCCGTGCACCTTCAGTGCACTCCTGATCTGCTTTTCTGCACCTTTGCACGCCGTGCAAACTGACCTGCACGCCGTGCAAACTGATTTGCACGCCGTGCACCTGCGCAGAAACGGATTTTTCCCCTATATCAGTTATCTGCAATGTTGCACGCCGTGCAACCTGCGCAGGGGCGGAAATTGCAGAAAAGAAAGAGAAGATTGGGGTCGATTCGGTGGACGATTCTTACCCGAATCGCTCCTAAAGCTCCGGAATGACCTAGCAAGCACTTGGCAAGAAGAAAGAACCGAGAAGGAAGCATCGTTTGCTCCCTAGACCACCTCCATGGTCGTCTTCTTCGCGGCTGCTGGAGGAAGAAGAACACGAGGAAGAAGGAGAAGGGTGCAGCGGTTGCTTTGGCTGGGGAAGATGGGGAATCGAAGGAAAACGGCGGAGAACGGCTAGATCGCCCGGCTTTCCCTCTCTTGCTCGCTCCCTTTCTCCCTCTCTGTTTCTCGTCCAGCGGCTAACGGAGGAATGAACCCTCCGTTCATTCCTTAGTCGGTTAAGGAAGAGATAAAGGAAAACCAAGGGAAAGGATAAGGCTGGGCGCCCAGGGGGCCGGATGCAAATTGCCCAGAAACTTTCCGAAATTGCACATAGGTCCCTGCACACTAAAAAGTCCATATCTTTTTACTCGTAGGTCGGTTTCACATGATTTCTTCGGCAACGGATTAAGCACAAACTTGTCCTCAACCTCAGGACAAGAAAACAGGCTAAAGATACATTAACACTTTTCTCAAACTCAAAACATAATTAACAAAAGCAAGTACTCATCTCAACATAACTAGTTCAATTTGCACTAACCAAGATACTTACTGGTAAAACAAAACGTGGGTCATAACAATCTCCCTCCCTTATAAGAATTTCGTCCCGAAATTCCAAAAAGAGAAAAGGAAACTTGTTACGCATTTCTGATTCAAGCTCCCACATAGCTTCCTCTATATTGTGATTCCTCCACAAAACCTTCACTAAAGATAACTCACGGTTCTTAAGCTTTTTGATCCGGTGATCAACTATCTGCACTGGTCCTTCTACATAGGACACATCTGTTCTAAGCTGTGCCGGTTCTGGATCTAGAATCTTATCTGTACCAGGATGACACTTTTTCAGCATAGACACATGGAAGACATCATGAAGATTTGCCAACTCAGACGGCAAATCCAACCTGTAAGCTACCGGTCCAATCCTCTCAACAATAGGATATGGACCCATATATCTAGGGGTCAACTTACCCCTCTTGCCAAACCTCAGCACTCCTTTCCACGGTGAAACTTTCAGATAAACCTCGTCACCAACCTCAAACTCAAGAGGTCGACGTCGTCTTTCTGCATAACTTTTCTGTCTATCTTGCGCAGTTTTCAATTGATCCCTGATCACTGATATCTTCTCTGTAGTTACATCAACTAGCTCAGGTCCAAGAATTTCCTTCTCACCCACCTCGTACCAACAAACCGGCGATCTACACTTCCTGCCATAAAGAGCTTCAAATGGAGCCATCCCCAGACTGGAATGGTAGCTGTTATTATACGCAAATTCCATTAGGCTTAAGTGTTCTTCCCAGTTACCTCTGAACTGTAGCACGCATGCTCTCAGCATGTCTTCAAGGGTCTGAATGGTCCTCTCAGATTGACCATCTGTCTGCGGATGAAACGCCGTACTGAACTTCAGCTTTGTGCCCAACGCACGATGTAACTGATTCCAGAATCTAGATGTGAACTTTGGATCTCTGTCAGAAATAATGGAAACTGGAATCCCATGTAATCTGATTACCTCATCCACATAGACTTTGGCCAACTTTGAAACGTCAAAGGTTGACTTGACAGGAAGAAAGTGAGCAGACTTAGTTAGTCTATCCACAATCACCCATATCGAGTCTGAGCCCTTAGGCGTTCTGGGTAATCCTACCACAAAGTCCATCGTGATGTGTTCCCACTTCCATTCAGGTATAGGAAGCGACTGAAGAATACCCGCAGGCTTTTGATGTTCAGCCTTAACCTGCTGACACACCCCGCACCTAGCCACGTATTCAGCCACATCCTTTTTCATACCAGACCACCAGTACAGCTCTTTGAGGTTCCTGTACATCTTTGTGTTACCTGGATGCATAGCATACATAGAAGTATGTGCTTCCTCAAGAATCTGCTCTATCAGCTCACTGTTTCCAGGTACACATAACCTATCATGAAGATACAACATGCCTTCATCAGAAAACTTGAACTCTGTTCTCTTACCTTCTGACATATCCTGCATGATTTGCCACAACTCATCATCACTCTGCTGTAATTCCTTTATCTGATTATAAAAAGTAGGTCTGACTTGCATCTGTGCAATCAGCCCGTTTTGTCTTGTCACCTCCAAGTCCAAGTTCATCCTCCGCATATCTACAAGCAAGTCTCTCTTGAAACATGCCATAGAAAATGCATTTGCTGTTGAACTTGACTTTCTACTCAAAGCATCAGCTACGACATTCGCCTTACCAGGATGGTAATCGATTGTCACATCATAGTCTTTTATCAGCTCTAGCCATCTGCGCTGTCTCAGATTCAAGTCTTTTTGAGTGAAAATATATTTCAAGCTCTTATGGTCTGTAAACACCTGACATGTCTCACCATACAAGTAATGACGCCATGTCTTAAGAGCATGAACTATAGCAGCTAATTCCAGATCATGAACAGGATAATTCTCTTCATTCTTCTTAAGCTGTCTAGATGCGTAAGCAACAACTTTACCTTCTTGCATCAGTACACAGCCTAAACCTCTTCTAGAAGCATCACAGAACACTGTATAGCCTTTTTCTGCTTCTGGCAGAACCAACACTGGTGCTGAAGTCAACCTTTTCTTTAAAATCTGAAAACTTCTCTCACAGTTATCAGACCAAACAAACGGTACATCCTTCCTCGTCAAGCGTGTCAAAGGTGATGCTAACACACTGAAGTTCTGTATGAACCTTCTGTAATAGCCTGCTAAACCCAAGAAACTTCTGATCTCCGTAGGAGTCTTAGGTTGTTCCCACTGAAGTACAGAATCAACTTTCTTAGGGTCAACACTAACTCCACCTCTCGAGACAACATGTCCAAGAAATGCTACCTCGGCCAACCAGAACTCGCACTTGCTAAATTTAGCAAACAGCTGGTGTTGTCTCAACAACTGCAACACTACTCTCAAGTGTTGCTCATGCTGCTCATCGTCTCTGGAATAGATCAGAATATCATCTATAAAGACTACAATAAACTGATCTAGGAACGGTTTGAAAATCTGATTCATCATATCCATAAAGGCTGCTGGGGCATTGGTCAGCCCAAACGACATGACCAAGAACTCATAATGCCCATACCTGGTTCTGAAAGCTGTTTTGGGAATATCAGAAGCCTTTATTCTGAGCTGATGATATCCAGATCTCAAATCAATTTTAGAAAAGATCGTCGCTCCACGCAACTGATCAAACAGATCATCTATTCTCGGCAATGGATACTTGTTCTTTATAGTGATCTTGTTCAGTTGCCTGTAATCTATGCAGAGACGCATGGTACCGTCCTTTTTCTTAACAAACAGGACTGGAGCACCCCACGGTGAAGAACTGGGTCTAATGAAACCCTTATCTAACAACTCCTGCAACTGCACCTTGAGTTCTTTCAACTCTGCAGGTGCCATTCTATAGGCTGGTAGTGCTACTGGATGACTACCTGGATATACCTGAATTTCAAAATCTAAGTCTCTGACAGGAGGTAGGCCTGGCAATTCTTCTGGAAAAACATCAGAAAACTCACAAACCACGGGCACATCATAAACATTGGCGGTGCTCTTCTCTGCTCTAGTGTCAACCACATGAGCAAGGAATGCTTCACATCCTTTCTGTAACATCTTATCAGCTACAGCAGCTGATATTATGCACATAGGCAGAACTTTCCTGTCTCCAGTAAAGACACAAGAAAATTCCCCTAATTGAAAGGTAGCTTCCTTTTTCCAACAATCGAGTTGCACTCGATATGTCTCAAGACAATCCATACCCAAGATGACTTGAAAGGTATTTACATCCAGGGGTATGAGATTCGAAGCAAAGGTGAACCCTCCAAAAGATAACAAGCATCCGGGACAAAACTCGGATAAAACTGTTGGTCCACCTAGTGGAACCCTCAACACTAACTCATCTGCCAACTCTTGAGTTAACAGATTAAGTTCACCAACTAAAGAACGCCGTATAAAAGAGTGAGTAGCACCCGGATCTATCAAAACTGAAACTTGTATACTATTAAACAAAAGCATCTCTCCTGTAACAACTTGTGAAGAAATTATACCTTCCTGAGGTGTCAAGGAAAAGAAACGTGCTGAAGCTCTCCCTCTGCCACGTTGTCCTCTCTGACCACTCCTGCCACTAGACACTCCACCTCCTCTAGAACCGGAAGCCACAGAAGAACTTGGAACATCATGGTATTGAGGCTGGAAAGCTTGTGATGCTGCTTGTTGAAGCTGAGGACATTCCCTTTTTAGGTGTCCAACTTGCCCACAAACAAAACAACTCAGAGCCCGACATTGACCAGAATGTGATTTTCCACATCTGTCACATGGCGGTATTCCCTGTCCTTGAGGACCTGTCACTGACATTGACGATCCTGAAGACTGTCCACTAGTGGCACTGCTCCATCTTCCTGGGTTATATCCTCCTTTGCCTCTAAAGGTAGTGACATCCTCAGACTTCTGTCTGCCAAAACAACCAAAGCCACGCCCAAGTTTAGAAAAGAAACCTCTGCCTCCACCTCTGTATCCACTACTGGACTGTCCTCTACTGAAATCTGCAGATCTCTTCTTAGATTCAGGCACCTTATCAGCATTTACAGATTCTTCAACCTATCTAGCAGCTTCAACAAACTCACCAAGGTTCTCTCTGTTCCTCCTACTAGTAGCAGAAACTGTATGCCGGATCTCTGGCCTTAGCCCTTCCTGAAACCTTCTGCATCTCTCTATGTTATCAGGAACAAGCTGTGGACAGAAATTTGCCAAACGTGTGAAAAGCGCTTCATACTCTGTAACTGTCATGTTCCCCTGCTTGATATTCTGTAGCTGCCTGATTTTCTCATTAAGGAAAGTGGGTGGATAGAATTTGAGATGAAACTCCTCAGAGAAATCCTGCCAGGAAATCTCTGTACCTCTCCTCTTTTCTTCTACACCACGCCACCACAACTCTGCATCGCCTTTCAAAAGATAGACTGCATGATTAATCTTCTTCTCTTCTGAAAGCTCCATCAGGCGAAAGACCTTCTCAATCTGTCTAAACCACTCATCAGCTTCGGCGGGATCTGTGGTGCCACTGAACTCTGTGCCACCAAGCTTCTTCACAAGCTCATAAGATCGCATCAGATCTTTACTGCTGGTAGAAGAAGATTCTCGCCTATCAGCCTTGTACTTTTCTTTGGTCTCCAGGAACATCCTGTACATCCGGGATGCTTCATCCACGTGGTCACCACCACCTGGACCCAAGTACAAAGGGTCAGGGCCAACATGGCTCTCGGCCTGATCATCACGATCAAAGCCTCTTCCTGCCATCTGCAATGATATAACAGAATATTTCCTGTTAGAAAACTACAGATAGAAGAAAGACACCTACACCTTAATCCTATTGGTCTCTTATCGTCCCCTGACCTGGACTCTGAGTAACTATGTACTCAACCTAAGCTCTGATACCAAGAGTTGTCGCGCCCCAACCTCAAATTAAACACAGACCACGAGATTAAGGCACGACATGAGGGATTAACACATAACCAACCTTTCATTTCTTCTTAAACAAATAAAGATATTACTGCAATTGAAAACTAAACAAACTGCGGAAGCATTTCTATTAACTGGCAGAAAATATAAACAAGTCTAAAGCATAAGCATTGTTCAACATAAACTAAACATAACATTAATTTACATCTGTGTACACATTCTCTCTCTCACTCACACCTTGTCCCGAGGATCGGGGGGGAAAGGACTAAGAGACCTCTAACTAGACTAACTACACACCTTATATAGACTAGGCGTTAGGATGAAACGATCCTTCTGATTCCTGTTGCTGATGCTGACCTGAAAATGTTTTGAGTAGAGGTATGAGCCTACTCGCTCAGTGAATAACATTTCACATAGCTATCAATAAATAACTCGTCAGGTTTATTAACTGAAAATAAACAGATATACAGTTTAAGCAGAGCAATTCTATTGACATAGCAGATGTTCAAATAATAATCACAATTCTATGCATCCTCAGATATTCAGATAAATAGACAGATTCATAAATTTACTGTGAATCCTAAGTGAATACTCATTCATTTTATTGTTATGCCCTAAATATATGCAGTGTACTCTGCATATAAAGATCCGTAACAAGTCCATGCTACGATCCCACCGTACAAGACTTAGCGACACACCCGGGAAATGCTAAGTCTGACGCCAGCCCTGTTCTGCCACAGGGACACTGGCTCGCCGGCTAGAAACATAGGCTCTACGGCCTCAAGCACTACTCTGAGTGCACCCGACTCCTCCTTAAACCTGAGTACACCGGTGGAGAGTCACAGGGTTACCTTCGTGACACAAGCACGAATGGTGTTAGATAACCGTGTTTTCCTTTTTCCTTGCCCAGTGCCATCGTGACACAAGCACGATTGTTGTTAGACACTGCAATTTCTCTTTCCTCGTTTGTCCGCGACACAAGCACGGATGATGTTGCAACACGAGTTTCACCCCGAAGCTGCAGATACCACTTTTGGGGTTCTACGGTGTTAGGGCATCTATTCTATTAATTACTTAACAGATAAACAGTTTAGCAGAGATATCATATCGCAACAATAAAACATAAAAATTCCTTTCTTTTCATCATTTATGTCACGCAATTCAAGTTCCAATGAACTTATCATACTGAAGTACATGTTACACTGTTCAGGAGTCACATCAACTGATACTGAAGCAAATAAGCATTTAAAATGAGTTAAATAATGATTTCTAAATGAACTGCTACTCACCCACTTCGGTGTGTTTGTATACACCGAAAAACGTCCACAAACACGCCCAATTCTGACCTTTACAGCAGCGTGCACGCCGTGCACCTAGGCTGCACGCCGTGCACCTTCAGTGCACTCCTGATCTGCTTTTCTGCACCTTTGCACGCCGTGCAAACTGACTTGCACGCCGTGCAAACTGACCTGCACGCCGTGCAAACTGATTTGCACGCCGTGCACCTGCGCAGAAACGGATTTTTCCCCTATATCAGTTATCTGCAATGTTGCACGCCGTGCAAAACGGAGTTGCACGCCGTGCAACCTGCGCAGGGGCGGAAATTGCAGAAAAGAAAGAGAAGATTGGGGTCGATTCGGTGGACGATTCTTACCCGAATCGCTCCTAAAGCTCCGGAATGACCTAGCAAGCACTTGGCAAGAAGAAAGAACCGAGAAGGAAGCACCGTTTGCTCCCTAGACCACCTCCATGGTCGTCTTCTTCGCGGCTGCTGGAGGAAGAAGAACACGAGGAAGAAGGAGAAGGGTGCAGCGGTTGCTTTGGCTGGGGAAGATGGGGAATCGAAGGAAAACGGCGGAGAACGGCTAGATCGCCCGGCTTTCCCTCTCTTGCTCGCTCCCTTTCTCCCTCTCTGTTTCTCGTCCAGCGGCTAACGGAGGAATGAACCCTTCGTTCATTCCTTAGTCGGTTAAGGAAGAGATAAAGGAAAACCAAGGGAAAGGATAAGGCTGGGCGCCCAGGGGGCCGGATGCAAATTGCCCAGAAACTTTCCGAAATTGCACATAGGTCCCTGCACACTAAAAAGTCCATATCTTTTTACTCGTAGGTCGGTTTCACATGATTTCTTCGGCAACGGATTAAGAACAAACTTGTCCTCAACCTCAGGACAAGAAAACAGGCTAAAGATACATTAACACTTTGCTCAAACTCAAAACATAATTAACAAAAGCAAGTACTCATCTCAACATAACTAGTTCAATTTGCACTAACCAAGATACTTACTGGTAAAACAAAATGTGGGTCATAACACAATAAATAGAGAGATGCATTTACACAAAGGGATTACCTCCAATCAACAATCATCCACTCAAGCCAACAGAGGGAATTTTTATCCATTTTGTTATAATGTTGTCTCTGATGGAAATGGGGAACGTAGTCAGAGAGGACCCCTTTGGTCTCTTGAATGGTTTTATAGTTGAGTTTTTTAGAGTGCATGTGTTTCCTAATGGTCTATCTATATCTGTATGATAACACCCCAAAAATGTTCAGTGAAGCCAAAAATCATCACAAGAGAAATTTAATAAGGTTGGTAGCCAATAGAGTAGCAAGAAAATTATAATGTAACTGAGTCTAAGGCATCAGTGTACCAATGAGTTGATCTCATGTTGTTACAAACCATATTTTCTTATTCAATTTTGAAAAAGAAATGTGGGCATGTAAATGACAATTGAAATTAATCCCCACCCTTTTAGAATAAAAATAATATTGCCATTATCCCAGGACAACAAACTTTTAAGCAGATCTCAATTAGAGGTAGGGATAGTCATATTAGAATGGTCAACATCATCCCTGACAGAGTCAATGGCTAGAGGGGAGAGAATCCTAATCCCATGGAGAGTCTTGTATTGGTCACTTTAAGCTTAGGAGATTTCTGTGTGCCAATAATACCTATGTGTGACAGGTGCCTTGAGAAGGTAGAGATGGTTAGGAGTTAGCGTAACTATTGATGTTTCCCATTTTAGTGAGAAATCTAGAGGTAACTTGTTCAATCATCAAATCCACTTTACTTTCAGTAAGACCCTATCATGATCTTCTTCTTTAAGTATGTAATATATAAGAGTGTTATTAGTCTTCACTTTAAAATGTTTTGGTTTTGAGAGAGTGGTTGGATAACTTGAGTGTTGGATATACTAGAGAATCTATTTTTTTGGGGTATCTCCTCCTATTGACATCAACATCCGAGATTGTTACATCATCCAATGGGGGTGAAGGTTGACACCAAAAATGCAATTGCAATCCAATTTGATTTAATGGATATAAACCACCATTGTTATCAATATTGTGCTTGTGGAGGTTTTGTGAGTTGGTAGGAGGAAAAGGTGGCATTCTTGTTCATTAGGTTGAATGAATTGTCTTTACTCATCCACACATTCTTATCCTGTGATGACATAAGAACTCTTAATCTTGGACCAAGCCATATCTATTGACGGTGGACAAGTTTTTCAAACAAGGAGGTAGAGTCATGTGGTTCCCAATAGCTAATAAAAGGGATTAGACTTGAAGACCGTCTATGATATTAAATCTTGGTTGAATCTAAATGTCATTTGGATAGAGATGAGGTTGAAATCTTTGAAGTGATTAAATCTATTAACGATATTCTGATGGATGTATTGCAGTCAAGCACTTATAGACTGAGCATACATATATGGAAGTTTCTGCATCCCAAAGAGAAGGTGGTACATAAGAGATTGATAACCAGCTAGATGTCATATTTGATGCTTTGAAAGAACCTATCTCCATTGACCATCTACTAATTTTGGCTTGGACAAAACTATCTTCACCATTGGCGACAGTGAGTGTAAACCTTGAAGATGTTGTATGACTTGTCCTTTTGAAAGAGAACAAATCAGTTGATTCAATGAGAAGATATTGGGTTGAAGGATAGATCACCTTGGGACTAAGAGAAACAAAGTCCTCATAACATCAATTCTATTGAATTTCATATCCTTGTTGTGTAGGTGGATAGTGATAATAAGACCACAATTCTCATGAATTAGTCCAATCTTACATAATTTATTTAGAGGTCAAGGTCCACATGGTATATGAGATTAGTGTTGTTAGTGTGACATATGAAAACCTAGCATCTTTACTCTAGAAACCCTAACCCATGATTAGGAGGTTGGTATGATTGGTACTTTAGATTTAACCAAATAAGGATGGAGTTATACCATGATATAGTTGTTTATAACCCTAATGAATATAGTTAATGTAAGTAACATGAATATCTTCAAGGTGACCCTAACATGTATAGGCTTGGGAACATATATTGTACATTAGGTGACATTAGGTTCTATAACCAACATCACATATCATGATATTTTAACGTAATAACCTAAATATGTTCTAACATGTATGTGAGTTCATGAAATGTGTCACATATGTTTCCTTTGCTAAGTAATATACACATAATGACTGACATATGTCTAGTGAGAGGTATATTATGCTTAATACATGAAATGAAATAAAAATTTGATTTTTCATTGCGATAGATATGAATAATGTTCCATCATCTAAGTTGATGTTGAATTAATGGACTTAATAGAAGTAACATATGGAAATTCATCCAATATTATACACCATAAATCTTTTAATGGAGTTATGAGGATAACAAGGCTCGAAATAATAATTGTGATGATAATACTATAATATTATAATAAATATAAAGGTGATTTTCCTAAGCCCTAATTATATTAAAACTCATAAAAGGAACCTTTGCAATTGAAATATAACTCCAAAATCATGCTGCTTGGGTCCCAATTAGCTTGGGACAAGTTTGAGATTAATTCAAGATCCTAGGTAACATAATTTAAACTAAAAAGGAAATACCAATAATATGCTTTCCTAAATGTATTAGACTTAGGTTTTTCTTCTTCTTCTTCTTCTGATTTTCACAATTTTCCTAAATTCATCTATGTCATGTGAGGGCTTTGTTATTTCTTTTTAGGTGGACTAAATCCTAACCCTTGATCTGTAACTAAATGAATCACATTTCATCTCCTACCTTGGGTAGGACATAGAACCTTGACTCTTTCTCTTGCACATGCAACACTAGATCAACTATTTCTTCTCCTATCTCTCTCCCCTTCATCTTTTTTATCTTGCTTCGAGATTTCTTATCCATTGGACTACTTTCTTGATTCCTTACACACCTATCCCTAGTTTCCATATCTTTTCAATCAAACCCCAAAGTCTACCTTCACAACCCACTTTACCCGAAGCTACAATGACAACCCAAATTATATAAGAACCATGACTCATCGTTGTTGGCCCTTTATACACCCGCTCCCAAAACCAATTGCCATGGAACCCACTAAATATGCCCAAACCACCATGAATTCCTTCAACAACCCCCCAAATTGGGCATTGCCTACAAAGACCATCAATCTCCAATTTATCTCACCTTCACCATCTATTACCTTCATGTAAATGATCCCCACATCACCTTCATCCTGTTATTTTCTCTAGACATTTACCCAACTCGGATTACCTTTACCCATCAGTGTGACTATTGTGGGGAGCATGGTTGAGTAAAGAGTCGTGAAAATGCTCCTTTTGGCTTTAGTTCTCATCCAGAAAGAACTTCTCGTGTTCACCATGTCGTATTAACAGGTAAAATTCTTCTCTTGTTTTCTACTTTATCATGATACTGTCAAGTGATCGAGTTTGTGAATCCGACCTCTGTCCTAATGTTCTAGATTCTACATCTTCCTATCAAATCATTTGGTTGGTTTCTTTTTGTTGTTTTTGTTCTTGGTTCTTCTTCTTGTTTGAGTTATTTTATTTTCCTTTTAATGTCCATTGAGGGAGAGCCTTCTTGGCATATTCTAGATCTTTTCATGTGAGATTTGTTTCACAGATTTCTCAATGAGCCTACAAACCAGCCTCGTTGGTTTGTGCATAGTTCTTCCCTCTAGTCGCCGACGTCCATCTTGCTGGAATGGAGTAGTGGTTGTGTTCCTTATTTTCTACTGTCTTCGGGTTTGCTTCACATGTGATTGGAAATTGAAGGAGGATTGGGTGAGGAAATTTACTGGACCACCCCCGGTGTATCTGATTTTGTCACAGTAGTTGTGAACAAGTTGGTATTTTTTCCTTATTTGACTATGCACCCAATTTTTCTATATCTTCAGACCAATTGGCCAGTGTGTATAGGACCAACTCATCTAGGTTTTTAAAGTCGATAATGTGCTATACATTTCTTTTTGGAAAATTTCGATTGGTTATTTTTCTAAAATTCATAGTAAATTATATATAGCTCATAAAATAAAAGAAAATATGTTTTAAATCATTGAATTAATTTCTAACTGATGGTATTGTTTTTATCACCTAATTCTCATATGATAAAAACATGATTTTAAGGATTTTTTAATGTCAAAATTTCTAATATCCATATCTAATAGTCTATAGCTAAAAAAAATAAAGTAAAATATATTATAGTATTAGTTAACAATATTTACATAATGGTAAAGATTCGATAATCTAATTCATTAATAATAAGACAATTTTTAGGATTCATGTAATTGATGTGAACTTAACCCGAAATTCATCAATGTGTATAATAGGCAGCATGGAACCCTTGTGTGGATGTAGGGTTTGTTTTAGACCTTGACTATTGACAAATGTCTTTGGGGTATGTTGCCTATCTTGAATTCGATATTGAGTAATTGACCTAATTTCTCTCTCCTCTCTCTTGATGTATGTTATGTCACCTTAATCATATTGAGAAATTGATATGTTTTTCTCTCCCTTTTGATATATGTTGCATGCCTTGAATTCTACATTAAGAGATTGATCTAATTTTTAAATCTATTGGGGCTCTTTGGGGTATTTTAGTAATGAATTTTCTCTTCCATGTCTTGATGACCTATTTGGGTCTAAGCTTATGAACTTGAGTTCCTAATATTCTTGAAATGTTTATAGTTTAAGATTGAACTTTGTTTATCTTATTTCCTAAGAAACCCTAATTTTCAAGTGATGACTTATGTGGTCTCATGGTGGATCTAAATTTTGGAAATGAACTATTTTCCCCACTTTGTGGTGGATGTTTTATACAATCCATTTTTGTGATGAAAATTTATTGAAACCATATTTTTACTAAACTTTTACATGCATTTACATTATTGCATGCTTACTGATTCAATAGACCTAGAGTTATGTAAGTGTGAGGAGTGGGACCCGAGAGGGGATCCACTCCCTACTAAAATTTGAGGAATAGACCATCTATTCCAAACACATTGGAAAGGTATGTCGGAATAGGTGTTTTTTATTTCTCAAATAATGGTGTGATGCAGTGTTCTTTTGAAACCTTTAATCTCCAATAACATATTGGAATTCATACGTTGAGTCATCTTGAGAGTTCCAAGTGTGTTGGTAAAGTTTGAGTGTTGATTGATGTTGATATCATGATTAAGATCCTTAAATTTATACCTTTGTGAAGAATTTAATTGGATGGTCAAATATTTGAGTTTTGTCACAAAAATTGAATGGATTGTACCTCAAGGTGTGATACAACTATGGTAAAAATTTCAGAGCAATTGAATTATCCCAGAAGATGTTATTAAGGTTTGAAATTTGAGAAATTATGTGCATTATTGATGAAAATAGAGCTAAGTTTGCTGATCAATGATGAGGCACGAGCCCTTGCTTTCTGGATGGGCTGTGTGGCCTATTACTGGCCTTGGATCCCATATCCAATGACTGTCCTACAAGAAGGAGAAGACACATATCATGCAAGTGGAAGCTGGCTTTTGACCCTTGGATGCCAGATCGAGGGCTATCTGGTTGTCTCCTACCTTGCAGTTAGAACAAGGTAAAGGAGCAGTTTTGTTGTGGCTTTCCCCGCTAGCACACGTTGTGGTCATGGCACAAGGAAGGAAAATGAGTGGTCAGTTGTGTTCACCTCATCAGGTAAATCTATTTTGAACCCCATTTTGAGGCGTTTGGTAGTCTGTAGAGGGAGAACGAACCCTCCCCTTCTTTCGTTTCCCCACTGCCAGTTATCAAGTGGTGGCCAGAGGTGGAGAACTGAAGCATGGGAAAATGAAGAGGAAGCTCATATGAGTTCAACCCACATAACCAGTTTTACTCCTGTGGAAGTTGTCATGTCTGATAGAGCTCATTTCATCAGAAGAGGAGAAACCCCTTTTCCCCTCTTTTCACATTCTGCAATGGCCGCTGTGGTCAGAAGACCTGCTAGGCTCGAGAGCTGGAAACCTGACGGAGGAGAGAGTTTTCGATGGACTGAGGCCATGAAGATGTAACATCATCAGAAGACAAATAGGAGGAGAGGAGAAGCATCCGTTGTTCAGCAGAGCCATCTCATCCAGAGAACGGGTACGCGGCGGTGCAATCAGAGCCCACACACGTGGGCGTCGTGACCTGGTGGTCAGCACGGTGCGGCAAGAAGCTTGGGATCTCTTGTGGCGGCTAAGTTGGCAAGGAGCAGGGAAGGAACCAAGATCTTTCTCACCGAAGCACAATGATGGAGGCAGTGCCCACGCCCTGCGTGGAGCAGCGAATCAGCGAATGCGAAGAGAGAACGCTTGCGCCGGCGCTGGGTCAAATAGAAGAATGAGGAAGCGGAATAGAAGGGAGCAGACTGGCTCCAGCTCCCATCCAATGAACCAGCCCTAATCTCAGACTAAACTGGGCCCAGAGGGAGTGAGATGTAGACAACCGGTCGGCTCAGTCTGAAACCGCTCCAGTCAATGCCCATGTGGCGTTGTCTGATTGGCAGCCGATAGTAAGAAACTCAGTAAATATGTATATCTTTGATAAATCATAAAAATTAGCACGTTCATCAGAAAAATACAAGTAAGCTATCAAAATTCTCAAAACAATGAGTATAACACAGTGGAGTAATAATATTAAGATTTTGATGCACTAATCATAGTGATATCATGTAAGTTGTGAAATACTTGTTTCATGAATAGTAAATATCAAATGAAGACCAAAAATTACGAGAATATCTCAGTAACTCCTAAAGGTGACTTATAATGCAATGATGTTAGATATTATAATGTTGAAACACGAAATCATGCAATTTTCTCTATATGCTAATTAGGGCTAATAACCCTAAATAAAAAGTAATAAATACAAACATGCTCAAGATATCCTAGAAATTATAGAGTAAGCTCATATCAGTAACTAGAAGATAATATATAATTATGAGATCATAATTATGCTTATAAATAAGGTTGCATGTTTAAGGATCATATAATGATGAAAAAACCCTATTTGGATTAATGAATACGATCTAGGGTTAATATGTGCACATAATCATATGCAATCAAATAATTAGATTATTGATACTAATCTATAATACAACATCAATAACATCAATCCTATATAACAAGAAGAGTAAGACAAAAAATAATGACGGTAATAGCTTCATGAACGAAGTTAAACCCTAATGAATCAACTAGGGTTAAGACGATGAGAACCTGATGGTGATATATGATCTTGTCTTTATTAGGGGTTGACCAATGTGGTAGTTGATATGAGGAATATGTGGATTAGAATATCTATTATCAAGGTACGCCATTACCTCTTACTTGGCTTATTATACAATATGCTTGTGTTATATGGTAGTAAATACTTGACATATGATATTGGATGAAATGATTGTTCTTGTATGCTATGTTGCTTGAGCTTTACATACTTATGGATATGAATACATGAAACATAATATATCTGTTCCATTATATGAAAGCACTAAATTCTTTGGTTGTACAATGCTTGGAAGTGACTTCAAACTTTGGTAGTTTGTCATGTTGTACATATGATCTAACTCTTAGGCAAGAGATCATAAATGCCTTAATCTTGAGCTCCCTGAGAGTCAAGAGAATGCATCAAAACCTTCGGCGGTCAGTGCATAGATATATAATGCATAATAAGCTTAAAATATGTGTTCTCTTTTGTTAATGAACATCTTTGTGCATGTATATGCTTTTTCTTATATTTCTTTATAACTGGCAAGTAATAGTTTTATTTTATTGCCAAGATATGAAAAGAGGTATAATTAAAGACATGTAGGCATACTCAGTACAATATTCTTGAATATTGTGCTGATGTGTACCACATGTAATCTTTTGTTTAGGTTTGTGGACATATGATCTTGAAGAACCAAGATAGTGTGAGTTGTATGGCGAGCTGATGTATAGGTTGACCTGTTGTCTAAAGATCCTATTGTTTAGTGGTAGTACATGTAACATTCCAAATCCTGGACATTTTGTATTTTGACCCTCTTTCCCATCTTTTCCTTTCCTTTCTATCCTTGTTGGCCTTTCTATTTAAGTTGTGGATATTATAATGGTTTAGTGGAGATTTGTTCACCTTTTATGCCAATAAAGGGGTTTTATGCACAAATACCTCAATAGAAATCTAAGTAATGGGCCTGATATGCAATTGTCCACTTAAGTAATAAAAATATTAAAAGAATTAGTGCTAGAACTTTCTAAGACTCTTTAGAATAAGAAAAAGAAAAGAAATCCTAAAATATACATAAAGAAGATGATAAATGTAATAATTGGATAAAAGGTAATAATGTGAAACATATGGCTCAAAAAATCATAAAAAGGAAAACCCACAAGATAATTTGATACCCAATATTCATTCCTTGAACTAAAAGTTACTTAAAGGTTAAGTATCACCCAATTTGGAAAGTATATATATATATATATATATATATATATATGTGTGTGTGTGTGTGTGTGTGTGTGTGTGTCTTTATTAAAGGAAAATAGGAAATAAGCCAATAAAGATAAATAAAATACTTAATGTCCTCAAATTGGAAAACTAATTCCAAATTCATAATCTAGAAATAAAAATAAGCCTTTGGGCAAGTTTTCAACTAATTTGGATGATATCTGGATAATGTGTAAAAGTAGGAGAGAGAAAGTATGTAGAACCTTCTACATATTAAATAAATGAATAAATAATCTCAACCTATGAAATTAATGGAAAATTGTATCTAAGACATTAATTGGGACATATGGGTGAAATTTAATCATATTTGGATAATCTTAGAGTCATAAATGAAGGAGGAAAGAGAAAACGAGTTGTGAATTATTTAACTCATTAAAAGTCCCCAAAAGGCAAAAGTAATTCCATTTTCAGATTCTACACCTCAAAATCAGTAAAGGAGTCAATTTTTATTAAATTTGGAGATCGTTTGCACCCTTAAAAGAGGAGAGAGAAAACGATAATTAAATGCATCCACACTATAGTCCAAATCAGTTTAGGATATCATTTAACATGTCACAAGATTTTTGTTTGGAAATATTTTTCAGTGTGTAACCTTGACCATTGGATCTGCGATCCAATAGCCCTACATCATCTTCTAGCTCGCTATGGATTGGGAAAGCCAAGCAGTTCACATCTGTTTTTAAAATCAAGATATCTCGATCGATACTCAATCGTTTCGTGAAATTTTTGGTTCGATGGATTGTTGGGAAGATTCCACACCCAAAGACCCCTTGGCTGAGTCCTGTTTCTTTGTATCCAATAAACGCCCAAAGCTGGGCTTGGAGCTTTCTCACAGCCAAACTGAAGAAGCCCTAGAACACATGTATATATATAAAGGTTTGGTTGTTCGTGACCCCCTCATCTGGCCGCAGTCATCACATTTGCCAATTTTCTTGCACATCACCTTCTCGAGCATGCCCAATCCAATTTTCATCTTCAGTTTGTGGAGCCTCTCCCAAAGCAATTCTTCCTCCGATCTTCGAACAAGTCGAGAGGTGAGTTCGTGGGGTCTTGTTCTTCAATTTCGTGTGCTCATTTTGTGGTCTCGTCGCCTGGTTGGATTTTCCTTAATTTCTCACGTAAACCAGCCTGCTACTTGTGCAGCTATGGTGTTGGATGGAGGAAGGGGATAACCCCTTGTTATTTCTCAATTTGTCCCTCGCCCGCTCTTCTTTTCTATTTTTCCTTGTAAAGGTAAAAGGATCATTTCATTGTCTTTCTTTGCTTTACCTCACGTTGGGTCGAGCGCTATGTTGGCATGGGCCCATAGCCAAGTGGCCGAGCTGCATAGGGTGCGACTCAGTAGGATTTTGTGTGAATTTGGTACAAGTGGAATTAAATGAATTTTCCTATTGGTCTGAATTAGAACAATCATAACAATTAATTCCATGGTCAATAAAAATAAAATATGTTATGAACTTGAAAAAATCCCCTCTATATAATAAAAATATTTTCGACACTTGATTCTGAGTTTTTTGAAAAAATATTTTTGAGAATGATTAAATTAATTAAAAATCACTAAAAATACCTCTAAAAGTCCATATCTCTAATATATATAATATCATATGTTATTTTGATCAAAAAACCCTAACTAAGATATTAGTGATGGTTTCAGGACTTAAATCGATGATTTGTAGAAAAAGTTGGTAACTTTGGGGTTTTTTAGTCTTTAATGAATGTACATAGTTCTAATATATAGATATGATTATGATATTAGGACAAGTGGACAGTGATCTTGCTCAGGGATCTAAAAAGTGGTTTCTAGGATTCTAAGGAAGAGGTATGTGCATCTAACACCTTAGTTGGAAAATTTTATACCTTAACCTACTTTTCCCAAATGAGGCTTAATTGAACCTAATTCTCTTTTCTTGAAACCCTAATTACTTGTGCCTCAATTCAGATTATTAATTCATATTGTATGGGTTTTATACCCCACTGCCATGCTTATTGATTCATATGATTATTCTTGCCATGATTACTTTTCAAGCATGTAGATTTATATTCTATTTAATTTTAAAGTAGCGGTACTTATGTACAACCACCCACAAAGGGCATGTACTTATTCGCCCTAGGGAATGTTTTATTCTCCCCATATTATTGTAGGTGACTGGGAATGTCTTATTCTCCCCTCACCTAAGGTTAGAGGTCTGGTAGGTGCCTCAACCCTATTTAGTTAGGTAGACATAATATCTTACATGCAATTCCTTTTTAATATAATTGTTAATGGCAAGTTTCTTTTGATACAACCTCATACTCTTGTTATCTTCATCTTATGATGAACCCTAGCCTGTTTTACATGCTTTTCTTTCCTTGTTATTCTAAACATATTTTGTGACACATATTTTTTCTTCCCTTTCCCTTTTATTGGGTGCCTTCCCAACCACCCAGGTGTTGAGCAAGGTGATGGTTAAGATGAGGAGAAAATAGCTTTGGCTTGGATCTAGCTGATGGAGATGTTGCTTGGATATAAGATTGTAGTAGTCTAGACTTCCCTACATCTAGATCCTAATTATGTATCTTGATGTAAACCCTAATGGGAGAATTTGATGTATTTTTGTAAACCTTTATATGAAATTGAATATAGTCAGTAATTTTTATTCTGTTGCTTTCGAATGGTCTTTTGTATACCATATAAATAAAGATTTGAAAATTTTACACCCTTTTCAACATACATTTTGAGTTTGTTGGGAATGGAGGTTTGATATTTTAAATTTTTAATAAAGGGGTGATTTCTCCTCTTTACAACACTTATAATTAGTGTGATGATGTTGGGTGGTTAGATTTCGAGGATGAAATCCTCTTTAGGGAGATGAAACCCTGTCACATCTGGATATCTAGCTACTCTTTCTTTAGAAATCCTAACTCCATGAATAGGAGGTTAGTATGCTTAGATCCTTGGTCTTGACCAAACATGTAATAATGGTAACCCTAACATGCTTGTTCATATATTAATGACCATATAATGATCATCTGAGGAATAATTTATATGTTTAAACCCTAATGAATATCCAATGCACATAATATGGGTCACCCACATATTTTTACACATTATGCTAATAATGGCATGAACTGATAAACCTTAATGATATGATGATAAAGAAAAGTGTAACCTAATCTTGGACTTAATGCATGCTAATAAGATATATGTGAAATATAATGATCATGTTGACCTAAACCCTAACATGTAATCATCTAACATTAACCTATGCATCCTTCATGTCGTTGATGATACATTAGTGAAATTAGGTGGCATAATCAGATAGCATACCTTGATACACATAAATGATATATAATCACCAAATCATAGATTACTCAAGTCATAAATATGAAATGTGTATCACCTTGTTACCTAGTACACACCTGATTAATCATCTAATCATGACTTGGTATGTGAATCAAATCACTAATATATAATATGTTTCGTCTTGTTCACTAAAATCATATAATGAATTCAATATGGATAAGAAGTAACTGGATTCACATAAATGTGCATAATCAATAATAAGAAGTGAATAAATATGAGAAAATGAATAATGATGAAATTAATGCGAATAAGAAAGGTAATGTGACAATGTTTAATATACATACAAGTAATCATTGTGACATAATTTTGATTAATGGTAGACTTAATAACAAATTGGATAAAATGCCCTAGCTATTTCATACAAAATAATTTTTAATAAGTAATATAATGATAATATGAGGATAATGAAGTGTAAATCCAAATTATTAATGATCAAATATATTGAGATAACTGAGTAACATCTAATTGTTCATAATTATGAAATATAATTCTTTTTGGTAACCAAGAGAATATGACATGGCATTATTAAAAGAATAATAATGATAATGATATCCTAATAAATATAATGCTAATGAGCCAAAAATGTTAATAATGTTAAATCTCATAAAAATAATCTTAATAAGTGGAAACCTAGGTGATCCTCGAGAACCTGACCTATGTTGAGATGCTTATGAAGTATATGTTTATGAGATATGGTTAGTGGAACAACATAATTTTGGTGATGAGATGTTGCATCTTCACCTTCCCTCCTTGCTTGTGATTTCGGGGACGAAATCCTCTTTAAGGGGTGGAGTGCTATAGCATACCGAATCTTGGACATTTTGTCTTTTGAGCCTCTTTCCCATCTTTTCCTTTCCTTTCTATCCTTCTTGGCCTTTCTATTTAATTTGTGGATATTATAATGATTTAGTGGACATTTGTTCACCTTTTATGCCAATAAAGGGGTTTTATGAACAAATACCTCAATAGAAATCTAAGTAATGGGCCTGATATGCAATTGTCCACTTAAGTAATAAAAATATTAAAAGAATTCATGCTAGAACATTCTAGGACTCTTTAGAATAAGAAAAAGAAAATAAATCCCAAAATATACATAAAGGAGATAATGAATGTAATAATTGGATAAAAGGTGATGATTTGAAACATATGGCTCAAAAAATCATAAAAAGGAAAACCCACAAGATAATTTGATACCCAATATTCATTCCTTGAACGAAAAATTACTTTAGGGCCAAGTATCACCCAATTTAGAAAGTATATATATATATATATTTATATATATATATAATGTAGGAGAGAGAAAGTATGTAGAACCTTCTATATATGAAATAAATGAACAAATAATCTCAACCTATAAAATTAATGGAAAAATCATATCTAAAACATTAATTGGGACATATGAGTGAAATTTAATCATATTTGGATAATCTTAGTCATTAATGGAGGAGGAAAGAGAAAATGAGTTTTGAATTATTTAACCCATTAAAAGTTTCCATAAGGTGAAACTAATTCCATATTCAGATTCTACACCTCAAAATCAGTCAGGGCGTCAATTTTAATTAAATTTGGAGTTCGTTTGCACCCTCAAAAGAGGAGCGAGAAAAAGATAATTAAATGCATCCACACTATAGTCTATATAGGTTTAGGATATCATTTAACATGTCACATGATTTTTGTTTGCAAACATTTTTGAGTGCATAACCTAGATTGTTGGATCCACGATCCAATGGTCCTCCATCGTCTTGTAGCTCACAATTGATCGAGAAAGCCAAGCAGTTCACATCAACTTTTGAAATCAAGATATCTCGATCAATACTCAATCGTTTCACAAAAGTTTTGGTCTGGTGGATTGCTGGGAAGATTCTGCACCCAAAGACCCCTTAGTCAAGTCGTATTTCTTCATATCCAATAAATTCCCAAAGCTGGGCTTGGAGCTTTCTCACGGACAAACTGAAGAAGCCCTAGAACATGGATATATATAAAGGTTTGGTTGTTCGTGACCACCTCACCTGGCCGCAGTCATCTCATTAGCTAATTTTCTTGCACACCACCTTCTCGAGCATGTTCAATCCAATTTTCATCTTCAGTTTATGGAGCCTCTCCTGAAGCAGTTCTTCCTCCAGTCTTCGATCAAGTCAAGAGGTGAGTTCGTGGGGTCTTGTTCTTCAATTACGTGCGTTCATTTTGTGGTCTCATCTCCTGGTTGGGTTTTCCCCAATTTCTCGTGTGAACTAGCCTACTGCTTGTGCAACTATGGCATTGGAGGAAAGGGATAACCCCTTGTTATTTCTTAATTTTATCCTTGCTTGCTCTTCTTTTCTATTTTTCCTTGTGAGGGTAAAAGGGTCATTTCATCATCCTTCTTTACTTTGCCTCATGCTGGGTCAAGTGCTATGTTGGCATGGGCCCACAACCAAGTGGCTGACATGCATATAGTACGATCAGTAGGATTTTGCGCAAATTTGTTAAAGTGGAATTAAATGAATTTTCCTATTGGTCTGAATTAGAAAAATAAAAACAATTAACTCCATGGTCCAAAAATAAAAATAAAATATGTTCCGAACTCAAAAAAATTCCCTCTATCTAATGAAAATATTTTCAATGCATGATTCTAAGTTTTTTGAAAAAGTGTTTTTGAGAATGATTAAATTAATTAAAAATCACTAAAAATACCTTTAAAAGTCCATATCTCTAATATATATAAAATTATACATTATTTTGATAAAAAAACCTAAATAAGATAGTAGTGATGGTTTCAGGACCTAAATCGATGGTTTGTAGAAAAAGTTGGTAACTTTGGGGTTTTTAGTCTTTAATGAATGTACATAGTTCTAATACATG
Source organism: Alisma plantago-aquatica (assembly GCA_963693085.1). Classification (NCBI taxonomy): domain Eukaryota; kingdom Viridiplantae; phylum Streptophyta; class Magnoliopsida; order Alismatales; family Alismataceae; genus Alisma; species Alisma plantago-aquatica. The sequence continues at coordinate 678,007,701 of OY856409.1, forward strand.
GATATGATAATGATATTAGGACAAGTGGACTCTGATCTTGGTTAGGGATCTGAAAAGTGGTTTCTAGTACTCTAAGGAAGAGGTATGTGCATCTAACACCTTAGTTAGGAATTTTTATACGTTAACCTACTTTTCCCTAATGAGGCTTAATTGAACCTAATTCTCTTTTCTTGAAACCCTAATTACTTGTGCCTCAATTCATATTATTAATTCATATTGTTTGGGTCTTATACCCCACTTCCATGCTTATTAATTCATATGATTATTCTTGCCATGACTACTTTTCTAGCATGCAGATTTATGTTCTATTTAATTTCAAGTAGCGGTACTTATGTACAACCACCCACATAGGGCATGTACTTATTCTCCATGGGGAATGTTTTATTCTCCCCATATTATTGTAGGTGACTGGGAATGTCTTATTCTCCCCTCACCTAGGGTTAGAGGTGCGGTAGGTGCCTCAACCGTACTTAGTTAGGTAGACATAATTATCTTACATGCAGTTCCTTTTTAATATAATTGTTAATGGCAAGTTTCTTTTGATATAGTCTCATACTCTTGTTATCTTCATCTTATGATGAACCCTAGACTATTTTACATGCTTTACTTTCCTTGTTATCCTAAACATATTTTGTGACACATACTTTTTCTTCCCTTTCCCATTCGTTGGGTGCCTTCCCAACCACCCAGGTGCTGAGCAAGGTGATGGTTAAGACAAGGAGAACATTGCTTTGGCTTGGACCTAGCTGATGGAGATGTTGCTTGGAGATAAGATTGTAGTAGTCTAGACTTCCCTCTATCTAGATCCTAATTGTGTATCTTGATGTAAACCCTAATAGGAGAATTTGATGTATTTTTGCAAACCTTTATATGAAATTGAATATAGTCAATAATGTTTAGTATGATGCTTTCCAATGGTCTTTTGATTACCATATGAATAAAGATTTGAAAATTTTACACCCTTTTCAACATACATTTTGAATATGTTAGGAATGGAGGTTTTATATTTCAAATTTTTAGTAATAGGGTGATTTCGCCTCTTTACAACATTTATAGTTAGTTTGATGATGTTGGGTGGTTGGATTTCGAGGACAAAATCCTCTTTAGGGGGATGGAACCCTGTGAAATCTTGATATCTAGCTACTCTATCTTTAGAAACCCTAACTCCATGAATAGGAGGTTAGTATGGTTGGATCCTTGGTCTTGACCAAACATGTAATAATGGTAACCCTAACATGCTTGTTCATATATTAATGACCATATAATGATCATCTGAGGAATAATTTATATGTTCAAACCCTAATGAATATCCAATGCACATAATATGGGTCACTCACATATTAATACACATGATGGTAATAATGTCATGAACCGATAAACCTTAATGATATGATGATAAAGAAAAGTGTAACCTATTCTTGGACTTAATCCATGTTAAGAAGATATATGTGAAATATAATAATCATGTTGACCTAAACCCTTAGATGTAATCATCTAACCTTAGCCTATGCATCCTTCATGTCATTGATGATACATTAGTGACATTAGGTGGCATAATCAGATGAAATACCTTGATACACATAAATGATATATAATCACCTAATCATATATTACTCAAGTCATAAATATGAAATGTGTATCACCTTTTTACCTTGTACACACCTAATTAATCATCTAATCATGACTTGGTATGTGAATCAAATCAATAATGTATAATATGTCTCAACTTGTTCACTAAAATCATATAATGACTTCAATATAGATAAGAAGAAATTGGATTCACATAAATGTGCATAATCAATAATAAGAAGTGAATAAATATGAGAAAATGAATAATGATGACATTAATGTGAATAAAAAAGGTAATGTGACAATGTTTAATATACATACAAGTAATCAATGTGACATAATTTGGATTAATTGTAGACTTAATAACAAATTGGATAAAATGTCATAGCTATTTCATGCAAAATAATTTGTTATAATTACTATAATGATAATATGAGGATAACAAAGTGTAAATCCAAATTATTAATGATCAAATATATTGAGATAATTGAGTAACCTCTAATTGTGCATAATAATGAAATATAATTCTTTTTGGTAACCAATAGAATATGACATGCCATAATTAAAAGAATAATAATGATAATGTGATATCCTAATAAATATAATGCTAATGACCCAAACATGTTAATAATGTTAAATCTCATAAAAATAATCTTAATAAGTGGAACCCTAGGTGATCCTCTAGAACCTGACCTATGTCGAGATGCTTGTGAAGTATATGTTGATGAGTTATGGTTGGTGGAACAATATAAGTTTGGTGATGAGATGTTGCACCTTCACCTTCCCTCCTTACTTGTGATTTTGGGGATGAAATCCTCTTTAACGGGTGGAGTGATGTAACATAACGAATCCTGGACATTTTGTCTTTTGACCCTCTTTCCCATCTTTTCCTTTCCTTTCTATCCTTCTTGGCCTTTCTATTTAATTTGTGGATATTATAATGGTTTAGTGGACATTTGTTCACCTTTTAAGCCAATAAAGGGGTTTTATGCACAAATACCTTAGTAGAAATCTAAGTAATGGGCCTGATATGCAATTGTCCACTTAAGTAATAAAAAAATTAAAAGAATTCATGCTAAAACTTTCTAGGACTCTTTAGAATAAGAAAAAGAAAACAAATCCCAAAATATACATAAAGGAGATGATAAATGTAATAATTATATAAAAGGTGATAATGTGAAACATATGGCTCAAAAAACCATAAAAAGGAAAACCCACACGATAATTTGATACCCAATATTCGTTCCTTGAACTAAAAGTTACTTATAGGGCCAAGTATCACCCAATTTGGAAAAAGTATATATATAAGTCTTTATTAAAGGAAAATAGGAAATAAGACAAGAAAGAGAAATAAAATACGTAATATCCTCATATTGGAAAACTAATTCCAAAATTGTAATCTAGAAATAAAAGTGAGCCTTTGGGCAAGTTTTCAACTAATTTCGATGATATTTGGATAATGTGTAAAAGTAGGAGAAAGAAAGTGTATAGAACCTTCTATATATTAAATAAATGAACAAATAATCTCAACTTGAAAAATTAATGGCAAAATCGGATCTAAGACATTAATTGGGACATATGGGTGAAATTTATCATATTTGGAGAATCTTAGAGTCATTAATGTAGGAGGAAAGAGAAAATGAGTTTTAAATTATTTAACCTATTAAAAGTTCCCAAAAGGCAAAACTAATTCCCATGGCAAAACTCAATAGGATTTTGCACGAATTTAGTTCTGGTGGAATTAAATGAATTTTCCTATTGGTCTGAATTAGAAAAATCATAACAATTAATTCCATTGTCCAAAAATAAAAATAAAATACGTTCTGAACTAAAAAAATCATGTCTATCTAATAAAAATATTTTGGATGTTTGATTCTGAGTTTTTTGAAAAAGTGTTTTTGAGAATGATTAAATTAATTAAAAATCACTAAAAATACCTCTAAAAGTCCATATCTCTAATATATATAAAATTATATGTTATTTTGATCAGAAAACCCTAACTAAGACAATAGTGATGGTTTTAGGACCTAAATCGATGGTTTGTAGAAAAAGTTGGTAACTTTGGAGTTTTTAGTCTTTAATGAATGTACATAGTTCTAATACATGGATATGATAATGATATTAGGACAAGTGTACTATGATCTTGCTTAAGGATCTAAAAAGTGGTTTCTAGGACTCTAAAGAAGATGTATGTGCATCTAACACCTTAGTTGGGAATTTTTATACCTTAACCTACTTTTCCCTAATGAGGCTTAATTGAACCTAATTCTCTTTTCTTGAAACCCTAATTACTTGTGCCTCAATTTAGATTATTAATTCATATTATTTGGGTATTATACCCCACTGCCATGCTTATTGATTCATATTATTATTATTGCCATGACTACTTTTCTAGCATGTAGATTTGTGTTCTATTTAATTTAAAGTAGTGGTACTTATGTACAACCACCCACATAGAGCATATACTTATTTGCCCTGAGGAATGCTTCATTCTCCCCATATTATTGTAGGTGACTGGGAATGCCTTGTTCTCCCCTCACCTAAGCTAGAGGTCCGGTAGGTGCCTCAACCCTACTTAGTTAGGTAGACATAATTATCTTACATGTAATTCCTTTTTAATATAGTTGTTAATTGCATGTTTCTTTTGATATAGACTCTTACTCTTGTTATCTTCATCTTATGATGAACCCTAGCCTATTTTACATGCTTTACTTTCCTTGTTATCCTAAACATATTTTGTGACACATATTTTTTCTTCCCTTTCCCTTTTTTGGGTGCCTTCCCAACCACCCTGGTGCTTAGCAAGGTGATGGTTAAGACAAGGAGAACATAGTTTTGGCTTGGACCTAACTAATGGAGATGTTGCTTGGAGACAAGATTGTAGTAGTCTAGACTTTCCTCTATCTAGATCCTAATTGTGTATCTTGATGTAAACCCTAATGGGAGAATTTGATGTATTTTTGTAAACCTTTATATGAAATTGAATATAGTCAGTAATATTTATTCCACTGCTTTCCAATGGTCTTTTGTATACCATATGGACAAATATTTGAAACTTTTACACCCTTTTCAACATACCTTTTGAGTATGTTAGGAATGGAGGTTTGATATTTCAAATTTTTAGTATAGTGGTGATTTCACCTCTTTACAATACATGTATATGTAGAAGTTTGATGTTCAATATATAATATAAAATGTTTTAACAATTCATTATGTAATTATATGTTGAATGGTGAACATGTGTTATGGTTTGTTTATTGTTCATGTACATGTACTACTATTGTTTCCTTCTGACTTCCTCCAATTTTCTTCTTCTTAGCCTGGTGTGTGGTGTTTAAATTGGGATTCTCTCTAAGGTGAGGGTTTCAAATTAGACATCAAACATCATATTAAGTTTTAGAAAATTTGGGGATGTCACATGTGGTATTAGAGCATGAACAATAGCAAAGCCCGACTCATTATGCAACTCAAACTAGAGAAAACCTTGATCTTTAATAATCTTTAGGGTTTTATAGTTGTCTTTTAGAGAGACTAGATCTGACCTAGACTCTAGGTTAGCACCTAGATGTTTGAGAACTAGGCCTAGAATGGTGGTTGTTGTATACCATGTCCTTATGTGTCGTTCTTTCCTTGTAGTGTAGTGGTATGGTACGTTGCATTATGTGGAAATGACATACATCACAAGAAGAGAAACCTTTGACATATGATGCATCTATGTTTTAGGTAGCTACACCAGTCTACACCTTGTTCTCACCCTTTTCACTAGTTTTCATGGCACTGTACTCTCTACTATGTGTGGGGCACTCATTTTCTAGTTTGGTTTTTTATTCCAATCAGATCTAACCTTGATAGTTTTCTCTGAAGCATTTTTTATCGGAGAAAAACCATATAATATTTTATTATATATGTAAGTATTATAAAAATGTGTCCTCACACATGTACGAGTAGGAGGTGGTCATGTAACCTAAGTGAAAGTGAGTGACATCAGTCTAGAAGAGAGAGTAGTTCTAGATTAGATGTCTAGAGCCTTGTTTGGAATATATGATAGATGGAATAGGTGAAATGAGTTTAGATGATATGATCTCAGTTCTATGTAATGTGATAAGAGGGTTTATGATGATATATGTTCTTCTTTGGGGACCTAAATTTAGAAGTGAGGATTTGAGGTAAGTTTGGTGATGCAAGTACGTAAGCTTTTATGAGATAAGATAAGTTAAGTTAAGTTAAGACAAGGATGTGAATCAACATGACCCTCAAGCTCTATTACAAAGGAGGACCTCTAGTGTTGGGATCAGTTTTAGGGTTAACTCCAGAGAGGGTGAGATCCATTGGGAGAAGGTCAGAGAACATAATCTCCAAGATATGAGAATGATGAGAAATATATGATATGATATGTCCTAAACTAGAATACTCTTGAGTGATTGAGTTGAGTCACTTTATGCATGATTCCTATAGTCTTGTTGAATCCTAGATGTCCTTGGGAGGACCAAACCCTAGAGATAGAGAGAGGCTGGTTATATATGTACATGTAAATATGAATATGAGTACCTTCCATCTGGGTGAGGGAGAGAGTGTCCCAAGACCCTGGAGGAGGTAACTGTGTTAGTTTCTATGAAGCCTCATGCTAGGGTTGGTGGTTCCTTGTAGGAATCTAATGGAGGTGTATATAAGAGAGTTTTGGTTAAGCATGTTTCATGGGTAGAGATATATGAAGAGAATGACATACATGTTTTGATTAGTACTTATGTGGCTAGATCTTGTAAGGCTATCACTAGTTCCAATGAGGTATACCTAATAACCCTAGATCAAAGAGGGAAGATAAAGTTTGTGTTGTTGTGATACTCATAGAGTTGAGTTAGATCAGAGAGACTGAGCACGACACTACCCTCATGATATGGGTCAGGAGAACCTCAGTTGGACTGGATGAAGTCTTGATATATATTTGACAAGCCACTCACATAAGTTTGTTTAGCACCACCATGATATAATATTTGTAAGGATGTGATCTAATCATGAGATGTGATGTATAGACATGATATGATGGAAACCTACAAATGGTTTAAAAAATATCAATGTATAAATGGTTAACTATATACATGAATAATGATGATAATGTGATATTGTTAATTAACCTTGTGATGAAATCACTAGTAAATGTTGCAATTTATTATGAGCCATGAAATAAGATCATATGAATGAAACATGTTACATGAGGTGTCAATTTTAGTGCTTAATAAAGATGAAAAATATAGTTTGACAATTAGCACAACATAATGATGATGACACCTTGATATGATCTAGATGGATATAGTGGGTTAACTATAGTTAACTCCCTCCTAAAAGGCATATGTTAATGTTGAACATGTCCTAACAATTAGCATAATATAATGACGATGACACCTTGTTATAATCTATTTGATAAATGTGTTGATGAAATCCTTATTGCTTGGATAAAATGACAATGTAAATCCTAAGATATGAAACATGGCATGATGTAACCAGAGTTTCTAAACCCTTCTTTTAACCTTTTATGAAGGAGTGGTTCACCAAAGATTTCCCCCCCCCCCCAAATCTCCTAGAAGGATATGGATGTAGTTTGGAGCTTTTGTTAATGAATATGTTTCACCTAAAGTGATGCCCTGCATGCATAAGAAGACCTTTTGACTTTTTCTTGAATCATAGAATGGTTTAATTTCAAGGACGAAATTTCTTTTTAAGATGTATATGATGTGATGGACTGGATTTTAGCTTAATTTTGAGGACAAAATTTCTCTTAAGGTGTGTAGGATGTGATGGAGTGCTCTTTAGAAACCTTTAATCTCTAATAACATATTGGAATTCATATATTGAGTCATCTTGAGAGTTCCAAGTGTGTTGGTAAAGTTTGAGTGTTGATTGATGTTGATATCATGATTAAGATCCTAATTTATACCTTTGTGAAGAATTTAACTGAATGTTCAAATAGTTGAGTTTTTGCACCAAAATTGAATGAATTGGACCTTGAGGTGTGATAAAGCTATGGTTAAAATTTCAGAGCAATTCCTAGAAGAAGTTATTAAGGTTTGAAATTTGAGAAATTATGTGCATTATTGATGAAAATAGAGCTAAGTTTGCCGATCAATGATGAGGCACGCACCCTTGCTTTCTGGCTGGGCTGCGTGGCCTATTTCTGGCCTTAGATCCCAGATCCAATGGCTGTGTCCTGCAAGAAGGAGAAGACACAGATCATGCAAGTGGAAGCTGGCTTTTGACCCTTGGATGCCAGATCGAGGGCTATCTGGCTGTCTCCTACCTTACAGTTAGAACAAGGTAAAGGAGCAATTTTGTTGTGGCTTTCCCCGCTAGCACATGTTGTGGTCGTGGCACAAGGAAGGAAAATGAGTGGTCAGTTGTGTTCACCTCATCATGTAAATCTATTTTGAACCCCATTTTGAGAACGAACCACTACAACAAAATTGTCAATTTGTTTGCTTTTTAACCCTTGCTGGATTGTCTTGTGTTAGGGTGGAAAACATTACACGTTACAGAACCCTTGCACAAAATGTCTAATCTAAAAAGGGCTCACCCAAAGCATTGTGTTAGAAACATACCCCTGACACAAAAGTAGCATATTATTAAAATACATTGATCAAAGCTCAAAATCTGTAAGGGTTATGATTCTGATTATAATGAGATGTATGATGGGACATGTCATCAATAGACGTGAGCCTTCAGATATCTTTTTCATCCATAATATTGCTCAATAAACACTCATGAAATTTAAATATGAGTCCATGGATATTTTCAACTGCAGAATTTTTATTCACTTGAACAAAATGCATGATTACACAGGGGAGGTTATAGCCTTTGCCCCTTGAGTTACAGCTTACAAGATGTCCATGGATATTTTCAACTGTAGAATTTTTATTCACTTGAACAAAATGCATGATTACATGGGAGGTTATAGCCTTTGCCCCTTGATTTACATCGTGACATTTCTACAGCAGCCAAATCATAGTAATGCCAAATGCAAGTCTCCCTTATAACTTATACAATAAACTTGCTTCAAAATAAGAAACACAATGGGCTGAATTATATTCCAAGCGCAATAAATCACCATAACTATTGATCCTTTTTCGATGTCACCTGAAGAACAAACAAAAATATATATTAAACGTCTATTTGGGTAGTATACAGAAAACTATTATGTTCTGATTTATCTCTTGAAGAAAATCTAGGACAACTTTCCTAAGGGGCAAAGAGACCCCCAATGACCAAAAAAAATTAGGGGAACACTCTCTGGGGTTTGGCAGACAATCTGTCCTTCAGCTAACATAATTATATCATCAAAAATGTTAAACGTTTCTGGGGGGCTGCAACATAGACATAAATACGGTGGCTGATGGACAAATTTCTGGAACATTTAACAATCTAATATGTTGTAGAACTATCAAGCTCACTAGATATCTCATCCAAAAATAGAGTTTGTCTTGGGCCAACCAACATTTCTCCTGTAAAATGGAAAATACTTCTATTAATTATCTCTTAGATTCCCTGTGTGATGAGAAAAGAAATATAGACCCGTCTATATGGCTAGATACTAATAGTTTTTGGCATGATCAACTATCAACTATATCAAGTCAGCCACAATTTCAGTAAAAAGAAAAACATAGATGAAGGCATATTCTCAATACTCATGAGACAAAGAATATTTTATGGCAGATAAACAACTAGTGAGACATCCCATACACTATAAATCATTGTTATCCACTACTGAGCACAAACTAACCCGATTTCACTCTTTTTCTTTGATCACCTGAAACACACCTAACCATGTTACTCCTCACAATCGTAGCTGCGTAAATGGCAGACCAAAGAACTTTCAACAGGTGGTTAGTAACGAGGTTGTGTTTCTCTCTTTTCACTGATACAACCTGTCCATCAACTGGATCATAGAAACATGTAAGACGATAGTTGTTTACTAATTTGTAGAAGGAAAAAAACATACACTGTCCATGCCAAATCATATTGGTGATTCATCTTCATAAACGCATCAATTTTAGGCATTGGTCTGATTTCTTTTTCCTTCCCAAGATGGATAAGGAGATTTATGAATTATGTAAGACAGTGAGGGGAGGGAGGTCAATAGTAAGGCATAATTAGTAATATAGAATAGGATTATAGGCATGCATAATTAGTAAGATAGAATAGTGGGTTTTACTACCCAGAAGAGTACTTCTCTCTTGCTCCTTGACATTTAGTAGCAAAACCGAATGTCTACCTGACACTCAGCTCTGTAATGTGGTTATATGTTTGACATCAAAGAGGGGTCAGGGACCAATAATGTATGTATACTCAGAGATTGGTTAACCAAACCCTCTTTTTTTAGTAGTATTACATTTATTCATGTTTACAAGGAAGGGAATTATGTAGCACATACTCTTGCTAAGAAAGTCTGTGATGATAAAAAGGTATAATATGGATGAATGAGATTCTTGTGAAAATTGAAACCACAGTTTGTACTAGTTCTCATGTTAACATAATATATGTTTCTTCCCGTAAAAAAAGTATAGTGGAAATGCTCTAACATTTTATTTCATTTGTAGGTTCCAAAGTCCTAGAGGTTACCAACTTGCTGCCTAGCCAGCTATGACATACATGAAAGGACATTTTGTGGGTTATCCCAAGTCGTAGTGGTCACCACCTAGACACCTAAGAACCTAGAAAACTGTGGCACACATGCAAAGATATGAAAACTTATTTGGAGAAATAGGTCCATGTTGAAGAGCTATGAGTTTTTATTTATGCCCCTAAATAATTTCTATGACTACAAGACTCACTATATCCCTAAGAGAAGTCGAGTCACAAACTATAAAAGTTTTACCCTATATCTCCTTTCTCAAACATAATAAGGTAGCAACAAAATCTGATTAATCTTATATTCACTAAACACCCTTGAAAACCACTTGAAAATAACTAAATTCAATTTTACTATGTTTACTAGAGAAACACAAAAAATAATTACTTCAATGTTGAGAATGTAGGATGTTTCCATCTAAATTATATAGGCTAGGGGATCTAACCGCTATTAATTCCAATAGACAATCATATCTGGAATCATAAATAAGAAGTGAACAAAGAAAAGAAAAGGCACACCTGTAAATAAGGTATTGATCCCTACGATCCTCCATTCTTACACTTCATCTTCATTCCCTCCAATTTCTCCCTCTTATCTTCTCTGGTTCATCTAGCATAGAAAGACATTACACTAGACAAAGAGGTAGAGTACTTAAACTATGGCCTGTGAACCATCCATTAGGTTATTGGAAGTAGTAACAAAGTACAATAAACTAGGCAGAGAAATGATGAAATTTACAACAAGATATACAAGTAACCATGTACAACAAGAAATAATAAAGATAAGAATATTCACACCTACCAATAAAGTTATTGAGATCCACTGTCCTCCACTCTTATTCTATATCTTCATTCCCTTAGGCTTCTTCCTTTATCCTTCCCTATATTTTATGCATGTTAGAATCGTCACAAAGATACAAGTGATCGATGATTTGAACAAAAAGAAAGGAAAGTATTGCCATTATAGTTTTGTGTGTTGCCCACCTTATTAATAGATTTCATATACTATAATCAAGAATTCATATAATATAAAATGTACATAAATAACATATTACTAACATTTTTTCAAATGATATAGTTCTAAATTGCATCTTAGCACCTCCTTGTTCAAAATACACATGTATTATAGTTGTGACTGACATGTACAAAATGTCACATTTCACAAATTTGACTTATACATGTATAACATGCATGTTTGTACAACACAACTGAAAGGCATGTACTATTCACAAAAAAAGGCCACATCTTAATTTGTAGTGTCTAGTCTATATGAGAGTGTGGCATGTGAGAACCCATCCCAATGCTGTTTGAATGTTCTGCCTGAGAACTTCGCCCTTCATCATCACTATTTGATCCTTGAGCATGCAAAGAAGATGACCCATCATGTAGTTATGCATAACAATTCTTATAAAATAGCAAATAAGAAGAACAATTATTTGATTTTAATGCATAAAACATAAGAGAAAAATATCACAAATTAGGATGTCAACCTGTCCTAGCATATGTGCCATCCTACATTTTGCATTGGCTAATGCTTGAGCTAGAAATGCAGCTTCCTTTTCAATCTCTTGATAGGTTTGTTGAGCTAGATCCATCATAGGAGCCTCTTTCAATAGTTTTCTTGTCACACCGTGACTGTAACCCCTTTGATAGCCACCATGAGGATCTCCGTATACATGATCTGTAATTGGGATAAATTCGAGGGGATTAAAACTATCTTGTACTTTTCTTCTTTGGGCTTCAACTTCAATCTCCTCCTACAAGAAGTATAGTTTTGTAAAACTTAGTGAGAGATATACGGACCATGAGTTGGCTTATATAAGAATGGATATAACCCACCATCATTTTCTTAGTATCTTCATTTGGAAATTCTCCCTTCTTATTTTTATGAGAAATGATGTATGCATGATAATCAGATGCTTCATATCCATCTAGCATCTAATGGAATCACAATAAGCATAAATATAAAGTATTTAAAAATATTATCTTCAATTAAAATGATTACCAACTCAAATTGTTTTCTCTGAATCGACTTCGTCCCTAATGTGAAAGTGGGTCTTATCTTCGCACGACTAATTGCATTTTGTTTTGCAATTTCCTGGATATGAAAAGATAGATGAAAGATGCAAACATTATGGCCAGTAGATATTAATTTAATCTCATCAAAAATTTATTTTACCTTAGTTTCCTCCTTACTCCAGTATACAAGCAAATGTTGCCATTGTTCTTGGATAAGTCTTGATTCCGGTGAAAATTGAAGCTCCTCCGGGGATAAAATATGTAGCCACCGCTTCAAAACACTACGATATGATATGACGCTAGTTTGTACCCTTGCTTCACACCACTTTATAACACAATGCATGTTTGGATTCAATTTAGTTTCATAACTCTTAAATTTAAAGAGTTTCTATTTGAAAAATGATTAGTTAGATGTGCATATAGAAATGATATATATAGAATTCTAAATGGTAATAATGAAGGTCAAAATAATACCTCAACTTCTACCCAAACTCGAAGAAAATTTCTGTCTTGCAAATCTGACCAATGAAGGTGCAGCGGGAAACTATCAGTGTCTCTAGCTTTCAAGCCTAAAAATCTTACTAGAGTACCACCTTCATTACCCACGGGAACATTTTGAAGTGTCCAACAATCATGATGTGTTTTCCCTAATGGAGGTCTAATGGATTTGTATCCTGTCCAAGTGAAGAGAAATATAATCATCAGTATCTACTTACGTGCTATGGAGAGCAATAGTTGGTCATGTGATCCAAGTGAAGCACTTCTAGAAGGTGGCAAGTCATGTGAGAGGTGGGTGACTTGATGCTCCTGAATGACACTACTATTCTTTTCTTTTTCACAATGTACAACTTCACTCAAGTACTTCAATTTTTTCTTTGGCGGCATTTCTTTCTATCAAACCTGTTACATACACATAAAAACATAAAAAATATTACAACTATAAGTACAACAACATTACATATACTACAAATCAAAATATAATCCAAAAAAATCACCTTTTTAATGAGGGTGGTACCTTGTGTTGCCTATTTATGTCTTGGAGCCATAGTTAATAAAGTAGGGTCAACATGTATAGGGTTGGGAATATCTAAGCGAACCCAAGTGTTGTCATTCTCGTCCTCTAAATCACCGTCACCCTGATTGATTTCCTCAATGATTTCTTCTAAATCGTCATTTTCATTGTGTAAGTTCTCTAAATCCTCTATTGGGAGATCAAAGGTGTCTCTTGGTCTCCAATGACAAACAATGCTCCAATTATTTTCTTCTATATCAACTGAGTAGAATACTTGAATGGCTTGGTCAGGATAAATGAATGGCTCATCATCATAACTTGTTCTACAAGTGTTAACTAAAGTGAAGCCAAATTCATCTAGATAAGAACCTATAGAATCATCCATATCATACCATCTACACTTGAAAAGACAAATAGGAGGTAAACTTTCATATTGGAGTTCAAATATGTCAACTAAGACTCCATAAAACATATTTTCATCACCTCCTTTTGTTGCAATACCACAATTTTGGGTGACATGGGTATCATCGATTGTTTCAACTTCAAATTTGTAACCATTCACATAATACCCTTTATAAAGACGTACTCCTAATGCAGGGCCCCTAGAAAGACATCTTACAACATTTGGAACAACCATATCTTCAGGTAAGGAACATACCTGATAAAGATACATAGACAAATGTCATATGTGATAGGTTTTACTTCTAAAAGATACTATCATACTTACATAATTTGAGAACCATCTAACAAAATGATTGTGTTGTTCGCGCTGTATTTCATGTTCATTCCAAAATGGATTCTGAAGCATGATCTCATTCCGATGCAACCTATATAAAGAATTTTTAATATTATTGTGAAATTGATATTTTAGTTTGAAGGATGCATCAAAAGCACTTACAATATGTACGGTTCAATTTCAGTTGTGTTGAACAGAATAAATCTTCTTGCTTGATTCAGTTCATCATATGAGAGAGTGACAAATAAACCAGCACCAATAGGTCCATCATTATATCGAACTTTTCTATCTAAGTTGGACTCTACATCTTTGAGATAGTGTTGGCAAAAGATAGTTGCTTCCTGTAAAATATATCCCTCTGCAATAGATCCTTCTGGTCTACTTCGATTGCGCACAAATCGTTTCAATGAGTATAGATATCTCTCAACCGGGTACATCCATCTATATTCTACTGCACCTACAACTTTGGCCTCATATGCTAGGTGGATAGTTAAGTGAACCATGACATCAAAAAATGCTGGAGGAAAAATCCTTTCAAGCTTGCATAGAAGAATTGGCATAGAACTTTCTAATTTCTCCATGTTCTTATAGCTAATTTTCTTTGCACATAAGGACTTAAAAAAGTGACAGAATTCTATCAACACTTTTGCGATAGGTTTTGAAATAGTTCTCCTTAAACATAGAGGCAGACGATATTGCATGAGAATGTGGTGATCATGACTTTTCAACCCAATAATCTTTTTAGTCTCTAGTTGCACTTTGTTTGATATATTTGAAGAGAATCCATCGGGCAATTTCAAATCTTTTAACACTAACAAAAAATCTTCTTTTTCCTTAATTGTCATGCTATATGAAGTGTGAGGAGATGAGAATTGGTCATTGTGTTTTCTTTTCTTTGGCCACAATGGTTTTCTTATATTCAACTTCTGCATGTCCAAACATGCATTAATATTTTCTCTACTACGGCCGTCTTTGTTCAACAACCAACTAAGAACAGTTTCACTTACATTCTTCTCAATGTGCATTACATCTAAGTTATGACGAATCAATAAAGTAGACCAATAAGGAAGCTCAAAGAAAATACTCTTTTTTTCCATCCTTCAGGCAACTTAGAACTGGTTTGTTTGCCTAACCCAACAGTATCACCATTAGAATTATCAATGTCATAATTTTCCCACAACTTTAATATACATGAACCACTAAGTTGATTAGGTGCAAAACCATGTTCTTCCATTCCATTAAAGTTTTTCTTATCTAGACGCCAAGGATGATTGGCATCTAAAAAGTGACGATGTCTCATGTAAACACATTTACGACTATGTGGAAGATAAATTGAGCCATGGTCAATACCACAATGTGGACATGCCTTGTATCCTTTGGTGCTCCAACCAGACAACATACCATATGTAGGGAAATCATTAATTGTCCATAGGAGTGCTACTCACATATTGAACATTTCATCTTTATTTGCATCATAAGTCATTACACCATCTAGCCATAATTTTTTCAGCTCATCCATTAAAGGTTGCAAATATGTATCAATTTTATTTCCAGGAGACTTTGGTCCTTCTATAAGAAGAGATAACATAAATAATGATGGTTTCATTACCAACCATGGAGGAAAGTTGTAGCATATTAAAGTAACAGGCCAAGTACTCCAACTACTACCCATCATAGAACTGAAAGGGCTGAAACCATCACTTGCAAGAGCAAGTCTTATATTGTGAGGATCAGAACTAAATGATGGATGTTTTGAATTAAAATCCTTCCATGCTAATGAATCTCTAGGGTGACTCATCTCCCCATCATCACTCTTAGGGACAGTTTCATGTCCAATCAAAAGTGGGGATAACTTTTTGGACATGAAGAGCCTCTTTAATCTTGAGGTCAAAGGAAAGTACCGAAGTAATTTTGCAGGCACTCGCTACAATCTCCACACCCTATTTTTTTCTTTGATCTTTTCCATCTAGAAGATCCACAAATAGGACATGCTTCAAGTTTTTCATACTCACCACGAAATAGCACACAGTCATTTCGACATGCATGAATTTTTTGATAATCTAAACCCAAAGTTGACATTATCTTTTGACATGCATACCAATTCTTAGGTAGAGTATTACCCTCAGGAAGAAATTCAGACAACATAATGAAAAGGGTTGATAATGCACTATTAGTCAAGCTGAATTTGCATTTATATTCAAACAACCGAATAACGCAAGACAATTTAGTATACTTCGAGCATCCAGGATATAGAGGTTGACTAGCATCTTCTATAATTTTCTAAAAGTTTTTTATATCATCATCGTGACTTTCATTAGCAGTGCCCGTCGTAGGATCAGAAGGTGCATATTCAGGTTGTCCCATCGTATCATTAATGATTCCATTAATATCATCAATACAATTTATTGTTCTACCATATTGGGTATTTATTTGACTCTTAGCTGTCTCACCATATTTTTTCCAAGTTGTATAGTCCTCCAAAAATCCATTCCTTATGATATGAGTTTTTATAGTGTTCATGTCTGCATAACACTTGTTCTCACACTTGCAGCACGGACACCTAACCTCTTTTGTGGAGTTATTCCTAAATGTAAATCTTAGAAAAGCATCAACTCCCTGTTGAAAGAAAGTACTCCGAAATCTATCAAAATTATTCTTTCCATGAGAAATCCAACTCTTATCACTAATCAAATCCTTCATCACTAGATACACTACTACAGAAACGGCCTTTGGCGTCGGTCGTTTAACCCCATTTGGCGTCGGTTTCCGACCGACGCCTATGTGGGCGCCGCTAAAGGTGGAACACTTCGACGTCGGTTTTTTAACCGACGCCTATTTAACCTATAGGCGTCGGTCGTTTAGTAGATAACCGACGCCAAAAGGGTTCGCGCCACAGAAAACGGCATCATCTAGGGCACTTTCTGCGTCGGTTGTTTAGTAAATAACCGACGCCTCTATGGAATATAGCGTCGGTCTTTTAGTAGATAACCGACGCATAAAGTGCCCTAGATGACGCCATTTTTTGTGGCGCGAACACTTTTGGCGTCGGTTATAAACCAAAAGACCGACGCCTATAGTTAAATAGGCGTCGGTTTGATATGAATATCCGACGCCATTTCCAGGACTGCTTTGGCCACATCAGGCGTCGGTTTATTGAAAAAACCGACGCTGTAGGTCTTTCCCGACGGTTTTCTATAAATAACCGACGCCTATTTATATTTTTTTTTTTCATATCAGTTTGCAGGCCTGCTGTGGCTGGTTAGCAGGATGAGAACCTGCAGTTCAGTTTTCTGAACTGCAGGTTTACGACATCCATTGATATCAGCCTACAAACAGGCCGCAAACCTGCAAAAGTCACAAGCAAAATTCTACACAAGTACATACATTCAGACATCAATTCAATTCTCACATTCACACACATATAGAAACATTCAAATACATGTATTAACATTCAGAAATATTCATTTACATAGTATCATTCATTATCGCTATCAACATCCCAATTATATCTTACAGTTGCCACTGCTTGTATGGCTTTTGCCCATTCTTCTCTTACTTCATTTAATGCTTCCATCGTATATGGAGCATGTATATTTTTTAAACGTTTACCTGTAGTGTTGTCAGTTTTAAACACCTGCAAAGAGAATGATGTATATATATAAGTAATAATATAAAAATAATATAAGATTGATATATTGCATACTAACTAATGAGACTATATATAATACCTCATGTATGGTATCGATGTCCAATGCGGCATATTTGATAATCATCTGCATAAATCGCATCACATAGTATGCGCATGCCCATCCATTGTCTTGTGTAGCACACTATAAATTGAAACATACAAAATAATACAACTAAGCACAATTCACATCAATAATATATATATTTGAGTCGGGAACTTACTTGTACGTTCTGCCAATTTATTGGCTGGTTCTTTTTCCTTGGGACCGTTCCTCCAGCCTTTTTGAATGCATCTAAACCCCTACATGTTAATATAACACAATAAATTGCATAAGTAAATAGTAATGTAATAAAAGATGTTAACAGATATAAAAATGAAATATTTCTCACCAGAATAATGGCATTCTCATTACGTGTCCAATTTTAGTGTTCAATGTACTCCCCGCAGGATCTAGATAATAAACAGTGAATGTCCCGGGGACAATAACTAGTAACTCCCAATGTCTACCGCTAGAAGTAAGAAGTTAACAATTAATAACTCAAAATGCAAAATAAAAATGGAATTTTCTTAAGTCCAAATTATAAATAAAGTAAACTTACTTGACATTGAATGGAGCTATTATTATCGTCTTCTTTTGCTGACCAAAAATTGTAAAAGCATCTATACAGTATTGTTGAACATTATCAGGGTCTTTAGCTACCAAACTAATCAATGATGGAATCAAAAATCCCACATGATCAAATGCAAATTGTTTGCAATGATCTTCGACTAGGTAGCTGCAAAACATATAGGCGTATGCATTAATATATAAGAAACCAGATCACCGGATCTTACACAAGGTATATGGATGTATAAACAAGATCTCACCTTATCCATGTCTCTATCATTGATGTATTCAGCCAATCATACATAAACAGCTCAATAATATCTTGTATAAATAAAGAGCTATCGTATGATTGACCTGCATAATCTGCTTCTAAAGAAATAATTATAGGGCAATGTACATTATGTGCCCGTAGCCAACATGCCATTCCCCTACAAGCAGGACCTAACGGGTATGTTAGGTCAGTTGGAACCCAATCGGGTAATGCGGGAAGTGGAAGTGGAGGCCTAGGTGCTCCTGGTGTCTTCTTTTTAACCTGTACATATAATTTCAGATCAGTTGACATCATATATATACATTAACAGTCTAAATCAATGTAAATTTATCTTACAATTTCAGTCGTGTAGACGACATCTGCTTTGGGCCACAATATCACCCCGCCTTCTGCATCAGCAAGTCTATCAATATCCGGGTGGGGATATGGCAATGTAGCTTCTCTCCAATCAGGTAACACACGTATCGGGCTCACACGAACGTAGCCCTGTGGCATTGGAGTCCCGTGAAACATTGCCCCAGGAAGGGACGGGTAAGCCTGCGCCTCTGCAACAACGTAGTCTTGCATTCTTAAGCGGCATGGCTTCAATGCCTACAAATTTACGTAAAGAATATTATACATATATACATATCATCTTGAAAACATAACAACTTGAAAAGACTAACTACAATGTCATAAACAATACTTACAGCAGACGTGCTAGGCGATGGGTCTCCAGGATTACTCGCAGTCTGTACATCAGGAGAAGAGTGGGTCGCCATAGGCGTATTGGAAGCCTGAGATGCCTGCCACCGCAGCAATTCTTCCTTGACCTTCTCAGCAACTACATCGTTGATCTTCTTAGCAACTAAATCCTCAACTCTCTTATTCTCCTATACATGGATAAAAGAAACATTAGCGGTTTATTAATGAATTTCCTTTTGCAGTAACATTCTAAAAAAAGAATAGGTTACCTCTTCTTGAGAAAGTCCCGCTCTGGGTTTGCGCTGGGATGGCCCAAAGAATGTTTTGATGCCAACACCAGCGCCGGCACCTCTAACACGTCCAGGATGCTCTGGGTTACCCAGAGCAACTGTCAGTTCATCCCTTGTGCCCTGAGGGATGAACGTGCCTTGTTTCCTCTGCTCGTGCAGCTCCCGCTAATCACCATAAACAGAAATTGGTAAGTTAACACCACAAATAATCAATATTCAAACGATTTCTCTAAGAGTTGTATTTTACCATTTTTGCAGCCGCCTCAGCAGTTACAGGCTTCTTTATTTCACCCTTCTTGTTTTGCCTGCCAGCTATCCAGATATCATGGCGAGGCATGGGTGTGGCAGACTCCTGAGTAGAAGCAGACTCCTGAGTAGCCGCAGACTCCGCCTGTAGTCTTTGGCGAATGCTTGCATAGCCTTTTGGACCCATAGTGTGGTCATGCACATTCAGTGCACGCCTTGCTTTTTGTGCGTCACTGAGGGCCTAGTTAGTATGCACATTAATGATTTGGTTAGTAGCACTAAATGCTAATCTTGAAATAGGTGAATACAATGTATATTAATTAAATTAGGAGTGACACCTAATACCTTGAATTCTTCAGATTTTCTTGAAGCAACAAAATTGTCCCAATCTTCTTTGTCCAAGAAGTTCCATTGTTCAAGGGCTGACTTCTTCTTCTTATCACCCTCTTTTATGTATTCTCTGTTCAGATTTGTCCTATAATTCCTAAGCATCTTTCCAGCGCGTTGCATCACATTTTTACGATGCAACTTCTCATCCAATGCAAACAGATTCTGTAAAATAGAAATGTTATTAACTAGTATCCAAAATAGAATTGCAAATAATAGAATTTGTAATCTACAAAATAGAATTGCAAATAATAATAACTCACACATAAATCCTTCCATATCAAGTCTTTTTTCCCTTGAGGAACTTTATGCCAATTGTCATACTTAACACCACAATGGCTCTGAGTGGTACACCCAAGATAGTTCACAAAATTATTGCGGTTCACTCCAATTGGATTTCCTCCATTATCAAACTCCACCACCAATTTAGATCCACTACCACTTAGCGCTAATAACTTCTTCAACAGAGTGATGCCCCTTTTCTTGTTAAGTGTCTGGTGTTGCGCATCAAGTTGCTCCAGTGCTTCAGTGGGTACAGGTGCATCAACCTAAAATTTGACAAAAATAAAACACACTAACTTAGCCCAATATAGAAATATAGGATATATGACATAACTAGAAGATAATGAATTTTATAGAAATACAGGATATGTTTTTAGAACTTACATTAGTATCCTCGCCATGCTCGTCATGGACAGCATGCTCATCATGAACTTCATGCTCATCATGGACATCATGCTCATCATGGTCAGCCATCTGAAAATGTCATTAAAAAGGCAAACATTTAGCATTTCTATTAACTAGAAAAAGGCAAACATTTAGCATTTGTATTAACTAGAAAAAGGCAAACATTTAGCATTTGTATTAACTAGAAAAAGGCAAACATTTAGCATTTGTATAAACATACATGTCTCTAAAATTGTGATCTTTTATCAATTAACAATCCTTCATTGTGATCTCCGCGCACATATAAGTCATCATTAGCTTCAATATTTTGTGGAGTTGGCAACCCAACTGAGAATGGACTGGAGTCATCATACTTATCATAGTACTCTTCTTCATCTATAGGATCTTCAATGAACTGTCTTTTACCATGAAGAACAACCAACCATTTATCATTTGCAGGATCATCGATATAGAATATTTGTTTCGCCTGTGATGCCAATATGAATGGTTCACCCTTCTCGCCAATCTTTTCAAAGTTCACCAAAGTGAAACCCAATTCATCCACTATAACTCCTTTGGTGTTATCAACCCAATTACATTTAAAGAGCGGAATTTTGAAATCTATGTAGTCAAACTCCCAAATGTCCTCAATGACACCGTAATATGACATTTTAGCTTCACGTGGACTCTTATCCTTTGCACTTGCAAAGTACATAGTCGACGCTTGAAGAGTGACCCCACTATTTTGGACGACACTCTTATCATCTTGGCGCTTTGTGTAATATGTGAATCCATTAATGTCAAACCCTTCATAAGACATAACATTCGGTTTTGGTTTAAAGGCGAGGCATTTGATAGTTTCTGTAATATCATGTGGTGTTTGAGATAGTTGATGTAAGACTTTATCTTCAAACCACTTAGTAAAAGTCTTATTATGCTCTCTAGCAAGCCACATTGAACTTGCTCGAGGATGTTGTCTCTTTATGAAATTGGTATGTTCCTCGATATAAACACTCACTTCATCCATATTGTGTAAAATATACAAGTGAGCTTGTTCCAACTGCTCACGGCTGATTACTTTCACCCGTGATCCCAAAATTCCTTTGCCCTCCTCAATATTCTTGTCATTATCAGGAGTGTCATTACCACTGAGAAAGTCATTGCAAAAATCCATAACCTCTCTCGCCACATAACCTTCAATAATACTCCCTTCAGGCCGATAACGGTTTCGAACATCACCTTTAAAAACGCTCATGTATCGTTCAAAGGGATACATCCAATGCAAGAAAACTGGTCCCAACATTTTCACTTCCCTAGTCAAGTGGACAACAAGATGTACCATGATATCAAAGAACGAAGGAGGGAAATACATCTCAAGCTGACATAGGGTAACAACCACTTCTCTTTGCAAATTATCGAGAGTATCAGGGTCAATAACTTTGCTGCATAGACTGTTGAAAAAGAAACAAAGTCTGGTAATTGCAAACCTTACATGCTTCGGCAATATAGATCGAATTGCCACGGGCAATATTTGTTGCATTAGAGTGTGACAATCATGAGATTTAAGACCTATCAATTTCAGATCTTTCATTGATACCAATCTACGGATGTTGGATGAGTAACCATGTGGCACCTTAACATTTACCAAGCATTCACAAAAAGTTTTCTTCTCCTTTCTAGACAACGTGTAACAAGCGGGAGGTAAGTATGTTCTTTTATTACCCATTTCACGTAATTCTGTTAATTCTGACCTTATTCCCATTTCACGTAGGTCCAGTCTGGATTTTATCCCATCTTTAGTCTTACCTGGTATATTTAATAGAGTACCAATGATGCTATCACATACATTTTTCTCAACGTGCATTACATCGATACAATGCCTGACTGTCAAAGAACTCCAATAAGGAAGATCCCAAAATATTGACTTCTTCTTGAATGAAGAATTGTCACTCTGTGTGGCCATACTACATTGTGATTTCTTACCAAATTCATTGACAATGTCTTTTACTCTTTCATAAACAACATCCCCTGGTATAGGTTTAGGTGCACTTCGTTCATCATTCCATCCATTGAATGCTTTGCGCTTCCTACGATACGGATGGAATTTTGAAAGAAACCTTCGATGACCAAGATATACAGTCTTGCCGCCATGTTTTAGTCTTATTGAATCAGTGTTTTCTTCACATATAGGACACGCTTTAGCTCCTTTGACACTATATCCAGACAAATTCCCATATGCTGGAAAGTCATTAATAGTGCAAAACAACATAGCGTGCAAACGAAATGTCTCTCTTGCTGAAGCATCATAGGTCATCACACCTTCAGCCCAAAGTTTCTTTAAGTCATCAATCAAAGGTTCAAGATAAACATCGATATCATTTCCGGGTTGTTTAGGACCCGATATCAACAATGACAACATAACGTACTTATTTTTCATACACATCCAGGGAGGAAGATTGTATATAACAAGCATGACTGGCCAAGTGCTATGTTGGCTGCTCAATGTCCCGTACGGATTCATCCCATCTGTACAAAGCCCAAGTCTTAGATTCCTATCTTTTTTCACCAAATTTAGGGTACAATAGATCAATCTTCTTCCACTGTGGGGAATTAGACGCATGTCGTAGGATCCCATCATTATTTTTCTTAACATCTGCATGCCACCTCAAATTCTTCGCATCTTTCGGATTTGCAAACAAGCGTTGAAACCGTGATATTATAGGTAGATACCACAACACCTTGGCAGGAGAACAAGTTTTGGACTCCCCCGAAGTCGTCAATTTATACCGTGACGCACCACATTTTGGACAATCTTTCAAATCTACATAGTCCTTTTGAAATAATACACAATCATTCGGGCATGCGTGTATCTTCTTGGCCTCCATTCCCATTGGGCACAACATTTTCTTTACCTGGTATGTTGAGATTGGAAGCTCGTTTCCTTCAGGAAGCATTTCTTTCAACAAAGTCAACAATGAAGTGAAGCTTTTGTCGCTCCATCTATTGTTAGCTTTCAACTTATACAATCTCAAGACAGCGCTAAGCTTCGTAAACTTAGCACAACCTGTGTAAGCACAACCTGTGTATAACGGTATCTCAGCATCATGCACAATGTTTGTAAAGATAGGAGGTGGATCGGTGTGCTCTACCCTACAACTATCCAGCATCGCATCAACGATGTCTGCTGGAACTGGTTCGTTCACATTTACGTCATCAGAGGCAATTTCTTCTTCCACCCAAGCACTGCTATCGACATCTACTGGTTTCGATTTTGAAATCTCTCCATGCCAGTGCCATTCTGTATAGCCTTGTACAATCCCGTTGCACATGACATGACTTTTGATTTCCTCACCAGTGTTGACTTTCAAGTTGTTACCGCAATGCCTACATGGACAGTAGAACCTATCTGTAGGTTTTTTCCTATGTTCCTCGGCAAATCTAATAAACTGATCAAGACCAGATATAAACTCTGGGGTGCAACGATTACGAATGGACATCCATGATCTATCCATTCTATGATCAGAGAAAACAAGTATATATTAGGAAACAAGTATATATTAGGAAAAGATTAGGCAACATTTCCCTAGTATATAATAAATGTGTACCACCTATCCCATCCTTGAACACCTAATCTCACTAGTAAGTGTATAATGTGTATTGGGTTTTCGAGAAAATTTCGGCAGCATTTCCCCGCTGTTCTCTAAGTACATATGTACTTAGAGAACAAACGGGGAAATGCTACCAAAATTTTCTCGAAAACCCAATACACATTATACACTTACATCCTAAGTGAGATTAGGTGTTCAAGAACAGTCCCAAACCGGGGACTATCCAAGATTTACTCCTAATGAGTCAATCTTGGATGGGTTTCTAGGCCAACAATAATAGATATCTACAATGAAGCCGGATTCCATACAAACAATATATAATTTAGTGATTGTTCATTCTAATTTATACCAATGTACAAGTAATATAAAAAACAATGATTGTTCACATTCTAGGCCAACAAACACATGTGATGTCATTCTTATATATAATAAATGTGTACCACCTATCCCATCCTTGAACACCTAATCTCACTAGTAAGTGTATAATGTGTATTGGGTTTTCGAGAAAATTTCGGCAGCATTTCCCCGCTGTTCTCTAAGTACATATGTACTTAGAGAACAAACGGGGAAATGCTACCAAAATTTTCTCGAAAACCCAATACACATTATACACTTACATCCTAAGTGAGATTAGGTGTTCAAGAACAGTCCCAAACCGGGGACTATCCAAGATTTACTCCTAATGAGTCAATCTTGGACGGGTTTCTAGGCCAACAAACACATTTGATGTCATTCTTATATATAATAAATGTGTACCACCTATCCCATACTTGAACACCTAATCTCACTAGTAAGTGTATAATGCGTAATTTGTTTTCAAGAAAATTTCGGCAGCATTTCCCCGCTGTTCTCTAAGTACATATGTACTTAGAGAACAAACAGGGAAATGCTACTGAAAGTTTCTCAAAAACCCAATACACATTATACACTTACATCCTAAGTGAGATTAGGTGTTCAAGAACAGTCCCAAACCGGGGACTATCCAAGATTTACTCCTAATGAGTAAATCTTGGACGGGTTTCTAGGCCAACAAACACAATAATAGATATGACAAATATATGCAAGCAAAAGATTTGTTCATATATGCAAGCACTAATGTATGACAAATATATGCACAAATTAGAAAACTGGTCCATCATAACCATCCATCTTAGGATGATGAAGGTCCATCTTTGCAGTCCTTGGCTACCATATGAGCCAATGAACAAGGAAGTTGGTCATTTGTCCCAGGATTAACATTGTGAAATTTGAGTTGAAGAACATGAACAAATTTGAGTTGAAGGTCTATCTTTGAGGTCGGTCATCTAGGTTCACCCACAATACAACTTATCAGAAGAACATGAACAACTTTCAGGGCAAGGTCAAAGCAAAAATTAGAATTAGAATCAGAACCAAATCCAAATCTACTAGGATTTATTGTACAAACCGTTCTCCTTTGAAAAATTACAAGCAAATATAAATGACAAAATGAACCAAATTGCAATAAAAAACAACAACATGATGAATATGATTGAAGCAAAAATGAGCTGTGTAACTAGGTATAAAAACTCATAACCAAATGATTGACCAACAACTCATAAACCAATCTGACCTTATAAAGAACACACATTGAAGGATCCTATAACAGAGTAAAATCGTACCTGTAAGTAGCGAGCTCGTGGAGGAAGAAGAGGAGTAGCTCTGTCGGTAGCGAGCTCCGTTAAGGAAGAAGAGCAGTGGAGGCGGCGACGTTGAGCAGTGGAGGCGGCGATGTAGGCAGTGGAGGCGGCAGCGGCGTAGGGCAGTGGCAGCAGCGGCGGAGACGCGGGGGTCGTCAGGCGGAGATGCGGCGGAGGAGAGGCAGTGGGCGGCGGTGACACCGGCGAGCTCCAGGACCACCTGCACAAGTCAGGCAGGCGGCGGCGGGCAGGAAGGCGGCGGAGAAGGAGCAGGCAGGCGGTGGCGACACCGGCAGCAGAAGGAGCAGGAAGCGGCGGCGGCGCACAAGCAACAGCAGCAGCGGAGGGTCGGGCGACGGTAGCGGAGGGTGGCGGGCAGCGGCGTCGGTGAGCAGTAGCAAGCGCGGGCGATGAAGACAATGAAACAGAAAAGGGGACCTAAAGTCGATCGATCATGCGTCTAATAAGTTCGTAAAGGGCGTCGGGTATCTAACAAATCCGACGCCTAAGGTCTTCAGCGTCGGTTCCTATTACAAAACCGACGTCCAATTAGATAAAATTTGCCCTAAATAAATTGGCGGGAACCACTATCGGCGTCGGTTATCTAAGGATAACCGACACCTAAGCTGTAAATTTTCGCGCAAATTTTCATCTTATATAGGCGTCGGGTTTTAGGTAAATAACCGATGCCGTATGTGACATATTTTTTTTGCTCAAAAATTGGATTTCGCGGCAGTTTTAGGCGTCGGTTTTTTACCAAAAAAACCGACGCTTAATACAAGCGGTACCCGTGTCTTGGCTACAGACGTCGGATGACCTAGATGACCGACGTTGAATGTTATAGGCGTCGGTTTTCCTAAATAACCGACGCCCAGAAAATCGACAATGAATGTTGTTTCTGTAGTAGTGATACCTAATTGAAAATAAAAGATGTGTCATTCAAAAAATAACTAAATAGTAATAACAAATTGTAGCCGACGAGACAATGTGCAACTTGCAAAATTTGGAATTTTGAATGTTTAAGCGACAAACAGGAGAAGAATGTGTGCATGCGTATTAAAAACCATTGTGTAACAGAACTAGAGGATTAATTGGATTAATACATGTTTACAAGAGAATCATGTGATATTCGATGGTGTCGAGCGGCAAATTCTATAATATTATATATGTATGTGAATAATAATTTGTTGGGTATATATAGTAATATTCTTTTTATATAGAATCTTATATTTATTGAAGTTATGTTCAAGTACTGATAGCTCATGATATATTTTAATATTGTCACATTTAGAATTAAGATTGTCTAAATTAATCAATTATTGGATTGCGGTTTGATTAATAAGTTCAGATGAACTTTTCAGAACATTATTTGGATAACCCCTAGCAATTTTACGTGGAGGCTACCTCCCACTTTGGAATCAAGTGTCAACGTTCTAGGTTAGTGAAAAAGACACCTAAACCATAGCATAATGTTCTAAACACTACATTTAACAACATGTAATTGCCTCTTTTAGAATCTTAACAATAGTACACAGTTATAGATGAAGACCGTGGACAAAAAGTCAAGAATACATTATCAAGTCTCCTCATTCACAATAGCAGTCTTTATGTGTCGATTCCTAGAACAACCATTCCCCCATATTATTGGTTCCAGTGAGGCATTGGGTTGGGACACGTACAAAATAGCATGGTATGGTATAATAACCAACATCAAATTTTTTTCATAAAAGTTTTGCCACTACTCAGCCTCCTATAAAAAGGATGCAATAAAGATGTTTGGTTACCTCAATTTGTATAAAGGCTGGCATGCTAGAGACTTCTTGTGGAGAAGATTGATTTTTGGGGGATGATAGTGTACTCGGAGATCGTGTGTATGAGGAAGAGAGATAGATGATATAAGAAGATTAAAAAAATAAGGGTAAATTTCAAAACAATACACAACGTTTATTCCTTATAACAATGATGTCACGACGTTTTAGAAATTTCATAACAGTACACAGTTTATCTCTTATTTTAACATTTGTATCATATCTTAAGGGTAAAACATTACATTTCATCGGCACAGTAGAACCTTGTGCATTGTCCACCATATAGACAAGGTACATACGATTTGTTCTAGTCATTGTCGTAGTATGCCCGCAACCAATGAATGTCTGATTACCCACCTAATTGTATTAGCATATTAACTCTATGTAAAGTCCCTGCTCCTGCAGAAGCAGACATATTAGTCCTCTCTGCTCCTGCGGAAGCAACTAAATAGTTCTCTCTCAAAAAGAATGGGACTGATTTTTCTTGTATCCGTCACCCAGTTAAAATCCTTATAAGCTCAAAGCACGGTGTCCCGTATGCATAACACACACCCAAGAACAATATTGTACATGGCTGCTTTGTAACACTATATTTCTAGAAGATAATGTCTTACATTATTTACCAACAAGCGAAGAGGGGGGAAAACAAACCGACCAAGTCCTGCACAACGTGTGAACAAACAAAGTGAAATTTAAAGTCTGCAAGAGATACAGACTGACACAATAATCATTGGAGTAACACCTCGACTCAGAAGAATATGGTTGCCTATGTGAGTCTATATACAAGAGGGTCAAGTGCGAGAGTCTATCAATTAGCCCAAGCATCGGTCTCCAGTTGGTTTATAGATGTTTCTCCTATTCGGAACATGTGCATCCTCTCCAAGCACCTGAGGATGTCGTAGAGTACTTTGACACAACTCTATTGCATGTAGGATCAAAGTCACCTTGACATTATGTAATTGAGAGAATTACTACCATTTTCAAACAAATCACACTCATTCTATCCCTCACCCTGGTTCTAACAAAATCTGATATAATTGAAAACATGAATGACAAACTATATATGAGTATGTTATTTCTTAAACGTCGTGGTTAAGTAGTTAAAAGATGCAAACGATTATGTGTTTTTTATATTTTATCCAAAAAATAGCTAACTTGCAGTAACATCTTCTTCATACCAACTAGAAAAAAATCAAAATCAAAAGCTGACGTTGCCACATGTTAAAATCAAATTATATCTTACCAGAGGTAGAATAATGGGGGCTGGAGCTTGACCTTCGAGGCACTTCGTCTTGTGGTCACGAACCAGAGTCGATCGAAGCAGTCAAGCACAACAAATGCCCAAGTCTGTGGCAAAGACAGAGGAGGCGAGGAATACTCGGACCAACCAGGTCTTGGACGAGCGAGCAAGTGGACGGAGGCAAGAGTGAAAAGTCAGAACACAGGCCCAAGCCGCCGGAGCAGAAACCAGCCGAGCAGCAAATAGGAGCCAGAGCACACAGTAGCCACAGCAAACCAGCCGACCAGCAAATAGGAGCCGGAGCACACAGCAGCCGGAGCAAACGATCGAAGTAGGCACCAACTGAGCAGCAAACGAGGCCGGAGCAAACAGAGACCACTGCCCCAGCCGCAAACGCAAACAGAAAGGGCGCAAGCGGAAAGGAGAGAGCGGACACAAACAGAAAGGGTTATACTTCTTGCACATTATAATAACAAATAAAACCCTTACTGATTTGTTGTCTTTCCACTTTTTTCACTGTCTGCTGTTAGGGACGGAACCAGAAATACACAATAGGGGGGCTGAGTTCTTAAAGGGGGGCTGAAAAATAAAATATGCACACATTGAGATTGAACCTGCATCATTTACACAAATAAAGACATAAAGTACCACTTCAGCTAGTCACTCTTTATGTCAAATATACGGTATAAAGACATAAAATACCGCTTAACCAGAAATACGGTATTTATACTTTTTATATTTTCATAATCATATTTTATCATTTTTAGGGGGGGGGGGGGCTAAAGCCTCCCCCCTCTCCTTCCTAGTTCCGCCCCTGGCTGCTGTGGCTGGAAGACCTGCTAGGCTCGAGAGCTGGAAACCTGACGGAGGACGGGAGGAGAGAGTTTTTGATGGACTGAAGCCATGAAGATGTAACGTCATCAGAAGATGAATAGGAAGAGAGGATAAGCCTCCATTGTTCACCGGAGCCACCCCATCCCGAGAATGGGTAGGCGGTGGCGCAATCAGTGCCCACACACGCGGCCGTCGAGACCTGGTGGTTAGCACGGCACGGCAAGAAGCTTGGGATCTCTTGTGGCGGCTCAGTAGGCGAGGAGCATGGAAGGAACCAAGATCTTGCTCACTAGAGCACGATGCCAGAGGCGGCACCCACACCCTGCGTGGAGCGGCAGATCAGCGAATGCGAAGAGAGAACGCTCGCGCCGGCGCTGCGTCGAGCGGAAGAACAAGGAAGCGGAATAGAGGGGAGCGGACTGGCTCCAGCTCCCATCCAACGAACCAGCCCTAATCTCAGACTAAACCGGGTGCAGAGGGAGTGGGCCGTGGACAATTGGCCGGCTCGGTCCAAAACCGCGCCGGTCAGTGGCCACGTGGCGCTTTCTGATTAGCCGCTGAAGGTAAATAGCTCAGTAAATATGTATATGTTTAATAAATCATAGAAATTATCAATTTCATCAGAAAAATACAAGTAAGCTATTAAAATTCTCAGAAAAATGAGTAGAACATAGTAGAGAAATAATATTAAGCTTTTGATGCATTAATCATAGTGATATCATGTAAGTTGTAAAATGCTTGTTTCATGAATAATAAATATCAAATGAAGATAAAAAATTATGAGAATATCTCAATAACTCCTAAATGTGACTTATAATGCATATGATATCAAATATTATGATGTTGATGCACGAGCTCATGTAATTTTGCTCCATATGGCTAATTAAGGCTAATAACCCTAAATAAAATGTAATAAATACAAACATGCTCAAGAAATCCTGGAAATTACAAAGTAAGATCTTATCAGTAACATGAAGCTAATATATATTATGAGATCATAATTATGCATATAAATAAGGTTACATGTTTAAGGATCATATAATGATGAGAAAACCCTATTTGGATTAATGAATATGATCTATGGTTAATATGTTCACATAATCATATGTAATCAAATAATCAGATTATTGATATTAATCTACAACATCAGTAACATCAATCCTAGATAACAAGAAGAGTAAAACAAGAAATAATGATGGGAATAACTTAATGAACGAAGTTAAACCCTAATGAATCAACTAGGGTTAACATGATGAGAACCTGATGGTGATATGTGATCTTGTCTTAATCGAGGATTGACTAATGTGGTAGCTGATATGAGAAATATGTGGATTAGAATATCTGTGATCAAGGTATGCCATTACCTCTTGGTTTATTATACAATATGCTTGTGTTATATGGTAGTAAATACTTGGCATATGATATTGGATAAAATGATTGTTCTTGTATGCTATGTTGCTTGAGATGTCCATACTTATGGTTATGAACACATGAAACATAATATATATATTCCATTATATGAAAATACTAAACTTTTTGGTAGTATAGTGCTTAGAAGTGACTTAACTCTTTGGTAGTCGGTCACATTGTACATATGATCTAACTCTTTGCCCGGAGATCATAAAGGACTTAATCTTGAGCTCCTTGAAAGTCAAGAGAATGCATGAAAACCTTCAGCGGTCAATGCATGGATATATAATAGAAAATGAGCTTAAAATATGTGTTCTCTTTTTTTAATGAACATCTTTGTGCAAGTATATACTTTTTCTTATATTTCTTTATAACTGCCAAGTAATAGTTTTATTTTATTGCCAAGATATAAAAAGAGGTATAATTAAAGACATGTAGGCATACTCAGTACAATATTCTTAAATATTGTGCTGATGTGTACCACATGTAATCTTTTGTTTAGGTTTGTGGACATATGATCTTGAAGAACCAAGATAGTGAGTTGTATGGTGAGCTGATGTACAAGTGGACATGTTGTCTGAAGATCCTGTTGTTTAGTGGTAGTACATGTATATGTATAAGTTTGTTGTTCAATATGTAATATCAAATATTGTAACAATTCATTATGTAATTATATGTTGAATGGTGAACATGTGTTATGGTTTTTTATTGTTCATGTGCATATGCTACTGTTGTTTCCTTTTGACTTCCTTTGATTTTCTTCTTCTTAGCCTGGTGTGTGGTGTTTAAATTGGGATTCTCACTGAGGTGAGGGTTTCAAATTATACGTCACACATCATATTAAGTTCTAGAAAATCTGGGGATGTCACAAATGATATACAAAAGACCAAACTATAGCAAAGAATATCATTTCAGGACTATATTCAATTTTATAAGATTACAAAAGAGTCTTCTATTTAGGGGATTACATGAAGGAAACAACAATAAGATCTAAGAAGAGGGATATCTAGCTATCTCAAGTCTATCTCCCCAAGAGCTCCACCTAGTAGGTCCATATCACTATGTCCACTCTTCTAAGTCCTACACCTGGGGTTGGAAGCATACCCCAGAAGAGAAGATAAAATGGAAATTATCAGCATAAAAGTCGGTATGGGCATAATAATCAGGGATTGAGCAACAATAGGAAAAGGAAATCAAATATAACAAGTCTTCACATAGAATAGGAGAATTACTATCCAAGTCGATATCAAAAAGAAAATGCATCCAAAGAAGATAAAAAATAAGAGATTTCTTGCCTTAAAACAATGTCACAATAATAATATCACAATTCATAAGGACTACATGTCAATAACATAGATTACGGTTATTTCAAGCAGGGATGGGACACCATAGGATCTCAGTCTAAAAGTTTTGGGTGGAAATAACACATGCTATAGATATAACAAGTGAAAAATCATGCTCCGGGTGGAAAAGGCACACTCTATGTATGGTTGTACACATGTACCACTACAAGTAATAAGATTAGTCTGAGCCATGCACTCAGATAGAGAAAGGCAAGTTAAAGTTTAGTCAAACTAAAATCACAGGATGAGAACATCCAAAAGTTATGATATGGGGCCAGATGACCCATAAACAAATATCTGTCAGTTCTTACCATCAAGATACATAAAAGATCATAAAAGACTACATCTTGAGAAATTAGGGTTTCAACATGGAATAAGATGAATAAGATATAATAGGAGTCCAATAAGAATATCCAACAAGGTAAGATGATCACAAGATCTATATCAATGCTTAATTTCTCACATAAATCAACCTCTCATAAGAGAGAAAATGTGTAAAGGGTAGTATGTCCTAGACGAACAAGAGGGAGAGATAAATTTGGGTGATTTGCTCAATATGATAAATAGGGAATGCAACATAAATTATGAGATAGGAAAATTATTTTTATTGCTCAATATGGATAGTCAAATGCAACATACATTAAGAGTGAGAAAAGTCAGATTAGTTTCTCAATATAACTCATAGAGGATGCAACACACCTCACATGAAGTCTACATATGTCCAAGGTCAAAACCCTAAGTCCATCTCAATCCACAAGCAACCTATTAAAGGCATATATGAAATTATGGTTACGTTTACATTGATTATATAAACCCTAAAAGTCACTTTTTTGTCATTAGTGAATTAGGTTATCAAAACCAAATTATCTTATATATTATATTTTCCCGAGCTCACTTCATATTTTACTTGATTTTTGTGACTTATACATTAATAGGTATGAATTTGAGAAAATCTAACCAATTAAGGAAATATGTAAAAATAATATATTTATTATATTGGAATCAAGTAATGGAATTAATATCATTAGACATATTATAATTTTCTGATTGCAAAAAATATTTTATTTTATTTTTTGACTTACAATTGATTTATAATGGATTTCAGAAACTCTGACCAATCCAAAAATCCTATAAATTCACATATGTACCTTATTTGTTTATACATACAACATAGTGACATGGCCCAATAAAAAATGGCCAACTGGTCTGAGCCAAAAACAACCAGACACACAAGTGAATTTGATAGAAAAGACCAACTTGCCCCTAAAGACGTGATGAAAAGAAAATATCAAAATAGGGCTAAGCAAGTAATAACCTAGGTCATCACCTTCCTCGTAACCTGAAGAACCAGTCGACTATGGATCAACAATCTTGAATCAATCGTTCCAACACTACAGTTGAGATCCCCTAGTCTTTACAAATCCAATGACCATCAAATTGGGTTGTCCGGTGGTCGAAGGAGTTACCTCTCCACTCCGCCATGAGATCAAGAGAGCAAGAAGTTGCAACACTGACAAATATATACTCCATAATAAGAAACAAGGTTACTAATAGCTTTGAATAAACCTCACAACTTAGGTGCACAAATTATTGGCAAAAACACCCACCAACACACCCAAGTGTCATCGAGATCTGAAGGTAGGCAACGAGTAACTCGAAAGGGGAAGATCAAGAAAGATACCTGATACGATCCGATCGACACCCTGTCAACTCATCTATCAAGCATGGATGCTTGCATATTGGTTGTTGTCCTACTTGGGTCACAATAGGTCCTTATATGCTTTACAAAATTGATACTAGAGAGAAATAATTAGGGTAGACCACTACCCTAAAGCCATGGATAACAAATGTGTCAATGGCTCCAAGATGACACAGGAAGGGGAACCATGGTGCCCTAAGCCCTGATTCAAGATTCCAAGTCCCCAAGGATGATTGTGGGAGGCTTATACACGGGTCTTAAAGCCTTACGAAGGGAGGATAAGTAAAGGGAAAGAGGAATATGGGTGAAGTAGAGGATTAGATGGCTGTGGTCGCTAGGCTAATATAGGTGATTGCGAACCCTCCAAAAGGGTCCTACCCAAAGCAAAACTCATAATTTCTTATCTAAAAGAAATTAAGATAGTTATTATTGTTCAAATATGATGAAACTTGGCACCCAAGGTAATAGGGATCCAAGGAAAAAGATTTTGTCATTGTATCTAGGATTTGAGATTTTCTTTTATGAGTTATGACACCACTAGGATTTTTGTCTTATTACCATTATATTAATCAAAATATTATATATTCATCATCAACATACTCTTAATTGAGTCTTATTATCTTCAATTTGTTTCCAAAAGAGTTTCCTTCTTTTATTATGCAAAAAATTCCATATTTTTGCTATTTATTATATTAAGTCCAAGATTTCAGTATTTATTTATATAATGATACATTACTAATACTTATGGACATGGAAAACCCAATTGTTATCCTAATCCATGTATTAAGCACATTTTACTTCTCGTTAAACAAAACTTAGTGTTATATAAATATTAATTAGAATAGACAACACCTATGATATATTTCATGAACTTATTTACATGTTATAATGTTAACATGGGATGTTTATTATATAAACTTATGCCATTTAATGTGCAAACAACATTCATCAAGGTATATATTTATTCTGGTTTGGTAAAATCTAATGAGCGAAGCTTACTAACCTCTTAGTCAGGGGATAGGGTATGATTCTAGGATTTGGTTTGCTACAGTAAGTGCTTTGGTTTTTGGGTTATGCTTCCATGCTATGTTTTCATATGAAGGTTATGTGACCCATACCCAGGTTTTTTGCCCATCTTTACATATTTGGGAGTTTGGTATGTGCCATTCTCTACCTAGTTTTTGGTTATGCTCCCTAACCACCATTGTTTATTTTTATCCCAGTAGCACTATTTTTATCTAAATTGCGTGCATATTGCTTACTATCGATGACGGGTTATGTGCCCTAATTTTATTTGATTGTTCTTATGTAGAATATGTTGGTTTTCTGATATATGAGAAAAGCATCTTTTGAATACCTTATATTGTTTCTTTTCTTTATGCATTTGGATGCTCATTTTCCCTCTTTGTTGGAACCCTTGATAAAGTTATATTTGTTGTCATTTCCATTATATTGTTGGACACCTATTAATATGCATATACTGAATTTTTATGTTGAAAACTTATGCTTTGTCTTCTATTATGGGGTATGCTTCCAACCCCTTCGGTAGAGAGCAAGGAGAAGTGGACCAAAGTTAATTATGACTTATTCCATTATAGATGATCATTCTTGAGAGGTAGATTGAAGTAGTTGGTTTACCCTCTCTGACATGTTTTCTATAGTTTCCTTTTATGTACACCCTTCATGGAAAATAACAATGTTACACATAGACATTGTAATAGTTAGATATTTTCTCTTTTTTCCTACATTTTTGTATCCTAAACATACTATTTGAATAAATTTGATTTTCATCCCTTCACAAAAAGTTGTATGATATTTGGCATATGGGATGTTTCCTTTTATTTATTTTACTGGGAAATGGATCC
The DNA here is from genome assembly GCA_963693085.1 of Alisma plantago-aquatica. Classification (NCBI taxonomy): domain Eukaryota; kingdom Viridiplantae; phylum Streptophyta; class Magnoliopsida; order Alismatales; family Alismataceae; genus Alisma; species Alisma plantago-aquatica. The sequence goes on from OY856409.1 coordinate 678,043,957, forward strand.
CCTCTTGGGTCACACTCCTTAAACTTATGATCCATGTATAAGCCAAAACGAGTATTCATAAGGTGAAATGGAGGAAGGAGTTCCCTTAGTAGACTTATAAGAGCCCATAGTATTGTTTATAAGAGGGGTGGAGTCGACTCAAGAATTTATTACCATATCTAGGAAAACCTTCATATTTGTCAATGTACTAGAGTCCAACCATCCCTCCTCTAAAAGGGAAAACCTATTGGATGGAAGAATTGACAGTTCAAGTGAGAATGGGAGGTGAAGGGATGCAACATTTCAAAGTGCATGTCTATGTAATTTTGATGTAATCTAAAGAGATGGGAAGAATTCTTGGTGGGAGGTAATGGATGATGAATAGATTTTACTCCTTTTTGGTTGTTAATTAGTCAAAGGTTTGAGAAGTGACCTAAGCCTTTGCAGTGGAAGCATATATTTAGGGTATTGATAACTTTAATGTTGATGTCCTAAAAGATTACATCATTTTCAACAAAAAAGTTTCTTGAAGTTGTAAAAACAAGTAACCAAGATGAGTCTTCTGAGAAAAGATCTCTATCATTTTTTCAATAAAGAATCCTTATTGAATCATGAAATTGACAACATTAGGGTTTCACCCTAAAATTTAACACCTGAATAATATGACACATGGGGAGTAGATAGAAGGGATTTTGTATCAGAATAACACATACCTATATTGATGTTGACAACATGAAGAATCGACAGGAGTGGTGTGCTTCTTCTCGAGAGGTCTCATCATTTGAGAGGGTTCATCTCCAAGGGAGGTCCCTAGGGAGTATTTGGTTTGAAGACTAGATAAAGGGATTGAAAGCATACCTAAAAATGTTGAACATGTTCAACTCGGGCGCAAGACGAGTATTTCCTTGATTCCTAAAAACCTCAGGATTGGCTATAGGTCATACCTTGAAAAAGTGTGGTTATAGGCTGTAGCTCTATTGCAACATTGGGATTTGCAGTAAAGCCATACCCTAAGAAGAGTATTGTTGCATTCCATGACTCAATATATATATGCAGGATTGACTGTAGGTCATACCCTGGACAGAGAACAAGCTACAAGCTATCTCTATAATGTTGAGCCAATATACCCTAGAAAGCTAAATTGTAGTTTGACTTATAATGTCATTGCCAGTAATCTCATATTGACTGAGGAGGTTGAGGTCATGGAGTCCAGGTCTTTCATGGACCTTGTACGGCACCAATACTACCTAATATAAATTGGTTGGAGGATGAGCAATATACCTCATCTCCTCAGGGCATACGATTGATTGTTGAAAGATGTAATCATCCATGTAGCATATTTGCTTAAGGATCAAATAGGGAAATATTGAATGAGGCTGCAATTTATTCTATAAATTAGTTGATAAATGTTATACATGTTCTTCATTTTACTTTTAAAAATGATTAGATGATCGATTGCTCAGTCATAGTTATCTGAATTACTTATATGATAAAGATTGTTGTACTTTACATATAATAAGTATTTATACATGATTAATTCAATAAAGGTTTCTTCGGCTCTCTTTATAAAATTTATCTATGATAATAATATTGTTGGAGGAGGGTTATATCTCCCACTGAGATATGGATCTCGCCCCGTGGGTTTCCACACTTTTTAGGTGGACGTGCACAAGGAGGTAGAGATCGTGTAGTAGAGAACGAGAAGTAGTAGCAAGGAAAATAGTAACAACTCAAGTTGAGTGTGTTGTTATGTGTCTTGTAGATAGAGAGTTCTATGTGTCATCCCTATACTCTCAGGTCCTTGAGAGATAGTACGTAAATATTTTTATAATCGATCTGAAATTTTGGCTAGTACGCCTCAATGTATAATGTTGCTTTTGTATCTATTTTTGTAAAGCAACTGATATCTCATATCCTTACAAGGTGATGGAATGATGTATGTATAAAGTGAACCATAATGTATATATGGCTTGGTTCTTTCTGTAAAGAGTTTCCTGGTAGTGGATCTCTTAGTAAAAAGGTTTTAATTTTTAGTAAATTTTGGTAATCCGCTACTAATGGTTATTTCCTTGTAGTTTTGTGTGATAATGATGTCAGTTTGATAGCGGTCACCACAATTTTGGTGTATTATCTTTTTTTATTTCTTGCCCAAGATATGAACCTATTTATTTCATTAAGATAAAGAATAGTCATTGAATTTGACACTAAAATCTCATAGGTGTATGGCCAAAAAGAAGGTGAATAAAGTCTAGTATGCCCCTAGGAAATCACCCAAAACAAGAGTCAAATGTAAACATTATTTAGAGTCCATTTTTGGATCATTTTATAAAGTTTTAAACTAGAATTAGGTAGAATTGTAGGATAGAAACTGATATGAGATTTCTAATTTATGGATTAGAAATATGAAATGGATTTCATTACTTACAAGGAAAATTTGATCATTTACTGGAAAATACAGGATTACTATTATATGCATTTATCTAGTTGTACTCACATACACAATAAATCAATATACTGACATGTGAATTGTTGGGTTTTTTAGTTAAACTCTAGTTTTAGATACTAGTTGTGACTGGACTTAAAAAAAGGAATGAACCTCTAAAGAAACTAGGAATATTTGATATTAATTTTATTTATTCCAATTATCTAGAAGATTTAGGTTTTTCATTTTCAATCCTTACATTCCCAAGTTATGACCTCCACTTGGAGTCCAACATTATTGAACATCTTTTATCTTTAATGGATGTAGTTATATGTTTTTTTAATATGGTCTTTAAAATATTGGTAAATACCCTTTCTTCTCTAGTATTCAATCACAGAGATAATGGGAGAAGGGAATGGATACACATACTTGTTTTTTGTGCCTTTACTCTTAGTCATATATAATTTTGAGTGTGCATCTTCACCTAGTGTGGGTCAATTAGACTGCATATACAAAGTGGCATTTCACTTTTGCCTAGGGTGTTTTCTTTCCAACCATCCTTGGCCTCTAATTCTATAGTGTCCCATTCCTACTATTGATAGTCTTAGCCTATTTCAAATATACATTCATTAACTTATATGTGTATGGTTGTGGAATGATTTTAAAAGGTATATTTTGTCTTTATCATATTCTTTGAATGAACTAACTCATTACTGTTTGGCATCATCATTATTTTATTATATTCTCTTGAATCTACAGTGTGTTTGTGTATATTTCCTCTTTGACTTGGAAAGATCTTCTTTATTGTACTTAATTCCTTAAATTCCCTAGTAATGATTTATTGTACATACACTATTTTACACTGGCACATACACTTGTCCTTGATTTCTCCCTTTTTGGGTGTTGTTACCAAACAACCTAGATGTAGGTAATTTAGAGGAAGATGATTTGGGAGGAAAATTTATCATTAACTAAGACATCAAATATATATTGTAATGGGCATGTTCTCTTGGAAAATGGTCCTTTTTCATAATATGTATGTGACTTCTCTTTATATAGTTTCACCTTTGTGGTGAGGTGCAATGTACTTGGAATATTTTTAGTAATGTAATACTTCACTTTTTGTTCATATATAATCTTATTGTTTCGTGTATAATAGTTGTGAGAGATGAAATAAAATACCTCCATTCCTTCATACATTTTTGTATGTCTATAGTGGTATGGTATTTATTCCTTAATAGGTAATTTGTTGATCCCCTCTCAGGTCCCATTCATTAGATTGAGTCTAGGGTTGTTTGGAAAACTACGAAACCATTTATTGTATACTCTAACATGATTTGAATGGATGAATCATCCCTATGATAATTATAGTTTGTTAGCATGACCTATATACATCATGAATCCACCAGAAAACACTACTCCAAATATTGATATCTAACCCACATACCCTTTTGAGGTGTTTTGTTTGACTTATAAAGTTGGACCTATTTAAGGGGTGGAGAGTAGTTTGTTTGTAAGTTATGGATGGTTGATTTCGAGGGAGAAGATCTCATTAAAGAATGGAGTGTTTTAGCATACAAAAACACAACTCTTGGACCTAGAAAATCAAATTCCCTAAATTACCCTAACTCTAACTTACACCCATGATCAATCTCGATCGATCAACTTTGATGGTTGATGGAATATATTTGGGATCACATAGAGAAAAACTTCAGTCATATGCTTGACTTTAATAAGATGGTACTAAAAGATAGGTTAAGTAGTGCTCAGATGGCTACTACCAATGAACCGATGAGAATGTGAAATTTATATAATTCAACCTAACTCATTTGATGTAGAAAATCTATACACATAGATTGGTAGATGGAATAACAAAGTGTAATATAAATTATAATATCCATCAATTAGCATATGACACATTATATATTCATAAATCTCATACAATGGATAATGAGTAAAGATATTAATGTGCAATGCTTGCAAATATGCTAACAAATATAATTATGACTAAAATGATATAGACCATATCTAAAAAAATAATAGTGACATATAGTATCCTGATAGATGTAATAGGTAATAACATATTTTTGTAAAAGAACTAATGATGTGAAATTAATTTACATAGGCATTAAATGATTTGAGGAAGGGACTCAAGTAAAAGTATGAGGATAATTGTAACTGATTATAAGGAAAGATTATGATGAGAAGATAATAACAAAAAAAATCTAAACATATTGGATAAAGATATATATTAGGAAAACAGATATAGTAACAAAAAATTTACAACTTTTTAAAAAAATTCATGTATTAAATAATCACAAAAGTGGACATTAACACAAATTTAAAGATCTCCATTGTTTAATATATATTGTGTCAAATCTCATTTCAATTTGACCTCGTATGCTAACTTAGATAGATTAAAGAAAGAAACATCAATAAAATCGACCAAGTTAGATTTTGATTGATTGTTGATCACAAATTTCCTATAAATTTGTATTTTAGCTATCATGCACACCTTATTTTCTCACCTTATCAGAAATCTTATCAAATGGATGTTGTTTTTAATAGAAACTTTGTTCTATGATCTATGTATATCCAACATCTTACTATTCTCTCGGTCACCCTCCCCCTTTCCTCTTTCACAACACACTAACAAATTACCCTCAGTTTCTCATATCTCTATCTGATAAACTTCATTTCTTAATTCCTATGCTAGTATTTTCATATCCTTTTCCCTTACCAATTCATCATAGGTTTCCTTGTCTCTTGTGGTTTATACCTCTCTATCAAACTCTAGGTCTCTCCTTTCCTTTATTTTAGTCTTTGATGGTTCTTCTCACTAAACCAAATGAGCAACCCTATATACACTCTCCCACCATAACAAAATCCTTAAGAATCTATTTTCCTCACTTCCATTATATAGTTTACCCTTGATCATACTATACAAACCCCACATCTCTCTAGGTGGTACTACAAGTTTGATATGGTGCCACTGACCATGGAGAAGCTTGGTGTTGGCCTAGAAGTCATCCTAGACTCCACACAGATGCTTTTTACCTAAAATTTTTCTTTTTGGTTGGTAGTCTTAGTTTTTCCTTTCTTCACTCATTCTCTAGCGTCTAAGCAATTGATGTGTTCCAATCAACAGTTTCTCACAATTTTGATGGTGTCACATTTAATGTGTCTTGGTGAACTTGGCTTTCAAGCTTGTTTTCATCATGTGGCCTTGGATTAGGATTCCTAAGTACTTATTCATGTAGCTTTGTGTGATGAGATCTTTGTCATAGCTCTGGTCGGCCTATAATCCTATGTTTTATCTCCTTATCTTCAAATTTCCTCCACATGTCAACAGATGTGTCCTTTAGTGGTGCTAATCAACACCTTGGGAGTTGGATCAATGTTTAAAACTCTTGATTGTAGGATCATGGGTTATTAGATTGGACAACAATTTTTGGTATTGATTTATTGTTTTAGTATGCCTAATGTGATATCCTAAAATGTGTCTTGGGAAACTATCTTTTAGTCCTATTTTACAATGTCCAGACCCATGAGATTTTTGGTTGTTAATATCACTATATTAGTGTCACGCGGTATAGTTAAGCAAGTGCAAATGGGGTAGAATCGTCATTTATCATCAATTGTGTAATGGTCTATTATTAGTTCTATTTGCATATGTAACATACCCAATTCTAGCATCTTGAGTCTAGAAACCCTATTCCCATGATTAAGAGTTTAGAATGTTTGGATCTTTATATTCGACTAAATGAGGATAAATTTACATCTTGATGTAAATTGTTAACGCATATAACATGAAAAATTCAATGGTAGCCATAACATATATAGTCCTAAAAATAAATATAACATATGAAGTGGCAAATTAATATAGTATCAAGTATAAGTTCTAACAAGTGATTAAGTTCATGAAAATTTTCAAATATGTTTCATAATTAATATACATATAATGGCTAAATCAGAGGTATAATATACTTTAAACATGTATTAGAATAACAATTGGAATTTTCATGTGCAAACATCTAAGTAAAAGAGAAATTAATGATAAAATATGGAAGTTCATCCATTATGGCCAAATATAATGCTTTTTCTAGTAGTATGAAGATAATAGGACTCTAAAACAAATAATGATGTTAATGGTGTAATTTTATAATAATATAATGGTAATGAGATAAAAATCCTAATTAAAATAGAACTCTTGAATGGAAAGTCCAAAACCCAAATATAATGGTAAAAGTGAGTTCCTTGGGTCCCAATTAGTTTGGGTGCCAAGTTTCACATTATTTGAATGAAAATTAGTATACTAATTTCATGTAGAAAAAGAAAATGTAACTTAAGGTCCAAAACATTTAATATTTAGTAAACAATATCAAAAGGGAAAATTGATAGTGAAATTGGATTCCCCATGCCTTAATTAGTTTGGAAGTAAACTTCAGTAAGATTTGGACATTGGTTACTCCTCCAGTTAAATTAGGGAGGAAAGGCTTTAAAAATGATCTAATTTGATTCATACAATTTGTTTCATAAAGTTCTCAGTTATTTCACTGTCATGCGCAATTTCTCGAATTTTCCTAAAGTCTCACAGTTTATTTTTCCTGACATCACATATTTCTTGACTTAGCAAGGGCACATGTTTAACTCTGACTATCAGATCTGGATCGCTCGATACATATCTCATCTTCCTCACGCTCTCTGGTTCACACACAAAAGATCTGGTTGTTTCTTTCTCTAATTCTTCCTCTCCTCTCTCCACATATCTTCATCTTTTTCCTTTAATTTTCTCTCAACCACTTTCCTTTGATCAATCCATAACCAATGACCCTATATAGTCTAGGGTTTTGTTGCTTCCATTGAACTTTTGCAATCCATATCCCCTTTATCCAGTTACACCTCTATTTCTCTCTCCCTTTCCTTCTCCTACGCTTGCAAGGCAATAAAACACCCAAAAAACCCTTCCTTCACATATGTTGCTTTATCTAGTCTTAGTTCCCACTGATGGTTTGTCCTTGTCTGGTCTTGGGGCTACATCCACAACTCAATCAACATCTAGAGATCATGGCTAGTTTGTTGACAAACTGGTGAAGATGCCAGAGCATGACAACTCTATCTACGAGTTCGAAGGTGGTTTACAAGGAATCCCAACTCGATGGTCTGTGGTGATTGGAGGTATAACACACTCTCCCACCATTATCTCTTGTATGCATCATCTATTTGGTTTTTCCCCTTTTCCTTATTTTTTCTAGATCTCTTCCTACAAGCATAGTGATATCTGACTTTCAGGTCTTGATAGCTTTGTTTCCTTACCAGTTTTCATTTCATTTGGACCTCATGATGGGGGTTGAGGGCCTTCTTCGCACAACCTTTTTATGCTTGTTTGAGTTCATCTTTGTTGCTTCTAGCCATCAACAACAAGGCTTGTGGGGTCTCTAGTCACCTCGAGAACCCAAGTCTAGGCTTGATGACTATAGGAGGATCTTTTGATTCCATTGGTTAAGTTCTTATATTGTGCAAGCGGTCTGATCATGAGATTTAGTCTCATGTTGTTCTCCTTTGGTGTTGTTCTTCGTGTTGATAAAGGAGGAAGATGACCCATGCTAGACTGACTAGTTTTCCCCTCATTTTGTTTTCCTTTCTGTTTTTCCACTAGGGTAATATGGCCTTCTCGCCTCTATTATTTTCTTCTTCATGATAAGCCTTTCACCGAGTCATTTGTGGGTCAATCTAGATGGCAAGATCGGATGGGGCCATCTAATTCTATCTTTTAATTGGATAGTGTGTTATACTCGTGGCTTTAAGAGATTTTTTGATTGGTTGATTTTTTTTGAAATTCATAGTAAATTATCTATAACTCCTAAAATAAAAATAAAATATGTTTTGGAATCAATGAATTATTCTCTAACTAATGGGATGGTTTTTATCTACTAATTCTCATATAATACATACATAATTTTTAATGGATGTTCCTACTTGGTTAAAAGCTATAAATTTCATAACTAATGATCTATAAGTCCTAAAAATAAAATAAAAATGATATGAACTCAGAAATATAAAAATCTAAGATGTGGTATAGTTTTCACAACATGATTCACTAATGGTAAAAAGGTGATTTTTTAGGGTTTATGTAATAAAGAAAACCTTACCCTAATCTCATATATGCCTTTAATAGGTTGCTTATTGACTTAGTTGGAATTAGGTTTTAACCTTTGACATATATAGACTTCATGTGAGGTATGTTGCATTCCATATTATTATGATTGAATAATCACCTATGTTCCCTCTCTCTCTCTCTCTCTCTCTCTCTTGGTCCTATGGACATTTATCCTACACAATTTCTCTCTCAACTAAGAATGTATTTCATGTGAAAGATTCTAAGTTGATTTTGATCTTGTGATCATCTTACTGGTTGGATATTCTTCTTGGACTCAAAATAGTATGATATTATTCTTATTACTCATCAAACTAGATTTGAGATATTGATTTAAATGTGGACCCTTATGCATCTTACTTGTGGAGATTGTTGAATGTTGTCTTATGGGTCCTCTGACCCCACATGATAATTGTTGCATGATATCATCCCTCCTATTTTCATTTGGGCTTTCTTACTCTATTATTATTCATCATGTGGTGACTACTCGTATAATGTGACATGTGTTATTTTATGTGGATGTGTAAGTTCTCACTTGATAATGCAGAGGTGATGATTCATGTAAGTGATATTATTAAAGCAGATGTGTATCCTGTCCCGCTCATAGCATATGTGTGTATGTATGTTCATGCTCACCCCATATTTATGGTAGATGTTTTACTTCCTACCAACATGTTTAAAATGTTCTAGTATTGTCACATGTAAAACACATGGATGTCTTATTCTTATTTATCATCTGATTGCAATTCATACTCTTTTGATATCCACTTGGATAGTACGTTTCCTCTTCTATGGGAAGCCTTGTTATATTTGATTTCCTTTTTCCCTTATATTGCTCAAGTACCAATTTAATATGCACATACCGGATTTATGTTGACAAATTCCATTTTTATCTTCTTTTCTAGGGCATGCTTTCAACCCTGGGTGTAGGACATGGAGGATATGACATGCTGACATGGACCTGGCTTATGGAAAATGACACTTAATGGGAGATAGAATTGATATATTTTAGATATCCATCTACTTAGATCTTGATGTTGTACTTTCATGTAAGCCCCTAAATGGGAGACTCCTTTTGTAATCTTATAAAATTGAATATAGTCATGAAATAGGGTTTGCTACTCTACTTTGGTATTATGTATATCATCATTTGAGGAAAAAAATTACGCATATTCCTCAAACCGTATTATTCTAGCATGATTATTAGTATGTTTGGATATATGCGTTTATTCCTCAAATTAAGCATGGAGTGGAGCCTTTATTGGGTCTCACTATTTATAAGATGGTATCAGAGCCATAGTGGTCAGATTTTGGACTATTTCAATATAGTCTCTATAATTAGAACCCTTTCCCTACATAATCACCCTCTAAGTGAGATGTCTACCCTATAACTATTCTATGCTATTCTTGGTATGATGAAAGGTCTATTTTGGATTATATAAGGTACATATGAGAATCATGATGAGTAAACCCTAATGTGATTAGACCCTAGTTGATCATACCTTATAACCTTAGTTAGTTGTGACTTATCTCTTTGTAAGTTATGATTTTTTGTCTCGGGAGGAATTTGGGTAATGATGATGTTAATGTGACATGATAAGGAGATCCTAAGATAGAAAATTTGTGACTTAGTTTCTCAATTTGATTTTGATTCCAATCTTTAGTTTTATATCGCAAAGTTTCTGACAAAAAACATTTTCTTTATGATATTATATATACAAAAAAGGTTTTCTGGATTTTATCAAGGTTTCTCTTGAATCAGTCACAATGAAGAGATGTATGAAGTCTTAATATGGAAACCCTAGAAAATATTGTAGTACAAATCTTAAACCCTAGTTTGGAGCTGGAGAAATGACTAAGAAAATGTATTTTGTACTAAAGGTTTAGTTGACCTAAATTTTTGTACCCTTTGACTTTTTGGATGTTGATGTGAACCTTTGTTTTTAGGTTAGTAACATAAGGACCTAAAATTCAACCCTAGGTGTAATTGGTTGCATGATCTATGAACAAGATAAACTCTAAAATATTCATAGCTAAAAGATAAATAAGTAACCCTAGTACCTTGATGTTGCTTAGCTTGGCTTATTAGGTTAAACCTTTTTGTGGGTGGAGAGTTATTGGTTAGTATATAAGGTGATAGAATTATAGGGAAAAAATCCTATTTAACAGGTGGAGTATTGTAACATACCAAAACCTAACATCTTGACTCTAGAAATCATATTCCCATAATTGGGATTTTGGAATGTTTGGTTCTTTATATTTGACCAAACGAGGATAAAGTTACACCTTAATGTAAATTGTTAATGCACATAAAATGAATAAATTAATGGTAACCCAGAAGTAGATAGGTCTGAAAATAAATTTAACATATTAAGTAGCATATTAACATAATAACATGTATATGTGCTAACATGTGATTAAATTTATGAAATATGTCACGTATGCTTCCTTTGCTAACTAATATTCATATAATGGCTAAATAAGAGGTATAATGTACTTAAAACATGTATTAGAATAACAATTGGAATTTCATGTGCAAACATCTAAGTAAAAGAGGAATGAGTGGTAAAATATGGAATTTCATCCGTTGTAATCAAATGTAACTCTTTCGTAGTGTGAAGATAGTAGGATTCTAAACAAGAAATAATGATGGTAATGATGTATTGTTGTAATAATATAATGGTAATGAGATACATATGGTAATTCATTTATAACTCCTAAAGGAAATTTCAAAACTCAAATATAATGGTAAAAATGAGTTTCTTGGGTCCCAATTACTTTGGGTGCCAAGTTTCACATTATTTGAACAACAGATAGTATACTAATTTCATTTAGAAAAAAGAAATGTAGCTTAAGATCCAAAATATTTAACAAAATAATAAACAATGTCAAAAGGGAAATAGATATAAAAATTGGTTTCATCATGCTTTAATTAGCCTGAAAGTTAAACTTGGTAATATTTAGACATTGTTTTGTTCTCCAATTAAATTAGGAAGGAAAAACCTTTATTGATATAATTTGATTAATACAATCAATTTCATCAAGTTCTCATATATTTCACTATCACACGCCATGTCTTGGATTTTCTAAAACTCTCGTGGTTTATGTTCCCTATCATGCAAGTTTCTTGACTTAGTGAGGGCATGAGTTTAATTCTGACCATTTGATCTGGATCGCTCAATACATATCTCATCTCCCTCCTCGCTCTCTTTGGTTCACACACTGAACATCTAGTTGTTTCCTTCTCCGATTCTTCCTCTCCTCTCTCACATATCTTCATCCTTTTCTTCCAATTTTCTCTCTGCCACTTCCTTTGATCAATTTGAAAACGGCGACCCTATATAATTTAGGGTTCCATCACTCCCACTAGACATTAGCAATCTGTCTTCCCTTTACCCTTTTACATCTTTGTTCCTCTCTCCCTACCCTTCTTCTCTGCTTGTAAGGTAATTGGACCCCATAAAACCCTTCTCTGACCTTAACCACATCATCTAGTCTTTCTTTCCATCACCAGTTTGTCCTTGTCTATTTTGGGGCTATATCCCCAACTCTTTTCTTAGACAATGAGAAGTCTCATATCAAGGGGGTGTGGTGTCACACCCCGATCTCGCATTTCTCACTAATCACGAGATTAGGGCGCGACGGAGGGATTACACACAAGCCAACCCACTTTGAGATTTTAAAATAATTTCAAGACATTAAAAAGATAATCTGATTTATGCTGTAAACTAAATCTAAATAAACTGCGGAAGCATTTTTATTAAACAGACTAACAATATAAACAGAGTCTACAACATATTACATTGATCAACATAAAATAAAGCATGAAAGTTATTTTACATCTTTATACACATTCTCTCTCACCCACACCATGTCCCAAAGATCGAGGGGAAAGGACTAAGAGAACTCTAACTAGACTAACTACAAACCTTCTATAGACTAGGCGTTAGGATGAAACGATCCTTCCGATTCCTATTGCTGATGCTGACCTGAAAATGTTTTGAGTAGAGGTATGAGCCTACTCGCTCAGTGAATAGCATTTCATTTAGCTATCACTAAACAACTCATCAGGTTTATAAAATTGAAGCAAACATAAATACAGTACAAGCAGGGCAGATCTAATGACATAGCAGATTACAGAATATAATCGCATTTCTATGCAACAATAGATAATTTAAACCAATAAACAGATATAATGAATTGACACAAAAGTTCGGATATATTAATTTACTGTGATCCTATATGATTTCCTATTTATATTATTATGCCCTAATCATATGCAGTGTACCCTGCATATAAAGATCCGTAGCGAACTACGATCCCACCGTACAAGACTTAGCGACACACCCGGGAAATGCTAAGTCTGACGCCAGCCCTGCTCTGCCACAGGACCCCAGGCTCTCCGGCCTGACTCATAGGCTCTACGGCCTCAAGGCACTACTCTGAGTGCTCTAGACTTCTCCTCTAACCTGAGTACACAGGCGGAGAGTCTCACCGGGTTACCTCCGTGACACAAGCACGGATGATGTTGAATAACCCCCATTTTTCCTCCAGTGCCATCGTGACACAAGCACGATTGTTGTTGGACACTGCCTCTCTTTCCTCGTGTGTCCATGACACAAGCACGGATGATGTTGCAACACGAGTTTCACCCCTAAGAAGCAGACCTGTCAAAGGGGTTCTACGGTGTTAGGGCACCTAAGTCTATTAACTGATTAACATATAAACATTTAAACAGGAAAATCACATTTACTGATTTCATATCAGATCACAATACACTGTCATTCTAAACTGACATAGCAATATATTTCAAATCATTGTAAATTCTGAGAAATTCTCATAACATGCATTCAGACAATTTAGAAATGCATAAATAACCCAACTTATTTCAATTTGGCACATACATAGCGAATTTACGCAATTGAACATCTTATTGCACAAATTAAAGAAATTTACTTCACATATGAGAATCATACTCAACAATTATCAATTCTCTAAAATTCTCGAAAAACGTGCACATTAACCCAAATCCTGGTTTGTGCATCACTTAACTCAATTAAGAGTTAATTACATTTCACAACACAATTTAATAACAATACTTGAAAATTTCTGGTAATATTTCAGAGAAATGTGCCATTTCATGTAAATATCAATTTACACATTTTAACGTCAAAAGATATATGCAATTAGGGTTTTTATGCATATTTTATTTATTCATATCAACTTTGAAATCGTACATCTGATAATTTATCAGAAATCTTCATTGTCTGGGTTCATACCCAAATTATACCATTTTCAGACATGAATTTCTAATTTCAACATTCAAATAAGAAATTTAGGTTCCAATGAACCATATAAATCAACCGATTCAATCCACACTGATCAAATGCTAAATTTAATCATATAACAGCGTCTAGAAGCAGTTTATGAAATAAAAAGTCGGGCGACGCCAAACGCTGCCCTACGCCTGATAACGCCTGTTATCAGCGTAATTCGTGCACATAACTGGAAATATTCAAACGCCTGAGTTTATTAATGATAGATGAATGAAATTCTACTCACAGCGATTTGGTCTGTTCAGATTCATCCGGAGGTGCGTCCAGGGCCTGATTCCGGGCAAATTGGATCGTCTTCATTCTTTGGATTTGTTCTGTTCATGGTCTAGCTGCAACAGCAGCTTACGCCTAAGTTCAGCTTGACGGAAGGCTCGGTTAAGAGTTGAATCAAAGCTAGGGTTTCGGATTCCTGCAAAGACCTCAAAACCGAATTCCATGGCACCATAGCCGGACTAAAGGCTGCGTTTTTCGTGGTATTTATCGGGCAAGACTGCCCCTAGCTGAACCTGCTACTGCAAATAGGAGTTCTTCTCATGTACAGGTTCAAGAGGTCGCTGGCTGGGTCACTACTCGTAGCTAGGGCTACGGATTTGGATCCCCGTCTCATAGGCGAGCTCATGGACGTTGCTTGGGCTTCTACTCGCATCCAAATGGCCTCCTAGTCAATGCTCCATACCGCAGTTGCTGCTGCTATGACATGGGGTGCCGCCCCTGCTAAACAGAAGCGCAGGTGGCACAATCAAGGCAAGGAGCCGCAACTTCTGGTCCTAGATTCACGGTCGAAGTCCTAGCCACCAGAGGTTTGGAGTTTGTTGCTCCATGGGCTCGTGGCCAGCCACTGCAGCTGCGGCCGCAACTCCGAAGGTCGGGCGCCGCACAGCAGGATGCAGATCGGCCGGCGCTACTTGGTGCGGAGGTGAAAGGAAGGGAAAGAGGAAGAAGAGAAGAAGGAGATGAAGGTGGCAGACATAGGTCAGGCTGGCCGGAGCTTTGGGGCTCGAGATCGCCCCAGATCTCCTTTCCTATCTGCCGCTCGGGCGCCGCCCTAGGCGCTTTCCCTGTTCTATCGAGAAGTAGGGATAAAGAAGAAGAATTAAGCGTGAAAGGGAAAGGTGAAATAAAAGGCTAAAAGAAAACTGGGAAAATTGCAAAGCTAGCCCTAGTTTTTAGAAATTGTTATAACTTTCACCTCGGATATCCGATTGAGGTGATTCTTTTTGCAAAAAGTCAAACGTGAAATTCTCTACACCCTGAAAGAAAGTAATTTTGCTATTTAGCTTGTCTCAGCTAACCAAAACTCTAATCGCATCTATGATCACTTAACTTTACTTAATTATCTTAATTAAGCACCAATTGTATCTTATATATTTAATTCAACTTAATCAACTTGATGATGCACTAACCACCACATGAGCACTTAACTTATCTCAATTACTTAATTATGCACCAATCATTGTATTTACTAGTTAATTTAAGAGTGGCTCATAACAATCTCTCTCCCTTATAAGAATTTCGTCCCGAAATTCCTTAAAGAGAAAAGAAAACTTATTATGCATATCTGACTCAAGCTCCCACGTGGCTTCCTCTAGTTATGATTCCTCCACAAAACCATCACTAATGGTATCTCACGATTCTTGAGCTTCTTGATTCTCTGATCAACTATCTGTACTGGTCCCTCAACATAGGACACATTAAGTCTGAGCTGGATAGGTTCTGGGTTCAGAATCTCCTCTGTACCAGGGTAACACTTCTTTAACATCGATACATGAAATGCATCATGTAGATTGGCCAACTCAGATGGAAAATCCAACTTATAGGCTATAGGTCCAATCCTCTCAATGATAGGATATGGGTCCACAAACCTAAGAGTCAGTTTGCTTTTCTTACCAAATCTCAACATTCCTTTCCATGGTGAAACCTTCAGATACACTTCATCACCAACCTCAAACTCAAGAGGTCAATGCCTCTTCTCAACATAGCTCTTCTGTCTGTCCTGTGTAGCTTTTAACTGTTCTCTAATTACTGCTATCTTCTCGGTGGTCAAATCCACTATCTTTGGTCCAGGGATCTACTTTTCACCTACCTCATACTGACATATGAATGATCTATACTTTCTGCCATACAGATCTTCATACTGAGCCATACCAAGACTAGAATGGTCCTCTCTGACTGACCATCCGTTTGCGGTGAAAAGCTGTACTGAATCTTAACTTTGTGCCCAAAGCATCATGCAACTGGTCCCAAAACCTGGATGTGAACTTAGGATCTCAATCTGATATGATTGAAACTGGAATACCAGGCAACCTAACTATTTCATCCATGTATATCTTAGTCAAGTTTCGAGACATCAAAGGTTGACTTAATATAAAGAAAGCGAGCAGACTAAATTAGTCTATCCACAGTCATTCATATCAAGTCATAACCTCTAGGTGTCCTGGGTAACCCTACCACAAAAATCCATTGTGATATGTTCCCATTTCCATACTGGTATAGGAAAAGATTGCAAAGTACCTGTAGGTTCCTGGTGCTCAGCCTTAACCTGCTGACACACACTGCACCTAGTCACATACTCAGCTACATCCTTTGTCATATCAGGTCACCAGTACAACTCCTTGAGATTCTTGTACATCCTAGTGTTACATGGATGCATAGCATACATCGGTGCATGTGCTTCCTCAAGAATCTATTCTTTCAAATAATTATCTCGAGGTACATGCAACCTGTCATGCTGATACAACACATCATCATCTGGAAGTCTAAACTCTGGTCTCTTTCCCCCTGTCATGTCATGCATGATCTGATGTAATTCACTGTCACCCTGCTGTAGTTCCTTGATCTAATCATAAAAGTAGGCTTGACTTGCATCTGTGCAATCAAACCACTCTGCTCTGTCACCCCTAAGTCTAAGTTCAACTTTCGCATTTCTACTAGCATGTCTCTCTTGAAACATGCCATAGAGAATGCATCAACTGTTGAACTTGACTTTATGCTCAAAGCATCAACCACCACATTTACCTTTCCAATGTGATAATCTATCGTCACATCATAAAGATAGTGATGTCATGTCTTAAGAGCATGAACTACATCAGCTAACTTTAGATCATGTATCAGGTAATACTCCTCATTCTCCACTACTTACTTCTTGTTATTACTATAAAAACATTATTTCATAACGCACTTCACTTATTTCGTATTTCTCTTTTTATTCAAAACACACTTGTTACATTTCAAATTTATATCTTACTCTTTTCTCCAAGTCATTTTCATATTGTGTATCTACCTTCCAGATTAGCTAACTTTAAACCCTGGATTTTATTAGTGCTAGGTTACCTTTCATAGTGCAAATCGTATGATCTTGTTTTATAAAGATACTAGTATTCAAGGTCAAATCACTATTGATATCCCTTGAACTACTACAACTCTAAACATTCTAGGGTTTTGTCTTTATCAATAACATAGCGTTATTGTAATGTGACTTTGCTTCCTTAGTTTGAAATTCAAACTTGAATCTCATAAATTTTACTAAAGCCTTCCTTATCTTATCATTGGAATTTCCTTTCTCTTACTTGGGCATTCAGATACATTACATTATCAATTTACCTTGCTATGGTTTGATCATCATATTGTGTGTCATTATTTCATTCACTTAGACGTCTCTACCTTGGTAGTTATGCAACATATATGATGCATTCATTTTCTAAATTACACGCTTGTTCTTTATTTTAAAAGCTAGTTTGTTAGTCTATAGAGACTTAGAATCCAAAGGTAGTATGTATGAATGCACTAAACTTTATAATAAAGATATACATGCCATACTCTCAATTATGTCATGTAATCCTCATTCCTTAATCAAGGTCATCCTTTCTAACATTTCTCTTAATTCAACTAAATTTCTTGTCCTGGTCTTATGATTTACATAAGGCTCTTTGTTTCTATGTACTTAGTGTATACTTAACTCTTTTCTTCTATTTTCTATTTGCTTTGAAATACATAAACGTATTTTACTCTATTACATGATCCATTCCATGGTCGATTCTTACGTCCTAGCCATTACATACTTTTCTCATTTCTTTTCCATATTCTCATATTCAGAGTTCATATAATACTAATCATTGAATTTAATATGAACCTGGTATCGTTTCCTTTTATTTCCAATTAAGGATTGCTCAAATGAGACTCCAACATTAGGCTTCTGATATCAGTTCCAGCTACTTCTTAGCTGTTCTAATCTTTCCATTATATTTCAACATCTCAGTGTATATACATTCTCACTATGATATGAGTCTAAATCATCCAGAGTCTACTTTTATAATATTGTTAATAGGAGTCATTAAATCCCAGTATCGCATCCTGCCAGCCGGACCAGGCCAAACCTGTAGTCCTGAAGCCAAGAGCTACTCAGGATTAACCAACTCATATTAATCTCAAACATGCGAAAAGAATATCCACTTAGGGCAAACTCATTTAAACATAACTTCTAGTATACTTAATACAAAGAATATAAACAATAACTAAATCACTTCATGACACACAACAACATAAAAGAATCATATTTTTTTCTACAAAATAAAAATCTAAATCCATACATATAAGAGCATTTCTAATGATTTCCTATCAAATAAGCAATATTAAACAAGAGATGTATTGCATCCTATATTTAATCTCTTACTCTTACATTAATTTCCAATTTCTTAACCCTAAGATTTCTAGGGTTTCTCTCTAGTCTATCCTTCCTCTGCATACCTGGCCAGGGTATTCAGAGAAGAATAGAAAGAGTAGCTTGATACAGGTCAATCTAAGTATTCAGACACCTGGCCAGGGTATCTAAACACTCAGACCTCCCAGAGCTAAAGACACATCATTTCTTATCCATCTTAATTATAATACTCTCTTTTGATCCTAATGATCCCTGATAACTCATCTTAAACTCTCAACTTGATTCTCGTGACCACCTCCTCTTCCTGCCATCTGCAATAGTATAACAGAACACTTCCTGTTAGAAAATTGCAGTTAGAAGGAAGACACTTAAGTCCTAATCCTATTGGTCTCTTATCGTCCCCTGACCTTGACTTAGAGTATTCATATACTCAACCTATGCTCTGATACCAAGTCTGTCACACCCCGATCTCGCATTTCTCACTAATCACGAGATTAGGGCGCGAAGGAGGGATTACACACAAGCCAACCCACTTTGAGATTTTAAAATAATTTCAAGACATTAAAAAGATAATCTGATTTATGTCGTAAACTAAATCTAAACAAACTGCGGAAGCATTTTTATTAAACTGACTAACAATATAAATAGAGTCTACAACATATTACATTGATCAACATAAAATAAAGCATGAAAGTTATTTTACATCTTTATACACATTCTCTCTCACCCACACCATGTCCCAAAGATCGAGGGGAAAGGACTAAAAGACCTCTAACTAGACTAACTACAAACCTTCTATAGACTAGGCGTTAGGATGAAACGATCCTTCCGATTCCTGATGCTGATGCTGACCTGAAAATGTTTTGAGTAGAGGTATGAGCCTACTCGCTCAGTGAATAGCATTTCATTTAGCTATCACTAAACAACTCATCAGGTTTATAAAATTGAAGCAAACATAAATACAGTACAAGCAGGGCAGATCTAATGACATAGCAGATTACAGAATATAATCGCATTTCTATGCAACAACAGATAAATTAAACCAATAGACAGATATAATGAATTGACACAAAAGTTTGGATATATTAATTTACTGTGATCCTATATGATTTCCTATTTATATTATTATGCCCTAATCATATGCAGTGTACCCTGCATATAAAGATCCGTAGCGAACTACGATCCCACCGTACAAGACTTAGCGACACACCCGGGAAATGCTAAGTCTGACGCCAGCCCTGCTCTGCCACAGGACCCCAGGCTCTCCGGCCTGACTCATAGGCTCTACGGCCTCAAGGCACTACTCTGAGTGCTCTAGACTTCTCCTCTAACCTGAGTACACAGGCGGAGAGTCTCACCGGGTTACCTCCGTGACACAAGCACGGATGATGTTGAATAACCCCCATTTTTCCTCCAGTGCCATCGTGACACAAGCACGATTGTTGTTGGACACTGCCTCTCTTTCCTCGTGTGTCCATGACACAAGCACGGATGATGTTGCAACACGAGTTTCACCCCTAAGAAGCAGACCTGTCAAAGGGGTTCTACGGTGTTAGGGCACCTAAGTCTATTAACTGATTAACATATAAACATTTAAACAGGAAAATCACATTTACTGATTTCATATCAGATCACAATACACTGTCATTCTAAACTGACATAGCAATATATTTCAAATCATTGTAAATTCTGAGAAATTCTCATACCATGCATTCAGACAATTTAGAAATGCATAAATAACCCAACTTATTTCAATTTGGCACATACATAGCGAATTTACGCAATTGAACATCTTATTGCACAAATTAAAGAAATTTACTTCACATATGAGAATCATACTCAACAATTATCAATTCTCTAAAATTCTCGAAAAACGTGCACATTAACCCAAATCCTTGTTTGTGCATCACTTAACTCAATTAAGAGTTAATTACATTTCACAACACAATTTAATAACAATACTTGAAAATTTCTGGTAATATTTCAGAGAAATGTGCCATTTCATGTAAATATCAATTTACACATTTTAACGTCAAAAGATATATGCAATTAGGGTTTTTATGCATATTTTATTTATTCATATCAACTTTGAAATCGTACATCTGATAATTTATCAGAAATCTTCATTGTCTGGGTTCATACCCAAATTATACCATTTTCAGACATGAATTTCTAATTTCAACATTCAAATAAGCAATTTAGGTTCCAATGAACCATATAAATCAACCGATTCAATCCACACTGATCAAATGCTAAATTTAATCATATAACAGCGTCTAGAAGCAGTTTATGAAATAAAAAGTCGGGCGACGCCAAACGCTGCCCTACGCCTGATAACGCCTGTTATCAGCGTAATTCGCGCACATAACTGGAAATATTCAAACGCCTGAGTTTATTAATGATAGATGAATGAAATTCTACTCACAGCGATTTGGTCTGTTCAGATTCATCCGGAGGTGCGTCCAGGGCCTGATTCCGGGCAAATTGGATCGTCTTCATTCTTTGGATTTGTTCTGTTCACGGTCTAGCTGCAACAGCAGCTTACGCCTAAGCTCAGCTTGACGGAAGGCTCGGTTAAGAGTTGAATCAAAGCTAGGGTTTCAGATTCCTGCAAAGACCTCAAAACCGAATTCCATGGCACCATAGCCGGACTAAAGGTTGCGTTTTTCGTGGTATTTATCGGGCAAGACTGCCCCTAGCTGAACCTGCTACTACAAATAGGAGTTCTTCTCATGTACAGGTTCAAGAGGTCGCTGGCTGGGTCACTACTCGTAGCTAGGGCTACGGATTTGGATCCCCGTCTCATAGGTGAGCTCATGGACGTTGCTTGGGCTTCTACTCGCATCCAAACGGCCTCCTAGTCAATGCTCCATACCGCAGTTGCTGCTGCTATGACATGGGGCGCCGCCCCTGCTAAACAGAAGCGTAGGTGGCACAATCAAGGCAAGGAGCCGCAACTTCTGGTCCTAGATTCACGGTCGAAGTCCTAGCCACCAGAGGTTTGGAGTTTGTTGCTCCATGGGCTCGTGGCCAGCCACTGCAGCTGCGGCCGCAACTCCGAAGGTCGGGCGCCGCACAGCAGGATGCAGATCGGCCGGCGCTACTTGGTGCGGAGGTGAAAGGAAGGGAAAGAGGAAGAAGAGAAGAAGGAGATGAAGGTGGCAGACATAGGTCAGGCTGGCCGGAGCTTTGGGGCTCGAGATCGCCCCAGATCTCCTTTCCTATCTGCCGCTCGGGCGCCGCCCTAGGCGCTTTCCCTGTTCTATCGAGAAGTAGGGATAAAGAAGAAGAATTAAGCGTGAAAGGGAAAGGTGAAATAAAAGGCTAAAAGAAAACTGGGAAAATTGCAAAGCTAGCCCTAGTTTTTAGAAATTGTTATAACTTTCACCTCAGATATCCGATTGAGGTGATTCTTTTTGCAAAAAGTCAAACGTGAAATTCTCTACACCCTCAAAGAAAGAAATTTTTCTATTTAGCTTGTCTCAGCTAACCAAAACTCTAATCGCATCTATGATCACTTAACTTTACTTAATTATCTTAATTAAGCACCAATTGTATCTTATATATTTAATTCAACTTAATCAACTTGATGATGCACTAACCACCACATGAGCACTTAACTTATCTCAATTACTTAATTATGCACCAATCATTGTATTTACTAGTTAATTTAAGAGTGGCTCATAACATGTGGATTCCTCCCCTTGATCCAACAACCAAGGAAACTTTTCTCTGTTCCCGCACACCACTCACACACACACATAGCCTAGGTGGTTGAGTGGGTTTCTCGACCATGACAACATGCCACACAAGTCTATCATACACCTCCTTCTTCCTTCTATCCTCTTCATCTCATTTTTCTTATTATTCCCCCCTTTCTGCTTTCACTCTATGCACACTTTTTCCCCCATGAAATCTTGTTACCCTCCATGTCTATTTCATCTCTAGTGAGCTTGTGGCACCGACCTCAACCCTCCTTATTCTATATTCTACCTACCTTCAACCTCTCCTAGGTGTCTTGGGGTCGACGGACACCTCTCAAGGAATCATTGAGATGTTTAATCTTTTTCCTAATTTCCCTCTAACAATGATGGCCTCCATAGGAGATACTTCTTTGCATGAGTGGTTTGGAAAGGAAGATGATGGCCCAACTATCGTTCTTGGTCATGGGTCAATCATGGACCATATCTCATGTATCAAAAGAGCCAGTCCAACTTTTTCACTCTCATCACTCCTTCTATCTCATTTTGGATGTAGTGAACTCCTACCCTCTGATCCTAAACTAGATTGGTCGTTGACTGTCATCTTACGGTAGACATATTTCAAGGTAAATTTTGACCCTCTCTCAGACAATCTTCTATGAGAATGATGTATCTTGTAAAAAACATTATAAATGCATCCTTTATCCAAATATGCAAGTATTATATACGTCTTTGATCCAAAAATACAAGATTTCTATTAAAACTACTTCTAAGATCTAAATCTACTTGTTTTTCTTATGATCTCCTATAGATGCATGTCTGTTAACCTTTTTGAAATGGATAATGCCATTTTATGCATAAACATGATCGATAATGCTCCAAATATTTATTATGGTCTAAGATTAGTAACATATTATATGTAAGTGAATCTAATCTTGACCATGACCTTTCTTAGATACTCATTATGACCATATAATATAAAACTCTAGACCGATAACATTTAATTCACTATGAACCATGATTCCTCAATTATCACACATGAGTACACAAGAAATATAGATTAATACAAACTATTATATCCTAGATTGTTAGTCTTGTATAAATCATGCTCTAATGATGATCAAATACATGTGAACTCTAAATCATTAACACTTCTATACTTGTGACACAAAATCAAAGTTGATCACTCTTATGCCCTACTAATGACTATTAACTTGGAGTATGACTTAATGTGTATTTATTGATGATTATTTTACTATATCTTATCAAATATCATGATTTCCCTATTTATATTAACTAAAACTAGTCTTTAAATCCGTGATCTAGTTGAGATGATGTAATATGTAGCTCAATGATGAACTTACATTCACTAATTTCTATGGGAAAATCAATATTGTACAAAATTATACTTAGACTTGGGGAAACATTGAACCTTAATAAAAATGACTAAGATGAATTAATTTTGTAGATTTTAATTAAATTATACTTGTGTATATGTCAAAGATCTATCAAGATTATTAAATCAAGTTCATTAATGTAGTGCTCGAATCCCAAGGTATGTTTTATCCTCTTATCGTTCAGAGTAGTGGTATGTATTTATGCTTAAATATTATTTTCTATATGTACTTGTTCGAGCTAAATGTCTCATTGACTATTATTTTTGTTATTCTTATAATATGTCATAAAACTAGAAACATAATAATATATGTCTCTTGTACAACTCTTGTTTTGTCTACAAGTATTCTCTAGGTATGGGCACAAGGCTCGGTGCACCTACTTGACTTAAATAAGCAAGGGCACAACACTTGAAATAGGGTTAAGCCATTGTCTTTTAGCCTTGTGTCTCATTACATAAAAACAAGGTTAATTCGTAAATTTATGCTTTGAATGTCCCTCATGGATCCTTCATTTAGGAAGTTGGTTAAAGACCTTGTAATAATGATGTTGGTATAATATAAATGCACTTAAAACATGCTTCAAGTCTAGTGAAAGTTTCTTGAAATCTTTATTTTTTTCTTTTAATTATAATGCTTTTAGACAAGCAATATATGTTCTCTTATTCTTTTATTATTTACCATTTTATAGTGTACTCAACACAGTTGTGTTGATTTATATCAATTTTATGGTATTAGTAACATGAATACAATGATATTACCAAGATCTTGCTTTTGCATATGTATGATATGTGTATATATCCCTTGGGCTCATAATGAAATGAAAATTGAATAATCATTTGATTTGAAATAAAAAAGTGACTATGATCTTGATGTTTAGGTACTAAGTTAGTTTCCTTAATGTATTTATCTCACTTATATTAGTTTTTACCTTATGATTCATTACTATGATGAATGATGTTTTTGTTGCATTATTTAATGCATATGTTATGTGAATGTGCTCAATTTTAGGGATATTCACTTGGGTCTTCTTTCCACTGACTATCATGATAATGATAATGTTGAAGGGATGAGATTCCCAGTAATATGTTAATGGATTGGGATCCTAGGATAAGGGTAACAAGACATGTTCCAATTGATACAAGATTCCATGAAAAACATATTACATCTTTCTATGTAGCATTTATCTATAATTCATGTTTGTAACTTGATTGATTCTAAAAGATGTTGTAATGCACTTAACTTATCAATTGAAATAAAAAAATGTAGTTGCCCTGGCCATAGATCCATTCAGTGCCAGAACTTGTTGGATGGTGAAATGAGTTTTACTTGGAGTGCATATTTTTGAATATGTACTTGTGGCAGCCATGGAACATCAAAGCCATATCGATTTAAATGTGCTTAGGGGGGATATCAGGTGATATTGGCCATGAATCACATCTTGGTGTATCACTTTCTACACACTTCAGCAAAATATTTTCACCTTACTTAGGCATCACAACTTGATCTCACTTTAGGGTATCGAACACACTGACACTTTTTGTATCAGCCATTGCATGCTCTTGGGTATCATCCATACTATTATGTGGTGTGCTGGCCTAGCTATCACCAAGTGATATCCACCTCTAGGATTTTAATATATATCGGGTTCTAGGGTTTTGATGGTATTGAGTTAGCCATAACCAAAACTCTTATATTCTTCCATCTATCAAGGTATCACCCTCACCACTATTAGGTGTGTCATCCATGACTTCAGGGAGCATACTGCCCACACCTTCACATAGTGTATCATCCTAGGTGTGCCAGCTTAGCCCCACTTGAAGGGTGTGATGGGCAACATTACTTGGAATGTGACAGATTGCTAGAGTTTAAGGCATATCAGGTTGACTACATATCTTCTATCATCTTCAAGATATCAGCCTGCCCTCATCTTTATCCTTAGGTGACAGGCTAGAGAATTGCATGAACAATGGTCCATTATATGTAACAAACTGGTAAGGAGTTAGGATTCCTAGTGTATCCGTTTCCATTCACCTAACACCATATCAGGTTAGGGTTTCCTAAACCAATATCAGTTTGTGCATAGATGTTTCCATCATCTTCAAGCTCCAACCCTTCATCCATTATTACTCTAGTTCATGGAAAATATCCCCATATATCCATTAAATTTCATAAAATCATCATTCAATCAAGGAATGTTGAAATTGAAAAGGGGTCATAAAGTATTACATGATAGAAGGTGAATAATAATAAAGTTGAGTTCAAGTTATATAACCTGCCTCGAGATCAATACAAGAGCTTCAAGAATCAAAGCTCCATGTTTCCAACATTGAAGATGACTTATCAAAAGTCCAAGACTTCAATTACAACACTTCTATATGAAAGAAGAAGCCATAGTTAGGAACTTGGTGAAGAAGAAAAGAAAGAAAGGAATCATGACCTGAGAAGCATAGTTCACCCAAGGTTGAAGATGATCATGGCTTCAACTTAGGCAAGGTGCTTAGGCTCCTTCCTATTCCTCAAGCTTCTATGGTTGTCCACCAAGAAAAGGATGATATGAGAGTTGAAAGTTTCACTTGTATGTGAAAAGAGAGTCTTATACAGTTGAGGTTCAAGAGAGAGAGAGAGTGTTTGTGAAGTCTTATCACCATATGCACTTAGGTGACACATGTCCATGCGTGGTGGTTCCATGCATCCATAATTATGTCATCATGCAAAAATCAAAAGGATAATCCAAAGATAAGATATTAGCCATTGGGTATCTTGCTTGACAAGATATCACAACCCCATCTCACTTTATTGCAAACCAATACAACTTTTGCAAGGAACATCTAAACTGATATGCTTCACCTACTTGAGGTGCTTAGACCGATATGAGTACTTTCAAAAAGATACTAAATTGATGGGACCTCCTCTATGGCTTCCAAGATGATAGGCACTCCCATATACACTTAACTTGATACAATCCCATATAGGGTTCAAGACACTCATCATTCTTTGGTTCTTTCACTACCAAGAGTGCTATCACTCAACCAAGACTCAAACAAGGAGACCCTTCTTTCTCTCTCCTCTAGATGATGCTAAGAGAGAGAAGGGACACTCTAGAGGTGATAATTTGCACATCAACCCCATATTTTGGGTAAATTGCAATCTTCACCAAAACTATCATATAAGACACAGACAATTTGCAAATAAGTTCAAAATTGAGAATTAAACTCTCCTTAGGTCTTAATTACTTTTCAAAATATTAAGACAAGGTCATAAGAAACTTACTTAGGCAAAGATTCTAGGGTTATCCCAAAACCCAAGTCAATGGTGTTACAAAAATGCAAATTTTTAGAAAGATTTAGAAGTCAGAGAACATTTAAGTTCGTTAATCATAGACACCCCACATACCTATCTCAAGGCGAAGATGTCCAAATTCATCTAATTTAAAAAATTCCATGTAGTAGACTAATTTTTTTTAAACACATAGTGTTACTAAAATTCTAACATACTGAAACCTAGCATCAAGACTCTAGAAACCATAATCTAGTGGATAAAATGATGGTGTCCCTAGATCATTAGAACTGGCCAAATAGGGTAAAAAGATACACTACTACCAATATTTGTACCCTAATGAAAGTACACATAATAGGACTAACTCAAATATAAATGCTAACACATGTTTACCAATGATCCTGGCCATGCTCTAGATCCAAAAATCCTAATATGACCATTTTTTAGATATATGGAACCTAACCCTGGACTTCATGTCTATTAATGATGAAGAATATGTGATGTTTGGTGATCTTGTTGACCTTGTTGACCTTAACCCTAAGTTGTAATCATCTAACCCTAACCTACATATGCTTGATGCCACTCATGATATATTAGTAATATTAGTTACTTTCCACATACCATATCTTAATAAACATAATATGGACCTAATAACCTAACTAAGATCCAATATGTAAGTTGAGCTCGTAAACATATAAAATGTGTAACATTGCAAGATTTTAAAGCATATACATTACTGAGCGGAATCTTAATTCACATTGGGATGTCACAAAATGATAATCATTGAATAAAAGTATAATAATTTCAAATCTCATGTCTCAAGTTCCACAACATAAAACTTAAAATTTGAACTAAGCTAAACTGCTACATAATCTTCATACTAATTGAAAAACTAAACTAAATGCCATAGGATAGTTGATACCCCACTAGGGATAACTATTAATTTGTCTGTGCGATGTCTTCTCCTTGGTTAAGCTCCCCTATCCTTTCCTTCTACAGCCATAGCATCCCTATACATACATTCAAAAAATAGAACACGTTAGAGTAAGTGGAATTGGATATTATTATAATAAAAAAATAACTTGGAAAATAGAAGAAACAAACAACTAATTGAACAATGAATTTTGGATACACATAATATGATCTTAGTGGTTGAATATAATGTCCTTTATTCGTATGCACCAATTGTTCTCAAGAGGCCTGTAGGCTCGACTGATGTTCCACTTGACTCATGATTTGCACGTAAGTGCCATTATTAATGCTCCAATTGAGCTCATGATTTTCACATAAGATCCATTATGTTCCATTTGAACTCATAAGGTCCGAGGGCTCAACATTAACATGATGAGGACAAAATAATACAACTAATTACTTGATTCATCATTAACTTGGAATAATTAATCTTTACTTAGATTTCACATGAATATGAAATGAATTCTTGAAACAGAACGTGAAAGCATAAGAATCATATAATAACATTGATTCTCGAGATATTTAGATTGAGGTACATGGCAATGATTGCGGTACATGTCCATGCATATAGTTAACTTGATCATCATGATACAATAAACATAAGGCGTTTGAAAAATCATACTAAATACTCAAAGTGCATGTAATTGCTTACCTGGATGAAGGTAGACCCTATATTAGTTTCTTGGATCTCAAGTCAAAACCTAAGCTCCTAAAACTAAAATTATTTATGTTAAATATAATATTAAATAGAATCATAAACCCTAATTTGGATATTTTAAGGAAACATGGCCATCAATGGTGGAATCAGGGTTTGAAAATACAAAACTTAGATTCCTATTTATAAATCCTTTCTAAAACATATTTATACTTTTTCTGACCATGAGTTGAATTATTGTGGATTTATGAAGAATAGGGAAATCAAAATTTGAGGAAAACCGTTAAATTGCATTAGAGGTCCAAAATCTGACTTACAGGGTCCTTGCTCACCTTGCCCAATGGGTGGACACCACTTAAGTAGTTGGACCTACCTATAAAACGTGTGCATCGCTTGCCAAAACAAAACAAATAAAATAAAAGGAGAATTATGGCCCTGTGTAAGGAGGCGGGATCACCCCCTTACTAAAGATTTGAAGAATAAAACATCCATTCCAAACACACTCAAAGGTATGCTAGAATAGCTATAACATTTTCAAATTTCAATAAATGGTATTCAAAACAACCAAAGTATAACAAAAGAATAAAAATAATGACTATATTCAATTTTCACAAAAGATTACAAAAGTACATCATAATATCCCATAAGGGTTTACATGTATGATACAACATAAGGATCTAAGTAGAGGGAAATCTAAACCATAACAACTTTGTCTCCATGATTTAACTCCTTAAGCTAGTCCAAAACTTCATGCCTTATCATCCAAGTCCTTCACCTAGGGTTGGAAGCATACCCCAGCAAGAAGAGAAAATAGATGACATCAACAAAGGCTGGTAAGTGCATACTAAATAGGAAAATTGAGCTATATATGGAATAAAGGACAACAAATATAAAAATCCTCCCATAGAAAGGATAAGGACCAACCAAATGAGTATCAAGAGAAAAGGAATTGAAATCATATGATAACAAAAGAATACTAGCCATTAATAAAACATACAGATTGAGCCACACAAGCACATGTAAAGAATTAGGGCACACAACCCATATCATCAACCTGCATGCATGTGAGATAAACATATCCCTAGAATAATATAAACATAAAGACAGTCGAGTCTTATAAACTTGAAACCTGATAGAGAAAGGAATATTGCCAATCTCCCAAATATATAAAAGATGGGCCAATAATCACACATCTTTCCCTGGGTATGAGGTTCCTTTCCATCCCAAAAGAATAGGGAATATCACATCTGCTCGGCAGGAAATAACACATCTACCATAAAAACCAATGCAATTACACTACTCTAGTACTATTGAATCACATAGCATGTTAAATGAAGAGGCAATTAGATAGTATAGTCATAATATATAAACTAGTCACTACATAAGTGACCAATATATACATCCACCTCATAGGTGGGCAAAATACATCACATGTTATCTTTTAGAGTTCCATAATGAAAAAATCATAAGATAAGAGTTCAAAAGAATATCCATGATCACATGATCAATATAAAATAAGGTAGTTCACATGAACCATGATTTTCCAAAGAAAAGACATTGTGTATAGGCTAATATCCATATGACAAAGAGAATGAATAAGCTTAGGTGAATTGCTCAACATAGAAGAATAAGGGATACATCATACCTCAACTTCATAGTCGAAATAGTACAAGTCAAGCCTAGGCCTCCAAAGAACCTCTAGGGAAGGTGGATATGTCCAATAAGTAAGGTTCCCAAGCTTAGAGAGGTTGGTTTCTCCAACAAAGCTCCTATCTCGAGCAAGAAGCACCTTCTCCACTTTAGAGGTGAAAAACCCCAATAAAAGAACATGGAGATGGGGTGTTTAAGGGCTCTAGGTGGGGTTTCACCATGGAAGACCATGGTTCCAAACTAGAGGAAGGTGGAAGGAAGACTAACAACATGAAAATAGGGAAGGAAAGGAGGATACTTACTAGTTTTGGTTAAAATCGCCAAGGATGAGCTTAAGAAATCCTAAATGGAGAAATTTAGAATCTTAGGAGGCTTCTTCACCAAGGTAGGCACCTTCTTTCACCTTGGGACAGAAAACTTGTGGAAAAATAGAGTAGGAGTTATGCTCTAAGCTAGAGGAAAGAAAGAAGAGAAAGAGTTTTTGAATTTGGAGTTGGGAAGGGGTAGATATGGCTATATAAAGATAGAGGTCAAGTATGAGGTGTTTGTGAGACTTCCCATGTGTCATGTATAAGGGTGTCCATGGACATGCAAGATTTTATGGATAAGGAATAATTCAAGCACGAGGTGTCAGGTTCCTTTCCATGTGTCCAATGCTAAGGGTGCCTATGGACTTGCAAGCCTTTGTGGATAAGGAAGAAGTCAAGCATGAGGTGTCCATGGAGCTTTCCACGCATCCCTAGCCTATGGATTTCATGGCCATGCAAGAGGACAAATCATAGAGGCTTCTTGAATATCAAATTTCGGTTTATGGACACTTATAGTCCATCCCAACCGACCTCCAATCAAATAAATAACCCCATTGGTTTATAGCTTCTAAAGATAAGCTCATTTATAAAGAGAGTAATCCCTAAAATGCCCTTGGAAAGAAACACCTTCAAATGAAGGTGCAACTAGGTTCCCTATGGTTCAAAAAATCGATAATGGTAAGGGAATATATAAGGATTATAATGCATGTGACAATTTGCAAAGATAACCTCCCAATTGGGTAATTTGCAGAAAAGTCTAGAATGTACCTAAAATTGCTTAACTTGCACAAACAACATCCAAATTGGACCAAACTTCAACCATAAGTTATCTTTGATGTTTTGAATATGAGTTTTTCATTATTTCCATATTTTGAAGTTATATAATCACATTATTCATTACTTATGCCTTTTACCCATGTTCTCTCTCCTAAACTTATCCTAATATTTCAAGGTTGTCCAAATTAGATGAAATTGACATGTAGGCTAATTTTGATATGTAGATTTTGAATTTGAAGTTTGTTTCCACTTTTGAGACTTCATTTTATGAGATATGTCATATGGCCCATTATCTTAATTATTCATCCAATTAAGTTTCCTATCTTCATATTACCACCAAAATGAGTTATGTGGCATATTTTATGTATCCATTATAAACCTAAGATTAATGTTAGAACATTAGGTTACATTAAGGTGATCTATACATGCATTATCTCATTGAGGTTATACTAAAAATATATTTAGGTCAAACCTTAGACCTTGTTTGGCTAAATTCAAAATGTCAACTTCCATGGTAGGGTCCGAGATCTAGTATGTTACACCCTAGAAGTGTGAAAAAAGGAATAACAAATAAAGAGAGAAGCCAAGACAATAATATATGCAAATATTCATTCATCAGGAGTGTAGGTGAGGGATTAGCATAACTTGATCCTAAGTGCGATCCTAGAACTCAAAAATAGAAATCGAGGGCATGGCTTGAGCTTACTGTCATTGAACGAACTTCCAAGTGTCAGCACGATCTCAATGACCTTTGAATCAAGATCATCAATGGCAAGATTGGCCGAGGAGCACCCCCTGCCATGGAAGCAAGAGGGACCTTGAGATTGCAAGATAGAGGAGTAGAGGCATGGAACCAAAATTTAAGGTAGAACTAGAAGATCTAAGATCACCAGGAAATGACATTTCAATAGAGGGAAGCAGAACATAGCTACCAAAATTCATGAATTGGAAAGAGTGATCGCAGAAGAGGCTGAAGATGCAAAAAAAAAGAAAAACTAAAATACCTCAAATCCTAGTGAAATTTTAGTATCTGAAGCTTCCCTGGGGTGTATATGACCCCTTCTTGCATCTACTTGGGGTGACGAAGGTCGAAACGGAACAACGCCACCACCACAACCAATTTTGAGGATGAGTTATCGACGGAGTAGGGAAGGCAGGTTAGAGGGTGCTAGAGATTGAGGTGATGATGGTTTTGGGTTTTTGGACCCCCATGATCATTTTCTGAAAGTTCCTTGTATAGGTTAAAGCCTGGGAAAGCTCAGGTTCACCTTTGAGTCCGGATAGGGGAGAGTTGAATTCTCATTTGCCATTTGGGAGT
The DNA here is from genome assembly GCA_963693085.1 of Alisma plantago-aquatica. NCBI lineage: Eukaryota > Viridiplantae > Streptophyta > Magnoliopsida > Alismatales > Alismataceae > Alisma > Alisma plantago-aquatica. The sequence goes on from OY856409.1 coordinate 678,076,562, forward strand.
TCAAGGCACACAGTCCTACCAAGCCCGAGAACCCTGAGTTGGGGAAGGGAGTAGAATGTGAAAATGGAGAGGAAGAGGTGTGAATAGGGTCAGAGCGAGTAACTGGATGTCACAAGGGTGGCAACTTTGTTCCTCCTTGATGCAAAGTCCTGAGCAAGGTTGGAGAGGAGGGATACACCCTACAATGCCAATCCATCAACATCACATGACCCCAAAACCAAATCGAACTAGAGACCCACATGGAACACTGACGTCATATGAGAACATATAGACTATAGTATGTATAAAAAGAATTAGATTTATTAGGGGTTTGTTGGAGATGAGGGATACACCCTACAATGCCAATACATCAACATCACATGACCCCAAAACCAAATAGAACTGGAGACCCACATGGCATACTGACGTCATATGAGAATATATAGACAATAGTATGTATAAAAAGGATCAGATTTATTAGGGATTTATTTAAGTTTGATTTACTTTCTTTCTAAATCAAAGACAGGGTTCTATAATACTCTATTTATGTCAAAATTTTCTAGAGTTGTTAATTGAAACACAAGGATCTCAAAAAACAAGTTAATTTCAAATATTGAGAATCCCAACCATCAGTTATCTACTTTTTAGATTAAACCCATATTTAAAGTTTATGATTGCTTAAAGAGAGTTAGAGAGTCATAATTTGAATTTATTCCATTATAATTATATCAAACTTGTATATAGATTATCAGGCCATAATATGGACACGAATCATGTTAACTTCTCTTTACATGCCAAGACTTTTTAATAAATTTTGACCATAGTTTGGTATATATAAATTGCAAATGTCTTAACTTTTGTTCCAACGATATTAAATTTGATGGTACAAATGTTAAAGATGCAAATGATTTAATTAAAACTTTATTAGAGTCACAAATAATCCAATGAAGACAATTTGAGCTTACTCAGAGTAAAGCCATATACAAAATATTTCATCTAGGATTTCAGGAAGATTTTAAATTATAACTCAAAATTAGGGTTGTTACAATATGTCACCTTGTTCACCAATTCACACATAATTGCTTACATGTGATCAATTAGTAATTTGATGTGAAGGAATTATTTATATTGAATAAAATATGACTCATAGATATAATGTGATAATAATTGGATGTTTAATATGACTAATGTGACACCATATAAGTTAATGTTGATGAACTTAAGGGAATAAATAAGAAAACTATTGAAATCATTCAGGATAATCCATCATTAGAATTTTTATGATAATGTAAAGATAATAAGAATCAAACTAAGAAAAAGTGTTGATAAAGATGTAATATTATATTAAAAATAAAGATAATGAGCCTAAATTCAAATTTTATTAGTATTCATAAAAGGGAGTTTTGAAAGTGAAATCTAATCTCAAAAGCTATTTCCCTGGATCCCAAGTAACTAGGCACCAGATTTGAAACCTATTGGGTAATCCTAGCTATCCCAATTTAATGGTTAAAGATAAACCTAATTTATACATTCTGAATATGTATTTAACTATAGTTTTGGATTTTATTTCACAATTTCAATGTCACACAAATCATTTCTGTGACTTTACTATTCTTCCTAAGTCTCTTATACTTGTAGAATGTGGTTCTAATAAAAACCCTTGGATCTTAGTCATGTGGCTCTGAGAATGTCTCCCACCTCAAGTTGGATATAGTTGCTCATGTGTGAATGGTACCACTGACCTTATCAATTTCTCAGTGAGGATTTCTCCCTCTTCAGTCTACAAATTTCTAAAATCTACATCCATTGTATTAAGGAGATATTTTCACATGTAAAAAGACTTATTTTGGACCTTCCTTTCCTTAGTTTGATATCCACCCAAATAATCTTCAAGTCTCTTGAAGATACCTTCTCCCAATGCCCTAAAACCTAAGCCTATATATATGCTACCATCCCCTGACCTACATCAATCATCCTCTTGTTTCAATTTTGTCTTAGATTTAATCTTCCATGGCCACCAAGTCCCTTTCTACTCCTCTAAAAATCTCCTCATCGATGACAACTAATTCCACTAAAGACAAATATTGCCTAGGTTGAGTTTCTCAGAACCTTCATCTTTGTTTTTGGACACCTAGCTTAACTCCTTTTCTACTTTCATTCTTATCCCCAATTTTACCAATGGCTAGAAATCTTGTTGCTCAAAACCATGGCATGAGTGGGGAAAAGGAGACTCACCGGTAACGTCACAATTTTTCCCATGCTCTCATAGTTTCCTTTACTTCACTCATAGGGCTAGTTTGGTCATTTCATGTCTTTCTTTTTTCTTCAAATGTGATTTTTTGCCTATTTATTTTACTTTTGTTCTCTTGTCACATACTAAGATACTCGATATTATGCAATGGTATATTGGGGATTTGACAGTTGAATTATTTTTGTTTAATAATAACAAATTAGTAATCTTGTAAGTTTGATAACTAACAGTAGGAGTATTCGAAAAATATGTAAAAACATGTCTTGGAATTTGAGAATTACCTCTATCTTTTGATCATGTTTTCATCACTTGATTTCAATAATTTAAAGAAGTGATTTTTAGGGTTTGTATCTCTCTCATTCTATTATCAGAATGTAGCAAAATTATAATTACTTAAATTATGGATTAAGAAATTAATCATGAATCAGTCCTTGAATCAGTAATATATGACCCTATTATTGGATTAATATTATGAATTAACCTATGATTTATCCAAGGTTATAATTCTTGGGTTTCATGATATGAGACATACTTGAACCTATATATACAATTATGTGTAGGTTTAAGGGAATTCCAAACTGAGAGGGTAGTACATTGTTATGTATTACATATCCAAGTCAAGAAATGTGCATCCAATCTATTTAAGTTGGGAATTTTCATCATGACTAAATATCCTTTTCCTATATGAGTCATTAATTGAATTGTGAACATTCTTGGAATACTATTATCATATTGTGAAAGTACTATTCTTTGTGAATGTCTTCATTTTTTGTCACTAATGATACTTGAATACAACATTAATGGCCTTTTGCCTTAATCTTACTAATTATTTGGGTCCTCTGACCCCACTTGACGAAAATTTGATATTATAATTCCTTACATGAAAAAGATTATACTTTATATTGCCTTCCATTCTTTCATGTGTGATTGACTAGTCATTACTAGAAGTAATGACACCATATTTATTTTATGCAATAAGGTTTCAGTCCTCCTGCAATATGTTATAATTTAGGAACTGAGAGTTTAGTCTTCCTACCAATGCACTGAGGCTTTAGTCCTCCTGCAACTACTATATTTTTTTTAACACTAAGTCTTTAGTCTTTCTGCTCCTTGGTAGGCAATAGATGGATTCCAACCCTATTATTGGTATATAATGGTATGTAGTATACTCACCATGCATATTTACCTTCGTGAAATTATTGATGATAAATTATGTGTTAAGAATTCCTGTTGATATTTATTTTCTTAAAAATAATGCCTCATATATTTTACATGTTACATCTTTTGAAACTCTTCATCTTTAGATATCCCTTTATTGACATCTCTTTAATTGTTCTTCCCTTATATTAAATAATGGCTAGTGATTTTTACTCTGCACATACTCAATTTATGTTCATGTCCTTGCCTTGTTTGTTTCCTCTTTTGGGTGTTTCTTTCAACCTACCTAGAGGTTGAACAACCTGAGGACCATGAGTAGGAGGTGTCTCCTAGAACTATCTTCAGGAAGACTTCTGAGATGAATATGTTGCCCATTGTAAATTGATCCTGCTAGATTAGAATTCATATCTTGTTATATGCCCCTTGTGGCCCCAATATCTAACTTAGACAAATTTTGTAATAGTTAGATTTAACTTCATGCTGCTACAATGTTATGTTTTTTATTAATATGATTGAGAAAATATTATGCAACCCTCTACTTGAGTACTTTTATTATATGATTATGAATGAATGGGGCTGTATACTTAATTTTCTTAAATTAAGTGAGATGTAGATCCCCTCTTAAGTTCAACTCCTTATAAGATGGTATCAGAGCATATTTGTAATCAGTAAATTGACTATCTCAAAATCCTCCCATAGTATGTTTCCCTTGTAAGTTATACCTACATTTTTAGGAGTACCAACTTGTTTGAAGACACCAGTGCTACCCCTGAGTCTGGTCTTTTAGGCAGGTACACCATGTTGAGAAACCCTCATTTTGGCAAGCCAGTGGATCCCCCTTTGAGAAACAACTCAAGCTCTCAAGTTTCACCTATAGCTCATGGTGTTGTTGACTCAACCTCTACCACTCCTACTGCATCTCCCCTGAGTAGGAATTAGTCTTGCTACAATAGTTTCTCATGACAATAATGGTGGGAAAGATGAATATCCCTCCTATTTTTGCAAGTTGAAGGTTTACTCTCTGACTGACTTTGTGATGATGTAGCCACCCTACTTCAAGGGTGAGGGTGACTTGGAAATTGTTGATAAGGAAAATTAGTACCTTTTAGATTTGGAGTGGACTTTTGAGGGCAGGCATGTCCTCCTTACCAAAAGGTCTGCTTCGCCTTTTAAGTGTTGGATGGACCAAAAAAAGTCTGGTGGAACGAAATAGATCAATCTCGTGATACTTCCACCTTGTCTTGGGAGTAATTCTTGGCACTCTTTCATGATAAGTACAAATGCACTACTACTCTTAGGAAGAAAGAAGTAGAGTTCTACAATTTAGGCAAGGTGCTCGGGCTCCTTCCTATTCCTCAAGATTCTATGGTCGTCCACCAAGAAACGGATGAGATCAGAGTTGAAAGTTTCACTTGTATGTGAAAAGAGAGGCTTATACAGTTGAGGTTCAAGAGAGAGAGAGAGTGTGTTTGTGAAGTCTCATCACCATATGCACTTAGGTGACACGTGTCCATGCGTGGTGGCTCCATGCATCCATAATTATGTCATCATGCAAAAATCAAAAGGATAATCCTAAGATAAGATATTAGCCATTGGGTATCTTTCTTGACAAGATATCACAACTCCATCTCACTTTATTGCAAACCAATACAACTTTTGCAAGGAACATCTAAACCGATAAGCTTCACCTACTTGAGGTTCTTCGACCGATATGAGTACTTTCAAAAAGATGCTAAACTGATGGGACCTCCTCTATGGCTTCCAAGCCGATAGGCACTCCCATATACACTTAACTTGATACAATCCCATATAGGGTTCAAGACACTCATCATTCTTTGGTTCTTTCACCACCAAGAGTGCTATCACTCAACCAAGACTCAAACAAGGCGACCCTTCTTTCTCTCTCCTCTAGATGATGCTAAGAGAGAGAAGGGACACTCTAGAGGTGATAATTTGCACATCAACCCCATATTTTGGGTAAATTGCAATCTTCACCAAAACTATCATATAAGACACAGACAATTTGCAAATAAGTTCAAAATTGAGAATTAAACTCTCCTTAGGTCTTAATTACTTTTCAAAAGATTAAGACAAGGTTATAAGAAACTTACTTAGGCAAAGATTCTAGGGTTATCCCAAAACCCAAGTCAGTGATGTTACAAAAATGCAAATTTTTAGAAAGATTTAGAAGTCAGAGAAAATTTAAGTTCATTAATCATAGACACCCCACATACCTATCTCAAGGAGAAGATGTACAAATTCATCTAATTTAAAAAATTCCATGTTGTAGACTAATTTTTTTTAAACACATAGTGTTACTAAAATTCTAACATACTGAAACCTAGCATCAAGACTCTAGAAACCATAATCTAGTGGATAAAATGATGGTGTACCTAGATCATTAGAACTGGCCAAATAGGGTAAAAACATACCCTACTACAAGTATTTGTACCCTAATGAAAGTACACATAATAGGAGTAACTCAAATATAAATGCTAACACATGTTTACCAATAATACTGGCCATGCTCTAGATCCAAAAATCCTAATATGACCATAATTTAGATATATGGAACCTAACCCTGGACTTCATGTCTATTAATGATGAAGAATATGTGATGTTTGGTGATCTTGTTGACCTTATCCCTAAGTTGTAGTCATCTAACCCTAACCTACATATGCTTGATGCCACTCATGATATATTTGTAATATTAGTTACTTTCCACATACCATATCTCAATAAACATAATATGGACCTAATAACCTAACTAAGATCCAATATGTAAGTTGAGCTCATAAACATGTAAAATATGTGTAACATTCCAAGATTTTAAAGCATATACATTACTGAGCGGAACCTTAATTCACATTGGGATGTCACAAAATGATAATCATTGAATAAAAGTATAATAATTTCAAATCTCATGTCTCAAGTTCCACAACATAAAACTTAAAATTTGAACTAAGCTAAACTGCTACATAATCTTCATACTAACTGAAAAACTAAACTAAATGCCATAGGATAGTCGACACCCCACTAGGGCTAACTATTAATTTGTCTGTGAGATTTCTTCTCCTTGGTTAAGCTCCCCTATCCTTTCCTTCTACAACCATAACATCCCTCGACATACATTCAAAAAATAGAACATGTTAGAGTAAGTGGAATTGGATATTATTATAATAAAACAATAACTTGGCAAATAGAAGAAACAAACAACTTATTGAAAAATGAATTTTGGATACACATAATATGATCTTAGTGGTTGAATATAATGTCCTTTATTCTTATGCACCAGTTGTTCTCATGAGGCATGTAGGCTCGACTGATGTTCCACTTGACTCATGATTTGCACCTAAGTGCCATTATTAATACTCCAATTGAGCTCATGATTTTCACATAAGATCCATTATGTTCCATTTGAACTCATAAGGCCCGAGGGCTCAACATTAACATGACGAGGACAAAATAATACAACTAATTACTTGATTCATCATTAACTTGGAATAATTAATCTTTACTTGGATTTCACATGAATATGACATGAATTCTTGAAATAGAATTTGAAAGCATAAGCATCATATAATAACATTGATTCTCAAGATATTTAGATTGAGGTACATGGCAATGATTGAGGTACATGGACATGCATATAGTTAACTTGATCATCATGATACAATAAACATAAGGCGATTGAAAACTCATACTAAATACTCAAAGTGCATGTAACTGCTTACCTGGATGAAGGTAGACCCTATCTTAGTTTCTTTGATCTCAAGTCAAAACCTAAGCTCCTAAAACTAAAATTATTTATGTTAAATATAATATTAAATAGGATCATAAACCCTATTTTGGATATTTTAAGGAAACATGGTCATCAATGGTGGAATCAGGGTTTGAAAATACAGAACTCAGATTCCTATTTATAAATCCTTTCTAAAACATATTTATACTTTTTCTGACCATGAGTTGAATTATTGTGGATTTATGAAGAATAGGGAAATCAAAATTTGAGGAAAACCATTAAATTGCATTAGAGGTCCAAAATCTGACTTGCAGGATCTTTGCTCACCTTGCCCAATGGGTGGACGCCACTTAATTAGTTGGACCTACCTGTAAAACGTGTGCATCGCTTGCCAAAACAAAACAAATAAAATAAAAGGAGAATCATGCCCCTGTGTAAGGAGGCGGGATCACCCCCTTACTAAAGATTTGAAGAATAAAACATCCATTCCAAACACACTCAAAGGTATGCTAGAATAGTTGTAACATTTTCAAATTTCAATAAATGGTATTCAAAACAACCAAAGTATATAAGCAGAATAAAAATAATGACTATATTCAATTTTCACAAAAGATTACAAAAGTACATCATAATATACCATAAGGGTTTACATGTATGATACAACATAAGGATCTAAGTAGAGGGATATCTAAACCATAACAACTTTGTATCCAAGATTTAACTCCTTAAGCTAGTCCAAAACTTCATGCCTTATCATCCAAGTCCTTCACCTAGGGTTGGAAGCATACCCCAGCAAGAAGAGAAAATAGATGACATCAACAAAGGCTGGTATGTGCATACTAAATAGGAAAATTGAGCTATATATGGAATAAAGGACAACAAATATAAAAGGCTTCCCATAGAAAGGATAAGGACCAACCAAATGGGTATCAAGAGAAAAGGAATTGAAATCATATGATAACAAAAGAATACTAGCCATTAATAAAACATAAAGATTGAGCCACACAAACACATGTAAAGAATCAGGGCACACAACCCATATCATCAACCTGCATGCATGTGAGATAAACATATCCCTAGAACAATATAAACACAAAGGCAGCCAAGTCTTATAAACTTGAAACCCGATAGAGAAAGGAATATTACCAATCTCCCAAATATATAAAAGATGGGCCAAGAATCACACATCTTTCCCTAGGTATGAAGTTCCTTTCCATCCCAAAAGAGTAGGGAATATCACATCTGCTCGGCAGGAAATAACACATCTACCATAAAAACCAATGCAATTACACTACTCTAGTACTATTGAATCACATAGCATGTTAAATGTAGAGGCAAGTAGAAAGTATAGTCAGAATATATAAACTAGTCACTACATAAGTGACCAATATATACATCCAACTCATAGGTGGGAAAAAGACATCACATGCTATCTTTTAGAGTTCCATAATGAACAAAGCATAAGATAAGAGTTCAAAAGAATATCCATGATCACATGATCAATATCAAATAAGGTAGTTCACATGAACCATGATTTTCAAAAGAAAAGACATTGTGTATAGGCTAATATCCATAGGACGAAGAGAATGAATAAGCTTAGGTGAATTGCTCAACATAAAAGAATAGGGGATACATCATACCTCAACTTCAGAGTCTAAATAGTACAAGTCAAGCCTAGGCCTCCAAAGAACCTCTAGGGAAGGTGGATATGTCCAATAAGTAAGGTTCCCAAGCTTAGAGAGGCTGGTTTCTCCAACAAAGCTCCTATCTCGAGCAAGAAGCACCTTCTCCACTTTAGAGGTGAAAAACCCTAACAAAAGAACATGGAGACGGGGTGTTTAAGGGCTCCATGTGGGGTTTCACCATGGAAGACCAGGGTTCCGACCTGGAGGAAGGTGGATGGAAGACTAACAATATGAAAATAGGGAAGGAAAGGAGGATACTTACTAGTTTTGGTCAAAATTGCGAAGGAGGAGCTTAAGAAATCCTAAATGGAGAAATTTAGAATCTTAGGAGCCTTCTTCACCAAGGTAGGCACCTCCTTTCACCTTGGGATAGAAAACTTGTGGAAAAACAGAGTAGGAGTTATGATCTAAGCTATAGGAAAGAAAGAAGAGAAAGAGCTTTCGAATTTGGAGTTGGGAAGGGGTAGATATGGCTATATAAAAATAGAGGTCAAGTATGAGGTGTCTCTGAGACTTCCCATGCGTCATGTATAAGGGTGTCCATGGACATGCAAGATTTTATGGATAAGGAAGAATTCAAGGATGAGGTGTCAGGGTCCTTTCCATGTGTCCAATGCTAAGGGTGCCTATGGACTTGCAAACCTTTGTGGATAAGGAAGAAGTCAAGCATGAGGTGTCCATGGAGCTTTCCACACATCCCTAGCCTACGGATTTCATGGCCATGCAAGAGGACAACTCATAGAGGCTTCTTGAATATCAAATTTTGGTTTATGGACACTTATAGTCCATACCAATCGACCTCCAATCAAAGAAATAACCCCATTGGTTTATAGCTTCTAAAGATAAGCTCATTTTTAAAGAGAGTAATCCCTAAAATGCCCTTGGAAAGAAACACCTTCAAATGAAGGTGCAACTAGGCGCCCTATGGTTCAAAAAATCGAGAATGGTAAGGGAATATATAAGGATTATAATGCATGTGAAAATTTGCAAAGAAAACCTCCCAATTGGGTAATTTACAGAAAAGTCTAGAATGTACCTAAAATTGCATAACTTGCACAAACAACATCCAAATTGGACCAAACTTCAACCACAAGTTATCTTTAATGTGTTGAACATGAATTTTCCATTATTTTCATATTTTGAAGTTATATAATCACATTATTTATTACTTATGCCTTTTACCCATTTTCTCTCTCCTAAACTTATCCTAATATTTCAAGGTTGTCCAAATTAGATGAAATTGACATATAGGATAATTTTGATATGTAGATTTTGAATTTGAAGTTTGTTTCCACTTTTGAGACTTCATTTTATGAGATATGTCATATGGCCCATTATCTAAATTATTCATCTAATTAAGTTTCCTATCTTCATATTACCACCAAAATGAGTTATGTGGCATATTTTATGTGTCCATTATAAACCTAAGATTAATGTTAGAACATTAGGTTACATTAAGGTGATCTATACATGAATTAGCTCATTGAGGTTATACTAAACATCTATTTAGGTCTAACCTTCAACCTTATTTGGCAAAGTCCAAAATGTCAACTTCCAGGGTAGGGTCCGAGATCTAGTATGTTACACCCTAGAAGTGTGAAAAAAGGAATAACAAATAAAGAGAGAAGCCAAGACAATAATATATGCAAATCTTCGTTCATCAGGAGTGTAGGTGAGGTATTAGCATACCTTGATCCTAAGTGCAATCCTAGAACTCAAAAATAGAAATCGAGGGCATGGCTTGAGCTTACTGTCATTGAACGAACTTCCAAGTATCAGTACGATCTCAATGACCTCTTACTCAAGATCATCAATAGCAAGATTGGCCGAGGAGCACCTCCTGCCATGGAAGCAAGAGGGACCTTGAGATTGCAAGATAGAGGAGTAGAGGTGTGGAACCAAAATTTGAGGTAGAATTAGAATATCTGAGATCACCAGGAAATGACATTTCAATAGAGGGAAGCAGAACATAGCTACCAAAATTCATGAATTGGAAAGAGTGATCGTAGAAGAGGCTGAAGATGCCAAAAAAAAACTAAAATACCTCAAATCCTAGTGAAGTTTGAGTGTCTGAAGCTTCCCTAGGGTGTAGATGACCCCTTCTTGCATCTACTTGGGGTGACGAAAGTCGGAAAGGAACAATGCCACCACCACAATCAATTTTGAGGATGAGTTATCAAAGGAGTAGGGGAGGCATGTTAGAGGGTGCTAGAGATTGAGGTGATGATGGTTTTGGTTTTTTGGACCCCCATGATCATTTTCTGAAAGTTCCTTGTATAGGTTAAAGCCTGGGAAAGCTCAGGTCACCTACGAGTCCAAATAGGGGAGAGTTGAATTCTCATTTGCCATTTGGGAGTTCAAGGCACACAGTCCTACTGGGCCCGAGAACCCTGAGTTTGGGAAGGGAGTAGAATGTGAAAATGGAGAGGAAGAGGTGTGAATAGGGTCAGAGCAAGAAACTGGAGGTCACAAGGGTGGCACCTTTATTCCTCCTTGATGCAAAGTCCTGAGTGAGGTTGGAGAGGAGGGATACACCCTACAATGCCAATCCATCAACATCACATGACCCCAAAACCAAATAGAACTGGACACCCAAATGGCACACTGGCGTCATATGAGAACATATAGACTATAGTATGTATAAAAAGAATTAGATTTATTAGGGGTTTGTTGGAGATGAGGGATACACCCTACAATGCCAATCCATGAACATCACATGACCCCAAAACCAAATAGAACTGGAGACCCACATGGCATACTAGCGTCATATGAGAACATATAGACTATAGTATGTATAAAAAGGATCATATTTATTAGGGATTTATTTAAGTTTGATTTACTTTCTTTCTAAATCAAATAGAGGGTTCTATAATACTCTATTTATGTCCAAATTTTCTAGAGTTGTTAATTGAAACACGAGGATATCAAAAAACAAGTTAGTTTCAAATATTGAGAGTCCCAACCATCAATTATCGACTTTTTAGATTAAACCCATATTTAAAGTTTATGATTTCTTAAAGAGAGTTAGAGGGTCATAATTTGAATTTAGTCCATTATAATTATATCAAAATTGTATATAGATTATCAGGCCATAATATGGACACGAATCATGTTAACTTCTCTTTACACGCCAAGGTGACTTTTTAATAAATTTTGACCATAGTTTGGTATATATAAATTTCAAATGTCTTAACTTTTGTTCCAACGATATTAAATTTGATGGTATAAATGTTAAAGATGTAATTGATTAAATTAAAACTTTATTAGAGTCAAAAATAATCCAATGAAGACAATTTGAGCTTACTCAGGGTAAAGCCATATACAAAATATTTCATATAGGATTTCAGGTAGATTTTAAATTATAACTCAAAATTAGGGTTGTTACAATATGTCACCTTGTTCATCAATTCACACATAATTTCTTACATGTGATCAATTAGTAATTTGATGTGAAGGAATGATTTATATTGAATAAAATATGACTCATAGATATAATGTGATGATAATTGGATGTTTAATATGACTAATGTGACACCATATAAGTTAATGTTGATGAACTTAAGGGAATAAATAAGAAAACTATTGAAATCATTCAGGATAATCCATCATAAGAATTTTGATGATAATGTAAAGCTAATAAGATTCAAACTAAGAAAAAGTGTTGATAAAGATGTAATATTATATTAAAAATAAAGATAATGAGCCTAAATTCAAATTTTATTAGTATTAAAAAAAGGGAGCTTTGAAAGTGAAATCTAATCTCAAAATCTATTTTCCTGGATCCCAAGTAACTAGGTACCAGATTTGAAACCTATTGGGTAATCCTAGCTATCCCAATTTAATGGTTAAAGATAAGCCTAATTTATACATTCTGAATATGTATGTAACTATAGTTTTGGATTTTATTTCACAATTTCAATGTCACACAAATCATTTCTATGACTTTACTATTCTTCCTAAGTCTCACATACTTGTAGAATGTGGTTCTAATAAAAACACTTGGATCTTAGTCATGTGGCTCTGAGAATGTCTCCTACCTCAAGTTGGAGATAGTTGCTCATGTGTAAATGGTACCACTGACCTTATCAGTTTCTCAGTGAGGATTTCTCCCTCTTTAGTCTACAAATTTCTCAAATCTACATCCATTGTATTAAGGAGATATTTTCACATGTAAAAAGCCTTATTTTGGACCTTCCTTTCCTTAGTTTGATAGCCACCCAAATAATCTTCAAGTCTCTTGAAGATACCTTCTCCCAATGCCCTAAAACCTAAGCCTATATATATGCTACCATCCCCTGACCTACATCAATCATCCTCTTATTTCAATTTTTTCTAAGATTTCATCTTCCATTGCCACCAAGTCCCTTTCTACTCCCCTAAAAATATCCTCATCGACGACAACTAATGCCACTAAAGACAAATATTTCCTAGGTTGAGTTTCTCAGAACCTTCATTTTTGTTTTTGGACACCTAGCTTAACTCCTTTTCTACTTTCATTCTTATCCCCAATTTCACCAATGGCTAGAAAGCTTGTTTCTCAAAACCATGGCATGAGTGGGGAAAAGGAGACTCACCGGTAACGTCACAATTTTTCCCATGCTCTCATAGTTTCCTTTAATTCAGTCATAGGGCTAGTTTGGTCATTTCATGTCTTTCTTTTTTATTCAAATGTGAATTTTTTGCCTATTTATTTTACTTTTGTTCTCTTGTCACATACTAAGATACTCGATCTGATGCAATGGTATATTGGGAATTTGATAGTTGAATTATTTTTGTTTAATAATAACAAATTAGTAATCTTGTAAGTTTGATAACTAACAGTAGGAGTATTCGAAAATTATGTAAAAACATGTCTTGGAATTTGAGAATTTCCTCTATCTTTTGATCATGTTTTCATCACTTGATTTCAATAATTTAAAGAAGTGGTTTTTAGGGTTTGTATCTCTCTCATTCTATAATCAGAATGTAGCAAAATATATAATTACATAAATTATGGATTAAGAAATTAATCATGAATCAGTCCTTGAATCAGTAATATATGACCCTATTATTGGATTAATATTATGAATTAACCTATGATTTATCCAAGGTTATAATTCTTGGGTTTCATGATATGAGACATACTTGAACCTATATATACAATTATGTGTAGGTTTAAGGGAATTCCAAACTGAGAGGGTAGTACATTGTTATGTATTACATATCCAAGTCAAGAAATGTGCATCCAATCTATTTAAGTTGGGAATTTTCATCATGGCTAAATATCCTTGTCCTATATGAGTCATTAATTGAATTGTGAACATTCTTGGAATACTATTATCATATTGTGAAAGTACTATTCTTTGTGAATGTCTTCATTTTTTGTCACTAATGATACTTGAATACAACATTAATGGCCTTTTGCCTTAATCTTACTAATTATTTGGGTCCGCTGACCCCACTTGATGAAAACTTGATATTATAATTCCTTACATGAAAAAGATTATACTTTATATTGCCTTCCATTCTTTCATGTGTGATTGACTAGTCATTACTAGAAGTAATGACACCATATTTATTTTATGCAATAAGGTTTCAATCCTCCTGCAATATGTTATAATTTAGGAACTGAGAGTTTAGTCTTCCTACCAATGCACTGAGGCTTTCATCCTCCTGCAACTACTATATTTTGTTTAACACTAAGTCTTTAGTCCTTATGCTCCTTGGTAGGCAATATATGGATTCCTACCCTATTTTTGGTATATACTGGTCTGTAGTATACTCACCATGCATATTTACCTTCGTGAAATTATTGATGATAAATTATGTGTTAAGAATTCCTTTTGACATTTATTTTCTTAAAAATAATGCCTCATATATTTTACATGTTACATCTTTTGAAACTCTTCATCTTTAGATATCCCTTTATTGACATCTCTTTAATTGATCTTCCCTTATATTAAATAATGGCTAATGATTTTTACTCTGCACATACTCAATTTATGTTCATGTCCTTGCCTTGTTTGTTTGCTCTTTTGGGTGTTTCTTTCAACCTACATAGAGGTTGAATAAACCTGAGGACCATGAGTAGGAGGTGTCTCCTAGAACTATATTCAGGAAGACTTCTGAGATGAATATGTTGCCCATTGTAAATTGATCCTGCTAGATTAGAATTCATATCTTGTTATATGCCCCTTGTGGCCCCAATATCTAACTTAGACAAATTTTGTAATAGTTAGATTTAACTTCATGCTGCTACAATGTTATGTTTTTTATTAATATGATTGAGAAAATATTATGCACCCCTCTACTTGAGTACTTTTATTATATGATTATGAATGAATGGGGTTGTATACTTAATTTTCTTAAATTAAGTAAGATGTAGATCCCCTCTTAAGTCCAACTTCTTACAAGATGGTATCAGAGAATATTTGTAGTCAGTAAATTGACTATCTCAAAATTCTCCCTTATTATGTTTCCCTTGTAAGTTATACCTACATTTTTAGGAGTACCAACTTGTTTGAAGACACCAGTGCTACCCCTGAGTCTGGACTTTTAGGCAGGTACACCATGCTGAGAAACCCTCATTTTGGCAAGCCAGTGGATCCCCCTTTGAGAAACAACTCAAGCTATCAAGTTTCACCTATAGCTCATGGTGTTGTTGACTCAACCTCTACCAATCCTACTGCATCTCCCCTGAGTAGGAATTAGTCTTGCTACAATAGTTTCTCATGACAATAATGGTGGGAAAGATGAATATCCCTTCTATTTTTGCAAGTTGAAGGTTTACTCTCTTACTGACTTTGTGATGATGTAGCCACCCTACTTCAAGGGTGAGTGTGACTTGGAAATTCTTGATAAGGAAAATTACAACTTTTAGATTTGGAGTGGACTTTTGAGGGTAGGCATGTCCTCCTCACCAGAAGGACTGTTTCGCCTTTTATGTGTTGGATGGACCAACAAAAGTCTGGTGGAACGAGATATATCAATCTTGTGATACTTCCACCTTGTCTTGGGAGTAATTCTTGGCACTCTTTCATGATAAGTACAGATGCACTACTACTCTTAGGAAGAAAGAAGCAGAGTTCTACAATTTGAAGCAAGGTTCTCTAGTTTTCCCTGCTTATGTGCAAAATTTTCTCTTGCTTGAGCATTATGCTAATGATTTTAGTGAGGATCACAAGGATACTATGTTCTTGGAAGGACTCAACTATTAGGTGGGACATGATCTAGTTCCACAACTTCCTCTCACCTTCTAGTAGATGGTGGTTAAATCCTGAGAAACTGAGTCCTATTCAAAATATCAAGATTCTATGAATAGTAATAACACCAACTAGAGAAAACATTCAGGTGATGAGTAGAGATACACGAGATGCTCTGGATGTCACTATCACCATCCTTTAGGAGGATGCAAATTGGGAGAATTTTCTACCTTGAGAAATGATAAGAAACTGATCTACCACCATTGTGGTTTTGCTAGACATATAAGACCACAATTCCCACAACTTTATAGAGGACCACACCATGATGATCTGCCTATGTCACAACAAAAACCCCCATACCACCAACCCCAACCTCCAAGTAACCACCACAAAAATCGAGGAAGACCCCCTATTGGGAGGCGTGCAAGACAAGTTTCTACACTATAAGTCATGGGTGTTGAAGATGACCAAGCAAAACATGAAGATGTTTTCACTGAACACGTTCTCTATGTGTATATCCTTGTTCAGATCAAACTTATGACTATTTTCTTAGAATATATATCTTTTCTATCAAGTGAAGATTTGGATATGGTAGTACATGTTATATCTATGTCTTAAAGTTTATTAGAGGAGAATAGATATCCCTTTTAAAGGAAACCCTTTTTCATGTTAGCTAAGTTGATGGATAGAAGTGTCATTGTTGAGAGAATAGATGTTTTGAGATATTTTTGGATAGCGATAGTGACAGATTTAGTTGATAGGTTATGGTTGGTGACTTGGCTTATCATCATTTTTGGTTCCAACTTTTAGATTTTAATCACAGATTTTTCAACAACAACTTATTTTGGATTATATATTTAAAAGAAAATATTTGAACTTTGTCATTGTTTTCAAAAACCAAGTAACACCATGTGATGTTTCACATAATAAAAGCCCTTTTAGATAGAACATCTGATATGTTAGGTGAACCTGATACCCTTGACGTAGAATAGAACTACAATAAGTAAATGGTTTTGGACATAGTTGTTGTATCTCATGCTATCCTTATAGTATAATTAGTAGTTTTTTAGAATATAGCTTATAAGGTTTGGGGTATTTGGTTGGTAGTGTAATGATGGTTGGATTTTGGGGACAAAATCCTCTTAAAGGGGTACAGTTTGTAACATACCAAAACCTTGCACCATGAATCTAGAAACTGTAATGTAGTGAATAGAATGATGGTATGCCTAGATTGTTAGCACTGACCAAACAAGGTTAGAAATATACCCTAGTACACATATTTGTACCCTAACACAAGTACACATAATAGAAGTAACTCAGATACAAACCCTAATAGATGTTTTCCAATGATCCTATCCATCAGATCCATAAGTCCTAATATGACCAAAGATAGATATATGGAACCTAACCCTGGAATTCATGTTTTTTTATGAGAAGTATGTGAAGTTTGGTGATATTATTGACCTAAACCCTAAGTTGTAATAATCTAACCATAACATATATATGTTTTATGCCACTCATGATACATTAGTATTATTACGTGTTTACCACATACCATATCTCAATTAACATAATATGGACCTAATATCCTGACTAAGATCCAATATGTAAGTGGATCTCATAAACATGTAACATATGTCACCTTGTACACACAAAATTACTTAGTTGTGCTCAATTAGTAATTTGATGTGAAGGAATGAATTATATTGAATATAGTATGACTCATAGATATGATGAGCTATTATTTGGATGTTTAATATGAGTAGAAATAACTAAGCCAACACCATATAAGAAATGTTTACGAACTTAAGGGGATAAATAAGAAAACCATTGAATGCTTGCAAGATAATGCATCATAATCCTTTTGATGATAAGGTGAAGTTAATATGACTCAAACTACGGAAAATTGTTGATAAACATCTCATACTATAATAAATATAAAGATAATGAGCTGAAATCCAGTCCAATATGGGACACCCCAGTGGTTAGATCCTTGGTTTGTTACCAAGAGGTCTCAGGTTCAAGCCCCCACGACGACATGAATACCATCACCAATTTTTTAAAAAATTGAGCCTAAATACAAGTTGTTTTAGAACTCATAAAAGGGAGTTTCAAAATAGAAATCAAATCTCAAAATTAGTTTCCTTGGATCCCAAATAGCTAAGATACCAAATTAGAACCCTATTGGGTAACTGTCTATCCCAATTTAATGGCCAAGGATAAACCTAATATACACATTCTTGATATGTATCTAACTATAGTTCTGGTTTTATTTTGTGACTTGAATGTGACATTGTTTATTTATCTACTTTTCTATTGTCCCTATTGTCATGAAGACCTTCATATTGTGAGTCTCTACTACAGAACCTTGGATCTTAATCGTACGACTCTGAGTTTGTCTCCTACCTCAAATAGGAGATAGTTACTCACGTGTGAACAATACCACCAACCTTCTTAGTTTCTTGAGGAGAATTTCTCACTCTTTAGTCTAATAAATTTCTTGAATCTAATCCCATTGAGTTTGGGAGATATTTCCACATGTAATGAGCCTTAATTTTAACTTACTTTCCTTAATTCGAGATTCACCCAAATCTCCTCCACTCCTCTCAATTCTACCATCTCGGAAAGCCCTAAAACATAAACTTATATATTACCGTCCCTTGATCTACGATGTGCCTAGTGTAATCATCCTTTGATGTCAATTTTGTATAAATTTTCACCACCGCAACCAAGTCACTTTCCTCTCCCCTATATATCTCCTCATCGACAACAAATCATGCCACCTTAAACAAGTATTGCCTTTGGTGAGATTTGGAACCCTCATGTTCATTTTCATACACCTATCTTAACTCCTCTCCTATTATCCTTCTTTTCCCCAATCTCACCCATGGTTGGCAAGATTTTTGCTCACAACCATGGCATGAGAGGGGAGAAGGAGACTCACCCGTCGATATATCGATTCTTCCCATGCTCTCGTTGTTTTGTGTCTTTCTTTTTTAATTCAAATTGCAAATTTGTTGCCCGCTGATTTTACTTTCATACTCCTGCCATCCTAAGATATCAATCTGATATGAGGGTATATTAAGAACTTGTCAATTGAATTTCTTTTTTATATAAAATCAATAAATCGATAAGCTTGTAAATTTCATAACTAATTTTAGGAGCATCAGAAAAATACCTAAAAATATATCTTGAAATTTAACAATTTTCGCTATATTTTGGTGAGGTTTTCATAGAATGATTTTAATGATTTAAAGAACAATTTTAGGGATTGTATTTCTCTCATTCTGTTATCAAAATTTGAGGAAAATATAATGAACAAAATTATAGATTTAAAAGTTAATGTGGAATCAGTCCTTGATCGATAACATATGACCCTCTTACTGGATTAATATTATGAATTAACCTATAGTCTACCCAAGGTTAGAATTCTAGGGTTTCATGATATGAGACATATTTGAACCTTGATATGTATAAATATAATTATGTGTAGGTTTGAGGGAATTCTAGACTTGAGAGGGTAGTACATTGTTCTGATCTAAACATCCAAGTGAAGGTATGTGCATCCACCTTATTTAAGTTGACATTATCATGATTGAATATCCTTTTCCCATTGAGGCATTAATTGAATTGTGAGTTTTCTTGGAATTCCATTATCATCTTGTGAAGGTACTTTTATTTTTCAATATCTTCCTATTTTGTTACCAATGATATGTGGATGGTCTTTCACCTAATCTTATGATTTATTTCAGTCCTATGACCCCACTTGATGACAACTTGATATTCTCATCCCTTGCATGAACAAGACTATAATTGATCTTGTTTGCCCTTTTTGCATGTTTGGTTCAGTAGTCATTACTAGAAGTAGTGACACCATATTTATTTTATACACTAAGGTTTTAGTCTTCCTTCAATATGTCATAATTTAGGCACCAGGGTTTTAGTCCTCCTACCGATGCACTGAGGTTTTAGTCCTCCTACAACTACTATATTTTGCTTGACATTGAGGTTTTAGCTCTCCTACCCCTTGGTAGGGCATATATGGATTCCTATCCTATTTTTAATGTAAACTAGTTTGTAATCACCATACATGCTTATCTTTGTGAAATTATGTGGTGAGAATTCCTTTTGATATTCATTTTCTTGAAAATAATGCCTCATCTATTTTACATGTTAAATCTCTTGAGACTCTTTTCCTTGGGATATTTCTTTATTGGCATCTCTTTATTTATCTTCTGACGTCCTTTCCTTGTTTGTTTGCTCTTCTAGGTGTTGCTTTCAACCCACCCATAGGTTGAATAGCCCGAGGACTAGGAAATAGGAGGATTCACCTAAAACTAGCTTCATGTTGACTTATGAGATAGACAAGTTGCCCACTAGAAACTGATCATGTTAGATTATATTTTTTATCTTGTTAGATGCCCCTTGTGGCCCCATTGTTGAACTTGGATTTTTTTATTATGAAAGTTAGGCTCACCATTCTCCTACTAGAATCACACGTTCTTTACCAATCTGATTGAGAAAATATTATGCACCCCTTTACTTGAGGACTTCTATTATTTGATTATGAATGAATAGGGTTGTATGGTTTATTTTCATAAATGAAGTAAGGAGTGGACCCCCTCTCAAGTCCTAGTCCTTACTAAAAATCTTTGATTAGAATTTTAGCAATGATTCTAGGGTTTAGATATAGGATCAGATAAAGATTAGATTGAAATAACGGTGTACATGGGTTGAACCCCTTATTTTGGGTAAAAATCCTTAATTCATTCATAACCCTAAGTTCTACCATTAGTAGATTATGGTTTTTTTTATAACCATCATTATTATTATTATAAAAGGTTTTGAAAAATATTTTCATGCCCTTAATGACTAAGTACTTATTGTGGCAGTGGGCAACTGGCTCTAGTACAGAATGCGTGAAAAAGAGAGAGCGAGAAGATGGTTTCTAGGCCATTGGATTGGAACATCACAGATTGTCACACAATTAGATGAAGTGATAGGGACACACACCTACACACACATAAAGAGGGAAACATATGCATTCCATGCAATCTTAGTGTTTTCTTGATCAGGAAGAGATCTACGAGGGATGTGTTTCATTCCCACCGATCACATCCTATAGAAGGTGCAACATCATCGTGGTAGTGTTGTTCAACAAAGAAACAAGGAGAGGGGGATGGAGAGGGATCCAGTGCTTGGTATTTTGTCACTTGGGATCAGAGGCAATGAAGAATAGAGGGATGGTATTTATATCTTTTTAGGGGTGAGAATTTAGGATTTTGTAGGCTAGGGTTTTTGTTGGTTGAGAGTAAGAATCAGATGATATATTGTTCTTGGGGGGTAAGAACCGTGTACCTTCAACTCACCCTTAATCCAGATCATATTAGGGTGAGACGAAGATTGAGAGAGAAAGATTTAGGAGAGAAAGTGCCATGACGGAAAGAGAGGGGTAATGATACTCACGGCTACTGTGTCGAGTTTTCTAGAAATTCCAGAGGTAGGAGATGACCCAACATCATCGATCCAGGATTAGAGGGTCACAATTTACACGACACACCAAGGGGTCGGGTCCAACTTTTGCTTAACATTTAACTAGATGAATGTATTAACTACTTACATAATTCGATTTTTTTGTAATAAATTCTACAAACTTTCTAAAATTCTATAGGAAACTAAGAAGGTCCAATTTCTTCAGAATTTTGAGTTTTCCTTCCTATTACCCCCCACGTCATATCATAAAAATATGGTAATACATAAACAGGAAGAGTGTTTCGTTGTTGGTCTTTAAGTGAATCTTATATTTTTTCAAAAGTTAAGTGAATCTTCTATTTATTCTAAATAATGGTCAAAAAAGACTATATATGACCCTTGATTATATTGAAAATTTTTTGGCCGCTTCAGAAGGAAACATTTTAAACAATCCATCACAGTTAATTTACATTTATACCATTCAATCATGATTTTTACAATTCTTATCCCTAGGGACATAAAATAAAAATATAACCAACATTATGTATAAAAGTTTCATTATATTAAATATTTTTTCGTTAGAACTTCTACAAAAGGAGGGAAAATCTATGTCCCCACATACTTCCTCACTTATATGAATTTCACCCACTAGAAACAAGAAGTGAATGAGCTCTCTTAATGTTAAATTTTAGCTCCCATGTGGCTTCATTCTTCCCATGGAGTTTCCAGATAATGTTTATTATTTCATCTTTTTATTTCAGAGCTCCTTACTATTGAATCCAAGATCTTGACATGTGCTTCTTCATAGGTTAAACTACCTTTGGAGTGCGCTTGAGTAGGATCGTTCACATAATACTTTAAGTTGGCAACATAAAACACCTCATGCATCACATTATATTGAGGTGACATGATAAGATGATAATCAGTCTCACCAATCTGTTCCATAATTTTGAATGATCCCACAAAATTGTACAAGTGGCGGAGGATAGGTTTAGCCCAGACTTGTATAAGAAAAATATTTATCCAACATAATCTCCACCAAAAGTTACACCCATACTTTGAGATCATGACATAGAACTATCAGCACAATGTGTTTCATTTTCAAAAAGTGCCAATAACTATTTTGTAATTGGAGAGATATATACTAATATTTATCAGTGGATGGAGAGAGTGTGGAATGATCAAAAGAAGAAAATAAAAGATGGAGACAAAGGCTATAAATAATACAAAGAGTGTGGTAGTGGAAGGAGAAAGGCGTAATAAATAGAAAAAAATTAAGTGGTGATAGAGAGAGAAAATATAATAAATAGAAGGAAGGAAATAGTGGAAGGAGAGAGAGTGCACATTATATACAAAAAGAGAGGTAGCGGATATAGAATGAGTGTGACACAATGAATCATACATGTATTTTCAGCATTGCTCAAATTTAAAGTAAGTCATACAATACTTATTAATTAATATTATTTATTTTAAAAATGTGTATTGTATTTATAATACTTATTTATAAACATTATTTGCTTTAAAAATACTTACTATATATATGATATATAATGCATAAACATTATTTAAATTTATATATAACTTATACATGAAATAATATTAAAAAATATATATATAGCCGGCGTTGTTTGACACTGTTGTTAGTATAATTTTAATTTAAATTTTGCAATGTTCATAATGGTTTACTTATATATTATTATATTTTCTC
Organism: Alisma plantago-aquatica; assembly: GCA_963693085.1. NCBI lineage: Eukaryota > Viridiplantae > Streptophyta > Magnoliopsida > Alismatales > Alismataceae > Alisma > Alisma plantago-aquatica. Next base: position 678,099,738 of record OY856409.1, read on the forward strand.
TCACCTTTGGATATTTTTCACTTCTCTGTATAGGACTAAAAGACGCTTGTATTATGCATTTGACGGTGTACATGGTGGAAGTTGTGTGCTCTATATCTGTATTCCTTGTATAATGGTACATGTGGTTTGCTGAACGGTATCTTCGGGCGAAAGCATTTCGATATAGATAAAGCTGAATCTGTTGTGAAGTTGCCATCTGGAGCTGCAGAGTAAAGACCGTCCGCTGAACCGGTCTGTTTGGGTGGCTGATTAAAGTTGCCAGGGACAAGGAGTGACTTGAAGTGCTGAGGACTTCAGTCACGTATTATTGGAGGCTCATGATCATCTGTTTCCGCAATCAGTGGTTCCTTCCAGACTTTCAGCAGCATGGACACGCCCAGTTCCAGAGATCCATTGTGGAAAAGGGGAAGAAGGCAGGTGAGAAAATAGAAAAAAGCTGCTGTGCACTTAGAATTATGAGCAAAGACATAGGCAAGGCACCGATTTATCTACAATTATTACTCACCCTCCCTTTCCATGGAGTATGGACCCTCACCGTAAATCTTAAGCTACAAGCTGCACTCTGGTTCTTTATAAGTTGCTCTGAAAGCGCCTGCTGTGATTTATGGGATACTGAGAAACGTGTGGCGTGTGTAAAAGCCGGTGCCCCCACTAATTAAGAAAGAAGTTAGCGCGGAGTACTTTAAGCTGGCCGCGGTAGCTTCTTTTCATGATAAGGAGAAACAAAGCCATGGCTACCTCTGGCTTCGTGAAAGAAAGAAAGGAAAGAAAAAGATGAGACTGTGCATGTAGTTGGAAGTGGAGAGCATGTAGTCGAGGTGAGATAGGTAACAGCTTGGTAACAGCCGGTATATACGATACTATAGGATATTAATAATAGGAGCGACTATGTTTTCAAGATTATTTGGAGGACACTGCAGATTTTATCCGGTACTTCAAATAGGCTTCATCCGTAGCTGTTTATAGGTTGAGAGCGACGGAGCTAGCCAAAGAATTCAGGTGAATGCACGGCGGTGCACGGATTCGTTTAGAGGATGACACCAAAGATACATTATTCGAAACAAGGAAAAAGGATACAGAGCCATGATACTAAGGAAGTCGGATATATTTGGGAAAAAGAAAGGTATACCAGAAAAGCAAAAGAAATCTCGTGTTGGACGGAGAGATATTGCAACCGGCCCACCACCTGATGATTACCCAGAAGCAAGAAGCAGTCTTATCTAACATAACAGGGTGTTCGCTCCAGCCCAATTCTTCTCATCATCTTCCTGCCTGAGTTCCCCCTTCCCCAAGTTCTGAATACGCAGCATTCTATCCAGATGTACCTGCTGGCTGCCTTTGCTTTCTCCTTGTTTTGTAACTATATAAACAGCTGCACGTCAAGATAGATTGGAATATTTATATCTTCAAAAAGACAAGCCTCACTTATATACCTTCCACTACCGTATATATATATCAACTTGCATGTCATTGTTCCCACAACAATATCAAATATGGACGTGGAGCCAAGCAAACTTTCTGAGACCGTTGCATGCGGTGCCAAATTGTTTCTGACTCACTAGGAGCACGCAGAACCGTTTCTGACAGCCACTTGAACGGCTTACCCAGCAAGCAAGTCCTTACGAATCAGAAGCAAGATTTGTAACTGAGCAAACAACCTTTACAGCGGGAGCTGTCTGTTTGTTCGAGATTGTTTACTGTGTGGACGGCACATCCGCTGAAGCTGCATCACTTAAAAGTTGCTAGACATACGGTGTTTGTACGGGTGTGTCACAAAGACAACCTCAAGGACTTACGAACGTTTGACAAGGAAAAGAGATGTCAATTATATATGGAGGAATCATTGTCGAGGAAAAGAGGTTTCAATTATATATCGATCCTCGCCATTGTAGAGGACAACAAAAGATCAAGCCACGCTGACCATGATTTAGTGGATGCTTGGCCTCTATTAGGCAACAGATCCGGATTTGAATATTCAGATTGAGTTGGCCTGGATATTTGGTATAATTTGGCATCCAATTTGGCATTTGGATAGCAAATTTGAAACCGGACTCAAAATCGTTGTTGACTTTGGGAAACTAAATCCGGATTGAGTTAGATAGTTTGTTCTCCAAACATAGTTGAGTTAATGGGAACAGTGAGATGGAAATGGGATTCAATGCGATTTTCGTCAATTACCTTCGAAATGCTATATCATATTTTCAATTCCACTTTCGAGTTACATGTACTTATCACATATACACAGAAAAACACTAATCAATACTCTGACCGTTTCGAAACATGGCATTGATGATATTGTCATCTAAGTTCAAGTAATAGCAACAAGATGGGGTAATCCAAAGGAGAAGGTAATGTAGGATACTATAAGCAAAGTGAAGACGAGGCCTTAAAAAAAAAAAGAGGAGGCCTTTCATTACATAATACCCTGGGGAGCGTACCTATTTCTTTTTCACTGGATTTCTACTTTAGCGCACTTGCCATTTTCATACTTGGTCTTATGTCCGGCGACTTTGGACAGATAATTATTGAGAATTTCTCCTTGGGAATCATCGCTAACCGTTTGGCCCCACATTACTACCTACTATGATATCAATTGCATATCACATGTTTGTGTTGGAAGCAAAGTTGTTATGAACCTCAATTTTGCTTTAGAATGGAATAGAACACAATCTTTGAAGGTGGATATGATAAATTCATGTGTCCTAATGAAATGAGTTTTGATAATTTTATATATGAAGATTAATTTGAATTATTCTCTCCATTCTAAATTTGTACCCTAATTTTCTCATCTACTTTTTGTCATACTAAAGGTGAGGGCTCGTTTCTATTCCATATCTTAGAATAAAGTCATGTACTCCTCAAAACCTACTGGCTGACCACTACCAACGATCTTAGGGAATTGACTTAAAGCTTCAATGTCCCAAAATAATGTAAATGTATATATCTCTTTTCCGATCCTTCCTCCATTGCTCTACAAACACGATGGTAAATCTATGTACTTTTTAGAATTATTTCCATAACCTTTTCGTATACCCACTTAATGCTTCCATGTATCGATGCATTATAGGAAATGTAGATGTCTGATATCATCTTGAGATCCTTCCACCCTTACACCATATGATTGTTGTTCTATCTATGTATTCTTTTTCTAAAATCTTCTGATGAGAGTCATGTAAAACAATATGCTTGGAGTCATGTTTTGATATCAAAAACCGTATCACACTTAGACAAATAAATATCCAAAATATCACTCCCAAAACTAAATTTTCCAAGATGGCATAAGTTCCATCAAATTTAGGAATTTTTTTATTTATTTTATTTCAAGAAGTACATCATGATTTGGTATCTTCAATACAAAAATATCAAAAGTTTAAGTTTTTAATAAGAAAAAAAGAATACCGCCACTATATTTGACATTTAAGATTTTGTATATTATTAATCAATATAATATGTAAAGTTTTGAAACAAAAATTACCCACTACATGGATTAGGGATTTTACGGTTCTTAGACTTTATAAAGGTAAGTTTTTGGTAAAGTTGCAATGCATGTTGTAGGTTCATTTCAATAATTGAAAATTCCAAATTGGATTTGAAGTTAAAAAAAAAATTGTTTGTGTTGGAATTATATTCTGACTAGCGTTGAACATTTTTAATGTTTGTGCTATTATGATTTTATTTTGTTCACGTTGGAATTTCAAATGAAAAACACCACCGACTAGGAGTAACAACGCAATTGTCCATCTCTTTTGTCTCATTGGTATGTTTTGAGTCATTAATTTTGACTATTTTTATATGACAATAGTGCCAAGATAAATGTGAATACCAAACCACTTCATACTAAAAAAGATGTCAAGATGTGGGTTAGGGTAATGTTTCCTGATGCATCACCGTACATGGATAACAAAAATACCCTAGTCAACACACTCTATATAGAATAGCACAGAAACGTACATGATTGGATTGTAGTATAGGAATTTGGCAAGTTAGGTTCAAATTAATAGGGAGAAATGAGGGCACTAGAACTTGTTTGTTTATACCAGGTTTCTGAAGAAGAGTGTAGGGTTTCAATGTTAATGTAAAGATGTGGGTTGGGTAATGTTTTTCGATGCATCACCGTAAATGGGATAACAAAAATATGTTAGTCGACACACTCTATATAAATGACCCAGAAATGTACATGCTTGGGATGTAGTATAGGAATTTGGCAAGTCAGGGTCGAATTAATAGGGAGAAATGGGGGCACTATAACTTGTTTGTTTGTACTAGGTTTCTAAAGTGGGGTGTAGGGTTTTCAATGGCAAGTCGAGGTTGAAATAATAGGGAGAAATGATTTTTTTTAATTAAAATTAGGGTTCATGCAATTGAAAGGGAGTAGGAATAAAACTCAGATTAAACCTACACAAATGATACTAACTGTAAGATCGCTGACCTAGCTTTATGCTTATTTATATTTACTTTGCTGAATGATATGCTTAAACCTTAATCTAATCTTTTGGTATGTCTTAATATCATGTCACAAGCTTATATTTTTGTTTTGGTCCAATTGGATTCATGTTTGAGCTACCTTTGCTATGTATGTACTTGTTTTGGATCGGTTTGTAATTTACCCGTAAGTGAGGGTTATATTGCAAATTGCCACATGTTGAGAATGTTTATCATGATCTAGCCTAATGATAGAGAATATTATGATATGGGACACCATGTTTGGATCATGGTTGGTGACACGACATCTCATGGTGATTCTAGGGTTTGCTTAAGTTGATAGAGTGACTATGCTAAGGTTTGAGTGTTGTGACCCTACACCACTTTTGGTGAGGGTAGTGACCGTAGAACATGCCTTGTATGTTGTGGTTTTGACCTAGATGACCTAGAGGTCAGTGGGTTGAAACACTTTGTCCTCTAGTGTCTCGACCATGTGCATGTGGTGAATTAAGGTTTTGACCTAGACAAGTAGATGAGAGTGTCTCGACTGAGACAAGGCAATAGTCGACCTTGGAGGTCGCTACACTTTTGCTGGATAAACATGAACATTTTGTAAATTGAATGTGAGTGGAGGAAAGGCTATTTCTTTAAAGGGAATGTGTCCCTTGACAGTCTATTATGTTGACACATCATAATCTCTTACTTCCCTACTCCTTTGGGTATATAACCCATTCTCTTCACATGAGAGAAACCTTTCATCTTACACTCTTTCTCCTTCCTTGTAACTGACCTTGGAGCTTTTGGAGAAAGGAAGATCTGTTCTTGAATCTTGGGGTGGACGATCTATCTTGCATGTTGAAGATGTTGTGCTAGATCAACTCTTTGGTGGTGATTTCTTCTCTTGGTAAGAAGTCTTAACTCTTGATCACATTTTCTCTCTTTTGTAACCTCCATCATCTTCTTCTTCCTCCTTGTCTATAGATTTATGATCATCCATGGTGGCTTTTCTTGGAGATCTCTTCTTCACAAAGGTCATAAATAATTTTTTTACATGATGGTACCTAAGTGAGATGCAGACCTCTTCTTTCTTCTTATTTGGTTCAACCTAGGGTTTGAGCTTTCTCTTTCCCTAAGATTTCCTTTAACCATGACATTTATTTCTCTTCTTGAGGTGATCCTTTGGCTGAGGTTTGAAGCTTGGTTGAAATTTTTGGAGCTTGTGATCTTGGGAGATTGATTATCTCCAAATCATACGAGTTATATAACTTTTACCCCATATATTATTAACATCTTAGATATGATCATATGTTGTTGTTCTACACATTAAAAATGTGTTTCTCATGATAGAGGAAATAATATGTTTTAGGGTTTAACTTATGGAGTATTCTTGACAAGATTAGCTTTCTTATAAACCATGTAAGTCTTTGTACCCAATTTTGTGGTAAATGAAAGATTGATGTGTATTCTTTGGATCTTCATCTATGGAATCATGCTATTTTCTAGATGGTTTGTTTTATACTTGAATAACAGGAATTTTTGGTCTGTTTATATGCATAAGAATCTTGGTTTTCTCTTTCTATATAAATCTCTTTTGATAATGTTTCATGAACAAGTTTTAAGGTTGATGAACACCATGATTTAGGGTGTTATTCACCCTATTGACATTTGGTTTTTCCTGACATCAACCATCTATCTCGACCTGAATAGGACCTATTTAGATGTTCGACATATGGCTATGCTATGGATGAGACAACCTTTGGTCTTCCATTATGGTCGACACTCTTGCAAGTGGTGGTTTTGACCGCGAGACCATGTTAAAGGTGGTCACTACACTTAATTGGTGGTGACACAACGTTGATGCATGATCCTTAAATTTGTTGGTTGAAGTTGTGGCCAAGAAGGCTAAGATAATGGTCGAGACGCATATTTGGTTATGTCATGAACATAACAGGTCAAGAATTAGTTGGTTGCGGTCATGACACCAATGGGTTAAGGTCATAACACTTTGTGTTAGTAGGATCGACATACTTTAATGTGTCTCAGTCGCGACACTCCTTGGTGGAGTCATGGTTGTGACAACCCGTTATGGTGTCCCCTAGTGTCGCGGTTGTGACATCATGATTAGGTGGTGACATGGTGATAACACCCAAATTTATGCATTTATGCTAAGCATTTATTTATCGGTTTGTGTCACTATAGCCTTAATATGCCCAAAATAACACATGTTTCTTATCTTTTAGTAATTTATGTCTTTTCTTAGATAAAGTTGCTCAACTAGCCAATTTTGGGACTTGTAGACACCGAACATGAAAAGACATCTATTCTCCATGATTTCTCCCCAACACACGGGTTTGCAGCAGCTAGACTCCCATCCGTCATGACCGTGGTGGACTAAGCATTGCACTATATACACCAGCTTAGGAGATGATGGACTAAGCATTGCAGCCAAGAAGCAGTAACCACGACCACAACTGAGGTACTTCTTCCTCGACCACGTCCACAATCTCGACCTCGACCGCGACTGAGGTACATCTTCCGCGATCATGACCTCGACCGTGACATCAACCTCAACTGCGACTGAGGTACATCTTCCGTGACTGTGACCGTGGGGTGCACCTCGACTGTGACCGAGCAAGACCGCAGTCTGGATCAATACCTCAACTATTTTACTTATAAATACACACCCCCCCGCAACCTGGAGAGAGTTTTCACATCTTGGGGAGTTCCATCTGCTTGTTCTTCATATGGGGAGGTTCCAGCTGTTGGTTCTGACCCGATGTGGTTCCTAGAGCCCCGTAGGAGAGTCCGGAGGTCCGAGAAGGCTGAAGTGCTTGTCCTACGCCTACCTCTTCAATGTGTCTCCATCCTCCACCATCTTCCACCATCATTCACTCACCAAGCTGCTATTTAGGGGTGAGATCTAGAGAGAAATGAGGCCGAGGAGTCTAGAAGATCAAGGAGGACGACCCAAGGATGAGATCCGGCCTATACGGAGGCTAGGGAGCGAGAGCCACCTCTCCTCTACGGGCTAAATCTCTTCTTCTTCTCCTTTCTTCTATTGTTCTCCTTTATTTCTGTGTAACGATGTTCTTTCATCTTTATTCGGTGCCAACTATGCTTGTCCATGGCTAGTTGAGCTCCTTCTTGGCTATGTAGCCCATTTTGGGCAAGTTTATGTACTTTTACCTTGATCAAGTAGTTTTATTTCAGTTCTGGCACATTTTATGTTCTATCTCCTCTTTCTGGTTATGATTGCTAGTTTGGTTGATCTCTTTCTTGCGTGAACTGCTATTTCTACCTATATCGAGAGATTCATTGTAGAAATAGATAAGAGAAGATAGTTTGGCTCAGAGCCTGAAAGGAGGACGATTTAAGATCGTATGTTCCTAACATCCTAGAATATTCTAGACCTGAGAGGGTACCTAGAATATTCTAGGCTATTGGTTTGCCATCCTCGAGAGAGGTTTCACATCATTGATGGGTTTTAGTCACGCTACGTGAGAGCGAGTGGGATGACCCCACATGAACAGATACTACAGTGCATACCACGTTTGGATGTAGATTGCTTGCTGGGGTGTTCGAGGGTTATCTATGACCGAGAACAGGTGCATAGGCTTCCCAACTTGTGGTTGCATAGCTAAGAGCTTATTCTCTCTGATTAGTAGAATCCTACAGACTCTATTTTATTTTATTTTCTTTGTTTTGTTTTAATTCGTGACAACCCGCTAGACTAGTTCTAGCTCCTTCTTTCCCAACTATCGTCTTGGCTTATTTGACTTAAGAATGAATTCTCAAGCGTCCTAAATTTCACCACGTCACTGTGTTTGACCCCATATATCTACTTCGACCTCATGATAAAGTTGCGGGGGTCTTTGAAGGTTTCAAGTTATAAATTTAAAAGTTCAATTCCTTCTGAATCTGCCTCCCTTTCGGACGCGTGATTCAGGCCGATCACATGGTCATAATAGTTTGAGGTGGAGATAGTCTTGGCCGTGACCATGAGGAGTTGTCACAGTCATGACATGTGTTGAAAGTGGTAAAGGCACCCATGTGTTGAGGGTGGTCGAGACCCATTTGTTGAAGATGGTCGAGACACATATAAGTAAGTATGTACATGGTTAATACATGGGGTATTGGTCTACATAAGGTGTTGTACTTATGAATGACTAACCATATCAATAGTAGTACTTAACCCTAATGTTCTCCAAATATGTGGGACGTGGTAGAATTAGGGTTTAGTAGTTGCATAATGTTATGAAACCCTAATCAGATACATATGAACCCTAACCCTAATCCCATGACAATGTGATATATGTGCTTATTCTTCTTGAAGCGATTATTATATGATGGTGCTTTCTCTCTCCTACTTGTGAAACACTAACTTGTAGGTGATATGAATGTCATAGCTATGAGAATGCTATGTTGGCCCCTATGTAATACATGGTGGTGATCATGAGTAACGTTGAGACACATTGTGATATTGATTGTGAAAGAGTCATATGAATTGGTGTAATGACCTAGCAAGTGCCTTGTGAATTATTTGAGGGATTGATACCTCATAGTGATGTGATATTGGTGATGACATTGTAAATGGAAAAGCTACAAGTTCTATTTGATGATGAGACACGTTCTCACTTAATATGTTTTATATCTTCTGACGTTGTAATCAACCCTTAATTTTGTAGATTTTTTTAGGGTTTATATTTTGTAACTTAATTGAAGCATTAGAAGATATCTGATTGGAATATTCAATCAAGTGAAACCCTAATCATGTAGTTGCCCTATACCATAGATCCATCTTTAATGTCTGTATCTAGCTAGATGGTGAAACGAGTAACTCCTATGGGTAACATGAAGCACATATTTTTGAATATGTAGGATACCAGTGGAGATAACTCCTTGTATCCCTAAATTGTTGAAATAGTGATATATTGTTAATTATAGAATGACCATGTGTGATCATGTTCTCTAGTGTTGTGCCATGTACCAAGGTAGACTAGTTGTTTTACATGATCATAGCCTTGACTATGAGTTGTTGTCTACATGACTATAGCTTTGACTATAAGTTATTGTTTAGCAGTTTGATTGTTATGTCACTGCATTGCAGACTCGAACTGACCGAGTAGCACTAGAGATGATTATGGAGTCTGTCTCTTCCAAAAATCTTGTATGGTATTGATTTTGACTTAGTAGTTGTTACACCCCGATCTCACAATTTCCTCAAATCATGAGATTAGGGCATAAGATGGGATTTGTATGCAACACAAAGAACACCCTTAACTTTTTATTTTCTTTAAAACTCTTGTTTCCCCGCATTGAACCACATATCATCTTAACAAAGGAATCTGAACATTTCTTTTACTAATCAGACTTCAATAGTAAAGATACATGTATAAGCATTCACGATGTCTTTCACACATTATGCACATGAAACTTGCTAATTAGCATACATATCAAAGAGGAACAATATTACACATTGTAATTACAACTCTCTCTCTAAACTCTTACTGAGGACCTAGAGTGACAAGGACCGACTGACTCAACTAATCTCGTACTTGACTCCTGTGGCAGGTCTACACTGAAGCTTTGACTATCTCCAAGTCCACGCGGTTAACCCTAAAAATGTTTGAGTAGAGGGGTGAGCCTACTCGCTCAGTGAATGAGTACTTCAAGGAAACAGACTAATGCACTAATGAGATTACATATATAATTTTAAGTAAACGATATGACATTTAACAACAATAAATACTACACTGAGCAGTTCTAAACAATATAACTGAAATAACAAAGAATGTAAATGTTGCATCCAAAGAATAACTACTAGAAGACTATGCTCTAGTCTTCCTTAACTCTATCATTTATAAAGAACTCTGTGAAGCTATATGATCATATTTTAGATTATGCCCTGATCTATGCAGTGTACTCTGCATAGAGACTCGCAGTGCACTACGACCACACCGTACAAGACTTAGCGACACACCCGGGAAATGCTAAGTCTGACTGTCCGTCCTGGTCTGCACAGGACTCTCGGGCGCACAAGGGCCCCAGGCGCACAAGGGCCTGTCTGCACTAACTCTGAGTGCTCTGGACTCCTCCTTCTAACCTGAGTACACAGGCGGAGAGTCTCACTGGGTTACCACCGTGACATCGCACGCGTTGTTGTTGAATAACCCCTATTTACTCCAGTGCCACCGTGACATCGCACGCGTTGTTGTTGAACACTGTCTGTCTGCCCTCGTGCCACCGTGACACATGCACGGATTATTGTTGAACACGAGCCCGACCATCTAGGCACAAGGCTAGATCGATCGTTTCACCCCAAAGGTACAGACCGCGCAATGGTGTTCTACGGTGTTCAGGGCACCTAAGTCTAACAATAACATTATAGGTACATTTTAAATAGAAATCATAACTCATTTAACATTTCCCACAAAGCTCACACGGCCTGCCATATCATATCATAAGCAACATCATAACTCATATATTCAACATATATCATATATCAGTAACATCCCTTTCTAGGGCCTGTCATATCTCATCACCTGCAATTTACGAGATATGTATTGAAAATAAGAAGCCCTGCAATATGTAGATATCAACTCAGAGTGAACAAGCATATAAAGTTAATTACAATAGAAACATACAATTCACCAATTAAGCATCACCACATCTCATATCGAGACCTTTCATATCACCTTATCATGATTCATTGAACACCCTATCCTTAGGGTTTAATTTGCCTTATTCATTCATCACATGCCATCACCCTACTCTCAGGGTTTCATTTGATATAAGCATTCACTAAATAAAGATTGTTCCAACAAATCATATACAATCATTATAGATATAAAACCATGGAAATTTAACTAAATTTAGGGTTTCCATACCATTCACTGAGATATCATGTATTAAGAATAAAATTCAATTAAGATAACCCATGTGGTACATCCTAACCACTTATAGGATTACTAGTCCTTTTCAATAAGGTTGAAACTATAGCGATATCTCAATTAGGTCAAACCCTAATTATATAATTTGATATAAATCTAAAAGCATCCTCACTAGGAAGTGTTGTATATGTATCTGATATGAATCTACCATCAAAAAGTCGTTCAAACAGAGAAGGAATCCGTATCATATCAATTTACAATAACTTAAATCAAACGGACATTTCAGGATTTAGAATTCACATGCTAAGCATTTAGGGATTTGGATGATATAATCAAATTCGTGCATTAGAATGTTTGAAGGAAGAACCCACTCACCCTAAGGTGTGAAAACACCTCACAACTGCAGCTCAACTCAGGGAATCTCGAATTCCTATCAAATCCCTAGCAATTCTCCCAATTCTTCTTCCATTCAACTCGGAAACCTTGAAAATGAGGGATTATGAAGAAAGGGCGAGAAAAGAGGGAATTTCTACATCATCTTGGATCAAATCAGAGCATGGACGAAATCTTGACATGAGAGAGAAGATCCACCATAAAAGTCTATGCAAAGAATCCAAACTTACTTGATTTCACCCTTCCTGGAATCGCAAAACCCTAATTCAGCAATTCCCCCACTTTCTTCTCTCAAACCCTAACTCTCCCTCTCTCTCTAGGAGCTTGTTTCTCTGGAATGTGTGTGGTCGATCATATAAGTCAATTGAGCTGCTTGGGTCAATTGCATATTGACCCAGCACTCAACTTTAATTATATTGGCTGAATATTCAGTTATACAAAAGTTACTGTAATTCGTTTATTTCAGAGATCAAACATTCTCCAAAAATTATGGGAATTTATCAAGTTATTTATAATTAATCTATAAATCTTCAGTTAACATTTGAGATCATTTGGAGTTACCAATAAATAATTAAAAATAGAATAGTGCAGTGCTATATTGCAGTCTGCAATATATTCGGCCGAGTTTGTCCTGCACATAACTCGACCGACACCCTTACTGTAAAGATCAAAAGTCATCCAAAAATTATACCAATTTAACAGAGTGTCTAAAAATTTGTTTGTCAATCACAGTTAAAATTTGAGATCAATTGGATATACCAATAAAAAGATAAAATTCAATTACCACACTGCTATATAATTCTGGAAATGTGATCGGCCGAGTTTGAAACTCGACCGATAAACAGGTCAGAACATTCTTCAAAAATTCTGATATTTACCAATATTGTTCACATTTTATATATACAAATCATATCCAAATTTGAAGTAAATCAGAGTTACACATAAAATACTAAAAATCATTTAGTGAGACATTCTACTTAACAAATTCTGTATTCATGCATCATCAAAACCCTATTTTCTTGGGCCGATTAGGGTTTATGCTTATCAAACCCTAATTCTCAAGACAAAAGAACATTTAGACTTCTTATCATAGTTAAAACATCCTAATTGTGTTATCGTCACAATTAGATTTCAAGAATGATTATTCCAATTAATCTTTGCAATTGTCTAGGTAAACCCTAGTTTACCAATTAAGCTCAAATGGGGTCGTAACAACTCTCCCCCCCTTAGAATGTTTCGTCCTCGAAACATAAACCTACAAGAAATATACATTCAAGGTTATTCTAAGCTTCTAAAGCCTTCCATGTCATTATACTCTTGTATTTCATGCCTGAATGTAGTTTTCAACATTAGATCTTTTAATTCTTTACTAAATCACAACATATTTCAAATAGTTCTCAATGATATCAAGCAAATTCTTTATGCCACAGTCAAACATAGAATGCAAAGATAAACCACCACGTTTTTGCTGCGCAACTCTGATACTCTGATACAACTATCTCAACTTATGTTGCTCAGAGAGTTCTATTGTTCTGTATCACCTTTAAGTGACAAAAGCAAGTTCACCATACTGTTTTAAACTTTAATCAAGTGCTATTCAAATAGCAAAACAGTCTTAAATTAAAAGACTAGATTCAACAATCAATTGCACAATAATACTCTTGGCATCCCCATTGGGTCATGGATGCATGAGGTGAAGCATTACCACCTCATTCCATACTATCCTGTTTCGATCCTGGGACCTGTGGGTTATGGGCCCACACATAATACAAAGAGTAACCATCACATTATATCATTTTAGGGTTTCAACAACAGTAATAAGGTAATCCACGATTATATCAGTCATTCAAGCATTAATCATACTCAATTACCATCACTCAGTTATATTAGAGCTAGGTATAACAAGCTACACCTCATTAGGGTTACTTGTCCAAACAATCTAATTATCATCCCTTTCTATTAATATGAGTGAATAAGTATGACTACCTTGTTCAGGGTATCTCTCTATATGTTCTGACATCATCCAAACCGTAACACCATATCACAAATATACAATAGTAAGATGCATATCAGGTATGAATTACTACAACTATCATACGCCTTTAGTTTAACATATATCTTGCACACATACACTGAAATCATAGGTAGAACCAACTTTCATACCCTAATATGCCCTCAACAAATCATACATGTAAAAACAAATACACGTATTACACAAAGCTAGTATTTTCTCATATCTCTCTACTCATTCATTACTTCTTTACTTTTTGCTACCTATCCTTTTCATATGATTATATACAATAAACATCATTAACATTGAAGCATTTAAGATAGGAATAGATTATTCATCATTCTTGCTATCACACAAGAATTTTATTTATTATCGCACTTCATCATATAGTATGTCACTATTACATTCACTAGATGACCCCACCAAGGTAGTTATGCACCATATATGACTCATTTTCTATTATCATTTCATTACCCCCTTGCTCTTATTAAGGAATATATGAAAGAGAAGATGATTTTAAGACTTGGAATACTTGTATTCAAACATTCCCTTAATACATTCTCGTATGTAGATTTACTTAGTTATCAACAGAGATATTTGATTAATTAGCACTTGCCTGAATCTCACAACCTCTTTATTTTATAACTTCTCCATCATATTTCAAACCCTTTCTTATGTTTCATAGTCCTCTTACCATATACTACTCTTTAACCCGTCATCTTTAATTCTAAATTTTTTTTTCTCTTATGACCATGTTGCTTATTCATATGTATGGTCATGTATACCATGTTGCACATATTTCCTCCTTTATCTTTATACTATTGTGAAGTTAACGTTCTAAATTAATAGTCCTTCTATTAGTTTTTCCTCATGTTGAATACATTACATATTCTTCATTTTTAAATCAAGTGGATCATGCATGGGTCAAACATAGTTTCTCTTTCAATCATGTTTTTCTCTTCTGAATACAGTCCACCTTTGTATGACTTATTCATATGTTAAACTACACTTATGTTCCTTGCTTAGAAACTAGTTTGTTGTTCTAGTCTTATGAATTACATGTTCATACGATCCTCTTTACTTTTATGGACCTATTGAATGCTCAACCTTATTCTCTACTTAGCCTTTGCTTTAGAGTTCATAAAAGCATTATACTCTATTATATGATTCATTCTTCATGATTGATTCTTGTTATCTTGAACCATACATACATACATTTCACATATCTTTTCTATATTTCATATGTATAGTTCATGCAAAATTAATCAATAAACTGATTATGAGCTTCATATCATGTTCTATTATTCCTAATTAAGGGTTTCACATTTGAGACCCCAAAGTTGAACCTCAGATATCGGTTTCAACTAATTCTTAGTTGTTCTGATCTTGCCCATATGTTTCAACATCTTAGTGTATATACATTCTTACTCTGATGTGGGTCTAATTATTCAAATTCTATTCTTATTATACTATTGATAGGATTCATTAGATCCTAGTAACGCATCCTGCCAACCGGACCAGGCCAAACCTGAAGTCCTAAAGCCAAGAACTACAAAGGATTACATTCTTCCTGAACTACCACTCACAGCTCAGAAACTCGGCCGATTGGTCAGAAACTCGGCCGATTGCTTCACAACTCGGCCGATCTGCTTGAAACTCGACCGATCAACTAGCTGTTTGATTTCCTGAAAAAGGAAACTCGGCCGAATTACATACAACTCGGCCGATCAGTTTGCTGTTCGATTTCCTATTAAGGAAACTCGGACGAATCACATACAACTCAGCCGAATCGCGTACAGACTGAAAACCTATACAGACCTGCTGATGTCAATTTCACTCGAATCAGCGGGCAAAACTATAGAAACAAAAGCTCATTCAAAGGTCAATTCTAGTCTACTTGTTACAAAGAGTGAAATCAATAAATGCTACAATTGCATAGTGTACAACAGATATTAAAGACCCATATTTCAAGGTATTGAATATTTCAATTCAAACATATAAGAGCATTTCTATACATTTCCAACAAAAACAACATTATGAAATGTAAGTTCTATCTCCTTTTACATTTATGCTCTTAATTCTTGTTTCTTTTCTTGTTTTCTAACCCTAACATTTCTAGGGTTCCTCTCTAGCCCATTCTTCCACTGTATACCTGGCCAGGGTATACGTGAGAGAATAGATAGAGTAGCTTGTACTGGCTGATCCAAGTACTCAGATATCGGGCCAGGATATCCAAATACTCAAATCCCCAAAGCGAACATCAAACATCTCCTATATGCCACACTTAGGACTCTAACTTACTAACTTAATGGTCCTTGACAACTCACCCTAAGCTCTGATACCAAGCTGTTACACCCCGATCTCACAATTTCCTCAAATCATGAGATTAGGGCATAAGATGGGATTTGTATGCAACACAAAGAACACCCTTAACTTTTTCTTTTCTTTAAAACTCTTGTTTCCCCGCATTGAACCACATATCATCTTAACAAAGGAATCTGAATATTTCTTTTACTAATCAGACATCAATAGTAAAGATACATGTATAAGCATTCACGATGTCTTTCACACATTATGCACATGAAACTTGCTAATTAGCATACATATCAAAGAGGAACAATATTACACATTGTAATTACAACTCTCTCTCTAAACTATTACTGAGGACCTAGAGTGACAAGGACCGACTGACTCAACTAATCTCGTACTTGACTCCTGTGGCGGGTCTACACTGAAGCTCTGACTATCTCCAAGTCCACGCGGTTAACCCTAAAAATGTTTGAGTAGAGGGGTGAGCCTACTCGCTCAGTGAATGAGTACTTCAAGGAAACAGACTAATGCACTAATGAGATTACAGATATAATTTTAAGTAAACGATATGACATTTAACAACAATAAACACTACACTGAGTAGTTCTAAACAATATAACTGAAATAACAAAGAATATAAATGTTGCATCCAAAGAATAACTACTAGAAGACTATGCTCTAGTCTTCCTTAACTCTATCATTTATAAAGAACTCTGTGAAGCTATATGATCATATTTTAGATTATGCCCTGATCTATGCAGTGTACTCTGCATAGAGACTCGCAGTGCACTACGACCACACCGTACAAGACTTAGCGACACACCCGGGAAATGCTAAGTCTGACTGTCCGTCCTGGTCTACACAGGACTCTCGGGCGCACAAGGGCCCCAGGCGCACAAGGGCCTGTCTGCACTAACTCTGAGTGCTCTGGACTCCTCCTTCTAACCTGAGTACACATGCGGAGAGTCTCACTGGGTTACCACCGTGACATCGCACGCGTTGTTGTTGAATAACCCCTATTTACTCCAGTGCCACCGTGACATCGCACGCGTTGTTGTTGAACACTGTCTGTCTGCCCTCGTGCCACCGTGACACACGCACAGATTATTGTTGAACACGAGCCCGACCATCTAGGCACAAGGCTAGATCGATCGTTTCACCCCAAAGGTACATACCGCGCAATGGGGTTCTACGGTGTTCAGGGCACCTAAGTCTAACAATAACATTATAGGTACATTTTAAATAGAAATCATAACTCATTTAACATTTCCCACAAAGCTCACACGGCCTGCCATATCATATTATAAGCAACATCATAACTCATATATTCAACATATATCATATCTTAGTAACATCCCTTTCTAGGGCCTGCCATATCTCATCACCTGCAATTTACGAGATATGTATTGAAAATAAGAAGCCCTGCAATATGTAGATATCAACTCAGAGTGAACAAGCATATAAAGTTAATTACAATAGAAACATACAATTCACCAATTAAGCATCACCACATCTCATATCGAGACCTTTCATATCACCTTATCATGATTCATTGAACACGCTATCCTTAGGGTTTAATTTGCCTTATTCATTCATCACATGCCATCACCCTACTCTTAGGGTTTCATTTGATATAAGCATTCACTAAATAAAGATTGTTCCAACAAATCATATACAATCATTATAGATATGAAACCATGGAAATTTAACTAAATTTAGGGTTTCCATACCATTCACTGAGATATCATGTATCAAGAATAAAATTCAATTAAGATAACCCATGTGGTACATCCTAACCACTTATAGGATTACTAGTCCTTTTCAATAAGGTTGAAACTCTAGCGATATCTCAATTAGGTCAAACCCTAATTACATCATTTGATATAAATCTAAAAGCATCCTCACTAGGAAGTGTTGTATACGTATCTGATATGAATCTACCATCAAAAAGTCGTTCAAACAGAGAAGGAATCCGTATCATATCAATTTACAATAACTTAAATCAAACGGACATTTCAGGATTTAGAATTCACATGCTAAGCATTTAGGGATTTGGATGATATAATCAAATTCGTGCATTAGAATGTTTGAAGGAAGAACCCACTCACCCTAAGGTGTGAAAACACCTCACAACTGTAGCTCAACTCAGGGAATCTCGAATTCCTATCAAATCCCTAGCAATTCTCCCAATTCTTCTTCCATTCAACTCGGAAACCTTGAAAATGAGGGATTATGAAGAAAGGGTGAGAAAAGAGGGAATTTCGACATCATCTTGGATCAAATCAGAGAATGGACGAAATCTTGACATGAGAGAGAAGATCCACCATAAAAGTCTATGCAAAGAATCCAAACTTACTTGATTTCACCCTTCCTGGAATCGCAAAACCCTAATTCAGCAATTCCCCCACTTTCTTCTCTCAAACCCTAACTCTCCCTCTCTCTCTAGGAGATCGTTTCTCTGGAATGAATGACGAAGAATGAGAGCTGTGTGTGTGTGTGGTCGATCATATAAGTCAATTGAGCTGCTTGGGTCAATTGCATATTGACCCAGCACTCAACTTTAATTATATTGGCTGAATATTCAGTTATACAAAAGTTACTGTAATTCGTTTATTTCAGAGATCAAACATTCTCCACCAATTATGGGAATTTATTAAGTTATTTATAATTTATATATAAATCTTCAGTTAAAATTTGAGATCATTTGGAGTTACCAATAAATAATTAAAAATAGAACAGTGCAGTGCTATATTGCAGTCTGCAATATATTCGGCCGAGTTTGTCCTGCACAGAACTCGACCGACACCCTTACTGTAAAGATCAAAAGTCATACAAAAATTATTCCAATTTAACAGAGTGTCTAACACCGTGTTTTTCAAGTACATTTAAAATTTGAGATCAATTGGATATACCAATAAAAAGATAAAATTCAATTACCACACTACTGTATAATTCTGGAAATGTGATCGGCCGAGTTTGAAACTCGACCGATACACAGGTCAGAACATTCTTCAAAAATTCTGATATTTACCAATATTGTTCACATTTTATATATACAAATCATATCCAAATTTGAAGTAAATCAGAGTTACAAATAAAATAATAAAAATCATTTAGTGAGACATTCTACTTAACAAATTCTGTATTCATGCATCATCAAAACCCTATTTTCTTGGGCCGATTAGGGTTTATGCTTCTCAAACCCTAATTCTCAAGACAAAAGAACATTTAGGCTTCTTATCATAGTTAAAACATCCTAATTGTGTTATCGTCATCAATTAGATTTCAAGAATGATTATTCCAATTAATCTTTGCAATTGTCTAGGTAAACCCTAGTTTACCAATTAAGCTCAAATGGGGTCGTAACAACTCTCCCCCCTTAGAATGTTTCGTCCTCGAAACATAAACCTACAAGAAAGATACATTCAAGGTTATTCTAAGCTTCTAAAGCCTTCCATGTCATTATACTCTTGTATTTCATGCCTGAATGTAGTTTTCAATATTAGATCTTTTAATTCTTTACTAAATCACAACATATTTCAAATAGTTCTCAATGATATCAAGCAAATTCTTTATGCCACAGTCAAACATAGAATGCAAAGATAAACCACCACGCTTTTGCTGTGCAACTCTGATACTCTGATACAACTATCTCAACTTATGTTGCTCAGAGAGTTCTATTGTTCTGTATCACCTTTAAGTGACAAAAGCAAGTTCACCATACTGTTTTAAACTTTAATCAAGTGCTATTCAAATAGCAAAACAGTCTTAAATTAAAAGACTAGATTCAACAATCAATTGCACAATACTACTCTTGGCATCCCTATTGGGTCATGGATGCATGAGGTGAAGCATTACCACCTCATTCCATACTATCCTGTTTCGATCCTGGGACCTGTGGGTTATGGGCCCACACATAATACAAAGAGTAACCATCGCATTATATCATTTTAGGGTTTCAACAACAGTAATAAGGTAATCCACGATTATATCAGTCATTCAAGCATTAATCATACTCAATTACCATCACTCAGTTATATTAGAGCTAGGTATAACAAGCTACACCTCATTAGGGTTACTTGTCCAAACAATCTAATTATCATCCCTTTCTATTAATATGAGTGAATAAGTATGACTACCTTGTTCAGGGTATCTCTGTATATGTTCTGACATCATCCAAACCGTAACACCATATCACAAATATACAATAGTAAGATGCATATCAGGTATGAATTACTACAACTATCATACGCCTTTAGTTTAACATATAGCTTGCACACATACACTGAAATCATATGTAGAACCAACTTTCATACCCTAATATGCCTTCAACAAATCATACATGTAAAAACAAATACACGTATTACACAAAGCTAGTATTTTCTCATATCTCTCTACTCATTCATTACTTCTTTACTTTTTGCTACCTATCCTTTTCATATGATTATATACAATAAACATCATTAACATTGAAGCATTTAAGATAGGAATAGATTATTCATCATTCTTGCTATCACACAAGAATTTTATTTCTTATCGCACTTCATCATATAGTATGTCACTATTACATTCACTAGATGACCCCACCAAGGTAGTTTTGCACCATATATGACTCATTTTCTATTATCATTTCATCCCCCCTTGCTCTTATTAAGGAATATATGAAAGAGAAGATGATTTTAAGACTTGGAATACTTGTATTCAAACATTCCCTTAATATATTCTCGTATGTAGATTTACTTAGTTATCAACAGAGATATTTGATTAATTAGCACTTGCCTGAATCTCACAACCTCTTTATTTTATAACTTCTCCATCATATTTCAAACCCTTTCTTATGTTTCATAGTCCTCTTACCATATACTACTCTTTAACCCGTCATCTTTAATTCTAAAATTTTTTTTTCTCTTATGACCATGTTGCTTATTCATATGTATGGTCATGTATACCATGTTGCACATATGTCCTCCTTTATCTTTATACTATTGTGAAGTTAACGTTCTAAATTAATTGTCCTTCTATTAGTTTTTCCTCATGTTGAATACATTACATATTCTTCATTTTTAAATCAAGTGGATCATGCATGGGTCAAACATAGTTTCTCTTTCAATCATGTTTTTCTCTTCTGAATACAGTCCACCTTTGTATGACTTATTCATATGTTAAACTACACTTATGTTCCTTGCTTAGAAACTAGTTTGTTGTTCTAGTCTTATGAATTACATGTTCATACGATCCTCTTTACTTTTATGGACCTATTGAATGCTCAACCTTATTCTCTACTTAACCTTTGCTTTAGAGTTCATAAAAGCATTATACTCTATTATATGATTCATTCTTCATGATTGATTCTTGTTATCTTGAACCATACATACATACATTTCACATATCTTTTCTATATTTCATATGTATAGTTCATGCAAAATTAATCAATAAACTGATTATGAGCTTCATATCCTGTTCTATTATTCCTAATTAAGGGTTTCACATTTGAGACCCCAAAGTTGAACCTCAGATATCAGTTTCAACTAATTCTTAGTTGTTCTGATCTTGCCCATATGTTTCAACATCTTACTGTATATACATTCTTACTCTGATGTGGGTCTAATTATTCAAATTCTATTCTTATTATACTATTGATAGGATTCATTAGATCCTAGTAACGCATCCTGCCAACCGGACCAGGCCAAACCTGAAGTCCTAAAGCCAAGAACTACAAAGGATTACATTCTTCCTGAACTACCACTCACAGCTCAGAAACTCGGCTGATTGGTCAGAAACTCAGCCGATTGCTTCACAACTCGGCCGATCTGCTTGAAACTCGACCGATCAACTAGCTGTTTGATTTCCTGAAAAAGGAAACTCGGCCGAATTACATACAACTTGGCCGATCAGTTTGCTGTTCGATTGCCTATTAAGGAAACTCGGCCGAATCGCGTACAGACTGAAAACCTAAACAGACCTGCTGATGTCAATTTCACTCGAATCAGCGGGAAAAACTATAGAAACAAAAGCTCATTCAAAGGTCAATTCTAGTCTACTTGTTACAAAGAGTGAAATCAATAAATGCTACAATTGCATAGTGTACAACAGATATTAAAGACCCATATTTCAAGGTATTGAATATTTCAATTCAAACATATAAGAGCATTTTTTATACATTTCCAACAAAAACAACATTATGAAATGTAAGTTCTATCTCCTTTTACATTTATGCTCTTAATTCTCGTTTCTTTTCTCGTTTTCTAACCCTAACATTTTTAGGGTTCCTCTCTAGCCCATTCTTCCACTGTATACCTGGCCAGGGTATACGTGAGAGAATAGACAGAGTAGCTTGTACTGGCTGATCCAAGTACTCAGATATCGGGCCAGGATATCCAAATACTCAAATCCCCAAAGCTAACATCAAACATCTCCTATCTGCCACACTTAGGACTCTAACTTACTAACTTAATGGTCCTTGACAACTCACCCTAAGCTCTGATACCAAGCTGTTACACCCAGATCTCACAATTTCCTCAAATAATGAGATTAGGGCATAAGATGGGATTTGTATGCAACACAAAGAACACCCTTAACTTTTTATTTTCTTTAAAACTCTTGTTTCCCCGCATTGAACCACATATCATCTTAACAAAGGAATCTGAACATTTCTTTTACTAATCATACTTCAATAGTAAAGATACATGTATAAGCATTCACGATGTCTTTCACACATTATGCACATGAAACTTGCTAATTAGCATACATATCAAAGAGGAACAATATTACACATTGTAATTACAACTCTCTCTCTAAACTCTTACTGAGGACCTAGAGTGAAAAGGACCGACTGACTCAACTAATCTCGTACTTGACTCCTGTGGTAGGTCTACACTGAAGCTCTGACTATCTCCAAGTCCACGCGGTTAACCCTAAAAATGTTTGAGTAGAGGGGTGAGCCTACTCGCTCAGTGAATGAGTACTTCAAGGAAACAGACTAATGCACTAATGAGATTACAGATATAATTTTAAGTAAACGATATGACATTTAACAACAATAAATACTACACTGAGCAGTTCTAAACAATATAACTGAAATAACAAAGAATGTAAATGTTGCATCCAAAGAATAACTATTAGAAGACTATGCTCTAGTCTTCCTTAACTCTATCATTTATAAAGAACTCTATGAAGCTATATGATCATATTTTAGATTATGCCCTGATCTATGCAGTGTACTCCACATAGAGACTCGTAGTGCACTTCGACCACACCGTATAAGACTTAGCGACACACCCGGGAAATGCTAAGTCTGACTGTCCGTCCTGGTCTGCACAGGACTCTCAGGTGCACAAGGGCCCCAGGCGCACAAGGGCCTGTCTGCACTAACTCTGAGTGCTCTGGACTCCTCCTTCTAACCTGAGTACATAGGCGGAGAGTCTCACTGGGTTACCACCGTGACATCGCACGCGTTGTTGTTGAATAACCCCTACTTACTCTAGTGCCACCGTGACATCGCACGCGTTGTTGTTGAACACTGTCTGTCTGCCCTCGTGCCACCGTGACACACGCACGGATTATTGTTGAACACGAGCCCGACCATCTAGGCACAAGGCTAGATCGATCGTTTCACCCCAAAGGTACAGACCGCGCAATGGGGTTCTACGGTGTTCGGGGCACCTAAGTCTAACAATAACATTATAGGTACATTTTAAATAGAAATCATAACTCATTTAACATTTCCCACAAAGCTCACACGGCCTGCCATATCATATCATAAGCAACATCATAACTCATATATTCAACATATATCATATCTCAATAAAATCCCTTTCTAGGGCCTGTCATATCTCATCACCTGCAATTTACGAGATATGTATTGAAAATAAGAAGCCCTGCAATATGTAGATATCAACTCAGAGTGAACAAGCATATAAAGTTAATTACAATAGAAACATACAATTCAGCAATTAAGCATCACCACATCTCATATCGAGACCTTTCATATCACCTTATCATGATTCATTGAACACCCTATCCTTAGGGTTTAATTTGCCTTATTCATTCATCACATGCCATCACCCTACTCTTAGGGTTTCATTTGATATAAGCATTCACTAAATAAAGATTGTTCCAACAAATCATATACAATCATTATAGATATGAAACCATGGAAATTTAACTAAATTTAGGGTTTCCATACCATTCACTGAGATATCATGTATCAAGAATAAAATTCAATTAAGATAACCCATGTGGTACATCCTAACCACTTATAGGATTACTAGTCCTTTTCAATAAGGTTGAAACTCTAGTGATATCTCAATTAGGTCAAACCCTAATTACATCATTTGATATAAATCTAAAAGCATCCTCACTAGGAAGTGTTGTATACGTATCTGATATGAATCTACCATCAAAAAGTCGTTCAAACAGAGAAGGAATCCGTATCATATCAATTTACAATAACTTAAATCAAACGGACATTTCAGGATTTAGAATTCACATGCTAAGCATTTAGGGATTTGGATGATATAATCAAATTCATGCATTAGAATGTTTGAAGGAAGAACCCACTCACCCTAAGGTGTAAAAACACCTCACAACTGCAGCTCAACTCAGGGAATCTCGAATTCCTATCAAATCCCTAGCAATTCTCCCAATTCTTCTTCCATTCAACTCGGAAACCTTGAAAATGAGGGATTATGAAGAAAGGGTGAGAAAAGAGGGAATTTCGACATCATCTTGGATCAAATCAGAGCATGGACGAAATCTTGACATGAGAGAGAAGATCCACCATAAAAGTCTATGCAAAGAATCCAAACTTACTTGATTTCATCCTTCCTGGAATCGCAAAACCCTAATTCAGCAATTCCCCCACTTTCTTCTCTCAAACCCTAACTCTCCCTCTCTCTCTAGGATCTCGTTTCTCTGGAATGAATGACGTAGAATTAGAGCTGTGTGTGTGTGTGGTCGATCATATAAGTCAATTGAGCTGTTTGGGTCAATTGCATATTGACCCAGCACTCAACTTTAATTATATTGGCTGAATATTCAGTTATACAAAAGTTACTGTAATTCGTTTATTTCAGAGATCAAGCATTCTACAACAATTATGGGAATTTATAAAGTTATTTATAATTGATCTATAAAGCTTCAGTTAAAATTTGAGTTCATTTGGAGTTACCAATAAATAATTAAAAATAGAACAGTGCAGTGCTATATTGCAGTCTGCAATATATTCGGCCGAGTTTGTCCTGCACAGAACTCGACCGACACCCTTACTGTAAAGATCAAAAGTCATCCAAAAATTATGCCAATTTAACAGAGTGTCTAAAACTGTGTTTTTCAAGCACAGTTAAAATTTGAGATCAATTGGATATACCAATAAAACGATAAAATTCAATTACCACACTGCTGTATAATTCTGGAAATGTGATCGGCCGAGTTTGAAACTAGACCGATAAACAGGTCAGAACATTCTTCAAAAATTCTGATATTTACCAATATTGTTTACATTTTATATATATAAATCATATCCAAATTTGAAGTAAATCAGAGTTACAAATAAAATACTAAAAATCATTTAGTGAGACATTCTACTTAA
Source organism: Alisma plantago-aquatica (assembly GCA_963693085.1). Lineage (NCBI taxonomy): Eukaryota > Viridiplantae > Streptophyta > Magnoliopsida > Alismatales > Alismataceae > Alisma > Alisma plantago-aquatica. Next base: position 678,125,353 of record OY856409.1, read on the forward strand.
CAAATTCTGTATTCATGCATCATCAAAACCCTATTTTCTTGGGCCGATTAGGGTTTATGCTTCTCAAACCCTAATTCTCAAGACAAAAGAACATTTAGACTTCTTATCATAGTTAAAATATCCTAATTGTGTTATCGTCATCAATTAGATTTCAAGAATGATTATTTCAATTAATCTTTGCAATTGTCTAGGTAAACCCTAGTTTACCAATTAAGCTCAAATGGGGTCGTAACAGTAGTGGTCAGTTGGATTTGAGTGGTATGCCTCGAATCCTCAGGGCATAATAATAAAAGTGATAATACAAGTATATTTGCTTAGGGTCAGATACAAAACTCATTGGATGATCCCATGCCTTATTTATTATACTATTTAGTTTATAACAATTATACATGTTCTTCATATTTCTTCTAAAAGCATAAGATGGTCTACTGCTCAGTTTTAACTGCTTAACTAGTCATACCTACTCTATTTAACTTTGTATTATATTACTGCACTTATAATAGATGTTGGCAAAGAGTTGTATCTCTCGCTGGGATGTTTGGTCTCACCCTGTGGGTTCCACAATTTTTTAGGCGGTCATGGATGAGGAGGTCGAGGTCGTCGTACAGGTGCAGAGCAGCAAGGAGAGTAGTAACTTTTAGAGGTTGGATATGCTGCCAAAGTTTTGTAGTAGAGTAATCTCAGGTCTTTGGGGGAGATTTTGTTGTTTTAAATATCGACACGTATATTTTGGCATAGTTCCATGAGTGTATAGAAATGGCATGTATACATAAATAGGTTGTAAATTATAACAGTTGTGGCTTGTTATCCCTTGAACATGAAATGTAGTATCTTTTCATATATATGGAATATAGATGGCCTGAGTTGAAGGCTTGTTTATGAAATATTATCACATGAGACATTGTACTGCAAATGGTTTTAATTTACCTTGTTTTGTGGTAATATTGTGATTAGTAATAATTCCCTATTTTGTTTTGAGTAATCTCACTTTGTGTGGAAAAAGGTGTCACAGTTGGTATCAGAGCCAAGTTTCGATCCCGGGACCTGTGGGTTATGGACCACCAAAGTGTCGGCCCATAAGTCAACTTTTAGGACAAGGTATGATCATTACAAGTTCATGGTTATGTCGTTTGGGCTAACCAATGCACCAACTAAATTTATGGACCTGATGAATAGGGTGTTCAGACCCCATTTAGATCAGTTTGTAGTAGTGTTTATAGATAATATCTTGATGTACTCTAGAGATGGTCAACAATACGAGCAACACTTATGTCATGCTTTATCTTTGCTAAGACATCACCAGTTATATGCAAATTTTATTAAGTGTGAGTTTTGGTTAAAGGAAGTGGTTTTCCTAGGGTATGTAATAAATGCTAAAGGAGTCAGTGTAGACTCAAAGAAAGTAGAGTCAGTGCTGGAATGGGATCATCCAAAGACACCTACAAAGATTTGTAGCTTTCTAGGTTGTGTGCTAATGCAAGATAAGAACATGATTTCTTTCGCTTCATGATAGCTTATGAAACACAAGGAGAACTACCTGACGCACAATCTAGAGTTAGCCACTGTGTTCCATGCCTTGCAGATATGGAGATACTAATTTTATGGTGAGAAGTGTCAAATCTTCATTGACTACAAGAACCAGTAATATATATTTTCTAAGTAGAAGTTGAACATGTGACAACGACGCTGGATGGAGTTGATAAAGGATTATGATTGCACCATAAATTACCATATAGGTAAGGAGAATGTAGTGGAAGATGCATTGAGAAGGAATTCTTCTTCATCATCATCTAAGTCGACATAGTTGAATGCCATGGTGTTCCATAAGAGAGATATGTTAGTCTCTTTGCGACAAATGAATGTTCAGTTAGAGGTGACCATGTTAGCAGGTCTATTGGCACAATTACAAGTGAAACTTACATTGAGTCAGTAGATTAGAGATGTGCAGTAGAATGATATTGTGGCACAACAAATTCTGGCAGAGTTGGGTAGTGGGAAGCGTGATGGCTTCCATGAATCTGATGATAGGACACTGTGTTATCATGGTAGGGTAGTTGTCCTAGATATAGATAATTTGAGGACATTAGTTATATAAGAGGCTCACTCTTGTGTGCATACTATGCATCCATGTAGCACCAAGATGTATTAGAATTTAAAAGATCTATATTGGTGGCCAGGATTGAATCGTGATGCCTTTGAGCTTGTGGCCAATTTTGCAGTATGTTATCAAGTTAAAGACAAACATAAAAGGCATGTAGGGACTTTGCAACCATTGCCTATACCACTATGGAAGTGGGATCATATCACGGCAGACTTTGTGGTTGGAATTCCAAGGACAGCTAAAGGTCATGATTCCATTTGGGTAATAGTGGACAAATTGACTAAGTCAGTGCATTTTCTTCCAGTAAAGATGACGTATATGGTTGAGAAGCTTGCATAGGTGTATGTCAACAAGATAGTACATTTACATGGTATCCTGACTACCATAGTGTCATACAAAGGTCCAAAATTCACTAGTCGCTTTTGGGAGTGTTTGCATGCAGCAATGGGTACATAGTTAAGGTTCAAAACTGCGTTCCATCCACAGATAGATGGATGGTCTGAAAGGACAATACATACTTTGGAGGATCTGTTGAGCACTTGTGTGTTGCAATATTTGGGCAGTTGAGATATACACCTTAGTCTAATAGAGTTTGCCTACAACAATAGCTATCAAAGGAGCATCAACATGGCACCATATGAAGTGTTGTATGGGAAATGTTGTAGATCTCCTTTGTGTTGGAATGAGATGGGAGAATATCAACTTCTAGGTCCTGAGCTAGTCCAACAAACAACAGAAAAGATCAAAGTCATTCAACAGTAGCTGAAGGCAACACATGATAGATAGAAGTCCTATGATGATAACCGTCATAGACCTTTAGAGTTCTAGGTGGGAGACATGGTGTACCTCAAAGTCTCTCCTTGGAAAGGTGTTCTAAGGTTTGGGGAAAAGGGTAAGTTAGCTCTCAGATATATGGGACCTTATCCTGTGGTTGCACGTGTTGGGAAAGTGGCCTATAAGTTAAAGTTGCCACCTGATTTGTACAAGTTACAACCTATGTTTCATATCTCTACGCTGAGGAAGTGTCACCCTGATACAAAGTTGACTCGTCAACCTGTTGAGATGCATTAGATAATGATATATATTATGTGGAAGATCCTATTCTGGTCGTGGATAAAAGGATCAAGAAGTTGAAGAACAAGGGCATTGTGTTAGTCAAGGTTTTGTGGCATCATCGTGGCGTAGAAGAAGCCGTATGGGAGCTTGAAGACGAGATGCAAAAGAAGTATTAGTCTCTTTTTGCATAGGGTTTCAGGGGCAAAATCCCTGTCAGGAGTTCATACTAGCTAGCAAGCTAAGAGTGATAGAGTACACTAAACTAGACTGACATAAGCAAGTGAAAGACACACACAAAGAGAGATCAATTAGCTACACTATACTAGCAACTACACTATCAAGGTAATCAAACTCTACACTAAGAAACTAGATGGTGGAGCCTAGATCAAGTAACTTAAAACAAGTACCAATTACTCTGACAAGGGATAACTAACACGAACAACTTATTAACTAACTAAGAAAAAGAAACTCAGTAACCCTAGAGCAAGTTAGGGTTTATACAAGCAATTAAGGGTATAGTACGTTTTAGTATATGCAAGTATCAATCTTGCTAGGGTCAAACTAATACAAAACATCCAAAAATTATGCTATCATACCAAACAACTAGGGTTAATGAGTACAGAGAGTCTTATTGTTCTTTCTAGCCATGGGCAGTGCAATGTGTGAAAAGGGGAACTAGTCCCTATCACCTCCAATCTCTCTCTCTCTTACACACATACTATATATATAATATTCATATGATTGGATGGTATAATTTAATTGAATATATTTTTTCTCCTCTACACTCAAGTTTATTCTATACTATATACATCTATATTTATATATATTATGTATGTATGTATGTGTATATATATGTATATATGTATGTGTATATATGTATGTATGTATATGTATGTAAATTAACATGTATGTATATGTATCAATAACTATATGTATAACTAATTATACAAAACTCCATTTTTACTTACACAAAAGTGATAATACGAATTGATTGGGAAATCCTATTTCCAATTTCGTGGGCTGCTTACAACAAGCTAATTTTTTTGAGAAAATATGTCATTATTGTTGTTCTTATAGAGAGATGATTTGAGGAAATATGAGCAAGGAATGTAGACCCTGAGAGTAAAGGGAGTGTGGAGGGGGATATTGGCTAAGATATTCTGTTTGGTTAAGGGATTCTCACTTACCGGGGAAGGTCTCAACCTTTTGCTTAGAAGGTTGATAGGAAGGCATTACTGGTAGATGTAAGGATCATGATATGTTGCATTCACTTGGTCTTGAGATGTAAATGATGTAGATATCATGATAGGGAGTCACTTAATCACTTTTTTGTTAAAGGGGAAGGTGGAGAGGGAGGTTTTAAGGTAGATAAGGGAGCACTAGTGGCTTCATTCACTATATATTCTCAAAGATTCAGGTGTGAATTGATTGGTGTTGAGGGATATGATCCCACCATAGTTGGTTGGGGAAACCGTAGATGGTTGGGGTGATGGGAGGAGATTTCCTCTAGTAGTCATGTGGTACATATGTGTATTAAGATGTGTAAGAAATACAATGGGGGACATATTGTGGATTCAAAGATCTAGACGATGGCATGTGTGGTGGTATGGATTTTCTTACATAGGGCTATCTAAAACTGAGATGGAGTGGTGGGTGGTAATGTCATGGTCTGAAGAATGTAAAGCTTTCTTCAGGTCTAATATAAGGAGTTTTCTTTTAGAATTTTTATGTTGGGATAGGATGAGTAGAAAATTTTGAAGGTGAACTTGGGGGAAATAGGTTGGAGGGGAGGTGCAGGGGGAGGCATAAGACAAGTAGTGAGAGGTTTTTTAGGGATGTGGAGGGCAAAGATGGTGTTTGGCTTTACAAATCCATGGGAAGGGAGACAGAAACTAGAGAGCAATGTTGATGCCCTTATATATGGGCTTAACTTGTACCTAGTGAGTAAGAAACATAGTTTCATAAGAATACAAATTATTTGAGTCTCTATAAGATCTCTTTCTAGGGGAAAACATTGAGTGGGGGTGAGGCAGAGGATTCTCATCATACTATGGAATTTATGAAATGCTAGTGTACCTTCAAATATGTTCACAACTCATAAAAAGCAAATCATATGACAATATTAACTCTGGAGGTTAGTACAAAAAAACTCAATGAAGGGTGAAGGCCTAATCCCCAACCTTTATCACCAAATCCTTGACCATTACATGTTATTTAGGACCATGCCCCTTAGCCCATGTCCCATCGACAACAATCATGTCAACATAATGTTTAACCAAGATCTATCGTTGACCAATAATGTTAGAAACCCTAACCAATTAGTTTGGAAAAGATAGATCTTAAACTCATGCTAACTCATTTAACCAAGGTTTGGTTGTGGTTGATAGGACCGTAAGCCTTGACATGTGATTAACATAAAATAAATCTCTTACAACCAAAATGTGGTTACAAATCTTTACCTTATTTGACATTTAGATATATGTGTATTATTATTGTTGTTAAAATTCCAATAGTAGTTGTTCCATTCACACAACTATGACATTCTAATAGCTTCACCATTCATCAAGAAAGACATATTTTTTACCTTCAAATAACCACTCTACATTGTGATTGATGTCTTCCATTGTATTTATTTTAATATAAGTTGAATAATACAAACATATTAAAATATATAGTTATTATCTTAATAGAAATATATCACCCAAAAGATACCATGTGGTAGATATTATTATTTTTTAAAAAATAAATATATTTTTGGTCATGCTAACATGCAACATTGTTGTCATGTCTTGTAATTTAGATTCAGATACTTTCTGTAATGTTGCTTCTAATATATTCACCACAAACACTATCGTTGGTATTGTTCTTATTTTGTCAACTTCATCGAGTATTTTTTTAACATAGATTACAACCAATATACAATAATAAATTTCTTACAAAGAACAATGTACAAATAATACATACCACATGCAACAAGTAAGAAATATTTAGATCATTGTTTCGACAAGCATAAATACCAAAAACAATATATGGAGTGGCATTCAGGAAAGTATAACAATCAAATGAAACATGTGGTATGCCTAGGAAAGAAAATCTAGATATGGTGAAAAGTGCATAAGATGATAGTACTACCTCCTAAACACCTACAATAGCTTGGTTCCCATGTTTGAAATCCACGTCAACCCAATACCTTATAACACATATACCCCTACCTCCATGTTTTTCACCCATGCCTATAAAACCTTAGTAAGTAAATGACAGAATCCTCCTACCATCCCAATATCATGCAATAGAAATAAACATCCATAAAACAAACTCCATTCAAAACATTAGGTGTATACTTTTAAAATTCAAACAAAATGTTGTAGTATAAGATTTGCTATTTGGGAACAAATGAAAGAAATTGAATTCAGCAACCCAGTTGTAGATATAGAGATTTATGATGTGCAGAGATGACAGTGGTTTATTAAACAATGTGATGATGGGTTCGTCAAATGTTGTATTAATGGAACTACTATGTGGAATCGAATGGGATGGCATATCTCTCCACTGTACCCATCCATGAGTTGTAGTTTCCATACACATTCATCTTTCCACCACTCCTTTCCACAAATGTTTTGAAGGAACTTGAAGTCAAGATTGTCATGGTTTTCCTTGAACAAGTGACAATTCCAAATTTGCGTTCAGTAACAAAGGAAGAAAACATAAAGGTCATGAATTTTCTAATAAAAAGAGTTGGTCTAGTTGAGGAGAGAGATAAGAACAATGATCCAAAATACAATAGTGTGTATTAGGATTAGAATTATATTAGAACATTAATGTTTGTAGCTATTTGTTGTTATTTTGAAAAAAAATATATGGACAAAACCATAAAAGTGAAAGTGAATGTCATCAAATTCGAGACTTACTATAAAATGAACCTCAATTATATAATATAATTTAGTACTCTCTCTTGATTGCAACATCCAACAAGGCTCAAATAATCTGACAACACTACAAAGAGAAACCCATGTGAAGTCATATAATATTGAGAGTATGTTAATATTGTCCTCATTTATTCATGCTCATTGGAACATGTACCGGGAGTCCTCGATGGATGAAAAGGAACATAGGAATTCATCACTGGGCATTGCGGAAACGATAGGATTGGTTGAGGCTACAGAGGCCACAATGAATGTAGTGGTGTTTTCGTCGACCATCATGCACTTGGAATCCGGGTTCTCATACCCTTTGATTGTGGTGGTGGTGATTTAATGATGATGAGAAGGGTGTGTCTAATTTGGTTGCATGCCTATAGGACCTCCAATGAAATTTGTGGACATAGAGGAAACAATAACAAACATAAAAGATCATTACAGCTATGTCACACCAACATTTGGGTTTGTAGAATAGTTGCTACTAACATCTTCATCTAAGGAATAAGGGGAGGAACTGAGGTCTTTCTTTGGGTGTAGAAGAAAGAAAGAATGAAAAATGGAGGAAAAGCATAGAGACCTAGCTAGGGTTGGTGAATAAATCTAAGGAGAACCTAGAGCTAGTGGATGGAATGAAACATAGCACAAAAGAGGAGGGTGGTTCATTTTTAGGAACTGGGAATAGAGGAAAAAGGTTCTCCATAGGAAACTTTTCCATAGTATGAATGGAAATTGTAAAGGAGAAAAAGTTTGTGAGGCCAAATCTTAAAAGGTTTTCTATTTTGGATTATTAAGTTTTGTCTGTGTTGAGTGGGTAGGGTTTTTCAATAAATGGGTATCCAGCTAAAGGAGGAATCCGCCTTCCATTTATTGTGGTTGGAGGGTTGGGCTTTTAGTTTTGGGTTTCAGGTGTTTTCCTTTTATATGGGTTGGGAATCTAGTATTTAGGTTTGAGTTTTAATTGGCCTGAGTCTGCCCCAACTATGAATATGGAATCGAATCTATTAAACAAATTGTATGACTTTGTAACCGCACTATAGAAAAAATGACTTTACCTAGCATATAACAATGCCAAAAAGGATAATAAATTAAGCTATAATTATTCTTCTCTAACACTTTTCATAATGCTAGAAACACGTCATTAAAAAGAGTTCCTAAAAAAGTCTTTGACATCTTTTTACATGTTGAAGATTGATAACAAGAATGACATTACTCAAATGCCAAAAAATATAAAAGTCCAACATTACCTGTATGATAAAAGGTAATACAACTAGCAATCCTTAAAAGAATTTTAGACTTATTTAGTTTTATTTTTGATATTATGAACATATGACAACATATTATTCCATATAACTATTGAGTATGCACATATCATATTCACATATGCCATAGATATTTGTCCATCGACATGTATATATATAATAGTATAAGTAGAGTGAGATCCAAAACTAGATTGATACATATGTATATCTTTGATATAAATTGAATAATTACATGGGAAGGACATTATACCTTGCATCTAATAAAAATAGAAGTACACAAACTTAAATTACAAGAAAACTACAACCTCTATAGCACACTGAGGATTGGGCTTAGAACAACAGTGGTTAAGATCACATCTTCATGACAAGCACCTCAGGCCTGTAATAAATATTTGTATCAATATGTATATATACAATAGTAGAAATAGAGTGAGATCCAAAACTAGAATGACACATATGTATATATTTGATATAAAATGTAGAATTACATGGGAAGGACATATACCTTGCCTCTAACGAAAATAAAAGTATGCAAAACTTAAACTATAAGAAAATCGCAACCTTTATAGCACATTGAGGATTGGGCTTAGAACAACGATGGATAAGATCACATCTTCATGACAAGAGGTGTACACCTTAGGCCTCACTCAGGGTAATGGTCCAACCCTTATGAGTCTAAAAAATGGATCTTCGTTGATGACAAAACCACACACTACACCTCTAAGGTCTAGATACAAGTGTAACAATCTCATAGTGTCTCTATTGTTCAATAAAAATGGAATCACTCCATTTCATAGCATAGAGGAAAGGTCCCCTTGTTCTCATTTGACACGGAAACACATAAAACACTCCAAACATACTTACTCACATAGTGTATTCTGGTCTTATCTTCTTATAAACTTGTAATCTGGTTTCTCAACTAGTTGAATTTGTGTTCTTGTACTAGACTTAATAAGGCATCCCTAAAAGAGTTAGAAACATCTTATTTGAATGTTAAAGAAATATAGCATGATAAATATAGGAATCTTTTATGTTCTTTAAATGATCAACATTGAAACAAACACACAAAAATATTCTAAAGAAACATGTCATCCCTTGAAGGAACAAAAATGCACTCAAGGAAAACACTACTACTAGTACAATATTATTTTTTATAACACATGATTTGTGTAGAACACATGAACTATGGAATTTGTTCAAGTTAGTTGCTAACACAAGCTCATTTGGACATGATTTGTGTAGCTTGAAACTCAAGGTGTTTGGGAATGGAGTTCATGCACACCACTGGTCAAACTCTAACCTTGAAATCTTTTGACATGGGAAGTTTTTATTGCATAGTATTTGTTGTATATGGTGAAAATCTGAAGAAGGGTAGACGTCCCCTATGGGATTGTTTAAAAAAAACTAACAACTAAGGTTCACTAGATCATGATTGGGGATTTTAGCATTGTGTACAAGTGAATGAAAAGGAGGGGGCCTCTTTGTCCCTATAGTTGCTATTGAGAAGTTCATTGAGGTTGCTAAGATGCCTTATTTTCATTAAATAAAGTAGGTGGACATGTTATGTGGTCCAATAAACACGGATGCCATAAAATAATTTGTTGTAAAATTGATCATAGTCTAGTAAAAATGAAGCATGGATGGATGTGTTTCCTAATTTGTGCATCAAGCTAGGATTCAATATGTTTAGTGACCATGCATGGATGCAGTAGAACTTATCAAGATGTGAGAGTAACTCATACCTTCTATATTCTATAACTTGTTGTCTGATTGACCAATGTTTAAAGAGATCATGAGGAAAGGATGGAGTATTTTCTTAGAAAAGGAATCTTTTGTACATTGTATGCAAAAAGCTAAAACTTATGAGAGAAAATACACAAGGTGTGGATGAAAGAGAAATTGAATATTAGAAACATTCTTGGGAAGGCTACAAATATCTATGTTAAATCAAACATGCAAGATGGAACAAAACCCCTTTACTCTAGATCTATTGAGCAGGAAATGGAGACCTCAAAGATAATTGTCCATCATGGGAAGAATGAGGAAACCTTCATGTGGCAGTGTATAATATTAAAGAAAGATTGATTCTTAAAAGAAGAAGGTTGGTGACGCTTGAGGTAGTGGAGTACTTCACATTGTAGTATAACCAACCTTTAATTAGGGACTCAACTTCTCAATGCCCGATAGGAAAGTGGACATAGCAATGAATTTCGATTGCTATAAATAAGTAAATGAGGAGTAAACGAGAGAGATGAATTTCTCTATTGGTGCTAATAAGGCACTAGGACCCAATGGCTTCAATAATAGATTCTTCTATACAGTGTGTCTTATCATTAAAGATGATATTTCTAGGGTTGTGAGGTGGTTTACTGTGAAAGAAAATATTTCTCAAGGTCTATCATGCCTTTGTTACACTCATTTTCAAGGAGAGACCTACAAACAACATGAATGATTATAGACTAATTATTTTTTTCTCAGTTCTATTACTACTAAAGATATGACTTATGTCGTCACTTTTTTTCAAAGGGAAACTAAAAAATTAATATATCTTGTTAGTTTATTAAACAAAATGCCACGTTTGGCCAACTAAGGAAACACGGGCTATGCTTCGCCTGTTGTTTCACAAAGAAACTGACGACATAGAGTGCCCGAGAAGATATAATTTCAGACAAATTTTGAGAGAGATTGGAATTCCCTTCAAAAACCATATCTCATATATTCCTAGTAAAATAAACTAAAAGATAAAAGCATAACCCTTAGAATCTACATCATCCCTTTTGCAGATACTAATCGATGAGAAAGGTTACGTGCCAAATGTCCCGCAAAATCCCCCCCAAATAGGATTATCTCGTCAATTGTTAGGAGTGAAACCAATGACATTGGTGTCGATGTGATTCATCATTAGTCTTTCGTTTTTTTCGTAGTTAACCAATGATATAGGTTTGTACATACATAGGTTTCTCTCCAGGGTTTTTTCAATTTTACTAAAGATATAAGTTACTTCATCATTTTTTAATAATAATCGACGAGGTATGTTTTACTTAACCCCGTGAGAAACCCCTCTTTCCCCTCCATGCAAGGAACATCTCTAAAATGACGATTTCTCTTCTGTTTCTGTCACCCCAACCCATATACTGCTACTCAACAACCCCCTCCACTACTTTCTCATCACACTCCAATGCCTTTATCTCCTCTGACATCACCAGCTGCTTCTCTTCCTCCAGCCACCACCTCCTCCAGTCGATGCTACTGCTACTTCCTTCACTGGCATTGACACTACTGCCTCCTCCAGCTGCCTCTGCTATGGATAATGCTGCTTCTGTTTCTCCTCCTCCTCCTACTACTCGTGGTTGATGGGGTTCCAAATGTCGCACCAATTAAAACCCTATGAGAATAACCCTTAGGTTTGACCAAAAATTGTGCAATAATTCCCCACTCCCCATTAATGGAAGCCTTATTGCAATAAACTTAAGGATCAGATGCAAATGATAACCTTTTTAAGTTGTTATATATATTCAAAAGTATTAAGGGTAATATCAATAATGATTAAAGAAGTAAATAGATGATAATAAAGAGGACCAGGGCATGGATTTTTTTTCTTGCAAAATCTTACATCATTCTTATATCAATATTTTAACTCTTAAATAATAGTATACTAAATAGAGGCATAGATATTGCACCCTCATGAGATACAAATCATTGCATGGATTAAACTCTCTTGAAACCGATCAAACTCGACACCTAAGTTCCTAGTTTAATCTGACAGGACTCTCACTATGGCTGACCATGCTTGACATGTAAGAAGATTGTAACCCAATCACATCACTATCCCTTGCTGACATCTCAGGGGGATAATACGATTTTCTAAAGTTCTAATCATGATTACAAAAACTTGCACATCCATGATTGTGACATATATGCAAAGAAAGTCGTCAATTTGCAAGAAAAGGAAATAAGCAGAATGATACTTTGTTTAGGAATAATCATGTTGACTTTAGATACATGCTAGAATAAAATATGTGTTGTTGGGGCTAGTCCCCATGCCCCAACACCAACATTTACTCGCTCATGGAGAGAGACAACAACAGAAAGGTAGGTGGAACAATGGAAGGGGCCATGACACTTGGTTTAGGAAGATCAATCTCTCTACTACGGCCGCCGCCTCCCTACTCCCAGCTAGAATTTGCACTGCACATATGTGGCTTCTAATCACCGATCAGAAACCCTAAGAATGAATGATAAGGGTTCCTATTATAGATGCATTCCTCTTTGTCTAAACCCTAATGTTGAATACTTGTGGTCAAAGGCAGCTAATTGCATGGCCCGTACTTGGTCTAATAGGCAACTCGTATGAGTGACTCAATTTGGACCTTGTATCTAGTTCTTTGGAAGACCAACATGGGTTGAATCGGGGTAGGATGGATGCGAAGAGTGTGTAAAGAATCTGAAAGAATCTGGGTAGAGAGAAGCTCAGGTCGGGCTACTGCCAAAGTAGATTAGTTGACTAGATGGTTGGAAAGTAGAGAATGGACAACTTCTTTGATTTTCCTTCCCTTAAAGTGTGACATAATTATGGCTTGATCATCCTTCTATGTAATGTAGCATACTTTTGGTGGGTTCTACATGAAAAGTATGTAAAGTACATTAAAGTCTAGAAAAAGGGAAGATAACTGCATTTAAGTAAATCTAAGGCTAAAGCTAAGAAGGAACACCACTACCCCTAAAAATGAATAAAACTATATGCATACATGCGTATAAATATACTCATCAAACTACCCCAAACTTAAACCTTTGCTCGTCCCGAGTAAAGAAAAATAGAAAGGAGAACAAACAATTGATACTAGGATCCAGGCTTCCTCCCCAACTGAGCATACGTTGTGGTCCCCTTCCACTAAACTCAATCAAGTGACCCTAGTCCTTCGAGGTCACATAGGCACATTTGGATATCCTCCTATTGAGGCTTGTTCCTCCATTATCTGGACTCCAAAACTTGTGTAGAACTAATTTCATCTCAATAATACCCTTGACATGCCTGTGCAAGGTAGAAGGGAGCACAATTCAGGGTTGATTGACTATATTGGGAGAGTTTTGACAGGTCCCCTGAGTACAAAATTTGGACGAAAGGGGGAGAAGAAGACATGGAAAAAACCTATTTCCTTAGTCTCTCCTCTATTAAACTCAAGTTCTTATTTTCGGATTCATTTATTATATTTGTCTCTCCTCTTTTCGGCTCCAGACATTTAATTGGTTGTAGTTACATTGATCGTATGGTTTCTTTGGGCTCATTGGCCTCTTTTATGTATACGACCTATGTAGAAGAAAATTGAAGAGGAGATATATCTTTGGAGGGGATGCCATCTCAAACTTAGGGTTTGGCATATAGTGGAATTTTTTTATTTTTGTGGTTGGCTAAAAGATATGAAATGATGGATGAAAAATGGAAACAAGAGGGTGACTTGTGCTTCTTCATTTTGTTTCTCCATTAGAATCAGATCATCCTATTCTATCAATTAATGTAGGTTAGAGAAGTGCTTACAAATTTTGTTACAATTCATATCGAGGGCACGTGTGGCTTGAACTTTCTAATTCTTCCTATTTATCATTGTTTTCAAGGGGAAAGGATGCTCAACTATTGTCATTGGGGCTCAGATTCATTCAAGGGATGTTTATTCCTTAAAAATTTCTTTATGAATGGGTTAGATCAAGAAAAAGGGAGTAATATTACTTATATATTTTCAACTTCCATGCAACTAAGTGGATGGCTAGGTAAGGGCCAACACTCACACACACAACAAATTTAATTTGGAAAAACATGACAGATGCAAATAAAATGTAGAGAAAGTTTTTTTGAGGATGAGAAAGGGAAAGGTTAGAGTTGAGGTGGTGAAGACGACATATCACCCACCCTCCACCCCCATATTCAAAATTATGCCCGTCCTCGGGAAGAACGGAGTTAGATATGGAGGGGACTTGATATGGAGGGCGTTGGGGATTGGAGGAATGGGGGCCGCTCGTTGTCCAAAAGAACACAATAGAAACCATAAGAATGGGTCATTCTCTCATTGTCTAGGCCCTGCTATGGATTTCGTCGTGGACACCAGTTTCCATGATCCTCATTTGGTGGGGGCGAGGGTGGTCACGGACGCACACCCCATTCTCCACATCCAACATCCAGCCAGTGTCGTATATTGAGGGTGATGGCCTGCTGATCGAACATCTAGTTGATGATTGGATCTAGGTTGGACAGTGGTAGGCCACACCCCTATGTGAGGTGCATGAAGTAGACTTCCCAAGGGGTGTATGTCTCTTGGAATTAGTAAAGTTTTAGTTCTCGTTCAGATGGCCATGGTATCTCCTCTACCTTTAGAGAGGCAGGCCGTGAATACTAAAATGCACTATTGAGATTGCCAGTCCTAGATTCCATTGTTGTTGCCGATGGGGAGCATGGAGGAATATGCAACCTTAAGATTGTCAAGAGGAATACGGTTGTGTGCAATGGTCCTTGTGCCTTGGGTCTTTTATAGCTACAAAATGGAGACTTTAGGGCTACCCAAAGAGTTGGCAATTATGATCCATGCAAGCATTAGATATGTCACCCAGTCCATAAAGATCACACATCACATCCTGGAATGTCTTGATTATATCAAGATATTTTGGCAGGGAATACTAACAGTAAGAGTTGCGATAATAGAGGCTGCTATTTTTTAGGAACAACACTTCATATAAAAATAAGGATGGCATTATCGAAAAAAAGAGAAGAAATAAAAAATAATAGAATTTACTATCACAAATAAAAGGGACTCATCTGGTGAGTGTAACACATCTTCATTGGGCCACATAAGACACTCCCTTCATATATATCAATTTTCAAGATTGCTAGTCCTTACACTATCAATCTGACTACTGGGTGGACAATTCGATGGATAGATAGAAAACTTTAGCATGATCTTGTTGTGTTGCATCATATATCAATCAATGGAATTGGCTTATCAAGAACATAGTCTTTATGGGAAATATTTTTATGAAATGATAAGAAAGAAAAATTAAACAAAAATTCCAAAAATTAAAAGAATGAATTCAAAGGGTTGGTTCGCCTCCCAACAAGTGTCTCGATTTAACAATGCAAACCCTATCAATGTTATCACAATGCTCATGTAGGGTGCATGATCGGGGTCTTCAAGCCCCTGACTTTGGGGTCCATAGGGTCTGAATCATGGTCAGATAATGTACATACCTTGCTTTGGGGCTGGTCCTTGTTACCTTTGAGAGCATCTTGGAGATCTAATAGTTTTGACCTCATCTTACCTTTCTCTTTGAAGACTACTATCAGGTTATGTGCCCTTTTTAAATCCTTTAGAACCTGATACTTGATAGTCTTCTTCCCTAGTCAAACGACCAGTTTTGAGGCTTCAACATCTACCAAAGGTCTCACAGTGTCTATGAATGATATCTCGAAGATCAATGGAAATCAACTATCCTCTTTGATTTGCATTACAACAAAATCACATGGTGTCTTGTTTGAGCTTAACCAGAATGTCTTTAATAATCCCTAGGGGCTTCATTATAAATGCATCATCCAATTGAATGGTCATAGACATGGGTAAGATATTGGTGAAACCAATACATTGGCATAGAGTATAAGGCATAATGGATATGCTTGAACCTAGGTTAGCAAGTCCTTTACGACAAGTGTTGTCTCCTAAGAAGCAAGATATCCCAAATGAGTCATGATATTTTTTCTTTTGAGGCGTCTTATTATAAATGATATCAGAGGTAGTCTGTTCTAGCTTCATAGGTTCACATTCCTCGGTCATATATTTCCTAGATTTCAGCTAGCGCATCAAGAAATGGGAAATGAACATGGAGTTTCATCATATCTTCCTTGAATTTCATGATCATGTCATCCAACTTAATCTACTTGAGGTGACCCAAATAGGGTATACGATGTATATGCATGGATGCTTTAGTTGCTATTAATAGTCCCGAATTGATTGTTGGTGCTACAAAAGTTGGATTCTCACCAGTGCTCAGTTGAGCTGGCATCACAAGGAGGTCTGATGACTGCCAGATGGTCATTCGGGGGACTTAGGTTCTTGATTAGGGGCCTCCATTTCCACTAGGGGGAATGGATGTAGGAGTGGAAGTCAGGGATGTGGAGTACAAGTTCCTTAACTTTGTCGTTATGACATTATATGCTCTAGATGCTTGGGGTTGTTTTCCAATTGACCTATAATCGTACCTACTGGGGTTGTTGACTAGGTGCTAGGTGGGTGATTTGTGACTCCAACAACTTTTGATTGGTTGTGGTGTTGGCTAATTGAGTCTGATATGTCGCCATTATCTGCTAGAGCAACTTCATTGGATCTTGTGTTGCCATTGGCTGTATCTGCAGTGATGGGGTTTGATTCAGATTCCAATATTGTTGTCATTGTTGGTAGTTCCTTCTTGGGAAGTTGAATATGTAATTTCCCTGGTTGTGCGGGCCAATGTTGCTAAAAATTGATCTAACCTGAGTAGCTTGCGTGGTGTTTGATTAATGGGGCTCTCAGCTCCATCTAAATTCCCATATTGGAATCCTAGGTGATTATGAACCTGATTCATATTGTAGTATTCTTACCCTGGGATAGTATGAATCGATTTCACGTCTTCAACTTGGGTAACCATATGCTATTTCTCTGCTTCATGCTCATGGAATGAAGCATACAATTGTTGACAATGAATTGTGTTGTGATCTAATGCATGGAAGAACTCACAGGAAGGTGTGATGATTTGCACCTGAGACGTTTGGTTATTCCTATCATATGCACTAATTTTTTTTCAATGTTGTCCTATTTGAGAGAAAGCTTTTAGTGATTCAGATACAAAATTGAGTTCTGTACGATCCCCCGCCATAGCTACTTTTAAGAACACCTTTTCCAGTGGGTCTGGTCCAATGAGTCTGATTCTCAGCAACAAGGTTGATGATCTTCAATGTGATGTAGAAGCTCTATCACATGAAGTTCCCATTAGAAGATGATTAAAGGAACTTCTTAGTCTCATCGTCGACACCCTGATAGAAAAAATTTGATGATCTAGTTTTGGGAATTCCATGATGTGGGCACTTGTGTAGGAGTTCACTATATCATTCCCATGCTTCATATAGGGATTCTTTAGATACTTATTTGAATCTTGTGATTTGTCCTCTACTTGAGTATGTCATTGAGGGTGGGTGGAATTTCTCTAGAAACTAGTTTTCCATAGCTTCCCATGTTGTGATCGGGTCCCCTCTAAGATTTTTGTACCACACTTTGTCTTTGTCACTAAGAGAGTATTTAAAAACTTGCAATCTCATGGCATAATTAGTGGCACCAGATGACATCATCATCAATCAAAGGTCGATGAATTTGTGGAGATATTCCTGACAATCATCTCCAATCCTTCTTGTGAAGGTAGAATTTTGCAATAGACTGACCCACTAGATCTTGATCTCAGTCAGATTGCTTGGAGGCTTGACTGGATGAGTTAAGTTGGTGCCTTTGGGGATATAAGAATCCATTAACTCTTTGGCATATTTTCTAGCCTGGATGACTTGTAAGGTGGTCTTTAGTTCGGCTTCCACTTGTGTCCTGTATTCTGGGGCCGGTATTCTCATTGGGCCATGGCATCTTCGATCCACACTTGAATAACTACTTCCATAGCTGATGCATCTACCATCTTTTTCTCCTTGTGAAGAATTTTTTCAGTTCTCTCGATTTCAGGATCAAACAACAATCCTGAGTCAAGACTTTTAGATCTTCACACAAGCTAGGAGTTCATGAAAGGAAACATAATGATCATGAGTTGATGAGTAGAGTTCAAGAGGATTTTCAATTATTGTCAAATACAAAAAGAAAAACTCTAATTACTATTAAATTTTCTAAAAATATATAACTATCATTGTCCCTGACAACGACGCCAATTTTTTATTGGATTCTAAATGTTGCACCAATAAAAACCCTAAGGGAATAATCCTTAGGTTTGACCGAAAGTTGTGTGCTAATTCCCCTATCCACATGAATGGAAGCCTTATTGGAGTATACTTAAGGATCGAACCCAAAGGGCAACCTTTCCAATAAGTTATATATATTCATAAGTATTAAGGGTAATATTTATTGCTTGAAAAATTGATTGATTGATTAAACTAAATTGTTGCAGGTAGAAACAATAATTAAAGAGGTAAATATATGATAATAAAGAGTAACTTGGCATGGGGTTTCACTTGCCAAAGCCTGTGTAATTATTCTAGAAATATTTTAACTCATGAATAATAGTTTACTAAATAGAACCTTAGGTAATACACCCTCACGAGATATAGATTATTGCATAGATTAAAATCCCTTGGAACCACTGGACTCGACACACAAGTTCCTAGTTTATTCTGACTGGTCTCCCTAACTACGATTGGCCATCCTCGACACATTAGCAAATTGTAACCCAATCACCTCACTATCCCTTGCTGACATCTCAGTGGGAAAATAAGATCATTCTAAATTTCTGATCACAATTACAAAAACCTACACATCCACAATTATAACATATATGCAAAGAAAGTCGTCAATTTGTAAGGCAAGGAAATAAGAATAATGATACTTTATTTAGCAATAGTCATGTTGAACTTAGATACATGCTAGAAAAAAGTACAAGTTGTTCAGGCTAGTCCCCATCCCCCAACTCCAACATTTATCTCTCATGGCGAGAGATGATAGAAGAAAGGTAGGTGATCAATTGAAGGGGCCATGACACATGGTGTAGGTAGATCAATCTCTGCAAAATATTTGCCACCTCCTAGCTCCTTGTTGTGGTTTGCACCGCATAAATGTGGATTCTAATTACCAATCAAAGACCCTAGAATGGATGATAAGGGCTCCCTTTTATAGATGTATTCCTTGTTACCAAAACCCTAATGTGAATATGTGTGGCCAAAGGCAGCTAATTGCATGGCCCACACTTGGTTTGACAAGAGACTCTTGCGAGTTACTGAACCTGAACCCCATATCCAGTTCTCTAGAAGTCCAACATGAGTTGAAGCGGGGTAGGATGGATGCAAAGAGAGCATGTCAGAACTAAAGAATCTAGAAGACTATGGGTAGATAGAGGCTCAAGTTGGGTGATTAGCGAAGCCAATCACTTGACTAGGTGTTTAGAAAGTAGATAACAGACAACTTATGGGGCTTTCCTCCCTTTGAGGCTTGGCATCATGAGGGTTGATCATCTTTCTAGGCAATGAAGCATATTTTTGGTGGATTCTACATGAAAAGTATATAAAGTGCATTATACTCTAGAAAAAGGGAAGATAGTTGCATTTAAGTAAATCTAAGGCTAAAACTAAGAAATAGGAATACAACATCCCCTAAAAAATGAATAAAACCATATGCAAAGATAGGTATAAATATACTCATCAGTGGTGCAAGTGTTGCCACTTCCTCTAACAAAGGTATTTCCTCCACACCCCCTGTTCGGAGTTTTACAAAGAAAGATATCTACTCACTAAGCACCTGCAAGTGTACAATGTCAATGTAGTCGAGTTTCAAACACAAAGAGTTAGACTAGTTAGGCACAAATTTGTTAACTTTCATTAATCCAAGTCGGGTTACAAAGTTTAGATTGATTACAAATTTAGAAGGCGAGAAAAAGCAAAAGCTCAAAGTTAAAGGGTTGAATAAGCAATTAACGGATTGGGCATTAGATTTCATTACCATACCATCATATCACATGGACTTACGAAATCAAGATTACCATTAACATGCAAGGATGTTGTCATCATTGTGCATTTCCCAATGTCACGAGATGATTCTCAACTTGGCATAATGCTCCCCTGTCTATGCTTAGTATCAAACACAAACTTAACCGTCAATATTCTCAAGCCACTCCCGTGGTCAAGAGCATACTGCCATGGATCCTACTCCTTACTTCCTCATACATTCTCCTAAAGCACAAGGTAAGCATAAAACATGTACAAAAGGTGGCCAACCAAACATACAAGCAAGAAACACCATAGGCATCCATGAAAAAGCAAATTAACTAGCAATAAACATAGATTTCAAGTTCACATGAACAATGGCGTGGGGGTTACCCTCCCATGCCCAAGAAAAGAGTTCTACTTGTCCATAATGGAAATGTACATACACAATGTAGAAATTTCAAAGTTTAGCACGCTTAATAGAAGAAAAAGCTAAAGGAAACAAAGATGTTGCCAAAGGGAAGTAGAAATCTGGCTAGAGGACGAAATTCCACCCTTATATCTGCTCGAACTCAGATAGTCTTCCCTCCCAAAAAGCTTGAGTGAGAGAAGTAAGCTCTTCTGCACCTTTGGAGAAGAAATGAAGTAGAATGGACGTTCTTTGCCAAGAAACCACCTTCTTCTACCCCAAAATCACCCTCCTTAGCTCTGTAACTTCTCTTGGATGAAAGACACTTTCAAAATGATGAGAGATAGCCTCCCATTGTGTTGCCTTGGTCTTTAAAAATGAGGAGTGGTTGCTCTATTTTCTGTAGAAATTGATAGTGACATGACTTGTCTTTTAGAGGACACGTCGTGTCCCATTGTGCAGTTTCACTGGGTCTTGCTACTGATGTGAAGTACACTACGTGTCCTAAATAAGTCACATCATGTGATTCTCTTCTGGAGTTATTTCAGGAGAAAGGCACATGACTTGTTCAAATAAACACACATCGTGTGCGTTGGCAACAAGTTGTAGCGGGCCTTTAGGTCCCGAGGACACGTCGTGTTGCATTCTTTTGTGTTTTGGTGTTGAGGCCACTGGAGAAACACACGCCATGTGTTAGGTACCACATGGTGTGTTCTTCATTCTATGAAGGGACACATCATGTCTAAAATAAGACACACCGTATGCAATCCTATTTCTTCAGGAATAAACTCTGAATTTGCTGCAAGTCAGGGAGAAGTCCCATTGGGGTCAGATTTGAGTTGGATTATCTCCAATTTGGCACTTTGAATGTGTAACTACAATCAACATCATGCGGTAAGTAAAAATAACTAAAATGTGGCAAGATAAATATGAATAGAGGCTAATGGAATGCAAAATGAACTGAATTTGCGTGTGAGATTGTACAAAAAGTCGATATGAAATGCACACATCAAATCCCCCTAAGGTTGAACCGTTGCTTTTTCTCAAGCAAAAAGATCATAGAGCATAGATGAAGGGATTGCAAAGCTCATGTATAGATCAAAATAAAATAAATATGAGTATAGGACTACATCAACCATGATCAACTTGTTCATACTTGTAGCTGTTAATTCAACTTAAACATCCCTGAAAGAGATTTTTAGTTCAGAAGGAGTGGTCACAAATAAATGAATAAATCGGTTAAACAACACTAAGTAGAATTTGGATGACCAAGCCAAACAATTAGTGGATGTGCAACTCAAACTTTCAACTATTAAGGATATAAATGATGAAATCTTAGTTAAAATTAACAATTTTAGTTGTACTATCCTTCTTTCCCAAAAATGATATGATAATGGATTACACTTTTCAACACTTGGCTGCTAATGTAGGCTTATGCACATGTGGAGTGTCGGTTGGGGTGTTTTACCCTCTTTTGAGACATACCACCTAACTATTGTTTCCAGATCAGGCTTACACTAGGATAGCATGATATGTGAGCAGTTGGCCATCTTTTATGGGGTATGAGGATGAAACAAGGCAATAAAAATTTTGAATTTTTTCACAACAAGAGAGTCAACAAAATTGTAAAATTAGCTATAGATTTAGTTCATTTATTTTGAATTTTTTTACTGAACGAGAGGTTGTATATGCACTTAGAGATTGGAAAGGCCATCCCGTATACTAATTGATGTTGTAAGGTTGATTCACTCATAAAAATTTGAGACCATTACATGTTTTAAGCAATCAGAGATGTGAAAGGTGAATTTTGCTACAATTATAAACCATACTTAAGCACATGTTGATGGCTAAAGGGTTTCATTTGATTCATTCATGCTCTTTAACAATTCCTTCAAATGATAAATTGTGTGCAAGAGGACAAGATTTTTCAAACTTGTGAAGAAAATAGTTCTTTACACAAAGCGAGTCTCATGTTATATTGAACTTGCCAAAGGAAAAAGAAAATCAGAACTTAAAAACAAGATTAAACTAAAGAACTAAACAAAAACAACTACATTATGAACCTGTTGCATCCCCCCTAAGTTTGAAATTTATAGTTTCCTCACTGCAGCAATCAAACTCAAAGAAAATGCAACTGGGTATTTGTCATGGAATGGCATCTGTAGGAGGGACCAGTGCCCTTGTGACTAGTAGGAAAGTACTAGATGATGAGATCATCATCGTCCGGAATGTTGACACGCATGGGATGTGGCAACTGATATGTAGGGTGGTGCGGATGAGGTGCAGAGTGGTGTTGTTGAGGCATTGGATAGTGGCTCTGAGAGTTGTGCCACATATCCATGAGTTGATTCATGCCATGAATAACAGGATAATGTTGACCCATTAGGTCCAGGCGGCCGTCTATGTGATCAAACTGCTACTGCACATAGCCGTAAAGATGCCTGACATCAGGCATCGCCCAAGAATACTATGTCTGAGTGCCTATGGAGGGAGGTGGTGGAGCTGTAGGGGGTGTCTTAGTAGCTTGTGGTCCTTCATGGGATCTTGCATCATCCGGGCCAGTAGGAATTATATTCTAATTGTCTTTGTTTGTCAAGGTGATATTTACCAAGTCCAAAATGTCACTGTATTTGTCATCATCAAAGAACTGTCTGAACTTGGTATCATCATTGGGAACACTAGAGATCAAGCTTGTAGATAGATAGTATTAAAAATCTACTAGGTTTCTACCTAGTGAAGCCTCTAGACCTATCAGGTCCACCTCGCGCTTGTTGGCAATGAGAGTATCAAACCCCCATACATGATATATCCAGATTCTCTCTTCTTCATTTTCTTAATGTCTAAGAACCTGGTAAGAATGTAGTAACCTGGATTGATCTTAAAGTCATTCACCATGCCCCATAGAAAGAATAAGTCTTGTTTCCCATAGATTCCATGAGTTTCTTTCTTTGCAAACACCCCTGTGCTGAGAAGGCGGTGGACATATCTGAAGATGGGGTTGTGAATGGAAGACGCCCTAGCCTTTTTGGCATCATGACGATCCTCATCAGTGATCTCAGACCAGAATTCATCAACATGAAAAGCTGGAGGGAAGCTTAGTGCCCCGTCGTAGTGTCACTCTAAAACCTCACTGAATTGTCTAAAGGTGAGTTTGAAGCCTCATCCCAGTAAACGGAAACAGATTATTGCATACGGTTCCAAATTTTTCTGTGGGTCATTCTCTATCATAATAGTAGAAATAAATGCATATATAAGGTGGGGGTAAGTATTCGTTACCGAGCAACAGAGGTAGTGGAGTCCAAGTTCCTTTAGATGCATGATGACTTCATCTTTGAATCCCAAAGCATTCAGTGTTGGCTCACACGCAAAATGTGAAGAGATGAGGAACTCATAAGTAGGGTCCTCCTCTACTGTAACCGTGAACTGGGTCGTGGAGATCTAGGTTGGGGTTGAGGGAGAGCTTGCTCCGCAGTTGCGGTTGGAAGTTTGTTTCATGAGTGCCATTACTACTTGTGATTCATGCTGAAACAGCCTTCAACACATCCTGTTTTATTGTCGACACACCGTTTGATGTGGCAGAGATGCAGACAGAACTGTGTGGAGGCATGCCGTACACCTGGAGTAGAGTGGCAGCCCGCGGTAGATGAACACGGATGGTGCACACGGCCACTCAGCTGAAACATGGCAGACGATTCCGCTGTATCTTGGAGGAAAGATGGAGAAGGAAGTAAGGATGAATCTTACCTGCTTTATCTAGAGAGTTGGGGTTGGTGACAGTGGAAATCAGTGGTGGCTTGCCTAGGCTTCTCCACTCCTTGGAATGAGAGAGAGAAAGAGGTGAGGTGGCTTCATGGTGGCACAACACGACGGAGGTTGGTCGGAGAAGATGATGATGGAGAGGCGGCTTCACGCAGTAGAAATGGCAGCTCGACTCAAACATGGTTGTTGCACATGACTCTTCAAGAATGGAAGTGTTGTGAGTGTGAGAGAGATGGGTTGGGGTTAGCGTTACAAAACCCCTTTCTCGTCAAAGGAAACGTCATGTCTCTTTTAGGACATGATGTGTCTACTTGAGCAAAACCTGACCTGAAAGGTACACAACGTGTGCTTTTTAGCACAAGACGTGTATGATTGCAGAAGCCAAAGTATAGATTTATTCACTGATAAAGACATGATGTGTTCTAATAAGGATATGGCGTGTTTGATTTTAGAAACTTGTTTCTCATTTTTTGCGAATGAAGTACACACCATGTTCTAATTTGCACACAACATGTAACGTTCCAGATGATAATATCACATTTTCTGTCTGATAACAACATGACGTGTTGTTGGGAGACACGTCGTGTCTTTTTGAAAATTTTCTCAGATTGTTCATTCTGTGAGTGCCGACAAAGTGTGTCAAATAAAGACACATCATGTCTGTATTAATTTCTATAGAAATTATCTTCTTATCAACATCTGCAGAAGTGAAGAGATGCAAATATAAGTGTCTAAATTATTACATTCATCCATGACAAGTTTTTTTCAAGAAATTAAAGATTGTTCTTGACTCAAACTACTTAAAGAAAATCTATCCTAATGTGTGGTCAACTCCCACAAGTCCCTTCATTTAAAGTTCAGAGTAAGACTCTTCAACTTGTTGGTTATACATCTTGAAGGGAGCAAGAGGCTCCCTTATCAATTTCTTCTCTGGCAGTGTACAACTTGCATCTTTGTCCATTGAATTTGAAGGTTGATTGCTTCCATTATAGATCCACTGTCCCGTATGGAAATACTCATAAGACTAAGAAAATCTGGACCACTTGGATCTTAATTTCCATGGAAAGAATTTGAGTTTGGAGTTGAACAATAGAACTTGGTCTCCTTCTTTGAAATCCTTGACCTTGATTCTTTTGTCATGCCATCTTTTAGTTTTTTCTTTTTAAGTCTTGGTGTTCTCATAAGCATCCATTCTTAGTTCTTCTAACTCTTGGAGTTGCAATAATCTTTTCTCTTCTGCCTTCTTGAGGTCATAGTCTAGGAATTTGATTGCCATAGTGCCTTGTGCTCCAATTCTATGGGTAAATGACATGATTTTTTGTAAACAAGTTTGAAAGGAGTTGTTCCAATAGGAGTTTTAAAAGCCGTCGTGTAAGCCCATAATGCATTGTCTAACTTCAATGCCCAATCCTTCCTTGAACTGGAGATCGTCTTTTCTAGGATAGCCTTTAGTTTCCAATTTGAGATTTCCACCTGACCTGATGTTTGAGGATGATAAGGTGTGTACACCTTATGCTTCACTTCATACTTGCTAAGTAGTTTGTTGAAATTCCTTTCATTAAAATGGCTGCCACCATCTGATATTATTTCTCTTAGAACACCAAATATGGGAAAGATGATCTTTTGGAATAGTTTTACGACTGTCTTTGCATCTGGAGCTTGAGTGGGGATTGCCTCCACCCATTTGGAAATCATAATCACATGCCACTATGATGAACTTGTAGCTGCAAGAGGATGGAAAAGGGTCCATATAATCTATGCCCCACACATTAGAGACTTCTATTTCCAGAATTGAGTTCAATGGCATTTCATCCCTCTTTGAGATTCCCCCAGCTCTTTGGCATTTGTCACAAGCTATGACAAATGTGTGTACATCACCGAATATACTTGGCCAATAAAAACCAGATTGAAGGATCTTGGTTACAGTTTTATTCTCTCCAAAGTGTCTGCCGTAGGGAGAGGAATGGCAATCTAAAATCACACTAGCGATATCTTCATTTGGGATACATCTCTTAGTGATTCCATCTACACATTGCTTGAACAAAAGAGGTTCGTCCCAATAATAAAATTTAACATCATGAAGGAACTTCTTCTTTTGTTGGTAAGTGAGATCAGGTGGAAGACATACAATAGCAAGGTGGTTTGCAAAATCAACGAACCATGGCAAAACAATAGAGTTTACTGCATACGACTTCTCAATGGGCAACTTGTAATCAATAGGAACTTTGTGTTTAACACTAGTAGAAAGATGTGAGAGATGGTCAGCTACACCGTTCTCCGTTCCCCTATTCTCTTTGATTCTAAGTCAAACTCATGTAGTAACAATATCTAGAAGATGAGGTGAGGTTTGGCATCTTTCTTGCTCATAAGGTATCTTATTGCAGCATGATCTATATACACAATGAACTTAGAGCCCACTAGATTCTATCTGAATTGATCAAATGCATAAACTATGATAAGCATCTCCTTCTCTGTAGTAGCATAGTTGATTTGTGCTTCATCAAGGGTCTTACTTGTGTAGTGTATAGCTTGGAGTTTGTTGTCTTTTCTTTGTCCCAAGACTGCTCCTATAGCATACTCACTGACATCACACATCACTTCAAAGAGAGCACTCCAATCTCGTGGTTGGATAATAGGAGCTGAATCTAGAGTGTCTTTTAACTTCCGGAAGGAAATTTGGCAATCATCATTGAAAACAAACTCGACATCTTTTGCTAACAAGGAACATAGAGGCTTTGCAATCTTTAAGAAATCCTTGATAAATCTCCTATAGAATCATTCATGGCCCAAAAAGCTATGAATTTCCTTCACATTGGTTGGAGCTGACATCTTTTCAATAGCCTCCACTTTAGCTTTATCTACTTCAATCCCTTTGTTCAAAATAACATGTCCTAGAATGATACCAGTCTACACTACAAAGTGGAATTTCTCCTAATTAAGCACGAGGTTAACTTGTTAACATCTCTACAAAACCTTAGTTAGATTAAACAAACAATCATCAAATGAATTACCGTAGACACTAAAGTCATCAATGAATATTTCCATAATCTTCTCAATGTAATCAGAAATAATGACCATCATACACCTTTGAAAAGTAGCGGGGGCATTGCAGAGCCCAAAGGGTATATGCATAAGTTCCATAGTTGCAAGTAAATGTGGTCTTTTTTGATTGGGTGGATAGATGGTAATCTGAAAGAATCTTCTATGCCTGTCAAGATAGCAAAAACAGGATTGATGGGCAAGTCTTTCTAGCATTGAATCAATACAAGGTAAAGGGAAATCATCTTTTCTGGTGGCTTTGTTCAATTTTCTTTAATCAATACACATTCGCCATATAGTGATGGTTCTTATTTGTATTAATTCATCATTTTCACCTTTAATTATCGTTGTTTCTCCATTCTTAGGCACAACATGTATAGGACTCATCCAAGGACTGTCACTTATTGGATAGATGATTCTGTCATCTTTAAGTTTTAAGATTTCCTTTTTTACCACCTCCATCATGTTTTGGTTAAGTCTCCTTGGGGGGTCTATGCATGGTTTTGTGCTCTCTTCCAAAGCTATCCTATGCATACAAATGTATGGGTTAATTCCTTTGAGATCGTCAATGGAATAACCTATCACATCTTTATAGGTTCTAAGTTCATTTAAAAGTTTTTCTTCTTGATCATTGTTCAGTTGAACATTAAAATGACAAGAGAGGAAGAGTTTGGGCCTAAGAAACCATACCTTAATTTCGGTGGGAGGGGTTTTAGATCTACCTGTTTGCTTGAAGTTGTGGTATTGCTTCCTTCATTCTTTTTTGAGTCTTCTTCACTTGGAGGAGTCTCTAAAGTTTTAGGACTTTCCTCATTGAAAATGGTACTTGCATCATCTTCTTCAAAATCATCTAAGGCAGTTTCAATGAATTTCTTTTCCTCTTCAAGCAATGTATCGATGGTATCAATGAGACAAAGGTACTCCTTGGAGTTGGGTGCCTTGATGACATCATAGACTAAAAATACTAGTTCCTCATCTCCCACCCTAAAGGTGAGCTTTTCTTCTCTAACATCAACTAAACAGCCTGCAGTGCGTAAGAAGGGTCTACCAAAAAGGACTGGATTGGTTGGCTCTTCATGCATGTCTAAAACCACAAAATCACATGGAATAAAGAGCATTCCTATCTAAATAGGGACATCCTCAATCACTCCCCTTGGGTGTTTAATTGAGAGGTCATCTAGCTGAATTGTCATAGGTGTAGGCTTCAAATCTCCCATGTCTAGCTTTTCCTACAAAGAGACGGGGATCAAGTTGATGCTAGCTCAAATGTCAACAAGTCCTTTATCAAAAGTGGAGTCTCCTATCTTGCAAGGGAGAGTAAAGGCACCTTGATCGTCTAGTTTCTCAGGAATACAGTGAAAGCATAACAGTTTCTACCTATCCAGATCTTCTCTTCTTTGTTAAGATATCCTTTAAGAACTTGGCGTAGGAGGGCATTTCGGATATGACTTCAACTAGGGGCAGATTTACATACAATTTGTTCAGAATGTCCATAATCTTTTTGAACTTCACATCATCTTTGGTGTTAGTAAACCTGTGGGGAAAAGAGGCAGTTGGCTTGCTAGATAAATCACCTTGATGCCGATTTACAGTAGATTTCTTCCTTTGATTTTTAACAATATATTCAACAGTAGTGTCAGCAATCTCTACAAATTTCCTCGTAGATGGCGGTGCAGATCCTCCTATGACTGCTCCACTTCTCAAGGTCATAGATTTACATGTCTCCTTGGGTTCATCATAGGTTGATTGGGTAAAGACCGTGAAGATGGTCCTTGGTTTGCTAATGCTTGTTGAGCTATCTGATTCTCTAACATTTTGGTGTGAGTAACAATTCCATCAACTTTGGAGGACAACTGTGTGATAGCATCTTACAATATGTTGCCATATGCCCGGAACTCATTGTTTGCTAGATTTGTGTGGTGACTAAGGTCTCAAGGAGGCTTTTTAAGCTTGATTTTTGCAGTGGAGGGGTCACTTGCTAAAATTGATTGAGGTTCCTGTTGTTGTTAGAATTATACCTCGATGACTGTTGGCGATTGGCATTCATCAGTTGATGGTTTTTCATAGGTTACTAACCTTGAGCTTGACCTCATTGTAGGTTCTATGAATTTTTGTTCATGTAAGAGAAATTTGGATGGTCTCTCATCCTGAGTTATAGGTTTCTAAAAAGGGATTGTAGGCTTGTCTATTATTGAAGTTTCCTACTGCATTGACTTGTTCTGGCGCTTCACTGGAATTCAACTATGGTGCAAAATAAGAAGCAGAGTTATGCTCAGATGTTCCAAAAGCCTCATATACTTGCTTGACTGCTTGGATTGAGTGAGTGGCAAGCCTTTCAAATTTCTGGGTTAAGGCATCAAGCTTAGCTACAATCAAGTCTATGACATCTACAGTATGTTTCCCACTGGACTTCTCACTTGAACTAGAGGAAGAGAATGGCTGATTGGTCCTTTATGAATTCCATTGGATGTGGTTGATTGCCATATCTTCAATATGACATACGCTTTACTATACGACTTATTCATCAAGTCTTCATTTGCAGCGACATCAATGGTCATACATGTATTATAGAATAACTCATTGTAGAGAGTTTGTAGAAGTAGCCAGTTTGTCAAACCATGGTGAGGTCATAGGCATTGGAGGTCCTTAAACCTATCCCATGTCTCATAAAGTGTGTCACCCTCTTATTTCTTGAAGTTTGTAATTTGATTCCTCAGCTGGGCCATCTTGCTAGGGGGAAAATACTTAGCCAGAAAAGCATTCAGTAGATCATCCCAGGTCTTGATAGAACATTTAGGTAGTGAGGAGATCTACACCTTGACTCGATCTTGCAAAGTGAATGGGAACATGAGTAGGCGTACTCCCTCATCTGGAATACCATTAATCTTGAAAGTGTTCATGTACTGTAGAAACTTTGCTATGTGAAGATTTGGATCTTACATAGGAGTTCCCTCAAAGCGATTTTGTTCAATCTTCTGCATGATTGTAGGCTGATGGAGAATTTGTTGGCCTCCATTACAGGATGATTAATGGCCCCACATATATTAATGGCGGCCGGAACAACAAAATTCTTGAGTGGACAGTTGTCCTCCATCTCTGACTCTTGAAGAGGAATGGGTGAAGGCGGTGGTGAAGGTGAAGATTGTGATGATGAAGGACGTGATTCCCCCAGAGTTGAAGAGTTCTCACTCCTGCTTTCTCTTCTATGACTATTGAAAGTCTACTCTATTTTAGGGTCCAGAAAGATTGATGTTTGTATACCCCTCTTAGAGCGACGCATGCACCCTGAAAAAAAAATTGAGTAAGATTCACAAAAGCTAAGAGATACCACTATATGAAATGCAGAAATATTGACTTAGTCTCAATTACTAGTTAACTTGTCTACTCTAACTAAAAAAAATATTGTAGATCCCCAACAACGACGCCAGAAACTTGTTGGGAGTTTTAAAAAGAAAGATCTCAACTCACTAATAACCCGCAAGTGTACTTGGGTCAACTTAGTCAAGTGTCAAACACAAGGAGCTAGGCTAGTTAGGTGCAAATTTGTTAACTTTGATTAATCCAAGTCAGGTTACAAACTTCGGATTGATTACAGATTTAAAAGGTGAGAAAAAGCAAACGCTCAAAGTTAAAGGGTTGAATAAGAAATTAAAGGCTTGGGCATTATATTTCACAAGAATATCATCATATAATATGGACTTACAAAATCAAGATTACCATTAACATGCAAGGAGGTTGTCATCGTCGTGAATTTCCCAATGTTACAAGATGGTTCTCAGCTTGGCATAATGCTCCCACATCTATGCTTAGTATCAAACAGAACCTTAACCCTCAATATTCTCAAGCCACACCCGTGGTCAAGAGAATACTACCATGGATCCTACTCCTTACTTCCTCATACATTCTTTTGAAGCACAAGGTAAGCATAAAACATATACAAAAGGTGGCCAACCAAACATACAACCAAGAAACACCGTAGGCATCCATGGAAAAGAAAATTAACTAGAAATAAACATAGATTTCAAGACCACATGAACAATGGCATGGGAGTTACTCTCTTATGCCCAAGAAAAGAGTTCTACTCGTCCATAATGGAAATGTACAGGCACTATGCAGATATTTCAGAGTTTTGCATGCTTAAGAGAAGAAAAAGCTAAAGGAACCAAAGATGTAGCCAAAGGGAAGTAGAACTCTGGCTAGAGGATAAAATTTCACCCTTGGAGCTGCTCCAACTCAGACAATCTTCCCTCTCAGAAAGCTTGAGTGAGAGAAGTATGCTCTGTTGCACATTTGGAGAAGAAATGGAGAAGAAATGAAGTAGAATGGAGGTTCTTTTCCAAGAAACCACCTTCATCTACCCCAAAATTACCCTCCTTAGCTCTGGAACTTTTTTTGGACAAAAGACACTTTCAAAATGATGAGAGATAACTGCTAATTGTGTTGCCTTGGTCTTTATAAATGAGGAGTGGTTGCTCTCATTTCTATAGAAACTGATAGTGACACAACGTGTCTTTTAGAAGACACAGTGTGTCTTTTAGAGGACATGACGTATCCCGTTTTGCAATTTTGCTGGGTCTTGCTGCTACTGTGAAGTATCCAACATGTCTTAAATAAGACACGTCGTGTGATTCTCTTCTGGAGTCATTTCAGGTAAAAGGCACACGACGTGTTTGAATAAACACACGTCGTGTCATTGACAACAAGTTGTAGCCAGCCTTTAGGTACTGAGGACACGCCATGTCCTAGTTGGGATACGTCATGTTGTGTTCTTCTATGTTTTGTTGTTGAGGCCACTGGAGACACACACACCATGTGTTAAATACCACATGGTGTGCTCTTCATTGTGCAAAGGTTTATGTGAAGGTACACATCTTGTCTTAAATAAGACACGTCATGTGCAATGTTGTTTCTTCAGGAATAAACTCTGAATTAGCTGCAAGTCAGGGAAAAGTCCCATTGGGGACAGATTGGAGTTGGACTATCTCCAATTTGGCACTTTGAATGCGTAACTACAATCAATATCATGTGGTAAGTAAAAATAACTAAAATGTGGAAAGATAAATATGAATAGAGGCTAATGGAATGCAAAATGAACTAAATTTGTGTGTGGGATTGTACAAAAAGTCAATATGAAAAGCACACATCACCCCCTTCAAAATCCAATTTCAACACATATACATAGGAAAAAATGAACATTTCTTATAAATTGTGATGAAAAGGCATGTATAATGGATATTGTTTGTTTACAATTCTTTGCTACAAATATTTATCTATTTAGAATTTCTTTTTTGGTTTGTTTGAATATTATTTTTTAATTGTTTGAATAATATATGTGATTCCAACTTCATGTTCTTGAGTTTTAGAGATCAATCTAAATCCTAATATATAAACCATAATTTCTAAATCCTAATATGTAAATGTTGATCTATAAACTCTAATCTATAGATCATAGATTCTAAACTCTAATTTTTAAACCATGTTGCAGTCCTATATACCCATATGATATTCTTATTCGTAGTAAAATTGATAGTCCCTAATTTGGAATTGTTCTTGAGCACTTCATCTCACTTAGAGTGTAAGTAAATAATATGTGTTCAATTTCAATAAGTTTCAACAACATTTCCTATTTTGTTCTCTATGTACATATGTAGGTGGGTATTTGACCATCTACATCGCTATACTTGGAGAACTATGGGGAAATACTACCAAATTTTATTGAAATCGAACACACATTATACACTTACAGTGAGATGAAGTGCTCAAGAATGGGATAGTGGTACACATTCATCAATGTGAATGCTAATAGATGATTAAGGCTCAATTCATACATATTTTATTCTGAAACTAACTTATTATCTAACACTTGATTAGCTACCCAATCAATTTGTAATATTCGCATAGGAACATAGCAAACAACCTAGTGATAGGTTCTATTTTCATTGTAGGAATTGTAGTAACAACTCAAAAGTTGACATTGTTAGCATGATAAAAAACCATGTCATGTGGAATGGGATTGTACAAGGTTATACAGAACAATACTAGAACAAATGTTTTCTAGTATATGTGAAGCAGATATCGATAGTGGTAGTTGTGTTGAAGAAGAAATGGTTGACAATGTTGATGTGGATGCACCAATTCCAACAGTCATTGTTGATACGATGCTAGATAGTTGCAGGGTAAATGTTCCAGATCAACCTCCCTTATTTAGAAATGTTGTGCATGATGCCGATAAGCCATTATACCTAGGATGTAGTAAGTTTACAAAGTTGAGTGTTGTGTTGATATTGTATACTCTAAAGGCTAGCAATAGATGGAGCAATAAAAGCTTTATTGTCTTGGTTGAAAGAAATTCTCCCTAAAGACAACAAGCTTCCAATATCAACATACAAAACAAAAAAATGTTGTGCCCTATTTGAATGGAGGTTAAGAAGATATTGTTGGGTTTTATGGGAGATAGAGAAGGCAGTGGAAATAGAAAAATTTGTTCTCCCAAACCCAAAATAAAGGAATCGCGTCAATGTCTATACAATAGGAAAGATGGTTTGTAGATACATACCTTGTCCCGAGGTTTTCTCGGTGACATTACCTTGCGGTTTGCGCGGTCTTCACCTCTGGTCTTGGATGGTGTCTGTGCAGCTCCTGGTCTCACCGGGACTGTCGGGATTGACAACTGTCCTCCGAGTGACAGAAGTCTCCCGCCTCTATAGTAGTCCACGCGGACCACCTAGAACTCCAATTGCCTTGTCGGACAAGGCACCAGAAGGAGTCATACCCTCCTGTCGGTGTACTAGTCACCGACACACTCTCCTTCCACTAGTCACTTTTCTACAGTTGTCTTTCCCTTGTTGTGCCTCCCTTATCGGGTAGCACTCGCTCGGGCTCTCCTTCTTACCACAACCAGAGAGAACGACAACTTTGCAGAGCAACTGGTGTTCTGAGTTGTTGTTATATGAGAAGCCCCCAATACCCCTATATATAGGAGGGTCATGGGACAGGGTTCTCTACCCCGAGCAATTCGAGATTAAAGAAGGAGTAGAAGGGTTCAATATTTTTCCACAAAACAACCAACTGCGCTAGCTGAACCGATCGTTTCAAGCATGAACTGATCGGTTGGGGACCTGAGCTGATCAGTTCACACCTGAATCGATCGATTGGGACACCTGAGGTGATCGGTTCAAGCATGAGTCGATCAGTTCATGGTCCTGATCCAACTTTAATTGACTTTCCATGTTTGTTTCCAACTAATCAAATATTAGTCCTTGTCCAAATCAAATTTGTACAAGTGAAACAAATATGTATTTGCAAAAAGAATCTTCTGACTTTCCAAACGATCTTAGTTGGTCACACAAATCAACCAGTTCAACAATTGAGCCAATATTTCATTGACACATGAGCCGATTGACTCACAACTTGAGCCGATCAGTTCACCAACCTGAGCTAATCAGTTCAAGCCTGTGAGTCGATTGGTTGGGGTAGTAGACTGTGCAAATCAGTCAATTGTAGTTCCAATCAGTCCGATACTCTTAATCATCTGGTCCAACACCTTGAACACTATGATTTTGAGCTATCAATCAACTGAGTGTTTAATTGAACTACTAAACTCCTTTAGTAATCAATCTAAACATCATTTGTGGATAAACTCCTCTTCCAGGTTAAATCCTATGTGTGTGACCCTACATGCCCATTTCACATTGGCAGTGAAAGTCCATAACACTTATGACTTCACAAGCAAAGAGCGGTTCCTAGTCGCACATCAGTTCTACCCAAGTGAAATAGAAAGTTGGAGAACAACTTTCAATCCTATAATCAGTGAATGGTGTTACAGAAAATGTATAATTCCTTTGTCTCTGATATCCCGAATGAACTCAAGGCATGAAAAAATCATCCTTTCAACATTCATTCACTTTCTTGATCTCAGAGTAGATTGGAGGAGATATGTATGACATCAATATCACATACTGATTCACACATGTGTGTGCACACCTATCTCAATCCTACTCATAAAGTGGCCATGGATATCAAACTCCCTCAGGAGGGACAAATCCCATATCTATCACTCGCCCCACAAAAGCCCCATGTGTCAAAGCCACCCAATCATCACCTTTATAACAACCCATGTTTCAGGACTGCGTTTGATGATGTCAAAGTGTACCCAACGACATGTGTTGAGTGTAGTGATTTTAGGTCAAAGAATCACACTCACCACCATCACTGTGAGAACTGACTGTGACTACCATGTCATGGTTCCATGTGTGAAACTCACGGTGGGTCTGTCCGGTACACTTGTTCTTTAACAAGTACCAATGTGTTTGGTTTGATATCTCCATATCATGACTAATAAGATTCTTTCATCAACCAACACCACAATCTAGTCTTGTTTGTCATTGTTGTCTATCTACCTTCCACAATGACATCCGACCAGCGACAAAATAAGAATGTACAAAATCTTAGCATCTGTATGATCTCATCATTCAGGTCCTCATTCTAAAAGCATACATCATCGAGTACTGTTATTCTCTAGACATTCAATCTATTCTATCATTATCTCATATGACTAAACTAGAAAGAATTGGATGCTTGCCTTTGATGTTTATCAAATCAATCTTAATGTATCCCACCAATCATCCCATGATTGGCTCTCAAGGCATACATACCAACAGACTCCCACTTGCACTGTGAGCCAATCACCCTTGAATCATTTTCTTAGTGATCTTCAAACATGTCCCACATGTTACAGTGCTCTAGTGCTAACATAGTGAGTTATGGCAACACCTTGCCAAAGTCAGTATTAACTACATGTCTCTCATCTCTTCGTTGTACGTCACACGTATGAGATGGAGTTTCCATAATATGCGATCTAGTATTCCTTTGCTAACCTTTATCCATATTGCATGATCAAGTACTCCTTACTTGTCATCAAAGATCAAAATAACTATAAGTTCATCTCATAAACTTCCAGATCCATATCGTATCCACACACGAATACTCGACTTTTCCTTTTAAATGACTTTATTGGAACATTTCCATTTATCAACAAACATTCACTTTTATATATCCCATATATATTTTGCGATTAATTTTTTGTCCTTTTTGGAAGTTCGCATCCGTGTAACTCTTTATAGTGAACCCTTCCTAATTTCCATAGAACTAATACTTCTCAAGTACCTATCAAGTTCTTATGGTATTCCAGTAACCCTTACTAGAATTAGACAGACATCCAATTGTCATGTACCACATACGAGTTATCAGGATGAGCACACCATATTGTCATGTCCTACATACAAGATGATGAATGCATTTTATTCTTGCTATGTCCATACATGCAAGATAATGGGATGATTACATACATGATAGATCCATATCTATTCTTAGTGTTCCCATTCTTCATAAGAATTGGACACTTGGCCTTGGGATACTAACTCCATGTAACATGGACAAGTTTTCTCCCACTGAATCTGTGCACACTGAACCCTTCAGTATCGATTGCCAATGTATGCTTTCTCTTTTCAGGTCAAGAGGTTTTTCGAGAACTATCTATAGATATCTATTGCTATCACATAGGAAACGTCTCTATCTTCCTTAAAGATAATTTCTACTTTGGATTTCCATTCTAGAACATTTCCATTTCACATCAACATGTGAAATGCAAATACACTCCCACTAAATCAGAAATCCCTTCTTTATCTTTGACATATTAGTCAAACCTTTTGACTATATCATCAAAGTAAAGATCCAACTCTGAGTTGCTTGTACTTAATCAATTACATTGATTAGTCCATTGTAACTTATAAACTTCCCTTGCATTAATGGATTCATAAACCTTATAGGTTGTGTCACGTACACATCCTTATTTTATTCCTTATAGGAATGCGGTTTTAGTATCTGTATGCCAAATCTCTTAGTCATTAAGTTGCAACAAGCATCATCCTTCTCAAAATGTTATCCATGTGTCTTATCACTTAAGACTTATTTGCACTTATGGATTTCATCCCAATGGGTGCTACCATCAAGGTCATACCTTATGGTTCACATGGAAGTCATTTAGGATGTAATGGTCATAAACCATAACTCAAAATCTGGTTCCTCATATTCATCTAGATAGTTGATTCATCACATGACCAACTATCACATAGATAATCGAGGTGTATCTGTTAAGGAATTTGAGAACTCATAACTCCTTGTGATTCTCAATGTCCTTTATTAGTGTAGGGTATTCTTTATTTAAGTAGAAATTAGTTATTTGATAATCATCCTCTAACTCCTTAGAGTATGACTCCTTATTGATTTAGACATCACCATGCCTTAATCATGAGTTTATTATGATACACTATCATAATCGTTCATAAGGATCTCAAACATTTGGTTCAAGTATTTCATTCATTGATCTCATCAAGAATTAACACTTTACCAAATTCGTACTTCATCTATGATATTCTTGAACACTTCAAGATATTCATATTTGGTATTTCTCTAAACACCACTTGAAGTATTAGCATTTGCTCCAATAGGTATGTAAATACATAACATGTATTATACCTAATAGGATAATCAATCTCCCACTACCACTAGTGAAGATTGATTAATCATGTCTAAGAGATTCATGTCTCTTACTGGTTCTCTAACCAAAAGAGTCTAGATTTATCCATCATATGGAAACTAGAGATGAATTTCTCATGATAAGGTTAATTTGATCGTTTGAGTTATCAATAACTTTTAGGTATCATTTTATCTTATGCATACCAAGTACTACAAGATAAACAAGGCATTGCCACAAAGATTGAAACATCAACTTTATTAATTGCCATCATTGTCATACAATATGCAAAAATTAAGGTGTTTCTATCATTGGCAAGTATGAAATAGCAGTTCATAAATCTATTACATGCCTTCAAGGCTGAAAATAAACTAAAGTACTCCTATCTATGGCGGCAAAATTTGCCCCATTTATTGGGTGCTTTCCACTTTATATCTTGGTATCATATACCTCAAAAGTGTTATAAGTTTATTTCATGACACCTTTAGGTGGAGACATCTGTCGCCTCCTTCTTCTTTAGTTCTTCCAGATAGAGTGGACAATTCCTTTTCCAATGTCCTCACTTTTGACAATGGTGGCAATTGCCTCTCTTGGTCATGCCTCCCTTGGCCTTGAGAGTTGAAGACGACTTGGGCTGCTGGATAGCATCAGAACCTTTCTTAGCCTTGCCTTTGCCCTTGTGCTTGGACTTGCCTTTCTTGTTGTTGATCATCATCATAGACTTAGGATTGTCCTTCTTCATCTGTGCCTTGACTATCCTCAACATGCCTAACAACTCTATCAACGGCTTGTCAAAGTTGTTCATGTTGTAGTTCATCACAAACTGACTGTAGGATTCTGGCAATGATTGCAGTATCACATCAATAGCCAACTCTTGGCTCAGGGGAAATCCCAGTCTCGTCAGGTTCTCCACATACCCAATCATCTTGAGCGTGTGAGGACCAACTTGATCTCCTTCTATCATGACACACTTGAACATCGCCCTGGAGACATCATATCTCTCTTGCCGTGCTTGATCTTCATACATGTTCTTGAGATCATGAATAATCTCAATGACACCCATGTTCTCATGTTGTCTCTACAACTCGTGGTTCATGGAACATAACATCAAGCACTTTGCATCAATGGCATCTTCAGAATGCTTCTTGTAAGCATCCCTTTCTGCCTTTGTTGCGGTAGGATCAGGTTCCTTTGGAATTGGAGTATCCAGGACATAGAGCTTTCTCTCTTGAGTGAGAACATTTCTCAATGTCCTAAACCAGTCATGGAAGTTAGTCCCATTCAGCTTGTCCTTTTCAAGGACTGATCACAATGAAAAGTGATTGTTGTTTGTTGTCATTTGTACTAAAAAAGGAAATATATGAAATTTAGTCCAAAACTCAATTTTGACTTATTTGATTGATTTGAAAGGTTGACGATATAATTAGGTCTTTAATTAATTATCACTCCCACTATTTTTGTTCAAATTGATAGCCCTCACCATCAATTTGGAAGATTGCAGTGTACAATCTTCTAGTGGGTCAAGATCCATATTTCATCAAGTCATGAGTCAGCTTTGGCTGATCGCCCACAATCTTGACTATTTAGGTTGGCCATCATGCCAATTGCATCATATGCAACTCTTGATGAATGAACATGCACAACACCTTGCTATGAACATTTCGTGCCTCTGGTCTTAGACGCACTAAGAATCACCAGTTAAGTCTAACCCAAAAGCCGACACGGTAAACATGCACCCTGCTTTGGCAAAACTTACATGTTTACCCTTCACACTTCCACGAGATAGATGGCGCACCACGCTTTGGCATAACCTATGATTGGTCGATCAAGTTTTTCATATGTGTCGCTAATGGAAGGTGTAAACGACTTAATATTTAGATGAGGGATTTGGTTTTATAGGTACATATACATATGCAATCACCACAATACATAGTATGTATCATATACATGCTATATCCCATAGAAAACATGTGAAACGATAATAGTGATGATTATGGCCATCCTAATGTGGTTCCTCAAGCCAAGAGGAATCACAATCATCTAGGTCTACATCACATGCAACCTGTACAAGATGAACTCTGTGCTTTGCCATTTTGGGTTTGATCAACTCATCACATGAATGACCTGCTCACCCTGGTCGGTCGTCTGGGTGTTACCAGTTGATCGGTTGGCTCCTCCAACCGATCGGTTCACTTGGTCATCGTGCATCTCCTCAGGTCACCACCCGCTCATCTCACTCTTCGAGCCGATCGTCTGGATCGCCAACCGATCGGTTCACTCCTTGAACCGATCGTCTCAGTCATCGTCAGATTGTCCTCCATTCTTTGACATAATCAGAAATATAAAAAGATCTATCCTATTTACATTTAAATTGGGAAACCCCGAGTTACATTCCGAGGGAACAAAGGTAGGAAAGAAATCTCGAGTTATCTCGAGTTACATCAGGAGTAAGGAGGTAGGGAATCAGTGTGCAGATCAAGATACAAGCAACCACATTCAACCATACACAGACATAGGGTTTATTGGCCATAACAACATTATACATCCATCAGAAAACTCGTTTAAGGGCGACCCATATCGAGTGCATTCATATTACATATCATATATGTATATTGGGATTTGTGGATTTAGGATTGGACATGCATAAAGCCAATTTTTTTCGCATTGTATGCAATAAATAAAGGTGACAAACCAAAATCGATCACATTGATAATCCTAAAGTATAGAGCAGTTGACGTGGCTTTGATACCATTGTTCGGTTTTATGGGAGACAGAGAAGGAAGCAAAAATAAAGAAAATTTCTTCTCCCAAACCCAAAATAAAGGAATCACATCAACGTCTATACAATAGGAAAAATGGTTTGTAGAGACATACCTTGTCCCGAGGCTTGCCCGACGACGTTACCTTGTGGCTTGCACAATCTTCACCTCTGGTCTTGGATGGTGTCTGTGTAGATGTTGGTCTCACTGGGACTGTCGAGATTGACAACTGTCCTCCGAGAAGCAGAAGCCTCCCGTCTCTGTAGTAGTCCACACAGACCACCTAGAACTCTGATCGCCTTGTCGCACAAGGCACCGGAAGGAGTCATACCCTCCTGTCAGCGTACTAGTCACCAACACACTCTCCTGCCACCAGTCACTTTTCTATAGTTGTATTTCCCTTGCCGTGCCTCCCTTATCGGGTAGCACTTGCTCTGGCTCTCCTGGTTACCACAACCAGAGAGAACAACAACTTTGTAGAGCAACTAGTGTTATGAGTTGTTGTTATCTGAGAAGCCCGCAATACCCCTATATATAGGAGGGTCATGGGACAGGGTTGTCTACCCCAGGTAATGCAGGATTAAAGTAGGAGTAGAAGGGTTTGATATTTTTCCACAAAACAACCAACTGCGCTAGCTGAACTGATCATTTCAAGCATGAACTGATCGGTTGGGGACCTGAGCCAATCAGTTCACACATGAATTGATTGGTTGGGACACCTAAGCTGATCGGTTCTAGCATGAGTCAATCAGTTCGAGGTCCTGGTCCAACTCGAATTGACTTTCCATGTTTGTTTCCAACTAATCAAATATTAGTCCTTGTCCAAATCAAATTTGTACAAGTGAAACAAATATTTTTTTGCAAAAAGAATCTTCTGACTTTCCAAATGATCTCAGTTGGTCACATAAATCGACCGGTTCAACAATTGAGCCGATCATTTCATTGACACATGAGTCGATCGCCTCATAACTTGAGCCGATCAGTTCACCAACCTGAGCCGACCGGTTCAACCCTGTGAGCCGATCAGTTGGGGCAGTAGACTGTGCAAATTAGTCAATTGCAGTTCCAATCAATCTGATACTCTTAATCATCTGGTCCAACACCTTGAACACTATGATTTTGAGCTATCAATCAACTGAGTGTTTAATTGAACTACTAAACTCCTTTAGTAATCAATCTAGACATCGTTTGTGGATAAACACCTCTTCCAGGTTAAATCCTATGTGTGTGACCCTGTAGGCCCATTTCACGTTGGCAGTGAAAGTCCATAACACTTATGACTTCACAAGAAAAGAGCGGTGCCTAGTCGCACATCTATGCTACCCAAGTGAAATAGAAAGTTGGAGAACAAATTTCAATCCTACAATCCGTGAATGGTGTTACAGTGAATGTATAATTCCTTTGTCTCTGATGTCCTGAATGAACTCCAGGCATGGAATAGTCATCCTTTCAATGTTCATTCACTTTCTTGATCTCAGAGTAGATTGGAGGAGATATGTATGACATCAATATCACATACTAATTCACACATGCATACACACGCCTATCTCAATCCTACTCATCAAGTGGCCATGGATATCAAACTCCCTCAGGAGGGACAAATCCCATATCTATCACTCACCCCTCAAAAGCCCCATGTGTCAAAGCCACCCAATCATCACCTTTCTACCAACCCATGTTTCAGGACTGTGTTTGATGATGTCAAAGTGTACCCAACGACATGTGTTGAGTGTAGTGATTTCAGGTCAAAGAATCACCTCACCACCATCACTGTGAGAACTGACTCTGACTACCATGTCATTGTTCCATGTGTCAAACTCACGGTGGGTCTGTCTGGTACACTTGTTCTCTAACAAGTAACTATGTGTTTGGTTTGATATCTCCACGTCATGACTAACAAGATTTTGTCATCAACCAACACCACAATTTAGTCTTGTGTGTCATTGTTGTCTATCTACCTTCCACAATGACATCCGACTAGGGACATAATAAGTATGTACAAACTCTTAGCATCCGTATGATCTCATCGTTCATGTCCTCAACCTGAAAGCATACATCATCGAGTAATGTCATTCTTTAGACATTCAATCTGTTCTATCATTATCTCATATGACTGAACTAGAAAGAATTGGAAGCTTGCCTTTGATGTTTATCAAATAAATCTTAATGTATTCCACCAATCATACCATGATTGGCTCTCAGGTCATACATACCAACATATACATGCATGCCCGAATGATTGTGTGATGTTTCCAAAGAACCATATCGATTTGAAAGAATGTTTGAAATGTAGGGTGTCTACGTACCAAAGGATGACATCGAGTATGATCTAAATAGAGTCTCCGTCCAAGGTGATGTGGTGTCTACCTATAATAGTACTATTTCAAAGCTCGTTTGCTAATACCATAGGTGAACATTTTTTATCTTGGCATGCTTAGGAAAATAAAAACAATGACAGAATGCTATGGCATGCACTTTATTCCCCGCAGTGAAAGAAGATTGATTTATTGTACCCTAAATTTGGAAAAGAATTTAAGACTTAGACTTTGTACTAACAAGATCAAACCATACGATACATTAATAAGACAACATAGCACTTGGCCATCCATGACTGTTATATACAATCTTTCTCAGTGGTTGTGTTTGGATAATAAATACGTTATATTGTCATTGCTGATATCGGACCCCAAACAACTTGGTAATGAAATTTATGTTTACCTTAAACCTAATATTGATGATCTAAACAAACTCTGGGAGGAAGGTGTGATGACTTATGATGCTTTGCGGGGAGAGATGTTTGATTTATATGCTATGTTGTCTTGCACTATTTATGACTTTCCAATTTATGGTAACTTGTTTGTATACAATGTAAAAGAAACCAAGGCATGTCATGTATGTGAGGAAAATATTGATTTGATCTGACTAAAACATGGTGATAAGACTGTATGTCTTGGTCATCGAAGGTTTCTGCGAAGGGTGCATCCTTACCAAAAGTTGCACAAAACATTCAATGGCTCAACCAAGAAACGGAGTTCCCCTTAACCTATGTCAGGGGAGGATGTTTATACAAGAGTAAACAAAATTGTGAATCATTTTGGAAAGAGACAATGTATTGCTCCTACAGCTGAAAAGTCTTTATTCAAAAAGTGGTCAATATCCTAGGATCTTCCTTATTGGAGTTCTTTAATAGTTCAATATTGTATCAATGCCAATCATGTTGAGAAAAATGTTTGTTATAGCATTATTGGTACCTTATTGAATATAAAAGGCAAGACTAAAGATGGAACCAAATCCAAAATGGGCCTATGTGAAATGTTTATAAAGAATGAATTAACTATAGAACTCATCAAGGGTCACCACACATATTTAACTCCTACTTGTTACACCTTGTCTATACATGAGAAGAGAACTTTTTGCAAGTTCTTGCTTAATGTTAAGGTACCACAGGAATACTCAACCAATATCCATAGATTGGTATCAATGAAGGATTTAAAGTGGATAGGTCTTAAATCTCATAATTTTTACACTCTAATGCAACATATATTGTATG
Organism: Alisma plantago-aquatica; assembly: GCA_963693085.1. Lineage (NCBI taxonomy): Eukaryota > Viridiplantae > Streptophyta > Magnoliopsida > Alismatales > Alismataceae > Alisma > Alisma plantago-aquatica. The sequence continues at coordinate 678,169,434 of OY856409.1, forward strand.
TATCTATTTGATATATCCTTCCTAAGCATGTAAACTTTGCAATCACTAGGCTTTTCTTCTTCTTCCACACTGTATGTAGAATAATCATTGATCCTAATAATATAGATAAGTTGCAAAGAGAAGTCATCATTACCCTGTATGAACTTGAGAAATATTTCCCCCCTTCATTCTTTGATATCATGGTACATTTGGTAGTTCATTTGACTAGGGAAGTGAAAATGTTGGGTCCAGTTTTCTTACATTGGATGTGTCCTTTTGATTGGTACATGAGTGTTTTTATAGGTGATGTTCAGAACTACTATCAGGCCGAAGAAAGTATCATTGAGGGTTATGTTTCTAGAGAGGTTATGGACTTTGACAATGAATTTTTAAGTTGCAATGAAACTCTTGCAAATATTGTGAAAAATGAGGTTTATTCTGGAAAAGGTACTTTAGGATAACAACATATAGATATCAGTCATGAGAAATGGGAATAAGCACACTTGTATCTTTTATGCAATATTGATAATCTGGGTATTTATATCACCAAACACACAAACGAGATCAAGACAAAATATCCCCAAGCCAGTTCAATGTGGCTTGCTAGAGAGCATAATTAGACATTTACTAGGTGGTTTTGAAGAGAAAGTATTCATTCAACTATCTCAAACACCAAACAATGCTACATAAGCTATAAAATGGCTCACGTATAGTCCAAAGACGCATGTTACATCTTATGAAGGGTTTCACATAAATGTATTTAAATACTACACAAAACATCAAGATGATAAGAGTGTCATCCAAAATGGTGGGGACACCCTTCAAGCATATTCATTCTACTTTTCCAGTGTCAAGGATACGAGTCCACGTGAAGGAAATATGTCTAATTGTGACATCCCGCTATCACATAGACAACGAAATGCCACACGAAAATGTGCAGAACCATCATAAACATCATATTACCAAAAATACAGGTTAATTAAAGTTGATTGTGGAAAGCTGATAAGAAAGGAACTATTACATCCAGATCCACATCCTGCAAGGAAACATGTTATATAAATATACATAAACTTGATACATGTCCACATCTCATAGGATCTAGCTGTCCCATAAGCAAAAGAGTTCATCACCTATTTATATACATAACAGACCTAGCTAGGTCAACAACAGGATATGAAATCCATATCAACTATACATCATGAAACCTTGTCAAAACACTTCCAAGGACCTGAGAGTACAGGGATGACTCTAGGACTCTACTACAAAACCTCCAAATGACAACAACATAACCACCTCTTTCCTTTTACTGTTCTTCTTGCTGCTCAGCTGCAACTCTGTGATCACCACCACGTCTAGCTCGATCACCTAAAAAGGTTTTAAACCAACGGGGTGAGACATACAGTCCCAGCGAGAAACATAACCCCCGCCGAAACTATAAAACCTCAAAGGAGAGCTAGAACAGATAAAACATGTAACTGATATAAGCAGTTCGTATATGAGCAACATACTTAGCAGAACTAACTTGTTACAACATCTTACCGAGAAATTAAGGAAGCATATGCACAGATAGAACATGATTGACAAGGCAAGTCTAATAAAACTTATCATAAGATATGAGGAACACATAATTAACTTCAAGATATAACTAGGGAAACTATACAAACAAGGCCTCAACCAATGTTCTATTTTTCCCTAAGAAAATATACTATATAGATGGATTATGATTTATTATGCCCTGAGGAAGTGAGCCGTACCACTCAACTCCAACCTGTGGCTGTAAAGCCCAAAACTGGTGCCATACAAGGTCAATGGAAGAGCCAGACTCCATGACCTCACCTCCTCGTAGTCAGTGCACGATATCCAAAGTAGGACCGCAGTGTCTTGGTTAAGTGGCCTCAGGCACACCGGGTCAGGCTACCATCTTCCTAGCCCACCTTGGTATAGGTATCTGTGCTAGAAAATCGAGCCACAGGCCTGTTCACCATGCTCCATCATCACTGAGCCATGGGCCTATTCACCATGCTTTATTACATATCCTGAGCCATGGGCCTATTCAGCATGGTCCAACCACACTGAGCCACGGGCCTAAAACCATGCTCTAAACATGCACTACTACTTAAGGAGTAGGTGCACCCCACATATTCAACAATATGCATTCCAGGTTAACCCTTAGGAGAACCTGTTTCACCATCACCAAACTCCTAAAGATGATGGATCTATGGCTAGGGCAAACTACATGAAAGATTCATCTGTAATTAATTAACATATTTTAAGTGGATTGCAAGATTCAACCAAGTTATGTAACATGCAACTATATCAAGAATGAATAAACATAGAACTCATTCTCTTGTGTTACATTATCACCTAGGCCTTCAGTGCCGTTGACATCATCGTGATCCATCACAAGGATCCAACGTCACATGTTACCACTTGGCCTCTTGCCAATCATCAAGATCCATCTCAAGGATCAACTTCACAGGGACTCAATCCCATCATCATGGCACACATTGCCATTCCATGGGTAACACCCATCATACATCACTGGGTGCATCACAACCCTTGATATTCCACATCATATCATTATTATGCCATCGTCATGGCCTTATCTTACAAATGTTACATGCATGGTTAGTGGAACCACAAAGGATTAGTGATACTTGTACAAGGGACATTTACAACTCCTTACTTTATTATGAGAGTTAACCATGCAACATGGATGAGTATATCAAAGCATAGCATTCTTATATCAAGCATAACAGCCGCATGTACTAAAGCATAACAAGCATTAAGGTTACTAACCAAACACAAGATACAACCCTCACTAAAGGTATATCGGGTAAGGGACAACCCTCACCAAAGGCACATAGTCTCTGACCAAAGAGTGTGACACCCAACACTATATCGGTTAAGCATTCTACTATATTGGCGAGCATCCATCTAGGGCTACAACCATATCGCCCAAGCCACTAAGGAACTATGTCGGTAAGCTCCACAAGGCTGATAACGAGCAACACCTCCTGTCGGGCAACACTTCTAAGGACCAACCTGCAACGCCCAAGCGTGTAGCATCATACCGGGTAGAACCATAACGTGCAATGTCATGTCGGGTAGCGCCATACCAGGCAGCTTGCAACGCCACATAATGGGCAACACCGTGTCGGGCAACGCCGTGCCAGGAAATGCCTAAACAACACACCCATGTCACCCATGAAGTACTGTGTCAGGAAACACACCATGACACCCAACACGGACCACATAGTGCACAAGGGACCAACACAATAGTGAACACCCTTCCCGGGTAATCACTCATAATGGGCTACCTCTCAATAGGTCGATATCGCCCAATGACAATGGCTAACGTTGCGTCACCTCATCAAGCAGATAACGACCATAAGGCATATCGGCCAGGCCATCATGTCAGGAAGAACAACCTTTCGTCCAAGAGTTCAACACAAACCCAACCATCCCAGCCAAAGGGTCATAGCCGATAACATCTCCAAACCGATACTTCCCAAGGCACTAACCCAAGCCGATATCACCCAAGCACAACCCTGAAAGAGAGATATCAGGCAAGGGTCCAAAGGTCATGACAGGTTGGTCATCTTCAACCTCAAGACTGCCACCAAGAAACCCTAATAGGTCAAGAGAGTTGGCTCACCTCTCAACAACCAAGTGAGAGGGGTTTTGCACAAATTCTATCACATATCGGGCATCAAGGCGGGTCATCCCATACCGGCCAAATTTCCAACCCCAACTAGGTCAAGACCAACCAAAGGCTCTCCTCTCAAGTCCATGGTAAGAGAGGGGTATTGCCCAAGCAACTAGAGCATAGACTCACCTCTCAACGACTAAGGAGGAGAAGGGTTTTTTCTATATCACTAGAGCTCAAGCTCACCTCTCAAAACCAAAGGGGGAGAAAGGGATTTTTCCCCAAGAACACACCACACGGACCATGGATTTAGGAGAACCCTAGGCTCATCTCTCAACAACTAAGAGAGAGGGTTTTTTCCCAAAGAACCCTAATCCAAGGTTCGGTCAACTAGGTCCAAGAACACATCTAAACAACACAACCATGTCATCATATCCCACAATGTCAACGGTACACACTAGAGCCAAGATATTACTAACAAGATAAGCATGTTCGATCAAGATAGCATATAAAAAAGCAACATGAAGAGAATGTAAAATAGCTAGGGTAGGAGTTATGTAACCTACCTCAACCACACTCCTCAAGCTCTAAGCTCCAAGAACCAAGCTCCAAGCTCCAAGGCACCACCTTCGGCCACCTCAAGAAGAGAAGAACAACTCATAACCACCATGGCCGAAAAATAAGCAAGAAGGAGAAGGTGCCAAGGAAAGAGAGAAGGATACTCACCACGAGAGAAGGAAAGGAGCAAGGGACACTCTAGGGTTTTAGCCACCACTAGAGGAAGAAGAAGACTAGATCTGTGTCACCCTCCAAGCTTCACCAAGGAGAGGGTATCGGCCAAGAAACCAACTGTATCGGCCACCACTCCCTCTTCTCTTCTCCTAGCACGACCATTAAAGGAAAGGGAGCAACTAAGGGAACTAAAAGAGCTGCTAGCAAGCAAGAAGGGTTGTATATATACAAGGGGGTCCAGTGGGCGTCCACTAGAGGGATGCTCCACATGTGCTCTCCCAAACCACCACTTGTCCAAGCTATGCCACCTTGCTAGCCAAATGCACTAAGTGCCACTAAGGGTGACACAAACAAAGCTAGGTCAAGAAGGGTGTGTATCGCCCAACATGGTGCCATGGCCGATACACCACTACCTGACACACCTCTTGGCCGACACACCCTGCCCGACACAACTCTTGGTCGACACACCCTACCCGACACACCAAGCAAGGAGGCAACACCAAGCTCAAACTAGGCCTAAGAAAGCCCAACAACAAGCCTAAGCTTCACAAGCTTAAACGGGGCCCAAAAACAACTCAAGCAAGGCGGCCAACTCATCCTCTCAACCCTAGAGGATGCAAGGAGAGAGAAAGATATCTCTCAAGGTGACAAACTTGCACACCAACCCTAGAACTTGGGTAATTTGCAAGTTTCATCTCAACCTCTCAACAAAGCACAAACAAGCCCTAATCACAACTCAGCTGATTGGAAAACATCTAAACACAAGGTTTAGGAAAAGCAAACATGATAAGCCCAAAATAGAGGTCAGAGTCCTTATAAGCCATAAACCCCTACAAAAGGATTTCGTCCCTGAAATCCAAAGAGAAAAGCGAGGGATACTTCCTCCTCATTTCTGCCTCAAGCTCCCACGTGGCTTCCTCAATGCCATGGTGATGCCAAAGAACCTTCACAAGAACCAGCTCCTTCCTCTTCAACTTCTTCACTCTTCGATCAAGGATCAACACTAGACCTTCCTCGTAGGTCACATCTTCATCAAGCTCAACTTCAACTGGTTGTATCACTGTCTCTATGCCCGGATGACTTTTCTTTAGCATACTGACATGGAACACTAGATGCAACCTGTGCAACTCTGGCAGTAGCTCTAACTTGTAAGCCACTTTTCCAACACGTCCTATCACTGGATATGGTCCCATATACCTGGGAGCCAACTTGCCTTTACGGCCAAACCTCAACATGCCTTTCCATGGAGAGACCTTGAGATACACCTTGTCTCCCACCTGGAACTCCAGATGTCGTCGGTGATTATCTACATACGACTTCTGTCTGTCATGTGTCGCTTTCAACTGTTGTTGTATCACCCTGATCTTCTCTGTTGTCTCCTGCACTAACTCAGAACCCAAAAGCTGATACTTGCCAGACTCATACCAACACAGAGGAGATATGCACTTCCTGCCATATAAAGCCTCATAAGGTGCCATGTCGATACTCTGTTGGTAACTGTTGTTGTAGGCGAACTCTATCAAACTGAGATGCATGTCCCAACTTCCTAGGAACTGCAAAACACAAGCTCGGAGAAGATCCTCCAAAGTCTGAATAGTCCATTCAGACAGTCCATCTGTCTACAGGTGGAAAGCGGTACTGAACTTTAACTATGTTCCCAACGCTTAGTGCAACTATTCCCAAAAATGAATCGTAAACTGGGGACCTCTATCAGAGACTATCATTGCTGGCACACCATGCAAATGCACTATCTCATCCACATACACCTGAGAAAGCTTCTCTGCTATATATGTTGTTTTCACAGGTATGAAATGGGAAGACTTTATCAATCTGTCCACTATTACCCAAATGGAATTATGATTTCTAGCTATCCTCGAAAGACCAACTACAAAATCCATGGTTACATGATCTCATTTCCACTGCGGTATTGGCATGGGTTGCAACATACCTGCCAGCTTCTGATGCTCAGCCTTAACCTACTGGCATACCGCACACCTAGCCACAAATTCGACCACATCTCTCTTCAAGCCAGACCACCAATACAGATCCTTCAGATTGTGATACATCTTGGTTACACCTGGATTCATAGCATACATTGATGTGTGTGTTTCCTCGAGCACTAACTTCCTCAGATCATCAACATCGTGGACCATCATCATGTTATGATAACAAACTAGCCCATCCCCGGACTCATGGAAACCATCATGCTTCTCGCTGTCAAACTTTGATCTGATCAACTGGACTGTGGCATCTGCCTGTTGTTCTTCTTTGATTTTCTGCCTCAACATAGGATTCACTTGCATCCGTGCCAATAGTCCTGCCAACAAAGATACTTCCAACTATACATTCATCTGTCGTAAAGAGACGAACATATCCCGCCTATGGCATATCAAAGAACTCAACTGTGCCTTCTTCGTAGGAAGAGAAGATTTCCTATTAAGTGCATCAGCCACCACATTTGCCTTACCAGGATGATACTCAATGGTGCAATCATAATCACTAATCAGCTCCATCCAGTGATGTTGTCACATGTTCAGCTCACTCTGCGAGAAGATATACTTTAGGTTCTTATGATCTGTAAAGATCTGACACACTTCCCCATAAAGATAGTGTCTCAAAATCTTTAACGCATGGACCACTTCTACCAGCTCCAAATCATGTGTCAGATAACTCTCCTCATGTTTCTGAAGTTGTCACAAAGCAAAAGAAACCACATGATTTTCCTGCATCAGCACACATCCTAAGCCCTTCTTGGAAGCATCATAGAAAATAACATAGCCTTTCCCAGGCTCCGGCAGCACCAACATTGGAGCACTAGTCAACTTCTCCTTCAAGTTCTGAAAAGCTTGCTGACAATGATCATCCCAAATGAAAGGTACATCTTTCCTGGTCAACTTCGTCAATGACAACACCATCACACTAAAATCCTATATAAATCTCTGGTAGTATCCTGCTAAACCTAGAAAACTATGAACTTCAGTTGGCATCTTTAGTTTCTCCCACTCTGCAACTGACTCCACCTTCTTGGGATCCACTCTGACTCCTTCCGTTGATATCACATGACCCTAGAAAGTCACTTCCTTTAGCCAGAACTCACACTTGTTGAACTTGGCATACAACCGGTGCTGGCGAAGGAGAGTCAATGCTTGTCGAAGATGTTGTTCATGATGTTGGATGTCCTGACTATAGATCAAGATGTCATCTATGAAGACCACAACAAACTAATCTAAAAATGGACGGAACACCCTGTTCATTACATCCATAAAAGCAACAGGTGCATTGGTTAGGCCGAACGGCATAACCACAAACTCTAAGTGACCATACCTCATCCTAAAAGCTGACTTTGGTATGTCATCCTCCTTGATCCTCAACTGATGATATCCAGATCGTAGATCGATCTTTGAGAACATTGTAGCACCACGCAACTGATCAAACAAATTGTCTATCCTTGACAAAGGATACTTGTTTTTTATCGTGACTTTGTCAACTATCGGAAATCTATGCACAACCGCATCGATCCATCCTTCTTCTACACGAAAAGAACTGGAGCACCCCACATCGATGTGCTCAGTCTAATGAAACCTTTATCCAGCAACTCTTGTAATTGTTTCTTCAACTCTGCCATCTCAGTTGGAGCCATCTTGTATGGTGTCTGAGCAACTGGTTGTGTCCCTGGTACTAGATTGATCTCAAAGTCAATCTCTCAAGGTGGAGGAACACCATGAAACTCATTGGGAAACATGTATGCAAACTCTCTGACAACAGGCACATCCTCAAGGCTAGAACCTTCTAACTTGGTATCCACAACATGAGCCAAAAAGGCTCTACAACCTTGCCACAACAACTTCTCCACCATAGCTGATATCAAATATGTCGGAAGAATCTTCCTATCTCTCTGGAAGATCCATTTCTCCCCACCGTCAATAAACACCGCTTGCTTGGAACCACATTCTAGCACAACCTTATACCTCTCTAAGGTATCCATCCCAAGAATTACATCAAATCTATGCATATCAAGTGGTATGAGATCCACTTGTATGTTATGTCCCGAAAAGGATAGAACACAAGATGGACACACTTCTCGAAGCATCGAGGAACCATCAAGAGGGGTTTCTAACAACAAGCTATCTTTCTTACAGCTAACTGGTAAAAGACAGTTATCAAACATACTACGAGTGATAAAAGAGTGTGTAGCACCTGGGTCAACCAGAATAGATACAAAGTAAGAAGAAGACAAATCATAATGAAATAACTCCATTTGACCTGCAACTACTCACGGGTTGGCTATCGCCTCATAGCATAGAATCGAGCCATTGCTTGTTGTCATCCACATCCTCTGCTTCCTTGAGAAGATGATCCTACTTGCGACGCTTGATCGCGCCCTCACCCTCTGTTACCACTGGACTGCTGTCTATCTGACCCTTGTTGAATCTATCTCAATTTTTGTGTCACTTTGACGTTCTCCTTGGGAAATTCCACATGATATGCCTGACCTGTCCACAGAGAAAGCACGATGGGTCTCTCAGCTACAGCCTAGATGACCCTGACATTGCCACTGAAGCTGTGTTGTATGCCTTTGATGGCGAAAAACCATTCCCTCTTCCCTTACTCTAAGACCATTGTGATGGTGCACTAGAACCCTGTATCACAGAAGGTGCTAAAAACCTCAGCTTATTGAAGCCATCAAACCTCTGCTTCTAGAACGGAGAAGGCTTTTTCTTGGACATGGTCTCTCTCTTCTCCTTGATTGACCATTCAATCCTTCAGATAGACTCCACAAACATGGCAAACCGCTCCTGATTTTCTAAAGCAGCAGTAGGAGTCGTCATCTCAACACTCAAACCTTTCTCAAACTGTCTGATTCTCTCATCATATGTCACTGCCATGTGAGGACAAAATCTCAGTAGGTCCATAAACTTGGCTTCATACTCAGTGATATTCATAGATCCTTGGTGTAGATGCTCAAACTGACTAATCTTCTCATCTAGGTAGGTCTTCAAGAAGTATCGGCTCACGAACTCCCACTGGAAGACATCCCAACAGATCACCTCACTGGGTCGCTTCTCCTCCTCGATGGCCCACTGATGGCCAGCACTACCCTTCAGAAGGTAGACAATGTGCTTGACTTTGTCTACTTCAGGGATGTCAAGGATCCGGAAGGTCTTCTCAAGACCTGTCAGCCACAGATCTGCATCCGCTGGATCAGCCGTTCCAGCATAATCCGAAGCTCCGACTCGGTGAAGCCGCTCAAAGGTCTTCCCAATACCCGATGATTCTTTATGAGGAACTCGTGCTCTTGGCGGAGGCACAAGTAATCTTTCCACCATGAGATTCATTGTAGTCATTACCTGTCCCATAATACTTGTACAAGGGACATTTACAACTCCTTACTTTATTATGAGAGTTAACCATGCAACATGGATGAGTATATCAAAGCATAGTATTCTTATATTAAGCATAACAGCCGCATATACTAAAGCATAAAAAGCATTAAGGTTACTAACTGAACACAAGATACAACCCTCACTAAAGGTATATCAGGTAAGGGACAACCCTCACGAAAGGCACATCATCTATCACCATAGAGGGTGACGCCCAACACTATATCAGTTAAGCATTCTACTGTATCGACCAGCATCCATCTAGGGCTACAACCATATCGCCCAAGCCAATAAGGCACTATGGCGGGCAGCTCCACAAGGATGATAACGAGCAACACCTCCTATTGAGAAACACTTCTAAGGACCAACCTGCAACACCCAAGCATGTAGCATCATACTGGGTAGAACCATAACATGCAACGTCGCGTCGGGCAGTGCCATTCCAGGCAACATGCAATGCCACATAACGGCCAACACCGTACCGGACAATGCCGTGTTGGGCAATGCCTAAACAACACACCCTTGTCGCCCATGAAGTACTATGTCAGGAAACACACCATGACACCCAACACAGACCACCTAGTGTCCAAGGGACCAACACAATAGTTAACACCCTACCCGAGTTATCACTCAAAACAGGCTACCTCTCAATAGGTTGATATCGCCCAACGACAATGGCTAATGTTGTGTCACCTGATCAAGCCTATAATGACCATAAGGCATATCAGCCAGCCCATCATGTCAGGAAGCACAACCTTTCTCCCAAGAGTTCAACACAAACCCAACCATCCTGACCAAAGGGTCATAGCCGATAACATCCCCAAACCGATACCGCCCAAGGCACTAAGCCAAGATGATATCACCCAAGTACAACCCTAGAAGGGAGATATCGGGAAAGGGTCCAAAGGTCATGACGGGTTGGTCATCTTCAACCTCAAGACTGCCACCAAGAAACCCTAATAGGTCAAGAGAGTTGGCTCACCTCTCAACAACCAAGTGAGAGGGGTTTGCACAACTTCTATCACATATCGGGCAGCAAGGTGGGTCATCTGATACCGGCCAACTTTCCAACCCCAACTACGTCAAGACCAACCAAAGGCTCTCCTATCAAGTCCATGGTAAGAGAGGGGTATTTCCCAAGCAACTAGAGCATAGACTCACCTCTCAATGACTAAGGAGGAGAGGGGTTTTTCCTATACCACTAGAGCTCAAGATCACCTCTCAAAACCAAAGGGAGAGAGAGGGATTTTTCCCCAAGAACACACTACACACACCATGGATTTAGGAGAACCCTAGGCTCCCCTTTCAACTACTAAGAGAGAGGGGTTTTTCCCAAAGAACCCTAATCCAAGGTTCGGCCAACCAGGCCCAAGAACACATATAAACATCATAACCATGTCATCATATCCGACAACATCAAGGGTACATACTAGAGCCAAGATAATACTAACAAGATAAGCATGTACGATCAAGATAGCATATAAACAAGCAACATGTAGAGAAGGTAAAATAGCTAGGGTAGGAGTTATGTAACCTGCCTCAAGCACACTCCTCAAGCTCTAAGCTCCAAGCATCAAGCTCCAAGGCACCACCTTCAGCCACCTCAAGAAGAGAAGAACAACTCATAACCACCATGGCCGAAAAACAAGCAAGAAGGAGAAGGTGCCAAGGAAAGAGAGAAGGATACTCACCAAAAGAGAAGGAAAGGAGCAAGGGACACCCTAGGGTTTCGACCACCACTAGAGGAAGAAGAAGACTAGAGCTATGTCACCCTCCAAGCTTCACCAAGGAGAGGGTATCGGCCAAGACACCAACTGTATCGGCCACCACTCCCTCTTCTCTTCTCCTAGCACAACCACCAAAGGAAAGGGAGCAACTAGTCACTAACCATGCATGTAACATTTGTAAGATAAGGCCATGACGATGGCATAATAATGATATGATGTGGAATATCAAGGGTTGTGATGAACCCAGTGATGTATGATGGGTGTTTCCCATGGAATGGCAATGTGTGCCTTGAAGATGGGATTGAGTCCCTGTGATGTTGATCCTTGAGATGGATCTTGATGATTGGCAAGAGGTCAACTAGTAACATGTGACGTTGGATCCTTGTGATGGATTAGGATGATGTCAATGGCACTGAAGGCCTTGGTGACAATGTAACACAAGATAATGAGTTCTATGTTTATTCATTCTTGATATAGTTGAATGTTACATAACTTGGTTGAATCTTGCAATCCACTTAAAATATGTTAATTAATTACAAATGAATCTATCATGTAGTTTTCCCTGGCCATAGATCCATCATTGTCAGGAGTTTGGTGATGGTGAAACAAGTTCTCCTAAGGGTTAACCTGGAACACATATTGTTGAATATGTGGGGTGCGCCTATGCCCTAAGTAGTAGTGCATGTTAAGAGAATGGTTTCACGCACATGGCTCAGTGTGGTTGGAGCATGGTGAATAGGCCCATGGATCAGGATATGTGATAGAGCATGGTGAACATGCCCATGGCTCATTGATGATGAAGCACGGTGAACAGGCCCGTGGCTCAGTTTTCTAGCCCTGATACCTGTACCAAGGTGGGCTAGGTAGAGGGTAGCCTGACCCTGTGTGGCTGAGGCCACTTACGCAAGAGACTGCAGTACTACTTTGGATATCATGCACTGACCACGAGGAGGTGAGGTCATGGATTCCAGCTCTTCCATTGACCTTGTATGACACCAATTTTGGGCTTTGCAGCAGAAGGTTGGATTTGAGTGGTATGGATCACTTCCTCAGGGCATAATAAATCGTAATCCAGCTGTATAGCATATTTGCTTAGGGCAAACACAGAACATTGGTTGAGGCCTTGTTTGTATAGTTGCCCTAGTTATATCTTGAAGTTAATTATGTGTTCCTCATAGCTTATGATAAGTTTTATTAGACTTTCCTTGTCAATCATGTTCCATATTTTTATCAGTGCATATGCTTCCTAAATATCTCGGTAAGATGTTGTAACAAGTTAATTCTGCTTAGTATGCTACTCATATATGATCTACTTATATCAGTTACCTATTTTATCTATTCTAGCTCTCCTTTCAGGTTTTATAGTTTTGGTGGGGGTTATGTTTCTTGTAGGGACTGTTTCTCACCCCGTTGGTTTAAAACCTTTTTAGGTGATCGAGCTAGATGTGGTGGTGATCACGGTGTTGCAGCTGAGCAACAAGAAGAACAGTAAAAGGAAAGAGGTGGTCATGTTGCTGTCTTTTGGAGGTTTTATAGTAGAGTCCTAGAGTCATCCCTATACTCTCAGGTCCTTGGAAGTGTTTTGATGAGGTTTCACGATGTACAGTTGATATGGCTTTCTTATCATGTTGTTGACCTGGATAGGTCTGTTATGTATATAAATAGGTGATGAACTCTTGTGCTTATGGGACAGCTGGATCCTATGAGATGTGGACATGTATCAAGTTTATGTATATTTATATAACATATTTCCTTGTAGGATGTGGATTTGGATGTAATAGTTCCTTTCTTATCTACTTTTCGCAATCGGCTTTAATTAACCCGTGTTTTTGGTAATATGATGTTTATGACGGTTCCACACATTTCTCATGGCATTTTGTTGTCTGTGTGATAGCGGGATGTCACATATTAGGTTGGTATTAGAGCTCTAGGTTCGCTGAGTCTACAAGGATCTAGGACTAGGCTTGTGTCTGTTCTTGTGATTTTCTCCAGATTCTCTCATGATGACTTCTGCCCCCAGCAAAAGATAAAGCTAAAAGATGTTTGGAAATCACAAAGAACATGTTGCCGAGAGTAGTGCCGCTGCATCAGTTGATGGAGTGAGTATGCAGACACATGAAGATCGGGTGCCTGAGGTCCCCCAAATTGACCCAGCCATTCTTGAGAATCTTGTCTAGCTGCTAGCAAGCAAGAAGGGTCGTATATATACAAGGGGGTCAAGTGGGCATCCACTAGAGGGTTGCTCCTCATGTGCTCAACCCAAACCACCACTTGTCCAAGCTATCCCACCTTGCTAGAAAAAAGCACAAAGTGTCACTAAGGGTGACACAAATGAAGCTAGGTCAAGAAGGGTGTGTAACGCCCAACATGGTGCCATGGTCGATACACCACTGCCCGACACACCTCTTGACCGACACACCCTACCTGACACACCTCTTGGATGACACACCCTGTCCGACACACCAAGCAAGGCGGCAACACCAAGCATAAACTAGGCCCAAGAAATCCCAACAACAAGCCTAAGCTTCACAAGCTTAAATTGGGCCCAAAAACAACTCAAGCAAGGCGACCAACTCATCCTCTCAACCCTAGAGGATGCAAGGAGAGAGAAAGATATCTCTCAAGGTGAAAAACTTGCACACCAACCTTAGAACTTGGGTAATTTGCAAGTTGCACCTCAACCTCTCAATAAAGCACAAACAAGCCCTAATAACAACTTAGATGATTAGCAAACATCTAAACACAAGGTTTAGGCAAAGAAAATAGGGAAAGCCCAAAATGGAGGTTAGGGTCCTTACACTAATTACGGTGTCATTGAAGACATACTTTAGAGTTCTGTTATTTAGGTGTAAATGGGTTGATAACAAAAAAGGATTTGTAGTTGATGGACTCAATTTCACAATGGTCAATTTATAGTGTACATGAGAGAATGATGAACCATTCATCCTAGTATCATAGGAAAGGAAAGTATACTATATCGATGATCCTACAAAAGAAAATTGATATGCAGTTCTTCATGGGAATAGAAAGTTCATTTCTAATCATATTGATGAAGAAGAGTACTATGACAAGTGTAAGGACCCATACCCACATTTGGGGAAATCCATGTCTATTCTACCTAAGTATATTTCTTAGAACCTTTCTCTAATCATTTGAGATGTAATTAGGTCCAGTAGAAAGTTTAAGTTTCTTATTTAAGCTTCTTTGGTTGATGTTTGTGTTTTGTGGTGAGGTTTTGGTGCAAGTTGCAATTTTCCTAGAGCAGGGGTTGATGTGCAAATTTGCCACCTCTAGAGTGTTTCTTCTCTCTCTTAGTATCATCTTGAGGAGGGAAAGAGAGATGGGTTCCTTTTTTGGGTCTTGATTGTGTGGTATCATCCTTGATGATGCGTAGAACACATGAGTGAGGTGTGACCTACACCTAGATGTGTTGTCTCATGTTGGAGAGCCTTAGAGAGGCTGTCTATGAATTTTTTAGTGTGTAGGGTTATGCCCTAGCCGTTTATGAGTGTATAGGGTTATGCCCTATCAAATTGTGAGTGTGTAGGGTTATTCCATATCGGTTTATTAGTGTGTAGGGTTTTGGCATCTCAGGTTGGTGAGGCCACGACCTTAGTAGGGGACCAAGAGGGCGAGATCTAGCCTAGACCATATCACCATTGTTGGCTAAATGGACATCATCAAAATCCCTTTGTTTTGAAAATGACAAACATTTCATTCTTGTGGATCTAACGTGCTATTTGAGTGTTGTAGGAACTAGGTGGATGACACAACTTTGAGAGATCTAAATGCTCACAATGTGTTGATTTCATGATTGTAATCAAATGTAAAAACTTATATAAGTATATAATGTACAAGTACTTAGATATCATGTAAATCAAGCATTTAGATCTTCCCTAGCCTTTCACAACACTTAGACGTGTCATCCCCTATAATAGTGTCACAACTGCACACTCATACACACACTTAGTATTCATCTATAACCACCAAAATAGAAACACTCTTGGTCGAACTCTTTGTCGACCGAGACAAGCTCGGTCGAACAACTTCTCGACCTAGAGTCTCCCAGGTTAATTCTTCTAATAGGTTCTATAGTTGTTAGACACAGCAGACAAGGTAGTTGGGAGTTGGAATCGAATGTTATATACACTTGCTCCAATCCATCTCTCAGTCGACAAAGACTTCGACCGACGGGACTCTTAGTCGAAAAATTTCTCGACCGAGATTGTCTCTGTCTGCACTTTTTAGAATTAATAAACTAGTCGTTGCTAAAGCAATTAGTGGACAACTAACGGCTAGTTGAGCACTAAGAACCCCCTAGAAAGTGTCTAGAACATCCTTAAGCACTCATAGGCCATTCCTATAAATAGGACATGCCTTAGGACACCCAAAACACACTTGTGCAACACTTGAGCATACATACTTACAATTGGCAATCCTTTCTTATGAGCAATTGAGCAACTTCTACACTTACTAATCTTCCCCATTGCTACAAGCTCGTGTCCTATAGGCTAGAATCTCATTTCCACCATACTTACACATTCACACACATTGGTTAGGAGATCAAAATAATTGATATAGGAAATCAAGCCTTGTGCTACAATGGTAATTGTAATTTCCATTTTCCCTTCTTGTTTCTTTTTATTGCTTGTACTCTCCTTGCTACTCTTAGGGTTGGAGGCTGTGGATTGGAGAGGGTGCTATCTTCTCAGGTGGAGAAGGATCTTATCGGTGGAGAAGGAGGACTTTGGACTACTTCAAGAAGGTTGTCTCTACGGGAAGCTACTTTAAGAGGAAGGCTACTTCAAGGGGGAGCTTGAAGTTACTTCGAGGAAGGCTGCTTCGAAGTTGGTGGGACTACTTCTAGGTGAAGGTTGTCCAAAGGGTGGTGAAAGTATTTGTAATTTTATGTAACATCCTTGCGAGGTAATAAAATTTAAATACTTTCAAAATCCCAATTGGAAACAATTGTTAGTGGACTAACTCCCTTAGTTTTCGCTAAGGGTGGAACCACTCTAAACACCTTGCCTCCTTCTTCTTATCTCAATTGTGGTTGCTTGAGTTGAAATATTGTTAAAATATTTATAAAACCCTATTCACCCCCCTCTAGTGGTTTTTCAATTGGTATCAGAGCAAGGCTTCAAGGAACTCTAACAAAGTCTTGATGAATGGGTGACGGGGTACTCAACAACCTCAACTTGGAAGGGACACTCCTGGCTAGACCTCCATCATTTGATGGCACTAACTACACCTACTGGAAGAGGAGAATGTAATTCTACTTCTAGGTAATTAGCTGGTATCTCTAGAGGATGGTGTCAAATCCATATGACTTTCCTCAAACTGAGCATGCAACTTGGGATGCTAATACGGTAAGATCAACCCAAATGAATGCAAAAGTTGTAAGTATACTCTATTGTTCAATTTCCATTGGTGAATTCAATAGAATATCAAATTGTGAAACAACATATGAGATATGGCATAGACTCTCCATAACCTATGAAGGAACTGTTCAAGTTAATAATTCTAAAATTAGAATGCTTAAACAAAAGTTTAAACAATTTCGTATGGATCAAAATGAGTCTATTAGTGAAATGTATGCAAAATTTTCTTATATTGTGAATGGTTTAAATGCTTTAGGTAAAGTAATCAGCGAATATGATCAAGTATCAAAAATCCTTAGGTCTCTTCCTCCCAAGTACAAGCCCAAGGTGACTTCTATTAAAGAAGCAAATGATCTCACCTGGATAAGGATGGAACAACTCATTGGCAACTTCGAAGCACATGAGGCAACCTTGGAGGAGGAAGAAAGACGAGAGCGTGAACTTCAACAAGGGAGAAAGGAGGACATTGCATTCAAAGAATCAACTAAGATTATTCATGACACAAGTGAAGATGATAGTGAAGAAGAAACTCTCATTGTAAACGGTAAGCAGTATAAAAGTTTTAAAACTAACAAAACTTCTAGTGTTTCTTATTCTAGGTGCTTTGAATGTGGTAAAAAGGGACACTTAAAAGGTGATTGTCCCAAACTTTAGAAGGGGAAGGAATCATCTCACAAGAAGAAAGAAAGAGCATATAAAGCTGCATGGGATGATTCAAGTGATGATAGTGAAGATGGAAAAGAAGAAGTAGAATGTCTTATTGCTACAACCAATGAAGAATAAGAAGAGGTAAGCCTTTTTGATTTACCTAAAGAAGATCTAATTGCTACTTTTCTAGAAACACATGAGAAATATATTGATTGCAAAAAGAAACTAAAGAAAGCTACTAAAACTAATGAGGATTTGTATGCTAAATTAAATAATCTTTCTTTTGAAAAGGACAATATTGTTTCTAAAAATCTTACCTTGAACTCATCTTTAAATGATTGCAATATGAAGTTGCTTACTTTAGAAACAAATCATGATCTTCTTTCTCAAGAAAAGGTTGATTTGCTTGCAAAACTGCATAATTTTCAAAATCATCCCATCCTATGTAATCATATAGATTATGATGCTATTGTTAAGGAAAAAGATGCTTTATCATCTAATCTAGATCTAGAAAATATAGATATAAAAAAGAAAATGGATGAGATTACCAAGTTACAAAGAGAAATTAATATCTTGAGAAATAATGATGTTCTTAATAAAATTCTGAATTATTCTTCTAGTTATAATGGAAGGAGAGGTTTAGGCTATGTTTCAAAAGGGAAATCCTATCAACCTAAACCTAGAAGAACACAAACACCCAAGGCCAAGATTATGTATGTACCCAAGAACAACTCAACTCCTACAAAGAGAAATGAGATTGACTTTATTAGTTGTCACTATTGCTTGCGTCTTGGACACTACTCTTTTTCATGTCCATACAAGAAAAGGAATGATGATCTAGTGTGGGTTCCTAAAACTTAGAGATTTGAATTTTATTCGTTGATATTTGACCTAAAATGTTTCTTTGATATTCAAATGTCTTATCTCAACAAAACTGAGCTTCAACTTTTATATTCTTGCAAAATTGTATTACCTTTTGCTTGTAGATAATTATTGAAAAACAATACAGAAACATACTCAGTCGAGAAAATATTCGACCGAGACATTGTCAGTCGAGAATTAGTCGACTGAGCAGGTTACTGTTTTTAAGCTTGCAAAAATCTGATAAAACCTGTACAAACAGCAGAATACTCGGTCGAGAAAATCTTCGACCGAGATAAGTTCGATTGAAGAAAAGTTCGACCGAATCAAGTTCTGCTGAACCTATTTAATTGATCCAGTTTTCTATCAATTTGCTATTAATGATTGATTTAATCTGCAAATCAAGAATGAATCTTGGAGACAATTCTTTAAACATATTGATAAGCTTGCATTATTAATATACTTTGATTATAACATTCTTATTAAACTTGTTACAAAACATGTATACTTTTTGCACACTAAAATTTGACATGCCATCTTGCAAAATGAATCAATATAGATATAGCATAGATTGCAAGTTCAATTGCTATAATCTCCTACATGGTTTGGCTTAAAATTGAAAATTATGAACCATGTTGGTTTAATCAAGGAAATTATTGTTTTACCATAATTCACATGGTTTGCCTAAAATATTCCTTGGTAAATTTTATGAACCATGTGCCTTGAAGAAAACTTTATTGAACCTATGGATTTGATTCTGTTGGATTGAATAAATATTTCTCTTGCCATCAAGATGATTATAGTAATTCAGCTCATTGAATACATAGATGATTCTATAAAATTGAAACTGCCATTATTGCATTAAGGTAAATTTCTATGGCACAAAATGCATCTTGACACATTATGATTATCTTGTGCTTAGCTTATGGAAAAGATATCATCTTTGTGATGCATGAACATTTTCACTATGGACTTTAAGTTTTATGTTTAGCATATAAAATCTTCTATGAAAAGACAAGCAAGATTATTTGATTTTAATATTTTGCTTAGAAAAGGAATATTAATGCTTTATCTAATTGTTTGTCTAAAAGCAAAAATGTTGTAAATCATATAAATTTGCTTCAAGTCATTAATACTATAAGAATCAAACTTGTTTTTAAGGAACAAATGTTTCTATACATAAAAGATTTATATTCAATCAAATAGGATCATTGTGAATGCTTAAATTGGAAATCTATAGAAATTGCCTCTCGGTCAAAATCAAGTTTGACCGAGGGGTGCCCTGGTTGAAGTCAAGGTCAACCTAAAATGAGCTTCACCAAATGCTTATTTGTAAATTATTTTCTTGCAATCAATCTTAGTATATTGAAAACAAGACTTTAGTGCATAGCTCTCATAAAATGTTAACTTATTATGATCTAATGCTTATTATGACCTTAGAATCCTTAAATTATCTTGATTATAAGATTAAGGGGGAGTTCACAAAAACTTTGTAAAGAAAATTTGAAACAAGTTATGACCTTAGTATTTTTAAGGTAATCTTGGCTATGAAAATAAAGGAGCCTACAATATTCATGAACGTGATATATATCTTTTTCTTAATGGAGTTCTCTAAACAAATTTGGGCTTAAAATCCCGTGTATTTGGTTAGAGATACATTCATGTACTCTACTATGAGCTTAAAGGATTCTCATGTCATTTTCAGGGCTTAACATCTCTTGTAAAATAGATGAGAAATCAAAACACATATGTCATGAATCTAAAAGGATCTCATGTCATTTCAAGGCTTAACATCCTTTGCAAATGATTGAGAAATAAATTGTGGCTAAATTTGACAATAAGTGGTTTGCATCCCTTGCTTTTAAAACTGAATATCTTATTAGGGGGGCATCTAATTATCAAATTACGAGGGAGAATTAACATACACTTAATGATTATCTTGGTTATCTTTTTGAAATGACAAAGGGGGAGAAATAACATAAAATAAATAAATTGAGTTTCACAATCGGCCAACACACACTTGCAAACAAGAGAATGGATACAAAAGGTAAACTTCAGTTATGAAACTCATATGATTTATATTTCCTTATTTGATATTTTGGAAATGTTTGTCATCTTCAAAAAGGGGGAGATTGTTGGCTAAATGGACATCATCAAAATCCCTTTGTTTTGAAAATGACAAACATTTCATTCTTGTGGATCTAACATGCTATTTGAGTGTTGCAGGAACTAGGTGGATGACACAACTTTGGGAGATCTAAATGCTCACAATGTGTTAATTTCATGATTGTAATCAAATGTAAAAACTTGTACAAGTATATAATGTACAAGTACTTAGATATCATGTAAATCAAGCGTTCAGATCTTCCCTAGCCATTCACAACACTTAAACAGGTCATCCCCTATAATAGTGTCACAAATGCACACTCATACACACACTTAGTATTCATCTAGAACCACCAAAATAGAGACACTCTCGGTCGAACTCTTTGTCGATCGAGACAAGCTCAGTCGAACAACTTCTCAATCGAGAGTCTCCCAGGTTAATTCTTCTAATAGGTTCTATAGTTGTTACACACAACAGACAAGGTAGTTGGGAGTTGGAATTGAATGTTATATACACTTGCTCCAGACCATCTCTCGGTCGACAAAGACTTCGACCGACAGGACTCTCAGTCGACAAATTTCTTGACCGAGATTGTCTCTGTCTGCACTTTTTAGAATTAGTAAACTAGCCATTGCTAAAGCAATTAGTGGACAACTAATGTCTAGTTGAGCACTAAGAACCCCCTAGAAAGTGTCTAGAACATCCTTAAGCACTCATAGGCCATTCCTATAAATAGGACATGCCTTAGGACACCCAAAACACACTTGAGCATACATACTTGCAATTGGCAATCCTTTCTTGTGAGCAATTGAGCAACTTCTACACTTGATAATCTTTCACATTGCTACAAGATCGTGTCCTATAGGAAAGAATCTCCTTTCCACCATACTTATACATTCACACACATTGGTTAGGAGATCAAAATGCTTGATATAGGAAATCAAGCCTTGTGCTACAATGGTAATTGGAATTTTCATTTTCCCTTCTTGTTCCTTCTTATTGCTTGTACTCTCCTTGCTACTCCTAGGGTTGCAGGCTATGGATTGGAGAGGGTGCTATCTTCTCAGGTGGAGAAGGATCTTATCAGTGGAGAAGGAGGACTTTGGACTACTTCAAGAAGGTTGTCTCAACAGGAAGCTACTTCAAGAGGAAGGCTACTTCAAGGGGGAGCTTGAAGTTACTTCAAGGAAGGCTACTTCGAGGTTGGTGGGACTACTTCTAGGTGAAGGCTGTCCAAAGGGTGATGAAAGTATTTGTAATTTTATGTAACATCTGTGTGAGGTAATAAAATTTAAATACTTTCAAAATCCCAAATGGAAATAATTGGGTAGTGGACTGACTCCCTTAGTTTTTGCTAAGGGTGGAACCACTCTAAACACCTTACCTCCTTCTTCTTATCTCAATTGTGGTTGCTTGAGTTGAATTATTGTTAAAATATTTATAAAACCCTATTCACCCCCCTCTAGTGGTTTTTCAACCATGTCTTGCATGTTGTTGCATGTGGCTCCTTTTTTGTTGACAAGTACCACCTTGGCTCCTAAGGTGATGACACCTCTTCCATGATCTCTCTCTCATCCCCCTACTATATAATCTTCTTTCTCTTCTTGCAAGAGAATACTTTTGGCCATCCTTGCTTTCTCTCCTTCTTGGTGGACGACCTTGATAAGCTTTAGGAGTAGGAGAGGTTCTTTTGGAGCTTGGGAGGATGAGTCCCAAGTTGTGGTGTTTCTTCCATCTTCGACCTTGGTAAGAGATGTTTCCTAGCTCTCTTCTTCTTCGTTTCAACCATGGATCATGAATATCTCCTTTTCATCTTAAGCTATCTTAAACTCGATCTCACGTTCTTCGTTGGAGGTGTAGTGGTGATCAAGTTTGGTGGATTATCTTCTACCTTGAGCTTGTGAGCTTGAAGCTTGACCTTGGATCTTGGATCTTGGATCTTGGTGGTCATCCTTGAGGCGGGGTATATAACTCTTAACCTCCTTTGTTATTTTCACCCCTTTCATGTGTTTATGTTCTTTCTCATCTCTAGAACGTTTATCTCATATATGCTAGTAGTTATTGGTGGTTTTGAGAACTATTTTGATGAAGGAATCTCGTTTGGTTTGCTATCCATACCTTACACCTTCTTGCAATGAACATAGACAGACTAGTGGTCGATCTTCCTAAGGTTGAAGATGATAAAGTCGGCACATACACTATGTTGTGGGTGGTTGTCATGACTTGTTGTGCATAGAATGACACATAATGTAACAAACCTACATGCCTTGAGGGTGCTAACTCATCATGCCTTAGAGGGGTTAAATCCTCATGTCCTAGAAGAGATAGATCGATATACTTGACACCTTAGAATGACATGCTTTGAGGGTGTTAGCCCATCATGACCATGAGGATACCTTGTGAGATGGTAAGCTTTGAGTGCCAAACTGTGACACCTTAGTTGAGCAAGAGGCTGAGGCACTTTCATGTAGGGCTACCTGATACATGTTGAGGAAGTAAATCGTGATACCTTGCTGAAACCCTAACTCTAACAACCCGTCACACCTAGGGTTTCCCAACACACTTAGCATTTCCTGTCATCCTTACAAGTAAGGTTTCCTGATACACCTCATTTGTGACTAACTTGACACCCCTTCAAGTAGGGTATCCTGTCACACCTTCAAGTAGGGATAAGCCAACACGCCTTGGGGAGGTTAGCCCCTTGTGCCTTGCATAGAGGTAGTCGACATGTTATGGTGATGAATAGTTGACACCCTATGGCAGGTATCAAATCGACAAGGTATGTGCTAAACTGATATAACTCAAGTGTGGTTAACTGATACACACAAGGTAGTCTAACTTGATACCTTGTGATGGTAAACATGTTGCATCATGTTAATGATGGGGTTATGTGGTATGATAGGTACCCTATTTGGTGGTTGTATGGACAATGAAGGAGTGCTATTTTCTATGACCTCTAATTTCATAACATACCTTTTAGTGATAATAGAAGTGACGGTTTGGGATTGGTTGTTGATCCAACCTTGTAAACCCTAATCTGTTAAAGAGAACCCTGACCCTAATGATGCGGTATGAATGACATGAATCTTTATAAAATGGTAGTAGTAATGAAGTATTATCCTTCTTGTTACAATTCTCTAATCATGCAAATGTCACAAGTTGATATGCATAGCTAGATAAGAGCTATGGTGTTTATGATATGTTTGAATGGGCATTATGAGGCATGTGAAATGTTGGTATCATTGAAGGAGGAGGTAAATGGGTCTTATGACCTAATGATGGCTTATTGCCTTAAATGAGATGATAATTTCCTCAGTAATTATATGAGGGGTTGCTACCTCAAAATATGTGGTCCTTGTGATGAAACATATGGTGAATGACAAGCATCAAGCGATAATGTGATGATATCACACCTTATATGATCAATTATTCTCTGGTAATGTATTATGCCCTTATTTTTGTAGAACTTGTCTAAATGTTATACGTTGTAACTTGATTGATATTAAAAGACACTTGAATGACCTAACTAATCAAGTGGAACTTAATCATGTAGCTTGCCCAGTGCCGTAGATCCATTCAGTGTCAGCATTTGTTGGATGGTGAAATGAGTTTAACTCAGAGCGCATATTTTTAAATATGTGGGGTACAAGTTGAGTGTTCCCCTGCATCCTTAATTAAAAGTTGTGTGAAATGACCATGCATGATTCGATCTCATTATGATCTGGATAGCCATGCGTGAGCCACTCCTTCTTGTTAGAATGGCCATGCATGGGTATGTTCTTCTAGCATCATACCTGTACCAAGGTGGGCTAGGTGTGATTATAAATGTGGATGGCAATGTGTGAGAAAATCCCTGAGCTTGACTATATGTCATTATTGTAGTTGACTGATGTGTCTTTGCAGTGTTTTCTCTTGTGTTGGCCAAGAGGTTCGTGGATTCTGCCTGGTATGAATCAAATCCTCTGGGCAAAATAAAATATGTAAATAGTACTTGTGTAGTATCAAATACATAAACATTGGATGAGGTCTTGCTTGATTTTATATATAAGTATTGATAGAAAATATATGTGTTCTTCATTTTCCTTTTATAATGTTAAGATGTTTCATAATACAATAGTAATTTCTTATTCTATTAATAATAACAACCTATCTATCACAATTGTAACTTTACTACTTGCTTTAATCATCTTTTCTGTGGTAATAGTAGAGTTGGTGGTGAGTTATATTTCCCGTTAAGATTTGGAATCTCACCTTGTGGATTTCCCATATCCATTTTAGGTGGACGTGCACGAGGAGGCAGAGATCAAGCAGTGGAGGTTGAGCAGCAGAAACAAAGATAGTCACTGACAAGATTGGAAGTGTTGTTGGATGTCTTTTGTCGTTAGAGTCCTAGAGTCATCCTTGTACAACTCGAGTCTTTGGGGATGTTTTGTAGGTGTGCTTTCGATATATGGTTGGCTTGTGTGCCCTTTTGTGCATAGTTGTGATGGATATGTTTATATATATGTTTCAGACAGGTTTACTTGTAACAGGATGATGGCACACACAGTAAGTGCTTTGATACATGGAAGGACTCATATGTAAAGGTTTTGCTATTTTGTAGTTTTATGAAATGTTTTTAATTTTTAGTATTTTTCGGCAACCTGATTGTTTAATATTTCTTCCGCGGTTTTGATTTGAGTCATCTCTCTTGTGTGGTGCGGGGCGTCACATTTAAGGTTGGTATTTGAGCTTTAGGTTTGCTGAGTCTATGGGGACCTAGGACTAGGGTTTGTGTTTATTCTTGTGTCCTCCAGTATGTCTTATAGTGACTTCTATTTATGCAAAAGAAGAAGAGAAAGCTTAAAAATGTCTAGAGAACATGAAGAACATGCTACTGAAACCAATTTTGCTGCACCAGATGGTGGTGGAAGGAACCAGGAACGAGAAGATCGGGTGCCTCAAGTCCCCCACTTTGACCTACCCATGGTTGAAAACCCTACCTTTCAATATCTTTTTGGGAAGTTTATGGCAATTATTACTCATATGGAAGACATGATACATGCACCTCAACCTCGGTCACTGGTTCCTCATACTAAATCTTTGGGTACTAGGAAGACTTTTGAGTGGCTTTGCCATGTTGGGGAGGTTGAATATCCTGGGACAACTGATCTGGCAGATGCATATCTATGGCTTATCGATCTTGAGAAAGACTTAAACATCCTTAGTATCCCTGAAGCAGATAAGGTGAAGCATGAAGTGTACCTTCTAAAGGGAAGTTCTGGCCATTGGTGGGCCAAATAGGAGGAGAAGAGGCCTACAGAGGCTATAGGTTGGGAGGAGTTCCGACGTGAGTTCATTAGATGGTATTTTCCTCAAACATACCTTGATGAGAAGATCAGCCAGTTTGAGAGGATCCGAAAGGGATACATGACGATCAATGAATAAGGTTTATGGAGTTGTTGAGGTTTTATCCTCACATGGTTGCTACAGACGATGAGTGGATTTGATGATTAGAGAAAGGGTTGAACGCCGAGTTGTCTACCCTAGCAACTTCTTTGGAGAATCCAGAAAGGTTTGTTGTGTTTGTAGAGTCTGTTCAGAGGATAGACCAATCTGTAACAAAGATATGGGAGGCAAGAACTAGGAAGAGACCTATAATGTTTCAAGGACAATCTTGGGGAGGCTTTATGAAGCTGAGGTTTTTCGCACCGCCAGCTTCGTAGAAGTTCAATGCTCAGACACATTGGTCACCTAGTAAAGGTAGAGGTCATAGTTTTCTGCCTACAGAAGCCCAGAGTGTTGCATCAGTGTCTGTAATAGGACCACCTAGGCCTTCGAATGACAACAGGACGTGCTATAAGTGCGAACAAGTTGGGCATACTAAACAGTTTTGCCCTGTGATGGAGTGACCCAACAACCAAGGCAGAGCAGGCAAGGCTCACAGAGAGAGAAGAATAGAAGTGCAGGGGGACGAGGACATGGCCAAGTGTCGTAGGTTGGATCATCTGCTCAGGGAAGCAGAGGATGAGGGTGACAACATGCAATGGCTAGATTCTACACCATGAGTCATCTAGAGGCGGTGGTCAACCTGTGAGTGGTAATAGGTCAGATGGAGTTATTTCATTCTGATTTGTCTTCTTCTTGCTTTGTATTTATTTTGGTTGACCTAGGTGCTACACACTCTTTTATCCCTCGTGAAGTGCTTGATAGTTGTCTTTTTCCTTTGAGTCATAAGAAGCATAGCTTGTTGTTAGAAACCCCATTAGTCGGTTCTGTAGTGTTGCAGGAAGTATGTCCTTCATGTGTCTTCTCCTTTTTGGGGCACAACATTCAAGTGGATCTCATACCACTTGACATGTATGGGTTCAATGTAATCCTTAGGAGGGATACCTTGAATATGTATAGAGTGGTCTTGGATTGTAGTTCCAAGAAGGTTATGTTTATAGATGGTGGTGACATGTGGATCTTCTAAGGAGACATGAAGATTCTTTCGACATGTCTGGTATTGGGTATGGTGGCAAGGAAGCTTTTGAGACAAGGCTGTGAGGCGTTCTTGGCACATGTGTTGGATACTGAGGTAAGGAGTCCTAGTATTCAAGAGGTGTCAGTTGTTTGAGAGTTCGAGGATGCATTTCTTGAGGAGTTTCCAAGTGTTCCCCCACCCCAATAGATTGATTTTGAGATCAATCAGGTCCCCGACACACAACCAATACCCCAGACACCATACACGATGGCTCCAACAAAGATGGAAGAGTTGAAGAGACAGTTGTAAGAACTGCTTGACAAAGGTTTTATTAGGTCGAGTACGTTGCCATGGGGTTCTCCAGTGTTGTTCATGAAAAAGAAGGATAGGTCTATGAGGTTGTGCATAGACTATAGACAGTTGAACAAGGTGACGATAAAGAATAAGTATCCCTTATTGAGGATAGATGACCTATTTGATCAATTGTGTGGCACGATAGTGTTATCAAAGATAGACCTATGGTTAGGTTATCACCAGTTGAGGATCAATGAGGATGACATACCTAAGTTGGCTTTTAGGATGAGGTATGGTCACTATGAGTTTGTGGTTATGGCATTTGGGCTAACCAATGCACCAATAACATTCATTGATTTGATGAATAGAGTGTTTGGACTGTTTCTTGATCAGTTTGTGGTGGTGTTCATAGATAACATATTGATATACAGTCGTGACAATCAACTACATGAACATCATATTTGTTAGGCATTGATCGTGCTGAGGCAGCATCATCTTTATGCCAAGTTTAGAAAGTGCCATGTCTAGTTAAAGAAGGTAGCTTTCTTAGGGCACATCATATCTGTCGAGGGAGTACGTGTGGATCCTAAGAAAGTGGAGTCAGTGACAAAGTGGGATCAGCCTAAGATGCTGATAGCAGTACACAATTTTTTAGATTTGGCAGTCTATTACATGAGGTTTATCAAGGACTTCAATGCTATTGCTTTAACTCTAACAAAGTTGACAAGAAAGGATGTGACATTCATGTGGAATGACAGATGCCAATGTTCTTTTCATATGTTGAAGGAGAAATTGACAAGTGCATCGGTTTTGATTTTGCCTGAGCAAGGAAAAGGATACATAGTATTTTGTGATGTGTCTAGGAATGGCTTGGATTGTGTGCTAATGTAGGACAAGAAAGTGGTTTCTTTTACTTCCTGATAGCTTAGGAAACAAGAGGAGAATTACCCGACCCATGATCTGGAGTTCGTTAATGTAGTTCATGCTTTGAAGATTTGGAGGCACTACCTATATGGGGAGAAGTATCATATCTTCACATATCACAAGAACCTGAAGTACATATTTTCACAACAAGTGTTGAATATGAGATAGCGTTGTTGGATGGAGTTAATCAAGGACTATGACTGCATGATTGATTATCATCTAGGGAAGGAGAATGTCATGGCAAATGTGTTGAGTAGGATTTCATCGTCTTCGCCTATGGATAAAGCCCAATTGAGTTCTTTGGTGTGCCACAAATGAGATATGTTGGTTTCCTCGTGGGAGATGAATGTTAAGTTGGAAGTTTCCTTGTTAGCAGGTTTGTTGGCATATTTACAGGTGAAGCCCACACTAAGACAACAAATCAAAGAGGCACATCAAACTGATATCATGATACATCAAATTAGATCAGAGTTTGGCAGCGAGAAGCGTTATCGTTTCCACGAGTTAGACAATGGGACCATTTGTTATCATGACAGCGTAATGGTTCTTGATGTTGATAATCTAAGAAAGATGGTGTTGGAAGAGGCTCACTTATCCATGTACACTATGCATCCAGGTAGTGCCAAGATGTATCATAATCTGAAGTATATGTATTGGTGGCCAGGCTTGAAGGAGGTGGTTGAGTTTGTTACGAGATGTCTTGTATGTCAGTAGGTAAAGATGAGCATCAGAAGCCTATGAGAACATTGCAACCATTTCCTATACCATAGTGGAAATGAGATCATGTGACTATGGACTTTGTGGTTGGTCTGCTTAGGACAGCCAAAGGTCATGATTCCATCTGGGTGGTCATTGACAGGTTGACTAAGTCAACACATTTCCTTCCTGTAAAGATGATGTTCACATCATAGAAGCTTACCTAGATCTATGTGGATGAGATAGTGCGTTTGTATGGTGTACCAACAACTATTGTGTCTGATAGGGGTCCCCAGTTCACGAGTCGCGTTTGGGAGCAACTCCACACAGCTTTGGGTATGCGGCTAAAGTTTAGCACTACTTTCCACCCGTAGACAGATGGTAAATCTAAGAGGACCATTCAGATCTTGGAGGATCTATTGACAACCTGAGTGAGGTGTGCCTTGCACCTAGATGTGTTATCTCAGGTTGGGGAGCCTTGGAGAGGTTGTGTATCAATTTTTGAGTGTGTAGGGTTATGCACTATTGGTTTGTGAGTGTGTAAGGTTGTTCCCAATTAGTTTGCAAGTGTGTAGGGTTATGCCATATTGGTTTATGGGTGTGTAGGGTTTTGGCATCTTAGGTTAGTGAGGCCATGACCTTAGTAGGAGACCAAGAGGGAAAGATATAGCCTAGACCATATCACCATGTCTTGCATGTTGTTTCATGTGGCTCCTTTTTCGTGGACAAGTGTCACCTAGGATCCTAAGGTAATGACACCTCTTCCATGATCTCTTTTTCATCCCCCTAGTATATAATCTTCTTTCTCTCCATGCAAGAGGATCCTTTTGGCCATCCTTTCTTTCTCTCCTTCTTGGTAGACGACCTTGAGAAGATTTAGGAGAAAGAGAGGTTCTCTTGGAGCTTGGGAGGATGAGTCCCAAGTTGGGGTGTTTCTTCCATCTTATACCTTGGTAATCTATGTTTCCCAGCTCTCTTATTCTACTTCTTGGCAATGGATCATGGATATCTCCTTTTCATCTTGAGCTATCATAACCTCAGTCTCATCTTCTTACTTGGAGGTGTAGTGGTGATCAAGTTTGGTGGATTGTCTTCTACCGTGAGTCGTGAGCTTGAAGCCTGACCTTGGAGCTTGGATTTTGGTGGTGATCCTTGAGGCAGCTTATATAACTCTTAACCTCCTTTTTTTATTTTCACCCCTTTCATGTCTTTATGTTGTTTCTCATCTCTAGAATCTTTATCTCATATATTCTAGTAGTTATTGGTGGTTATGAGAATTGTTTTGTTGAAGGAATCTTGTTTGGTTTGCTATCCATACCTTGCACCTTCTTGCCATTACAATAGATGGACTAGTGGTCGATCTTCCTAAGGTTGATGATGATAAAGTCGGCACATACACTAAGTTGTGGGTGGTCTTCATGACTTGTGGAGCATCGAATGACACATCATGTAACAAACCGCCTTGCCTTGAGGGTGCTAACCTATCATGACCTGGAGGGGTTAAATCGTCATGCCCTAGAAGAGATAGACAAATATGCTTGACACCTTAGAATGATATTCTTTGAGGGTGTTATCATGTCATGACCATGAGGATACCTTGCGAGCTAGTTTGCTTTGAGTGCCAAACCATGACACCTTGGTTGAGAAAGAGGCCATCACACTTTCATATAGGGCTTCCCGATACACCTTGAGTAAGTAAACCATGATACCTTGTTGAAACCCTAACCCTAACAACCTGTTACACCTAGGATTGACTGACACACTTAGGGTTGCATGTCACCATTACAAGTAAGGTTGCCTGATACACCTCATGTGTGGCTAACTTGTCACCCCTTCAAGTAGGGTTTCCCATCACACCTTCAAGTAGGGCTAAAATGACACACCTTGGGGATGTTAGACCCTTGTTCCTTGCATAGAGGTAGTTGACATGTTATGGTGATGAAAACTCGACCCCCTATGGCAAGTATCAACCCGACACCATAAGTTCTAAACTGATATACATCATGTGTGGTTAACTGATACATCACAAGATAGTTTAAACTGATAACTTGTGATGGTAAACATGTTGCATCATGTTAATGATGGGGTTATGTGGTATAATAGGATACCGTATGGGGTGGTTGTATGAACAATGAACGAGTGCTATTTTCTATGACCTCTAATTTCATAACATACCTTTTAGTGATAACAGAAGTGATGGTCTGGGGTTGGTTGTCGATCCAACCTTGTAAACCCTAATCGGTTAAAGAGAACCCTAACCCTAATGATGCAGTGTGAATGACATGAATCTTTATAAAATGGAAGTAGTAATTAAGTATTATCCTTCTTGTTACACGTCTCTAATCATGCAATTGTAAAAAGTTGATATGCATAGCTAGATAAGAGCTATGGTGTTTATGATATGTTTGAATGTGCCTTATGAGGAATGTGAGATGTTGATATCAATGAAAGAGAAGGTAAGTGGGTCTTATGACCTAATGATGGCTTATTGCCTTATATATGAGATGGTAATTTCCTCAATAACGAGATGAGGGGTTGCTACCTCAAAATATGTGGTCCTTGTGATGAAAAATATGGTGAATAAGAAGCATCAAGTGATAATGTGATGAGATCACACCTTATATGCTCAATTATTTTCTGGTAATGTATTATGCCCTTATTTTTGTAGAACTTTTTTAAAATTTACGTTGTAACTTGATTGATGCTAAAATACAGTCAAATGACCTAACTAATCAAGTGGAACTTAATCATGTAGCTTGCCCTGGGACACAGATCTATTCAGTGTCAGCATTTGCTGGATGGTTGATGCATGGCTTTTGAGTCACTTTTACAGGCTTATTTTATATCTGTTTTATTCACGTATTTGTGATTTTCTTGATTATATTTGCATAATTCACTATAGTTGGCCTTTAAAATCTATTTTCATCAAATTATACTTATTTTATCATATTTATATGATTTGATATAATCCCCGGACTTATGTACATGTTTCAGCACTTTTTTAGGTACTTTCACACTGTCCAGAGTTGATACCATCGACCCTGGTGTCGATAGTATCGACATTTAATCAGGAATCAGCCTTGAAACTCAATTTTGAAAGGAAATATCAACATCATGGTTGATACCATTGACCTAGGTGTCGATGGTATCGACAGCGTCGGGATCTGCCGAATTTTTGCACTAAAACGGTGTGTTCTAATCCGACGGTGGAGCTTTTTCAGTACCGTAAAGTGGTCCTATGACCTAAGGAGAGCATGGCCAGCCCTAGGGGGGATCTCATATCATGCTTCACAACATACAAGAAGGTGAGAGAGAGGATACGAGTGCCGAAGGCTGGCAACCGGGCGATCCGGGCACCTCCGACGGGCAATTTTGCTGCTGGAAGACTGCAAAACGCACGTTTCTCGAGGAGGATCTCCAGGAACACCTTCGTATCAGGGATTACATAAGTTTTCTCCATGTTTCCCACATTTTTCTTCTCTACTCCTATGTATTCTCCATTTTCAACCATGCAGGGCTAATCCCCATCGTTCCTTAGGACCCAGGATAGCCCGGGGAACCGTTATATTGAATTTTTGCATGAATTAATATAGAATTATCATTTCTTAGATATATAATTGTGGAGATTGCTTGATTTACTTATGATTCATGACCATAGGTAAAACATTAGACTAATAATTACTCTGGAAAGGGGATTAAAGGTCAGAAAACCCACTTTTATACACCATCATATATGTTCCTTAGACTAGACGACGTACGGATAGTGGAGAGATACCCAGAGTCATAATTAATGCACATAATATAAGATATAAATTGCTACGGAAGTAGAATTGGCTTATATTTCGGTAGTGGATTGTACCGTGGAAGCAGGCAATCTTGATTACAGGCTCTCTATCCAATATTCAATAAAATCTATGTTATTTATGCAAGATATTAGGTATAACAAGACCATGTAGTGAAATCGGAAATCCTAAGGAATCCCATTCCATTTGATTAAACTAACATTTTATCATCTCTCTTTTGTTTTCCCTTTATTTTATTTTCTTTTTCAAACCTATAAACTCTTTTAATAGATTTAGCTGGTCGCAACTAGTTAGTAGTAGTCTACTGAAATTCACATTTCCCTGAGTTCGACTCGGGCCTCACAAGGCCTATATTACATTGATACGTACACTTGTGTTATACGCACGGTAAAAAATGTGTCAAGTTTTTGGCGCCGTTGCCAGGGAAACGGTGAATTTTAGCACTACGAGTGCTGTGAGCGGCCACACTAGGCCACTTTTAATTCCTGTAATTTTTCTTTTAATCTTTTGAACTGAATTGCAAATCTCATTAATTGTTTTAATTATTAGTACTGGTTTATACACTACCATTTGAAATTTCAGGTACTGGTAAAGTAATAATGGGTGACAGAGCGACAAATGAGGAGCATACGATTTGGGAGAAGATCAAGGCTTCTTCCTCCTCTGCATCTAAGGGGCCAATCAAGAGGCTGGCCATCAACATTCCTAACTACAAAATTGATCCAAGGCTAATTAATTTGGTCAAATCTAATGCATTCCATGGGCTGAAGAATGCAGATCTGGTGACCCACATCAACACGTTTGTGGAAAACTGTGATATGATAAAGATTGACAGGTTCCCGCAAGAGACACTCTACCTGAAACGTTTTCCCAGTTCTTTAGCAGGCAATGCTTGGGATTGGCTGCACAATCTGGATGACGAGTACGTTGAATCTTAGAATCACATGGTTGAGGTGTTATTTGAGAGGTTCTTTTCACCTGAAAAGATGAACGATCTAGTGAGGAAGATGCACAACTTCAGCCAACGAGCCGGTGAAACTTATTCTGAAACTTGGGAGCACTTCCAGATAATGCTGAGGAAGTGTCCACATCACGGCTTAGATAAGGAGAAGCAAGCTAAAATTTTCTACTAAACCCTAAATGAACATGATAGGAGCAACTTGGACTCAGCAGGTTCTAGTTTCTTTTTGAACAACACAGGCACAAGGTGCTGGGAGATTCTAAGGAAGATGTCCAAAAAGCAGTCTTGGGGTGAAAGAGATGCACCCGAGCAGGTCGGCGTGACACATGAAGCAAAGGCCATCAAAGCGCTTAATGACAAGATAAATCTTATAGCCAAGAAGCTCCTAGAGAAATAGGACAATGGGTCTGATGATGAAGCACATGCAAAGTATATGCATCAACAGGGATATAGAAATAACAATTACGATTGGAGTAAGGAACAAAATTTTCAGAAGCCACAGCCTATCCTAGAGGAAAAGAACAATGAATTTCTTAGTGAGATGGTGAAGCAAAATCAGGAATTGATGGGCTCACTCGCCGAGACAGTACAGTCACACGGTGAGTACTTGAACCAGTTTGGGCAGTAGATACACAACCATGGTGCACAATTGAGGATGGTAGAGACGTCCATAACCCAAATTGCAACTGAGGTGGCTTCCATGAAGCAAATCATTCAACAAAAACTAGTTGGGAATGCAGAGGCTTCTCAAGTACATCATCAAGTGAAGTATACATCTGTGATTAAGGAGACAGAGCCCCCGGTGGGGGAGGTCCATGAAAAGGGCAAAATGCATTTTGAAACGGAGGCTAAACCCAGTATGCCATACCCCCATAGCTTATATGGACTACCAGGAGGATGTCACCCATTCAAAAAATCCCACCAAGAACCCATCACAGTCGTGCCCACACCTAGGCAAGAGGAGTAGGTGAAGGCCATACTTCACAGTGGAGCTACTACCACCGAGAAGGATGAGCAGCCACGAGCCACACCAACCATGAATGACGTGCCAAAGCCTACGCCAGAGGGTGACATTGAAGTAAGCTTAGGGGAGGAGACCCCAAATAGCCCATATGTGCCACCGCACAAGCGCATAAAGGAGCCAAGCGTGCCATTCCCGGATAGTGTAAAGTCGAGGAAAGAGCAAAGGCACTTCAAGAAATTTCTTGAGATCTTCCGGAACCTTCACATTAACATTCCATTGGTGGAGGCTATAGAGAAAATTCCTTCATATGGAAGATTCATGAAAGAAATCATCAACAAGAAACGGCGGATCAAAGATACAGATGTTGTGTGTGTTGATGAAACAGTGAGTTCTGTAATCCAAGGAAGGCTGCCAAAACATCCCATGTTCCACAGGTGGCCAAAATTTTCTACAAGCACAATGTGACTCAGGGGAAAACATTAATCTTATGCCACTTGCAACTTTTCAAAAGATGGGATTGAAGAAGCCAACACAAACTTCCATGACAATTGAGTTGGCGGATGGATCCATTGTAAAGCCACAAGGCATATGTGAGGATGTGCTAGTCAAGGTCGACAAATTCATCTTCCCTGTTGACTTTGTGATCATGTACATGGATGAGATGGAAGGAGGTGAGATGCTATTGGGAAGGTCGTTCCAAGCTACGACTGATGTAATCACTGCCATTGGGCGAGGTTACTTGACACTTGGGATTGGTGATTATAGAGTTGAATTCAAATTGCCAAATGAATCATTAGAGACATCCCTTGACAACCCGGGTTAAAGGTATCTTTATGTCAAGACTAGGACATTAAACAAGGGTGCTTGTTGGGAGGCAACCCAACTTTAGGTTTATTTTATGTTTGGTTATGATCTTTTATGTTAATGTACTTAGTTTTTGCTTAGGTTTTGATAATTTTTGTAAAAATGGTACCCTAACTCGTGTTTTGAAGTGTGAAGAATTTTAAGGTCGATACCATTGACACCCCTATCGATAGTATCGAGTTTGGATCAGTAAAAGCTGAGAAAGAGTCGATACCATCGACCTTAGTGTCGATAGTATCAAGATGCCTGAAGATTTTCAGAACTTTTTTATCAGTAACCGTCGATACCATCGACACCCATGTCGATAGTATCAACACTTTTGATTTACCATGCTTTTAGATACATTGGTACACCAAAATTGCTGAGTCTGAGTCGATAAAATCGACCTTGGTGTCGATGGTATCGACACCTACAGGATAGATACATAAAATAGGCCGTAAAAGGTGTCGAAATGAGATTTTTTCACACCGTTTTTTGCAGAGAAAATAAGGATGAAGCAAGTCACGTCTTAGAACCACTAAGACACAAAAATGGGCCACCAAAAAGAGGGATATAGCAAGCATCACTTGGTCTACTTCAGCATCCAACCATCCTTCTTCACCACACTTCAAAGTGAATGGTACCGCTATTATGCCTCTTAAGTGGGAATGTTGACTATGAGGCCATATTCATATTCAAGCTTGGGGGTGTTGGAACAGCCCTCTATCTTAGTTTTTATTACTTATTTATGTTGTTTTTACTTTTGAAATATTAGTTGTATTTATTTCTAGTTTTACCACTTTTGTAGGATCCACATCTATCTAGTGTAACATGTGGAGCAATAAATGCATGGTTTCAATTGGGAGTATTACTCTTGGGTTGTGTGCACATGAAAAAATGAGCATATTGTAAACTTTTTTAGCTTATTGTTGTGAGTAATTGAGTTGCATAACTGAGGAAGTGTTTGGGTGAGTCAGCTTCATGACATGGGGACATGAATGACCATCTTTATTGTCCAAGGAAATGTGATTGACAAGGTTGTTGAGCCTGAACCGATCAAATACTAACATGACCTTAGACTAAAGTTTAAGAGAGAAATTCTTCAGTTACCCTATACACATGTCTTTAGGGAGGGACATATGATATTTTCAAAAGGTTCTGTCAATTAGTCTTGTGATCTGATCCACCGCAATCTCATTCACACTCCACCATAAGAAATGGGAGCACATTACTGTCTTTCACTTTTTGATTGCATCTCATGTAGATAGGTCTTGCATTACAGCTATTTTCACACATTTTTACATAAAAATGAAAAAAAAGGGATAGAGTAATCATACATGCACATTATCCTTAGGTGCGTGTCATTTAATTGCATAACTGTCATTTTGTAGTGCATTCACATCTTTTGAGCTTGTAGTTGTACATCATGTGTTGTATGTTCTTGTGAAAACATGAAAGGTATTAAACTTGTCCCATACCTTCCAAATGCTTCAAATGTACAAGTTATGTAACAAAAAGTGAGCCCGACAAATAATTCATTGTCATCTATGAAAATAAGGGCTTGAAAAAAATTGAAAAAAAAGAGAAGAACAAAAAAAAAGAATTGAGAAGTAAGTATAAATGAGAGGGAGAAAGGAACCTGTTCTCACTTACATACTAAGAAGAATAAGTACATGGTGTAGTTTTCTTAGATATTCCATGTCACCTTGAGATGGAATGATATTGCATGCATCATTCCACCAAAAATGTAGTATTAGGACATTTTCACTTGCATTTTGCATCATGATAGGTCATTAATTTTTGTATTGCATGATTCACTGTTATGTGCTTCCATCTCTTCCACAGCCACCTATCCCATCCACCCGTTTCTCTAATCAGTAGGCCACCCATGATATTCTCCTCATTCAGGAATACCAGGAGATTTGCTTCCATTTAGGTGGTAGTTAGGAAATGAGAAACATAGATAGGAGATGACAAGATGCATCAAGTTTGGACCGGATGAGTTTATCATATTAACTGCTTTAATTGATAGTGTTTCATTGATTTGGGGACATACATCTTTTACATAGGTCTTTGGTCGCATGGAGGGCAGTTAGTGTTCAGTGGTCAAGGAGGGCCGGTATGTGGAAAGAAAGTGGGGATGATGCAGATCAATTTCATGTATTTATGTCCTTATGTTAATTTATCTCAACTAGATCCAAAGTTTTGTTGCTCGAGGATGAGCAAGGTTTAATCTTAGGGGAGTTTGATGTATGGGTTT
Organism: Alisma plantago-aquatica; assembly: GCA_963693085.1. Classification (NCBI taxonomy): domain Eukaryota; kingdom Viridiplantae; phylum Streptophyta; class Magnoliopsida; order Alismatales; family Alismataceae; genus Alisma; species Alisma plantago-aquatica. The sequence continues at coordinate 678,207,089 of OY856409.1, forward strand.
TGAGTCACTTTTACATGCTTATTTTATATCTATTTTATGCATGTATTTATGATTTTCTTGATTATATTTGCATAATTCATTATAGTTGGCCTTTAAAATCTATTTGCATCAAATTATACTTATTTTATCATATTTATATGATTTTATATAATCCCTAGACTTATGCACATGTTTCAGCACTTTTTCAGGTACTTTCACACTGTCCAGAGTCGATACCATTGACCCTGGTGTCGATAGTATCGACATTTCATCAGGAATCAACCCTGAAACTCGATTTTGGAAGGAAATATCAACATCATGGTCGATAACATCGACCTGGGTGTCGATGGTATCGACAACGTCGGGATCTGCCAAATTTCTGCACTAAAATAGAGCATTCTTATCCGTCGGTAGAGCTTTTTCGATGTTGTAAAGTGGTCCTATGACATAAGGAGAGCACGGTCAGCCCTAGGGGGATCTCATATCATACCACATGACATCCAAGAAGGAGAGAGAGAGAGAGGAGATGAGAGCTGAAGGCCGGCAACCGGGCGATCCGGGCACCTCCGACGGCATTTTTGCTACCGAAAGACTGCAAAATGCACGTTTCTCGAGGAGGATCTCCAGGAACACCTTTGTATCAGGGATTACACGAGTTTTCTCCATGTTTCCTATATTTTTCTTCTCTACTCCTATGTATTCTCCATTTTCAACTACTCGGGGCTAATCCCCATCGTTCCTTAGGACTCGGGAGTAGCCCGGGGAACCGTTATATTGAATTTTTGCATGAATTAATATAAAATTCTCATTTCTTGGATATATAATTGTGGATATTGCTTGATTTACTTATGCTTCATGACCATAGGTAAAAAATTAGACTAATAATTACTCTAGAAAGGGGATTAAAGGTCAGAAAACCCACTTTTATACACCATCTTATACGTTCCTTAGACTAGGCGACGTACGGATAGTGGAGAGATACCCAGAGTCATCGTTAATGCACCTAATCTAAGATATAAATTGCTACGGAAGTAGAATTGTCTTAGATTTGGGTAGTGGATTGTACCGTGGAAGCAGGCAATCTTGATTACAGGCTCTTTATCCAAGATTCAATAAAATATATGTTATTTATTCAAGATATTAGGTATAACGAGACCCTGTGGTGAAATCGGAAATCCTAAGGAATCCCATTCCATTTGATTAAACTAACATTTAATCATCGCTCTTTTATTTTCCCTTTATTTTATTTTCTTTTTCAAATCTATCAATTCTTTTAATCAGTTTAGCTGGTTGCAACTAGTTAGTAGTAGTCTACTGAAATTCATGTTTCCCTGAGTTCGCAAGGCCTATATTACATTCATACGTACACTTGTGTTATACAGACAATAAAAATTGTGTCAATGGTGAAACAAGTTTAACTCAGAGAGCACATTTTTGAATATGTGGGGTGCAAGTCAAGTATTCCCTTGCATCGTTAATTACAGGATGTGTGAGACAACCATGTGTGAGTCGATCTCATTGTGATTTGGATGACCATGCATGAGCCACTCCTTCTTATTAAAATGACCATGTGTGAGCATGTTCTTCTAGCGTCGTACTTGTACCAAGGTGGGCTAGGTGTGATTATATATTTGGATGGCCCTACGTGAGCCAATCCCTGAGCTTGATTATATGTTATTATTGCAGTTGATTGATATGTCTCTATGGTGTTTTCTCTTGTGTTGACCAAGAGGTTTGTGAATTCCTACTCTTCCATTGACCTTGTATGGCACTGATTTTGACTTAGCAATGGTCGGTTGGATTTGGGTGGTACGACTCAAATCCTCAGGGAAAAATAAAATATGTAAATAGCCATGTATTATACTTGTCTAGGATCAAATACAAAAACATTGGATGAGGCCTTGCTTGATTTTATACAATCGTGTTGATAGAAAATATACATGTTCTTCGTATTCCTTTTATAATGTTAAGATGTTTCATAATCCAATAGTAATTGATTATTCTGTTAATAATGACTACCTACCTATCATAATTGTAACTTTATTGCTTGCTATAATCATCTTATCTGTGATCATAATAGAGTTGATGGAGAGTTATATCTTTTGCTGAGATTTGGAATCTCACCTCATGGGTTTCCCACATCCTATTTAGGTGGACATATACGAGGAGGTAGAGATTGTTATGCATAGGTTTAGTAGTAACAAGAAAGATAGTAGATGATAAGGTTGGAAGTGATGTTGGATGTCTTTTTTCATTAGGTTCCTAGAGTCATTCCTATACACTCATGTCTTTGGGGATGTTTTGTAGATGTGTTTTCGATATATGGTTGGCTTGTGTGCCCTTTTGTTCAGAGTTGTGATGGATATATGTATATATATGTTTTAGACATGTTTACTTATAAAAGGATGATGGCACACATAGTAAGTACTTTGAGACATGAAAGGACTCATATGTAAAGGTTTTGCTGTTTGATAATTTTATGAAATGGTTTTAATTTTCAATATTTTTTGATAACATGTTTGTTTAATCTTTCTTTTGCGGTTTTAATTTGAGTAATCTCACTTGTGTGGCGTGAGATGTCACAGTTAAGGTTGGTATCAGAGCTTAAGGTTCACTGAGTCTACATGGACTTAGGACTAGGGTTTGTGTCTATTCTTGTATCCTCCAGCCTGTCTTATAGTGACTTTTGCTTATGCAGAAGAAGAAGAAAAAGCTTAAAAATGTCTGAAGAACACAAAGAACACGCTGATGAAAGTAGTGTTTCTACACCAGGGGAGGGTGCAAGGAACCAGTCATGAGAATATCGGGTGCTTGAAGTTCCCCAGTTTGACCCAACCATGGTTGAAAACCCTACCTTTCACTCTCTTTTTGGGTAGTTTATGGCTACTATGACTCATATGGTGGATAAGATGCTTGCATCTCAGCCTAGGGAACTGGTTCCCCATACAGAATCATCGAGTATTGGAAAGACTTTTGAGCGGCTTCGCCGCATTGGGGCGGTAGAATATGTTGGGGTGGCTAATTCGGTAGATGTAGATCTGTGGCTTACTGAGCTTGAGACAGTCTTTAAGATCATGATTATCCTCAAAGAGGATAAGGTGAACCATGTGGTGTACCTTCTAAATGGGAGTGTTGTCCACTGGTGGGCCATAGAGGAGGAGAAGAGGCCTGGAGAGGCTATAGGTTGGGAGGAGTTCTGACTTGAGTTCTTTAGTCAGTATTTTCCTTGAACGTACCTTGATGAGAAGATCAACTAGTTTGAGAGGATCCAATAGGGATCCATGAAGATCAATGAGTATGAAACAAGGTTTATGGAGTTGTTGAGATTTTTTCCTCACATGGCTGCTATGGAGGATGAGGGGATTCAAAATTTTAAGAAAGGGTTGAATGATGAGTTGTCTACTCCAACAACAGCTTTGGAGAATTGAGAAAGGTTTTCCATGTTTGTAGTGTTTGTTCAAAGGATATACCAATCTATAATGGAGAGACGAGAGGCCATCACTAGGAAGAGACTTGTAAAGTTTCAAGGACAATCTTCAGGAGGCTTTATGAAGTTGAGGTTTTCCGCACTGCCAACATCATAGAAGTTCAGTGCTAAGATACAGTGGTCACCAAGTAAAGGTATAAGGCCATAGTTTTCCGCATGAAGAAACCCAGAGTGATGCATCACTTCCTGTGATACGACCACCAAGGCCTTGGTATGAGAACATGACATGCTATAAGTGCAGACAGGTTGGGAATACTAAACTATTTTGCCATGTGAAAGATGATGAAGTGACCCAGCAACCAAGGTAGAGCCAGTAGGGCTCGTAGAGACAGCAAAATAGCATCACAGGGGGATGAGGATGTGGCCAAGTGTCACAGGTCGGATCATTCGTTCAGGGAACTAGAGGACGCAGTGACAAAAGGCAACAACTAGATTCTACACCATGAGTCCGCCAGAGGCAGTGGTCAATTTTTGACTGGTGACAGGTCAAATAGAGTTATTTCATTTTGATTTGTCTTCTTCTTGCTTTGTATATGTTTTGGTTGGCCCAGGTGCAACCCACTCTTTTGTCACTCATGAAGTTCTTGATAGTTGTCTTTTTCCTGTTAGTCATAATAAGCATAGCTTGTTGTTAGAAACCCCGTTAGTTTGTTATGCAGTGTTACAGGAGGTGTGTCCATCATGTGTCCTCTGGTTTTTGGGGCACAACATTCAAGTGGATCTCATACCACTTGACATGCATGGGTTCGATGTAATCCTTGGGAGGGACACCTTGGAGAAGTATAGAGTGGTCTTGGATTGTAGTTCCAAGTAGGCACCATTTATAGATGGTGGTGAGATGTGGATCTTGCAAGGAGACAAGAAGATTCTTCCAACATGTCTGGTATTGACTATGGTGGCAAGGAAGCTTTTGAGACAAGGCTACAAGGCATTTTTAGCACATGTGTTGGATACATAGGTAAGGAGTCCTAGTATTCAGGAGGTTCCAGTTGTTAGAGAGTTTGAATATGTGTTTCCTGAGGAGTTTCCAGGTGTTCCCCCACCTTGAGAGATTGATTTTGAGATCAATTTAGTTCTCGATATGTGACTGATAGCCCAGACAATGTAAGGGAAGACTTCAACAGAGATGGAAGAGTTGAAGAGATAGTTGTAAGAACTACTTGACAAAGGTTTTATTAGGCTGAGTACGTCGCCATGGGGTGCTCCAGTGTTCTTTGTGATAAATAATGATGGGTCTATGAGGGCGTGCATAGACTACAAACAGCTGAACAAGGTGACGATAAAGAATAAGTATCCCTTATCAAGGATAGATGACATGTTTGATCAGTTGTGTGGTGTGAAGGTGGTCTTGAAGATAGACCTGAGGTTACGTTATCACTAGTTGATGATCAATGAGGATGACATACCTAAGTCAGCTTTTAGGATGAGGTACAGTAACTACGAGTTCGTTGTTATGCCGTTTGGGCTGCCCAATGCACCAACAACATTCATGGACTTGATGAACAGAGTGTTCTGGCCATTTCATGATCATTTTGTGGTGGGTTTCATAGATGACATATTGATATATAGTCATGACAATCAAAAGCATGAACAACATCTTCGTCAGGCATTGACCGTGATGAGACAACATCAACTTTATGCCAAGTTTAGCAAGGGTGAGTTCTGGTTGAAGAAGGTAGCTTTCTTAGGGCACGTCATATATGTTCAGGGAGTACGTGTGGATCCTAAGAAATTGGAGTTAGTGATAGAGTGGAAGCAGTCTAATTTGTCGACAGAAGTATGTAGTTTTTTAGGTTTGGCAGGCTATTACAGGAGGTTTATCAAGGACTTCAGTGATATTACTTTACCTCTAACAAAGTTGACAAGGAAGGACATGACATTTGTCTGGGATGACAGATGCCACCATTCTTTTCAGACATTGAAGGAGAAGTTGACAAGTGCACCGGTTCTAGTTTTTCCTGAGCAAGGAAAAGGACACATAGTCTTTTGTGATGCATCGGGGAATGGCTTGGGTTCAGTGCTGATGCTGGACAAGCAAGTGGTTTCTTTTTCTTCCCGACAACTTAAGAAACACAAGTAGAATTACCTAACCCATGATTTGGACTTAGCTGTTGTAGTTCATGCTTTGAAGATTTGGAGGAAATACTTGTATGGGCAGAAGTGTCAGATCTTCACAGATCACAAGAACCTGAAGTACATATTTTCACAACAAGAGTTGAATATGAGACATCATCACTGTATGGAGTTAATTAAAGACTACAGTTTCATGATTGATTATCATATAGGGAAGATGAATGTCGTGTCAGATGCATTGAGTAGGAAGTCTTCATCTTCACCTATGGATAAAGCCTGGTTGAGTTCTTTGGTATGCCAAAAATGAGATATGTTGGTTTGCTTACGGTAGATGAATGTTAAGTTGGAAGTTTCCTTGTTAGCGGGTTTGTTGGAACATTTACACATGAAGACCATGCTGAGATAGTAAATCAAAGAGGCATATCAGACTGATATTGTGATACAATAGATTAGATTAGAGTTTGGCAGCGAGAAGTGTGATGGTTTCCACAAGTCTGACGATGGGACCATTTGTTATCATGGCAGAGTAATGGTTCCTAATGTTGATAATCTAAGAAAGAAGGTGATGGAAGAGGCTCACACATTCATGTATGCTATTCACCCAGGTAGTACCAAGATGTATCATAATCTAAAGGATATGTATTGGTGGCCAAGCTTGAAGAAGGACATGGCTGAATTCGTTGCGAGATGTGTTGTATGTCAGTAGGTTAAAGTTGAGCATCAGAAGCCTACAGGAACATTGCAACCGTTTCCTATACCATAGTGGAAATGGGATCATGTGACTATGGACTTTATAGTTGGTATGCCTGGGACAGTCAAAGGTTATGATTCCATATGGGTGATCATTGACGGGTTGACTAAGTCAGTGCATTTCCTTCCCGTAAAGACAACATTCACAGTAGAGAAGCTTTCCCAGATCTATGTGGATGAGATAGTGAACTTCCATGGTGTTCCAGCTACTATTGTGTTTGATAGGGGTCCCCAGTTCACAAGTCGCTTTTGGGAGTGACTGCACACAACTTTGGGTACGCGGTTAAAGTTTAGAACTACTTTCCACCCATAGATAGATGGTCAATTTGAGAGGACCATTTAGACCTTGGAGGATTTGTTGAGAGCTTGTGTTCTCTATTTTTCAGAAAGTTGGGATATACACCTCAGTTTGATAGAGTTTGCCTACAACAACAACAACTATCAGAGTAGCATCTACATGTCACCTTATGATGCATTCTATGGGAGGCATTGCAGATCTCCTTTGTGTTGGTATGAGACAGGCGAGTATCAGCTTCTTGGCCTGAGCTTGTGCAGTAGATGATAGAGAAGATCAAGGTAATCCAACAATAGTTGAAGGTAGCATAGGACAGAAAAAAATCGTATGCAGATAACCGTCATAGACCCTTGGAGTTCCAAGTGAGAGACAAGGTATATTTGAAAGACTCTCCTTGGAAGGGTGTTCTGAGGTTTGGGAAGAAGGGGTAAGTTGGCTTCCAGGTTTATGGGACCTTACCCAATGGTGGCACGTGTTGGGAAGGCGGGCTACATGTTGGAGTTGCCACCTGAGTTGCACAATTTGCATCTAGTGTTTCATGTGAGTATGTTGAGGAAGTGTCATCTAGACAAAAAGTTAGTGTCTCATCCTATGGAGGAAGATCTTGATAAGGATATGACCTATGGGGAAAGTCCATTGTTGATCCTTGAATGGAGAGTGAAGAAGTTGAAGAGGAAGGACCTAGTGTGGGTGAAGGTTCTTTGGCATCATCATGGTGTTGAGGAAGCCACATGGGAGATCAAATAAGAGATGAGGAGGAAGTACCCCTCCCTTTTCTCTTAGGATTTTTTTTTGGGGGGGGGGAATCCATGTTATGAGTTTATGGCTTGTAAGGACCCTGACCCACATTTGGGGATAACCCTATTTGTTTTCCCTAAGTATGTTTCTTAGAACCTTGATCTAATCATATGAGATGTAATTAGGGCTAGTAGAAATTTTAAGTTTCCTGTTTAATCTTGTTTGGTTGATGCTTGTGTTTTGTGGTAAGGTTTTGGTGCAAGTTGCAATTTGCCCAGAGCAGGGGTTGATGTTCAAATTTGCCACCTCTAGAGTGTTTCGTCTCTCTCTTGTTATCATATTGAGGAGGGACAGAGAGATGGGAACCTTGTTTGGATCATTGTGTTGTGGTAGCATCCTTGGTGATGTGTAGAACACATGAGTGAGGTGTGCCTTGCACCTAGATGTGTTATCTTGGGTTGGAGAGCCTTGGAGAGGTTGTGTATCAGCTTGTGAGGGTGTAGGGTTATGTCGTATCAATTTGTGAGTGCGTAGGGTTATGCCATATCAGTTTATGGGTGTGTAGGGTTTTGGTATCTCAGGTTAGTGAGGTCGTGACCTTGGTAGGGGATTAAGAGGGCGAGATATAGCCTAGACCATATCACCATGTCTTACATGTTGTTGCATGTGGCTCCTTTCTCATGGAAAAGTGTCACCTATGCTCCTTCTTCCATGATCTCTCTCTCATCCCCCTAGTATACAATATTGTTTCTCTCCATGCAAAAGGATCCTTTTGGTCATCTTTTCTTTCTTTCCTTCTTGGTGGATGACCTTGAGAAGCTTTAGGAGCAAGAGAGGTTCTCTTGAAGCATGGGAGAATGAGTCCCAAGTTGTGGTGTTTCTTCCATCTTCTTCCTTGGTAAGCTATGTTTCCTAGCTCTCTTCTTCTTCTTCTCGACCATGGATCGTGGATATCTCCTTTTCATCTTGAGCTAACCTCTGTCTCATCTTCTTCCTTGGAGGTGTAGTGGTGATCAAGTTTGGTAGATCATCTTCTACCTTGATCTCATGAGCTTGAAGTTTGACCTTGGAGCTTGGATCTTGGTGGTGATCCTTGAGGTGGCTTATATAACTCTTAACCTCCTTTGTTATTTTCACCCCTTTCATGTTTTTATGTTGTTTCATCTCTTGAACTTTATTTTATATATGATAGTAGTTATTGGTGGTTTTGAGAACTATTTTGATGAAGGAATCTCATTTGGTTTGAATATAACCTGAATGATGTGCATACTGACTGAACTCAATATCTAGGTACTCTGGTCAAGTATTTGGGTATTGAGCTAAGCTAGTATGGAACTACTAACTATACTTCTTCTAGATGCCCTGACCAAGTATCCAGATGAACATAGTTTGGTAGTATAATAAGATACATGATGAAAAAGAGAAGAATGGCAATAAAATGGTGAAAGAAAAAAGGATTTTATAATTCAATATGGAACCTATGGAAAACACGCAATTTATATAAGAAAGATGAAAGCTTAATGGATTATGAACATAATCTCTAATGAGTTTGAGTTTGAGTATGAAATCTAAAATTTTGAGAAAAATCTATGAACTAAGATGCACACTAGATGATCTTCTTTATAGAGGAAATTGATGAATGCAAATGATAATATGTTAATGAGTCATAATCTTAATCCATGAGATACACAATCAAATTAAAAAAAAAGGATGTGAAAGGTATGTGAATCAAATCTTGATAAATGATGTATTACTAATATTAGTGATTCAAATATTTGTAATACTCAAGGATAGATATGATGATGACATAGGATGAAATATCCATCTAATACAAAAGAAAGATGTCATATGAAAGAAAGATAAAATGGAATACTTTCTAACTGGATGTTGATAGAGATGAATGATGAGATGATATGATATTCTTTTGTATCTTTTCTTGGATTTTGGGACGAAACCCCATTTGGCGTCGGTCTTTTAACCCCATTTGGCATCGGTTTTCGACTGACGCCTATGTGGGTGCCGCTAAAGGTCGAACACTTCGGCGTCGGTTTTTTAACCGACGCCTATTTAACCTATAGGCGTCGGTCTTTTAGTAGAAAACCGACGCCAAAATGGTTCGCACCACAGAAAACGGCGTCATCTAGGGCACTTTCTGCGTCGGTGATTTACTAAAAGACCGACGCCAATATTCCATGTAGCGTCGGTCTTTTAGTGGATAACCGACGCATAAAGTGTCCTAGATGACGCCGTTTTCTGTGGCGCGAACCCTTTTGGCGTCGGTGATATACCAAACGACCGACGCCTGGTTGTTTAAATAGGCGTCGGTTCGATACGAATATCCGACGCCATTTCCATGACTGCTTTGGCCACATCAGGCGTCGGTTATCTATAAATAACCGACGATGTATGTCTTTGCTGACGGTTTTCTATAAATAACCGACGCCTATTTATTATTTTTTTTTCATATCAGTTTGCAGGCCTGCTGTGGCTGGTCAGCAGGATGAGAACCTGCAGTTCAGTTTTCTGAACTACAGGTTTACGACATCCATTGATATCAGCCTACAAACAGGCCGCAAACCTGCAAAAGTCACAAGCAAAATTCTACACAAGTACATACATTCAGACATCAATTCAATTCTCACATTCACACATATAGAAACATTCAAATACATGTATTAACATACAGAAATATTCATTTACAAAGTATCATTCATTATCGCTATCAACATCCCAATTATATCTTACAGTTGCCACTGCTTGTATGGCTTTTGCCCATTCTTCTCTTACTTCATTTAATGCTTCCATCGTATATGGAGCATGTATATTTTTAAGCGTTTACCTGTAGTGTTGTCAGTTTTAAACACCTGCAAAGAGAATGATGTATATATATAAGTAATAATATAAAAATAAGATAAGATTGATATATTTCATACTAACTAATGAGACTATATATAATACCTCATGTATGGTATCGATGTCCAATGCGGCATATTTGATAATCATCTGCATAAATCGCATCACATAGTATGTGCATGCCCAGCCATTGTCTTGTGTAGCACACTATAAATTGAAACATACAAAATAATACAACTAAGCACAATTCACATCAATAATATATATATTCGAGTCGGGAACTTACTTGTACGTTCTGCCAATTTATTGGCTGGTTCTTTTTCCTTGGGATCGTTCCTCCAGCCTTTTTGAATGCATCTAAACCCCTACATGTTAATATAACACAATAAATTGCATAAGTAAATAGTAATGTAATAAAAGATGTTAACGGATATAAAAATGAAATATTTCTCACCAGAATAATGGCATTCTCATTACGTGTCCAATTTTAGTGTTCAATGTACTCCCCACAGGATCTAGATAATAAACAGTGAATGTCTCGGGGACAATAACTAGTAACTCCCAATGTCTACCGCTAGAAGTAAGAAGTTAACAATTAATAACTCAAAATGCAAAATAAAAATGGAATTTTCTTAAGTCCAAATTATAAATAAAGTAAACGTACTTGACATTGAATGTAGCTATTATTATCGTCTTCTTTTGCTGACCAAAAATTGTAAAAGCATCTATACAGTATTGTTGAACATTATCAGGGTCTTTAGCTACCAAACTAATCAATGATGGAATCAAAAATCCCACATGATCAAATGCAAATTGTTTGCAATGATCTTCGACTAAGTAGTTGCAAAACATATAGGCGTATGCATTAATATATAAGAAACCAGATCACCGGATCTTACACAAGGTATATGGATGTATAAACAAGATCTCACCTTATCCATGTCTCTATCATTGATGTATTCAGCCAATCATACATAAACAACTCAATAATATCTTGTATAAATAAAGAGCTATCGTATGATCGACCTGCATAATCTACATCTAAAGAAACTATTATAGGGAAATGTATATTATGTGCCCGTAGCCAACATGCCATTCCCCTACAAGCAGGACCTAACGGGTATGTTAGGTCAGTTGGAACCCAAGTTGGTAATGCGGGAAGTGGAGGTGGAGGCCTAGGTGCTCCTGGTGTCTTCTTTTTAACCTGTATATATAATTTCAGATCAGTTGACATCATATATACACATCAACAGTCTAAATCAATGTAAATTTATCTTACAATTTCTGTCGTGTAGACGACATTTGCTTTGGGCCACAATATGACCCCGCCTTCTGCCTCACCAAGTGTATCAATATCTGGGTGGGCATATGGCAACACAACTTCCCTCCAATCGGGTAACACACGTAATGGGCCCACACGAGCGTAGCCCTGTGGCATTGGAGTCCCGTGAAACCTTTCCCTAGGAAGGGACGGGTAAGCTTGCGCCTCTGCAACAACATAGTCTTCTATTCTTAAGCGGCATGGCTTCAATGCCTACAAATTTACGTAAAGAATGTTATACATATATAAATATAATCTTGAAAACATATCATCTTGAAAAGACTAGCTACAATGTCATAAACAATACTTACAGCAGACGTGCTAGGCGATGGGTCTCCAGGATTACTCGCAGTCTGTGCATCAGGAGAAGAGTGGGTCGCCATAGGCTGATTGGAAGCCTGAGATGCCTGCCACCGCAGCAATTCTTCCTTGACCTTCTCAGCAACTACATCATTGACCTTCTTAGCAACTAAATCCTCAACTCTCTTATTCTCCTATACATGGATAAAAGAAACATTAGCTTCTTATTAATGAATTTCGTTTTGCAGTAACATTCTAAAAAAAGAATAGGTTACCTCTTCTTGAGAAAGTCTCGCTCTGGGTTTGTGCTGGGATGGCCCAAAGAATGCTTTGATGCCAACACCAGCGCCGGCACCTCTAACACGTCCAGGATGCTCTGGGTTACCCAGAGCAACTGTCAATTCATCCCTTGTGCCCTGAGGGATGAACGTGCCTTGTTTCCTCTGCTCGTGCAGCTCCCGCTAATCACCATAAACAGAAATTGGTAAGTTAACACCACAAATAATCAATATTCAAACGATTTCTCTAAGAGTGTTATTTTACCATTTTTGCAGCCGCCTCAGCAGTTACAGGCTTCTTTATTTCACCCTTCTTGTGTTGCCCGCCAGCTATCCAGATATCATGGCGAGGCATGGGTGTGGCAGACTCCTGAGTAGGAGCAGACTCCTGAGTAGCCGCAGACTCCGCCTGTAGCCTTTGGCGAACGCTTGCATAGCCTTTTGGACCCATAGTGTGGTCATGCACATTCAGTGCACGCCTTGCTTTTTGTGCGTCACTGAGGGCCTAGTTAGTATGCACATTAATGATTTGGTTAGTAGCACTAAATGCTAAACTTGAATAGGTGAATACAATGTATATTAATTAAATTGGGAGTGACGCCTAATACCTTGAATTCTTCAGATTTTCTTGAAGCAACAAAATTGTCCCAATCTTCTTTGTCTAAGAAGTTCCATTGTTCAAGGGCTGACTTCTTCTTCTTATCACCCTCTTTTATGTATTCTCTGTTCAGATTTGTCCTATAATTCCTAAGCATCTTTCCAGCGCGTTGCATCACATTTTTACGATGCAACTTCTCATCCAATGCAAACAGATTCTGTAAAATAGAAATGTTATTAACTAGTATCCAAAATAGAATTTCAAATAATAGAATTTGTAATCTACAAAATAGAATTGCAAATAATAATAACTCACGCATAAATCCTTCCATATCAAGTCTTTTTTCCCTTGAGGAACTTTATGCCAATTGTCATACTTAACACCACAATGGCTCCGAGTGGTACACCCAAGATAGTTCACAAAATTATTGCGGTTCACTCCAATTGGATTTCCTCCATTATCAAACTCCACCACCAATTTGGATCCACTACCACTTAGCACTAATAACTTCTTCTACAGAGTGATGCCCCTTTTCTTGTTAAGTGTTTGGTGTTGCGCATCAAGTTGCTCCAGTGCTTCAGTGGGTACAGGTGCATCAACCTAAAATTTGACAAAAATAAAACACACTAAATTAGCCCAATATAGAAATATAGGATATATGACATAACTAGAAGATAATGAATTTTATAGAAATACAGGATATGTTTTTAGAACTTACATTAGTATCCTCGCCATGCTCGTCATGGACAACATGCTCATCATGGACTTCATGCTCATCATGGACATCATGCTCATCATGGTCAGCCATCTGAAAATGTCATTAAAAAGGCAAACATTTAGCATTTCTATTAACTAGAAAAAGGCAAACATTTAGCATTTGTATTAACTAGAAAAAGGCAAACATTTAGCATTTGTATTAACTAGAAAAAGGCAAACATTTAGCATTTGTATAAACATACATGTCTCTAAAATTGTGATCTTTTATCAATTAACAATCCTTCATTGTGATCTCCGCGCACATATAAGTCATCATTAGCTTCAATATTTTGTGGAGTTGGCAACCCAACTGAGAATGGACTGGAGTCATCATACTTATCATAGTACTCTTCTTCATCTATAGGATCTTCAATGAACTGTCTTTTACCATGAAGAACAATCGACCATTTATCATTTGCAGGATCATCGATATAGAATATTTGTTTCACCTGTGATGCCAATATGAATGGTTCACCCTTCTCGCCAATCTTTTCAAAGTTCACCAAAGTGAAACCCAATTCATCCACTATAACTCCTTTGGTGTTATCAACCCAATTACATTTAAAGAGCGGAATTTTGAAATCTATGTAGTCAAACTCCCAAATGTCCTCAATGACACCGTAATATGACATTTTAGCTTCACGTGGACTCTTATCCTTTGCACTTGCAAAGTACATAGTCGACGCTTGAAGAGTGACTCCACTATTTTGGACGATACTCTTATCATCTTGGCGCTTTGTCTAATATGTGAATCCATTAATGTCAAACCCTTCATAAGACGCATGTCGTAGGATCCCATCATTATTTTTCTTAACATCTGCATGCCACCTCAAATTCTTCGCATCTTTCGGATTTGCAAACAAGCATTGAAACCGTGATATTATAGGTAGATACCACAACACCTTGGCAGGAGAACCAGTTTTGGACTCCCCCAAAGTCGTCAATTTATACCGTGACGCACCACATTTTGGACAATCTTTCAAATCTACATAGTCCTTTTGAAATAATACACAATCATTCGGGCATGCGTGTATCTTCTTGGCCTCCATTCCCATTGGGCACAACATTTTCTTTACCTGGTATGTTGAGATTGGAAGCTCGTTTCCTTCAGGAAGAATTTCTTTCAACAAAGTCAACAATGAAGTGAAGCTTTTGTCGCTCCATCTATTGTTAGCTTTCAACTTATACAATCTCAACACAGCGCTAAGCTTCGTAAACTTAGCACAGCCTGTGTATAACGGTATCTCAGCATCATGCACAATGTTTGTAAAGATAGGAGGTGGATCGGTGTGCTGTACCCTACAACTATCCAGCATCGCATCAACGATGTCTGCTGGAACTGGTTCGTTCACATTTACGTCATCGGAGGCAATTTCTTCTTCCACCCAAGCACTACTATCGACATCTACTGGTTTTGATTTTGAAATCTCTCCATGCCAGTGCCATTCTGTATAACCTTGTACAATCCCATTGCACATGACATGACTTTTGATTTCCTCACCAGTGTTGACTTTCAAGTTGTTACCGCAATGCCTACATGGACAGTAGAACCTATCTGTAGGTTTTTTCCTATGTTCCTCGGCAAATCTAATAAACTGATCAAGACCAGATATAAACTCTGGGGTGCAACGATTACAAATGGACATCCATGATCTATCCATTCTATGATCAGAGAAAACAAGTATATATTAGGAAAACAAGTGATTGTTCATTCTAATTTATACCAATGTACAAGTAATATAAAAAACAATGATTGTTCACATTCTAGGCCTACAAACACATTTTATGTCATTCTTATATATAATAAATGTGTACCACCTATCCCATCCTTGAACACCTAATCTCACTAGTAAGTGTATAATGTGTATTGGGTTTTCAAGAAAATTTCGGCAGCATTTCCCCGTTGTTCTCTAAGTACATATGTACTTAGAGAACAAACGGGGAAATGCTACCAAAATTTTCTCGAAAACTCAATACACATTATACACTTACATCCTAAGTGAGATTAGGTGTTCAAGAACAGTCCCAAACCGGGGACTATCCAAGATTTACTCCTAATGAGTCAATCTTGGACGGGTTTCTAGGCCAACAAACACAATAATGGATATCTACAATGAAGCCGGACTCCATACAAATAGTACATAATTTAGTGATTGTTCATTCTAATTAGGGCAGAAGGAAGAAATAAATCTTCTTTAGGATACAATAGACCCTTATGGATGTATTTAGGGTCATAGGTACCATCATAGAACAAAAGGGGTACACTCTAGGATTTAAGATCACACTACATCATGAATTTTATACAAAATTACATGTATGTGTATATAAAAAGGGGAAGGAAGAACGCTAAATAGGGTGTTTCCTTGCCGATATTGACGACTCATATTAGTGAGTGACGACTGGTTGTAGATGGATTGGATGTGTGGGTTACCGACCCACATGGAAATAAAAGGCTACTATATAACGACGTGCAATTTTGATGGAGTCAAAATTGCTGTAATATATTTCAGTCAAAGATTCTGTCAACTAACTATATGCTGATTTTCAGGGTGCCCATATAAAGGCAATGTAATTAGTGTCTTTTATGATAACATGTCGTTACTTAGAGTGGAAAATTTTAAGACTTTAGGGGGGCCATGGCCCCACCCGCCCCCCTGTTCTTCCGCCATTGGCGAGGCTGGAACAGGGAGGCAAGGTTTCGGGGTAGAAATAGAAAGGAGAGAGGAAGGGAGAGGAAGAGAAGAGGAGGAAAGAAAGGAGGCAAGGCAACAAATTATGGTTCCATCAAGGGAGGTCTCGAGTGGTAGGGGACCGTGTTTCCTTGTAACGCATGCATTATATAGCAGGGTCACGACTCTCCTAACCCTTGCAACTGTTTTTTGGTACCTACTTGAGCTTAACTGTTATTCATCCCGCACTCAAGGCCGGGCCAATCATTTATGTTGATGTTGACAGCAATGTCTAGCCATTGAGGCTTTATTACATCGAATTGAAACGCATGAAGCAAAGAGAGGGAGTGTTTAGCCAATGCATCCGAAACATTGTTCAGGGCACAGGGAATGAGCTCCCCTGTAATATATTTATAAGGAACTTCTATACATATCTAATCAACAAATCAGTAATTAACTAAGTATTCATCAATACTTACTATTAATCAGTATCTCTAATCATTAAAATCGGCAAGCAGATCAGTTATTGTAAATAACAAACTATGAATCCCTAAACCCTAAATTAATCACTAAAGAAATACTAACCAGTAGTATCAATCATTAATCACTGAAAGCAGCAAGGAAATCAGTAAAACTAACCAGTGCTATAGAAACAGGACGCCGGGCGTCAGCAGGAAGAAAGGAAGGAGCTAGGGCAGGCAGGTGGGCAAGCAGGAGGGCACCAGGCATGGCGGCGGCGCCGGTTCTCAGGCGTGGCGGCGGCGCAGCGGATGGAGCAGCAGGGCGGGCAGCAGGTGGCTGGAGCAGCAGGGCGGCGGCGCAGGCGGTTAGAGCAGCAGGCGGCGGCGGCGGAGAAGAAACGCACCGGAGAAGAAGGGCACCGGAGAAGGGACGCCGGAGATGGAGCGCCGGAGAGAAGCGCCGGAGAAACTAGCAGCAGCAGCACAAAATCGCCGGAGAAATCGCCGCAGTAGAGAAATAGGGAAATCGCAATGAAACAGAAGAAAGGGGAAGAGTCGGGCGATCGCGGGCTATAAGTTCTCAAATGGCGTCGGTTGTTTACAACAACCGACGCCTAAACATCTTTAGCGTCGGTTGTTTGAAAAAACCGACGTCCAATTGTACGATATTTTCATGAAATTATTTGGCGGGAACCACTTTCCGCGTCGGTTATACAAGGATAACCGACGCTGAAAGTGACACTTTTAGCGCAAATTTTCATCGCACATAGGCGTCGGTTTCTACGTATATAACCGACGCTGAAAATGACACTATTTTTTTTGATCGAAATATGGATTTCGCGGGCGAATTTACGCATCGGTTTGTTATAAACAACCGACGCTTAATACAAAGCGGTACCCGTGTCTGGCTGGTCTTCAAATATAGACGTCGGTTTGCTTAAACAATCGACGCCTTATATGTTAGGCGTCAGTTTTCCTTAATAACCGACGCCCAGAAAAGTGACACTGAATGCTATTTCTGTAGTAGTGGACCCATTTTCAAATTAGTCATCTAATTAGGGTTTACTTGGATGATTGTATGCTTAACTAAGTTGATCATGGTTTAAAGCTTGATTGATGATGGTAGTTAAGTTTTGATGCGTTAAATATAATTAGAAGGTTTAATATTACTTTGATCCACATAATTAGGGTTAAAATTTTGGAAACCCTAATCGGTCCAAATTAGGGTTTTGATGACATATGAATATAGAATTTGATAAATATAGTGTCTCACTAATTGATTTTTAGTATTTTATGTGTAACACTGATTTAAATCAAAATTTTATATGATTTGTATATATAAAATTTGAACAACATTGAAAAAATCAGAATTTTTGAAGAATGTTATGACCTATTTATCGGTCGAGTTTCAAACTCGACCGATCATATTTTCATATTGATATAGCAATGTGGTAATTGAATTTTATCTTTTTATTGGTATATCAAATTGATCTCAACTTTTAACTGTAGTTGTTAAACTCCATTATAGACACCCTATTAAATTTTTGTAATTTTTGGATTATTTTTTATTCTATAGAGAGGGGTGTTGGTCGAGTTCTGTGAAGGACAAACTCGACCGACCATGCTGCTGACAGCAATATAGTAGTGTAGTAATTGATTTTTAATTATTTATTATTAACTCCAAATGATCTAAAATTTTTACTTTTTTTGTAAACTCAATTTCAGTCATTGGGTTAATGTTTCATAATTTTTGGATGAGGTTTGAGTTCTGAAAAGTGTGGTTTTGGTCAATTTTATAACTCAGTTGACCAACCGATCTGAGCAAAATAAAAATACATTGAGGGGCTTGTTTGCAATTGTTATAAGCACTTAAATTCATCAATATGACTAACCTAAAACAAAAGGAGCTCTCATAACTCATCCTTCCTATCAAAGAAACGAAATTCTTGAGAGAGAGGAGAGCTAGGATTTTGAGTAGAGAAAGTGGTGGAGATGTTGACCTAGGGTTTCTCTATCCAAAATATGATGAAATCAAGTAAGTTTAGCTTCTTTGCATAGAATTTCATGGTGAATCTTCTCTTACATGTCAAGATTTTGTCCCTCCTCTGTTTGATTCAAAATCACATCAAATCTCCCCCTTTTCTCACTCTTTCTCTTCTAATCCCCATTTCTAGGGTTTCTGAGTTGAGAGGAGAAAGAATTGGATTCTTTCGTGAGAGTTTGATTGGGTTTCCAAAAATTTAGAGGTTGACCTATGAAATTAAGGTGCTTGGCACCTGAGGTGAGTGTTTTTCTCCCTCTTAAGCTTTGTATTCATGTTGAAAGCCTAATTCTATCCGGCTAAAACAATAAAAAAACCTTTCTTGTATATGTATGTGATTGGATTTGATTTGGGAAAGATATTAGGGGATCAACTTCTATTGATTTTTATTATTTCTCATTGAAGTGAACTTGATTAGTTCCTGATATATTGATTGAGGATCCATCAGTTTTCTTATGGGTAGATGACTATGCTATTTCATGTGAATTTTTCCTAAAAATCAGCCCAATGGCCGATATGCTTGGAATTGAATTGACATGTATAAAATCATATTTTAATTGTACTAGATTGTATTATACAAGTGCATTGTTGAATGTTAATGGAATTGAATGACCACATGTACTGATTAGGATTTGTGTTGAGGAAATGAATCAAATGAGTAAATTAAACAAAGTATACTTATGATTGATGAATGAAATGTGTGAAAATGGAAACTAGGGTTTCCATGTTTGTGAATAACCCTAATGAACCCTTGAATCAAGATTGGATTACTTAAATGATATGATATGTTGAACTAAGGAATGAATTCTTGAAAACCCTAAAAGTTTATTATTAAGACGATTATGAGTGATAAAGCTAGAACTTGTATATGATGTTGTAAACGTGATCAAATGCTAAAGTTGAAAGTATTAATACTTTAATTGAATATGATGAGTCTTACTAATATCATCTAAGTCTAATGCATTTGTTTTAGTATAACAAAGAGTGATCATTGTTGATTATGGGAATGACATTAGAAGTCAATGGCATGGTACACTGATCTAAATGTAAGAAATGATATGAAGAAGAAAATGTATTGATGGTGATGGAAAGTTAAAGATGAAACTAATGCAGTCATTGTGATGAAGTCTTTAATCCTTTGTTTTAATTACATGTGGCTTAAGAGTTAAGACAAATTGAATGAAGCATACTAAAACTAGACTTTGATGGATATCAATGAAAAGAGAAGTATTGTATATCAAGTGAGTTAAAAATGATTGGTTCCAGTAATTTAATGAACATGACACGAGAGAAGTTGAGACTAATGAATATGAATTGAAGGAAAAAGATAAGAATTAGTAGAAAAATTTAAGAAACAAACTCTAACCCTAAAATGTTGAGCTAGATGGTGCTAATGAATGACAATCTCAAATGAGGGATTAAGGAATGTACATAATTGTAGTTTAATTCAATTAAAAGATGAGGTTCAAGCATTTGAATTGATTTACAAGAATGTGTTCTTGTATTGTGATTGTTTGATAGAATACTTGTACTATGAGAATGAACTGTTTTGAGGGAATTCAAATGATAATAAACATGTGTTGATTAGTAAACCCATATGAAGAATGTGAAATAAAAGAATAAGAGAACTAAGTCTATTATGCATGTATATGCATGAAATTAATGGCATTTATTCAGATTCGATGGAACAGGCATATGTTGTATGATAAATTTATTCTGAGTATGAGGAATATATGATACATGATATCTATATGCTTTTACTGTTGCTATTTTTAATGCCTCTGCTAATATTTGTTCAGAACTGTGATATACAATGAGCTGATAAGATTTATGTTGAAATTGAATTTAATATGCACTCCTTACATTGAGAAACCCTGATAAGGGTAAATATTGCATAATGAGATAATGTCTAGGGCTGAAAGCCCATTGATGGTGATAAAACCCTGATGGGGTAAATGATGGACAATAAGATTATGTCTTGGGCTGAAGGTCCACTGTTGATGATTGCTATTAGATGAAGTAGAAGATAGAAATAGTCATATGTGTTGCAATATACAAATGTATTGTGCTTCTTGCTCTGATCATTGTCCTTATTGATAAACTTGATTTGTTTCATGTTATTCTAGTTATGTGAGAACACACAGATATGATATATGATGTTTTGAATTCTTTTAAAATGAGTAAAAGAGATTAATAATAAGTGAAATGATGGAACATCTAGTTAGGTGCCCTAAACACCGTCAGTTTCCCCCGAGGACCACATTGGGGAAACAAAATGGATCTCCTTGTAGTAATCGATGAATTATGAGAAGGATTTCCAGAGTGTGGATCGAGACCTTAAAGGTTAGACCACCAAGATTTAGGAGTGAGTCATTTGGAGTGGCTCTGGTCCTACATCCTTGCTGTGAAAGTCTATGTCCAGATGGAATAGACTCTGTTGAAATGAAATATGTGAAATGTGAAATGAAAAATATGTGAAATATTGTGATATGTGATATATTGTTTTGCTGGTTCCTATCTCGTGTACCCGAGATGATGATGTGAGCCTCTTTAGGTAACACTGAGGTGGCCATGGTCTGTTGTTGATATCTTAGGGTGGCTGGCTAAACCCTAAGATAGTGACGGTGAGTTGTTGACACGAGAATCAGGTGTGGAGACTTCTACTTGGTGAGGTATAAGCCAAGTAGTTTAAGGGAAAATGAATAAAAGATGATAAGCCATGTAGAACATGATTGGAATGGTTGTTTTATCATTGATTATACTTTTTGTTGTGGAAAGTAATCATGTTGCTATGGACATTTTCTATTTCATATTATGATTTGTCATGCTGACAAGTTATAAATGTTGGGATTTATATCTGTTCTAAATATGAGCTGGATTGCTTGGTATTTGATAGTATTGTTTGGTAGATATGTATTATGTGTACTTCAACTTCAGGACTGCAGGATGTGTTCCTGGTCCGGCTGGTGGAGCGTCACAAATATAATGTTATTGTCATGTATTGATTCAAAATGCTTAGAACTTGACTTATTACTCATGCAGTAGGATTCTTAATCTGAACTAAGAAGTATTTGTTGATTTATTCATAGACATGCTTTAACGGATGTTTCAAAGTTATAATTATTTTAAGTGATTACCTTATCTGGTAGATTAGATTACCATTGTAAGATAGATTTGGTGATAGAACTATCTGCTAGACTTTTCAATATCTACATGTTTGTGTTAAGTTTTTTATACTTAATCTGATGTTGATGCATGTACCTAGCTTGAGTGGGAGGTATCCACTCATTGGGGCTCTATATGAGTCTCATGAGGTTGTTTCATATGTTTTTAGGTATAATGCTATCCACCGGAGAGGTCGTGACAAAGAAGATATAAATAGCATAATCTAGATAGATTATAATGTCTCTGTACTCTCTCTTTCTCGAGATGGGTTGTAGACTAAGTTTGTTCATCAATGCACATGTATCTGATGTAAACTGAATAACATATGAGAATAAGGCTGGTTCTGGTTTTAATGGAGTTGAATAAGATTTGTGATATCTAAATGTGATGTCCTTGATGTGATATTGATTTATGAGTTTGTGAACAAAGAAAAAGAAAAAAATTATCTATGTTTTTTTTATATTGTTTATTCACCTTTGTTGAGAATTCATTATTTTATTTCATAATTACTATCATATATGTCGAGAATTCACTATTTTATTTCACATATTGTTTATTTTCCTTTGTCGAGAATTCATTATTGTATTCCATAATACAACATCGTAGCAGATGGTGAGGTTTTTCCATACACTGATACGATTTATGGTCCCACATATCATGTTTGTGTGTCCGTCATGCGTGAAATTCTATCATGGAAAGAAACACTACTCCCATACGATCACTCAGATGCACCACAACCAGAGAGGTAGAATGCATCTATATTTGGTAATACAAATAGTAATATCTAATTAGAATTACATCTCATTCTCTTTGTAGATTTTTAACACTACTGAAGCTTATACGTTGGAGTGGTTGGATGACCTACGTGAAGAGTGGGAAATTGATTCATCAAGCATGTGGACTTGTTGGGAAATTCGGATGGTTGATTAATATGTGTATTAAAAATTTAATGTCAATATTTTGTTTTATATATTATACATGTTGATTCAAACTCTATGGAAGCCGATGTGTATATGTGTTCATGTATATGTGTGTGTGAATTGAATGTGAAGTGTATGAGGAGAATTGAATGTTATGGAGTCCACTTTCTGATGTGTATTGTGCATATGTATGAAATTGAATGTGTGGCTGAGAATTGAAATAATTGAGCTGTGAGTTCATGTGTATGTGTGCGCATTGAAATGTAAATGGATAGAATGTTGAGATGAACCAATTGATCTTATATATATATATATATAGAGAGAGAGAGAGAGAGAGTCAGGCTAGAATACACTCGAGTGTACGGATCGCACGAATACACTCAAGTGTGTTTGCATATCAAGACTATTTTTTTCAAAATGTAAACCATTGATCTTCACCGTCATACTATAACTAGGCTACGTACAAATTTTGAGCCCATTTGGATGAGTGTAAGTCACTCATCCAAGGGCAACAAAATCGACGCACGAAACTAATTTGAAATGCATAATTTTTGCGGTCTTCATAACATGAGCTATACATATCCAAATGTGCTCAAATTTTGCGTATGAGTTGTTCACGAGATGTTTAAGAAGATCAACGGATTAGATTTTCAAAAAAAATATTGCATCATGAAAAACTACTTAAGTGTATTCCGCTCCGGATACACTCGAGTGTATTCTATCCTGACTCTCTCTCTCTCTCTCTCTCTCTCTCTATATATATATATATATATATATATATATATTTATATATATAATCTTTCATCTTGTAGGATTGTTGGTCTGTTGTTAAGTTGTGATGCTTGTAGAGCCTGCAGTACTAATGAACTGTAGCAGTTCTGATGAACTGCATGCTCCAAAAAGGCCAGCAGTCGGATAATAGGCCTGCATAGTTGCTATATATAAAAAAACACATATGTCATCGATTATTTCATAAGAAACTGACTACATATACATACATCATCAATTTTGTGAATAAAACCGACGACAAATCCCTTACTTTCACAATTTATTTACTAAAACCTTGTCATTAATTACATAAGAAACTGACTATAAATTAAAAGTTATCTCGTCGATTCCTTTTACACTGATAACAAATTGAGCATTACCTTTTCGGTTCTACTTGGAATAACTGATGGGGAACTGCCAAGGGAAACCACATTTTCATTACATGATGTGAGTTATTTCTTCGAGTTGGCTATAACGTGTAACTGATGATACATATGTATGCCATCAATTTTGATTTGATAAAAGAAATGATGACATACATCCTGAGTTTTGGCGTCATACACTTATTTGTTGGTTTATAACCGATGAGATATGCCAAAAATAACAAACAATAGGTCAATTTTGTACTAGTTTATACAAGATCATCTCAATAGTCCTTGTCAACAGACATAAAGAATGCCTCCCTAAGGTGGTTTTAGAAAACTAAGGGACTTCTATTTGAGGTATAAATAACACCAATTGCTTTGTCATTGATGTTGTTCCTAATGGAGTTTAGGGTAAAAAACTTAATGACTAAATCTTATCAAGCTGGACATATGTCCTGTCACATGATAGACCTTCTAGGACATCTTGGGCTGAATGGGCTTCTTCCTCTTCACCCTAGTGATATAAAAGCATGACATAGATGATCAAAGAAGCTAAAGATCTAATTGAATAAACATTTAGATGTGAAAGGCAAAGAGGTGATGTCCCACTCCATCTTTTTGGATGATGTGTTCCTTTTCTTAGTAAGGCATACATCTAGGTTGATGAAGTTCAAAAAGGTGCCCACAAAATATGAGACCTCCGTGCCTCTACATGAGTGACCTCAAATTAGAGATTTTCTTAACCAAATCTTGCAATTCCAAAAGAGGTAGGTTGAAAAGAGTGTTAGGGATAAGTGGATGTGTGTCCCCACTATAAGTCTGGGGTTACCTTTGTCAAAAGGTAAATGTGTTTCTAAAGATATTGTCATGTTCCTTGAAAACATTTACACAGAAGTTGAGGGTTGGTCAGGTTTGAGGATTTCCATTGCTGGTGGACTTTCCCTGATAAGTTTAATCATACAAAGAATAGAAATATTTTGGGGAGGCATGTGTTCTATTCTGAATCCTACTAGAGATGCTATCACACGGCTCAAGGCCAACCTTTTCTGGGGTGATATAAACCATGGGTTGCATGGAAGACTATATCCAAACCACTAAGGCATGGTGGGTTGGGTAACAAATATACTAAAGACATCTTGAGAAGTTGTAACCTCAATGAAATTGATCATTGTAAAGGCTCTCCCATAGTGTATGTGCCAAATAGATGAAGGAAAGATACAGGAGTGAATTGGGCATGGGGTCTAGTACCATCAACATTCATGACTTGCAAATTTAGAAAAAATAAATATGAGATGGGATGGTGAAAATTTTGATGTAAGGAATAAGGATGGAATCTAGACCCTAGATAATCCACACTCCAACCTTGGGATGAACAAATAGAGGAACCTTGCCATTGGTTTTCTACTATTTGTGCAAAAGGGCACATGTCCAAGTGGAGTATGATGACCTACGAAGCTATCTAAGGCAAGCTTACCACTAGATATGGAATGTCTACATAGGACCTAGATATTGATACTATTTATCATGTTTTTGAGTGGTGGTATAGTCACATTCTTATCTCTTATTTTGATGTAAGATTCCTATTACATGTGGAGTAGGATATACAACGAGAAAGGGTGGGGTCATTCTTATACCACCTCACTTGAAGATATAATCAGATGGACCATAGATAGTAACATAAGAGGTTCATGGGTATCTGCCTCACCTCACCGTGCTAAAACATTTGGCACAAACAAAAGAATATGATACATGATAAGAAGGATGTGAATAATCTAGGGATTATTATGAAGAACACATGAAATATGCACAGTGAGTAACACCAAGCCCATTGGCTACCAATATGGCCCCCATAGCTAGGAGAATTAGGATTTTGTGTAGCAATCACACATGTATAGGATGCTCACTTTTTCTATTGGGCTTTTGCATGATGCTTTTACTCTTGTAGGAGGCACTTTTCCTGTCTCACTTTTAGGACATCAATATATTACCATTTTCCAAGAAACATGTATCACAATTTGGTTTTAATCTTGTTAGTTTTATTTTTCCTATAAACAGTTGAAGAAATTAGTTGAATCATTATTATACTATAGCAAGAGATACCATGGTATACCCCTCTAGCATACAGACATGACAAGTTTTGAAACGTTACATGGATCTATATATATGAAAAACCCCTATCCATTCCAACATTAAGTCATTGGAACATAACATTTGAGTTGGATTTAAGTACCAATAGGTTTAATAGATAAAAAAACATATGTCTGAACAATGGGAAGGAGTTCATGTTGAATTTTTGGCATTATTTAAAGTAACAAACTTTTCTGAATGGGATAATTTCTATAAGAAGGTAAGATAGAAGGTTTAATCAATCATTCTGGTTGTACCAGAAAGCGATCTATTTTAAAGCAGCATGGGCTAATAATCAAATTAACTAGATAAGTACAATTTTCTTTGAAACAAAGTTTACCTATGATGAATTTCTACCAGAAGGTCTTGTTGCATACAATAACTTGATTCTTATTATAAGAACACATATATTTGTATATGTTTAATGGGGCACAATTTACATTACTTATCATAAGATTAGAGTAATACCACAAATTATGTCGCTTTAGTATAAACAAATCTTTTGTTTTCACTAGAGATCTTCTATGACATACTTTGACTTGGAAGACTGGACTTGATGTTCATTATGCAAATATTTTAGAAAACTACTATAGATGTAAGGATCATTTTCCTAAACTAAAATGCACCATATTTCAATGCCCAAATTGCAGGATAGAGAAAAATGCCCAAGTTGTAGGACAGAGAAAATTGTAAGGAGTAATAATTTTTGCATGCATATTATAACAAGATAAGACACTCACAGTAGGTAAAGACACACATTTCATACCTTATGCATCATAAGATGGATCCAACCCATAGCTGCGACCACTCGTCCCTTCCCACATTACAAGAGCTACGACTTTTGCCACACAGAACATTGATCTTTCCTTTTAGCCAATCACTGTACAAGAAACACGTATATCCACTTGGTAACTAAATACCATCAAATCATGCTAGGTTGTCATCAACCTTGCCAATATCAATTGAAGTATTGTTAGCTTTAGAAAATATACTATTTACCATTCTAAATATGAACAATCGTTTCCGTATTGTCACGTGCAGGACATGAGTTCCCGTTTTCCTGGCCCCGTCACGGGCTAGACGCGAGTACTTGTTTTGTTAAACACTAGTCACTGCAATTGTAGTTAGTTGTCTATTCGTTTCTAGGTCATCTCATCTCTTTCATAGAAACCCGTCCGAATAAGTCATTAAAGATTGCATGTGTTCTTCCGGAAAATTGAGTCTATACTCAAGGGTTTAGACGCTTGGTGGATTCTGTTTGTTAGCTTGGGTTGGTGGTACTGCCTTCAAGACGGCAAAATTGTTAATTGTTGAGTCTCCTTCTGGTCTGTCCATCTGGAGGCTGCCGCCGAATATAATTGAGTGTGTTGTCTACCCTGGTCGAGTGCCTGATAGCGTTCTGTAAAGTCCTACAAGCTCAAAGTGCAGTCGTCACCCACTGTGTAGGTCGTCATCTTGCCGCCGAGAAACTCTTTTCTGTCGGCCGCTGAAAGAATCCACGACAATATCTTTTCTCCGTGCTTTCTGTCAATTATATCTTTACCAATGTTTAATTGCACCTATGATTTGCGAACAACTAGAAGCCTTCAACACATTATTATTACTGACTGCAGCCAACCGAAGACGATAGATATCATCTGATCGTGATTCCAAAAAAACATACTCATGCAACTTTTCTACAATTATAAATCGTGTGTTGCTCAATTTCAACATCTAAGGCTATGACACTTATCTAACCTACAATTTTGCTCTATTTTTTCATCTCGATACATGGCATGGCAAGGACCATATAGATCCAATTCCACCAAATAGCCATATTAGTTGACGCATGGACCCACAAACTAGACACCCCAAATGGCAGTGTGAGATATAATTAAAGCCCCACACTAAGTTAATATGATAACTATTTTATCAAGATCTGTGGATTGTCATTCCAATCAAATTATTTCCAAGAGTAATATATTGTTCATGGCTGGTCATTAGATATTATCAACATTAAATTAAAGATGTGACAAAGTTGTTATAATATAAATGGAAGAGTATGCATCATCCACATTCCTCGTGGTAAAAGTTATGTGATGGCATAATGTGTAACTCCCAACATAAGATCAACTTGAATATTTAGCATTTTGTTTTATAAGCAAACATCCCGTAGTTTTTAAAATGTAACTCAATCACTAGCTTTAAGTTTCAACGAATAATTAGTCACTAGAATACAACATTTGTTTCTTCCTATTTTCTAGTGCCATTTGTTAGCTCTTTATTTTTCTTATTCTATTATGTAAGGTTGGTGTTTTTATTGATAGATGTGAAAGGATTGGATCTAAAAGTTGTGCTAGATTAGATAGAAAATGAGGTTAAAAGGGATATTAAAAAAGTCTACTATGCTTGTTTAAGGATGTGGTATGAATTCATTTTCGAGAATGCAGAAGGCAACAATCTCAATTTTTTTAGGGTTCTCTAGACCATCGTCCCTTGTGGAAGCTCTCATTCTCCAAGAGTTTGCAGTCTAACAGTACCACCATAATGGTTCCATATTGTGCTATAGGTAATCAACTAGGAACTCGCCACTACCAAAACTAGCTGATGCAATAAAGGACGTGAATAAACATTTGTGGTTGGCCTAGGCCCTAGGTGCATAGGAACAACGAAGGCTTGAGGGCGGAAGTAGGGATGTTATAGGATGACAATTGGTGTGTTGTAACAAAGAGGCTATAACTTTGGGCAGTGATCATGATGACTGTATTGACTAAGAGGAAGACAAGGTCTTGGAAGGACTACATAAGTCATGTGATGGAAGTAATAAAATCCACCCAGAATGTGCCTTTTGTTAATCATGTATATACAATAATAACTTTCTGAGAAAATGGTCGTCAATCTGAATTAGAGTCCATGTAAACATAGAAACATTTGGGGGAGAATATATATTCGATACATATTTTATATCCAGTCAATTTAAAAGGTCATATGGGGTATCCATTTGGCGTATTTTCCCTTGATGAATTGAGAGGCATTATTTAATGTTCTTCTACTAACTTTTTAATGTTTATACATATGTCGTTATGACATTTGTTATCCTTACTCATTCACCCATTTGCTTTTATTCTTAGGAGAATTCTATTTACTTTATTTTGTTCTTCATGAATTATGGGTATTCTAATGTTTGATTAGTTTGATATTATGAATTTTATCAACTGGTGATTGATGTTATATATCTCCAACTAAAATATTTTCATTCACAGAGAATTCATCTTCCATAAGACTAGGTTTGACCAAATGTTTTCTCGTAGACGTTTGTAAGAATAAAATATTTTACACTATAGGTTGTGTTCGATGTTTGATATTTGTTTTCTTGAAAAAGATTTTTTTCAGAATCATATTCTAGGAAGGTATTGTTTAACTCAATCAATTACTAGTCGTTATTTAGATAAAAGATCTACCCAAAAGTGCCTTTTTTCCAAGGTGGTTGTGTGTACATGAATATTTAATATTTTCAATCCTAGGAAATTATAGTATACATTTCTTGACAACTGATATTGGTCAAATTGTAAACTATTTATTTATGTGAACCATATTTTTATCTTTATAATGTATGCTTTTGTAAAGGGTAAATTATAGTATCTTTTTCCTTGTGTTATATATATGCTTGTGAGGATCATGTAAAGGGTAAATTAAACCAGAATAAACTTTTTTACCTTTATAATGTATCTTTAATGAGTAACTATACATGTAAACCTAAAAAATGAAATAATAATGATTATACCAATAATAAAAGAATTATTTCATGGACACTAATTAAAATAAAAAATTGTATTTGATAATTATTGCATTTACTAAATTATAAACCTTGAATAATTCTTTTCTCTATTTATGATGAAAATTTGCGCAAATAAGCATAAACTCATTGTGACTGACATAGGATGGAAATCGACTCCATCTAAATAACATATATCTTTGGCACGGAAGTTATAGTAGGAATGCATGAATAATCAAAGGTGTTACTAAATAAAAAATTCACAACCATATAAGTGTAAAACCACACAAAAGATATATAGGAGTCAACTACAACAAGGTAATCACCAAATAGAATATATTGTAAATTAGACTAAACAAGAAAAGAATGTTTTTATTGTGGGACTAATTAAAGATAAATATATTTAATTATGAACGTAAAGTATATTCCTTACAAGTAGAATGCATTTTATAGAAAACCATATTTTTATCTTTCACTTATAACAATCTTAGTCATATCTTTGGCATGTTTCAAGCAACATTCAACATTTCCGCAATCTCCATTTTTTACTTCATTACAAGGTACATATCTTTTCTCATTTAAAGATTAGACGGTGTTGGAATAATTTGAATTCTAAAACATATAACTAGGGGTTACTAAATCCACAAATACAAAAACATTTAGTTCAACTTTGAAAACATGCCAAATAGATTAGTCATATGCTATCTATACGTACTCATGTACATATGTCATTTTTCTTATATCATCTTAGGAAACATATATCATATAAGTATAGTGACCATTAAATGACATAGAATAATCCAACAACAAATTCCAATATAAAATATTGAAACACAACATTTTCTATTAGATGTGACTAAGAAAAATGACATTCATACCTCGTATATGTCAAATTTGAAATGTGTACACATAGGTATACGTGGTGATGTAAAAAATCCATTTTTACATATATATTTTCATGTACATGAATATGTGGTTGTGAGTATTCATGTGTGTGTAATTTTATAGAGGTTAGCATGTGTGTACATATATGTACATGTAACTTCATGTTCCACCCTTACAAATGACACATAATGTAGAAAACCACAATGAGGGGAGCCAAAATATTCATGGTATGTATGAGGTGTATATGTATATGTTGCTTGTACTCAAGGACCTAATGATTTGAAACATGTGTACACGCATAAGCATTCACACATATTAAGAGCTCTATGCTTGGGTGTAGAAAATTTTTGTACGGAAGTTCATTTTCCACCATCTCAAACCAGATTATCATTATCCAACCATTTGAATATAATTTTACAGCTAGAGTAGTAGTTTAAGATTCCTATAATGTTTGGCCTATTGAACATGTCTATTGTGACATATAATGTAAATACAAACCAAGGATAACTCCAATGAGAAACATATAACATTGAATTGACAATATGCAC
Organism: Alisma plantago-aquatica; assembly: GCA_963693085.1. NCBI lineage: Eukaryota > Viridiplantae > Streptophyta > Magnoliopsida > Alismatales > Alismataceae > Alisma > Alisma plantago-aquatica. The sequence continues at coordinate 678,238,220 of OY856409.1, forward strand.
AACAATACCATTGATGATTGAATAATATTTTATCTATATAAGGTTATAAATTGCATATGCTCATATATATATATATATATATATATATATATATATATATACTCACAAGTACCAGCATTTTTTTATTTCTTATCTGTCTAATCCAATGGATTGATAAAAGTCATTTATGTATAAGGTGATCACTAGAATACTATGCATAGTTTTTGAGAAAGGTATCCCATTTTTGTTTTTTTGATGAGCATACATATTATGAAGGTACATGCTTAGCACGTGCAGATACTAGTATATAACAATACTTCATCAACTAACAAGCTAATTATATCATATTTACGTTCTCGTATAGATAGAATTTGGTACCTTATACTATGAAATTGATCCTTAGACTGTAGGGACCGAATCTTTGTTCATTCAACCTCACCATGGGCCTTGTCCTTTTCCTTGAGCTTGTGGCTTTACATGTAGCGCTTGTGGAAAATTCTTTGTGCAATGATAACATTGCACGTTGTCTATACATGTGTTTTGTATATGAATATTAAGTTCTTAATTAAAATGAAAAGGGTGTTTGTACAGTTAAGCAATTTCAAACTTACAAGAAGAATGAAATCCAATAAGATGTCATTTAAAAGACCATGTAGTATAATCAAACACATGCTTGAATGTTCCACTTGTGACTTACTATTGGAAATTATCATCCAATACTTAACATTGTGTTCCATTCTTATACAACAAAAAGAATACGACAGTGGCAGAGTTTTCAAAACCAAAAGTTTACACAAAATTAGATGGAAAAATAAACTGAGTCATAAATTGTGGAGAATCCACAATGCATAATTTGCAAAATAGCAAGAAAGCCTGATAAATAGGACTATAATGATGAAAATGTGATGTCTTATATGCGCTATAGTCATGCTATCTGATTCCGAAAAGAACAACTATTGCAACCAGATAAATATTAGTCTTTAACAAAGTATGGAATTGTTGTTTGAGAGTCATTCTAAAAGGAGCCAGAGGAACCGACTCCTAATGCACCAAAGACAGAAAGGGATGCTTACAAGAAGCATTCTGATGATGCCATTGATGCAAAGTGCTTGATGTTGTGCTCTATGAACCACGAGTTGCAGAGACAACATGAGAACATGGGTGTCATTGAGATGATTCAGCATCTCAGGAACATGTATGAAGATCAGGCACGACAAGAGAGATACAATGTCTCAAGGGCACTGTTCAAGTGCGTCATGACAGAAGGAGATCCAGTTGGTCCTCACACACTCAAGATGATTGGGTATGTCGAGAACCTGACAAGACTGGGATTTCCACTGAGCCAAGAGTTGGCTACTGACGTGATACTGCAATCGTTGCCAGAATCCTACAGTCAGTTTGTGATGAACTACAACATGAACAACTTTGATAGGCCACTTTCAGAGTTGTTGGGCATGTTGAGGATAGCTAAGATACAGATGAAGAAGGACAAGCCTAAGTCTATGATGGTGATCATGAGCAAGAAAGGAAAGTCCAAGCGCAAGGGCAAGGGCAAATCTAAGAAAGGTTCTGATGCTAGCCAGGAGCCCAAGTCGTCTTTAGCTCTCAAGGCCAAGGGAGGCATGACCAAGAAAGGAAATTGCCACCATTGTCAAAAGCCAGGACATTGGAAAAGGAATTATCCTCTCTATCTGGAAGAATAAAAGAAGAAGGAGGCGACATACGTCTCTACTTAAAGGTGTCATGAAAGTAAACTTGTAACACTTTTGTGGTATATGTTACCAAGTTGTAAAGTGTAAAGCACTCATAATTGGGGCAAGTGTTGCCGCCATAGATAGGAGTACTTTAGTTTATTTTCAGCCTAAAAGGCATGTAATACAGTTATGAACTGCTATTTCATATTTTCCAATAGATAGAAACACTTTATTTTTGCATATTGTATGACAATGATGGCAATCAATAAAGAGATGTTTCAATTTCTAAAGATATGATCTTTGTGGAAATGCCTTGTTTATCTTGTGGTATTTAATATGCATAAGATAAAATGATACCTAAAAGTTGTATATAACTCAAACAATCAAATTAGCATAAATCATGAGAAATTCATTTCTAGTTTCCATGTGATGGATAAATCTAGACTCTTTTGCTTAGAGAACCAGTAAGAGACATGAATCTCTTGTACATGATTAATCAATCTTCACTAATAGTAGTGGGAGAATGATTATCCAATTAGGTATAATACATGTGATGTATTTGTATACCTATTGGAGTAAATGATAATACTTCAAAAGGTGTTTAGAGAAATACCAATATGAACATCTTGAAGTGTTCAAGATTATCATAGATGAAGTGCAAATCTGGTAAAATGTTAATTCTTGATGAGATCAATGAATGAAATACTTGGACCAAATGTTTGAGATCCTTATGAGTGATTATGATAGTGTATCATAGTGAACTCATGATTAAGGCATGGTGATGTCTAAATCAAGAAGGAATCATACTCTAAAGAGTTAGAAAATGATTATCAAATAACTGAATTCTTTTTAATAAAAGAATACTTCACACTAATAAAGGACATTGAGAATCACAAGGAGTTGTGAGTTCTTATATCCTTGACGGATACACCTCAATTATCTATGGGATGAGTTGTTCATGTGATGAGTCAACTATCTAGATGAATATGAGGAACCAAATTTTGAGTTATGGTTTATGACCATTACATCCTAAATGACATCCATGTGAACCATAAGGTATGACCTTGATGGTAGCACCCATTGGATGGAAATCCATAAGTGCAAATAAGTCTTAAGAGTTAAGACACATGGATAACATTTTGAGAAGGATGATGCTTGTTGATTGCAAATTAATGACTAAGACATTTGGCATATGGATACTAAAACTGCATTCCTATGAGGAATAAAACAAGGATGTGTACGTGACACAACCTATAAGGTTTATGAATCCAAAAATGCAAATGAAGTCTATAAGTTACAATGGACTAATCAATGTGATTGATTGAGTACAAGCAACTCAGAATTGGATCTTTACTTTGATGATATAGTCAAAGGGTTTGACTGATATGTCAAAGATAAAGAAGGGATCTGTGATTTAGTGGGACCGTGTTCACATTCCACATGTTAATGTGAAATGGAAATGTTCTAGAATGAAAATCCAAAAGTGGAAATTATCTTTAATGAAGATAGAGATGTTTCCTATGTGATAGGAATAGAGATCTATAGAGATAGTTCTCAAAAACCTCTTGACCTGGAAAAGAGAGAGCATACATTGGTAATCTGTACTGAAGGGTTCAGTATGCACAGATTCAGTGGGAGAAAACTTGTCCATGTTACATGGACTTAGTATCCCAAGGCCAAGTGTCCAATTCTTATGAAGAATGAGAACACTAAGAATAGATATGGATCTATCGTGTATGTAATCATCCCATTATCTTACATGTATCGACATGGCAAGAACAAAATGCATTCATCATCTTGTATGTAGGACATGGCAATAGGATGTGCTCATCCTGATAACTCGTATGTGTGACATGACGAGTGAATGTCTGTCTACTTCCAGTAAGGGTTACTAGAAACCATAAGAGCTTGATAAGTACTTGAGAAGTACTAGTTCTATGGAGATTAGGAAGAGTTTGATGTAAAGAGTTACATTGATGCGAACTTCTGAAAGGATAGAAAATTAATCGCAAAATATATATAGGATATATAAAAGTGAAAGTTTGTTGATAATTGGAAGTGTTCCAATAAAACCATTTAAAAGGAAATGCCGAGTATCTATATGTTAGAGAACAGCAGTGGATACTATATGGATCTGGAAGTCCATGAGATGAACTTATAGATATTCCGCTCATTGATGACAAGTATGGAATCCTTGATCGTGAAATGTGGCTAAAGGTTAGCAGAGGAATACTAGATCACATATTACGGCAACTCCATCTCATACGTATGATGTACAATGAAGAGATGAGAGACATGCAATTTATACTGACTTTGGCAAGGTGTTGCCACAACTCACTATGTTCGCACAAGAGCACAGTAACATGTGGGACATGTTTGAAGATCACTATGAATATGATTCAAGGGTGATTGGCTCGCAGTGCAAGTGGGAGTCTGTTGGTATGTATGCCCTGAGAGCCAATCATGGGATGATGGGTGGGATACATTAAGATTGATTTGATTAACATCAAAGGCAAGCTTCCAATTCTTTCTGGTTCAGTCATATGAGATAGTGATACAACAGATTGAATGTCTAGAGAATGACAATACTCAATGACGTATGCCTTCAGGTTCAGGATCTGAATGATGAGATCATACGGATGCTAAGAGTTTGTACATTCTTGTTATGTCCCTAGTCTGATGTCATTGTGGAAGGTAGATAGACAACAATGACACACAAGACCAGATTGTGGTGTTGGTTGATGACAGAATCTCATTAGTCATGATATAGAGATATCAAACCAAACACATAGGTACTTGTTGGAGAACAAGTGTATCGGACAGACCCACCGTGAGTTTGACACATGGAACCATGACATGGTAGTCACAGTCAGTACTCACAGTGATGGTGGTGAATGTGATTCTTTGACCTGAAATCACTACACTCAACACATGTCATTGGGCACACTTTGACATCATCAAACGCAGTCCTGAAACATGCGTTGTTATAAAGGTGATGATTGGGTGGCTTTGACACATGGGGCTTTTGAGGGGTGAGTGATATGGGATTTGTCCCTCCTGAGGGAGTTTGATATCCAAGGCCACTTGATGAGTAGGATTGAAATAGGCGTGCACACGCATGTGTGAATCAGTATGTGATATTGATGTCATACATATCTCTTCCAATCTACTCTAAGATCATGAAAGTGAATGAACGTTGACAGGATGATTGTTCCATGCCTCGAGTTCATTCGGGATATCAGTGACAAAGGAATTATACATTCATTGTAACACCATTCACGGATTGTAGGATTGAAAGTTGTTCTCCAACTTTCTACTTTTACTTGGGTAGCACTGATGTGTGACTAGGCACCGCTCTTTGCTTGTGAAGTCATAAGTGTTATGGACTTTCACTGTCAACGTGAAATTGACCTGCAGGGTCACACACATAGGATTTAACCTGGAATAGGAGTTTTGTCCACAAACAATGTTTAGATTGATTACTAAAGGATTTTAGTAGTTCAGTTAAACACTCAATTAATTGATAGCTTAAAATCATAGTGTTCAAGGTGTTGGACACATTGATTAGAGTATCAGATTGATTGAAACCACAATTGACTGATTCTGTACAATCTGCACTCCCAACCGATCGGCTCATGAGATAAACCGATCGGCTCAGCTTGGTGAACCGGTCGGCTCAGGTGGTGAGTCGATCGGCTCATGGACAGGGTGAACGATTGCTTCAAGTGTTGAAACAATCGATTCAACTGTTGCAACCGAGCAAGTTGGGAAAGTTGGATTGGTGAGAATTTTCCTTTCGTTTCACTTACCCAATTTGATTGGGAAAAGGATTGGTATTTGATACCAATTAGAAACAAAATAGGGAAAGTCAATCGGGAACTGATCAGGACCACGAATTGATTAGTTCAGAAAGTGAACTGTCTGTTTCATGGGTCCCAACCGATCGGTTGAGTGTCAACCGACCGGCTCAGATCCCCAACTGACCGTTTCAGAAATGAAATGATCGGTTCAAGTTGCGAGTTGGTTGTTTTTTAGAAAATCTCGAACCCTTCTACTCCTGCTTTTAGTCCCATATTGCCCGGGATAGAGAACCCTGTCCCATGACCCTCCTATATATAGGGGTATTGGGGGCTTCTCAAAGTACAACTCAGTGCAACCAATTGCTCTGTAAAGTTGTCGTTCTCTCTGGGTTTGGTAGTCGAGAAAGAGACCGAGCAAGTGCTACCCCATAAGGGAGGCACAATAAGGGAAAGACAACTGCAGTTGCGACCGGTGGCAGGAGAGTGTGTTGGCGACTAGTACACTGACAGGAGGGTGTGACTCCTTCCAATTCCTTGTGAGATAAGGAGATTGGAGTTCCAGGTGGTCCATGTGGACTACTTCAGAGGTGGGAGATTTCTGCCACTTGGAGGACAACTGTCAATCCCGACAGTCCCGGTGGGCCCAGGAGTCGTCAGTCCCGATGCGACCAGGAGCTGCACAGACACCGTCCAAGACCCGAGGTGAAGACCGCGCAAGGTGCGAGGTATTGTCTCCGAGCAAGCCTCAGGACAAGGTATGATTCCACAAACCATCCTTTCCTATTGTATAGACGTTGACGCGTTTCCTTGTTCTAGGTTTGGGGAGGAGAAAATTTTTGTTTCCGCTGCCTTCTCTGCCTCCCCTAAAACCCAACAGTGGTATCAGAGCCACGTCAACTGCTCTATACTTTAGGGATTATCGATATGATCGATTTTGTTTTGTCGCCTTTATTTATTGCATACGATGCGAATAAAATTGGCTTTATGCATGTCCAATCCTAAATCTACAAATCCCAAATTACATATATGATATGTATTATTAATGCACTCGATACGCGTCGCCCTTAAACGAGTTTTGTTGTGGATGTATAGCGTGGTTATGGCCAATAAACCCTATCTGTGTATGGTTGTATGTGGTTGCTTGCATCTCGGTCTGTGCACCGATCTTCCTTCTCCTATTCCTGATGTAACTCGAAATAATTCGAGATTTGTTTCCTACCTTTGCTCCCCTCAAATGTAACTCGAGGTTTCTCCTTTTACAATGTAAAATAGGATAGAATTTTATTTCCTATTATGTCGAAGAACGGAGGACATCTAACGACAGCTAAGATGATCAGTTCAAGGCGTGAACCGATTGGTTGACGTTCCAGACGATCGGTTCAAGGAGTGAACCGATCAGTTGATGACCGGTTCAAGGAGCGAGACGAGCGGGTGGCGGCCATGTAGAGATGCACGACGACCAGGTGAACCGATCGGTTGGAGGAGCCAACTGATCGGCTGGTGGCACCCAGACGACCAACCAGATCGAGCAGGGCCAATCATGTGATGAGTTGATCTACTCGGAAGGCAAAGCACAGAGTTCATCTTGTACAGGTTGCATGTGATGTAGACATAGATGACCGTGATTCCTCTTGGCTCGAGGAATCACATTAGGATGGCCATAATCATCGCTTTTATCATTTTTCATGTTTTCCGTGGGATATAGCATGCATATGATACGTACTATGTATTGTGGTGATTAGATATGTATATGTATATAAAACCAAATCCCTCATTGAATATTAAGTTTTAGATGCCTTCCAAATGAGACACACGTGAAAAGCTTGATCGACCAAGTGTGGGCACGCCCTAGTGTGGTGCACCGTCTATCTCGTGGAAGCGTGAAGGATGAATGTGTGGGTCTTCCCTAGCAGGGTGCATGTTCATCGTGTTTGCTTTGGGTCAGACTTAACAAGGTGACCTAGATAGGATCTAGCACCTTGAGGTATGGAGATGATCATGGCAAGGAGTTGCATATGACATCTTATCAAGAGTTGCATATGATGCAATTGGCAAGAGTTGCCTACCTGAGAGATCTAAGTTGTGGGTGACAGCCCTAGCTGGTCCATGACTTAGAGGATTTCAGGATCTTGCCCAGTAGAAGGTTGTACGTTGCAATCTTCCGAATTGATGGTGAGGGATATCAATTTGAACTAAAATAGTGGGGGCGATAATTAATTAAAGGCCTAATTATATCAGCAACTTTTCAAATCAATCAAATAAGTCAAAAATGAGTTTTTGGACTAAAATTGCATATTTTCCTTTGTAGTAAAAATGGCAAAAAACAACAATGACTTTTCTTTGCGATCGGTCCTTGAAAAGGACAAGCTAAATGGGACAAACTTCCACGACCGGTATAGGACATTGAGAATTGTTCTCACTCAAGAGCGAAAGCTCTATGTCCTGGATACTCCAATTCTAGAGGAACCGGCTCCTAATGCACCAAAGACAGAAAGGGATGCTTACAAGAAGCATTATGATGATGCCATTGATGCAAAGTGCTTGATGTTGTGCTCTATGAACCACGAGTTGTAGAGACAACATGAGAACATGGGTGTCATTGAGATGATTCAGCATCTCAGGAACATGTATGAAGATCAGGCATGGCAAGAGAGATACAATGTCTCAAGGGCACTGTTCAAGTGTGTCATGACAGAAGGAGATCCAGTTGGTCCTCACACACTCAAGATGATTGGGTATGTGGAGAACCTAACAAGACTGGGATTTCCATTGAGCCAAGAGTTGGCTATTGACGTGATACTGCAATCATTGCCAGAATCCTACAGTCAGTTTGTGATGAACTACAACATGAACAACTTTGATAGGCCACTTTTAGAGTTGTTGGGCATGTTGAGGATAGCCAATATACAGATGAAGAAGGACAAGCCTAAGTATGTGATGGTGATCACGAGCAAGAAAGGCAAGTCCAAGCACAAGAGCAAGGGAAAAGCTAAGAAAGGTTATGATGCTAGCTAGGAGCCCAAGTCATCTTCAGCTCTCAAGGCCAAGGAAGGCGTGACCAAGAAAGGAAATTGCCACCATTGTCAAAAGCTAGGACATTGGAAAAGGAATTGTCCTCTCTATCTGGAAGAACAAAAGAAGAAGGAGGCGACATACGTCTCTACTTAAAGGTGTCATGAAAGTAAACATGTAACACTTTTGAGGTATATGATACCAAGATGTAAAGTGTAAAACACTCATAATTGGGGCAAGTGTTGCCGCCATAGATAGGAGTACTTTAGTTTATTTTCAGCCTAAAAGGCATGTAATACAGTTATGAACTGCTATTTCATATTTGCCAATAGATAGAAACACTTTATTTTCGCATATTGTATGACAATGATGGCAATCAATAAAGAGATGTTTCAATTTCTAAAGATATGATCTTTGTGGCAATGCCTTGTTTATCTTGTGGTATTTAATATGCATAAGATAAAATGATACCTAAAAGTTATAGATAACTCAAACAATAAAATTAGCATAAATCATGAGAAATTCATTTCTAGTTTCCATGTGATGGATAAATCTAGACTCTTTTGGTTAGAGAACCAGTAAGAGACATGAATCTCTTGTACATGATTAATCAATCTTCACTAATAGTAGTGGGAGAATGATTATCCAATTAGGTATAATACATGTGATGTATTTGCATACCTATTGGAGTAAATGCTAATACTTCAAAAGGTGCTTAGAGAAATACCAATATGAACATCTTGAAGTGTTCAAGATTATCATAGATGAAGTGCAAATCTAGTAAAGTGTTAATTCTTGATGAGATCAATGAATGAAATACTTGGACCAAATGTTTGAGATCCTTATGAGTGATTATGATAGTGTATCATAGTGAACTCATGATTAAGGCATGGTGATGTCTAAATCAAGAAGGAATCATACTCTAAAGAGTTAGAGAATGATTATCAAATAACTGAATTCTTTTTAATAAAAGAATACCCCATACTAATAAAGGACATTGAGAATCACAAGGAGTTGTGAGTTCTTATATCCTTGACGGATACACCTCAATTATCTATGTGATGAGTTGTTCATGTGATGAGTCAACTATCTAGATGAATATGAGGAACCAAATTTTGAGTTATGGTTTATGACCATTACATCCTAAATTTCATCCATGTGAACCATAAGGTATGACCTTGATGGTAGCACCCATTGGATGGAAATCCATAAGTGCAAATAAGTCTTAAGCGTTAAGACACATGGATAACATTTTGAGAAGGATGATGCTTGTTGATTGCAACTTAATGACTAAGACATTTGGCATATGGATACTTAAACCACATTCCTATGAGGCATAAAACAAGGATGTGTACGTGACACATCCTATAAGGTTTATGAATCCACTAATGCAAATGAAGTCTATAAGTTACAATGGACTAATCAATGTGGTTGATTGAGTACAAGCAACTCAGAATTGGATCTTTACTTTGATGATATAGTCAAAGGGTTTGACTGATATGTCAAAGATAAAGAAGGGATATGTGATTTAGTTGGAGCGTCTTCACATTCCACATGTTGATGTGAAATGGAAATGTTCTAGAATGGAAATCCAAAAGTGGAAATTATCTTTAAGGAAGATCGATATGTTTCCTATGTGATAGGAATAGATATCTATAAAAATAGTTCTCGAAAACCATTTGACCTGGAAAAGAGAGAGCATACATTGGCAATCTGTACTGAAGGGTTCAGTATGCACAGATTCAGTGGGAGAAAACTTGTCCATGTTACATGGAGTTAGTATCCCAAGGCCAAGTGTCCAATTCTTATGAAGAATGAGAACACTAAGAATAGATATGGATCTATCATGTATGTAATAATCCCATTATCTTGCATGTATCGACATGGCAAGAACAAAATGCATTCATCATCTTGTATGTAGGATATGGCAATATGATGTGCTCATCCTGATAACTCATATGTGTGACATGATGAGTAGATGTCTGTCTACTTCCAGTAAGGGTTACTAGAAACCATAAGAACTTGATAAGTACTTGAGAAGTACTAGTCCTATGGATATTAGGAAGAGTTTGATGTAAAGAGTTACATTGATGCGAACTTTTGAAAGGACAGAAAATTAATCACAAAATATATATAGGATATATAAAAGTGAAAGTTTGTTGATAATTGGAAGTGTTCCAATAAAACCATTTAAAAGGAAAGGCCGAGTATCTATATGTTAGAGAACAACAGTGGATACTATATGGATCTGGAAGTTCATGAGATGAACTTATATATATTCCGCTCATTGATGACAAGTATGGAATCCTTGATCATGCAATGTGGCTAAAGGTTAGCAGAGGAATACTAGATCGCATATTACGACAACTCCATCTCATACGTATGACGTACAATGAAGAGATGAGAGACATGCAATTTATACTGACTTTGGAAAGGTGTTTCCATAACTCATTATGTTCGCACAAGAGCACAGTAACATGTGGGACATGTTTGAAGTTCACTATGAATATGATTCAAGGGTGATTGGCTCGCAGTGCAAGTGGGAGTCTATTGGTATGTATGCCCTGAGAGCCAATCATGGGATGATTGGTGGGATACATTAAGATTGATTTGATAAACATCAAAGGCAAGCTTCCAATTCTTTCTGATTCAGGCATATGAGATAGTGATAGAACATATTGAATGTCTAGAGAATGACAATACTCAATGACGTATGCCTTCAGGTTCAGGACCTGAACGATGAGATCATACGGATGCTAAGAGTTTGTACATTCTTGTTATGTCCCTAGTCAGATGTCATTGTGGAAGGTAGATAGACAACAATGACACACAAGACTAGATTGTGGTGTTGGTTGATGACAAAAACTCATTAGTCATGATATAGAGATATAAAACCAAACACATAGGTACTTGTTAGAGAACAAGTGTACCATACAGACCCACCGTGAGTTTGACACATGGAACCATGACATGGTAGTCACAGTCAGTACTCATAGTGATGGTGGTGAATGTGATTCTTTGACCTGAAATCACTACACTCAACACATGTCGTTGGGCACACTTTGACATCATCAAACGCATTCCTGAAACATGGGTTGTTATAAAGGTGATGATTGGGTGGCTTTGACACATGGGGCTTTTGAGGGGTGAGTGATAGATATGGGATTTGTCCCTCCTGAGGGAGTTTGATATCCAAGGCCACTTGATGAGTAGGATTGAAATAGGCGTGCACACGCATGTGTGAATCAGTATGTGATATTGATGTCATACATATCTCTTCCAATCTACTATGAGATCAAGAAAGTGAATGAATGTTGACAGGATGATTGTTCCATGCCTCGAGTTCATTCGGGATATCAGTGACAAAGGAATTATACATTCACTGTAACACCATTCACGGATTGTAGGATTGAAAGTTGTTCTCCAACTTTCTACTTTCACTTGGGTAGCACTGATGTGTGACTAGGCAACACTCTTTGCTTGTGAAGTCATAAGTGTTATGGACTTTCACTACCAACGAGAAATGGACCTGCAGGGTCACACACATAGGATTTAACCTGGAAGAGGAGTTTTGTCCACAAACAATGTTTAGATTGATTACTAAAGGAGTTTAGTATTTCAATTATACATTCAATTAATTGATAGCTCAAAATCATAGTGTTCAAGGTGTTGGACACATTGATTAGAGTATCAGATTGATTGAAACCGCAATTGACTGATTCTGCACAATCTGCACTCCCAACCGATTAGCTCATGAGATGAACCGATCGGCTCAGGTGGTGAGTTGATCGGCTCATGGACAAGGTGAACGATTGCTTTAAGTGTTGAAACGATCGGTTCAACTATTGCAACCGAGCAAGTTGGGAAAGTTAGATTGGTGAGAATATTCCTTTCGTTTCACTTGCCCAATTTGATTGGGAAAAGGATTGGTATTTGATACCAATTAGAAACAAAAGAGGGAAAGTCAATCGGGAACTGATCAGGACCAGAAACTGATCGGTTCAGAAAGTGAACCGACTGTTTCATGGGTCCCAACCGATCGGTTGAGTGTCAACTGACTGGCTCAGATCCCCAACCGACCATTTCAGAAATGAAACTATTGGTTCAAGTTGCGAGTTGGTTGTTTTGTGGAAAATCTCGAACCCTTCTACTCCTGCTTTTAGTCCCATATTGCCCGGGATAGAGAACCCTGTCCCATGACCCTCCTATATATAGGGGTATTGGGGGCTTCTCAAAGTACAACTCAGTGCAACCAGTTGCTCTGTGAAGTTGTCGTTCTCTCTGGTTTTGGTAACCAAGAGAGAGCCCGAGCAAGTGCTACCCGATAAGGGAGGCACGGCAAGGGAAAGACAACTGCAGTTGCGACCGGTGGCAGGAGAGTGTGTTGGCGACTAGTACACTGATAGGAGGGTGTGACTCCTTCTGATTCCTTGTGAGACAAGGAGATTGGAGTTCTAGGTGGTCCGTGTGGACTACTTCAGAGGCGGGAGATTTCTGCTGCTTGGAGGACAAATGTCAATCCCGACAGTCCCGGTGAGACTAGGAGTCGTCAGTCCCGGTGCGACCAGGAGCTGCACAGACACCGTCCAAGACCGGAGGTGAAGACCGCACAAGGTGCGAGGTATTGTCACCAAGCAAGCCTCGGGACAGGGTATGATTCCACAAACCATCCTTTCCTATTGTATAGATGTTGACGCATTTCCTTGTTCTAGGTTTGGGGAGGAGAAAATTTTTGTTTCCGCTGCCTTCTCTGCCTCCCCTAAATCCCAACATATACAGTGGCCATCTGCAACACACATGTGTACAAAAGAATATGTTCACAAGTACATGCTATATATACAACCAATGCATACTGTCAAAACCACGTGTCATTATACATCATCTACAAAACACAACCCTCTTAGGACCTGAGAGTACAGAGACGACACATAAGACTCTACTACAAGACTAGCAACATTCCAACCTTTTGAGTTCACTGGTCTCCAAGCCTCTCTTCCTCAACGACAAGATCCTACCCACGTCGCTAACAAACACCGAAAAATATGTGGCAAATCACAAGGGTGAGACCCATATCCCAATGGGAGATATAACTCTCAACTGACTATTATTACTACAACATGATATAACATTATTAAGCAGGATGAGCAGATTCAGCTAACAGAATAATTTCAATTGATTACACAAATTAGGTAGATGTAACAACTCTAGTAGATAAGTAGATAATCATATACTTTTAGAAGGAATATAAAGAACATGTATATCGGTTCATTTCTCTTACCACATTATATAACAACTAAGCAGTACATAGAATAAGGCAAGGGTAAACATCCAAAGTGAAGTGTTTTTAACCCTAAGTAGATATTCTACACAGTTGTGTTACATCTTTTAATTAATGCCCTGAGGATTTGAGTCATACCACCCAAATCCAGCTAACCACTTCTAAGTCAAAATTAGTTCCATTCAAGATCTAGGAAGAGTCGGGCTCCAAGATCTTCTCTGCATTACTCAGTCAGTATGAGTTTGCACTACAATGACATATCAATCAAATTGCCACCAGCAACATATAGTCAAGCTGAAAACACCTAGCCCACCTTGGTATAGGTCACCATGCTAGAATCCAGGGTATGCAACCCAATCACTGAGGTACAACCATAGTTTTCCTTCAATCACATCACATCTATAACACTGAGACATGATTGCAACCATTCTCAAATTGAGGGATTGGAATGACTCCAAGAATCCTCCCTAAACACATGAGATCTAGATGACAAGGATGTACTATCCAAGCACCCTACATACTCAACAGTATGCTCTCTGAGTTTCCCTTAGGAATACTCGTTTCACCATCTAGCAAGTTCTGGTACTAGAATGGATCTATGTCTAGGGAAACTACTTGATTAGGTTTCCACTTGATTAGTTAAGCCAATTAGGTGTCTTTTTCTACATCAATCAAGTTACAAGAAAACCCTAAATAGATTATACAAAGCATAGGTAGAGTGCAACTTCAAAAGATATAAAATGCATAAGGCATAAAGTTGATCACATCACTACACAATATTGTCTCACTGCCATGAACTAGGACATCACCATTATAACCTCACCATGGGATACCAATCGCTTATCACATCACTAGAGGATATCACCTCAAATAGACACTAAGATACTACCAAGGTCATAAGACCATTCACATAGTTCCATGTAAGAACATCCACTACTACAGAAATGGCTGATAACGTCACTTTTAAAGGTGTCGGTTGTAATAATACACTGACACCTAAACAATACAGCGTCAATTTATAAAATAAACCGACATCAATATGTGAAGGGTGACCAGACACGGGTATCGCTTTTATTCTGTGTCGGTTCCTTAATAACAAACTAACGCCTAAAAGTAACCGCCAAATCTAAAATTTCCAGCAAAAAAATTACCTCCAAAAATTAACATACATCGTCAGTTTTTAAAAAAGAAACTGACGATTAAAGGTTTTCTGCGAGACAGAAAATTGACCCATTTTTATCGTCGTTTGTGTTACAATAACTGACGCCATTGTGTTTTCGTGCGCATAAACACAAAAATTTTCACCTCCCTTTAGTGTCGGTTTTTATAAGGACACCGACGACTATGGTCTTAATTCGAGAACATTTATTTTTGTCAGCATATAAATATATACGTCGGTTTTTATGTTTGGAACCGACACCTATAATTGAACAATAGTGTCGGTTTTTTGTTGGTAACTGACACTTATAGTTTTTATTTTCGGTTGTTGTTAATAACCGACACCTATTGTTAACTTAACAGCGCACCCGCGTGAGGCAGACTCTTCCCATTCTGTTTCATTCATTTCCACTGAGGGTTTGTTGGTCCGGCGATTCCTCTGCTCCACCACCGTTCACTTCTGCTCTGCCTCCGCCTCCGCCTCTGTTTGTTGGTGCTTTGGTGGCCGACACCGCTGCCACTCGCCGCCGCTAGTCATCGCTCCTCTGCCGCCGCACCTCTGCTAGCTTCTGCCTCCACTGCCTCTACTTCAACCAGCCGCCGCCAGTTCTCCGGTCGCTGCTCTCCAGGCCGACCGCGGCTCCTAGGGCTCTGCTCCCTACTCTCCAGGTCACTGCTCCGCTCTGACCACAGCTCCTGCGTGCCCAACGCCACCACAAAGGTACCGTGCTCCTGCTCTTCTTCCTCCTCTTTTTCCTCTGCCCTCAAGCAGGTACCCTGCTCCTGCTCGAATAATGTAGGAAATGCGTAGATTGTGAATAAAAAATGCTCTGATTCACATTAATATTACCATGTTGTATATGGTTTTGATCAGAAAAATGCATAGATTATGAATAAAATATACTTAAAGCTCTATTATTATTCTTGTTACAAAGGTATAGTTAGTACACAAATATTAGATGATATTCAAGAAAACCCTAGTTTGATGAGCATGTTGTTAATCATGTTAATTATGATTCTTTTATTTATTCTGATGTCAGTATATAATTATGTGATCCCAACTTAAATTCACTACTATAGAAACAGTGTTCAGTGTCACTTTTCTGGGCGTCGGTTATTTAGGAAAACCAACGCCTATAATATTAGACGTCGGTTATTTATGCAAACCGACGTCTATATTCGAAGACCAGCCAGACACGGGTACCGCTTTGTATTCAGTGTCGGCTTGTTATAACAGACCGAAGCCTAAAATCACCTGCGAAATCCAATTTTCGTGCAAAAACATTTTAGGTCACCTACAGTGTCGGTTTTTTAACAATTCACCGACGCGTATTTAAAATGAAAATTTGCGCGAAAAGTCCCACTTTCAGTGTCGGTTATCCTTCGATAACCGACGCTGATAATGGTTCCCACCAAAAAATTTAGGGTAAAGGTTGTCTAGTTGGGCGTCGATGTTTTACTATCAACCGACGCCGAAGACTTTAGGTGTCATTTGTATTTAATAACCGACGCCTTTACAAACTTAACAGACCCACGATCGATCACACCAGTACTTGTTTCATTGTCTTCATCGCCCGTTGGCTGCTGCTCGATCACCCGCTAGCTGCCTGCTGGTTCTCGCCGTCGCCGACGCTGCCTGTGCTTCCTCGCCTCGCCTCGTCGTCGCCGCCGACGGTGCTGCTGCTCTGCGTCGCCACCACCGCCCGCCACCTGGTATGCTGCTCCTGCGTCACCGCCGCCCTAGCTTCGTCCTGCGTTGTCGGCGCCACCCGCTCCTTCCTCCCTGCTCACGCCTGCCACGCTGCCTAGCTTCGGTCTGCTCTCCAGGTATTAGCCGTAGCCTTTCTCCCTAGATTTTTACCTACATGCAGCAAACACAGCCGTGGCTATGTTGGCCGCCCAGCACGGCCGTGGTAGGCCAACACAGCCACAGCCGTGTTGGCTGTTGGTAAGGATATGAACAAATCTATATGTAATGCTTTATGTAAATTCTAGGATATGAACAAATCTTTTACTTGCATATATTTGTGCTTCTAATCCTAATGCTTGACCTAATTCAGTAAATTTTGATGCATGTTGAAATAAGATTTAAACTTGTCCATTCTAGCATCCTAATTTGATTTGATTAAACCCTAACATTGATGAAACCCTAACATCAATTGTGATGAAACCCTAACATGTACATATCTATTATTGTGTTTGTTGGCCTAGAAACCCATCCAAGATTTACTCATTAGGAGTAAATCTTGGATAGTCCCCAGTTTGGGACTGTTCTTGAACACCTAATCTCACTTAGGATGTAAGTGTATAATGTGTATTGGGTTTTCGAGAAACTTTCGGCAACATTTCCCTATTTGTTCTCTAAGTACATATGTACTTAGAGAACAACGGGGAAATGCTGCCGAAATTTTCTCGAAAACCCAATACACATTATACACTTACTAGTGAGATTAGGTGTTCAAGGATGGGATAGGTGGTACACGTTTATTATATATAAGAATGACATCACATGTGTTTGTTGGAGTAAATCTTGGATAGGATGTAAGTGTACACCCTAATCCTAATATATACTTGTTTACTCTTTGATCATAGAATGGATAGATCATGGGTGTCCATTCGCAATCACTGCACCCCAGAGTTTATATCTGGTCTTGATCAGTTTGTTAGATTTGCCGAGGAACATAGGAAAAAACCTACAGATAGGTTCTACTATCCATGTAGGCATTGCGGTAACAACTTGAAAGTCAACACTGGTGAGGAAATCAAAAGTCATGTCATGTGCAACGGGATTGTACAAGGCTATACAGAATGGCACTGGCATGGAGAGATTTCAAACTCAAAACCAGTAGATGTCGATAGTAGTGCTTGGGTGGAAGAAGAAATTGCCTCCGATGACGTAGATGTGAACGAACCAGTTCTAGTAGACATCATTGATGCGATACTGGATAGTTGTAGGGTAGAGCACACCGATCCACCTCCTATCTTTAGAAACATTGTGCATGATGCTGAGATTCCGTTATACACAGGTTGTGCTAAGTTTACGAAGCTTAGCGCTGTGTTGAGATTGTATAAGTTGAAAGCTAACAATAGATGGAGCGACAAAAGCTTCACTGAATTGTTGACTTTGTTGAAAGAAATGCTTCCTGAAGGAAACGAGCTGCCAATCTCAACATACCGGGTAAAGAAAATGTTGTGCCCAATGGGAATGGAGGCCAAGAAGATACACGCATGCCCGAATGATTGTGTATTATTTCAAAAGGACTATGTAGATTTTAAAGATTGTCCAAAATGTGGTGCGTCACGGTATAAATTGACGACTTCGGGGGAGTCCAAAACTGGTTCTCCTAACAAGGTGTTATGGTATCTACCTATAATATCACGGTTTCAACGCTTGTTTGCAAATCCCAAAGATGCGAAGAATTTGAGGTGGCATGCAGATGTTAAGAAAAATAATGATGGGATCCTACGGCATGCGTCTGATTCCCCACAGTGGAAGAAGATTGATCTATTGTACCCCAAATTTGGTGAAGAAGATAGGAATCTAAGACTTGGGCTTTGTACAGATGGGATGAATCCGTACGGGACATTGAGCAGCCAACATAGCACTTGGCCAGTCATGCTTGTTATATATAATCTTCCTCCTTGGATGTGTATGAAAAATAAGTACGTTATGATGTCGTTGTTGATATCGGGCCCTAAACAACCTGGAAATGATATCGATGTTTATCTTGAACCTCTGATTGATGACTTAAAGAAACTTTGGGCTGAAGGTGTGATGACCTATGATGCTTCAGGAAGAGAGACATTTCGTTTGCACGCTATGTTGTTTTGCAATATTAATGACTTTCCAGCATATGGAAATTTGTCTGGATTTAGTGTCAAAGGAGCTAAAGCGTGTCCTATATGTGAAGAAAACACTATTCAATAAGACTAAAACATGGAGGCAAGACTGTATATCTTGGTCATCGAAGGTTTCTGTCAAAATTCCATCCGTATCGTAGGAAGCGCAAAGCATTCAATGGATGGAATGATGAACGGAGTGCACCTAAACCTATACCAGGGGATGTTGTTTATGAAAGAGTAAAAGACATTGTCAATGAATTTGGTAAGAAATCACAATGTAGTATGGCCACACGGAGTGACAATTCTTCATTCAAGAAAAAGTCAATATTTTGGGATCTTCCTTATTGGAGTTCTTTGACAGTCAGACATTGTATCGATGTAATGCATGTTGAGAAAAATGTTTGTGATAGCATCATTGGTACTCTGTTAAATATACCAGGTAAGACTAAAGATGGGATAAAATCCAGACTGGACCTACGTGAAATGGGAATAAGGTCAGAATTAATAAAATTACGTGAAATGAGTAATAAAAGAACATACTTACCTCCCGCTTGTTACACGTTGTCTAAAAAGGAGAAGAAAGCTTTTTGTGAATGCTTGGTAAATGTTAAGGTGCCACATGGTTACTCATCCAACATCCGTAGATTGGTATCAATGAAAGATCTAAAGTTGATAGGTCTTAAATCTCATGATTGTCACACTTTAATGCAACAAATATTGCCCGTGGCAATTCGATCTATATTGTCGAAGCATGTAAGGTTTGTAATCACCAGACTTTGTTTCTTTTTCAACAGTCTATGCAGCAAAGTTATTGACCCTGATACTCTCGATAATTTGCAAAGAGAAGTGGTTGTTACCCTATGTCATCTTGAGATGTATTTCCCTCCTTCGTTCTTTGATATCATGGTACATCTTGTTGTCTACTTGACTAGGGAAGTGAAAATGTTGGGACCAGTTTTCTTGCATTGGATGTATCCCTTTGAACGATACATGAGCGTTTTTAAAGGTGATGTTCGAAACCGTTATCGGCCTGAAGGGAGTATTATTGAAGGTTATGTGGCGAGAGAGGTCATGGATTTTTGCAATGACTTTCTGAGTGGTAATAACACTCCTGTTAATGAGAAGAATATTGAGGAGGAAAAAAGGAATTTTGGGATCACGGGTGAAAGTAATCAGCCGTGAGCAGTTGGAACAAGCTCACTTGTATATTTTACACAACATGGACGAAGCACTAGTACATAACCGACCTTTAGTGTCGGTTATTTAAAGCCTTTAGTGTCGGTTTCTAAGTGACACCTATGTGGGTGATGCTAAAAGCCCAGACGTTATGCGTCGGTTCAAAAACCGATGCCATAACCCTTCGCGTGCCACTGAAAATGCGCCAGCAGGGCACTATAGGTGTCGGTTATTAGATAAGAAACCGACGCCATATGCCTTCACGCCACAGAAGGGTGCCATCTTGGGCACTATAGGCGTCGGTTATTAGATAATAAACCGACGCCATATGCCTTCACGCCACATGAAATAGGCGTCGATTATTTATATAAAACTGACACTGTAACTATGTGTGTCTGTTTTATACAAATAACCGACGCCTATTTTTTGTTTTTTTTTTTCTGTCAGTCTGTAGACCTACTGTATGGCTGGTCGCAGGATGAGAAACCTGCAGTTTAGTTATGAACTGTAGGTTTTACGACATCCATTGATATCAGCCAACAACAGGCCACAAACCTGCAAAATTAACAACAAAAATATTCACATTTAGCAATGCAACCTGCAGTTCCATTTGATTTTCACATTTAGAAACATTCATGTAGCTAGCAATCTATAGTTCCATTCATTTTCACATTCACACATATAGAAACATTCATATAGCAACCAACAGTTTCATTCATTTTCACTCAGACACATGTAGAAACATCCAAACATGTAGAAACATTCACACATATATTATAATTCAGAAATTCATTTACAAAATATCATTCTTTAGTCATTATTCGCTATCAACATCCCAATTATATCTTAAATCCCCCACTACTTGTATGGATGTTGACCATTCTTCTCTTACTTCATTTAATTCTCCCGTCGTATAGGGAGCATGTACATCTGGTAAGGCATTTCCTATAGTGTGGTCAGTTGTAAGCACCTGTAAAGAGAATGATGTATATATATAATTCATGAGCTATAAATAAGATTGATATATTTCATATTATCTAATGAGACTATATAATACCTCAACAATACAATCGATGTCCATTGCGGCATATTTGATAATCATGTGCATAAATCACATCACATAGTATCCACATGTCCATCCGTTGTCTTGTGTAGCACACTATAAATTCAAACATACAAAAATATTAAAAAATACAACTAATTAAGCATTGTTCACATAAATAATATATACATATATTGCAGTCGGGAACTTACTTTCACGTTCTTCCAAATTATTGGCTGGTTCTTTTTCGTGGGGACCTTTCCTCCAGCCTTTTTGAACTCATCAAAACCCCTACATGTTAATGTAACACAGTACATTGCATAATTAAATAGTAATGTAATAGCATATGTTAACGGATATGAAAATGAAATATTTCTCACCGGAATAATGTCATTTTCATTGTGTCCATATTTTGTATTCAATTTACTCCCCTTAGGATCTAGATAATAGACAGTGAACGTCTCGGGGACAATAACCAGTAACTCCCAATGCATACCACTAGAGGTAAAAAAGTTAAAAATTAATAACTCAAAATCCACAATAAAAATGTAATTTTCTTAAGTCCAAATTATAATAAGCAGAGTAAACTTACTTTACATTGAATGGAGCCATTATCATCATCTTCTTATTTTGAGCAAAAATTGAAAAAGCCTCACAACAGTATTGTTGAACTGACGGAGGGTCTTTAGCTACTAGACTAATCAAAGATGGAATCAAAAATCCTACATGTTCGAATGCAAAATCTGCACATATCTTGTCTAAGTAGCTGCAAAATATGTATTAATTACGCATGCATTAATAAATAAGAAACCATATCACCAGATCCTACACAAGGTATATGGATGTATAAAGAAGATCTCACCTTATCCATAGCTCTATCACAGATGTATTTAGCCAATCATATCGAAACAACTCCAAAATATCTTGTATAAATAGTTTGCTTTCGTATGATTGACCTGCAACATATGAATCTATAGAAATAGTTATAGGGCAATTTATATCATGTTCGCCTAACCATATTGCCATACCCCTACAGTTAGGACCTAACGGGACAGTTAGGTCCTGTGGAACCCAACAGGGTAATGTAGGAGGTGGAAGTGGAGGCCTAGATGTTGTGGGTGTCTTCTTTTTAACCTGTATATATATATATATATATATATATATATATATATATATATATATATATATATATATATATATATATATATATATATATATATATATATATAAATTTCAGATCAACTGACATCATATACACACACTAACAATTTAACGTAATGTAAATTTACCATACAATTTCAGTAAAGATGACATCCGCTTTTAGCCACAATATCACTCTGCCTTCTGCCTCACCAAGCGTTTCACAATCTCGGTGGGCATATGGCAATGGAAGATCCATCCACTTATGGAATATATGTACCGGGCTCACACGAATCCAACCAGCTGGTAATGGAGACCCGTGAAACATTTCCCCTGGTAGGGATGGGTAAGCCGACGCCTCTGTAACGACATATTCATTAACTTTTAGACGGCATGGCTTCAACCCCTATAATTTTTTGTGTAAAGAATGTTATATACATCTATACATATCATCTTGAAAACATATCATCTTGAATTAAAAAACTAGTTACTATGTCATAAAAATACTTACAGTTGATTTGCTAGGTGGTGGGTTTACAGGATTACTCCCAACCTCTGCAGTAGGAGTAGAGCCTGCAGTAGGAGACACGATAGGTATTGTCTGGTAAGTGGCAGTCTGAGATGCCTGCCACTTTTTCATTGCTTCTTCGAGTTTCCTATCAAATAGCTTATCTACCTATACATGGATAAAAGAAACGTCAAATTCTAATTATTGAATTCTCTTTTACAGTAACATCTACAAGGAAAAAATATGTTACCTCTTCTTGTGAAAGTCCCACTTTTGGGACATGTTTGCGCTGGGATGGCCCAAAAAAAGCTTTGATGCCCACACTAGCTCCTGCAGCCCTAACACGTCCAGGATGCTCTGGGTTACCCAGAGCAACTGTCAATTCATCCCTTGTGCCCTCAAATTCTTCACATCTATCGGATTGGCAAACAAGTGTTGAAACCGTGATATTATAGGTAGATACCACATCACCTTGGAAGGAGAACCAGTTTTGGACTCCCCCAAAGTCGTCAATTTATACCGTAACGCACCACATTTTGGACAATCTTTCAAATCTACATAGTCCTTTTGAAATAATACACAATCATTCGGGCATGCGTGTATCTTCTTGGCATCCATTCCCATTGGGCACAACAATTTCTTTACCTGGTATGTTGAGATTGGCAGCTCGTTTCCTTCAGGAAGCATTTCTTTCAACAAAGACAACAATGACGTGAAGCTTTTGTCGCTCCATCTATTATTAGCTTTCAGCTTATACAATCTCAACACAGCGCTAAGCTTCGTAAACTTACAACCTGTGTATAACGATATCTCAGCATCATGCACAATGTTTCTAAACATGGGAGGTGGATCGGTGTGCTCTACCCCACAACTATCCATCATCGCATCAACGATGTCTACTGGAACTGGTTCATTCACATCTACGTCATTGTAGGCAATTTCTTCTTCCACACAAGCACTGCTATCAACATCCACTGGTTTCGGGTTTGAAATCTCTCCATGCCAGTGTCATTCTGTATAGCCTTGTATAATCCCATTGCACATGACATGACTTTTTATTTCGTCACCAGTGCTGACTTTCAAGTTGTTACCGCAATGCCTACATGGACAGTAGAACCTATCTCCAGGTTGTTTCCTATGTTCCTCGGCAAATCTAATAAATTGGTCAAGACCAGAAATAAACTCTGGGGTACAGCGATTGCGAATGGACATCCATGATCTATCCATTCTATGATCAAAGAGAAAACAAGTATATATTACAATCAAATATACATGTTCTATCATTCTTATATATAATAAATGTGTACCACCTATCCCATTCTTGAACACCTAATCTCACTAGTAAGTGTATAATGTGTATTGGGTTTTTGAGAAAATTTCGGCAGCATTTCCCCGTTGTTCTCCAAGTACATATGTACTTAGAGAACAAACGGGGAAATGCTGCCGAAATTTTCTCGAAAACCCAATACACATTATACACTTACATCCTAAGTGATATTAGGTGTTCAAGAACAGTCCCAAACTGAGGACTATCCAAGATTTACTCCTAATGAGTAAATCTTGGACGGGTTTCTAGGCCAACAAATACATGTGTTGTCATTCTTATATATAATAAATGTGTACCACCTATCCCATTCTTGAACACCTAATCTCACTAGTAAGTGTATAATGTGTATTGGGTTTTCCAGAAAATTTCGGCAGCATTTCCCCACTGTTCTCCAAGTACATATGTACTTAGAGAACAAACGGGGAAATGCTACTGAAATTTTCTCAAAAACCCAATACACATTATACACTTACATCCTAAGTGAGATTAGGTGTTCAAGAACAGTCCCAAACCGGGGACTATCCAAGATTTACTCCTAATGAGTCAATCTTGGACGGGTTTCTAGGCCAACAAATACATGTGTTGTCATTCTTATACCTACAATCCTAGTTCTTCAAGTTAGGGTGATTATTGATGTCTTTAAAAGCATGATTGGCAATTTAGGGAAAAGTTCATCATTTACATTCCAAGCATGTCACATGCATGTGTGCATTATAGTTCATCATTAAGCAAGAAGGGTGATTAGGATTCTCAATATACTCAACAATGAAACCATTAGTAACCATTGCAAATGAAACCATTCTCAATATACTCAATATCTACCAAAATGTTGGACCAAAACCATTGCAAATGGATCCTAAGAAAACCCAGTTTGTTATTGTGTGTACATGGCATGATGCAGAATTCTCAAGAAATCAGGAGAACTCTAGGCTATAACATTAGTAACTACCTTTCAGTATAGTAATCTGACTACATTGTAGATTATCATCAATAATCATTTCAATTTTACAATAGAATGTTCTAACCAAATCAGTACCTAAACCCTAAACACAAATAAGTAAATAACTTAAAAGTAAATAATCATTTCAATTTTACAATAGAATGTTCTAACCAAATCAGTACCTAAACCCTAGGCACGCCCAAGCAGCTGCTGGGCATTTTTTTATTTGTTTTTAAGTTATTTACTTATTTGTGTTTAGGGTTTAGGTACTGATTTGGTTAGAACATTCTATTGTAAAATTGAAATGATTATTGATGATAATCTACAATGTAGTCAGATTACTATACTGAAAGGTAGTTACTAATGTTATAGCCTAGAGTTCTCCTGATTTCTTGAGAATTCTGCATCATGCCATGTACACACAACAGCCTCCAGAGCATAGGAAGAAGGAAGAAGGCAGGGCGGGCATACCTTGAGGGTAGAGGAGAGAAGCGGCTGGAGCAAGACCTAGCAGTAGCTGGCAGCTGGCACCGACAGCGAGGAGAGAAGACGAGCGGCGACGAAGGCGGCGAGGAGAGCACAACAGCCACTGGCGGGGGCGGCTACAAGGAGAGGAGAAGCGTCGGCGAGGAGCGGCAGTGAAAGGGAGAGCAGCAGAAGCGGCGGCGAGGGCACCGGCGGCGAGTGGTGGTGGCGCGGGGGAGAAACGGCGGCCAGGGCAATGACGGCGGTGACGAGGGGGAGCAGAATCGCCAGACCTAGCAGCTAGAGTCGCAATGAAATAGAGAGCAATGGGGAAAAGTTATGTTTGCGGGGCTATTAACTGTACCATAGGCATCGGTTATTCAAAACAACTGACAACTAACACTAACAGTGTCGGTTCTGAACAACAACCGACACCTATACTTGATTATAGTCGTTGGTTTTAAGCTACAAAAAAACCGACGTCTATATTCATATGCCGATTAAAAAAATCGTTCTCGATTTATAACCATAGTCGTCGGTTTCTACTTCAAACTGACGCTTAAAGGGTGTGAAAAATTCCCCGCGGACAGCGCGGGAAAACTCATAAGTGTCGGTAGTTGTAGTAAAACTGACGACCAAAATGTGCCCAATTTCTGTCTCACGAATAACCTTTAGTTGTCGGTTTTTTATTTATCAACCGTCGCCATATGTCAAATTTTGGAGGTAATTTTTTTCGCTGGAAATTTTGGATTTGGCGGTTAATTTTAGGTTTCGGTTTTTATTAAGTAACCAACACTTAATAAAAGCATTACCCGTGTCTGGTCGCCCTTCATAGATTTGATTTCGGTTTATGTTATCAACCGACACTGTAGAGTTTAGGTGTCGGTTTAGTTATACAACCGACACCTTGAAAAGTGACTTTATAAGCCATTTCTGTAGTAGTGAAGTGAGTGTTTATATCGAGGAACATACCAACTTCATCAAGAGACAACATCCTCGAGCAAGTTCAATGTGGCTTGCTAGAGAGCATAATAAGACTTTTACTAAGTGGTTTGAAGATAAAGTCTTACATCAACTATCTCAAACACCAAATGATATTACAGAAACTATCAAATGCCTCGCCTTTAAACCAAAACTGAATGTTATGTCTTATGAAGGGTTTGACATTAATGGGTTCACATATTACACAAAGCGCCAAGATGATAAGAGTGTCGTCCAAAACAGTGGGGTCACTCTTCAAGCGTCAACTATGTATTTTGCAAGTGCAAAGGATAAGAGTCCACGTGAAGCTAAAATGTCATATTACGGTGTCATTGAAGACATATGGGAGTTTGACTACATAGATTTCAGAATTCCGCTCTTTAAATGTAATTGGGTTGATAACACCAAAGGAGTTATAGTGGATGAATTGGGTTTCACTTTGGTGAACTTTGAAAAGATTGGCGAGAAGGGTGAACCATTCATATTGGCATCACAGGCAAAACAAATATTCTATACCGATGATCCTGCAAATGATAAATGGTCGGTTGTTCTTCATGGTAAAAGACAGTTCATTGAAGATCCTATAGATGAAGAAGAGTACTATGATAAGTATGATGACTCCAGTACATTCTCTGTTGGGTTGCCAACTCCACAAAATATTGAAGCTAATGATGACTTATATGTGCGCGGAGATCTCAATGAAGGATTGTTAATTGATAAAAGATCACAATTTTAGAGGCATGTATGTTTATATTTTTTTATTGAAGCTAAATGTTTGCTTATTGAAGCTAAATGTTTATACAAATGCTAAATGTTTTCCTTTTTCTAATTAATACAAATGCTAAATGTTTGCCTTTTTCTAGTTAATACAAATTCTAAATGGCCTGTTACATGAAAATGATCTAAAATCCAAAGCCCTAGAATGGGTCAAGTTCAAGTCAAAATGGCTACAAGTGTGCATTTTGGGTTTTGTATGTAAACGACCTTAGAACATCTATGTAATCACTTGTAATGATGAATTGACTTGTAACTTAGAAGAGAAAAATGATTGGAACAAATTTCACCAAGTGCTAATCACTTTAAATGCAAATTAGAAAATGGATTACAGGCACTTGGTCGGTCGAGTTTTCCTGGATTGAAACTCCACCGATCATCCTTGGTCAATTTTCTGAAGATTGCATCGGTCGAGTTATGTGAGTGCACAACTCGACCGATGCAATCTTCAGAAAATTGACCAAGGATGATCGGTCGAGTTTCAATCCAGGAAAACTCGACCGACCAAGTGCCTGTAATCCATTTTCTAATTTGCATTTAAAGTGATTAGCACTTGGTGAAATTTGTCCCAATCATTTTTCTCTTCTAAGTTACAAGTCAATTCATCATTACAAGTTATTACATAGATGTTCTAAGGTCGTTTACGTACAAAACCCAAAACGCACACTTGTAGCCATTTTGACTTGAACTTGACCCATTCTGGGGCTTTGGATTTTAGATCATTTTCAGATTTGATGTTTCATTATCTTCTAGTTAATACAAATGCTAAATGT
Source organism: Alisma plantago-aquatica (assembly GCA_963693085.1). Lineage (NCBI taxonomy): Eukaryota > Viridiplantae > Streptophyta > Magnoliopsida > Alismatales > Alismataceae > Alisma > Alisma plantago-aquatica. The sequence continues at coordinate 678,266,110 of OY856409.1, forward strand.
TTGCCTTTTTAATGACATTTTCAGATGGCTGACCATGATGAGCATGATGTCCATGATGAGCATGAAGTCCATGATGAGCATGTTGTCCATGACGAGCATGGCGAGGATACCAATGTAAGTTCTAAAAACATATCTTGTATTTCTATAAAATTCATTATCTTCTAGTTATGTCATATATCCCATATTTCTATATTGTTCTAATTCAGTGTGTTTATTTTTGTCAAATTTTAGGTTGATGATGCACATGTACCCACTGAAGCACTGGAGCAACTTGATGCGCAGCACCAAACACTTAACAAAAAAGGGGCATCACTCTGTTGAAGAAGTTAATAGCACTAAGTGGTAGTGGATCCAAATTGGTTGTGGATTTTGATAATGGAGGAAATGCAATTGGAGTGAACCACAATAATTTTGTAAATTATCTTGGGTGTGTCACTCGAAGCCATTGTGGTGTTAAGTATGATAATTGGCATAAAGTTTCTCAGGGGAAGAAAGACATGATATGGAAGGATTTATGCGCGAGTTATTATTATTTGCAATTCTATTTTGTAGATTACAAATTATATTATTTGCAATTCTATTTTTGGATACTAGTTAATAAGAATTCTATTTTACAGAATCTGCTTGCATTGGATGAGAAGCTGCATCGTAAAAGTGTGATGCAACGCGCTGGAAAGATGCTTAGGAACTATAGGACAAATCTGAATAGAGAATACATAAAAGATGGTGATAAGAAGAAGAAGTCAGCCCTTGAGCAGTGGAACTTCTTGGACAAAGAAGATTGGGACAATTTTGTTGCTTCAAGAAAATCTGAAGAATTCAAGGTATTAGGCGTCACTCCCAATTTAATTAATATATGTTGTATTCACCTATTCAAGATTAACATTTAGTGCTACTAACCAAATCATTAATGTGCATACTAACTAGGCCCTCAGTGACATGCAAAAAGCAAGGCGTGCACTGAATGTGCATGACCACACTATGGGTCCAAAGGGCTATGTAAGCGTTCGCCAAAGACTACAGGCGGAGTCTGCGGCTACTCAGGAGTCTGCTCCTACTCAGGAGTCTGCCACACCCATGCCTCGCCATGATATCTGGATAGCTGGGAGGCAAAACAAGAAGGGTGAAATAAAGAAGCTTGTAACAGCTGAGGCGGCTGTGAAAATGGTAAAATACAACTCTTAGAGCAATCGTTTGAATATTGATTATTTGTGGTGTTAACTTACCAATTTCTGTTGATGGTGATTAGCGGGAGCTGCACGAGTAGAGGAAACAAGGCACGTTCATCCCTCAGGGCACAAGGGATGAATTGACAGTTGCTCTGGGTAACCCAGAGCATCCTGGACGTGTTAGGGGTGCAAGCACTGGTGTGGGCATTAAAGCATTCTTTGGGCCATCCCAGCGCAAACCCAGAGCGGGACTTTCACAAGAAGAGGTAACCTATTCTTTTTTTAGAATGTTACCGCAAAAGGGAATTCAATAATAAGAAGCTAATGTTTCTTTTATCCATGTATAGAAGAATAAGAGAGTCGAGGATATAGTTGCTAAGAAGGTCAATGATATAGTTGCTGAGAAGGTCAAAGAAGAAATAATGCGGTGGCAGGCATCTCAGGCTTCCAATCAACCTATGGCGACCCACTCTTCTCCTGATGCACAGAGTGCGAGTAATCCTGGAGACCCATCGCCTAGCACGTCTGCTGTAAGTATTGTTTATGACATTGTAGCTAGTCTTTTCAAGATGATATGTTCGAAAGGTGATATGTATATATGTATAACATTCTTTACGTAAATTTGTAGGCATTGAAGCCATGCCGCTTAAGAATGCAAGACTATGTTGTTGCAGAGGCGAATGCTTACCAGTCCCTTCCTGGGGCAACGTTTCATGGGACTCCAATGCCACAGGGCTACGTTTGTGTGAGCCCAATATGTGTCTTACCCGATTGGAGGGAAGCTGCATTGCCATATGCCCACCCAGATATTGATACACTTGGTGAGGCAGAAGGCGGGGTGATATTGTGGCCCAAAGCAGATGTCGTCTACACTACTGAAATTGTAAGATAAATTTACATTACTTTATATTGTTAATGTGTATATATGAGGTCAACTGATCTGAAATTATATATACAGGTTAAAAAGAAGACACCCGGAGCACCTAGGCATCCACCTCCACTTCCTGCATTACCAAGTTGGGTTCCAACTGACCTAAAATACCCGTTAGGTCCTGCTTGTAGGGGAATGGCATGTTGGCTACGGACACATAATATACATTGCCCTATAATTGTTTCTTTAGAAGCAGATTATGTAGGTCAATCATACGATAGCTCTTTATTTATACAAGATATTATTGAGCTATTTATGTATGATTGGCTAAATACATCAATGATAGAGACATGGATAAGGTGAGATCTTGTTTATACATCCATATACCTTGTGTAAGATCCGGTGATCTGGTTCCTTATATATTAATGCATACGTAATACATGTTTTGCAGCTACTTAGTCGAAGATCAATGCAAACAATTTGCATTTGATCATGTGGGTTTTTTGATTCCATCATTGATTAGTATGGTAGCTAAAGACCTTGATAGTGTTCAACAATACTGTATAGATGCTTTTAGAATTTTCGGTCAGCAAAACAAGACAATAATAATAGCTCCATTCAATGTCAAGTAAGTTTATTTTATTTATAATTTGGACTTAAGAAAATTCCATTTTTATTGTGCATTTTGAGTTATTAATTTTTAACTTTTTTACCTCTAGCTGTAGACATTGGGAGTTACTAGTTATTGTCTCCGGGACGTTCACTGTTTATTATCTAGATCCTGCGGGAAGTACATTGAATACTAAAATTGGACACATATTGAGAATGTCATTATTCTGGTGAGAAATATTTCATTTTTATATCCGTTAACATCTGTTATTACATTACTATTAAATTATGCAATTTACTGTGTTACATTAACATGTAGGGGTTTAGATGCATTCAAAAATGCTGGAGGAAATCTACCAAGGAGAAAGAACCAGCCAATAATTTGGGAGAACGTAAAAGTAAGTTCCCGACTCCAATGTATATATTATTTATGTGAACTATGCTTAGTTGTATTTTTTAATATTTTGTATGTTTCAATTTATAGTGCGCTACACAAGACAACGGCTGGGCATGCGCATACTATGTGATGTGATTTATGCAGATGATTATCTGACATGCCGCATTGGATATTAATACCATACATGAGGTATTATATATAGTCTCATTAGTTAGTATGAAATATATCAATCTTATTTTTATATTATTACTTATATATATATACATCATTCTCTTTGCATGTGTTTAAAACTGACCACACTATAAGTAAACGCTTAAAAAATGTACATGCTCCATATACGATGGAAGCATTAAATGAAATAAGAGAAGAATGGGAAAAAGCCATACAAACAGTGGCGATTGTAAGATATAATTGGGATGCTGATAGCGATGTTGAATGATATTTTGTAAATGAATATTTCTAAATGTTTATACATGTCTGAATGTTTCTACGTGTATTTGAATGTTTCTACATATGTGAATGTGATAATTGAATTGATGTCTGAATGTATCTACTTGTGTGAAAATATATTTGTTGATTTTATAGGTTTGTGGCCTGTTTGTAGGCTGATATCAATGGATGTCGTAAACCTGCAGTTCAGAAAACTGAACTGTAGGTTCTCATCCTGCTGACCAGCCACAGCAGGCCTGCAAACTGATAAGAAAAAAAAATTAAAGTATAGGCGTCGGTTATTTATAGAACACCGTCATCAAAAGCCTACAACGTCGGTTATTTGATAAAAACTGACGCCTAATATGACCTAACCGTGCAGGAAAGCACAGCCGTGGTGGAAAAGGCGTCGTTTATTAGTATAAAACTGACACCTATAGTACTAAACACGTCCGTGCAGTGAAGCACGGCCGTGCTTCGCCGTGTCGTCTGGGTGTATGGCGTCGGTTGTTAAGTTGTTAACCGACGCAGAAAGTGTCCTAGGTGGTGCTCTTTTTTGTGGCGCGAACCTTATAAACGTCGCCAACTATATATAACCGACACCTATATGGCATATAGGCGTCGGTTAGAAAACCGACGCCGAAGAGTTCGACCTTTAGCGGTGCCCACATAGGCGTCGCTCGAAAATCGTCACCAAAGGGGGTTAAACAACCGACGCCAAAGGCTGTTTCTGTAGTAGTGATTGAATTAGAATGATTTCAATGAATTATAGGGTTTTAAAGTTGATAATCATGTACATGCGAAAATAGGGTTCTTAAACCAATAGTTATAACATAGTATGATCTTAATCTGATCTGGATGTTAATAATAACGTAGTATGTTAAATATGATGATTAGGGCTATATATATAATGTCTAGTAAAGATTCCTAGACTCTTTGTCATTAGGGTAATTTTTATACATGTTTGAGTAAATTAGGGTTCTAATCTACCCTTTTGTCCTATATTTGATGCTAATTATGCATATATGTTGAGTTTCATCTTACTCTTACCTAAGAAAAGTTTTTCTTAATCTCTTATACATCACTATATTTAAGGTTAGTCTGTCTACTAGAGTGTGGGGAATAACCATGTTGCCTGTAGTTTATAACATTGCATTGTGAATTATTGCATGTTTGAAACTATTGATTTCTTGATTTATTATTTAATAATGCTCTATAGATTAGGATTAACCATGTTGCATGTAGTTTATGCACATTTATTATATATAAGAATGACAACACATGAATTTTTTGGCCTAGAAACCCTTCCAAGATTTACTCATTAGGAGTAAATCTTGGATAGTCCCCAGTTTGGGGCTGTTCTTGAACACCTAATCTCACTTAGGATGTAAGTGTATAATGTGTATTGGGTTTTCAAGAAAATTTTGGCAGCATTTCCCCGTTTGTTCTCTAAGTACATATGTACTTAGAGAACAGCGGGGAAATGCTGCCGAAATTTTCTTGAAAACCCAATAGACATTATACACTTACTAGTGAGATTAGGTCTTCAAGAATGGGATAGGTGGTACACATTTATTATATATAAGAATGGAAACACATGTATTTGTTGGCCTAAAGTTTTAACCATGCATAAACTCTAATCTGTTAACCCTAGACCCTAATCTTATTGTAATATATAGCTTGTTTTCTCTTTGATCATAGAATGTGAACTTTATAATGTGAATTACTTTACTATGTGAATGTGTACTTTACAATGTGAACTTTACAATTAGTGTTACTTTACAATGTGAAATTTATAATTTGAATGTGAACTTTCACATGGTTGATCAGGACCGTGTTGATGATCACCGTGAGGGTGAGGACGTGCTTGCACCACCTGACAATGTAAGTTTTAAGAATATATCCCTGAGGTTTCTATCTATATGTTCATTTATAATTATATTATGTAAGTTTGTTTTTTATCAAATTTTAGGTTGGTGATGTACCCCCTGAAGAAATTACAGAACTTGATGAGCAGTAAAAAAAAATTTTGAAAGTGAGGGGCATCACAATGATGAACAAGTTAATACAGCAAAGGGGCAATGGACCGAAATTGCTGTGGATTTCGATTAGGTAGGAAATCCATATGGATTGAACCACAACTCATTTGTTTCATATCTTGGGGTTCTTACTCGCAGCCATTGCAGTCCTATCCTAGAATCATGGCATAGAGTTCCAAAGGGGAAGAAAGACCACATATGGAAGGAAATGCGTGAGTTATTATTATTTGTAATTCTATTTGTGTAGATTACTAATTTTTAGGATACTAGTTAATAGCAATTCTATTTAATTTGTAGAGCATATTTGATCTGGATGAAAAGCTGCATCGTAAATGTGTGATGCAACGTTGTGGGAGGGCCCTAAGGAACTATAGGACCAATCTCACCCGAGATTACATACGTGATGCTGAGAATAGGTTCTTGATTGTTTCCAATTCTAGACATTGATCAGTATTTCACTAACTCTACACTAATAATTTTTGTTTGTATTCTCTTTGAAAAATAAATATAGGAAGAAGGAAGCCACACAGCAATGGAACTACTTGGACCCCAAAGAATGGGAGGAGTTTGTTACCCAAAGAAAAACAGATGAATTCAAGGTATTAAGTGCCACTCCCAATTTAATTAATATACATTTTTATGTATTCACCTATTCAAGATTAACCTTTTGTGTTACTAACCAAATCAATGTGCTAACTAACTAGGCTATTAGCGATGCTCAACGAGCAAGGCATGAACTGAATGTGCACGACCACACAATGGGTCCAAGAGGATATGAAGGCGTTCGCCAAATACTACAGGCTGAGTCTACTCAGCCTACTGCTACTCAGGAGACTGCAGAGTCCTCTACTGCTGCTCCCACACCTCTGCCTTATCATGTTATGTTGATAGCTGGGAGGCAAAACAAGAAGGGAGATATACCGAAGCCCGCAACCGCTGAGGCAGCTACAAAAATGGTAAAAATCAACTCTTAGAGCAATCTATCGATATTGATTATTGTTATGTTTACTTACAAATTTTTGTTGATGGTAATTAGTGGGAGATGCACGAGCAGAGGAAGGAAGGCAAGTTCATCCCTCAGGGCACAAGGGATGAACTGACAGTTGCTCTGGGTAACCTAGAGCATCCTAGATGTGTAAGGGGTGCAGGCGCTGGTGTGGGCATCAAAGCGTTCTTTGGGCCATCCCAGCGCAAACCTATCCCAAAAGCGAGACTTTCACAAGCTGAGGTAACTTATTCTTATTTTAGAATGTTATTGTGAAAAGAAATTCAATAATCAGAAACTAGCATTTCTTTTATCCATGTATAGGTAGATTCCTTAATTGATAGGAGAGTCGAGGAAGTAGTTGATAAAAGACTCCAGGAAGCATTTAACAAGTGGCAGGCGTCTCAGACTGCCACTCAGACAGTACCTGTGGCGAACCTCTCTTCTCCTTCTGCTCGTACTGCAGAGGTTGGGAGTAATCCTATAGACCCACAACCTAGCACGTCCTCTGTAAGTATTTTTATGGCATATATAATATCTAGTCTATTCAAGATGATCATATGTTTGTGTATATATGCATATATCATTCTTTACGTAAATTTATAGGGGTTGAAGCCATGTCGACTACAAAGTGAATGATATATCGTTGCAGATGCATCGACTTACCCACCCCTTAAAGGGTGCATGTTTCATGGGAGTCCAGTACCATATGGCATGGTACGTGTGAGCCCGATACATATACTCACTGGATGGACAAATCTTGCACTGCCTCATGCACACCCAGATGCTGAAACACTTGGTGAGGCAGTAGGCGGTGTGATACTGTGGCCCGAAGCGGATGTCCTCTATACTGATATTGTATGATAAATTTTCATTACTTTACTTTGTTAGTGTGTGTATATATATGAGTCAATTGATATGAAATTATATATACAGGTCAAAAAGATGAAACCCGCTACATCTCGACCTCCACCTCCTCGACTACCAAGTTGTCTTCCAGGAGACCTACACGCCTCGATAGGTCCTAATTGTAGGAGTGTGGCAGTATGGATCAGCGAACATAATCCAAATTGCCCTATAAATGTTACTATTTTGGAGAATGCTGCAGGTAAATCATACGATAACCATCTATTTATACAAGTTTAGCATACGTATTAATGCATACGTAATAGAAGTTTTGGATATGTATTAATACAGGTCAAACATTCGGAAACAAAATATTTATACAAGATATTTTGGAGTTGTTTAGTTATGAATGGCTGAACACATCTATGATAGAGATGTGGATATGGTGAGATTAATGCATATGACAATCTGGTTTATACATCCATATACCTTGTTTTATATATGGCAATCTGGTTTCTTATATATTAATACATACGTAATACATATTTTGCAGCCACCTATACAAGACATGTACATATTTTGGGTTTTCCCATGTGGGATTTTTTGTTCCATCTTTGATTAGTCTTGTAGATACAGACCCTTCTTCAGTTACTTCATATTGTTGTGATGCTTTTGAATATTTTGGTAAAAATAATAAGACGGTGATAATAGCTCCATTCAATGTTGAGTAAGTTTACTTTGCTTGTAATTTGGACTTAAGCAAATTACATTTTTATTGTGGATATTGAGTTATTAATTTTCTACTTTCTTACCTATAGTGCTAAGCATTGGGAGTTATTAGTTATTGTCCCCAAGACATTCACCGTCTATTATCTAGATCCTGCGGGGAGTGAGTTGGATGTATTATATGGACATGCAATTAAAAGGCAATTGTTCTCGTGAGAAATATTTTATGTTTTTATATCTGTTAACATTTGTTACTGCATTACTATTCAATTATGCAATTTAATGTGTTACATTAACATATATAGGGCTTTATAAGAGTACAAAAAAGCTGGAAGAAAGGTCCCTAGGAAAAAAAATCTGACACTCATTTGGGAGAATGTGAAAGTAATTTCCTAACTCCAATGTATATATTATTTATGTGAACTGTGCTTATTTGTATTTTTGAATATTTTGTATGTTTCAATTTATAGTGTGCTACACAAGACAACGGCTGGGCATGTGCCTACTATGTGATGTGATTTATGGACCTAATCATCAAACATGCCGTATTGGAAATCGATAACATACAACAAGTATTATACATAGTCTCGTTAGATAATATGAAATATTTGAATCTTATTATATATTATTATTATTATGTATGTACATCATTCTCTTTGTAGGTCTTTAAAATTGAGGACTTCAACATAGGTGCAAAGCGTTTTGATGTACATGCTCCCTATATGAGAGATGAATTAGATGTTGTAAGAGAAGATTGGGCAAAAGCCCTGCAAAGAGTGGGAATTTTTCAATATGATTTTGCTGACAATGATGAATAAAGAATAACTTTGTTCTCATAATTAATTTTGTGTGAATGTGAATGAATTTTTATGAATTGTCATATGTGTGTGAAAATCATCAATACATGAATGTTTCTACATGTGTCTGAATGTGAAAAGAGATGAAATAAATGGAACTACAGGTTGCTACTGGTTTCTACATGCGTGTGATGAAAAAATAAATTGAATTAAATGTTCTTATACATGAGTGTGAATCACATATATATAATATTGTCTATCATGTTAATTTTGTAGGTTTGTGGCCTGTTGTTGGCTGATATCAATAGATGTCATAAAACCTACAGTTCATAACTGAACTACAGGTTTCTCATCCTGCGACCAACCACAGCAGGTATGCAGACTGACAGAAAAAAAAACATAAAATAGGCATCGATTATTTGTATAAGACCGACGAAATATGGTTATAGTGTCGGTTTCCATACTAGTAACCGACGTCGATTTCCATAATGAGGCCAGACACCACGGCCGTGCTGGCCAGCACGGCTGTGGCAGTGGACCAGACATACAATAGGCGTCGAATATTTGTATAAAACCGACGACATATGGTAATAGTGTTGGTTGCCCTACTAGTAACCAACATCGATTTCCCTAGAGGCCAGACACCACGACCGTGCTGGTCAGCATGACCGTGGCAGCGGGTGAGATGGCGTTAGTTATCACTAATAAACTGACACCGATAGTGCCCCAGATGGTGCCCTTTCTGTGGCGTGAAGGTATATGGCATCGGTTTCTAAGCTAATAACCGACACCTATACCCCCTGTTGTCACGTTTTCGGCGCGTTTTCGGTGGTGCGCGAAGGGTTGTGGTGTCGGTTTGAGAACCGACGCATAACGGTTGGGCTTTTAGCGGTGCCCACATAGGTGTCGCTTAAAAACTGACACTAAAGGCCTTAAATAACCGACACTAAAGGCCGGTTATGTACTAGTGATCATTATCTCCATGCCTCATCAAGGCTCATAGTCATCTCCACACATGTAATACATAGTTTGACATAACATTGTAATTAAGAACTACATTGCTTAAAGGATGATCCAAATAGGGTTACAACATTAGGAGAGAGAAAACACCTCATTATTATGCTATTTACTCAAACAGCTAAGAACTATCACCATGTGCTCAATTAGGGTTAGGGTTTCAACATAACAAAATGTATTGGAGTTTTAAACCAATAATTAACATTGAGCCCTAATTATCATGATCTCCAACATTCTTGGAATACATAGAATCAACTATATAAGACAGTTGTATGGATTAGAAGTCACCAACGGTCCCATAAGGGAGAGAACATCATCAACCACATAAAATAGGGTCACAACATTCTATGTGGCCGCATAAGATTATCTACACAACATATCACTAAAAATGTAGGTTAACCCATTCTCATAGGTCGCCAATGGTCATCATAGCATATTCTTTTACTGCTAAAAAGCCCAAGATGAAAGACCTAAGAAATCATAGTTCAACCTTCGCATCGGTCGCTGAAGAGACCAAGACACCAATAACCACTAAAGGCTCAGATTTCAACAATCACCTAAGAAAAGTTCCATGACCAAGGATGGGGAAAAAGCTCATTGATCACATAGAAACATGAAAAAACTTAGCGACCAAAAAATCAACATTCTTGGCGATCGCTAATAGCAACTTCCATGGTGACCTCATGATTCCAAAACAAATTGATCATGACCATAAAACTAAGAAGAACCAAGGTATATGGCACATGGAGAAGGTCAACTTCAAAACCCTTAAGACAACCATCACCATGGAACCAAAATGTCAAGGTGTAAAACACATAAAGATAAACCATTCCAAAACCCTAGTTTCGGTTATCACCAAGAAAGATATGAAATACAAATCATGAGGGGTAGAAAACCAAATGTTTAACACACCATGCATGTTTCCAAAACCTACATCATTATAAAAGAGACAAAACCACGAATATGTGGAAAACCAAAGTTAAGTTCATGCTTGAAAGGATCGCCACCTCCACCATCAAACAAGAATTCGGCCACATAGATTAGGGTTTAGAAAAGGAGATTATTTACTCAATATCATCATAAAAGTAGGGCATATATATCATCACTAAGGTGCTTATAACCATGTTTTGGAGATAGATATATTACATGCAAGAGTTAGAGAAACAATAACCAAGGAGAGGGTTATATAACTTGCCTTGATTGTGAAGAACAACTCCAAAAGCAAGATGCTCCAAGGAAAGAGAGGAAAACTAGAGCTTGATCACCACCTTTAGCCAAGCTAGTCTCTACCTCAAAAAAGAGAAACAACCCCTAGGTTAAAGAACAATAAAGGAAAGCCAAATCCCTAGACCAAAAAAGATAAGAAAGAGAAGTGATCTTCATCTCATCTTGAGAAATACCATGGAAACTCCATGGGTTCGGCCAAGAATAGAGAAGTTCCTTAGGAAGAACCACCATGGAAACCCATGGATTTGACCAAGAAGAAGAAGAGAGGGGTAGGGTTGCAAGAAAATGAAACCAAAAAGGATAGATCACTTACCAAGATCAAGGAACACCAAAGGAGGATTTCTCTAGCCCTACATCACACATGCAAGGGGAAATGACCACCTTCTTCAACCTTGGTACCTCCACCACCAAGCTCCAAAGAGGGACGACCTTCTAGGATGAGAGAGGGAAAATGGGTGTAAAGAGATCACTTGCATGCAAATAGATGGGTATATATACCCAAGGGTGGGAGAGGGGTAAGGGAGGTTAGGTGTCAAGCCACTTGTGCCACTTATCTTCCAAAAACTCGGCCATGCAAGCACTAGGAACATGCATGCATCATGGGTGATAAGATTAAGGTAGTATAGAGACCATCTTGGTTCTCAAAATACAACTGTCAAAGGAGAGACATAGAAACCTATCAAATGTAGTGACCGTTATCACCGTGGCGAACAAAACATAGTGACAAAGGGACCAAACCCTAAATTCCTTAGTGAACAAGGAGAAGGTTAAAGCTCTTTGACCATAGAGAACATAGAGAGAACCCAAAATGTCTTCGATCTCTATAAACAAGACCAAAGGAAAGCACATTGTTCATCACACACCAAGGGGTCAACATCCATGGTCAACATTAGACTAGGTATCCATGCAAAACCCTAATTACCTCTCATGGGATCATCATATCCAACCAAGGTAAAATGTGATGTCCCAAAAGTCAACTATCATCAACAAGGTATGAAAACATGCGGTATATCAAGCATGTGTCAAATTGCAAGATAAACCCTAAGCATGTGTAATTTGCAATTAGGTCTAAAACAAGCTCATATATGTGTAACTAGCTCAAACATCATCAAAATTGGACTAAAATGAAAACACAAGCATGTCACATGTTATTAAGGAACATCATATTATTATATTATGGTTTTAATCATCTTATTGCGTAAAACAACCAAGATCAATCATAAAGCTAGGCTAGGGGCCTTACACTACTCTTCTCAAGTGCAAGTTGGAGCAGGATATGGACTTGATTATTATCAACTCTGTCTCTTTTATTTTTTAATTACTCTCTCATTATTGGGCCAACACCTTTTCAACCTCATCCCTTGGTCATATTAGAGGGTTGCTTTTGTTAGTGGTTTTTTGGCAGTTGTAGAAACAAAGGTGCTCATGTTGATATGATGGGCACAAGATCCGACCAGACAACATTTGTTTAAACGCCATAGGTCTTTTTATGAGGATAGTCCAACATCACAGGTTTCCTCACATGTTGCATATGAATTTGAGTGAATATTGGTCTCTTTTGGGTATTTCAAGGCCCTCACTATCTTTTTTCACTTACCGCAAGGTATTATCGAACAAAGGAATTGTTGATGCAGATGTGTTTTTAGTCGATATTACAGGCACATTTTTCCTTGATTTCATGTGTAGATTAGTCATTTATTTGATGTATTATGCATGGAATGACATAGATGGCTTGTTTCTATTGAATGTATCAAATTATATGATTTTAACTATTTTATGTAGTATTTTACACATCCCAAGTACTTATGTTGTTTTTGTGCATTTTTAGGTACAAGGAAGTTCCACAGACTCAGTGCTATCGACCTGGTAACAGTCGGTGGTACTGACTTGATGTCAGTGATGGACCCGAAACTTGCCCAGAGTCAGTGCTACCGATAGCTATAGTCGGTGGTACCGAAACAACGTCAGTAAATCCCAGCATGATTCGAGAAAACTCGGTGCTACCGAGTTTCTGACTCAGTACCATCGATTTGACATCAGGGAGGTGGTTTGAAAATCACAAAACTTGGTGCTATCGAGTCCACTCAATAGTACCAACACGATTGGGATCACACGACTAAACCTAAGTGACTCGGTACTACCGAGTCACCTAGTCAATACTACTGAGTCTTCCCGATCAAGCCATCTATAGATTTCACTCTAATCTAAAGGTGGATGTTATTTCGTACCCTAAGTGCCTTCTATGACTTAGGGGGATGACAGCCAGACCAGGGGGACAACTATTTTCCATCGCACGAAAACTGGAGAGAGAGAAGAGAAGAACTGAGGATTGAAAGCTTCAACTGGGAAGATCTGAGCACCTTCGGAGGATGATTTTGCAGTCAGAAGACAGCGGAACACATGTACGACAGGGGAGATCTTCCGCTTGGGTAGAGATTTAGGGGTTACTTTAGCTTCCTAATATTTCCCATGTTTTTCTTCTTCCTTTCTATGTATTCGTCGATGAAAATCATGCAAGGCTAAAAACCTTTATTCCTTAGGATCCAGGAGTAGCCGAGATATACACTGTAATTGATTTCTATGCATTAATATCAATTTTATCTCTTTTTACTACATATAAATCTATGAAAGCTTTGTGTTCTACTTGTGCTTGATCACCATAAGTGGATTAATAGATGCTTAGTCATCTTGGGAGAGAGATCAAGGGTTGTAAAGCATAGATTTACCCATGTACTATGTCTTTTGGGAAAAGCAGAGTGTAAACGGGAGGAGAAAGCCACAGAATAATCATAAAGCATCTAACGAATCAACTAATAACTGCAAAAGTGGGATTGGCATTAGATTAGATAGTGAATTACATTGTGGGAGTAGGTAATTATGGCTATAAGCTCCTTATCCAGACATTGAGATAATAGATATTAGTGTATGAGGTTAATTATTAGTGTTATCTGTGGTGAAACCACTATCCTAAAGAATTCATTCCATATCTGATTAATTCAAATCTTTAATTTGTTTTGTTTCTGCATTAGTTTTGTAACTCAGACTAACTCAACCATTTACAACTGGCCTTGAGGATTAGACTGTAGTTAGTAGTATTCTACTGGAGAAATGTTTCCATGTGTTCGACTCGGGCCTCAAAAGGGCCTATATTACTTCGATATGTTCACTTGCGGATAACACACGGTAAACTCATGTCAAGTTTTTGGCATAGTTTCTAGGGAAACGACAACATTCAGTAATACGAGTGTTGTAGTCTACCACTCTAGGCCAACCTTTTTTTTAATTTTCATTTAGAGCTTAATTATAAAATTATTATTACCTCTATTTTCGTTGTTGCACGCTGACAATTAATTTGTCACTTTCAGGCATTGGTGTATGGTGTAGACTCGAGTCCACGAATACAGAGAGCCATCTTCACTAGGTTTTGGGCAAGCAGAACTCTTTCACCGAGAGAGAGAAGCTTCACAGTCAGTGGATAGATTCAACCGAACCCCTCCACCGACTCCGCCTTTGCTTGAAGAACTAGAAGCACCAGTAGAACCAGAGACAACAGAAATGGAGGGAGAAGAAGAACTGACAATATGGGAAAGGATAAAGGCTTCATCATCTACAGCCCAGAAAGGGCCCATCAAAAGACAGGCCATCAATGTGGGCAACTATAAGATAGATCCTAGACTTATTGCCTTAGTCAAATCTCAAGCGTTCTATGGCCATCCTTCTGAAGATCCAATGATGCATATCAGCAATTTCATGGAGAACTGTGATATGGTCAAGATAGATAGGGTCCCAACTACTATAATACATCTTAAGCAGTTTTCATCTTCACTGGAGGATAGTGCAAAGTCATTATTCAACAATCTTGATGATGAAATCATTGAGACATGGGATCAGATGCTAGATGCATTCTTTGAGCACTATTTCCCTCCACAAAAGACGAATGACCTAGTAAAGAAGATTTACAACTTCAGATAGCAAGTTGATGTGTCGTATTTAGAGGCATGGGAGAGGTTTCAGAATATGTTAAGAAAGGTTCCTCATCATGGCATTGATCTACTAGGGCAGGCTAAGATCTTCTATTATGGCCTACACAAATGGAAGAAAACAACTCTTGACAGTGCAGGAGCAGGTTTCTTCTTCAACAATAAGCCCACTCGCTGCCATGAAATCCTCAAGACAAGCCTAAAACCAATCATGGGGAAAATAAAGAGAGCTACCGACAACCACCAAGAGTGTCGGGGAATCCAAGGTGATATCTTCTTTAAACAAGAAGTTAGATATGATTACTAAGAAGCTATGTGCTATAGATAGAGTTCCTGCTGAGGAAGAAGAAGAAGAAGAAGAAGAAGAGTACAAGTATGTGTGCTAGGAGAAATATAGGAACTATGACTATTCTTGGAGGAAGGATCCTAAATTCTCTTGGAAGGATCCTAACAACTTCCAACATGATCCATCACAGGAGCAACAACAGCTCCTAAGCCACGATAATATGGTGGCCAAGCACAATATCAACCAGAGTCGTAGAAAATTGACAAGATTGAAGAAATGTTGGGCAAGCTACTGAGTCAGAATGAGATGTAGATTTCACAAACTCAAATGGATCTTCAGAATCAAGGGGCACGTATTCGCATCATAGAGACACAGATCTCTCAAATAGTGGCAGATGTGAGTGCACTAAAGCAACCAACCCAACAAGGATTTTCGGTGAACACCAATGTACCTTATGGGAATCAACATGTGAAAGTTGTTCTACTATGCAGTGGCAAGAAGCTACTAAATGATGCATCACACGGTGTAGGTGTAGAAGGAGCTACGAATCAAACTATACTAATGGATGCAAAAGAACCAGACATGTCAACACAGGAGAAGACTACAGAGGAGCAAGTTGATGAGGTTGGGGGCAATAAAACTCAGGCTTATATCCCACCTCACTAGATGGCACCTGTGGCCCCTGTGCCCTTTCCGAATAGTTTGAAGGCGACTAAGATGGACTGACAGTTCAAGCAATTTCTAGATAACTTTTAGAAGTTATTAGTGAACATTCCCTTGATAGACGCTATTGAGTAGATACCATCTTATGGGAAGTTTTTGAAGGATATAATTACAAAGAAGAGAAGGATACCAAAGTCTGATGTCATGGTTCTGAAAGAGAAGGTTAGTGCTTTTAGTTTGGGGACACTACCTCCTAAAAGATGGGATTCAAGATGCTTTAATATCACATGCTTCATAGGAAAGACAAAATTTGGAGAAGCATTATGTGATTCAGGGGCGAGTATAAATTGCATGCCCCTATCTACCTTTAAGAAGATTGGACTTAAGGAATCCAGGAAGAGCAGCATGACAATCTAGTTGGCAGACAACTCAGTAGTTAATACATATGGTATATGCGAGGATGTTCTGGTGAAAGTGGATAGGTTGGTCTTTCCTGAAGATTTTGTAGTGATGAAAATGCAAGACGACCATGGTGATGAGCTTCTACTTG
Source organism: Alisma plantago-aquatica (assembly GCA_963693085.1). NCBI lineage: Eukaryota > Viridiplantae > Streptophyta > Magnoliopsida > Alismatales > Alismataceae > Alisma > Alisma plantago-aquatica. Next base: position 678,282,701 of record OY856409.1, read on the forward strand.
GAAGACCATTTCAAGCCACTACAGACATGATACTTGAGATGGGCAAAGGACGTCTAACTATGGGAATCCAAGATGACAAGTTTGAGATCAAGATGTCAGAGAACTCTTAAGACATGGGAGATAAGGTGTAATGCAACATGCTTCCAGTATGTGGACCACAAGTTTTCTCTATTTTTAGTGAAGCCATTCCTAGATATGGCCCATGTTATGACTAAAGTAGAAAGAGGTACTCTAGAGGTGGACATCCTAGAAAATACAAAGGTGATCTTGTTGACTCAAGCAATGCGCTGTCGGGACGATGAGGGAGAGGAGTATGACCCTGCTTCTATAGAAGAAACTATAGATGATTATGTGATACAATCATCACCCAAGCTACCCTTAGAAGCATGATCGATGAATAGAATGGAGGACAACATCTGAAACAACCATCTAGAGGAGTGTGTTTTGATACTGAAGGTAGTATTGTGCTACTATGCAAGACACATTAAAGATCTTGGACCACCACCCCCACCATTGGTCCCGTCTCTATTGAGCCCGCCAGACTTGAAGGTGAAGCCATTACCACCGCACTTGAAGTATGTCTTCTTAGCTACAAAGGAAAAGCTCCTAGTGATTATATCATCTTCTTTGAGTGATGAAGAGGAAGGAAAACTACTCATTGTGCTGAAAAACTATCAAGCTGTGTTTGGGTGGTCCATAGCTGACATAAAAGGGATCTCTCCAGCCTTGTGCCAACACATGATTTGGCTTGAAGAAGGAGAAAAGGCAATTGTTCAACCTCAGAGGCATCTCAATCCTATTATGACTAAGGTAGTGAAGAATGAAGTCATCAAGCTTCTGTCGGCATGCATAATCTACACAATTTCTGATTCAATGTGGGTTAGTCCTTCCCATGTACTTCCTAAGAAAGGGGGGATCACGGTTACTACTAATGTGGATAATGAATTAATTTCCACTGGGCTAGTGAAGGGATGGTGAGTGTGCATAGGTTATCACCGGTTAAATGCAGCCACCCTTAAAGATCATTTCCCTTTACCTTTATTGATCAAATCTAAGAATGATTATCTGGTCATTCACACTTTTGTTTTCTTGATAGGTATTCCAGGTATAATCAAATCTCCATAGAGCATAAGGATCAGGAGAAATCCACTTTCACCAACCCTTATGGCATGTTCGTGTATTGATGGATGCCTTTCAGTCTTTGTAATGCCCCTGCTACATTTCAATGTTGTATGCTCGCCATTTTTTCTTACATGGTAGAGCATTTCTTAGAGGTTTGTATGGATGATTTTTCTATATATGGGGAATCTTTCAATGATTGCCTATATAACCTTGATAGGGTGCTATAGAGATGTGAGGACACCCACCTAGTTCTAAACTGGGAGAAGTGTCACATGAGTGGTGAGTGAAGGGATTGTTCTTGGACACAAGGTGTCCAACAAAGGCATGGAAGTAGATCCAATAAAGATTGAAATCATCTCCACACTGCCTCCACCGACATCGGTGAAAGGAGTAAGGGGATTTTAAGACACGCTGGATTTTACCGTCATTTTATCAAGGATTTCTCAAAAATTTCCAAACCATTGTCTGAACTTTTAGAGAAAGAAGTCGAGTTTTCCTTTCATGAGAGCTATTTAAAAGCTTTTGAAATCCTTAAGGAAACATTTATTTCCGCACCTATTGTGCAGGCTCCTGATTAGAGCCTTCCTTTTGAGCTGATGTGTGACACATCAGATTATGCAGTTGGAGTTGTGTTGGGTCAACACAGAGATAAGACTCCAACTATAATATATTATGGGTCAAAGACTTTGAATGATGCACAAATGAATTACGCACGCTACTACTGAAAAAGAACTATTAGCAGTAGTGTTTTCTTTTGAAAAATTCCACCAATACCTAGTTGGGGCTAAAGTGATAGTTTGGACTGACCATGCTGCCATCAAATACTTGTTACAAAAGAAAGATGCCAAGCCCAGATTGATTAGGTGGATTCTTTTGCTTCAGGAATTTGACATTGAAATTAGAGACAAGGCAGGGGTAGAGAATGTCATAGCGGATCATTTGTCTAGGTTAGAAAGGGTGGACAAAAAAGATGTAGCCATCCCCATTATTGAGGAATTCCCAAATGAGAAATTATTTGTAATTAAAATTGAAGATCCTTGGTTTGCAGATATTGTTAATTACCTAGCTTGTAAGGAAATGCCTACAGATTGGGGATACCAGGAGAAAAAATGATTTTTCCACTCATTGAGGTTTTATATTTGGGATGACCTAATTCTTCTTAAACAATGTAGGGATGGGATTTTAGGAAGATGTGTACCCAAATGTGAGGTAGAGAGCATCTTGTCACACTCACTCTCTACCCACAGGTGGGCACCATGCTGGCTCTAGGACTATGGACAAAGTCTTACAGAGTGGGTTTTATTGGACTACCTTGTTTAAAGATGCTCACAACTTTGTCCGTTGTTGTGACGCATGTCAACGTGCATGTAATATCTCTAAGCGACATGAGATGCCCTTAAATGTGTTTCAGGAGGTTGAGGTTTTTAATCTTTGGGGTATAGATTTTATGGGCCCATTTGTGTCATCTAATTCCAATCTTTATATATTACTTGCAGTTGATTTTGTGTCTAAGTGGGTGGAAGCAATTCCAACCCGCACCAATGATGGAAAACTGTAGTGTGCAAGTTTGTGAAAGAATACATTTTCTACAGGTTTGGTGTCCCCCGCCTAATTATTAATGATGGTGGGTCACACTTCACTAATAGGCAATTTGGAGATTTACTGAGAAAATATGGGGTGAAGCACCAAGTGGGTACTCCCTATCACCCACAGACATAAGGACATGTTGAGTGTCCAACATAGAGGTGAAGAAAATTTTGGAGAGGACGGTCTCAACCAATAGGACGAACTGGAGTTATGTTCTAAGTGATGCTCTTTGGGCTTATAGAACAGCCTACAAATCCCCAATAGGATCAACACCTTTTAGGCAGATCTATGGTCGTACATGCCATCTACCTATAGAGTTTGAGCATAAGGCTAAATGGGCTAAGAAGAAGCTGAATTTCAACATAGATGAAGCGGGTAGAAGGAGCCTTTTGGAGCTTAATGAATTAGATGAGCTTAGCATGGATGCTTATGAAAGATCTAAGATATATAAGGAAAGGACTAAGAAAATTCATGATAGACACATTCTAAATAGGGTGTTTCTCCCAGGTCAGAAAGTCCTCCTTTTCAATTATAGGCTTAGGTTGCATCCATGTAAGCTAAGGTCCAAGTGGAGTGGATTGTTTGTGATTGAAAAAGTCTTTCCCCATGGTGTTGTGAACATTGTAGATGGGAAAAGGTCATTCCTTATTAACGGCCAAAGCTTAAAGCACTATTTTGGAGGGGAGGTAGAGCCACAAATAGAGGAGGTGCAACTTTGCACCGTTCCAAAGATTCTTGCTCTAAGGGCTATCTAGTCTAGAACATTAAACAATGATGCTTGTTGGGAGGCATCCCAATTTTTATTGCATTATTTTTAGGTTCAATTTCCATTTTTAGTTGTTATTCTACTTAGATTTCTGTAAAAATGGTACCTTGACTCGTTTTTGGAGTGTGTAGGGCATAAAAGTCAGTACCACTGAGTCTATCAGTCGGTAGTACCAAAATAAGGTCATGGTTTTTGTCCGCAACTACACCACAGACTCAGTACCACCGAATCAACTGGTCGGTACCACCGAGTCTCTGAAGGTCTTTTGAGCACTAACTGGTAAGGTCTCAGAACTACTAACTTTTCAGTCAGTACTACTAACTTCTGAACACGGCCAAGTTTGGTATAGCGGGCCCAAAATTTCAAAAGCACTAACAATTTCAACAACTCAGTACTACCGACCCTGAAGTCGGTACTACCGACTTGACACGTCAACAATATGTGTGCTCACGGTCCAACGACTATGAAATGCTTCATCGAGCGTTCAGTGGTACCGATCCACGACACCAGTCGGTACTACCGACTTGTAGTCGGTACCACCAACTCTGGGGTGATCCGTAACAACAACGTCATCCAATCGCAAGTCATAAATTTACCGACCATGGATTCATTCTAGACAACTCGGTACTACCAACTTGAAATTCAGTAGTACCAACTCTGCCACGTTCAACTATATAAGTAGGGGTGGTGGAGCCATTTTCTTCACACCCTCAACATCCACTCCTCTCCATTTTAGAACAAGGCTGCACCAGACGCTGACGGTCTTCCCCGAGCTTCTACTCTCTTAACCTCCTTCTTGCATCAACACCATGGCCCCTAGGAGAGGAGCCTCTACTTCGGCGGAGTAGGGAGAGTTGGTCCCCCAGCCAACCCAAATCGAACATCCATCTTTAGAGATCAGGAAGCTCTATGAAGAGTTGCAGACAAGGCAGATCATTTCAATGCGATATGGCGATCGCACATTGATCGAAGGGGGGGGGGGGTTATTGACAATATGTGATGGATATGTCAGAAGCAATTCATGGAGGGGGATAATCCTTTCTTCAGTGACTGGAAAACCTACCCAAATCTCATCCTAGAGTTATTAACATCACTAGATGTTCTAGTCTCCCCCGAGTAGAAGATAGGAGGTGAATGGCGGGAAGGCAAAGTCAACTTCTGCCTCTTCAAAAACAACTATTTTATCACTCTGAGGGCCTTTAACAACATCTTCAACTGGACTCATGTCCCAGAATGCTCAGCCCCATCTGACTTCAACTACGACTTGGCTTGGGAGCAGTTCACTGAGGTGCTGATGGGATTTCATATAAATTGGCATATCAGTTCTGTTATCGATATTGAGCACCCTTTTGCTCATATCCTTCACCGCCTCTGCAGTAATACTATTTTTTCTTATTCCAGTCAAGCTCAAGGGAAGGTTTAAAAGGCAGATTTCTACTTTCTCGATAGGCTATTGGAAGGGGAGATTGTCAACTTTGGAGCCTTTCTTCTGCTCCACATGACCTCTTTATGGCGCAATGTGACAAGAAAGGCGACGATTTTATTTGGGGGTCTCAACACTGCCATTGCACTACATTTGTGCCTTGATTTGTCCACCCTTGTGCCATTGGAGGATACAACGAAGCTAGACCTCTTGTACTTCCGCAAGGTGCACCTTCTTCAATTCTACCACAATGTGCTCTATAAGCATTGCACGCGTCGAGGACTGTTTTAGGAGTGGAAACTCCCCGACCCTATCTTCAACTTGCATGGGGTGAACCATCTTCGGTGGCAACTGAATGAGGAGGAAGTAGAAGATCCACCCACATAAGCAACTCAGGACAACAACGAGGAGTAAGGCAGTGGCAAATCTGATGATGTTGAGGAGGTGGAGCCCACCATCCCCATCACTAGGAGAGCGGTCCCGTGCAAATGGGCCTGCACCTATGCTACCTTGACTTCCTCTACCCCACCGCATTCCCAGGAGGAGCAAGAACCATACAACATGGCAGATATGTATACTGTGGCAATACATCCCACTATCACACAAACATCGAGGTGTTACGCGAAAACGTGCGGAAAATACCATAATCCACATATTACCAAAAACACGGGTTAATTAAAACTGATTGCAGAAAGCAGGTAATCAAGAATCTATTACATTCTGATCCATATCCTGCAAGTAAACGGTTATATAAACATTTACAAAATCCTGACACGTGTCCACAACTTAGGAGATCAGCTGTCAAGCTATCACATGAGTTCATCACCTGCTATATATACATAACGGCCCACATCCGGCCAGCAGCAGGATATAACAAGCATCATCAGTTATACATCGTGAAACAACGTCAAAACACCTCCAAGGACCTGAGAGTACAGGGATGACTCTAAGACTCTACTATAAAATAACCAAAACAACAGCATATCCATCTCTTGACTTCTACTACTCGTCTTGCTACTCGGCCGCAACTCCGCGACCACCACCACGTCTAGCTCAAACACCTAAAAAGGGTGTAAACCAACGGGGTGAGACACACAGTCCCAGCGAGAAACATAACTCTCCGCCAAAACCATAAAACCATAGAAGGATTAAAGCAAAAGTAGCAGATAACTGATAGAAGGTATAACAAGAGCAGTCTATATAGCAAAGCTATTCATACCATCAAGCTTACCAGGATGTAAGGAAGGCAGATAACCAAGTATTTCTTTATGGAACATGATTGACAAGATAAGGTTTATAAGATCTTACCACATATCATAAGAAACGTATAAGTAACTGCAAGTATAACAAGATTAACTACACAAGCAAGGCCTCAACCAATGTTCCGTGTTTTGCCTTATGCAGTAAATACTATTCGGCTGGATTACATATTATTATGCCCTGAGGAAGTGAGCCGTACCGCTCAGATCTAACCGACAGCTGCAAAACCCGGAGCTGGTGCCATACAAGGTCAATGGAAGAGCCAGACTCCACGACCTCCCACCTCGTGGTCAGTGCATGAGTACAACACAAGCAGGACCGCAGTCTCATGCTTAAGTGGCCTCAGCCACAGGGTCAGCTCCCACATGCTACCCTCTACCTAGCCCGCCTCGGTACAGGTCTCGGCGCTAGTGAAACTGAGCCACGAGCCTGTTCACTGTGCTCTGAGCCATGAACGCATTCATGCTCCCAAATCACATATCCTGAGCCATGGTCCTGTTCACCATGCTCTATACATATCCCGAGTCTGCAACCGCAGCTGCACTCGAATCCTTGCTATTTTAGGCTAGGAGAAACCTTGCATATTCAACAATATGCGCTCCGGGTTAACCCGTAGGAGAACTCATTTCACCATCACCAGCTCCTGACGATGATGGATCTATGGCCAGGGCAACTACATGATATGTTCCACTGTGATTAGTTAGTATATTTTAAGTGGGTTATTGAGGCAATCAAGTTGTATAGCATGCAAACTATAACAAGAATAAACAACATGAAACTCAATATCATGCTTTTACTGTTATCAACATCATCCTGATCCATCACCAGGATCCAACCATACATGTTACCACATGGCCTCTTTCCAATCACATAGATCCATCACAAGGATCATCACATTGCCATGGGATCTCAATCCCTCATCACATAGTGCCACTACCTCTCAAGGCTTACATCATCACCATGGGATAGCAATCCCAAGTCATCATCAGAGGATAACACCTCATCTAGGCACTTTTAACCAACTCAAGTCCTCAGACCAAAACACATCATGCATGTTATCTCATCATCAAGAGTAATAATCAAAGTGGTGTTACTCAAACATATATACCTCATAGCCCTTTACCTGGCTATGCATCTGTATGAAACACCTGCATGGTTAGTATACACAATCATCATGGATTAACAGAAGGATGATATTCTCAACATAGGGCAACATTGATGATTATGTGCTTTATCATTCATGCCTCAACTTGTGACAATAGACATAGGTCGTATCATTATGTAAATCATCTTATACGCTTACCATTTACTCAGCATCATACAAATAATTCAAGATAATTATAAACACAGGTAATGTCTTGTCAAGATACTTAGATGTGATCTACTATTACCATCAAGCACATCATGGTCATCACCGTGACTGCATGTACAAGATCCAACATATCGTTTTTTCGTATAAGGAACAAGACCCTCACTAGAAGCACCCACTACCCTCACCAAGGGTAGTATCGGGCAGGGCACTCTCCCCTATCACCCAACACTTCAAACACATCACGGTCAAGCCAACTAGCCACATAACGGGTAAACACTAAGCAAGGGTGTCGACTATCAGCTCAAGATGTATCGGGCAACCAAAGCATAAGGGCCACCAGCACAGCGTGCAACTCGGCCCAAAGGCATGTCGTGCAACAAGTGTAATGTGCAACACCATGTCTCCCAGCACAAGGCAACCCACTGAACTCCATAATGTCCAGGATATAACGGGCTCTATGCTACCATCTCAGGTTAGATGTATCGGGTAGCACCACTCAGCAAGAAGCAACGCCCAAAAGTGTAACTTGAACGGGCAGCAAGGGACCTATCGTTCAACCAACCTATCAGCCGACACTAGGCAAAGACAGAGGTGTGATGCCCATCACAAGGTCAGCCCACAATGCCCCCTGTTGCTCAAGGTGTAACAACACTAAGCAACCACCTGAGCTAGGCGTGTCGGGTAGGATACTCAGCATAGTGTGACGCCCGACACACAAAAGGTCAAGGACTAGGGTGCATCGCCCAACACAGCCACAACAACATGACGCCCAAGGCTCTAGGTCAAGAGGGTATCGGGCAACATCACCTCCAAGATCATATCGGGCAAGATGCAACCCAACAAGGTCGTCATCAACCTCAAGCACAAGGGTACCACAACCCTAAAGGATCAAGAAGATGCTCACCTCTCAACAACCAAGAGAGAGGGGTCTTGCACACTTCTTACCACCAATCAGGTAACACAAGGAACAACCACAACTAAGGTCCACAACCACCACATAGCTCACCTTTCAAGTCCATGGTGAGAGGAGGGTGTTGCTCAAGCTACTAGAACACAAGCTCACCTCTCAACTTAAACGAGAGAGGAGTATTGCCCATATTACTAGAACTCAAGCTCACTCCTCTAGACCTAGGAGAGAAAGGGGTTTTGCTCAACAAGAAACCCTAGAACATGGTTCGGCCAACAAGAACAACTTAAGCAAGAACTCAACTAACAACATACATAGCCAACATGATCATAAGAAACATAGGAGAGGTAATATAGTTAGGGTTAGGAGTTATGTAACTCGCCTTAAGCAAGCTCCAAGCTCCTAGTTCCAAGCTCCAAGCACCACCAAGGAAGAAGAGCAAGGCACTCTAGGGTTTGGCCACCACTAGAGGAAGAAGGAGACTCCAAGGCAAGGATCGGCCACCAAGCTTGCAAAAGAAGAGGGTGTCGTGCACCAAAGAAGAGGGGAAACTAAGGAACTAATGGGATCCTTACCAAGAGAAAGGAAACACATATATAGAAGAGGATGGAGGAGAAACCAAGGAAAGACAAGGCAAGGTGTCGCCCACCTAGGGATACTTGTCCATGTGCAAAGCCACCACTCTAACATGTCCTAAACACATGTCCAAGGCCATTGCCACATGCAAGCATCAAGCTCCAAGTGTCCACTAGTGGTGACACACCTCCACATCATGGCCGACATACTCCCTAGGCCGACACACCACAGGCCGACACACCACAGGCCGACACACCACAGGCCGACACACCACATGCCGACACACTTAGGTCGACACAAGAACACTCTTGCCCGACACAAGGCTCACTTGCCCGAAACAAAGGTCCAACAAGGCAAAGGCAAGGCACCAAAAGGCCCAACAAGCTCAACCAAGCCCAAATCAACTCAAGCAACGAGCCCAACCCTTCCTCTCAACACTAGAGGAAGCAAGGAGAGGGAGGAACACCTCACAAGGTGACAAACTTGCCCACAAACCCTAGACTTGGGTTAATTACAAGTAACACCTCCAGCTCTCAACAAAACACCACAAACCCTAATCACCACTAAAGGTGATTAGCAAGCAACTAAGCACCAGGGTTAAGAAAAGCAAATAGGATAAACCCTAAACGGAGGTCAGGGTCCTTACATATACCATGTTGTAGGAGATCCAGACTAGACAACAGCAGCATCAGGCGATGCTGGCCGGTGTGCAGGACATTCAAGGAAGGTTGTACCAAAACTAGCAGGCGATTTATGAGAATGAACACCTTCTCTTGGCCAACCTAGAAAATGTTCACAGGCGCCTGCAGTGGATGGAGCAGTACCAGTAGCCTTTGTTCAACAACTACTGGAACTGTGGATACCTTGGGGAGTACCCATAGCCACCGCCAATGCCGCCTATGGACCTCTAATCTAGGGGATGTTCCCTCCACACAACCCCAACATGCCACCTCCGCCATTCTGAGCCCTGGAACTGCTATTCCACCTCTTGGGTGTGAGTTTTTAATATACAGATATAGTCATATTCAAGCTTGGGGGGTGCTGGAACAACATTCTATCTTTTTTTTTTCTTTCAGTTGTTTGTTTTTTTCAGTCGTACAAGTGTAGGATCCACGTCTATCTAGTATAATTGTGGAGTAGTAAATGTATGGTTTTGTTTTCAAATAGATTGTACTCTCTGTGTTGTTGCATGAAAAAGGTCATATCTTTAAAAGCTTAAATTGCAAAATCTTTCTATGACACCACTTGAGGAAGTGTTTGAACTAGTCAACATTAGGACTTAGGACATAAATTAAAGTCTGAATCAACTCAGGAATGTGGATGATGAAGATGTTGAGCCTAAACTGACCAAACCGTAATGAGATCTTAAAATAAAATATACGAAATAAAACTTTAGATCACCCTGAACACAAGTCAATTAAGAGGGACACATCATAATATAATGGAAGACATTGTCTCTTAGTTGTGTGATTCCATTTGTTTTCCATTCATTTTTTACTCACCACCTCAAGATTCATGAGTGATCTAAGTTATTTTCTTTGATTGCATTACATGGCACAATAGGAACATAATAGTTAGTTTGCTTGCATTTGAACAAGAAAGAAAAATATTGTATTTGTATGCATTAATGATTTTAGTGCATACCATCTTAGCTTGCATAACACAGCTCATGTAGTTGCATACATTTCAACATTGCATGCATATTTTTCTAAATGTGTGGATTTTAATTTCAAGTTATGAAGCTAAAGTGCAGGGATATACCACCTAGAAAAAAAAAGAGAAAAAGAAAAAAAATCATGAAAGAAAGAAGTATAAAAATTAGTCTTGCTAAAGAAAAAAAAAGAAGAAGAAAATTGTTCAAAAGAAACAAGGAGAAAGTATATCCCACATGTTTGTTTTTGTGATGATTTAATCAACATGTGAATTCTTTTGAGTTGTCAAACAATCTCAACTCATTCATACATGCATCATTTCCTAAAAAAGGAGAAAAAATTAGGCATTGGGATTCATGCATGGCATTGTTTCATCCATATAGGTTCATTATTGTCAATGCATAAATAGGTTGGATGTACTTATGAATTTTCATTTGCCACCCATCTTGAATCATTAATTGCTCTTATTGGTAGGTCACTCTAATGATTTATCTCCTCCTTAATGCTTATACGGACATCTACTTTCAAGTAGTTGATAGTTAGGAAAGAGAAATTTAGTGTAGGGAATCACACAATACACCAAGTGAATGCCTGAGTAATTATGATGTTAACTGCTTTCTTGATAGTGTCATTGACTCAAAGGTGGACATCTTTTATGGAATTTTTGGTCACTTTAGAGCAGTTATCAGTTCAGCAGTCAGTGAAGGCTGGTTTAGGGTTCAAAAGGTGGATATGATTAAGAAAGGGATGTATATGTTATGTCCATTTGCTGACTCTTGTCAAATAGATCCCAAAGAGTGTTGCTCGAGGGCGAGCAACATTGAAGCTTAGGGGAGTTTGATGCATGTATTTTTAGGCATGATTACAGGCACATTGTTCTTGATTTCATGTGTAGATTAGTCATTTATTGATTTATTATGCATGGAATGACATAGATGGCATGTTTCTATTGAATGTATTGAATTATATGACTTTAACTATTTTATGTGTATTTTACACATCCCAAGTAATTATGTTGTTTTTGTGCTTTTTTAGATACAAAGAAGTTCCACAGACTCGGTGCTACCGACCTAGCAGTTGGTGGTCTGACTTGACATCAGTGATGGACCCAAAACTCGCTTAGAGTCGGTGCTACCGACAGTCAAAGTTGGTGGTACTGAAACAACATCAGTAATTCCCAGCATGATTCGAGAAAACTCAGTGCTACCGAGTTTCTGAATCGGTGCTACCGAGTTGACGTCAGGGAGGCGGTTCAAAAATCACAAAACTCAGTGCTATCGAGTCCAATCGATAGTACCGACACGATCGGGATCACGCGACTAAACCTAAGTGATTCGATACTACTGACTCACCTAGTTGGTACTACCGAGTCTTCCCGATCAGGTCATTTGCGAATTTCACTCTAATCTAATGGTGTATGTTATTTGATATCCTAAGTGCCTTCTATGACTTAGGGGGTGATGGCCAGACCAGGGGGCAACCCTTTTCCATTGCACGACAATCAGATAGAGAGAAGAGAAGAACCGAGGATTGAAAGCTTCAACCGAGAAGATTTGAGCTCCTTCGGAGGATGATTCTACAGTCAGAAGACAACAGAACGCATGTACGACAGAGGAGATCTTCTGTACAGGTAGAGATTCAGGGGTTACTTGAATTTCCTAATGGTTCCCACATTTTTCTTCTTCCTTTCTATGTATTCGTTGATAAAAATCATGCAAGGCTAAAAGCCTTTATTCCTTAGGATCCGGGAGTAGCCCAAATATACACTGTAATTGATTTCTATGCATTAATATCACATTTATCTCTTTTTATTGGATATAAATCTATGAAAGCTTTGTCTTCTACTTGTGCTTGATCATCATAAGTGAATTAATAGACACTTAGTCATCTTGAGAGAGAGATCAAGGGTTGGAAAGCATAGATTTACCCATGTATTGTTCCCTTTGGGAAAAGAGGAGTGTAAGCGGGAGGAGAAACCCAGAGAATAATCATAAAGCATCTAACTAATCAACCAATAACTGTGAAAGTGGGATTGACATTAGATCAGGTAGTAAATTACACTGCGGGAGTAGGTAATTCTGTCTATAGGCTCCTTATCTACAGATTGAGATAATAGATATTAGTGTATGAGGTTAATTATTACTGTTATCTGTGGTGAAACCACTGTCCTAAGGAATTCATTCCATCTCTGATTAATTCAAACCTTCAATTCATTTTGTTTCTGTATTAGTTTTGTAACTCAAACCAACTCAACCATTCACAACCGACCTAGCTGATTAGACTGTAGTCAGTAGTAGTCTACTGGAGAAACGTTTCCATGTGTTCGACTCGGGTCTCAAAAGAGCCTATATTATTTCGATATGTTCACTTGTATATAACACACGGTAAACACATGTCAACAGCCCCTGACCTTTCTCTATCTATCACCACAAGAGTCGGGAACACAGGAGGTCCCCTTCCTAGTAAGCAGACCGTCAGTGATATTTTAAAGGATCACAAGGCAGAGCTGATATGGGGTTTTCCTTCACCAGGACAACATCTAGCAAAGTTGATGGCTATCTAGAAGCCATGTTTTTTGGGCTTAACATCTGTATAACCCGCCAATCCTCTCCTAAGTGCATTGAGATTAATTGTTGAGCGGCGGTAGACCCTGTAGTGGGTGTATTTGACTCGCCATGGAGACAAAAAGCCTTGATTCTAGAGATTAGGTGTTTGATCTCTCTCCTTAACATTAAGGTCCTTCTATTCCGTCTGAGCTAAATCAGGTGGCGCTTTCTTTGGCGGCTTACCAAGATGGTTTGGATGATTGCTACTTCTTTATCATAACGAATCTGATGTCTCCACTACTGAGACCATTTTTGTTCTTTGATCTACATGGTGGATCGTATACTCTATATGTACAAAACACATAGGGTTAGGCATATGTTTTTTAGTATAGTTTGTTTACTCTTCTCATACGCATGCGGAACACCTGCTCTGGAAGAGCTATACTTCATTGACGCGTGGGTGCTACCGCCCCCTGCCAACTACCGCGGTCCACTCCTCCCTCGCTCAGTCACTCTCCTTCTTAAATAATTATTTTTATTTTTTATATTTATTTTTTGGGTTGTTTATAACTTTTAATCTGTATAGAATTTTTCATGAAATAATGACCATTAGAATCCTTATAAAAAGTACTTTCCAACAAGACCAATATTAACATATTTTAACAAAAAATAGAGGGAAATAAAAGGCATATAAAAGGAGAGAGGAGGGAAGTAAAAATGGAATAAAATGAGCAAGGAGGGAAGATAATGGAAGAGGAGAGAAGTGTATATATTGCGTCTAGTTTGATATGTATCGCCCCCACAATCAATCCAATGTGTCCAATTTGAACTTGAATGTGTCCAATTCATACTTGAGCTCAATTCAGACTTGATTGTACCCATTTTGGACTTGAATGTGTCCAATTCGAACATGATTGTGTTTGATTATTGTTGTAATGTGCACACTTGTCAATGAATCATCATTATCTTATTCTTATTCTTCTTCTTCTTGATTGGACCCAGTTTCACATGTATTGTACCCAGTTTGACATGTGTAGACATTCACAATTAATCTAATATGTCCAGTTTGGATTTGAATGCATACAATTTGGACTTGATTGCTCCCAATTTGGACTTTATTGTGCCCAATTTGGACTTGAATGCGCCCAATTCAGACTTGATTGCAACCAGTTTGGACTTGAATGTGCCCAGTCTCGACTTGAATGCATCCAGTTCGGGCGTGATTATGCCCAGTTTGAACGTGATTGCACTCAGTTACTGTTGTATCAATGTACTATTATTTGAACTTGATTGCATCCAATTTGGACTTGAATGCGCCCAGTTCGGACTTGATTGCTCCCAGTTTGAACTTTATTGTGCCCAGATTCGACTTGAATATACCCAGTTCAGACGAGATCAGACCCGATTATTGTGTATCGATGCACCTATTTTTTTGCAATGCACCTTGTTTCGCATGTATTGCACCCAATTTGCGATAGAACACGTCTGCTATGCAATGTAGCTTGCCTACTTCGTAGTGTAATGGGTCTCTTCATAATTATAATCATGATTATCGTCATCGTCATCATCATCATCATTATCATTATCATTTCATTTGCATCATAATAGCACACACATAAATTTTATGTATTATATTATTTCTCTCAATATATCGAGATTGGTCTTATTAGATTGTATTTTTTATTATAAATTTAACAGTTTTTATTTTTTCAAAAAATACATTAAAGATTAAAAGTTATATATGATACAAATTTCTATTTCCTCCCTTTGAACCCCACCCGGAAAAACCACTATGAGCGTCAAACACGCGTGACAAGGCCAACGCAGTTACGCAAGTCACCCAGTAATTTCCGCTCTGGGCGTGCAACAAGTGTACGTCGGTCTCTCGAGGCGAGTGATGAAGGCTCAGGTAGTCAGGTGGAGAAGCATACGTTGGAGAAGTGATGACTACTCACGTGGGGAAGCATACGTTGGCGTCTCCGTGAGTAGTAATGATGTCTAACGATGGGCAGAAGGCATTGGTTAAAAGATTTGATGACAGGGAGTGAAAGATAACGCTAGAGGATAACGACACAAGGAAGCATGCATGGGAGAATTAAGCACTGACACTGCAACTGGCAGCAGCTGCAGTTAGTTAATTATGATTATTGGCATGAACAGCGTAAATATGGTAAGCCACAGTATCGTAGTCTTTGCTCCACCTGATGCGAATAATATCGTAGTCTGCAACTCGCCAGCAAAATTCCCGGCCATACGCTCCAAAAGGCCGTAAATACTGCCGGCAAACGTTCCGCTCTCTTTAATTCTCTCCAACCTGCTTCTTCTTGTCAGCTCGATGCAGATGCTGAAGTGATACCGTCTAGCCGGTCAACCACCGCACCTTGTGAACCTCGCCTCACATCCTGTCGTGTGTCTTGTCTTCAATTAAATTGCCTGGTTTGCGTGAAAACATAGCGTTGGACAAGAAAAGAGAGGATCTCTCAAAAGGACAGGACTTGGAATTTACCGCCGACTGCCGTTGCCAAGCAGAGCAAATCAAACATTTTACAGTATGAGTTTGATGGTACTTCGTACATTGAAATCGAGCAGTGTAAAGTTTACCCGGATATTTATGTGGATTAAGTTTCGGACTCAAAATGAGATATAATTTATTTTTATAGAAAACAAGAAGTAAATAAAAATAGTACATAAAATGTCAAGAAGTTACCAAATTGAGTCCGCACATTATTCTCGAAGTTCATGTACATCTTATTGGATTTGAAAAGTTAACCAAATTTAATAATTCCATCATCAACATCATTATCTAAGTCTCAATCACAACATAACATCTATATGGATCCTTCTTTTCTAGTCAGCTTATAACATACTTTGATTCAGATATAAAAATTCAAATTTTTCTTTATATATTTTTCTCAAATGAATTTAGGTCTTCCTCTCCTTTTAATTATTCTTAACTCAATAATCACATTCTGAATCGGTACATTCGTCGGTATGGAAAGTGTCCAGACTATCTTAGACGGGCTTCAAGTGACTTATTCTCGATGTACACCACCCCCAGTTTGCTCCTAATATAATCATTTTTTAAATGATAATTTTTTTTATCTTTTCACACATCCACCTCCTAATATTTTAATATTTAGTGAACGATAGAACATTTGTATATTGTTCTCTCCTAAAATGGTGTTGGATGCTAGAATCTAGCTCGAGTTGATCAATGAACCAATGAAAAGAGAATATTTGCTTTAATCAAATCTGGAGAGCGGATCCGATTGGTAAAGTTTTAGAAATCCAATTGGATGAGCCAAATGCAATATGTCTCTTAAACCTCACATGCCCGAAGTTATAAGCATAAGGGTGGGTATGGGTAGTGTCAATTCAACCATAAAAGTATTAATTTTCCTTCTCATTTTGATTCGAAAAGTGATATATAAGAAGCTAAATAGCGTGGCTCAGTAGACAGGAGAAGTTTTCTGTCATAAATGGAGGCTAGGCTCGAACAATTCTTGGACTATAATCAACTCCTAGTTTATCTCTGTACTTGTATATACATTTTATGTATGGTTTGTGGAAAGCCAAGGACCAGGGTTTTACCCCTTCTATTGATCACTTAAATGACATTTGATAAAACCTTGTTATATAGGCTCCGAATCAAAAAATTTGTTGATACATGCCGTCAACAATTGGTGTAGTCAAACTAGTATAAATGTCTACAACTCAATGGATCTAGAAATCAATTGGAATTTCACCCAAACTTAGTGGGATATGAAACCCTAGCCCCCCCCCACCACACACACACAAACTTTACAATCTGGCAGAACTTAGTAAGATGGCACAATTACATATGTGTCTCTCCAAGACTATAGAGGACAAAAGAATCCAAACTCCGCGCCTCTTTTATAAGGGTTGAGCCTACAAACTAGGAGCAAAGGCATGCATTTCTCACTATTACACTGGTTGGCACACACTAACAACTTTTATAACGAAATTCAACCATTTTGACCGTGATTCACTTTTGACATAATGTAAACAACTATGATGAGTTATTCTTGCTAGAATGATCATTATATGTTGAAAGGAAGACAAGATTTAAAAAATATGGAAATGGAAACAAACGTAGTAAGAGAAGAACAAGGTCATAGGAAAATATGGAAGGCTTTATAAATTTGGAAGGGTTTAAAGTTTGAGTGATAAGGATTAACTTAGATTGTAACATAACTAGTGAGTAAAACAAAAATGTACTAGTTCAGACAATTGTTCTCATATTTACTCTAACATTAGGGCTAAATTAACCCTAATTTATCTCTAATCTTGATTTCTTATCATGATTGAATTCTTGATATATTTTGAAATATACTGATTAAGAGAAAACACTAATTTAACTTCAATTGCACTTTGATTACCCCCATTTGCATTTTCTTGCATGTTGTGCAATTGCATGATTTACCATAATATGAAGAACTAATTGCATTTGTGTGTAAATTATCTAAGATTATTTTTCATTCATGTTCATACCTAGTTTGATAATATTGGGATGCTTTTAAACTTAGATTATGTAGGGTTTATTCCTAGGGTTCTAACCCTAATCCAAGTTGGGCTAGA